>JAOWLH010000002.1:19572500-20927500 GCA_027405865.1 Salix purpurea
CTAGTTTTTATCTAGCAGATCTAGAGTTTTTTGAATTTATATATATATATATGATATGAAAATAATAATATTCATAATAATTAAAAAATGTTTTATTTATTTTTTATTTGTAAAATTTTAAATAGATTTTAAACATGATTATTATGCTCATGATTTTTTCAACTATTTATTATATTCATGAATTACATACATACATATTTGGGTTAATTGTTACTATTGATACTAGTATCCTTTACATACCTTGAATTTACATAATATATACATTCAAATAATTTTACATATCAAAAAATATTAATTACATATCCCTACCTTACAAAACTATATAAATGTTATATGTAAAATGTCACGGTTGCTAACATATGATAGTATAAATTTAAAATAATATTTTTTTACATATCCACATACCAAAACAAAAAAAAAAAATTTGCATTTTTTTTTCAAACCCCTAAAAAAACATTCATTTATAATTAATCAACCATTTTTCTATACATAATCAAATTTCACAACTTAGACCCCAAACTTTCCCCAATTATACAATTTAAGCCACCTATCTGCAACCTACCACAACACATAACACAAATTATCACACTTTTCTCCAATTTTCATTCTTCCAACTTCTCTTCTTTTAACAACCAACAACCAATGGCCAATTCATTTATTTATTATGAATCAAACTCAATAATAAATGTATTACAATTATCATAACACTCAAACATCACAATAATATACCTAAACTATTAAAGTTTTCTCTCTCGATTTTCTTGTGTCAAACTGGCTATAATTATAAAATTAGATGGGTATCTAGATTTTCTCACAACACATCAATTTTAACTATCAATCAACCCGATTTTAGTCAATTAAGCACCTAAACCAAAAGCAACAATTAATTAGGTTTCATACTTTTATACCTTTGAAAAAACATATCAACATACATGCCATACAAGAATTAACTAAATTTCACCAAAATTATTATCAATTATTTATACAAGTTACATTAACATGGTTATATATATATATCATTGTGGGATCTGGGTAGGAATAATTATACAAATTACAGAAACCTTGATGAGAAAAGAGAACATTAGAGGACAAGTTAATATTACTGAATGGTGTAAGTCTCTTGGAGTGATGATAAGGCAATAAACTCATATAACTTGCAACCTATTTATGATGTGTGTGTTTTTAAGTTATGGATTTTTTTTATAGAAGCACTTTTATTCCATCTTATTCTACCTTTGATTCTCTTAAAAGAAAATATATATATATATATATATATATAGTGAAGAAATTATAATTGATGATTTTACAAGGAACAATGATCATTGACATTTTCCAAAAGTACAAAAAATTCAGGTTTATCAAAACTCTTCCTTTAATCTTTTCAAAACAAATTTTACAATAAAATTTTAGAAACGAGATATTCAGCTTACAAAGTCGTTTGAAATCATCCAATTTCTTTCCAAAAAATCCCTACAAAACATATAGACAGGAAATTCAAATATATATATATTGGTCTTGTCCAAGTTGGAATCAAACTTCTTATTAAAGAAGAACTAAACACTTTTATCCTAGTAGTTTTTAGAGATGGTAGCAAGTTTTTCAAGATTCTTTTCTAAGCTCCATTATATCCAGTTTATGTAATGGTTTCAAGTTTTTCAAGATTCTTTGTTAAGTTTCATTGAATCCAGTTTATGTAATAACCATATTTTCTCTTTTTATTATCTAAACCTAACTATATCTCTCAATGACCAAAACATCTTACAACTATAACATGCTTGAAGGAACAATTCTAGTAGCCTTAATTTATAAGATCCATTATAAAGCCATGTTTATAATGCATTTGCTAGCAAACATAAACTCCAATCCTAAAAAGGTGAAACCCTACTTCTTCAAACTATTTTTTATAAATTAAACACAATTGTTCTTAGAGTTATCCAATGAAAAGATGTAACCCTTCTAGAAGATTGGATCCTTGAAGGTGTAACTCAACATGAGCACTAACAACCACCACAATCAAATGTACAACTCAAACAAATTACTCATTACTCCGATAACAAAGTCAAATTGTCTTTCCATCAACACTATATTAGTTCTAGATTTTCATATGAATCTTCCTCATCTAGCACTATAAATCTAGAAAAAAAAAATCTCTAAAATCTTCTATATTATAAACATGTCATACAATGATAATCTATCTAAGAAATGAACCTTTGATATTATACCATAAATATACTAAAACCGTTATATACAAATGAAGGCCGACTGTCTCCATCTACTTCACAAATATATTTTTTATAACCGAAAATATCCAAAATAAGTTCAATGTTCTTGAATCAAATTTTGTTTTAGACAAAAAAGTATTTTATTGATGGCCATAACTCTGAAAAAAGATTTTGGTTATTCAAAAATCTTATTAAAGAAAGACATGTCATACAAAAGAATTTCTATGAATAAAACTCATGTTTGGGACATTTTATGCATTTGCACATCATATTATATATCCATTTGTAAATCATGCATGTCCCATTACATCTAGGAATAAAACTTTTGTTTGGGAACTTTGAGTGATCCTCTTGTTAAGGCTGATCAATTTATATATTTATTTGGTCCTTATTGTCTTAGAAACTTATATTTTAATCTCAAACTTCAATCTTTCACTTTTCAAACATTGGATGTTGAGAGATGGGAGAAATTCATAATAAAATATGAAAAGAGACAAAGTGCTTAGACATAAATATTTAATCTATAAAAAAAATCAATTTTAGTATCAAAGTGTTTATCTTTTCTAAATAACTTAAATAAAAATGGTTTTTCCTTTGACCATGCTGAAAAAAATAAGTCACTGTAAATTTTCTTTATGGTAGCTGAAAAAAATATTAGTTTATTATTATTGAATATGACCCAGATTATTGAATATTTATTCCCAAGGACCCACAACGTGGAGTAAGCATCGGTCTATAACACAGGTCATGGAACTGGTAGAAAACTCAACAGATCATGATTTGATTGACTACATTTTTAAAAATATTTGACATTAAAAAATATATTAAAATAATATTTTTTTATTTTTTTAAAATTATTTTAATATTAATCCATAAAAATGATTTAAAAACATTAAAAAAATTTAATTTAAAACAAAATATAAAAATTTCATTTTTTTCAAAAACACTTTCCTATCTTCCAAACACACCCTTATCCGATCATAACACAGTCCAAAAAACAGCAAATGCAAAGACTCTTAAACCCAGAAAACAGATCACTGCAAGCATGGCTCTGAGTATAACCTATGTGCAGTAGCATTATTCTCCCATCAGTTCTAAAGCTTCTGGCACGTCAGAAATGTCTAACAAGCTAATACCAAGCAATGAACACTTCATTTGCCAAATAAAAGCCATCTGTTGCACAGAGCTTAACAAAATTGAAATCCATAGCCCCATGTTTAAACCAAGACGTTCTTAAGGACATTTATTAAGAGAGACAACACGCTTCATTCTAAATATAAACGCAAAAATAAACAATACAATGAGTGCATATCTTTTATTAATCAAAGCATAATGTTTATCGGTCCCTAGAAGAATATTTCAGAATAACTTGGTCAGATGCGCGCATCCTCAAGCTTCTTCAATCAGGACACTTATGCGCCGCCTCCTAGCTTCGTTCAAGCTTCTTGATATTTTGGATCTGCTTCCCAGGGTTCAATCCCTTGGGACAGGCACGGGCACAATTCAATATGGTATGGCATCGATAGAGCTTAAACTCATCATTGACTGCGTCCAGGCGCTCCTTGGTATATTCATCGCGGCTATCCATGATCCACCTGCATGTACCAGTTAAGTTGCGTCCACATTTGAATAACGCAGTTCACAATCAGTGGAACAGATAGTGAGAAGTTCATTTATTTCAGATTTTGGTGATTAAGAATAAGTTTGAATGAAGCCATCACTTCAACTCACATTTAGAACATAGTCACGGATCACACTTAAAGTTAAGAGAATAAGAAAGAATTTTAATTGGGCCTACATGTTGCTAACAATATATTTGAAGCAGGCATAGGGCATCAGCTCATGATTACCCACCAGTAAGCATGATACCAGTTTCTACTAGTGTTCTCCAAGAATCAAGTTTTCAAATTAAGTTCTTACAACTATTCCCATCTTTGACCGACTCATGTTCATGCAAGAGTTTATATTTATATTGTCTTTATTATAGAGGAACCATTTCAAGTTTCGTTTCTAATGTTAAACATATTTGTCGCACATCAACACTTGAAGATAGCATTTACACAACCACCTATTCTTTTGAAGAATGAAGAAACGTCAAGGGTAACAAGTAAAGATGTGCAGCAGACAATAAAGAAATGACTCGTGATTGGAGGTTTTCCAGGCACAGAACAGAGTCTCTGAATGCAACTATTGTCGTGCCGAGACTGAATACACAATGACATAAAATCGAACATATTGAGAGTCATCTCAAGTTAAGAAAAAATCTATTAGAGAAATTGTTTCTAAGAAAATAGGGAGGCAAACAAAAAGCAGGCATGTAAGAACTTCTATAAACACAACCCTCCATTCTAGGTTGTAGCTTGGTAAATTATGCATGCTCGACAAAATAACCTATAAAGAAGAATTTCTCATTCTCTAGAAAAAACAAATCAAATCTTAAATAAAACTAAATGCATGCATCCATATTAAAATCCATAGTGATAGCTGCAGGCACAGATTCTGAAATTAATACAACCAATCACCGTATTACATAAATTAATACATCCATGAGAGTCCCCATCTTCTAACACCTTGATAACTCAATTACTAAAAATCCATCCTTAAATTCTGAAGGAACTCAACCAAGCTTCCGCATTTTAAATCATCAAAGATAAAGTTTTATTAATTCCCATTTCTTGTTTTTTTTTTTTTTTTTTTAAACTAATCCACCACGAACTTCTCATCGTTCCCACATTACTCCAAAACAGTTTCATTTACCATTTAAATTAGCGTTCTTCAATTTAACAAAACACTCAATCCCCAAAATCCCAATCCTATTCCTTAATGCAGAAACCAGCTTAAATTAAAAAAAAAAAAAAAAAAAACAAATTCTAAAGTGAATACAAATGCTAACCCGCAAAAATAAATCACTTAAAAAGAAAGAAAAAAAGATAGCTAAAGAGCAAATAACGCCCAAAAAAGACTCAGTCCGAAACACAACACAATGATAATTACCATCACTATTCAATTGATAAGAAAAAATCAGATTTAAGAGTGCCAATAATGCAAACAAATCAAAGTCGCCAGAAAAAAAACACATAAACCCAACAAAATAATAAAGAAAACACATATAAAAGCACAGACAAAGAAAAAAGAACAGATAAAAGAATGATAAAATCAAAGGAAAAAAGAAAGAAATTACCTATTAGCATGAAGCAAAGCAGCAGGGCCCAAATACGACTCAGGATTCCACCAATAACTAGGGCAGGAAGTACTACAACAAGCACACAAAATACACTCGTACATCCCATCAAGCTTGGCCCTATCTTTCTTAGTCTGCAGAATCTCCTTCCCTTTAACAGGTGGTGGATTCTTCCTCTTCAACCAAGGCTCAATACTCTTATACTGATTATAAAAATTAGTCATATCCACAACCAGATCTTTGATCACAAACATGTGTGGCAACGGATTGATCATACTAGGCGGTCCAGATTTATCAATCTTTGTCAAGCAAGCAAGCCCATTGCACCCATCTATATTCATTGCACAGGACCCACAAATTCCTTCACGACACGATCGACGAAATGTCAGAGTTGGGTCGATCTCGTTTTTTATCTTGATCAAAGCATCTAGCACCATCGGGCCGCACTTGCTCAGGTCTACATCGTAGTTTTTGAGCTCTGGTTTGGTTGGGTTGTCTGGGTTCCACCGGTAGATTTGGAATGTTTTCAGATGTTGTGGTTTAGTAGGGTCTGTTGGCTGCTCAACTGGTTTGGCTTCTGCCACCGCCGCCGCCGTGGCTTGGAGGCGAGATGGTATAAACCTTGAGGTTAATGATGAAATCTTAGCCGTCGAAATGGCTCCTCTCCTGAGCAACCCCGTCGCCATTTTTGCTGCTGCTTTTGTTTTTTCTTCCTCCTGCTGTGAGATTGTTACTGGGCATATATTTATATCGAATGAGAATATATATTAGAGAAGGGTAGTTTAGGGATTGAGAAAGTGGGAGATTAGAGGTTGATAATTTTACTTAGTGAAACTTCATATCAGTCATCCAATTTGATTAAGCTGTTATTGTGGTCCAAATAGAGATTAGTCAAACTTTTAAAAAGACTTTTGTTAAAATTATTTTTCTTGATATTTTTTTTTTATTATTTTGATATGCTGATGTAAGTAATAATGTTTAAAGTATAAAATATATAAATTATTTTGATTAATTTCAAAATAAAAAACAATCGGATCCTTTTGCTAGAGTTAAGTGCTCCAAACTTATTCTAAGTATAAGCATGTTTTTTAATATGCTGAGTAGAAGAAACATATTGATAAGAGTGCATGAAGATGAGGGACATAATTGATAAGAGTTAAAAGGTTTGAAACTTAATTGAGGAACGATATATAGTGAGGACTAATCTGAGGATTACCTATTTCCTTAATCTGATGCCGTGTATTAGCTGGACTTTTCAACTAAGGTGATGATGTGGCGAGTTATGAGCCGGGGGTTAATGGGGTGACGTGGTTTTGTTGCGGAGCAGTCATTTGGTTATGTGCCTAAAAAAGGGATTGGAGGTAGCTATATTCGCTTGCTGAGGCGTGTGCCCACCATCATGCTTCCACCTGTAATAGCAATTAGCAACCGCTGGGGAGGGATGTCTTGATTATTTGTCCAAGATATTAAAAAAAAATGTTTTTTTTTAATTTTAAATAAAACAATTTTGGTATAACAAAAATATTTTTTTTTAAAAAATAAATTATTTTGATATATTTTTGAACAAAAACACTTAAAAAAACAATTTTAATTATATTCTCAAACAATTCATTGAACAAGTTAATGCTTATGCTCTTTGTTTTTATTTCGCATTTAAAAATTTATTTTTTATTTTAATTTATTTTTGAAAAAATCGAGTTGATATCACTAATTCCATTGAAAATAAAAAAATCATGATCTAACAATATGAATTCTCTCTAATATAAATTTTGGTACGTATTTATTTAAATCATTATTTTATTAATTATAGTGTATTATGTATTTACAAATATGTTATTGATTGAATGGTTTTCTTATTTTATAGTAATATAAAATTTAGTTATTTCTTTTTAAAAGAAATAAACTTTTGAATGTCAAAATAGAGTTAAATTAGTTTACATACCAACCATCATTATCAGTGGATATTAATTAGTAAAAAACTGAGCCCGACGCGGTTTGTGAGGTGTAATTAGCAATGAAATAGGCAGCTCAACAGGCAACAATGGGGTATTACTAATATCCATTGATGCCTATCAATCTGCCTTAATACTCGCTAATCTCCTCTTCTTCCTCTTCCTCTTTTTTCTCATTTTTGGCTTTTCACTATCCCTTTTCCTCTTCTCTCTTTCTCTTTGATTCCTGCGATTTTTAGGTTCTTTTCTAGGACCAATTGCCGCTAACTTCTGATGTCGTCGGTAAGATGAATCTCATCTTTGCTCTGCTTTTAATCCATTCCAATTATCATTATTAATTTTACAAGCTGTTTGAATTTCTCATTGCTTTGTTTTGTAGCTCATGCATCTCTTCTGTAATTTCCTATATATTCCTTTCTTGATGGGAATTAGACATGATTTAGATGGAAATGTAAAAGGGTTTCATTGCTGTTACAGATTTATTTTCCAAATCTCAAGTAATGAATTTTGTAGTTTTAATTTCTTGTAGAAGAATATTAACCAATTGTCTGATCAACCATATATATATATATATATATATATATATATAAGTCAAATCATGAATATTCATTCAAATTTAAATTTTCTAGGCATTCAAACATGTATCAGCTAACTTAGCTGTTCCTATTCATGGTGGTAATTCCAGAAAATGGTGGTAAAAGAAATTGTGGTTATCAATGCATGCAATAGGCTGTGGCTAAAACAGCGAGCCCTGGCAAGTTCTAAAAGCAAATCTGACGTTACACCATGCATGCTTATCGTGATTTACATTATCTTTTGTGAGCAGCAAGACCAGGGCAGGCCGCTGCCAAAGTTCGGTGAGTGGGATGTGAACAATCCCGCGTCTGCAGAAGGATTTACTGTCATCTTCAGCAAAGCCAGAGATGAAAAGAAATCGGGTACTGCATCTGGGGCTGGTGCAGCTTCGCAAAGGAAAACTAATTCATCTCAAGCAAACAGTCAGTATCCCCCACCGGTATGTAACCCCATCTTCTTCCATCACAGAATTTCAATTAATATTATTCATGCGCGCGCGCGCGCACACACATACACAAACGCACGTGCTAAACTTTTTTCATGCTCAATGGTTTCTGGTAGCAGAAGAAATGGTTTTGCTGTTTCTGAGACCAGTGGTGGCATTGGGGGGTAATCAGATTGTGCAATTTGATCCTCGTGCTATGGAAGCTCTTCTAAGTTAGCATTTCAGGTTGAAAGTGGGGAATGAGTGTCTGCTGTTTCCTTCCCTTCACTGTTGCCGCTTGCTCACTTATGTATGTATTTTAGGATAAAACATCGATGATAAATACAAAGACTTGAGCTGTAGTTTCGTATTTTCATCTATTTCCGTAGAACTTTTGCTGATGAATCAGCTATCTGTCAACCTTAAAGATTGATTTCACTAATGTTGGAAATTCATAGAAAAGTATTCTATGTATGGCTTTCATTCCCAGTCAAATAATTCTGTATGAGCGCTTAATTTCTGAACATCTTGGAGTAGGCACTCTTTTGAAGTTGATCTACGGTGCAACAGGGTTTTCATGCCTTGATACTCTTCAGGAAAAATATAATTCTGCTGCCTGTTGAACTAGAATGAATAGAGTAACATGTTTAACAAAGAAACGCACTCTTCCTGTCGAGTAACTCGGGCCAAACTTGCATATTCCAAACTGCTCATAATGGTGGCAGATTCTTTTATCCTGAACAACAAATAATTCAAGGCATGTTAATGACAATCATGCAGGGTCACAATAATCAACAGTGAACAAAATTGAGGCTAAAATAATCAATAGTGTTTTCCTTTGGATAAGTGTTCATATGCAGAAGAACAAACAGACCAAAAGAAGCTAAAATGAGGGATACCGCTAGAAATAAGGAAAGAAGTTTAGAAAAACGGGAGGTCAAATAAATTATAAGGAAGAATATTATCTGGCAAGATCCTATAAATCTAATCAAACAAAACTTAAAAGGTTTTAAGCAAATGTGGATTATCATTTGGTTTGAGGGTGGGAAGGGATTCAGAATTGAAGAGGCTAAATTTTATCAGAAAGGCAGTAAATGAACAGCCTGAAATGAGTGATTTCTCAAGCAGGAAACAGTTTTGAGAGAGATCTTATCTGAAGATACTGATGCTGCGTGTGACATGATGACCGCTTTGACTGTGAAGTGAAGGATTCCAAATTATGATTTCCTAAAGAATGGCCTCTCATAAACGCACCACTACAAGTTGAATTGAAAGGTTTGGATACTTCAGCAGCAACAGGAACAGGATGATGGAATCTACAAGTAACTCCGTATCCAAAGGATCCCGTGAGCATGTAATAAGATTCACACTCTTTCTCCTCCCTGAAATAGTGAAATGAATAGATAATCAATTCGCAGTTCAGATACTTGGAGAAGCGAATCTAGAATCCTATATACATGTAAATATTGTTTCAAAATATTTGGGGTACCCAAAAAGTTAAGCTCTGGTAGATTTCTCTCTGCCTTTTCGTTGAAGTGTTTCTACCTGCAAGCTTTCCCATGTTTGCACCCTTAAGTAGTGAGGATAATAGGCAATAACCTTTGCATCTGATTCACAGTCTTACTAACGTCAAATTATGCTTTGGTTAGCTTTATTTCTCCCTCATTGTTTCCATATTCAATATCTCTCAAAGCTTTTTTTTTTTTTTCCAGAAAAATAGTATACATCAAATCACTTGGCAGAATTCTGAAACTCAGAGCCTGTAATGATTAGATATGAAACGAAGATTGCCACCATTGTCCTAACCTTGCTCTCGATATCTGATGTCTGTTCCACAGACTCTACTATTTCCTTCTCCTTGTCCTGCAAATCCTACAGCAATCAAAGAAGGAAAAATAGTTCTGTATGAGCGCTTAATTTCTAAACATTTTGGAGTAGGCACTCTTTTGAAGTTGATCTACGGTGCAACAGTGTTTTTTTATAGTTTTTTATTAAAAAGATATTTTTTATCTTTAATTCAAATCATTAGAATTTTAATGAATACAATTTTCATGTAAAATTATTTCTTATTCAATAAAATTATGCTGTTAATAAAAAAACTGTTTTTTTTTCAAAACAAAAACAAAATTCAATTATATAAGAAATAATATGATTACATTAAAATAGATTTTGAAAATTACTCACAGTAGCACGCTGGCACTCGAGCTATTTATTACTATAATATTCACAAAATGTAGTAAAATATTTCAAATACAACTAGCTTCTTGGTATAGTTTGTGTATATGTTTGGGAGTGTTGGTGATATTATTTTTTAAAGTGTTTTTTGTTCAGAAATATATAAAAAATAATTTTTTAAAAAATAATTTTTGACATCAACACATCAAAATGATCTAAAAACACCAAAAAAAAATAATTTAAAATAAAAAAAAAATCAATTATTGAAACGCAATACCAAAATCTCCCTTTATCTATTCTATGGATTCAAACCTATAGATTCGGTTGATGATGATTAAAAAAATGTTATAATTTTTAAGTTAAAGTTTTATAGTTTTTTTTAATATAAATGCTGAGAATGTTTCTTAAAATAACTAAAAAATGATTTAGTATATATTGATTAAGATGGGTTAACATGCAAGTTAATTCGAAGATATCTTTATGATCATAAAAAGGAAGAAGAAGGTTCGATTATTCATGCTTGGGTTGGGTGTGTGTGTTTGTGTATATGTAATATCCATAAAAATATTCCATCATAATTAAATATAAAATAAATGAATAATATATAATCTCTAACAAATATTCCCACACTCAAACAGACAAAGAACTCTGACCAGACAGACTTGAAAGAAACCTAAAACCCACCAAATAACAAACATGATTACTAGAAAATTAACAGTAATTAACAATTTAATTAGAAGAAGACATATGAAGCAACATGGGACATTACAAGTTGAGTTAACACAGCTTTAAAGACACCAAAAGATAGCACGAGCGCAGAAGGAGAGGCAGCTGCAGATTTTTCGCCACCAGAATCATTCTCTTGGTCACTTGAAACAACCTTAACGATCATTCTCTGTCCCTTCTCACAGTGTCCAGAAACCCCACTCATGAAGTAGAACGACCCTGAACGATTAAGATGGACAACATCGTTGCCGGTGTTGGAAAAGAAGTTTGGGTGACTGGAGTTGCACTTCTTGTAATCCTCTACACTCACCTCCATGACGGAATCCTTCCTGTACCTGAAACCTGCAGAAAAAACGGTGATGCACGCCGGGAAATCAAAGGAAAAGGTAGATTTCATCTCTTTGTGTGAACTTACGAACTGTGTCGCCGACTTGGAATCGGTTCTCCGACGCCCAGTCATTGTAGATTCCGGTATCGTTGGCAGGAGGGACAACCCAGCCTTCGTTGCCACCAATCTGGTATTCGAAGGAAGAGACTGGCAAGAATTGAAGAGAAGAGAGAATGGTCATCAAGAACAGCGACATTTGCATGGCAGAACTGATCATGGCTGCTGCAGAAGCTATGGAACTAGAGAAAATAAATAAACTGAACAGAAAGGAGATCTTGGTGATTTATATGCGAGAGAGTTGCGGTTGCAGCGCTAATAATGGGATTCGTGGGAAGAATTAGTTACTAAAGATGGAGATTATTGAGGTACGTAGTGGGAGGTAACTGTTTAGTGTTTAGAGATATATATTTGGCGTGGTCAGCTCGTCTAATGCATACATCATAGTCAACTTTTTCAGGAAGAGTCAACAGCCGCTATCAGATTCAGACGTTAGCATTCAAGGTTTTGATAGCTCCTGTCACTACCATAACATTAAAAAACATCAAACATTCTGTAAAATATATCAGTATTTATGTGTGTGTGTGTGTATAAAAAACATTTATAATATTCTGTTAGTGTTTATAGAAAAAAATATCTATCACTATTATAATCATGGATTAAATTTTCAACGAAAACCTATCATCAACAAGTCTCTCATCGAGGATTGTCATTTTTATGGTGTTTAAATTTTTGTCACAGATCTATTGTCAGCAAGTTTCTCATTTGACGATGAAAAAAATTTAGATTTTATAGTTTATTTTCCATTTACAAATTCATTAAAAATTTATTTATGATGGAATTTTCTCACTAATTTCATCAAAAATACCAAAAACAAATTGTAATACTTGATGAATGGGTTTGAATTGCTGTAAAATATATCGATGGAATGAGTCAAGAAACCATCTCACCTAAAATTTGAAGTTAAGTGAGGTCCCAGAATATGATTTATATTATTCTCTAATAAAATGGACCTATCCGTCAGAGATTCTGTCTATGTTTTCATTATTATTTTGGTTAGTTATTATAATATCCAAGTCCACCTAATCATTCAACAATAACAATAAAAATAACAACACCAAGGGCATCTCCAACGGGGAAAGCCATCAGGCCAGGCAAAGGCAATTTTTTTAAAATTTGGCTATTTTTGTTAAATTTGTGTTTCCAACGGGGAGAGCTAAATGGAGAGCCAAAATGGCTTTTCTGTTGATGGAGAGCTATTCCTACAGGTTTCCCAAGCAGAGCCAAATATCAAATATTACCGTTGGAATTAACACACACATCAACACAGCAATAAATCACCATACCAACACAGCAACAAGACGAACAATGAATTGAATAATTGAAACAATTAGAAAAAACATAGTGAAGAGCAATATCAATTCACTGGCGAGGGAGGCTGGAGAGCTGGTGAGGGAGGCTGGAGAGGGAGGGGGCGGCGCAATTGGAAAAATGTGAAGGAAGGTAGGGTTTGGGTGGGTGGGGGTTTTATATTATTATTATTATTATTATTATTATTATTATTATTATTATTATTATTATTATTATAAAATTCATTTTTTAATTATAATTAAATTCATTTTTTTATTTTTTTATTTAAATATAAATAAAAAATAATAATTTTATTGTTGTAGGGTTTTTCAAAAGCAATTATTTAATTATATAATTTACTCTTATTAATTATATAATTAATTGTATAATTAAACTATATACAAAATAATTGAATTTTATTTAAAATAATATAAAAAAATAGCTCTCCAAAATAGCTTTTACCATTGGAGCACACATTAATAAAAAAAAGTCATATATATACTATTCAAGAAGTCATTTTAAAGATTTGGCTCTCCAAAATGGCTCTTGCCATTGGAGATGCTCTAAGCATCTTCAAACCAACAATTGTTCTTATTAAACCCACAACCATAACAACACAATATGTGTGGAATTAGTGATACAATGAACACATCTCCAATAAAAACATAAAACATTATTCAAAAAAATATAAATATAATGCATTATAAAGCACCAACAAATATCTTACACAATCTTATTTTTATTACATAATCAAATATCAAATCTAAATCAATCGAACAACTTTTAATTAGAACGATCCTATTTCTTCATTGAACTTAAGGTCGATCCATCATCATCATATACTTTTATATGTACTTGGTACTCAATATTTCATTTAACTATCAACATTAATATCAACATGAGTATTTTTGGTGAAATAAAAAATTTATTTTTCTAACTTGGTGGATAAAACAATTCAATATGGATCAATTAAATCATTTATTTGAAAGACATTGTCTCCTCCAATTATTTCATCATTATCATCTTCAACAATTTAGACACAACTTCTAGGTTAGTTTCTTACAATGGATAACCAATCAACTCTATTATTATAATTTCTAAAAATTTAAGTGTACGCACAATAAATTTGTTGACATTGGAAAAATAAAAAATATTGTTGATGTTGTAAAGTCTACCTATTTTGTTTATTTCAACCAAGTAATGGTAAGAATCTACTTAATTTCTTTATCGGTATTATACCAATAATATTTAAATAAAAACATTGTAACTTCTTACATATGATATCACAATTCAAAAACCTCTTACAATTTGTCATAATTATGAGCTTTAAATTCGTTGAAAGTTGAATAATTTAAACAAATCTTACTATCATAGGTCTCTTTATCCTCACCATATTGTATAATATGAAAAATATATTCATTAATAAAATACCCATTATAAAACAAGACATTTCATTCAGAACCCAAAGATAGAAATTTTATTCTACCAATATTGGTTCCCATGTTGAAAAGGTAAAACCCATTAATTGTCAAAGAAAAAACATAAATAAATTTAAATTAAGAATTACAAATAATAAAATACTTACAATTGTTGTAAACTACATGACAAATTGTTCATCTTGTAATTACAAATTTTAAAATTCATTAATATTTAGATTATAAGATAACAATAATTAATAATGTTGTCTATGATGAGGTTAAATGAATTTAGTTTATAAGATAATATAAGAGAAAATATTATAAAAACAAATAATTATAAAATTTACTTACCAAACAAAAAATGGCAATCCATCATAGTTAAATAATATATAATTATATACTTAAGATATTTGATATATCAATTACAATTATCATATATAAACTTTTGTGTATTGCTAGAGGTTGAAGTTAAGTCAACTAACATTTCTAACATGTTCTTGTAAGAAACATAGAGTTCCCCATTAGCAAGCCATTGACAATTTGTTTTCAAATACATGCATCTTCACAATATACTTGAAGTAAAAAATATTCACTTTTACATTTCGCACATAAACATCTCTTATTTCACTTCACTAATATTCTTAGAATTACAAATTAATAAATTATAAAACTCTCAACCAATTAAGAATTTTTTGTACATTTGCTAATTCATAATTAGTATCTTGCACATGACACTTCATTTTCCTGCCTGCCTGCCAATCTACAAACGGGGCACTTCAATGGTTAGAAATGATGATGAATATTTTTTGAAAAGACGACCGAGTTTGAAGATTCCTTTTTTCTCAAAACAAAATACCTCTCGGCTGTCAGCACTGACAGGGCAAGGATTTGAACGTAACGTTGGAAGATATAACTAAGATCAACTATGCACTCTTCCGTTGCTAAAAATGGAAATGATACAACAACAGCCTAACAGCTTATCATACAATATCCACATTCCTTATGGAAACTGATTCTGCCTCGTGATCAGAAGAACCATGAAAGCTTGTTTTCTTTTTGAAAGACTTCTGGCTAAACATCCTGGCAAATGCACTTTTTGATCTCGGAATTACGAGGCTTGATCTGGCATCACTGTTCTTCTTAGCTAGATTTTCTGACAGGTTCTTGACAAGATTGTCAAAATTACGTCTTGAAGTAGGATATCTGGAGACAGATTTGGTGATCCCTTGAAGCCTTGATAATGAAATGGAAGTGATTCAGATAATTAAATAAACCGCATATTGGAAAGGGGAGTAGCAAGAAAATGAATCAGTCATTAAAGTCGATGCTTGAGCAAAAGTTATGCAGCATTACCTTCGAGCTAGCGCATCGAGTTTAGCGAGTTTTTGTTCCGGTTCAGGTGGTGGACCACTATTTGAACTTCTCAACTTCACGGGATCACGATTCAACAATACTAATCTGCCAAGATATTCCTCTTCTTCCTCAGAAAGATTTTCTGCTTTAATCTGGTCTTTGATGATCAAAAAGGGGTTAAGAAACCACTCATAGAAGGTATCTTTCGGTCTGTTTGTGCTAGTTATCTCGGTGACATTGTCGTCTACATCATTGAAACACAAAGGCATTTTTATTTTATGTTCAGAACCTTGAGACTGTTGGAAATGAGTAGCAAGGAAGCAGAACTAAAATTATCTGAATGAAAAGCATTCACTTACTCAACAAAATTCCCACAGAATTGGCCTTTACAGAGCGCAACAGTGCCTGAAGAACGCAATATGCTGGCAAACCAATGCTAACCACTCTGCTACCCTTTCCAGACTTGGCATCATCAATGTCTTGTTGTGTAATTACTCCTTCAGAAACAAAAATCTCGCCATGGTGTTGACACTCTTTAAATAAGCGATCAAGTAGCTAAACAAGGTGGGAAGAAAATTTACAATCAGTACTTTATCTATTAACCACGGCATGGAAATAATCTACAGAAACCACAACTATATCGGTGTGGCAAGCACCATTTTATTCAGTACAGGCCAAAAGGGGGTGCATGACATACCTCAAGTGGCTTCAGATCAACCATAGGGTGATTGAATGAAATTCCGCGGGAAAGAGGATTTCGAACAGAAGTGGACCCTGAAAAAGAAGCTGTGCGAGAGGTGGTCTTTGTGGGATCCTTTTGGTATTTGGGCCTGTAATGTTGGGAATCAACAATCAGATTACAGAAGCTCCGTATCACAACCATTAAGGATTAATGGGCTGAATACAACCTTGGAAAGCAAGATCCTTCTGGCATGTCAAGAATATCATTGCTGTACTCATCATAAATGGCCAAGGATGCAACAATATAGCAAAGCCCAAACCAAAATGACTCCTGCAATTCAAAGCACTGCAGGATCAAATTCTATTTTGCTGGCAAATATGTTTGACAGAAATTGACATGACTATATCTGGCATGATCTCAAGGTAGCTGAAATATGAATCAAATGACAGAATCAACGCAGCAGGAATTGCATGACATGGATTGACTTAGAAGCTTAAGGTCCATCTCACAAGGAAGAAAGCAAGATGGCTAGAGATTAAACTCAAACTCAAACATTAACAATACAACAGTAAACTACCCAAGAAAGAAATTAATCTTCTACGATTAAAAGCACACAGCATATAAATTTCCTGAAATAATATGACAACAAAAGCTAGCCATTGGCAGAACATGTAATGGAAAACAAGATAGACAATAAACTGCTATTACGTTGAAAGAAACATTGAAAAATATGGAAAACCTCATATTATTGAGAGGTTCGATATGCCTGGTTATAAATTTGAAGTAGGAAACTAATAGGTTATTAGAACAGGAATTTTTTTAGCAAACTCAGCATGAGATTCAGACCTGATAAACAACCACGCCTGCATAAGCACCAAGGAAGATGCTTGAAACCATGGAACCCAAAACAGCCCCAACAACAGCCAATGGCCAGAGGAGGATAGCAAGACCTGCAAAAGGTACACATATCGTCTCCAAGAACGGGCCTTCACGTCCAATGAGGTCATGAAATAATCGATGCCACCCCTTAAAGAGCATGTATGGGCTTTTGCAGATGGCAATGAGTGAGACCAGTGGAAAGTCAAAAAAGATACCAAGAGAACAAGCAATAATAGCACCGGGAAGAGGAAGCAATCTGCAAGATATCAATATAAAGTTGAATGCAAAACAAAATCCATCACTGGCAAGAATAAAACAAATCTTTGATTAACTACTCTACTACATGAAATTCATTGGTTACTATGCTAGGCAAACTGTCTTCATCATCGGGTATCTGTTTTTCAGCTTCATTTCCATCAACCTCCCAAAGAAGAAAGAAACAAGAGAAGAAAACAAAAGAACATGAGAAATTATGTGGTTCAGCCACATCAACCATGTCCACCAGGTAAGTGATGCGCAACCTGCACTCTGAAAAGGGAGTTGACAACAAATACGTGCTCTCTCAAACCCTGTTCCCAACTTGTTTCTCACCATACTCAACTTGATTTTTCCAAAACCTACACTTTTCTGGACAAGAATGATTTGACAAAACAGGTGAAACTGGAGTTTCTTATCGAGTCAACTGATCCAAGTAGCTTAAACAAAAGCTCCCATTTGAAAGCTTCGGAAAATTCTAGATATAATCAACAAGGGGTTTGTAGGGCACATAACTGTAACTGAATACCAGAATCATCTGATGCATTGGCATTTGTAAGTCTAATTATCAAAGGCTCGCAACTTCCATGTCCAAGTACTTCGACTCATTAGAGAAGTCAAGTTAACTCCAGACTAGAAGAATAGTTTTCAAGGCTATTATTCTTATAACGATGCTGGATACTATCCAACAATGTTATTCTTTTGTTGTGAAGGATTTCCAGGGCAGGAAATGGATGATAAAATAGAGATGAGCTGAATCAAAGATCATATCATTTTCAGAAAAACATAAAACAAAAAACAAAAAACAAAAAGCAAACCTGATTTCATAATATTTCACATCTGGGGCCCCTTGTCGCAGGTCATCCAAAACTGAGAAGTAAGAATGATAACAAACATCTCCAAAGTCTCTGACAACAGTGCAACTCCCTTTGACAGTGTCCCAAGTTCCATCCTACAAATATTGAAAGGTGAAAATCTATCTCATGAAAGAATAAATAGGATAAAGTGACGAAAACACAATGACCAAGACTTGGTATTTAAGGCATACATAAAAACAATGGTATAGCATGCTAGTCTTCCTTTCTCCAACAGCATCAAAAGTGGCAAATATTGGTGAAAGAAATCCATAGAGTGCTCCACCTAAGATACTCCCGGCAATGCCAAGAACTAGCCACAGAATCAGGGTAGCTGGTAGGCATATACATAGCACAATCTTCAGAACTGGCCCCATTTGTTTAGTTCTGCCAATTAGCGAATATGAGGAATCACTGTAAGTTGACTAGTATCACGGACAAGAAAAAAGAAAAGTATGAGGTCAAAGAAAGAACCTCAAAATTGAATAATACGTCCTGGCAATATGCAGTGGCCAAAGACCCAGTATTATTGCAGAGTTTCCAATGGTCATGATAAGGCATACCAACGGGCAGAAAACAACACCTGAGAATATGGTTTTGGCATATGACAGGTTCACAATTAGCCTACATTCCAAATCTAAATGCACGCATTCAATAGTTATAATCACCTTTGTATTTTCTGAAAATTACAAATTCCATCAAGGCATAGAGCTTAAATGTAAGTTGGGTATTTCGCATAAGCAAAACACCTAAAATTAGGAAACTTCCTGCTAGAGGAAAATAATAATGGAATAAAAAGGAAATAGAACTTTACACCCTTTTTTAACTGTTCAGTTGCTTATCAACTACGAAGGAACCAGGTTCGTTTCTTCACAATTATCTGGCAAATGCTAGCCACCAGAACATTAACATTTAAATTTCTGCTCAAAGTAATATATATCAGATATTAATTGAAAATAATCCCAATTACGCTGATTATTCAGATAGAAAATATATCAATTGAAAAGTACAATATGTATGCTACTAGATACTGTTTGACATTCAATCAAAATACACAAATTCTTTAATTTCTCAATATTACAGCATCCCTTAATTAATGTCATACAGTTACCAAGACAAGAAAGAAGCAAAACCAGCCTCAAAATTAACCAGTTAACAAATTTGAAAGCGCTCACCTTTAATGGTTCCAAGAACCAGTAGCCCAATGAAGAATGGCAGAAAAACAATAAAGTTCCATATAGAAGACAAAATCTCCCTTGGAGGCTCCATATCTCTTCACACTCGAAAACCACCTAGATCTTCACTATTCTATAATAAACTCATCAACAGTCCCACCTCCTTCCTGCAAGAAAACCAATCACCCCCCATCTTTAACCACTTCAAGCCACAAAACATATAACCACCATACACAATCTACGAAACCAGAGAAAAAGGAAAGAGAAAAGGACCGAGAAACCCAGAGCCAACTTGCTGCAAATCCCACTTCTCGGACTCACCAAAAGACTGGTTTCGCTCTCCTACCACCACCAAATAACTTAAAAAACAAGTAAAAGCAAGGTGGGCTATAATATCTTATTCTAAACGAAGGTATTTCTGATGGAGTTAATAAAAACTTAAAACTGTTACCACTTGAAGAGGCTTGTTAATAGAAGAAACGTATGGCAGTTAAATAACTGCTCTATTGAGGCCTAAGAAGAAGAAGAAAAAACTAGATTGTTGAACATCCGAATTAACCCTTATCTAGATTGAATTGAATGAAGTAATTAACAAAAATGAAAGCTTGGCCTTCGCTGTTTACGCTTCAGCTAAAAGCAAAGCATCTATCAGATTAATCTACAAAATAACCGTGACTGCTTTTTGTGTGAGAGAGAAAGAATCCAGCTTTTATTGGCGTGTTAATGTTTTTTTTTCCCCCCATGTTTTGCTGCTGTAATAAATCATTTTGCTTCTTCCAGGACTCATGCCACTCGCCCTTTCATGAGACCACGTCTATCCATCTGTCTGTGATAAGCATTGCACGCGCAAGTACGATGAGTATAAGTTATCTGCGCGTGACCTTAAGAATCAGGGTGCCCGCTTGTGAGTTGAAGTTGGTTTTCGGGCCGTGGTGGACCTGTCTCTTTCCAGAGATTTTTCTGTCCTGTTTACATTTTATTTATTTTTTAAAATGATTTTTTTATTTTAAATTATTATTATTTTAATATTTATAGACATTTTTCATATAATAATATCGAAAATAATTTATAAAAAAAATCATATTAATTTAAATAAAAAAAAACATTTTCAAAATGGACTCCAATACAGACGCTTTATAGGAGAACTAGCGACTTTCCAAAAATAAAAACAATCTGGGAAAACTGCTAGGATATAAAAGGATTTTGAACAAGTAATTAGTATATAAGATTAAAAAATATAAATCTGATAATTAGAGTCACAATTTCACAGCTACTTTAAGAGAAACAATCTCTGAAATCTCCTATAAAAATTTAAATATTATTCAATAATCAGATCAAACATTATGACTTTTTTGAGCTATTGTTTTGGTTTGACACGAACAATTTTTTTTGGTCTTAAATTTATCTCAATGGTCCGGAAATATATTTATTAGGTCATATATATATATATATATATATATATATATATATATATATATATATATATATATATATATATATATGTCTGTGGAATATCATCATTTAGTTATGGAAGACCTAACTGCTCATAATTATCGTAAGTTCAACTACATTATTGATATTAAAAAAACAAATGACAACTACTGTGTGAATATTAAATTTTTTATATTTTAATTGAAGCATATCTTTTAGTCTACAAGTTAGATAAAAATATATATATTAATTTATATAACATAAAAAATATTAATTTAAAAAAATATATATTTTTGAAACGCAGTGTAAGATAGACATAATATGATTACAACTCCATGTGAAAATAAAAAAAAATAAAAAAGAAGATGAGATAAAACGTTTATAGTGAGCAAAACATGATAAAGTTTGTTTTGACATTTAAACGTATTATCATGGGACTTAATATGTTCCATACAATAATTAGACTTTTAATTTATTTTATCTAATTTAAATTTTGACTTCATGGGAAAATAATATAATTAAACTATGGTTTATTTAGTCATTAAATTAGTTTACTAAATAATTGACAGCACTCATGTCATATATAATATTCTAACCAACATAAGTTACCGCTATGATTTATTCTGGAAAGTATATGGAATAAAATATATTGCGAGGATAGCTCCACTTCCAGCTGTGGTTTATTTTGTAATTATTTTTGCACAGCCTATAAAGGCAAGGCAATGAACGACAAGCCTTTCGCTTCCATTCTTACAATCTTCTCAGAATCTTGAATTTAAGTGCGACAAAGTTTATCTGATCCCACTTGTGGCTGGAAAGGTATTCGATTCGCATCCATTACTCGTGACTGTATCAGGATGTGGTTCAATTTTTTAAAAAATATTTTTTTGTGTAAAAATATATTAAAATAATATATATTTTTTAATATTAAGAAAATTATTTAAAAAAATATATATTTTTCAAATAAAATGTCAAAAACTATCCTCGTCCAAGATGGCAACAAACAGAACAGAGCAGTATTCGAAAGCAATGGTTAGGTCTCATGAAATGACCACCAAACCTGTGCAAGAATTGACTATCCAACCAAGGGATCTCTTTCCCATTACGCTAAAAATCTGAATTAAAACACCTCCATTTCGCAGAATGTTCTATGAGAAAATTCATGTCGATATGCGCTTTCCTGGATAAATTGAAAAATTACCATATCAAAATATAAATAAATAATGAATTATTGTTTACTCTTCCTGCGATATCAGATTCGAGTCTTGTGTTTGTTCATATGATTATCACTAGATAGTTAAATGGTTATTAGCTTCAGCGCCTGTAAGACTAAGTCGAGATGTATATAAGCTGATCCGAATACTTATATTAATAAAAAATAAAAAATTAGTATAGGAGATAAAAGTTTTTCAAGGGGCACTAAGCAGAACGCACCATGGAGATAACTGTAGGCTTTTTCACCCTGTTACTCTTCGAAATATCTGGTCGCCAGCTGCATTTTCTGAAGCCTTTTTCACTAAGCGACAAAAACTGCTTTTCATCTCCTCCATTGATATTTCGAGAGTCGGATGAGTTGTTTTTCAAAGAGTTTTTTTTTATAAATATATTAAAAAATACATTTTAATCAAAAACCAGTAAAAGAAAATTTAAAATACACAATAAAAACTTTTTTTTTTGTTTTTGTAAAAAACATTTTTAAAATGAATTGACGAACAGGCCGCAGGTCTCTTCTATCTCTTTCAGCAACGAACTAACCTGGCACCCCGTTAATTTCCAAATTCTTCTCTTCTTGACTGAGCAAGTATGGAACAATCAATTCATATAAAAGATTATTAAGCTGCTAGCTGTTTGTGGTCTGTTTTTTATTTATATATTATTATTATTATTATTATTATTATTATTATCACACAGATTCCCTATCTATGCAGAAATGGGATAAATTTGCAGAGGAAAATATGACAAGAAGTGGCATAGAAGATGACCAGGTTGAAGACCGGACCGGCGTTATCCATACCTGTCAGTCGCTTCAACACATCGTGTTCAAGTTTTCATGCCTTCCAAACCACCGCCTCCTAACCTAGCTAGTGGCAAACACAAATTGTAAGGTTTCCATGGCGCCATACAAACCACCGTCTCCTAACCTAAGTCAACAAAGCAGAATACCAGCTGGGGAAAAACCCTTCATACGCATCTCTTCAAGTTACTTGACATAGATAACCATCAAAATGTTACCACATTCGGAGCATGCAACCCCATCCTTTGTCCCATGATTTCTTCCATTTCTTGATCATATTGTTCAGACCGTTCACTACAAAAAAAAAAAAAAAACAAGGGTGATTAGCAGTGGATTTTTGCAACAGAAAATTAACGGATTTCTGCAACGGAAATTTTCGGTTGCAAACTTGTAATGAATAAGCATTGGAATCTGTTCAACAATAGATGATTTATTATAAATAAATTTACAATCACAGATTTGCATCGGATTATTTCCGATGCAAATTCCGTTGCTAATATTCATTAGTAATTAGTAACGGATTCAATGATTCGTTGCTGTTGACCTTTTCTTTTTTTTGTAGTGATTTCACTGCACTAAATAGACTCCATTTAAATATATTTGGACCATTAATTAGTAATGTCTGGTTTTTTTTCCTGAGCTACTTGACAAGAACCAATGCAGGCTTCATTCTCTTGTCCCATCCAATACCTCTAACCATGGACGAGTACACCTGAACTGGCAATTCACATCCTTGAGATTCTCAAGGACATTCTCTTGTATTATCCATTGTTTTCGGAGAATGTAAGCTCCGAGCGAGCGCAAGAACATCGATCTTTCTATCTTGTTCTTCCCTAACTTCTCCCTCACTTTCGTCACTTCCTTATTTTTTTTCCTCATCACTGCTATCGTCATTTCTTTCTAAATCATTATCACTATTATCTCTAATGTTTCAAGGATGACCGATCACTTGGGATTACTCTTATGCAAGTCATCACCAATATGTTGTTTCCCCAACGTCGAAGCCAAAGCCTGTTGGAATGTAAGTTGCTGAGCTGGAATTAACTGAATGCAGAAGAGATGATGCTGAGCTGGAAATGCAGTAAACGAAGAAGAGAAAGAAGCAGGGGTTCAAGTTACAGCTAGACAATTATTGACTAAGTGTAACTAACTATAAGTCTAAGAGAAGAAGTTGAAGTTGACTTCTCAAAAAGTAGTTTTAATTCTGTTACGGGTTGTTGTAAATGTAAAACACGTGCTCTGCTCATACTATATAAATGAGCATCATCAAGCATTAGATAAGCAAGAAATACATAATACAATCTTACCTTTTACTCTGCAATTTCTAAGCTCTCAAAGCTTTTCATTTCTCTCCCAAATATATCAACCTGCAATCAAATCACACAACAAGCACAATCAACACAAATTCAACATGGTATCAGAGCTGTAATCTGATTCAAGAAGGGGCGTAAAACTGTGGAAGAAAATCATTCAAGTCAGAATTCAACAGCAAGAACAATGACTGGATCATCAGACCTGCGAACACCACAATTTAATGGTGAGAACTATGATTTTTGGTCAGTTAAAATGAGAACAATCTTCAGAGCTTATGATCTATGGGATGTGGTTGGAAGTGTTGATACATCAGCACCAGTTTCCAATGAAAGTAGCAGTGGAGAAGCCTCTGGTTCGAAAGACAAGAAAACTGAACCAGGAGAGGCTGCTGCTGAGACTAAAGAAAGAAGAATCAAAGATGTCAAGGCTCTAAGTATTATCCAAGGAGCCTTGACTGATGATATTTTCCCTAGAATAAGAAATGAAGAAACAGCAAGAGGAGCATGGGATTTGTTGAGGAGAGAATTCAGAGGAGATGATAAAGTTAGAGAGGTGAAATTGCAGGCTGTAAGGGCTGAATTCGAGTATATGAGAATGGCTGAAGGAGAAAGCTTAGATCATTACTTAACTAAGTTCTTTGGAGTGATAAATGACATGAAGTCTCTCGGAGAAGAGATAACTGAACAAAGGATAGTGCAAAAGACTTTGATGAGTCTTAGCAGGAAATACAAGTCCATAGTTTCAATTATTGAAGAAACAAGAGACTTGAAAACACTTAAAAGTGAAGAGGTTATTGCTTCAATCAAAGTGTATGATAGAAGAGAGGATATGCATGATGAAAGAGATAGAGAAATGCATACCGAGAGAGCTTTCAGTAGTCTCAGAATTGGAGGGAATAGTTATGCTCAGAATAACAAGGGCTCACATTTGAAATCAAGGCAAGGCTGGCAGGAACAACAAAGAAGACCTGCAAACTTGTCATCGAATAACTATAACAGCTATGGTTCAAACTGGAATCAAAGAGCTGAAACAAGCCATGGCAATACATTCAGTTCACAGTATAGAAATATGAACAACAATCAGCTGAATACCAAACCACAATGCAACACTTGTCAGAAATTTCATCATGGTGTTTGCAGGTATAAAGGTCAGCCTAAATGTGAAAGATGCAATCTGTTTGGGCATAATACAAATGATTGCAATGATTACAAGCAATTGGCAAATTGTGCAAAGGAGAAGGAAGAAGTGTCTATTGCAAATTTATTTTATGCTTGTCATGCAGCAAGTGTACAAGAAGAGAATGAAGAGGTCAAGAAGAAAAATGATGATTATGATGATGAAGATGATGGTGACTCCTTAGATGATACTGATGAAGAGCAAGCAGCTTCAGAGATTGCAATACTGAAGTCACGGGGAAGTGCTTCTGACACAAGGTTGGCTGCTGCTCATGAACATAGGAGGTCAGCTGAAGAAGATGCAGCTGAGTGGAAACGGAAGTATGACATTGCTGTAAGAGAGACAAAAGCTGCTTTAGAGAAGGTTGCTGCTTCTTCTTTTGAGAAGGATTTTCAAGAAATGCTGCAGCAGTTGAAGCTTGAGAAAGAGAAGACTGAGGTGTTGTTGAAAGAGAAAGATGAGATGTTGAAGGCTAAAGATGATGAGATTGAAATGAAGGGTAAGGAACATGAGAAAATGAAGAGTGAGTTTCAGAAACTGGAAATTGAAAGATTAGCCCAAATTGAGAGGGCTCAGAGGCATGTTGAAAGTTTGTACTCTGACTGGGATCTTCTCCCACCAAAGACAATCAAGGATCCTGAGGCCAAGAAACCAGAAGGTTGGGATGACAAGGAGTATATTCCTGATCTTGAAGACAAAAAGCCAGAAGACTGGGATGATGAGGAGGATGGTGAGTGGACTGCCCCAACCATTTCTAATCATGAGTACAAGTGCCCATGGAAGCCAAAGAAAATTAAGAACCCCAACTACCAGGGCAAATGGAAGGCACCAATTGTTGACAACCTAGATTACGGATGAAACTTGGAGTTAAACCAGTCAGCAACTTAGGAGAGGCTGTTGGAATGTAAGTTGCTGAGCTGGAATTAACTGAATGCAGAAGAGATGATACTGAGCTGGAAATGCAGTAAACGAAGAAGAGAAAGAAGCAGGGGTTCAAGTTACAGCTAGACAATTATTGACTAAGTGTAACTAACTATAAGTCTAAGAGAAGAAGTTGAAGTTGACTTCTCAAAAAGTAGTTTTAATTCTGTTACGGGTTGTTGTAAATGTAAAACACGTGCTCTGCTCATACTATATAAATGAGCATTTCATCAAGCATTAGATAAGCAAGAAATACAAAATACAATCTTACCTTTTACTCTGCAATTTCTAAATACCCAGCTCTCAAAGCTTTTCATTTCTCTCCCAAATATATCAACCTGCAATCAAACCACACAACAAGCACCATCAACACACAAATTCAACAAAGCCAGTTACGAGCCGAAAAAGCCTTCCTTTTGCTCTCAAAAAGAAACATATTTAATCTCAACCACAATACTTTGAGGGAAAACCCACTTTTCTCACCAAATTTCAAGCTTCCACAACAAGTCCCATGTAAATCATACCTCCAATTGCTTTAAACCATAAGGAAAACAGAGCTTGCACCATGTAAAGGAGTGTCAACAAGAACCCATCTCTTTCTCCTTCTAGTACCTCAAAGACAAGAGGAATCAACCTCAAACTCCAAATGGGGCACTACACATAAGCCACCACTCGAAGGTTGTATTTTGAGACATCGGCAATAAACAGAAAAACCCAGAATAGAAAAAAAACAAATAAAGAACAAGAGGACATGATCTGATATCCACTTCTCATGGGAGACTTTCAAAAATGGTTTCTGGCGGTACAATTAATTTATTGCTGTTTGAGCCGTTATATATATATATATACTAGTCAATGCCCCCGCGCCTCGTCGCTAGCGGCATCATATTTTTTTCAACGCAAAAAAATATTAATTGTGTTTTTTTTCTGTTATAATATAAATTTAGTCAACATAATAAATCTGTGCAGAATTCTTGTGAAATGTCAGTTTTCTATAAAATATATGAATTTTAAATCGATATAAATTTACTGGTTAGTAGGTTTCAATGAAATAACCAGCACAAAATTATCATCATCATTAAAAAAGCAAGAAGATTCGGATATTTGAATTATTGAATTCATTGTATTAAGATTAGTTCATTTTATAATTCAATTTAAATCATATTTAAAAAATATATAAATTATGAAAAGACCTACAATAATCAAATAACAGAAATAAATAGTTAATTTTTTATCCATATAAAGATGAAAAACATAAATTGAAAATTCATCCCTACATTACCGTCATTTTCATTATTATAACATTCAAATTATTACCAACATTATTGCCCAAAAAATTAAAATCATTAAACTGACCAGAAAAATAAAAATAAAATCAAAATATTTTAACAAAAAAACAATAAAAAAAAGAATCACTAAAATAATCATTATTATTGCGCAAATAATAAAATCATAAAATTATCATATCCGAAAAATAGATAAAATAATAGGAAAAAAAGGAAAAAAGGAGCAATATTAATTTTAAAATTATCACCAACATAAATTAAAATTTTAGAACGAAACCTAATAAAAAAAAAACCTTAAAAAAATGAACTAAAAAAATAATCTAAAAGCATAAATGAATAAATACGGACATAAAACAAACATTGTCCAAACATTGTATTTTTTAATGTTTTTACATCATTTGCATGTGCTGATATTAAAAATGATTAAAAAAAATTTATCATTTTAATATATTTCTAAACAAAAAATATATTAAAAAAAAAAAACAATCGCATTTCCAAGCAAAATTAACTATACAGAAACCGTGTGGCGTTTTTACTGTGGATTCGTGTACTATAGCATGTAAGTGTGTGCACTGTGGATTGTAATAATGTATTTTTGGGTCGGTTCGGTTGGTTTCCCGGTTTTTCCTTTTTTATTGTTTTTTGCACAGTGAAATATCACTTTTACCCCTCGAAAAAGACAAAAAACCGGTTATGGGTGGAGGGGCTCCGCAGTAACTACCTTTTCATTATTTTATATTTTTTCAAAAATGACTAATTACCGGTTTGGCCCCTAATAAGATAAAATAGCTGACTTAGGCACAGGGCTACACCGGTAATTGACCATTCTTTTTTTATTTTTTTCTCTTTTACTGTCGGCGCGTGCGTCACACGCGACCGACAGTATCCTGCCCCACACCCTCTTTGAGTGGCGCGTGCGTAGTGCTGGAGTCGCCTGAGATGAGCTACAGGTGTCTCAGTCGATGCGCATCCTCCTGGTCTTCCTCCCGGTGCGGCGCGTTTTTTCCTCCGACAGTCATGGACGCGGCGGTGGCAGGCTAAAGCCGCTGCAGCCGTTTCTCTCTCTCCTGCACGTCAAAGTGCAGGAGAGTCCCACGGGTTTTATGACTTTTCCTTTCGGTCCCTGTACTTTTAAGTTTGTTTATGGTCCTTATTTTTGTTATATAAGTTTTGATTTAGTTCGATTGGGTCCTTCAATTGAAATTAATTGGATGAGCAAATTTCACTTTGATCCTCCTTGTTTTAATTTCTGGATTGGGTCTAAATAAATCAATAAATGCGGTACAACAGTTTCAATTTATTCAATTTTGTCCTTTGATTGAAATTGATAATAAATTTGAGTTTCGTTTCGGTCCTTATACTTTTAATTTTTTTTTCTGTACAACAGTTTCAATTTATTCAATTTTGTCCTTTGATTGAAATTGATAATAAATTTTATTTTCATTTCGGTCCTTATGCTTTTAATTTTGGAATTTAATTACTTTATATTTGATTTTCCTTTCGGGTCTTATACTTTTAATGTTTTTTTTCAATCCCTTGATTTCTTTTTATGATTTAAATTTTCTTAAAGTTCTTATGGTTTTTTTAGTCTTTCATTTATTTTATTTTTTTCATTATTAACACAATAATAATAATAATAATAATAATAATAATAATAATAATAATAATAATAATAATTTAATTGTTTTTCTTGCTTACTCTTTTGTTAATGTTTTTTAGTTTTTTCTTCCTCGAGAAAATTTGATAAATTTTATTATTTTGGCAGTGATAACAACGATAGTTTTTGTTTTTGTTTTATTTTTTTGTTTGATCTTTTGTTGAAGTTTTTAGGATTTTTTTCCTTCCATTTTTTCCCTTTCATTATTAACACAAAAATAAAATAAATAAATGAAAATAATAATAATAATAATAATAATAATAATAATAATAATAATAATAATAATAATAATAATAATAATAATAATAATAATAATAATAATAATAATAATTTAATTGTTTTTTGTTGCTTACTCTTTTGTTAATATTTTTGAGAATTTTTTTTCCTCGGGATAATTTGATAATTTTTATTGTTTTGGCAATGATAGCAACGATAGTTTTTGTTTCTATTTTATTCTTTTGTTTGATCTTTTGTTGAAGTTTGTAGGATCTTTTTTAGTTCCATTTTTTCCCTTTCATTATTAACACAAAAATAAAATAAATAATAATAATAATAATAATAATTATAATAATAATAATTTAATTGTTTTTTTTTTCTTACTCTTTTGTTAATGTTTTTGAGGGGTTTTTTTTCCTTCAAAACAATTTGATAGTTTTTATTGTGTTGACAGTGATAACAATGATAATTTTTAGTTTTTATTGTATTTTTTTGTTTCATCTTTTTTTGTAGTTTTTACAATTTTTTTAATCTTTCATTCATTTATTTATTCTTTCATGATAATAATGATAATAATAATAATAATAATAATAATAATAATAATAATAATATTTTAATTGTTTTTCTTGCTTGCTTTTTTGTTCATGCTTTTTAGTTTTTTTCCCTCGGTATGATTTGATAATTTTTATTGTTTTGATAGTAACAACAATAATAATTTTAGATGTTAAGACTCCGATGTTGCTATTGTTATAATATTTTAAATTAATATTGCTTCCTTTCCCCTTTTTTTATTATTATTTTTATTTGCTCTTTGTATTAAATGATTTTTATAATTTTACTATCTGCACAATAATGATTTTAGTGATTATTTTTTTTTCTTATAAAAATATTTTGCTCTTTTTTTAATGTTAGTTCGCGATTTTTTGTGATCTTTATGACGCAATACCTACATTCTAAAAGATGTAATCTAAAAAATTTTATAACTTTATGTCCTAATTTATAACTTTTATTTAGTTATATCATATAAATTTATCATTGTGGATTTAATTATGTTAAATTATATACACAAGAATGCCCGCGGCAATGCGCAGAGGCATTTGGCTAGTAAAAATATATAGAGAGTGGGATTCGAACCCACACCCTTTCAACCACAACCTTAATCTCACGCCTTGGACCAACTCATCCATCTCAACATCTCGGTCATAGTTCACGACAATATATATTAATAGGAAAGTTACTGTGGATTCACACAGTAAAACCAGGATGCATTTTATATTTTAGTTAATGCTAGTTAAATTGCCCTGATGTGATATATATACTAGTTAGATTGCCCATACTATGTTGCAGACTTAGTAAATAATTTTTATAACTGGTGGGATTGAAGTAATTAATAGGTTATGCTAGTTTTACAATAAAATATAATATTTATACATGTAAGATTTGATGTAATGAAGCACATCAACACACTTAAGTACAACAACACTACAAAAAATAGATAATTATTTCAAAATATTTTCAATACAAAGATGTAGGAAAAACATAGTTTGTTTCCTAACAGCTACATCAACCTTCATGTTGCCATTAGTCTACATGTGTGGTTTGATATAAATAAAAGACAAAATATATAAACTGACAATGAATGCTACTCGATCATAGCAATCCATCCAATAATAGCGAACCACCATAAAAAAATAACTTCGCAGCAAAAAAAATATAACACCTAAATTAATTATTAAAGCAATCAAAGCACGTGGCAACCAAGACATAAAAAAAGGAAATAGAAAAACTGAAACCACCGAGACAAGTGGTGACGAAGCCACAGGAAAAAAATATATAAAAAAGAAAATTTGAAAATGTTTTATTTTAAATTAAAAAAAATAGTGTTTTTAGATAACTTTTATATATTGATGTCAAAAATAATGTTTTTTTTTAAAAAAAAAACATCATTTTAATGCATTTATAAATAAAAATGTATTTTTGAAAAAAAAAATCTCAACTACGCTTCTAAACAAACCCAAAATCTTACTATTAATGAGTGTAGATTAGAGTATTTGTTTGTTATTCTGTTTAAAAAATGCTCTGAGATTCCTGAGTTTTTTTTTTAAAAAAATAATTTAGATATACTAATATAAGAAAATAAAAATATATATTATTTTGATATATATATATATTAAAAAATACTTTAACAAACAACCACTAACCTAAAAAAAGACAATCTTATTTTGGACAGTTATAGGGAGTTAAGTAGGCAATTTGAAAAATCAGTCACCTCATCGTTAGTATTAAGATGTCGATCAGATTTGAAATTAGGTGGACAAAGTGGTCGAAATAAATGTCATAGCCGAAAGAAAGTCAAATACCTAATTAATGAATTGACACTTAATAAATGCTCACATAAAAAATTGTTGCGACAATAGACAACACTAGCACCAAAACACATGAAAAAAATAAAAGGCAAAGTTGACCACCACAAAAAATAGCAAACCCTGGCAAACACAAAAACAGTCGAAAGAACTATTGAAATTCACAGTGAAAGCTCTCACAATGCACAATGATAATCTGAGCTATTTTAGTATATAGTAAGAAATGTTTTTTTTTGCCTCGTTTCAACACATGTAATTTTTTGTTTTGTATTTTGGTTCTTATTCTTTTATTTTTTGATTTAGTTTCAATCCCTTTATTTTTTCGATCCTTCTAAGATAATTCTTAATTTTTTTATTGTATTTATGTATATATACTCTTTGTTTTGACTTTTAATTTTATTGTTATTTATCTTTATATTAAATGCAGTTTGCGTTAAAAAGCAGAGTAATTTTAGTTTTAGTGGAGTGAAATAAGAGTGAAACTCTCTCTTATGCATGTGTAGTGAATTTTCTGTTGTTAGTGATTTGTTATTTTTTTTCATCTATTTTGTCTACTTGTGGCTTGATATATTTTTAGTTTAAAGTGATTTTTATTTAAAAGAAATGAAATTATTTTGTATTTTTTTAATATTTATTCTTCATATTATTATATTAAAAGTATTTCAGGACACTAAGATTGAATTAATTTGAGATTTTTTTTTATAAAAAATGTATTTCTTTTTTGTATTAATATTAAATAAATATCAAAATATATAATTAGTTTCACATATTTTCAAAAAAAAAATTAAAAATAATCTTATCATTATATTAAATGATTTATCTATAATAAAATGAATATATATAAAAAAAGGAAGGTTTTGTCACACTGCTTCCATCGCAACCATGAAAGCAAGTGTGAAGACATCTTTCATCCACTAACACGTGCTAGCTTTCCTTGCTTGTTTACATTTTTAATATTTTTTATATTTTAAAAATCTAATTGTAATGAAATGCAGAGCAAATTGTCCATATTATACTATATACAAAAAGAGCTTAGTCTTGTACTGTGCACAGTGAGAGCTGTAACTATGGATTCAACAATGGTTTTGGGTCCATTTGGTTTTTGGATATTTGTGCTACGGTTTGTTTTGTGGCTTTTTTTCCTTCTATGGTGGCTGTTTTGCCACGTGTCCTGACTAATAAGCTAAATTAGGTCGCGAAAATATTGTTTAAACAACATTGTTCATTGGACTCATTTTATTGTGGATCGAAACAGTGATTTCATTTAATTCTTTGCCTTCTTTGGCTTTCTTCTTCTCCTTTTTCTCAGTCAACAAATGCAGTGCTTCCAAACCAATAAATGGGCAAAAAAGAAGGAATAAATCAACAACTCACCAAACATCTGTGTTCTCCGCACCAGAGAGCACAAGACCAATGCCAATTTTCTCAGCCACAGATACCTTCGGCAAATTAGACAACTTCTCTAAGAACTTTACAGAGATCTCCAAACTTTTTAAAGACTAATAAAACACATCAGTTCAATTTGTCCAAAATACACTTGAAAACTGAAAAAAATATGGGTTTCGACTGCATGTTTTTCAAGTCTGTCTTCATATATTCCAAACATGTTTGGAGAGTCAGAATACTTCCTTCAATTGCATAGTCCATGAACTGCAAAACATCAATAACACCCCAACAACGAGTCGACTTTTGAGTCGCCAACAACAGTAGAACTTTTATATAAAAAAAATAAATTCAATTTAAACCCAATAAATACTAGATTAAAATTTCAAAACCTAAAATAATTTCTTATTTTGATCGAGAGGTAATCCAGTCAAACAAAAAGTGAAATGGTAAAGTTTTTGAAAATTAAAAATGAAAGATAGACAAACGATCGATTGCAAAATTAAGAAAAATCAGAAAGAGGTCATGAAATACGGAGTCGATGATGTCTTGAAGTTATTCTAGCCTCATGATCCAAGTAATAAGTATAGGCAGTTGACTTAGATGATTTTTTGTGTTTTTTTAATTAATCATTTTAATTTCATCATTCAATACAAGGTTGATTAAGAATTGAGTTTCACAATGTGTTTTGGTTTGCTTTCTATAAAGTTGTTCTAGTCTCATAATATATGTTTGTTAGATTAACCTGGGTCAGCTTTTTTAGTTGAATATTATTTTTAATATTATCATATAACATGAAGTTGACTAGATATTGAGTTTAATAAAAAAAACATTATTTGCTTTTTATAGAATTGTGAGGTTCTCATGACATAGGTAGCAGATTTGTCAGGTTAATTTAAGTTGATGTTGATTGAATATTCTTAAAAAGATACAATCTTGATTATTTTTGTTGCTGTTAAACTTCATTTTTACTGGTTATCTTAGTTATTTTTCTGGTAATTCAATTCAATTAGATTATATTAGATCAATGTTTATATATATTTTTACAAATCATATTAATCATACCTAAATATTTTCTTACATAAAAAAAATCATCTTACACGGACAATCATCTAGTCCAAGTCTAGTAAAACAAGGACTCAGCTTCTTTAACTGCTATAAAAGAAGGGAATTACAATATATAAATCTACCTTAAAGCATGCAACTCTGTACGCTGGAGATAAACCATTTCGATGCGCATAATATCTGCAGCCATATCTTCTGATGAGCATGCCAACAGGAAGCAGATCTTGTGGGAGCTGTGAAAGGACCCATCTCGTGCTATGTGTCTTCGTTTTCCCAGATAAACATTTCATATCTTCACTCTTCCCAGAAACCCTACTTCTTTTTTTTCCTATTTAACTTTGAATAAAATAGTATAATACAGCTAATGAAACCCATCAGATTGCAAATCTTATTTTGAATCCTGCACTAAATACTCAAAATCTACACAGTGAAACGCCTGATGATCTTGCGAATTATACTCAGAATCTAGAGCTGAATAGGTTTGATTGGCATGCACGAAATTATTTATTTGGTGATGATACATTAGCTGGGGCCAAGGATATTGTTCTTCCAAGGAGGCCACGAAAATAGTTAAGAAGGTGGTCCTAATTAGTGCATAATTTGAGTTTGTTTATGGGATGCACAAACGACACAACATGAGGAATATATATGTCGTTGAACAAATGGGACCATCAACAGAAACTGTCGTCTATAGCATTCCGAAAGACAGTGAGCAAATATTGCTCATGGCTACCCACTGCTGCTGCCATAATATGTCTCTGCTTCAAACATGTGGGGTGCCGTGAGGCATAGCACACGCACGATTGTTCTTCTTTTTCTTGGTGTAAAGCTTTTTTGGAGCTAGAAAGAATGAATATTCCACTTGCAAGGGACCTGCTAGGGTTTGATTAACTCTTTTTTTTTTTTTCCTCATCCCGAAATTCATACACATCTTCACACGCCAAGGAAACAGGGAATGCGATGTGATGAACACTTGTCGCCAAGTGGGGCTACTTATTCCTTGATTTCATTATAGAGCTTGCTTTGTTGAAAAAAGTAGCATTAAAATTGAATAGAAAATGATTATCCATAATTTTTAGGGTTTGAGAGAGAGAGAGAGAGAGAGAGAGGGAGAGATTAAAGTATTTTGTATCTCTCCCACATGGGTTGATACCCCCATAAACTAGCCAACCACCCTTGGATTGTAATTTTGTAAACGCCGAAGAGATTTCTAAAACGATTTACCTAACAAATGATAAGCCCGCAAGTGATCAGGACAAAACCCCTAGAACCTGTTTAGTGGAACATATATTCTATTGCATTATTATTTTGAGATCTCGAGTCTTCTATATATTTTGGGCGAATATATTAACATTGTAAAGCCTGTTTGGGATGGTTAGGTGATCTACTTAACGACATGGACAGCAGAAGATAGTTTCAGGTTACAAGCTACATGTTAATCATCGTCACATTAGCATGAGTCAAGAGTTTATCCTGGTCTTTAACATGAAGTACGTGCACAAATCTTAATTTACTTATAAGCTAGCTAGGGCATTCAACAACATTGTCACCTCCAATTTTTGGGTAAATAGGTGGTCGAATCCAAATGCACTGATTTTGTGCTCAAATTAATTTAATAACACAATCAACTATATAAACTTAGATCACATGCTACCCTGCAAAACAACATAGAGCATATATGTTCGTGTATTAGCAAATATATGCAAAACCCTTGCTGGAAAGCTAAGGGAAAGGGTTATTTCCAGCTTTCTCGGTTTGCCCTGAGTATCTGTTTGTGAGTATGGTTACAGTTAATCAAAAAAGTATTTTTGTTTGGAAATGTATTAAAATGATATTTTTTTTTATTTTTAAAAATTATTTTTGACACTATCACATGAAAATAATCTAAAAACATTATTTTTTTAATTTAAAATAAAAAATAAAAAAAATCATTTTTTTTAAAATATTTTTGAAAAACATTGACAAATACCTTTTAAATGTGGGACTAGTCTCCCAAACAAGCCCTATACCGACGGTTTCCAAACTGAATTTATTTTTTAAAATGCTTTTCGTTCAGAAAAATATCAAAATAATGTTTTTTAACTTATTAAAATTATTTTGACATCAATACATGAAAATGATCTAAAAACAATAAAAAAATTAATTTAAAGTAAAAAAAATAAAATAAATTTAAAATTTTGATAAATACTAATAAAACACAGTGTCAAACACATTTAATGTGAGACTAGTCTCCCAAACAAGCCCTATTCTGACGTTTCGAAACCTAAGCCTAAAAAGCAGCAATTAGTACTACCCCCATCAAGGAACTCTCAAATTAGTCATTAAAACGCCACACTTTTCTTCGGCGACCAACTCACCATGTGATGTCAGTGTGCCCGGCCCGCTAATCAAGCAAGCGTGTTAGCATGCACCCACCCCCATGTGCCCTAACTTGGCCCCCCCATAAAACTAGCATAAGCAACTATGCTGCCCATATCACACCTCCATCTGTCATGATCTCGTTTGTTTTGCGCCACATAATGTCTACATTTTTTTATATATCAAGGGCGGCTTGTATTTTATACATTCTGAGGCTCCTTTTGTCGTCATGCATTCTTCTGCTGCTATAAAACTGGCTAGTCTCATATCTCATCCCCTTAATTTGTCTTCCCTTTTGAGTTAATCTGTTGAGAGCAAGTAAGAAGCCAGCAACCATGATCAAGTTGAGGTCAAAGAGGTTTTGTAGAGGCAGCTTCAAACTTGGTGGTAATGGCGGAGGCAACGCTACTGTCAAAGGAAATGAAAAAGGGTCCTGTGGAGGCACTAACAATGGTGAAATCAAATGGGAGCTCAGGCCTGGTGGCATGCTCGTTCAAAAGAGAGAAAGTGGAGAGAGTGTTGGAGAGTTAATCACATTGAGGGTCTCAACTGTTTCACAGTGGCATGACATTTCCATTGAAGCAACTTCAACCTTCGGTAAGCTACACATCTCAATCATGTATCTTTCCATCAAAAGACGAGGTTCCTTTCCTCTATTCACAAATATATATATATATATATATAAATCCAAGAATTTAAATTTGATAAAGCATGTTCCATACATATATATCAAATAAATGTATTGATTCATGACAAGCAATTTCTTTCGCATGATTTACAAAACCATGTTTTATTTTGTCGCATTGACAAACAACTACAAGATTCATTTTTACAAAAAAAAAAAAAAAAATTTCAAGATAAGATTGAACTAATCTGCTTGTTGGAAACTAGGTATATCTGATGCTGAGTGTCTAGGAGGGTTTGTATGATATAAAATGTTTATGATAGAAGATACTCTGAAAATTCTTATATGTATATATATATATATATATATATATATATATATATATATATATATATATATATATATATATATATATATGTTCATTATTGATGTGGATATTCTTAATTCATCAGGGGAATTGAAGATGGTGCTGTCCTTGGTAACTAGCTTGGAGCCAGAAGAACAGAGGCTGCTGTTCAAAGGAAAGGAGAGGGACAGTGGTGAATACTTACACATGGTGGGGGTTAGAGACAAGGACAAGGTTCTCTTGCTGGAAGATCCAGCAATCAAAGAAAGGAAGCTTCATGGCTTGGCAGGAGGCCAACCCATCGGGGCTCCTTGTCGTCCCATAAGTGTATGAAATTAAATCATCGACCATCGTGCTGCTAACCACTAAAACAGAATGTTCTTTATATTTGTGCTGCTAGCTAACCACCAAAAGAATAGCCACTAGTAATATTGTGATGGCTTTCTCTTCAGTACTCGGTAAGAGTAGCGAGTGACTGGATTTAACATGTGGAAGCTGATTCATATCCGAGTCATTTTGCGTAACTCACTGTGTTTATAAAACTGTTGGTTTCAGATCCTTAGTTGTCTCTTTCAATAGCTCATGTAATTATCCAGGCGTGCACACGATCAAAGATATACATGTTGGAGTAAAAAGCAAGATTTGGGTCGTAAAACTAGGGACAGTTTTTTTGCTCACCAGGGTAGCATGCGTAAGCCAGAAGGAAGGATTAGTCATCAATCCATGAATGAGCAAAATATTGGTCTAAGGCTCTCGTGATGCTTGCAAGTGTTGTGGAAAAAATATTGTTGTGCCCATATGTTTCCACTATTTTATTTGTCCATGCTTCTCGTGAGTCTAAACATATTTCAAATAAAATAAATAGAATAAGAATCAAATCTCAAAAATAGTTGATTTTGAAAATAAATAATAGAACATAATAAACAAAAGAATGAGGACCAAAGTTATACAAAGTAGATTAAAATCAAGTTCACATGGCTGAAATTGAAAAAAAAAATATAGAGTTTAAAGTATTGAGGATCAAATTTGATATAATAAACAAATAACAATACATTTCTTGTTTTTTCACAACTTATGGAAAGTTTTTTCCACCTAAAATAAAAAGAACATTTTCCTGAAAACCAAGCCAAAATTTCCTTTGATTTGAAAATATTTTTTGATGACCAATTTTTCTAATGGTAAACAAGCATAGAAAAGTTTGGAAAATAGTTTCCACAAAACCACTTATAATGAAATAAACAAAGCCTTAAGAAAAAAGAGGCATGTCAGAAGGTCTGAACAATCCATGCATCTGTATATAGGTTAGGCTCATTTAACTAATTAAATAAAAAAATACAAAGGAAAAATCCTAAATATGTAAGGTGTACTCATATTTAAAATAGACATGGATAATATGACAAAACCTTAGTGTAAAAAAACACTTTTCTCATTCAGCCTATCAAAATACCCTAGTGCTATTAATTCTTCCCAAACCTAGTCTAATCCTAGGTTGGCGGTATGAGTTGGATGATTTAATCCAAATTAATCAAAATATTTTTTATCAGCTTCTAGGTTGACTTTTCAAGTCAACGAAAGTTTAATTTTTTAAACGTCAATCTCGGGAAGGGTTGAGTCAACTAGATTCTGAGTTGACCCACCAAGCTAGATTGACTCTCATAACCATGTTTTAGAGAACACCACACATATTACTAAAATTTCAACATCACTTTCACATCATACTATTTAGATCATACATATTAATTTTGCTATTGTCTAATTGCACATACTAAATTAACACATCACCACTCAAGTCTTTCTAGAAGAAAGTGATTAGGAGCTTCTCATCAAGGATGGATTCTTCCATTTTACTAGGGTATACTTTCAAAGAGTCATCGGACATTGTGTACCAATATTATAGGTGGGGGACCACTAGATTTAGAACTAGATATATTTTGAAAACTTTCACCAAATTGTGAAGATATGTACCTTGAATGGCATTAAGTCTCTCTCTTAATTGTAGATAACTTATATGTAATAAACTCTTCCAATATCTTGATTTTTTATGACTTGTCAAAAGTCAAATCTATGGTTAAAGGTGTTTAAGCTGGAGGTGTTGTTTGAGCAAAAAGAAAATGTGTTGTATAATGAGGTTTTGGGAAAAATGTTGTTTTGCCCTAGATTATGTGGAATGACGATAAAATGAGTTGCTTTTATAGGTGCAAGTTAGGCAATAATTTCAAGTTGTGTTGAGGGTCTTTCTTCAAATAACTTGGATTATAAAGCTTGTTCGAGCACACTAGTGAGCCTATCGACCCCTCTTTTGATATTGTCCATCTTTCTTTGATGGTGGGATTTTGAAAGTGCCATTTTCTCATTTTCTATCTGTTTTGAGTTAGATGTTATGGATTTTAAAGGATATGTTTATAGGGGGACCTATATTTCATGTAGAAATGAAATCCAAACTTTTTTTTCAAAATAAAAATGCAAATAAAATGTCTGCAAAGTAAAAAATATGGGCTCACCTTTTAAACGGTGACATTGGTTGTCACTCATTGATTTTAGTACTTTATGTCATCATCATGTCAAGACCGATTCTTTAACCAAACTTGCTTAAATTTGAGCCTTAACAACACATAACTTATACCCTGGATAATTGTTTTTTACTAAAATACCTCAAACACTTATAGATTTCTTATGTTGTAGATGTTTGTCACCTAAAGGCTTTGGAATTAAAAAAACCCATATATGAGGCTTGCTTTAATGAGATTTACACAAGATACATTGTAAAGTTTTGTGTTAGTCATTATATGTGCATATGGTAGGTTACTAACTAATCTTAGTGTCTTTTGCATGCTTAAGGAATGTCCTAAAAAAGGAAAAATGAGTTTTATAAGAAATGTGAAGTTAAAGGCATTGTATAATATTAGATCAACATACTAAAACTACTAAATAAACAATTAAATGGTTTCACAAGTCTTACCTAGACTAAAGTCATTGAGACACCGCTATTTACTCTCAAAAAGTGATGGATGACAATATAAATAGGAATGCATGCTAAAGAAATAAAGGCAATAAAAAGAAAAACAAGGAAAATAGTAACTGAAAGATAAAAAAAAAAAAAAAACAAAGTTTAATGATTAGAAGTTCTATGTGGAGTCACTCCTCAACATTGTGGTGACTCATAAAAAAAAAAGAATAAATTATATATGACATCTTATTTAATAAAAAAATGTTCTTATTTATGGAGTCACCACTTAGTATTATAGTCACTAAAAAATCCCAAATTGTTAATAAAGATTCTATGGTATCACACTGTTTATGTTAATGAAAAAACACTATCACCCTTAACGTGTTCTATCTAAGATAGGTTACATTATTTATTTTGTCATAAATTATGAGTGTGTTGTGTTATGTGATTGATGGTCTATCTATAATATTCATGACTTTAACATCAATCAACATTCAACTAAAAATAATTCCACTATAGCTTTGATAAATATTGCATGTGATAGGTTTAATATGCTTAACTCGGATGCTTGTCGATTTTAAGGTTCAAAGTTATTGTTAATCTTAGTGCTAATATTTCTAACTCCAGTGTTAGTGAATAACGGTCTTAAAAGATATTCCCAATTTTAACATTGATAAATATTAATACTCCCAACTCTAATGTTCATAAGTCTTTCAAGTGACATTCCATAACAACATTCACATTAAACCTCAAAAGTTATTTAATTTTAATCATCTCATCACAATTTCATAACATTATTAACTTGTTAAAATCTTTTACAAAAACAAAAGTCACCAATGGCCAACCATTTACCACACAAACTCAAACATGTTAAAATTATTTGAGACAAATAGATTAATGTTTGTAATTGACATTCCGGAATGTTGGAAGTAGATTTAAGCTATTGGAATCAAACAAGGAAACTACTAGAAGTGAGCTAGGGTTGCAAAAATAGTAGTGGTACGTGCACCCACAAGCCACACCACTGCTACTCGTGGGCTCACATGTTGCAATTCATGGAGGGCTAACACTTGATGTATCAAGTAGATTTCCTTCTATGTTTATACCAATTAAATTTCTACAGATATGATAATTTTTATGATGGTGTTGCTTCTTTTTGAGTATCTGATGCTTCTTTGCATGCTTTGTTTTTTATGTTTTTTTACTATTAGCTTGAATATCTAGATTAGTTTGTGGGTACTTTGATTAATACTATAAGTCCTGAAGTAATGACCATGTAAGTCTCCGGTAACTATTATATTAGCAATCACAGAATTCAAACTTGAGATCATTAAAGGAATAAACTTCTTAGTCTTAAATTCTTACTACTGAGAAGATGGTGTGCACATTTTTGGAAATTTTCAAGATGATTAAAAATTTGTTCGATCTAAACTGAATGCTGAATTGCTGATGGAGTATAAATAAGGAGGAATTCTATAGATTTATGAGGAAGTATTTTAAGAGTTTTTTTTTTATTATTATTATTATTATCATTAATTTTATATCTCCTACTCCCAATTATATATTAACGTGTTCTATTAAATTATATATTTAGAGAAAAAAATTAACAAATATTTTTTAAAAAAGAAGCATTGTTTTTTCTTGAATAAACCAAGCTTCGAATTCTTGTTGAAAGTTACTAACAGCAAACCAACTTTATTTTTTTTTTCTAATTTATTTATTTATTTTCATCAACACATAGGAAGCACCCATACAGAGACGATGAACAAACTAAAGCAAAGACCGAGAACCAAATTAACCACAATTTATTTTCTATTCAGAAATTAACCATACTTGGAAGCAAACAAGAGATAAACACCTTTATTTCTCTCATCGAAGAACCACACATGTGCCTCCCTCTCAACCCTTAATTTCCTCAATATCAATCACCTTCGTCTCTGGCTTCTTCTTGACTTCCTGTTTCGGAACAGTCACTACAAGCACTCCATTCTCCATAGACGCTTTTACTTCATCGGACTTTGCATTTTCCGGCAGCCTAAACCTCCTCAGGAACTTACCACGGCAACGCTCAACATGGTGCCACTTATCATTTTTGTTATCCTCGTTAAATCCCTCATTTTTCCGGTCGCCGCTTATTTGAAGCGCCTTGCCTTCATCCACCACCTCTACCGTCACCTCTTCTTTCTTCAGTCCTGGAAGATCGGATACGAAAATGTGTGCATCTGGGGTCTCTTTCCAATCTGTTGGGGTGTTAAGCACGGGACATTTATTGATCAATGAAAGGAAGGGGTCGAAAATCTCATCACCACAAAGCTGGGAAATGAGTGACATGCTTGCTTGACAGAGGTAAAATAATAGGAAATTTCAAAAGACTTGGGGTATGAGCAGGTGGGTGTGTGGAGAAGGAGAATGAAGAGTGCATGGATTTAAAGGGAATTAGTTATCTTGGACTTTCTCGCGCCTTCTCCTAGCTGCTTCATAATTCTGGTTTAAGATAAGATTTAAAGTAGAGTTCTACGACCTTCTTGAGCTTTACTTTAATTTTATTTTTATTTTTATTTTGTTGAGGTTAACTTTTCATTTTTCCTTCCAGGGAGAGAGAGAAATTCAAGAAGAAACCTAAAAAATATATTCACATGCCGGACATGAATTAATTTCCATCTTGCTACTGCTGAGAAATGTTGCCAGTAGTGGATAAAACGGGCTGGACCTTCAGCCCAACCTATCTTTTATAGAAAAAATAAAAAACTATTTGGGTTTTTACTCGGCCCAACGCAACCAAATCATGTGGGTATCAGGCCTCGGGCTCAATCAGCCTAACCCTTGGGCTAAGAGTCCGTTTGGGCTAAGATTTATTTGATACAGAATGTCTTTTCATGCATTACCAAAGATGAATAGGCTACTATAGGGATGATTATCATAGTAAAAAACATCTCCCTTATCAATCTCTTAGTCTCCTCTAAATGTATGAAAGAACCTTTTATAAGGACATATGTTCATTGGTTTGGTATTTAAAACTAAATCAGTCACCCCTAATACTTTAATATTTTAATATAAGATTTTAATATAAGAATAAGAGAAAATAAAATATAAATTCTAGAAAATATATATTTTCTATTGTCTGTATTTGTGTAGCATTTATTCTATTCCTGTGAAATACCAGATAAAAATAAAAAGTAAAGATCTTAGAAGGGAAGCGGTATAATGAAATTAATGAAATTCTTCGATTGTGTCTTCCCACAGAAATGATCCTTTTATTTGACTGATTGAGACACCCCACCTAGAGTAAGATCCACTATTGATAGATTGATATTCTAAGTTACATTTTATTCTTTGGTTTCATATATAGTTCAAGGTATATCTCTCTTCGTAAGAAAATTTCTACTTTGTCGGGGTTAAATCTTAATCATTCGAGGGCTTAAATTTAGCATCATATTTATTCTTTACATAAATCTTTGATATCTAAAAATATACATTATATTCTAATTTTATACCCTCGAATTCTGATTGAGTTACACTTGAACAACAATTTGTTAGAAACTAGTATTATTAGGTGAAACTTATTATGTCCACCAAAGGCTTGCAAATATATGAATATGAAATATAAATTTAATTGAGATTTAAAGTTTGTATTTAAAATAATAAATAACAAACCCAAACCAAAAGATTTTGTTGGATATACTTAAAAACATTAACCTATTGACCCAATTGTTCAAGTTGTTTATAATTTTCATAAAATCAAAATCATTAAGAAAAAGATCATTAGAACTTATTTTCCATGCCATATTTTTTAATATATGTAGTTTTGAAAGAATAAATCAATCATGAACATAGTTCATGCTTTGTCATATGATTTTTATGGGTAACACTATACAATAAAATGAATGCACTAATATTATATCTAATACAATGAAATATTGGATAACAACATCAACCAAGTGACACTAGAAAGCATTTTTTTTTTTTGGTTTTTAGAATATTAGAATCATAGAGGAATGAGACATGATGATACTTATTATCTTTCTAAAAGGCTTGCACATGTATGATTTCAAAAAAGACCTTTAATTGATGGTCTAATTCATGACATCCAATGTTTGTGCTTGACAAAAATTCAAAGTCAAAACTAAAACGTCAAAATTTGAATGGATATGATGAAACTTTTGATAAAAATGTTAATTAGCTCAAAACAATAGCTAAGATCTTTATGGTTCTTAGAAAAATTGTTGAGATTATTTATTTATAAGAAATACCCTATTTCTTCCGGGTATTTCTTTTCCTAGTTTCTTCCTCATTTTAGATTTTTATTCTCTGGTTGAGTTTTTTTCTTAGTTGTATTTAGTTGAACAAAATTAAATTTGACCAAAACAAATGCAATTAAACCTTTCTATAATGCTTGAATTGTGCTTGAGTTCTTGGATTTTGTCCTCGAAATATTATCATGCAATTAAAAAAATCATGACACTGTATTTTCAAGTTGTTGTTGCCTTCATTTTACAATAGAATGAAGTGTTACTTCAGTTTCAAATAAGCAAGTATAAATGGAAATAAGAACAATGGCTCTATATGGAGATGAATATAAGAGAAACCATTGAAAGATATGACCATGATATCATGTGTAGCATTTTAATTTCTTCTTCTTACAATTTATTTAATGTTTCATTTTCCTAATCAAATAGACATTACACAACCATGGATAAAAAAAAAAAAAAACAATATTTTGGATATAGGTTTTGAATTTTAGAGATAAGTAAGTTTACAAAACACAATTTTTTTATGAAAACAAATTCATTTTATGGAGAAATAAGAACCATCTTCATTTTATATTTTAAATAAAATAAAATAAAATAGCTTAAAATACGTAAAATAATTACGTACGCAAGCCTCTAAACCTAATGCACAATAATGAACCAAGTAAATATTTATAATATTAATGATATGTTTGTGTTTGTGATTCAATCTATTTTTTAAAGTGTTTTTTTTTGTCATAAATATATCAAGTTAATATTTTTTAAATATTTTTGTATGTATTTTTAATTGAATTTTTTGTTAAAAAAACACAGCCATATTGCATTACCAAATGCACATTAAAACTACGATGATACATTCTCTCAATTTTATTTTATTTTCAAAATATCATGTTTTTAATTATGTTTTGAGATTATTTTTTAATTTTATCATTATCTATGTTTTAAGGAATAAAAAAAATAAAAACAATTTCAAAAATAAAAATAAAGTTATTAAATCGGATAAAAATATAAGATAATAAAAGTTGTTAAATCTATAAAAATGTGTACGATCAACAACATCACGTGTGTTATAAGTTAATCTAGGTTAAGTCAAGTTTTTTTTTAATTGAATATTTTTTACTTTTACTTTTGAATATTGAGTTAATTAAAAATTAAAAATTACTAATTTGTCATGATCTTATAGCCTGAATTAGTTGATGAACTCATATTTACCTAGTTTGATCCAATATTTTGTTATGACAATACTTTTGTAAGAAACTTTACATTTTGAATTCATCATTAACTTTCCTCTCTTAGAAAACACATTACAATGCTTGGAAAAAATTGTGTTCAAGAAAAGAGATTAATCTAATACACTTTTTTTGCTTTTTTATTATTATTGTTCAATTTAATAAAAAATAATTCTAAGAATAAAAAAGTTATTAAACAAAATTAGATTTATTATCCATATTGGGAGATCATATATTTTGATACGCATCTCTTTTAATTTCTAAATTTAATATTTACTTATCATCAATATTTTTTATGTATTTATTATCATATATGATTCTCAGTTTATTTTAATAAAACTAAATGAATAAATAAAATTCTTGATTTGTAATTATAATTTTTTTGTGGAGTAAAAAAACATGGTGCTGAGCATTGTAAATAAATATTGGAACATGCACGGTTGTATACACCAATAGATACCTGCAACTGTACAATCAATGCAACTTCTGTAGCATGAAAGATAACAAGCAAATTGTGTAGCTGAAGCTAATCTCCATATTCACCATTCGGATTCATAAGCATGCTGCCGCACACATCACCGGTGCCTCTACATCATTTTACAACTCTTTTTTATTATTATTATTTTCTTTTTTCTGCTTTTATTTCTCCACTTATTTAACATCCCTAAATTTCATGCATATTAGCAGTATGTTTGTATCTCAGACAAAATACAAGAAAAAAGGGGACAAATGACTAGTTCAAATCTTAAAACCCCTCTACAGATGATGATGTCCAAAAAACTTGCATATCTCAGCTTCTCTTCACAAATCGACCCTGCCAAAACCGAAAGGAAAAAACTGGATCAGGCAACAATCCATTTTTTTCTTCAGAAAAGGGTGTTTGTTAAGACACAACTGTTAAAGAAATCATTTCTCACTTAAAAGCTTAAACTATTAGATGAGACCACAAAATATGATTTATATTATTTTCTAACACGACCCCTCAAGTGAGAGCTCTTTGACCTTGAAACTTGCACACAAACCCATATTACCTTATGTTTGATTTTGATCAAATAAAATAAAGGTGGTAAGATTCGAACTCGTGACCGCTAAGTCAACAAGACTCTTGATGTCATATTATGGAAATATATCAGCTAAATATAATTTATATTATTCTCTAACAAGAAATTCGTCCATCAGCAATATTCTGCGTTTGTCTGTGCACATGCATGCATGCACAAGTTCAATTAATCTGTGAAGCTTTTGCAGACATTCATGGTAGGAAATGCTTGACGGGAAATGCTCAAGCTGACGGGAAATGTAAACAAGAATCAAACAGCTGGTATAGATTTTAAAATAGCTTTGGTCTCTTAAAAGAGAGAAATCAAAAGTACCTTCAACCTGGGACGTTTCTCCGCGTTGAGCTTTCGAACTTCATAACGAATTCTCTTAGCAAAAAGCCTGTTCTGTCTCTTCTCCTTGTACCTTAACACACTTGCCTCTCTTTGCCCCGATTTCCAAATCTCTTTCCCTTCCTTCATTGTCGTGCCACACATGTCTGGCACCCTCCATAGATTCCCCCACTCCTCCACTAATTCCTGCCCATGAAGCAAACCAACTTGATTGATCAGTTATTACCATCACATTTGCTGGTTTTCTTTCACATCGTTCAACTAATCATGCTCACAAGACTAGTCTTAGATAGAGTAGTTCCTGACTGATATTCATGATGCATACATATATATAAGAGCAATTGTAACAAAATAAAACAGAGATTTCTGTTTTGGGAGGAGCAGTGGAATGGGATTCATTGATTTCTTGATCCAGACCCCAAGAAAGGCCCGTGCATAAGTGAAGAAACTTTATAATTTGGCCCAGATACTATTTCATGAACTTATGATCATTAGAAAAATGAGTTGATTGTAGCTTGAGAAGATTCTTAACCTATATACTCACTCTCAATTAGCGTATCGATTGAATTCCAAAGCTTTCAAAGAATTCAGAATCAGATCTTCTTGGTAATGTTCATCAACTATTTTTCTTAGACAAACTTTCTTGAAATTGACAGTTATAATGCATAAAATACGCACATTAGAGCAAAAATGTTAGCAATCGTTAAACTATCTGTCAGATTTCTTCAAAAGTAATAAAATAAATGACAAAAGGATATAATTGAACAAAGTGCAAACGATATTTCTTATACACTTCCACTTCCAAAAACTAAGCATTTAAGACTTGTGTTATGCGTTTAGATTTGTCAACAACTTAGTTTCTTCTGATCAATTTCATGTTCCTTTTCAATTTGTCTTATTCTTCTAAATTTCTAGAAATAAGAAGAAAAAAAAGGCAAAGATAAGATATTTTTATTAAAAATAAAATAAAATAAAATAAAAGATGGTAAAAGTTGGGCCAAGGTATTATTTAATTATACAGGGCTAATCATTTAATTGTGATAAGTTATAGGGACTACTTTAGAAATAATACTAGAAACTTTTGGGGCAAAAACTAGCTGGGGGCCCACTGCCCAGGGTCCCTCAAAAAGCAAAAAGAGCATCTCCCTTCCTGCCTGGACCTAAGAGATTCCCATAAGCTACAAATAAAAAGGAACCTCCACCACTGCCCAATAACAGTACCCCTCCACCGCACTTAACCTAAGAAACACAGAAAAGTCTAATAACTAAACACCATAATTGATCGATCACCAGCTGAGATCCCTAACCGAACCACCGTGATTATCAAGAAAACATATTGAACAAAAATCAATGCTGCATATATAGAAGGAAATCAACTCATGCTGTGAAGAATTAGAAAACTGATGATGGCTTAAATTGTTAAAGTTATAGAGCAGGTGCTTACACTGGAACCATCATGGATATCAGGAACAGTTTGTGGGGACTCTCCTTCAATGAAAAGGGAGCCTTTATCAGACCAAGCATTCAAGATCTCTTGATAATCGAGCTTCAGGCCTACCAGCCCTTTTTTGTTATCATCTTGAGCCTGCGGGATCTTCCCCGATGTATCGGCAACACCATAGCAAGAGGAGCTGCTCACCTCTTCTAGCTCTTTCTTCTCCACCACCTCCCAGTAACTCACCCACCTCTCATCACTCAAGTCCCTCTCCTTACACTTCATTGCTGTCTTTTCCAGCAAGCTGGCTCGCCCGTCACATCTCTCTTGATCAATCTCAATATAGCAGCTAAGTGGGCCATCGTCTGAGGTGGTGGTGGTGGTGGTGTCGAGGAGGCCCTGGAGAGTGGTGGAGATGTCGTCACTGGCTGTTTCCAAGAGAAAGGCAACTTGATCAGGATCATGCATGTCTTTGTATTGCTGAACATGATTTTCTGGATGGAGAGGGAATAGATTTATCAGCTGTTTACTCTGGATCATTTTGGTTTTGGATCTCTGAGGGGTTTTTGTTCTGGGAGATAGTTCGAGTTTAAGAGAGAGATATTTAGGCTTCCTCGTTTTACTTCTGATTTTTCTTGCCGGGATCACCACTGTTGCTTCCTCTTTCGCTGCTTTTTTTCTGCGTCTAGTATGGCTGCTTTTGCTGCGCATATTTTCTCTATCTCCCCTTCTGAATTCTGATCTCGGAGAAGAAATGCTGAGAGAAAAAATAGAGCAGCTTTCCCGTGGTCAAAGACTCTGATTTGACGATCACTGAACACTTGGGGGTGCTTAATGAGGATTTCTCTTGGTACAGACAAAGATGATGTGATGGGCTGTACTTTCGACACGTGGAAGAAAGGGATTGGTTGCGGGAGCGGATTGTGCTGTTATCTGGATTACGTGATGGCTCTAAGGATGTGGGTGTAATTTGGTCATCCAATTGCCTCGCCCTGCCCTTTGGCTTTTAATGCAATTTTGCATGTCATTTCGCCGTCAGTTGCCAGTGTGATCGATTTCAATTTTCAGGTTATTTTTTGACGGGGAAAACAGAATTGGTATTGCCGGTGTTTTTTTTCCTTCACGTTATAGATTTTTATTAGAAACATAATATTAGTGATTGATTTCTTAAATTATAATAATAAAAAAATTATGAATATTAATTGAATAATAAATCACAAAGTTGATATTTTCATAAAAATAAATATAAAAATTGATATTCATGCAGATACTTTATTTTGTTGCTCTTTACTTTCATAGGTTTTAAATTTATATTTATATATATATTGGAGGTTTATTTGAGTTCCTAAAACTGTATAATGAATACATAAATATAATTGATTTACTTAAAAATTTAATAGAAATATATTTATAAATAAATTGTAATCTCATTGGACCATTATAAAATGATAGAAAACGTTCGGAATATTAATTATCACTTTAAAAAAATAAACAAATTTTTTTTTTTTTACATATCCGGAATGTGGTTGATCAAACTATTTCTTTCTCTTTCTATTTTTCAATAATTTTTTTTCTCTTCCCTCTTATAATCCAGAGATTAAAAATAAATGCTTCATATAATAAAAACTTAAATTCCTAAAATAACAAGAAGTAGATATGCATAAATTAAAATTTCAAGTACCATATGTTATGTGCCTTCTAAACAATGAAAACAAAGAATGATTCTATTATTTTGTTCCTTTTTCTCTTCAAATTTTTTACTATAAACTAAAATCATATTTCTTAATAGAAATCTTTAATTCAACTTAATGATATTTCATATAAACAATATGATGCAAAAAATAATTAACACATAAAATCATGCTAATATAATTTTAAAAAAAAAAAACTGAAATTGCAAGGAAATAAAGTCCTTGCAAACGTGTATTGCAACTAAACCTTTTATATAAAATCATTCTAAATATTGGGATTTGCTTTTCTTCAAGTAAAATAATGTATTCAAAACTTATTGTTCAAAAAATATTTGAAAGAACAGTGATCAAAATAAATAAAGAAACAAAACCAGCATAGTTTTTTTTTTTTTTTTTTTCATTTTGACTCGAAAAGTTTTTGTATGATCCCTAAGTTTCATTTTACACACCAATTTTTCATTTTTATTTTATAACTTTACATTTTGATTTCAAACTTTAATTTTCTTACATTTAAATTCCTAAAAACCGAGAAAAAAGAGAGAGAAATGATTGTGTTAAGGTTTTGAGCTCTTATAATTGATTGTTAGTGGTTAGGGAGATGGAGGTTTTGATGATACTTTAGCTTATTCTATCACGAAGGAGTTTATTTATGATGAAGATTTTAAAAGAGAGAAAAGAATAACAAGTCTAGTATGAAAGAAACTTTATGATCCCTTTTGAAAAGAGGGCGTTTATCATTGATATGGATTAGAACAATGAAAATATAATTTGGTATTCTTTTAATTAATATTTGTTTTATTTTAAGCAATTCCTATAATTGGAATTCTTTTTCAATTTCATCTTCATTTGACTTTTTTTATCTATTAGATTTCATCTTTATTCTTTCTATTGCTTTTTTGTTATCATTTTCTTCATTTTTTTTTTCCAATTGCTTCCACATACATTTTATTTCATTTTATGTTTATGTCAAATTTGATACTTATTTTTTTTTTAATTTTTTTCACTTTTTTTTATTGAAACTTTACCTTTTAATTTCATCTTTTGGTATTTTATTGATCAAGAATTTGGTATTATGATTTATCATGTTTGGCTTCTATGAGATAATTTTGGACTCAAGATTTAATCTCATTATTTGCTCAATTTGACCTAGATCCTTTTAATATCATTTTTAAAATTGATTTTTTTCATCTCTTCCTTCTATGAAGTTATCTCAATCTCATTTGGGGTTCAGATTAACCCATATTGACCTAAACCAAGTTTGTTTCATTTCATTTATATGTTGTTGTATTAGGCCAAGTTTGTTTAATTTTAGATGGTTCTAATTTAATCCTCCTTTAGGGGTTTCCTTTAAGACATGATCCTTATTTGTTTGGTAGCTTTTTTTACTTAGTTTTTTTAATTGATTTTAAATTGATTAAGTCGATTCCAAGATTTCACATATTATATTTTTATGTTCCATAATCTTTCTTTTCGTATCAAATTTGATCCTTTTTTATTGTTATTTCTTTACTTTCATAAAAAAAATTAAATTGGTTTTTTTCTTTCAAATCTCATTATCTAATATTAAATTGATTGATAATTGATCTTTTTGATTGAGTCTAGTTTTGGGACTTTACAAGTTATGAGTGCTTAGGATTAATATAGGTCTAGAACGTTTGTCCGGGTTTGCCTTGTTCTTTTCTCATTTTTTTAAGCTTATAGTTTTTTTTTAGTTTCATCCATTAACAAGACATTATGCTTCATTATTTTTATTTATTCATTTCTATTAAAAGTGTCTTTAAATGTTAAAAATTACATAGATTACCTTAACTATTTTATTTGTTATTACTTGTTGAATTTATTTTGCTGAATTGTTCAAATTGATATTTTCTCGATAGGAGATTAATTTTTTTTTTCAATTGCAACCTTCAATGTTGGAGTTTATTGATATTAGGCTTCATGATTTCCTCCAACTTCTTTTCTATTTGTTCATCTATATCATATCATTCAGACTGCGAGTGTCATAGATTAGTTTTGGTTGCTTAGGGTTTTTTAGTATCTTTTTTTTTTTAATTTAACTTTTATCATACTTTATCCTTGGATTAATTTAGAATTAAACTTTGTAATCTTTTCTAGTATACATCATATTGGGATGCCTTCTTTTTTAATTTCATAACTCTATATTCTACTTGAGTTGGACTTTACCTTTTTTTTTTCTTGCTTTAAATTGGCTTATGGTAGTCTTATGACCTAACTTGTATATTTGACATACTCATTTAAGTTGGCTTATGTTGTTTTTTTATTTACCTTTTCCATTTAATTGGTTGGAATTTAAGCTTCATTGCATCTTATAATGTAAGAGAATGTTCATGTTCTAGTAATGAGTTTTAAATAAGTAGAAACAATTTACCACTTGAATCATATATATGACTAGGTCGTATAAGATTGCTTCATTCAATAATTGATAAGAAATGAAGCAATGATAGTAATAAGTCAGATTTTTTTTTTATTGAAAAGTGATCATTACAACATGCATAAAAAAACACTTCCCAAAATTTTTACAAAACTCAAGTTCTTGACAAGATAACATTGAATGAAAAAATTGATAAACAAACAAATAAATAAAATAAAACTCAATTCAAATCAAGTTAGTATGACAAACCCAAGGTTAAGAGATCGGGCATAGATAGTAAATAAAAAAAATTACGATGACAAAATTCCCAACCAATCGAATGTATAAGGAAAAAATCAAATGATTAAAAAACTTCGGGCAGGTTTGTCGAAACCCACAAGTTGGATTAGACAAATGAGATAACATAAAAGAAGGTAAAATGAAAAAAAAAAGAGTCAATTATGAAAGCAACTAGATATTGAGGGATAAAACAAAATAAAATTCAATTTGAACCTGAGTTATTCTAAGCTAACTCACTTAACCCATGACCTAGAGTATTAGACTATGATACCCCATAGAAAATAAAATAAAAATAATAACCACTTATTTTTTAACAAACCCAATGCTGAAAGATACTACTAAAAGAGAACTTTAGTATGAAAAATGATATAAGAAAATTGAGGTCAAACCGAATTTGTCTTTTAAACTTATGACCTAGGTCATGAGGTTAATATCACTCTATAAAAAAAATCCATAAAACTTGATTCCTAATTAATCTAATATTGAATGATGAAATTAAAAAAAAATATAAAGCCAATAAGTAGAAATAAAAAAAAAAGGACCACATTTGACAAAAAATAAATAAATGAAAGGAAACCTTTTAATTTTTGCTAGACTAACATGAATTCCAAGAAAAGAGAGAAAATAAGAGGGACAAGGGAAAAATTTATTGGTGTATAATTGTTGTTCCTCGACCTATAAGCATATCCCTAAACAATAGACCTCGACACACCTCTTCAAAAGCAATCATTGTTGACTATGTTTAGCCATTAGAGAAGGGACAAACGATAGACCTCGACACACCTCTTGAAAAACAATCATTGTCAACCATAATTTATTATGTTTGTTTTACTTTCAATCATCTTGATCTTTTAACACTTAATTATTTTACATTAAAATAATTTTATTTTATTTTATTTATAAAATTGAGCTTCAATTGAATGCCAAATGTTTCTCTTGATCAAGACAGTAAAATTAAACTACTAAGTTAATCCCTGAATAATATCAAAATAAAAAAAAAAGTTGAGGGACCTTAAAATACATAAACTCTTTCTCCTACTTATGCATGTGAGTATTTGATATTAGAAAAAAAAAGATTGAGTATTTTTTAAAACTTTAAATTTAGTCATTAAAGATATAATTCTTTTAAATTAATGAATTTTATTTCGTCAAATCAATTATTAAACAGGCAACAAAATATTCTTATCCCTACATATAAAAAATAAATTACTAAGAATTACTCTAAATTAACTCAATTTTTAAAGAAACAAATTTCCTCTCCAAGCTATAATGTTTTGCTAATATTCTGTTTTGGTTAATTTTTGAAGTGATCATGCATCTAGCATATCGTGGATCATAGTAGAAAATAGATGAAATCCTAGTTTGATTTGAAAATGAATTAAATCAATCAAACAATTTGTCGGGGGATGTCAATACAATTTTCATTTGTTTTTGGAGCAATTGATTTTTTAAACAAATGTTTAGAAGGCTCCCCACAATTAAGCCCTTTTGTTTTCTATATCTCACCATGTTGTTATTCTTTTTGTTTAAATAATTTTAATTTAGCTCAAAAAGGTTAGTATTATGGTTAAAAAGTTTAATTTCTACATTAAGTTCTTATATTTAAATTTGAGGACAATTAATTAGGAGAGTTTATTGAATTGTGTTTGAATGCCTTTAGGATTTATACATAAGATCATCTATAAAAAGATTTAATTTCAGTTGACATATAAGCAAATTGCAAATATAAAAATATCTTTATCAACACATAGAACAAGAGAGATGAATCCTTGTTTATGTCATAGATTGTGGTTTTGATAAATCATTTTTTAAATTCTTTTGTGTTTATTTACTATTATAAAAGTAGATCAATGAAAAGAATTTTCTAGTTAAAGAGAAATTTAACTTGATTCCTATATATATTACTTTTCTCTTATCATTTTAATTTTTAATTGAAATGTCTAGATATATATATATATATATATATATATATATATATATATATATATATATATATTACTTTTCTCTTATCATTTTAATTTTTAATTGAAATGTCTAGATATATATATATATATATATATATATATATATATATATATTAATTTATAATTTTTCAACTTTTTATCTATCAAATTTGTCTTCATTTTCTTTCTTTGAAATGATTTATAAAATTAGTTTTTCTTCAATTTTATCATCCTACAACTCTTGTATATGTCAAATTTGGTCCTCATACTTTTAATAAACTTGAGAAATATTAATAAATTATTTTCAGTTTTTCATGATATAGCCAAACACTAATTTTTTTTTTCAAATTACATTTCACGAAACTGTCAAATATCATAAAATAATTTATTATACAAGAATATACTTTTGATGAAAACTACTTTAAAAGAAATATTATTTTTCAACAAAAAAATAGGATAAAAAGAAAAGAAAAATTAATTCCATTAACACCATCAAAATTCTCGTCCTAGAAGAGAATTGAAACATAGTTAGGTAATTGGAAGACGCATTAATTATAGTTATACCGAAAGTTCCTCCCTCCGTCTCATAAAGTTTTGTTACAATTTTTTTTTTTTTATTATATCCAAGTGGAATTCATTGTAATACTTTCAGTTCAATAGCTCTTTTTTATTTATATTAAAAATAGTTTTGTCAATTGAATGTGATTTGAAAACAAATAACAAGAGAGGAATTAATCATATATTTTTAATTTAACTATAGAGTCATCTTAATTTTAAGCGATTAGGTTAGATTATAAGAATAATTTTATGTTTATTTTGTGATTAAATTTATTATATTAAATAATTAAATAAAAGTAATAAAAATTTGACCATTGAAACTCCATTACTATCTGAAAGAATAATCTTAATTCAAAATTATAAGTTATTATATGATGCTAGAAATTGTTTTTATATTATTTTTATTGGAGAATAATATAAATTATATTTTGAGACCTTGATTAATAAATTAAATTTTTATATGAGGTGCTTTTTTAATATGATATGAGAGTTTTGTTGACTAAATAATCACGAGTCTGAATCCCACTGTTCTCATTTTATTTAATAAAATTTAAATAAAAATAATGTATATTTATATAAGTTCCATTTAAAGAGATGTGATAAAAACTAGTAAAAATTATGTTTTGAGATTTTATTTAATAATTTTAAATTTTAAATTATAACCCAGGTCATAACCAATGTTTTTATTTCTTTTAATGATGAAACTATATTGAAAACACGGTAAAAACTAGAAAATAAGCCAATGAGGAAGCACATTGTTTAAGAATATGGTTGTAGTTGTTTTTGAAAATATTTTTTTTTAAATACATCAAATAATATTTTTTTATTTTTTTAAAAATTATTTTTGATATCAGCACATTAAAATAATCTAAAAATACTAAAAAATAATTTAAAAAATAAAATAAAAAAATAAAATAAAAATTATTTTTTTAAAAAAAAAAACTTTCAAAAACTCTCCCACACACGGACGGCATCACTATCAGCCTAGTGGAAGATAGGGGGCACGAGTTTGCAAATGTGTGCGACAGGACGGACGGGAAGAAATGCAGAGAGTGACGTGTAGCCAATCACCTCATTTTTCACGAGAAAGTGCATGGTGGGCCCGGCTTTGCAGAGCGTCTTTTGCTTTGCTTTGCATTTACTTTTATTTTTTGTGTACGTGTACCAAGATCCATCCAGAACCCCAAAAAAAAAAAAAAAATAATAATAAAAGATCCAACAACCACTCTCAAGTCTCATCACTTTTTTAACCGTTGTTTAAGTAATAAATAAATAAATAAATAAAATCCAAATATTTCCTTTTGCAATGTGTCTGCAAGAAAAAAACAAAAAGTGGGAGCATCTATGCATGCCTTGTACTCATAGGTATTAAAAAACCGCTTTAATTCATTAATATTAAATAATATACACGTTATAAATAACAAGGAGTATTTTTTTTTTAAATAGATACTTTTTAGATATTACAAGTAAATATTTTTTAAAAACTGTCAAGTTAATATATATATATATATATTTATTTAATTTTTTATGAGTTAAATTTTTATTTTTATTTTATTTAAAAATATTTTAGCTTCAAACATTTTGCTAATAACTTCATATTTATTTCTTTAGCATAACAAAAAAAGTTTTTTATGTGTTGGGAGAGGAGGAATTAATTAGAATTTAATGATGATACAAAATATAAAATTAGACCTAATATTGAGGTGTCATGACACTTACGGTTCATATTGTTGGCCGACCTTTAAACGTAAACCCATAAAAATTAGTGGTATAAGTCTAATCAAGGGATAATTATAATATCCATAAAAAATATAGTCCAACCAGGTATATCTAACCTGTTTGGATCCAATAAAAATTGAATAAATTGATTTTCTATTTTGTAAAATGTCAAAAATTTAATTGCATACAATTATGGATTCAAATTTAACCCAATTATATCCATAGTATCCCTTATAATTATAAGAGAGTGGTTGAGCATATGTGAATTAGGTATTTTTAATGAATTGATTATTATTATTATTAATATATGTGTATTATTGAAACCTCTTTTATTTTAGCCCTATATGTTTCAAATACACATAATTGGAAATATTTTTTGTGGTTTAGTTTGAGAATATTCATTTTTTCAAAAATAAGTAATTACTCGTATGATGCCAACTGAGTAATGGCCTTTTTAATAAGATTAACATGATACATTCCAAAAATAATTTGATTTGTTCTGTTTAAAATTAGTTATTTTGTATTTTTAGATCGTTTTCATGTACTTATATAAAAATTAAGTTTTGAAAAAAAAATAATATTATTTTAATGTATTTCCGAGGGAAAAACACTTTAAAAATCAGATGACATCTCATATAATAAGATAAAGGCAATCACAAAAAATAAAACATGAGAAATTTGATACTCAAAGAAGGAAGATGAATTGGATATGATGGATATAAATAAAAATAGACTCAAAAGACCCTCTAAATGAACATAAAAAATCCCTCAAAATAGGTCTTAGAAAGCATCCTTTGGGATAAGGCTACCAAATCTAAGTCCAATATCAGTTAGGGGCCAAAGAAAAGAGGCTTAGGCATGTTAGTCTGAGCTTATGCTTGGCTACGTGCATGGTGCGCGCTAATATGCCTAATATTAGGTGCAGACTAAGCCCAATATACATAGGTCTAGATAGTATGGTTGGATATATTCTTCATTTTTAATGAGACTAAACATCTTGTTCAAACCTAACATTTGTCAAAAAATCTTTCTAGGACCCCACGCGGGTCCCTTAATATTTTTCACAAATCATATACATATTATTTTAACTATAATACCAACTTAAAATATCATAAGGATGAAATTGTACTCTAACCTATTCTCTTAAAAAAAGACATGATTGATGAGCTATAAATACACCATGAATCCTTCAAACTAAAGGTTTATAATCTTTTTATTCTTAACATTTTAGCATACATATTTTTAGTCTATCTTTTTAAAAAATCATTGCACTTTCTCTTTTTATAAAGTTACTGACTTTATCATCGAAGAATCCTTAAGTCCATTAAATGAGATCTTTTGTAGGTACTATAGCTACCGATCACCTAACTTATTAAGTACCACTTGCTACTACCATATCTACCTGTCACCTTAGCTTAACAGACACTATCCGTCACTATCACAATTACTGGTTATATTAAACTATCTACCACTATCATTCCATGACACCCTTTATAGCATATAACACTTTAACTCCACAACTACTGTTCACACGATATGCTTGTAGATGATTAAACTACCTAAATGAGACTAAACAAATGACAATGGTGAGAGTCCTTCAAGAGGTAGCTTGTGCCATTGCAATATTCATGTATAGAATTGATACTTCGTACATCATTCCTTTAACTACCATGAGATGAACATCAATTACCATAAGCTAATTTGCTATGATATGAGCTTATTCGTTATTACATGAACAATCAATATAGACATTCCAAGTCAAATCATTTCATAAAGAACCATGAGGGACCAAATCACGAGCACTTGATGTGTCCTAAAGATTTACTACTCCCTTGAATCAAAATAGGATCACCCATTCAAGGGTATTATGGTGGCTAAGGTGAACACCTATAAGCTCTTTAACATGTATGGAAAGATATTCAATATAGTATTAGATTGACACATTATGGCTAAGGTGAACACCTATAAGCTCTTTAACATGTATGGAAAGATATTCAATATAGTATTAGATTGACACATTATCCAGGTAATGCCTAAACTCATATAATTCTATCAATGATTAACCTCAAACCCCCCATTCTTTATTGCAGTCTCATATTAACATATCTTCTAGGTAAAGCTTAACTATATCTCATCAATTCACCAAAGATTGATCTCATATACCTCATTCTCTAGTGCAGTCTCAAACTTGCACATCCTTTAGATGATGTTTAAGAGCCTCTCCCTAATTTGCCAAATGTTGATCTTAAATCCTTTAATTCTATAATGGAATCTTGAATTTACATATCCTATAGATTATACCTATGGATATCTTACTAATTTGCTAGGGGTTTATCTTGAATCTCTTGTTATCTAGTGTTGTATTGGAATGACAGGTCCTCTAGGTGATGCAATAATTTTGGACTGACACATCCTCTAGATGATGTATAAGGGTCTCTCACCAATTTACCAGGGTTGATCTTGAATCTCGTATTCTTCAGTATAATATCAAACTAACATATTTTTCAGGTGATTCCAAAAGGTCTCTCGCCAATTCATTAGAGTTTGATCTTGCATCTCTCACATTGCTAATACAATCTCAAACTAACATCACTTTATTGTGGGGGCACTTATGTCTTATGCCATCTTAGAGAGATCATATACCTCCCACACTTAAGTATAACTACTATTCAAGGGATGAACTTGGTTTTTATAATGCAATAAAATCACCCTTCATGGATCCATCCTTTTTGCCCTCTAGAAAATTTTTCTTAGTATAGGCGTGACATGGGTTTGCTCCCCTCATCCCTTCAAGACATTCCTAAGTATGAAATCATAATGAGTCACTTTTATTGGGATCCCCTTAGCCTTTAACATATTTTTCAAGTATAGGATCACCCCCTCTAAGGGGTTTGTACTAGCGACTTAAATTGTTATTTAGTTTGAACTTTTTCTTTATATGTTTCCTCTGATCTCTTAGAAAGTTTTTCTAAGTATGAAATCCTTTATTCATCACCTCACTCTCCTAAAAGTTTTTCGAAATATGAGTTCTTTTATAGTTTCCCTCTTTATACTTAAGATATATATTTTAAAAACAATTGTGCACACCCCTACACACATGCTCTCGATCTAATTTATTACTTGAGTTTTCAACCTTTCTTTTTATTCGAAGAAAATTTGATATACTAGGTAACCACACCACCTGCTACTGCCATAACTATCAGTCACTTTGAATTACCAAACATCACGTCCTACTAGTTACTAAACCCTTAGGTTTCCATAGGTTTTCCATATTTAGTCATTAAACATATTGAAAAAAAAAAGAATATATTAAATTACTGAATTAAAAGACGAAGTTTATTTATAAGCATTTGAATTCTGAAACTCATCGCTGTATTACTATTGCTATTGCACCAAACTCACAAGGCAACGCAGTAATATAAGCATGCTGACAAAATTTGCTGGCCAGTTAGTATTTCTTGGTAGCAAAATAAAATTACAGTGCTTGTTTTCTGCAGATGAAGAAAACATATACTGTTTGAATTCACCTAAGCTAACTACTGCTCTTGATACGCTGTTGCTATCATTCATCGCCACCTCACATTTTAGTTTTGAAGGGGAAAATGAAGTTACATTTCATGGAGTTATGCCAGTGGTTGCCTGGCCCATCCACTCGCTGCAAGGTGTGTCGGTGGAGTAATATTACGGTGGAGGCAGGAGTGGCCGAGTGGGGTGTTTGATGGAGGAGGTAGGGCAGTGGGAGTTAATGAATGCAACAGCATGATTGTCATGACAGCAAAAATTTGAAAGCTGTGGATCCATCCATGTTTTCTTTAGCCTTTTACTATTAAAAAATGCTGCCATCCAGCTATTTCGGCCCGAACTTGATAGCTCATGGCATCCTCTCTGCCCTAGCCTTGTAGATTCAGTGAAAGTCTAATATACAAGAATATTAGTTTTACAAATATTCAAATATTTTTATGTAATAAAAAATGAATTTTGGCAAGCATGTTGTGCCAAAAAAAAAAAACAAGAAGGTTAATTAATACCAATATCAATACATACATATATATATATATATATATATATATATATATATATATATATATATATATATATATATATATATATATATATATATATATATATATATAGTTTTTTGATAGCCGTGAAATTGGATAAAAAGATAGATAATTGATGAAAAAAACATCATTGAAAAAAAGTGGCCTAAAATTCAATAAGATTAAAAAAAAATTAAACATGCAAAACAATCATAAAAGCAAGATAACACATAACAAAACACCATATCTGATGAAACCAGGATATAAACACACTCACAATATATTTTTAATAAAATATATCAATACACTCTATTATAATAACAGCAACATTAAAGCTTTAATATCTAAGAATATCATTAATATTACTTCTAAATCAATAAAAAATATTAAACAACCCCAAGGAAAACAAAACTAAAAAACAATAACAAAAGAGGAAGCAAGAAAAAATATTATTATTATTATTATTATTATTATTGTTGTTGTTGTTGTTGCTGTTGTTGCCTTAATAATGAAAAAAAATTAAATAAAAAAATAAAAAAACCAATTGACATTGCATTTCAAAAGTTTTTTTTTCTTAAATTAAATATGTTTTATTTTTATTTTTTTACTTCAAATTATTTTTTTTTGTTTATAGATCATTTTCATATAAAAAATAATTATTAAAAAAAAAATATCAATTTAATATATTTTTGAACACAAATCATTTTAAAAAACAATCTTAATAATATTTCCAAACAGGCACAAACTTCAAGAGAAAAAAAGAAGAAAAAACACAAAGAAATTAATACCATAAATGAGATTGAAAAAGGATGCTATTGGGTTGATAATCAACGATAAAAGGCCTTTCTTGTTTACATAATACTTGATTGGCATTTTCCAATTTTCTTGCAGAGATTTTTTAAATTATAACTCAAAGTTGAAAGGTAATTCAAAAAGAAAAAAATTCCTTTTAATAACCTATATTTTATTTGAAATCATACTTTCTTACCGAGTTTTGAGAAATTATTTTTTGCATTCCAAACTTTACATATATTCTAATAGTTGATATCATCGAAAAGAAAATACTATAAAAACTATTTAATTATTTACATGCTTGCTATTATTTAATGACTAATAAGCAACTAAATCTAAAATTGATGAAAATATTATTTATTTAATTTTTTCCCAAATGATAAAAACGAATTATTATTAAATCTCATCATCAAGATAGTATAAAAATCTAAAATAGAGAGCTAATACAAAACTCAATTCATGTATTATCTTCCAACTCCTTAACATAATGCTTCCTCAACTCCATAATTCCTAGAACCATGAGACCATGAGACGACTCTGGACCTAAACTTTAACCTTATCTCCATGGATTAAGAATCAATAGCAAGAATTTGCTAATATAATGATTATTAGAGGTTTATCTAATCATTAATTCTAGGATCTATAGAATTAGTCAAGATATTAATAAAAAAAATCAATAGAAAGAATCAATAATCTTAATAAAAAAAAATCAATAGCAAGAACGAAACACACTTCTGGTCATGGCAATGGCCCACGAGAAGAAAGAGGATAAATATATTGATAGATGGTCCATGACATCGGACCCAAAGACCTATGATTGCTGCTGCTCTATCAACTACTCATTTAGAATTTGAAGGTCCAATTTCTAGCTACTGTAGTCTACTTTTCATCGCTACTTCATATGCTGGCTGCTAATATATAACTAATAAAAAAGACAATCCAGGATGTTGTGCTTGAGTTGCCTGCTTCTGTGCTTCAACTCCATTAGTTGCTGACTTGTTTGGGATTTTGCCACCATAGCTTCGTGAGAAGAGACAAATTCACACACAAAAGGTTCGATTGGGGTTCGTAAAGAAGAAGAAATGTCGGGACAAACAGAGATTGATTTTTCAATGAGAAGTTAATGAGGGATAAAGTAATCTGTTGATCTTTTCATTAAATTTATGATTTTATGATGGACTCGAATATAAACTATATTCATTTTATTATTATTGTACCTGCTATTTTCTCAATCAACATTTATATAAAGAAATTTTTTTTAAAGAAAAGCACTAGTGCGTGTGACTTAACAGCACATGTACATTCAAAACCCAGATGGATGAAAATTTCTCATCCTTGTCCTATCGCCCTGCAAAAAAAAGTTTCCAAGTACTCCAATAGTGTGAACAAGCAAATATAATAAAAAGGCTTCGATCTCACAGCAGAAGAAAGGTAAAGAGCTAGTGGTTCGGACGTGACGTGATGACAGAGAACTTCTGATTTATAAAACAGATTTCGAGTTCAAGTTAGGGCGTGCATCTCCTGTATGAGTCTAGGACAGTCAGAGTTTTACTCGCTCACCTAGATTCATAAAATATATTTTTTACAAAGTGAAGTTTTTTAGAATAATAAAAAAAAGAGTATAGAGTTAATGCTCTACGAAGATATCAATAGCTTATCATGGATGATTTTGATGTAATGCTGTGTTCCCGCAGGTGTGCTACTTGTATCGGAATACGGTAGGATGATCGATATTTGGCCGGTCAAGTTTATAGAGAAGAAAACAAATTTGATCGTAAATATCATTAATTTCAAAATGATCTGATTCCTAAATCCTTTTATTCCATAAAAGACAGCTGAATTTCTCTCCTTGTACAAAGATATCAACATGCATGAGCCACGTTTGTCTTCTAAGAACCTCAACATGCATGAACCATGTTTTTCTTCTAAAAACCTAGCAAGTCAAAAGGGGTTAGGAGATTTCTTTAGCTTTATCCAGAAGATGACCTAATATTTTACGAGTCCAAGAGGGGGATCTGTTTTGTCCTAATTGAAAAAGGCAAACCATGAACGTAAACAGGAGCTAAACTTATTAAAATATATACACAAATTAAACAACGCCTTGTGATAAAGAATTTTGAGATTTAATGATAAATCGAACAATGCTGACCATATAATTAAAAAAATTATATAAAAGTTTCATTAAAAATATTACTCTTTACATTTAATATTTCTAAATTCCAGGCTTTATCATTTATTATACATCAAATTAGTATAAAACATTAATTTAGTATGATTTGTATATAATTAAAGCTGTATAGTCCACTAAAGGAAGCTTTTAAATTTTAAATTTTCCTTTTTCCTGTAAATGCAATATTGTTAATTTTTGTATTATTAAGCTATAAAGTTATATTTCTAAATTCCAGGCTTTATCATTTTTTTTTGTATTATTAAGTTATAAAGTTTAATTTTTTGTTCGATATAAACTTTTCAAACTGATTTAAATAGATTATTAATTTAAACTCAAGGAAAAATCATATCATATAAATGTTTAGTAGAATTAACTCTAAATTTGAAAAAAAGAAAGTTCTTGTTATAAAATTAAGCCATTTTTTAATTAGAACTTATGCTACATTCATTTACTCTTTCTATTTAAATAATTTTTGTCGAATATATATTTTTCTAACTTAAAACCATTTTACCTCATTTTTCTTATTAAATTATTGTGTAAAACAACTTTTAAATTATTGTGTGTTGTGTTTCAATAAACATCTATAAGAAATCACTTTAATAAAAGGTTGCGATCTCAGCAAGGGCAATTGGAACGAGGAACAGCTAAAAGCATGACCTAGTGCTATATATTAATAGCTTATCATGGATGATTAATTTGAAGTCATGCTGTATGCCCGCAGTTGTGCTATATACTTATATAGGATCATCGATATTTGACCGGTCAAGTTTATAGAGAAGAAATAGTATGATCATTTTTGTTAAGGAATTATTTTATTTAAAAACTTAAGCTGCTAGGTGAAGTTTCAGAATATGATTTATATTATTTTCTAACACATCTTCTTAAGTGAGAGGTCTTTGGACTTGAAACTTGCATATGTTCACACTGCCTTGTACTTGATTTTTTTATCAAATAGAATAAGAGTGGTGAGATTTGAACCCGTGACCGCTGGGTTAATAAAACTTTGATACAATATTAAAAAACCATCTCACCTAAAACCTTAAACTGTTATATTATTCTCTAATAATCTTCATTAAGATGATCTGATTCCCAGATCCTTTTACTAGCCAAGTCAATAGAAGACTACTGAATTTCTCTCCTTGTACAAAGATATCAACATGCATGAGCCACGTTTTTCTTCTAAGAACCGAGCAAGTCAAGATGGGTTAGGAGATTTCTTTAGCTTTATTCAGAAGATGACCTAATATTTTACGAGTCCAAAAGGGATCGGATCGAGATCTGTTTTCCCTTAATTGTAAAAGGCAAACATCTCCCTTTATTGATCGAGTTAATTACAGGCCACATTGAACGTAAACAATAGCAAAATTTAACACCTTGTGATAAATTTTTTTTTTTAGATTTTGGGGGTGTTTGACACTACGTTTCAAAATATTTGATTTTTTTAAATTTAAATTAATTTTTCTTAGTGTTTTTAGACCATTTTCATGTGATAATATAAAAAATAAAAAAATCTCATTTTAATACATTTCTGAACGAAAAATATTTTCAAAAGTAACTGCAAACATACTACAAAAAAGGCACATGATATTGAACAATTCTATACATATAAACAAATTATATATACAATTAGACTTTCATTACTGATATTACTCTCTCTGTCTCTTTTCACTCTTAATCAATCGTTTAATATATCAAATTAGTGTGATTTGAATATGAGTAAATCATTTTCCATTTTTCTTAATATTTATTGTTTTTTGCTGACAACTTCGAGTTGCAATTATAAGCTGAATTAAATATATATCTAGTAATCAAGATGATAAATGAGAACATAATAGCCTCCTTTTAGCCAGCAGGTTTGACTTACAGGGTCAGGACTTCTTAGGGCATGATTAACGGTTTTAAACTACCAGATTGAAGAACAAAGCAAGTACCTGAAATTACGATTAAGTCGACCCCACTTTGTGATTTTAATCACGCCATCACTCCCGGCTTTTTCTTGCCTTTATAGCCCCACTCGATCCTAGCCAACCCTATCACCTCACTCCCTCTTTTTTTCTTCCTCGTCGGAGATCGATCGAGCAAGGAAAAAAAAATGTCATGTCCTGCAATCCTTCTGATTTTCGTTGTCTCTGCTCTAGCACCACATTTTGTTTTCTCTTCATCAATTCAGGACCCTGAGCTAGTAGTACAGGAGGTGCATAGGTAATAATTAATGTCCAATATATATATAAATGTGTTTATTCATACATATATATGTTGTGTATAATTAGTAGCATAATTGTAGCTAGCTGGTGTGCAGAAAATTTACACATTTTGTCTCTACAGGAGCATCAATGCTTCCAGGAGAAACCTTGGATATTTATCATGTGGAACTGGAAATCCTATAGATGATTGCTGGAGGTGTGACCCCAATTGGGAGAGGAATCGCCAACGTCTTGCTGACTGTGCTATTGGATTTGGCAAGAACGCCATCGGTGGTAGAAATGGCCGGATTTATGTTGTCACCGACTCTGATAATGATGATGCGGTGAACCCCAAGCCAGGAACTCTCAGGCACGCTGTGATTCAGGATGAGCCACTGTGGATTATTTTCAAGAGAGACATGGTAATTCAGCTGAGGCAAGAGCTGGTCATGAACTCTTTCAAGACGATCGATGGGAGGGGTGCGAGTGTTCACATTGCCGGGGGGCCATGCATTACCATTCATTATGCCACCAACATCATCATACATGGCATACACATACATGACTGTAAGCAAGGAGGGAATGGTGATATACGAGACTCTCCTCACCACTCCGGCTGGTGGACTCCCTCCGACGGTGACGGGGTTTCCATCTTTGCTAGCAAGCATATATGGGTTGACCATTGCTCATTGTCGAACTGTCATGATGGACTTATTGATGCCATTCATGGATCCACAGCCATCACCATCTCCAACAACTTCATGACCCATCATGACAAGGTCATGCTGCTGGGCCATAGCGACTCGTATACACAAGACCGAGACATGCAGGTGACTATAGCCTTTAATCATTTTGGCGAAGGGCTGGTGCAAAGAATGCCAAGGTAAAATGATCAGAAATCCTCATGATCAATAATGTTTGTTTTTTTCAATGATTTTATTAGTATTTTTGAAAGGGTTTTACATAATATCAAATTTTTGGCTTTGCAGATGCAGGCATGGCTACTTCCATGTTGTGAACAATGACTACACGCACTGGGAGATGTATGCCATTGGTGGGAGCGCTGCTCCTACAATCAACAGTCAAGGAAATAGATTTCTTGCACCGTATAGAAGATTTAACAAAGAGGTGAGTACGTACTCATGAATATATTAATGAAACCCTTCCCTTATTATTTATGGGTTTATCATGGGCGAGGATATTCTTAATTATTTCTAGGAACAACATTTCATTTTCGTGTCCTGTGAAAATATAGAATCAAAAACTATTACTGCTTAGGCTAGTCCTTAAAGGGTTTACTAGTTTCAAGGGTTTTAGTCACAAAATTCTGACGTTCACACGTACAGGTGACTAAACATGAGGATGCACCGGAGGGTGAGTGGAGGCACTGGAACTGGAGGTCGGAAGGAGACTTAATGTTGAATGGCGCCTACTTCCGGCAGTCAGGCGCCGGAGCATCTTCAAGCTACGCAAGGGCCTATAGCCTAAGTGCAAGACCATCTTCTCTTGTGGGTTCGATGACCCTGGCTTCCGGTGCACTTAACTGCAGGAAGGGCTCTCGGTGCTAGCTGATTGAGGCCATATATATATGCTCGTAACATCATGGTATTATCAGCCATGGAAGTCTACCAGACGAGTACGGAAAGAGAGTCGTAATTAGGCCTTGATTACGGGCAAGTAGTTTGTCATGCATCTTGTTTTTCTTTCTTTTGTTTCCTCTTTTTTTGACTATCTAAATTAATGCACGTCTCTGTCTTCTGCTTTTGAATGTGTTGGGACTGTGGTAATGGCAACCCTTAGAAAAAGTATGAAAGGAGCAGGAGATTTGATTTAAGTTTGAGGTGTGTTTGGCTTCAGCTTTTGTACTTTACTTCGATGGAGCATCAATCTTTGCTTGCCCAACTACTTCCTTATTGACGAGAAAATTACCACGATTTTTGGTATTAATGAGGCCACAATCTTTTCGGACAATCGATGATATATAAACATTTGCACCATGCTATAAATACTTACGTTAAAATTTATATCCCAGTCTCTTAGCTCAAGTGATGACACATAAGAGTTTGAGTCAGAGCGTTTATTCTTTGTAAGATTCTGGAATAATCAAAATTTTACTTGTTCATTTAGACTCATAAAATATGTTTTTCAAGAATAGATTTCCTCGTATTTAAAAAAAATGATGACAAATAAGTTTATTTTTGACAAAACTCATAAATTTACTTACACGTCTAGGTTAATTATTCAATTGCACTATCTTGTTTTTACTTTAGTTAGCTAATTTATATATATTCCCTAAATATATTCAATTAATGAAATAGTTAACTTATATTAATGAAAAGGTTTTCGGTGTACATGGGATTATTAGTTGCTTACACAGTGCTATTAAATATATTTTATTTATGAGATGTCTATTTTTATTAAAATAATATCATTTCACCACCTAAATTATTTTTGGATAAAAAGTCGAGGAAATAAAAGATACATCATGCTTTGATCATTTTCATATGCCAAGGTGATTAGCATTGAGTCTTAATATAAGTAGCTATGGACAAATTTAGACCATAAGAGTTAATTGAAGGAGTTAAAAGTAGAAAATAGTTAAAAAAAAAGGAGTAAAAAAAATAATTAACAGAAACCACACCACCTATGAATAAATTTAAAACTTTATCCAAAATTAAACCCACTTATCATATAAGCTCAGGTTATCAACTTGGAAAGCGAGTGACTCATTTACTATATATGGATGTTGCTGATCAGAAGGGAACGCAATCTAAAAATATCCCAGTAGCTTAAAAAATACTAAATTTACCGGCCATCATCTGGGACTGCTCACGGCGGATGAGAGCTCAGGCAGCTAAAAGAAGCCACCGCGATTTATGATGATGTGTGAAAAGGTGGAAAAACGCAACAGAGAGAAGAAACCAGGCAACGCGCATTTTGCACCCCGTCAATCGTGGAGAGACACATGCAAGTGGGTCTGAGCTCGGAGGTCCAACATAGCAAAAGTCTAATCTCGTAATGATGACGAATGTCACGGGGATTGTCGAGGGATAAGTAACAGTCCCTGCATGCAACCACATTCACAGTATCATATTTTTCAATGCCGTGTTTATGTCGGTGTTGTATTTTTTCATTTCAAATCAAATATTCTGATTTTGAAGTGTTTTGGTGTTTTGTTTGAGGTTATATTGTTTATGTTTATATATATACATATATATAATTTAATATATTAATTCAATAAATAAATTTTAGTTTAAATCTAAAAATAAAATTATTTAAAATTATACAATTTAAATTTCAAATATTAGTAAAAATAAGAGTTGAACTGATAGAACTAGATCGAGTTGATGAGTCTAAAGATAACAAGAAAAAAAATAGTTTAATTAAAAAAATCAAGTTGATATCTTAAAAAAAAATGAAAACGATGATATATTGGATCAACTCAGGTTAACCTTTCAAATGTGTGACCTGCGTTATAAGACCATGATAATCTTAAATAAAGCAATCAAAACAAATTATAAAGTTCAATTTCTAATAAATTAGTTGTTGAATAATGAAATTGATAAAATTTAATCTAGAAAAACACAATAAAAAGATTTCTCTGAACAAATTAAGAGCGTAAATAATATTAAGACAATATCATCATCAATCTCGCAAGGTCGTTATATTCTCTAATTTCTCTAAATGCTAACCAAATATATATAAATATATCAAGAGACTTCTCGTAAAATTTTATCTCAATCTAGCAGTCGGATTAAAAGATATTATTGATATTGTAAAACTAGTCATTATTTAAAAAAAACACTATTTAACCTTAATATTTATGGAGGAATTTGGCGGAATTTCTTTAACGAGCCAAGATTCTAAGCGAGATAAAATTTATTTTAATTTGTTTTGTTTTTTTAATTGAAATGAGATATACCAGTCATTCCAAACAGAGCGGAACAAAATTGACAATCTTGATATCAATATCTCTGTTTGAAGTCATACTTTTTTTTTTTTTTACTTTTATCAGCCACCAAGAATCCAGAAAAAACTATGCTATAATGAATGATGAGGTTTGAAGGATTTATATTTTTTGTTTATTTAATTACTTGTAGTCACAAAATTTAATCAATTAATTATCAACACTGGTTTTTTTTTAACTCTCCATCAAGGAGTCCAAATATATTACTTGTACTTATAATTTGTTTTTTAATTTAAGTATATGTGCTGTGTTTTGTATTTAAAGAAATTAAGTATACTTGTTAGCTTTTAATTAATATGAATTAAATCTATTTATTTTTGATATCTGAATAAAATAGTCAATAAATTCTCTAATTGTTTTAATACTAAACGTTTTTTTTTTAAGATTTTCCCCTCTCTAATCTCGTATTTCGAATCCCCCCTTTACACAAATTATTATAAGCTAAGTAAAACATAACATACTACAAAAATCAAATGCAAATTCAAGAGCAACCATTATGAAATCAGTCTCAAAGCAATTATTCCCACCTTATGGAGTGTTTGACACTCATTTTAAAAGTGTTTTAAAAAATATTCAAATTATTATAATATAATTATTTTAGAAAAACAATATTAAATAATAGCAATCAAGGTTGTCAAACTCGCGAGTCAACTCGCAAACTCGTACGAGTTTGCGAGTTGACTCATCAAAACGTGTTAACTCGGGGTTGAAACTCGTTTTGGGTCAAACTCGGTCAAACCCGGTCTAACTCGTACGGAATCGTAAAACCAGACCGGATCGGTCCGGTTTTACGATCCCAGTGTTCGGTCTTCAGGCGCCCTTCATTCACTCTTCAGTCTTCACTCTTCACTTCAATCTTCACTCTTCACTCTTTCTTTTTCATGCCCTAAACCCGTTCTCTTCCCCAAATCACTGATTCTCTTCTCAATTCACACCTGATCTCCTCCCCAGCTGTTCTCAGTTCACAATCAAGCTATCACTCTTGTTATGAAGATGAGTCACAGAGGGTTATCTGGGACTGATTCCACCGATTGCTCTATGGCTTTCTTGTATTTCTTGTGCTCTATTAGTATTTGTACTAATTTGCAGAAGTTTCTTGGGTTTTCTCAGCCTCGTGGTTCTGCTCCTGGTGCTGGTTTTCTCCCCCTTCTGATACCAAGACCAATTGATTCATTGACCTTCGGGTTTGTTTTTGTTTAATTTGATGATTTTTAGGTTTTTTTCTCGATTTAGATTATGAATTATACGATTCTCTTCGAATGAGAAATTGTTATTGTTGTTGTTGAATAATAATCTTATAATGGGTTTTTAGAACTTGACTGAAATTAAGATCTATTTCCATTTAATTATGGTTGAATTGAAATCAACTGATGATTATTAGTCTAATAAATTAGATTTATCTGCTCAGTTATCCTGATTATGAGATGTTTTTTTTTGTTGATGGAAATTGTAAAATTATCATGATTTATGGTTTTTTTTTTGTTGAACTAGAAGATTTTCAATTGTTTTGATGGTGCTGTATGTTACAGTGAGAATGTACTTTGTATAGCTAAATTTTGTTTAGTAATTAGAATCTTAATTCATTAACAAATCAACATACAAAGTTACTACCTTACATTGGTATTTTTTTTCCTTGCCATAAATGTAGTGCCTTTAGGCTTTTATTTATTATATGATAAAAAGTATGCTAGTCATGCAAAAATTTAAGATCATTAATGTAGAGCTTGGATGTGCTGTTTATGTATTTGTCTGTTTATGAAGCAAAGAGTTGTCCAAAGCCTTGAATACTTGTCTGTTAATCAAGCAAAGAGTTGTCGAAAGCTTAGAATATGTATGAAAACAAGAATTTTAGGTGCTTATTTAGTTCTTGGTTTAACATTCAGAATTGAACACCTATATATGGTGATTAAGGTTAAAGGATAGAGATCTTGAATGGTAATATTAGTGTGGATTATTGATTGCTCAAAAGTAAAAGTTTAGTGGTTTAGAAGAAGCTTCGCTTTACCTCAAGTTTTTCTGTGATTTAACTATTATGAGGAAGTTTAAATATGAAAGTAAAGTTGATTTTACTGATTTATGAAAGTTGTGCAACCCCATTATTTCTCAGAATAGATTACCCCATTTTTTTTTCCTTGAAATATTTTACTTACGATTTTACGATTTTTCTGCTTACACGATTTTAGCTGTGATTTTATGATTTTTATACGGACAAATTCAGGTACGATCTTATGATTTTATGATCCGGTCTTACGATCCGAGTTTTAGAAAGGCTTTCCGTGTTGTGTCAAAATCGCAATTTTGACAACCTTGATAGCAATCATTATAATCACCACATGAAATGCATTAAGCAAAACCTAATTATCATAATTTAATTGTCTCGAGAAATTGTAAAAAGTAAATTATAAATAACTCATATGTCCATGTTATTAAAAAAGATGAAACTTTGCTCACTATAAATTTTTTTTTTGTATAATATATTTTGATATTTAATGAATAATTATTTTTCTTTTGTAACGCACTTGACCTACCTTTTTTTTTTGTCTTAATCTTAGACTTCAACATTGGATTTTTATTTTTTTATTTTATTCTTTAACATTTTTTATTTTGAATTGGTCTTTATATTTTTTTTTATCATATAGATAAATTAAAATTAAAAAAGTGTTATTAGACCCGGTTAAGTTTATGACCCGAAAAAAAGTGAACAATATTAATTTCCGTGAATCATTTTTTCTTATTTTTTGTTGTGTATATCTATGTCGTGCATGCAATCTATTGAAATGTATAAACCCAGAAATCCCAGAAGGTGTAACGTCTGCAACAAACCAATCCACGTCTGCAGCAAGCCACTGTATTTTTGTATTTATAGTTTGTTACAGTAGTCAGTTAAGGATTGTTATTCTGTACATAACAGAATCAATCCATGCATATAAACGTGTAATTATTCTGTTCATAACAGAATCACCCCATGTATATATAAGCATACAATGCAGAGAAGTAATACACACAGAAAACATATTTTCTCATTTTCAGTCTGTTAAATTCAATATGGTATCAGAGCATTTTTTTCTGAAGATTATCTTCATCTTCATCATTTCTTTTCCAGTCTTTACCTGTCTCTCTTCATTAGTCTTTTATTTTCTTTCTTTTCAACAATGACAACATCTATCAGTTCTACAACAGAAATGGATTCTTCTAATCCTTTCTTCTTACATCATGGTGACAATCATGGAGCCATGATTGTTTCAAAACAACTCAACGGTGAAAATTATAATACATGAAAGAGAGCAATGTTGATGGCTTTATCAGCTAAAAACAAACTTAGTTTTGTTAATGGCACTTTGCCTAAGCCATCCAATCTATATGATTCCCAAGGATTAGCATGGACTCGCTGCAATAATATGGTCCTCTCTTGGCTGCTTAATTCTGTTTCAACAAAAATTGCAAATAGCATCATCTACATTGATGATGCTTCAGAAATATGGAATGATCTTCAAGATCGTTTTTCTCAACATAATGGACCACGCATTTTTCAACTCCAGAAATCCATAGCTTCTCTGTCCCAAGAAAATCAGTCTGTGAGCACATACTTCACTACCATGAAAGGATTGTGGGATGAGCTTGCAAATCACCAACCCATTCCTACTTGCACGTGTGGAGCTTTGAAGACCATTATGTCTTATCATCACCAACAACATGTTTATCAATTCCTGATGGGATTGAATGAAAGTTATTCGCATGTCCGAGGATAAATTTTATTGATTGATCCCCTACCCACAATCAATATAGTTTTCTCATTTATCATCCAAGAGGAAAGGCAACACATGATCTCTACATCAAGTTCTTCTTTCAATCAGAACACTACTGCTTTGTTTACAAAGAACATGTCTCCAGCTAGGTTTACAGGTAACAAATCTGTTTACACTCGAAAAGATAAACTTGTCTGTTCTCATTGTGGTATTTATGGCCACACTATGGAGAAATGTTACAGAGTTCATGGATTTCCACCTGGGTATAAGTTTACCAAAGGAAAGAATGCATTTCCTAGTGTGCATCAAGTTTCTGGACCTCATGGACCTCAGCTGCCTATCACTTATGAATAATGTCAGCAACTTCTCAACATGTTGAAACCAGAAATCCCAGAACATGATGCATCCATCAACCAAGTATCTTCATTTATAAGTAAAGAGTCAGAAATTCCCATGTAAGGTGATGGTTTCACAAGTGCAGGTCAGTTTTCTATTTTTAACTCAAAACACTCTGTCTTTGCCTCTTTATCTTTACCTCGACATTTTCAATTCTCAAATCATAACAAAACTCATTGGGTCATTGATATTTGTGCAACAGATCACATGATCTATTCCACATCTTCATTTACAAGTATTACTTCCATTGTTTCTAAATTTGTCAAATTGCCAAATAGACAGTTTGCTTAAGTCACACACATTGGGACAATCAGAATTTCAGACTCCTTTGTTTTAACAGATGTGCTTTGTATTCCTTCTTTTTCATTTAATCTCATATCAGTTAGTAAATTGACAAATGCCTTACAATGTTGTGTCATCTTCTTACCAAAGTTTTGTTTTATTCAGCATCTCTCAAGATAGACAACGATTGGTGTGGGTAAAGAAGATGGAGGTCTATATCATTTGCTGCAACATCCAATTTCTGTTTTACCTAAGCACTTTGTTTCAAATGATCCTGCAGATTTCGTATCTAAACATTCAACTCCTGATATAGTGTCTGCTAATTTCTATACAAACCTAGTCAAAAATGGTTTGTGGCATAACAGATTAGGTCACCCTGCAGACCTTCCCTTGAAGTCACTTTCTCATGTAATTCCACAAGTGTTACATAAATCAAATAAACATTGCAGCATCTGTCCTTTGGCTAAGCAACATAAATTATCTTTTCCTTATAGTGTATCTATTTCCACACAGTCATTTGATCTAGTCCACTGTGACATTTGGGGCCCCTTCTCTACAAAATCTCTAACTGGTTCATCTTATTTCCTCACCATTGTTAATGACCATACAAGATTTACGTGGGTTCACTTATTAGAGAATAAATCCCAAACCAGAACTCATATTCAAACGTTCTTCAATTTGGTTGAGACACAATTCAATGCTAAAATCAAAATCTTAAGGTCTGATAATGGTGTTGAATTCAACATGGATTCCTTTTATGCATCAAAAGGTACTATTCATCAACTTAGTTGTGTTGAAACACCCCAACAAAACTCAACTGTCGAACGCAAACATCACCATATCCTCAATGTGGTTAGGTCTCTCCTTTTTCAGTCACATTTGCCTTTACGGTTTTGGGGGGATTGCATCCTTACTGCAGTCCACTTAATAAACTGAATTCCCACCCCTATACTACAAAACAAATCCTCTTATGAAATTTTCTTCAAATCTTGCCCATCATACTCTCACTTACGAGTATTTGGCTGCCTTTGCTATGCAAACACTCTTCTTCGCAATAGACACAAATTCGACCCTAGAGCTAAGCCTTGCATATTTCTCGGGTATCCATATGGAATGAAAGGGTACAAACTCTATGACTTAGATCTTCATACTATTTTTATATCAAGAGATGTAGTGTTTCATGAATACACATTTCCTTTTGCAGTCAAACACACCAACACTGCAACAAATTCTACATTACCATTACCTGTTCCAATAAATGAGAATGAATCAATACCTTTTGATCCTTTACTTCCACCCCCTATTTTAACTCATCAGCATTCTCATGATAATTTGCCTTCTAATCCTAATTCATATTTGTTAGAATTCCACTCCAGTACCCTGTACTGATTCTGTTTCAATAAATTCAATACCTACTTGAAAGTCTTCTAGAATAAAACATCCACCTGGATACTTGCATGCTTATCACTGTTATATTGCAACTTCCACTTCAGACCCCACACCCTCGTCTTCAGCTTCAAGTATTCCCTACTCACTCTCCTCAGTCATTTCTTATGATAAATTGTCTTCTTCCCAGAAATTTTTTAGCCTTTCAATATCTGCATTTGTTGAACCAAAATCCTATACTAAAGTTGTTCAACATGAGGAGTGGCGTGCAGCTATGGATACTGAAATTCAGGCTCTTGAACTCAATGATACATGGACCATTGTTGATCTTCCTGCTTCAAAACATGTAATTGGATGCAAATGGGTCTACAAAGTAAAATTAAAATCTGATGGGTCTTTGGAGAGGTATAAAGCCAGGTTGGTTGCCAAGGGGTATAACCAATGTGAGGGCTTGGATTACTATGAAACTTTCTCTCCTGTTGCTAAACTCACCACAATGCGTACTTTCTTAGCAGTGGCAGCTATCAAACAATGGCATCTCCATCAATTGGATGTTAACAATGCCTTTCTTTATGGTCAATTGGATGAAGAGGTTTATATGTTCTTACCTCCTGGATTCACTACGCAGGGGGAGTCCAACGTTTGCAAGTTAAACAAGTCCCTTTATGGCCTCAAGCAAGCTTCAAGGCAATGGTTTGCTAAGTTCTCTACTGCTTTGCTTGAATTTGGATTCACACAATCTAAGGCTGACTATACTCTTTTCACACGAAATCAGAAGGGATCATTCATTGCATTACTCGTATATGTTGATGATATCGTGGTTGCAAGTAATAATTCAGCCGAGGTTACACAATTTATTCAAATGCTTAATGACAGATTTCAATTAAAGGATCTTGGTCAGCTGAAATATTTCCTTGGATTAGAGATTGCTCGTAGTGAGCTAGGGATTTCTATCTGTCAAAGAAAATATGCCCTTGAAGTCCTTGAAGATTCAGGTATGTTGGCTTCTAAGCCAGTAAATTTTCCCTTGGAGCCCAATGTAAAACTCTCCAAGGATTCTAGACAACTCTTAGCAAATCCCATAGAATACAGGAGACTTGTTGGACGCCTACTTTATCTCACAATCACAAGGCCTGATATTTCTTTTGCTATACAAGTTTTAAGTCAATTTATGGACACACCTCGAGCTCCTCATTTAACTGTAGCCACAAGGGTCTTACGATAAATTAAATCTTCTCCTGCACAGGGATTGTTCTTTCCAGTCACCTCTACCTTACAAATGAAGGCATTTTGTGACTCTGACTGGGCAAGTTGTGTGGATACTAGAAGGTCAGTAACAGGTTATTGCATATTCCTTGATAATTCTTTGATTTTGTGGAAATCAAAGAAACAAACCACGGTCTCAAGGTCCTCTGCAGAGGCTGAGTACAGAGCCATGGCATCTACTTCTTGTGAAATTATATGGCTTCGCAATCTTCTACAAGATCTGCAAATTGCACCTCAGGTTACTCTTCTTTACTGTGACAGTAAAGCTGCTCTTCATATTGCTGCAAACCCTGTATATCATGAGCGTACCAATCACATTGACATTGATTGTCATGTGGTTCGCAAGAAGATTCAAGCGGTTATTTTATGCACTTTTCATGTTTCTTCCAAAAACCAGCTTGCAGATGTCTTTACTAAGGCCCTTGGATTCTCTCTTTTCTTCCCTTTGGTGTCCAAGATGAGTCTTCATAACATCTATTCTCCTACATCTTCTACGCCTCATCTTGAGGGGGGAGTATTGAAATGTATAAACACAGAAATCCCATAAGGTGTAAAGTCTGCAACAAACCAATCCACATCTGCAGCAAGCCACTGTATTTTTGTATTTATAGTTTGTTACAGTAGTCAGTTAAGGATTGTTATTCTGTACATAACAGAATCAATCCATGCATATAAACGTGTAATTATTCTGTTCATAACATAATCACCCCATGTATATATAAGCATACAATGCAGAGAAGTAATACACACAGAAAACATATTTTCTCATTTTCAGTATGTTAAATTCAATACAATCCTCGTAGAAACTGTTTGTGTAGTGAGAAATGATGAGGATTTCAATGCCTTTTAATGCCCAGCATGGTAATGAATGGACTCCAATCAAGCAGAGCTATGCACAATTTCTTGAGACAATTAATCGAAATCAGCGTCAACAACAACTTCAGCACTCATACTACAAAATCTGATTCAACAAATAGCTGCTGCCATATCCTTTCTCTCATTCCATGGAAACGCAGGCCGATTATCAATTCCCTATCTAGAACTAAGTCATCCTAGTCCTGCTCGCACAGATGAGAAGCAAGAACGACTAGCTTTTTTACGAGATTTTTATCTTCCATAGCTTATCTGCCAATGTAGTTCTGCTGTCATGAAAGTTGGTGGCTGTGCTTTGTGATGATTATTGGGTTTGGCTGGTTCGCCCATGAAAAATAAATTTGGTTCATTTATCTAGAGGAGTTACTAGTTGGTAACCTTAGGTAACCGCTCCTGTACTAATAAAAATATGGATTTCTCTCCTATAAAAATATACAGTTTTTTCATAATTAGAAAGTAATTCTTTCTCTCAATTTTTTATATTAAACTTGCTAAGATCTGCAAAGATAGTACGGACATCAATTTGATTCTAGTAATTGAAGTGTCCCTGAAATAATTGATTTAGAAATAAAAAAAAACAGAATCTCACAAGTAAGTTTTTCTTATCGAATTTACACTTTGAAATTCTCAGGTGAGGAATTTTTGCATCTCTGGCAGGTTATTCAGGACAACATTAAATGTTCACGTTTGTATCTGTAAACTCACTTGTGTTTTACGCTTTTTGCTGCTGATGCTTACCTCATTGACCGACCCCTCTCTGGTTTTTAATTATTTTCAGTTTGCAAACTTTCTATTTGTTAATATTAATCTACTTTCCTATTTATGAGAATACGAGCTATATTAATTCATTTGAATGGTGCTGAAGAGCAGTAATTTGTCTTTGTAAACAAATTAATTACGTTAAGAAAGCATGCAAGAGATTATTAACAAAACAATCACCTTTTTTTGCTCTGTTCTAAGGGTTTGAAATTATAACCCAGAAAAAAATCCCACGATCAGCTGATGAACATGTAAGATAAATGCCTGGTCTATGAGACGCCTTCCTCTATTGATTGGCTTTGTAAATTCATAGCCTTATTATTAAATTGAACTAATTGAATAATGCAAAGTCAAATAAGTAATCTTGTAAAACACAAGAATAAACATAATCAATATCTCAAGAGCTTTTCATTGCATCAGTACTTGTAAAGCTTAGAAGGATAGGAAGACCACTAAGCCGGCGACAACGGCAGCTGTAGAGATCTTGATAGTGGCAGCTCCGTCTTTCTGGGGTGCTGGTGGTGTGGCCGGTGCATCGCTGGGAATATCAGCTTTTGGCCCAGCAGCAGGTCCTGGTCCTTCTGCGCTAAGGCTGGCTGGGGCAGGAGGTGAAGAGCTTTCACCTTTCGGGGCTCCAGCGGGGCCCTCTTCGGCAGCAGGTGAGGGGGCGCTGGCCGACGCCTTTGGGGTGGCGGCTGTGGGTGCCTTGGCGGAAGGCACAGAGGCCTTTGGTGATGGCGAAGCCGAGGGGGTGGCGGAAGGAGCCTCAGCAGCAAATGCCCCAACAACGGCAACAAAGATAAGTGCAAGAGCAAGAGCTTGGCGTGCCATTGTGATTTATTTTTGTTTTGGTTTTGATAAGAAAAATAAAAATAAAGTAGGATTCTATAAAGTTCTGCAGTACTTCTCAATTAAAACAATAAAGAGAAACACTGCGCAGGTATAGAATGAAGGAAAGTGAAGAAGCTGACAGGAATATATATAGGTTACAGGAAGGATCATAGAAGTCAGGTAGCGAAATGCATGGAGAGGAAGAAAGCGAGACGGGTGGATGTTTTGCCATTTCTTGGCAGCCATGCATGGTTTCATTTTGCAAATGGAAGGACAAGAGGCCATTGTTTGACCGAGTTTGACGGGCAAAATAATTAGACTTGTGGTTGCGATCACGAGAGGGAAAAATCGGGGCTTAATTGTGTCGCATTTTTAGTTCTTACATGAATTTAACATTTAGTGTCAAGCTAGCTATTTTTAGTGGGATTTTGATGGACATGCAACAACGAAGATCACTTTTTTTTTTTATTATTATTATTTATTATCGATTACAATTTCCATTTTCCAGTGCTCTTTGTGGTATGAAAAAAAAAAAGGTGAAAACTTGTTGGGTTTCTATGAACAAAGCTTCAAGCCTAGCTAATTATAAGAGGTGAAAAAAAGTAATGTTCATCAAGAGTTTAGAGAGCATTTTTCACTCCGATTTAAAGTTGTGTTGGGCCAAACGTGGAGGGTCAATATCTTTCCTAGGCATCTAACTCTGATTTATGTGTTTTTTCTAAACAAATATTTTTTTCCTGGATTTTCAAGAAAATGAATTACAAGAAAAGGAGCTTGGAATAATATTTAAATTATTTTTCAATATCTCCATGGTTTTTAAATAATGCTATAGGTGTTTTTATGAGAATGTTAAAAATTGCTTGTCACAAAAATAAGAATTGAAAAATTACTCATTAATTTTTTTTTCTTGAAATTTGTTGGTGGATGTTTTTCATTATTTTATCTCTTTTATTATTATTTTTTGCTTCAATCATATACAAGGTATTGAGACATTGACTAAGTATTTTTGAAAAAAAAATTCAATGTCCCAATACCTTTCTTTTTAGATTATTATTTATTTTATTTTTAAAAAAGTGCTTGCAATTAAAAAACATGTTTTCATTCAAACATTTAGGAGATGCATATGGAGATAGAATTTAGGTTAAATAAATACATTTATTATTGATAGTCTTATTTGTTGTATTTCATGCAAATAAATATTTTTAATTTAATTTAATTAAAAATGAATTCCAAAGTTAAGGTTCATAAACTTAGTCAATGTTATGACCTAGATCATGAGTTAGAAGTGTTAACTCGACTAAATCCAAAATATCATTGTTCAAGTTTTTCTTCACTAAAAATTAAATCAACATTGATTTAAAACATTTTTTTTTTATAAAAAGTCGTATTAGACTTTGAATTAGTCTTGGGTGTAATCGCTAGGTCGATTGAGCCATACTAGATCGACTCTTACCTGGTCACCTTTGAAACTTAACCCAATCTAAAGACTAGGTTGAAGGATCATAAATTGATTCAACATGTTTTATTAAGTTTAATAACAATGTTTAAAACTCTATGATGATAGTCTCAAGCCACTAACTAGTACCATCTATTGAACTAAAAAGCAATATTTAAGAAAAAAAGATTTTAGGAATGAAAAATCTTGTACCAGACTCAAAAGCTAAAATCTCAGATCTTAACAAAATGTTATAAACATTTTATGAAAAGATGAAATTAATCACTACTAGAATGGATCGTGGAAACTAATTCAATTTCATTAAAGGTTAATATATCATCCTCCAAAAAGAATTTTTTTTATAACTTGACTAGTACTTATTATCTATGTCCTACCTATATTGATTTTTTTTTTATTCTTGCTAATTTGAATCTAATACCTACTTCATAATTACTTTTGATGCTTTTTAATCATAAGAGTGTTTTATAAAATAATGGTAGTGATGGTTTGTCTATTGAATAGTTAATTGATGATTTTGAGCTAGCTAATGATGATGATATTATCCATGAACAAGTTATTTAAGAAGTTTTAGATAAGTCATAGTTGAGGAGGTCAACTAGACCTCGTCAACCTTTTACCTTATATTCTCTTTATAAATATATAATGGTTTCTAATGGGGGGATACCTATAATGCTTTGATGAAGATATGTAAGAAAAAAAAAAGAGTGGTTGAAAGTAATGTCAAAAACAAAATGAGCGGTTGGAAATAATGCAAGAGAAGACAATCTTTGCATGAGAACCATACTTTTAGTTAGTGAAACTTTTTAAAAGTAATAGAGAACTCAAGGATAAATGGGTGTTTAGGATGCAAATATATAAAGATTGAGCACAACTAAGGTACAAGGCAAGGTTGGTTATGAAATGTTTTGGCAAAAAAAAAAGGTATTGATTTTAAAGAAATATTTTCACTAGTGGTAAAGATATCTTTAATAGGAGATATGTTTGGTTTAACTACTAGTTTGAATTTTAAAGATATCTTTAATACGAGATATGTTTGGTTTAACTACTATTTTGAATCTTAAAGTTGAACAACTTGATGTGAAAACTGATTTTCTACATGGTGATTTGGATGAAAAAATCAATATGGATAAGTCTAAAGGGTTTGATGCTAAAGGAAAGCAACAACTAGTTTGCAAGTTAAGAAACATTTATAAGGGTTGAAGCAAGTTTTAAGGCAATGGTATAAAAAGTTTGATTCTTTCAAATTGTAGCATGATTACAATAAGATCACTTTTGATCATTCTATATTTATGAAAAGGTTTGAAGATGGAAAGCATATTATTGTCTTATTATAAAGAGATGGTATAATGATTATTTGCTATAATGCTAAGAAGATCAACAGTTTGAAGGTGGAGTTAAAAAAGTCTTTTGTAATGAAAGATTTAGGACTAGTAAGATATTTTCTTGACAAAAAAATTACTCATGACAAAAAAATAAAAAGCTTATAAAAGATATATGTTCAAAAGGTAATTAAGAGATTCAATATGAGCAATTCCAAACTTGTTTTTGACAATTTTTTAAAGTTTCAATTAAGGTTGCTTCAATAATTTAGCTATTGTTGCTACTCTATTTTTACCATATTTTTGAAAATATTTCCAAAAACCCAAAAATAACACAAGAAAATAAAATATTTGGACAAAAAAAACCATAATTAAGGAAAAAGAAAACAATGGACTCAAACATTTTTTTATCTGAAATTTTATGTGCAAAACACACATAAAGGGGATGAGAGAAATTTTAGGGGAACCAAAATAAATCACTCATTCACCCCTACACAACTAAAAAAAAAAACCAAACCCATTAAACCTAAATGCAACCACCATCTAGAAAGGGGGCCCACCAGCAACCTCCTTGTTTTTGTTTGAACCTTTCATCCTCAATTTTATCCTTTCTTTCTCATAAACCGTCACTAACTGTCGCAAATACAACAATCCTAACCACAACCATTTTCCCCTAACAACCCAATCTCTTTTTACTAGCTCATTCTTCTCAATTTTGTTTTTTGGATATCCATGTAGGAACGGGGGAACCACATGACCCGGAAAGCGCATTTTATGGGCCTAAGGCATGTGTAAAACCTCCGGCTGTCCCAGGCTCTTACAGGGGACTTATGTCTTTGGGGCTCCTTCAGACTCGAACTCTGCTCTTGTAGTACAAGAGTGAGTCCTTTACCGTCAGCCCCCCCCCCCCACATTCTTCTCAAATCACTAACTCCTTCTCTCCTTTTTTTTCATTTAAGTTTATTCATATTGAATTAATAAATAAATAAATAAGATGGTGTAATGTTACATAAGTTCTTGTAACTATTCATGAGATTTAGACTTAAAATCTCATTTATCTTAATTTATAGTAATTGATATATGTATTCCTATGCAAAATCCTAGTTATTATCATAACAAAATATGGCAAAGGTACTCATTTTTGATTTGGTTTGGTTTGGTTTTTAACAAGAAAAATCAACCATATTTATTTTTTTATAAATTTAAAATTGAAACCCAATTACGATGGATTCAAATCAATCATTTTCAATTCAGTTCGATTTATTTAATTGATGTTAAAAATTGGAAAAACCTGTATAATATTTTTGGGTTTTGTTTTGTCTTTCTGTGATTTTGGCAAGCTTTTTAAACCTTATAACTAATATAAAAAATCTATTCTAATTTTCCAATTTTCCTTTATAATTCTATTAATCGAATCTCCAATAAAAGAAGAAATTTTACAACACCCACCAAAAGATTAATAAAATCCAATTTCCAAAACATTACAAATTTAATAGATAAAAATTTTTTATTGCCTTCAATGGTCTTAAAAATAAGCAATAAGAAACCTCACATTGTCTCAAAACATATTATGCTAAGAACATAAACTTCATTGTGCATATCATTGTAATCAAGAAGCACATTAAGAACATTGTTAAGAAATTATTTAATAGACTGCAAAACTTTCATTGCAACAAAACATCAATCCGTTTTTAAGCCATCACACACAATGAGGTTTACAATATGTGCATAGCATCTAACATGCAAATATATATTAGACAATAAAATAATTGACCAATCTCTTATAACATTCTTCGAATACAATAATAACAACATTATAGTTTGCATTGCCTATTATAACAATCAAAACTTTATCAATCCCCTAATCTAAAAAACAAGTCTTAATAACTTGACTAATTGTGTCACTTATATGATTAGAAACATGATAAAAAGTGAGAGTTCTTTTGTGTAAATTCTATTTATTATTATTAATCCAATGAGCTGCCAAACATATATAGTTCATGTTGTACATTGATATCGAAGTATCAATTGTTAAGCATAAACATTGGTATATATCTAAAAGAGAATGGGGCGGTCGTCCGGCAACCCTCAGGCGAGTCACTGTAGCTCTAGACTCATTGTCACTGTTCGTTGAGCATTTCACTCGGTGTTTCGCGGGTGTATGTCCATTTTTTTTTCCTGCTCAAAACAGTGTATTAACGAAAAAACCCCTCGAAAAAGAAAAAAACGCCGCCATTTTCAGGGGTTGAATGATCATTGACTGTTCTCGGCCCGGACCGGCCTGGTTCGTCCGACTGGTTTTTTATTTTTAAAATATTAAACTGAACAGTGCATTAACTATTTTATCCCTCAAAAAAGACAAAAACCAGGCCTGGGGGTGAGGGGCGTTCCGGTAATTAGCCAATTTTTTTTTCGCCGGCAGCTGTTGGCCCGTCGACGGACGCGCCAATCGTTTCAGCGCCCACTTGTTTTTTAAACGGCGCGTGCGACGTCATACGACATCGGAAAATGCTCAACCGGTGTCTAGAATGATTTTCAGGAATGTTCTCTTCCCCATGGTGCGGCGCGTGTGGCATCAAGGTGTCCGGAGACGTGTCAATAGTCGATTGAATTTCCCCCCCAGTTTCTCTCTCCTGCCTGCGCTAGATGACGTCAGCTAAGCTGTTTTTGTCAAAATTCATTTCAGTCCCTACACGTTTAAATTTGTTTTTCTTGCCCTTAATGCCATTATATAGGTTTTGATTTATTTCAATTTCGTCCTTCCATTCAAATTGATTATATATTGAAGTTTCAATTCGGTCCTCAGGCTTTTAATTTTGCGGGTTGGGCTGGAATTCTAAATATTTTTGGTATCAAAGTTTTGATTGATTTCAATTTCATCCTTCCATGCAAAATTATTATAAATCCTTAATATTTTCGGTCCCAAAGTTTGATTTCTTTCAATTTTATCCTTCTATGCAAGTTAATTATGAATTTTAGTTTCATTTCGGTCCCATTTGTTTTAATTTCAGGTTATGTTTTCAATTATTTAATTTGAATGTTTGGATTTGCTTCAATTTTGTTCTTAAAATTACATGTATTATTTAAAGTATGTCAAATTCATTATATATTTGTATATTTATGTCAAATTAAAGTATGTGAAACTAATTATATGTTTTAATATTTATTGAATATTATCGCCTAAGAATGTATATAGAGAGAAAAAAATTATCTAGGATTTTTTTAAGAAATAAATTTAATATCAGTATTCTTAAATACATTTAATATAATAATACAAGGAATAAATCTTATAAAAAATATAAAAAAAATTGTCTTTGAATTTTAATTTTGTGCTCTGTTTTTTACAGTTTATTCTTAAAAAATATTTATAATATTTTGGTTTTTAATATTTCATATCTAATATTACAAGGCAAAAAATACAACTAAAAAAAAATAACAAATTTACCTAGATTATCTACAATTAAAAAATATTCGAGTCACTTCCCGTTTCGATTACACTGTTTTTTTTTAGACGGCAGATAAGTAATTATAGCACGCAAAAAATTTAGGTTTATTTCTAAAAAAAATTACAATATTTTTATTTATAATGTGTCAGATCTAATATTACAAGAGAAAAAAGGCAACTCATAAAATGTTTTTGACAATTTTACCTGGATTATCTACAATTAAAAAATCTACGACCCACTTCCCATTTCGATTACACTATAAAGTATGTGAGAATAATTATATGTTTTATTATTTATTGAATATTATCACCTAAAAATATATATAGAGAGAGAAAAAATGACCTACGATTTCTTGCAAAAAATATTAATATCGGTATTCTTGAATACATTTAATATAATAATATGATTAATAAATCTTATAAATATAACTTTGGCTTTGAATTTAAATTTCTATTTTATACTCTTTTTTTTGTTCTTTTAATAAACGGTAACCTTTTTTCACATTTTTTTATTTTTTAATAACCGTCGTGTCCAAGTCTTTTTTTTTAACCGGGTTTTTTTTTGTGTTTTTTTTTTAACCAGAGTATTCGTGATAACAAATTTCTAACAAATCACTTCACCTTTTTAGCAAATTTTCTAACAAATTTTATCAAAAGTTTTTTAGCAAAAGCAATATTCAATCACTTTTTGGTTGAAAAAAACCATTTTTAACAGATTTTTTCAATTACAATTTTACTAATTAAATATTAAAATAACAAAATACAATATTTATAAAGTCAATCAATTTTTTACATAGATAAAAAAGCCAAACGGAACGGGTAAATTGGCTCGTTAACTTCTAATAGTTATCTATAACTTTTCATTCTCTTTCATATAAACTTTCAAACTATCTCTCATAACAATTAAACATTAAAAAACATCAAATCGAGGTTATATAATCCTAGAAAATAATCTAAATCCTTAACCCTTTAAGAATTAGAAGGCAACTCATTAAATATAATTTTTTTTGTTAGTGAATGTATACATTCATCATAATTATAATCCATTACTTTAAGAGTTATCACATTTCAATTTCTCTTTTCACCTTATTTTTTTTCTATGAACCATAGAAGGATACTTTTTGATTAAGAGAAGTAGAAAACTTGGAGGATGAGCTTTGATTTAGAGATTAACGGACATAAATTTTGATTTAGATTGAGAGGATCATTGGTTTGTTAGTAATGTAGATGATTGGTGATTTAGGCCCGGTAGTGTTTCAACAAAAAAAAAATCAATTAAAAGTTAAAACCCATCAATACCTTTTCATTTTTTTTTAAATAATATATATATTTTCTTATATAAAGTAAAAAAAAAAATTGATCAAAATTAATCTAATCAACCCACTTACACATTGATCTAGATTCTAGAACTCGATTCGGTTTGACCCCACTTCAATTTTTAAGACTATGGTGTCAGGGCATCTCCAGCAGCAGAGGCATCCGGGAAGCCAAAGCTAAAAATTCAAATATTTAGCTTTTTTGGGTTAAATTTCGTCTCCAGCAGAGGAGCCAAGTGAAGAGCCAAAATGGCTTCTTCATTTTCTTGAGGCATCCGGGAGCCATTCCCACATAAATTGTCCAGAGAGCTAAAATGAAATATTACCGTTGCAATATTACCGTTAATTCTCCACATCAAAACACAACACAGACGAACACAGACGAATTGAACTGAATCAACTAAAAAACCCATCAAAGACCAATATTTTGAGTGAGTCAACAAGGATTTGGGTTTGGGTTTTGACGCCATTTCTAGGCAGAACACAAGAGCAATAAGCTCAGCAGAGAAATCGAAATCTGAAATCGCAAGAAAGAGAGAGAAGCTAAACCTGATGAAAAATTGAGGCTTATTTCTGTCGAATGAGCGAGCGAGCGGTTGAGAGAGAGAGAGAGAGCTTGTACACTGATTTTGGCATTCTTTGAGTGAGAGCAGAGTTAGATGGGGGAAGCAGCGTGAGAGGAGAGTGAGGTCGTCGGCGTGAGAGGAGAGTGAGAGCAGAGAGTGAGAGGCGTGAAAAATGAGAGTGAGAGGAGAGGAGAGTGAGAGCAGAGAGTGAGAGGCGTGAACAATGAGAGTGAGATGAGAGTGAGAGTGAGATGAGAGTGAGAGTGATAAGAAGGTAGGGTTGCGGGTGTGTGTGGGGGTGTTAATTAATAATAATATTTGGAAGAAAAAAATTAGAGGGTTATTAATAATAATATTTAGCATAAAAAAATAAGAGGGTAATTAATAATAATATTTAACATAAAAAACTAATTATACAAAATTAGTAAATTATGAATTTCAACAGATTGTTTCTCAACAAAATGATCTCAATCATTTTTTTTTATTTAAATATAATTAAAAAATTAATAATTATATTGTTGGAGGGTTTTTTTAAAACTAATTATTTAATTATATAACTTACTCCTATTAATTGTATAATTAATTGTATAATTAAATTATATACAAAATAATTGTATACATTAAAATAATAATATAAAAAAAATGGCTCTCCAAAATACCTCTACTGCTGGAGTGCACACCAAGGCCAAAGCTATTTTTACACTATTCAAACATCCATTTTAAATATTTGGCTCTCCAATTTGCCTCTACTGCTGGAGATGCTCTCAAACGTACATAAAAACGCAAACATTGACCAGAAAAACCCCGTCACAGAAATCTCCTAGCCCAACATACGGGAAATGGCGGAGGAACTAGGCATGACACCCGGCCCCGACGGCGCGACAGTGGAGGAATGCGAAGAGATGATTCGTCGGAGTTTCCGGAGTAAAATTTCAAAACCCTTCTGTTCCTGATTCTGATTCATAAATCTCATTAGAGTGTAGGTTTTTTTTTCCAATTTGTAACTTAGAATCTATGGTGAAAGCAAAAGAGTATCTTTAACTTTATTTGATAGTATAGTTGAGTTGATTTGAAGATCATTCACTGCTCCTTTTTTTTTTTTAATTTTGTTTTGTTTTGTATTGTATTAGCTCCAATGGTGAAATTTTTGAGGGAGCATATGGAGAAAGCAGGGTGTGGAGTTGGCGAAAAATTCATTAAAGCTGTTAACTGTGATAAGAAGATTGCTGGTGGTTATGTTCGTGGCGAAGGGGTACCATTCCTTAGCTTATTGTTATTTTTTAATTTTTTGTTTTTTCATGATTTTGTGGATTCTATTTTGGTTTATAATGTGAGTTTACTCATTTTCATTTGGATGTCAATGTAATACAGTAGAATTTACATTATGTTTGTTTATTCTCCAGGCATTTGATTGTATGATATTTTTCTTTAGATTAATGAGGTTTCATGTATTTCTTGTTGAATTATATGCCTTTCTTCAAAAAATTGGCCAGGTTTTCGTGAAGTGCTTTTTTTTGGGTATGTTTTTCTCCTTTGGCATGCTTAAGTGTTTCTTCTTATTTAGGTTCTGTTTTTCAGATAATGGTGTGTAGTAATCACATGATCACTCAAGATGATGTAAACCAAGTTGTTAAACATGAGTTGATTCATGCTTATGATGACTGTCGGGCTGCGAACTTGGACTGGGCTGACTGTGCTCATCATGCCTGTAGTGAGGTGTGTATCACTGCAACAACGACCAATTCTTTTCATGAATTCAGGTTGGCATCTACAGATCCAACTTGGGAGTCCTGTTACTAATAGCAAGTTCTGCAACTACCTTTTCCCTGCCTTGATACTTATGTTGACATTTCTTCCTTGTTTTTGTGTACAGATTCGTGCTGGTCATTTAAGTGGTGATTGCCATTACAAACGAGAATTGCTGCGGGGTTATATGAAATTAAGAGGCCATGAGCAGGTGAGTTCTAATTCTTTTGTAACCTCACAAATAAAGTTTACTCGTGTCCACTATATTCACACATCTGCTTGCTTATAGGATGAATCTTTTCATTGGCTGTAAATTGAGGATAAATGGTTATGCCACATTTTCATTAGAGGTTTCTTTTTCCTTTGAAAGATATCATCATGTCAGATGGAAGTTGGAGTCTTATTAAAATGCACTCCATAAGAATTCAGTGCTGCAGGACATCACAGGTTAAGTTTGAAGAATTTGTGATCCTTGCAATTGAAGTGTCTTTTTTAGTGGTAGACAACTTCAATTATTGAGCTGTCTTCCATATTTAGGTCTATAAATTAATTGGCAGTATTTTAGGAAAGGAACCTGCTATTTTCAGATTAGTTTTCTACCTAGAAAAAACACAAGGTGAAAATTTTCAAGTCCGAAGTTGTTAAATATTACTTCGTTTCGATAAAGGATAATATATTATTAGTGAAGACAATGAGAAATTACAACAATGAGAACGAGGTATTCTTCTAAATTAAAGCTCAAGAAATGTAATCTCTATATTATAAAACTAGCCACAAGCCCGCCCTTGCATGCAGGATGATTCAATTATTTTTAACATGTTGAAAAATTAACTCCACTATTTATAAAAGATATCTGGATGCTTATTTAGTCAATTGCTAGCATATATATGAATTCCAAAACATGACTGTCGTAGATTTGCATGTTCCTTTTCATCATTTCTGTTAATTCAAATTATTTGGAAAAATGAAAACGCTTAAAAAATATATAATTTAATATGTATAACAGTAGAGAATCAAGTACATGTAATAGTCTTTGGTTATTACTTTTAACTTGCTGAAAAAACTATATAAAACAGGCAGACGTTGAGAATATGGCCCATCAGTCTAGTGATTGCCATGAACATAGGTAATTGCACAAGCTATTCATACTAACAATTTAATTTCAATTGTCAAAACATTTAACCAGGATCTTAAATGATTGTCAAAAGCAAAACGTAACCTATAAGGTGATAAACTTAACTCGCAGTACCGTACAAATCCACCTAAACTTGACAACTATCTGAAACTAAATTCTCTCTCTAAAAACTTTGTTTAACTGGTCTTGATTATATGATTCAATGACAATGATTTGTGTCTTTGGTATAAATGTAGAATGTAAATTAAGATTAATTCTCTTATTTTCCAAGGATGGCATGTTATGTTAACTTGAAATCACCTTAGCAAGTTATTGTCAATGAGTCAATTACAAAATTAGGGCAATTGATGGTTAAGAATTTTTTGCATTTGTGTATCATTAGTTATTGATAGAGAGAAGATTAAGTATACTGAGACAAGAAAAGTAGGAGAGTAGAGAAGAAAGAGAGGCTGGTGTTTTCCAACAAAGGGTAGGGGAAGATTTGTGGATTTATTAGATGTAGAGTTTTACCCTTGATTGAAAAACCTGAACATGTTGATAGACAAGGATAAACTGGGTCCAAAAAAATTGGATTTACTGATAACGCACCCAAAGAGGTCACCCAAAGAGCTTCCATAAATAGATATGCTGCAACTATGTATCAACTGTATACAAATAATTGAAATGGAATCTGATGTTATTCACCTGGTTGAGCTAGGAATAGGAATGTTTCCGAAGAAAAGAACTCTTTTCCATTTAGCCAGGATTAATAACGAATGGTTTGAGATTCATAGAAATGCAGTTTAAGTTCCATCCAAGACATAATGGGAAGTGAGAACTCAATAAAACCTGGAGTGTGATGTCTCCCTTAGTATGGAAGCTTCAAGGCATGGCATCATTCAAATACTTCCATGGACTGCTGGTAGTGTATAATGCCATCAATTGTATATTGAAAGCAATGTCATGTTTGATGACTAGTATATAACGTTAAAACCTGGTGACTGAACGCACCATTGGAGGTGGCAAGTGTCTAACAAACAAGGGCATTAGTTACATTCCTCAATATTATTTTATTTACACTTTTACTTTTTATGATGTCTTTCTTATCCAACCTGGTTTGTTATTGTTTGATAATTAACAGTATACTTAACTTTTCAATGTAAATATGAAGGACTGCGTGAAAAGAAGAGTTATGAAATCAGTGATCGCCAACCCATACTGCTCAAAAGCAGCTGCAAAGGATGCCATGGAAGCTGTATGGGATGTCTGTTACAATGATACAAAGCCCTTTGACAGAGCTCCTTGAAACATGTACTTGCTCCAAATGTTCTATTTAAAATGATCTTGGTGATACATTGGCTTGCAAAGCATTAGGAACCTGACCTTTCTGTTTAACAAGAATGCTCAATTCTTTCAAAGGCTATCATTTTGCTGCTGAATTGTTCCATATCTGAAAGTTGTAACACACAATAAATATTTTTTGCTGAGGCCAGATTTAAAAAATAGAAATAAAGAAACCTTACCTTTCTTGTTAGCATAGGGTATTTTGAAAAGGGATATGGTCAATTTATCAGTTTGTCTTTGCATCATAAATGTCCCACACAGATGGCATTGATCAAATTCCTAGAATGCTTCTGGTTTATTGATATTTTAGTGCTTGCCTGAGCTGATGGCATGAGAGACCTAATTCAGTTGCAGTAGATTTGCATTTCGTGCCGTTTGGTAACGCGGTTCAACCTCCATTTCAAACCATAATTAGTAGCAGAAGTTTTATGCTTTTCCTGCGTTTCATCAAATTGGCATTAAGCAGAGATGATATGCTTATCAAAATAATTCACGCACCTTCATCAAGCAGACAACCCTCCTCCGAATGCCCTCCCTCCAATATGTATAATGTACTACCATAAATCAATAGCCACCGTCTCTTTTTGACAATTCAGCAATAACAACAGTGATGACAAGTCCTCTTCTTGCATTTCTTATTCAATGAACAAGAGCTTCTCTCTCTCTCTCTCTCCATGGTGATGAACCAGAGCTTCTCTCTCTCTCCACAACAAGCTTCCGATGTTCCTACTGACCATCATTTTCGACTCCGCCACCACATGAAGAACTACCTCGGCTTCTTCTACCCATCAGCATTGGCCGTTGAAGCTCTTGTCATGGTTGGTCAGACGCTATTGTGCATGTGAATTAAATCACGTGTATAGTAGCGCTGCACTATCCACGTGAAGAAGACGTGATCAGTGCAGCGCACCGTTTCACGTCTTTTTATTTTTAACCTCAACCATAACAATATAGAAAACATGATAACTAAACACACGAAACAGTTTTTTTTTCAACTTCAAACTCAACCACAGTTTTAACCAAACACTTCAACACTTATTTTGAACCATAGCTAAAGTGCTTTTTATGAAACTATTTTTTTAAAACCTCAACCACAAAAGCAAAAGTAATACAAAATATACCCGAACTACTATCTGAACGTGGTTTTTTTTTTTTTTTTTTTTTTTTTTTTTTTTTTTGTGGTTGTGGTTACCAGGCAGTCCCAACTCTGAAGATTTTATGCATGCACCTGGTGCGCAATTCACCCTAGTCCTCTCTTCTGCTATGTAGAATGTGAACGTATAAAGTTGAAGCTATGGCACCAATTTTCAATACTGGCCCACTGAGCCATTGACTGACTCCCGATCATAGAGCTCGTGATGGCCAGTCACACCACTTTTTCCTTTTTGAATAGGATTTCGCATCATGTGATGCTCATAATCCCATGATGCTCTTTGAACTGTCGCTTTACCAGAGATTCACTTGTGATGCACTGTTTCCGCTACTATTAGGCACTCCTCCATCCGGTATTTAACACATTTCCTTATATAAAAACTTTTTAAATTTGAAATTTGTACATAAAATAAATTATTTTGTACTTGATTTTTATCAAGTAGAATAAAAACAGTAAGATTCGAACTCGTAACTGATGGGTTGACAAGACTTTAATACTACCATCTAACCTAAAAATTTAAATTATAAAGTGAGGTCTCAAAATATAATTTATATTATTCTCTAGCGTATTTTTAATCTTTTTAATAAGATGAGAATTGGGCGGAGCAAGGTGAAAAAATTAATTTGATGATGGATGTGCTGCTAAGGATTCCATCTTACATCTTGCTACTACACTATCCAACATTTGCTACTAGAGCTAGACCACTCTCCTCAGGTTCAGTACAAAAATACTTCTCCTCGGAGGAGCCTTATAATGTTTCACTCTTTCTTCACGTCGTGAGTTGTAAGCTTACAGTCAGTTACTAGTTTGTAATGAAAACGTGTGGGGATGGATCGTTCCCTCTAGTTGAGTAAATCAAAATTTCAAAATAATCACAGGTTTGTCTAATGTTGTTTTTTAAAATGATTTCTGTTTATTAATATATTTAAATAATACTTTTTATTTTTTAAAATTATTTATAATATTAGCACATCAAAATATCTAAATACATGAAATAATAATAATAATAATAATAATAATAATAATAATAATAATACTAATACTACTACTAATAATAATAATTGAAAGCATTAAATTAAAATAAAATAAATTTATTTTTTTAAATACAATGCTAAACAAGGATGCAATAATTAGTGCCCATTACATTTGTCCAGTGCCTTAAGCTACAGGTTATAGGAAATTCACAATAATTGGAACAAGCAGAAGTAAACTCTTCAACATTAATCTCTACATAAGAACATGGTATACAGTAGAATCCTAGTGGGCACCGGAACGATTTAACATTATTAAGGAACCATCTCACCTAAAAGCTTAAGCTTGTAAATGAGGTTCTAAAATATGATTTTTATTATTCTCTAACACATCCCCTCAAGTGAAAGCTATTTGGGTTTGAAACTTGCACAGACCCACATCACCTTGTGCTTGGTTTTTATCAAATAGAATAGGGGTGGTGAGATTCGAACTCGTGACTGCTGGGTCAATAAGGCTCTGATACCATTTTTAGGAATCATCTCACCTAAAAACTTAAGCTTATAAGTAAGACCCCATAATATAATTTATATTATTCTCTAACAAACATAAAAGTAACTTCTGTACACAACAAAAGCAAGCAACTACTCCCTGGGTTCTGCCTTTGGACGTAATCGAGATCCCAAAGGAATAAAAACCTCGAGCCCTTCAACTTAAAATAAGAGTCATGGTAGCAAAACGAGAAAACATACACACACTTTTTAATGTTGTGGTTTTGCTTGAGATTTGAGAGCATTGGTTAATAAATGGAGTGGTTTTGCTTGAAGTGATTTGTTGATGTATTTGCTGGTGGATCATGTCGTAAAAGTTATATTAAAAGCTATTCTGAAGTCGTAAATGAATTTGGTCGATCCTCTCACTAAACCAGTTGCTTCATCATACTCGTTTTTCTTAAACCACCAAGTGGTAAAGCTTAACCTTTGTTTCTCCTTTTTTATTTTGTTGATGCTGTTTCTAGTGTAGATCGTAGCTGTTACCTAGCTAATGCAAAGGAGACACATGGGATTCATTGCCTGGTGTTTAATTGTGTTTGATAATGGATACAGCTATCGATTGTACTTTAATTCTGGAAATAGAAGAAGGTGGTTGCCGGTGAATGGGGCGGGGTTGGTTCATAATCGGTAACACTTCACACTTCCTGCAACATTTCCTACCCTGCATCACCTATTATGGTAAGAGTGCATTAAGAAGCACTTGAGGTGGTGGCCTAGCGGCAAAGAGATTTTTTTTTTTTTTTCAGTACTCGGGTTTGATCATGTCTGTGTATGCCTGTTACGCTCATGGTGCCTTACCTGTTTACTGGACTTGCATGGTGTTCAGTGGATCTGGGGATTAGTTGTGGTACACATAAGCTGACTTGGACACTCCGGTTATAAGAAAATAAGAAGAAAATAGTGCATTAAGAGCAACTGATGGAATGTACAGCCTATTAAGCTAAGCCAGGACTTCAATTTTAATGTGATACAAAATCTTGAGAGATGTACAAATGAAAATGGAGTCACTCGAAAGCTTTTAATTGAAACCACACGGTTGTCAATACCGCTTTGTGTTTTTATTGGTATAAAATGTTTCGGTTTTGAAGTGTTTTGATATGCTGTTTCGGGGTTATACTGTTCTTATATAATTAATTAATTATATATATGAAAAAAATTAAACCAAAAAAATATATAATTTTTATTTTTTATAAAATCAAAATTGACACAATAATTTTATTTTCTTATAATATATATTTTTTAAATTTTTATTGTTTTGATTTTGGTTCTTGCATTTTTAATAATTTCATGAACAATAATATATATATACAAGAAAGTTATCATCATGGAAATAAACAATAAATCAAGGCGGGAGTGAAAAAATGCAAGAAATTAAGGAGGGAGATGAACAACAAAACAATTTGTCCAGGCGAGAGATTTTTTTTTTACTATAGCTGAAACGGCATAACCAGAATAATACTGGTATGTTTCGGCCAATAATTGGGAGCAGAAATTTAAATTGAGATAAAAACAATATATATATATATATATATTTTTTTTTTTAACTGGTATAACACGTTTTGGACCGAAACAAAACAGTAATGACAACTATGGTATTAACTGATAATTGCTGCAGGAAACAGGCACTTGTGTCTAGCAAGATGGCCCTCCCGACCGTTGACATTATCTTCTTCGCGGGGAATTTTATAGAATTCTGCAACCCCGGTGGGAGAAAATGGAGATTCATATCACCCAAGATCTACGTTCTGATTTTTCTCCAGGCTTACTAGATTGATAGCTTGCTAACGAGCCAACCACACGAAGAATCTCTTAACTGCTGCCGCCCTTGCCCATAGCCAATCCATGATGTGACTCCTGATGCAGCACCATGAATGGCAAAATCTGAGGTATCCACTTGATGTAACATACAGAATTGAGGAGCATAACACTGGACAATCTTTTTGATTCGTCAGATGGCATGAAAATGGAAAATCATATTTGTATTACAAAATTTGGAAATGAAATATTAAAGAGTCATTTATAGTAAATCACTGTAACACCAAACCCTTTCTCATTTCATGCCATTGTTATTATAGAGACGATGAAAGCAACCTACACGGCCATAAACCCATATAAATTAGAGAAGAAAAACAAAATGAATTGCCCACAACACCAAACCCATGCGTAAATTTTACAGTTGGTTTTGATTATCAACCGGTCCGTATTCTATCCAACCTGTCGACACTTTTCCGTGCTCTTTCCAGTTGGTGGTCGATGCTTTTCCGGGATTTCTCATGGCAGTCAACACTCCTCCGAGACCTTTCCATTTGATCAAATGAGATCCTTAACTTTTCTAGCTTATCAGCGTTATTTGACAGGCTTTTTAGTTTTTCTAGCTTGTCAACGTGATTGGATTGAATCTTCGGTTTCTCGAGCCTGTCAGTACTGTGCCTTGGTTTCTCTCTTCGATCTGTACTTTTCCTTGAAACCTCAAAGACATCCGTACTCTTCCGTGACTGCTCGAACTGATCTGTACTTCTCCTGGAACTGTATCTTTGAGAAGGAGATTTCTCCACAGTTGATATGAACTTCTTCAGATGCCTGATATACTCTGGATAGTGCTCTAAATCACAATGGTTCCCTCCTTTAAGCCAAAGTGGTTCGTACTTTTCTTTACAGAGTTCCCATAATTGCTTACCATGGGAGCAATCGACAACTTCGTCTGAAGTTCCCTACAAATAAAATGAAAAGATCAAAATATTAAGGTAATTAAGAATAATAGATCCCAGGTCAATTAACTTTTCAAGGGCATCTCGCATTCAGTCGATGGGATTGCATGCATTTAAAATAAATGAATAAATACACACTGTTTATTTCAAACACACTCTGAAACACTTCACATTTTAGCAGACAGTCAAGGAGCATGAAAAACAGTTTTTCTCTTTTTTTTCTAGTTTTTGTTGGTGGAGGGAGATTTTCACTGTTTTCTCCACTACACAACGCAGTAGTTAAATCTTCGACCATTCATGACACTGCGAATATTTCAAATTTAATTATTGCACAAGACAAAATAGCTTCAGCTGTATATGCCAGAACCTTAAGGACAGTCAAATAAAAAAACTCACTGATGTCAGCAGACAGCACACATCACTATTCCTTGAGCACAGAACAAAAGTCTCAGGAATCCTGATTAGGCCATCCATGGGGTCCATATACCTTACCTCTTCCAACTACAGGGCTGCTCTAACCCCAGTCATGTTTTATAATTTTGTTTTACCTTTTCTTTTTTACTGTGCAATCTACTCTCACAGCTGCCATATGAAATTTCAATCCTTGTGAAGGTTAGATACATGATTAAAGAAAGTAAAAAATATAAAAGAAATTATCTCCAATCTTTGTCTATCATTATTTACTTTGTCTGGATCTTCAGTCTTTACAATTAGTGATTTACAAGTCACACACACATACATGACAGCTATGTTCTTGTTTGAATTTGAGACACTTGCATGGACCATAAGACCAATGCAGAGCCAAATGTGTCAGATTCACTTGAAAAGACCTGTACTATCAAATAAAAAGAAATCTCAAACCCCTAACATCAATTATCCATGTAATACCAGAAGATTATCGTATTCTTTTCTAAAAAAATAGCAAAGTAAATTATAAATTTTGGTAGAATAACATCTGGAAAAATATTTAGCAAAATAGCAATTTCACCTTATCACACTTCTTAAAATGCAATATTTACTAGTGGTCAGTATTTCTAAACATGACAAAATAGTTATCGCACTTCAGAATTGTCCAACTTGTAGACTAAAAAATATACTCCAATTAAAACCTTATAAAATTATTGCTCACACAGTAGTTTTGACAGGTGAATCTGAGCAGTCAGATGTGGTTCTGCTATAATTAGATAAAAATCTGTCCCAGAGAGATTATGTGGATGGTCTAGCAAAATACATCAACGGACCAGTGGAATTGTTACTCCTTATCATCGAATCTTTAGATTTAAATAATCTCATCTCAGGGTGTCAGTTTTGTGATTTTTCTTACTAATCAAGTGATCAGTTTAACAAACCAGCCAACTAATTAATCCAGAATTTAAATAGATGTTGCAGTTGGAAACCATGACATCAATTAAAGTTGTCATGATTGGGAACCACAACATCTATAAACATGCTATTTCTCCAAAACTTTTTACTTTTATATCATTTCGCCATTTCTTTGTATTTTACATGCTAATTGCCCAATTTATCCAAGATTAGCCCTGCCACTTGTGCAGGGACTCTCACAATATGCTTCTCTGGAAAAATCTAAAAAGGAAAAAACAAGTAAACTAAAGGCAGTCTACAAGAGGTAAAGTGTTGAGATATCTTATGGAGAACAATTAAGTTTGTAATAATTGGTTGGAGGAACACATAGAAACATGCATAAATACACAGATTAACACAACCAAGTTCCTGCAATGAAACATGAAGAAGCTAGAGAGTTGACAGACAGACCTACATGCATTAAGAGTACCGGAAATTTATGTGTACTCTAGGTTAAAATGAAAAATCCTCTTAAGCAATTAAAATTTGGAGGTCTTCTAACTATACAAGGAGCATTATAAATTCTTCAAAAGAAGGTAAAACTGTTAATGAGATGACAATAAGCACATAGAGGAGGAACAAATCAAACAATTCCAACACTAATTACACTGAGATAAGAACTCGAAACAAATTTTGCTATGCTTTTCCAAACATTCAATTATAAGAGAAAAGAAAGCTTTATATACACTTGAACATGCATTGGAATAGTATACTTACATGCATGATAAGAACTGGACAATTTACTAGTGGTATTTTGTCAATATTCTGCAAAAAAAGAAAAGAACAAAGAACAAACCCATTATGTTAAAGAACTTATAAAATCACCACTTCAGTGATTGGTTAGGACAAGAGTATTGATAACTGCATGTTACCTTATAAATGTCAAACCAGTATGTTCGCTTAACAGGATACATGACTCTTAACCCTGAGAGTATGGGACTATGCAGAACAACAGCCCGTAACTGAGGCAGTCGAGCAGCAAGATCTAATGTGGGGCCACTTCCAACAGATTGCCCATAAAGGATTATGTCTTCCTGCTTGGTACCATAGCTTTCTTCTAGACACTTATATGCAGCTTCAATATCAGCATATGTATTCTGCTCACTCGGCTGCAACACAGGAAATGGGCTTCAGATGGCCATTTCAGTTCCTTCCACAAGCACCAAGAAACTCATAAAAGAAGTTTTTTTTTTTTTTTTTCCCATTAATTATTAAGTTAAACTGTTCATCAAACCTTTCCCGACGATTGCCCATACCCAGAATAGTCATACCTGAGAGAGTTAAAAATGGAATGAGAACAACGAACAATGAACAATATTCCAATGAGAGATGCAAAATCACAAACCATGTCAATGAGTTGTGTCTCAACAACACAAGTTGATAACATGTCCTGAGACAGAATAAAAAACAATTCCTATTCATCTAAGCAATGACAGCAAATAGTACTTGGGAAAGGGCATGTCTAGTAGCTTGAGATGCTACAACAATCTGCGAATTGGCCAGGAATAATCAAGCCAGTGAACTGCAGCTCAACTGGCATTAGTGTCCTCCTCTCCCTCAAGAGGTCTCGAGTCCAAACCTCTCCTTGGTAACCAAAAAATCAGGATCAACCTTTTATGTATATATATAAAGCCTAACATGATCCTTGGGTTTTTGCAGTGGATTTATTTGAGCATCAGTCATAGAGACAGGGGTATATCAATTCAGCACGATTCATTTGATCAAAAGCTATGGAGGTAATCCGCGGGCTTTATATTTAAGATTTGGGAGCAAATACGGCAAGAACCCCATCTTGATAGCACCAATAGTTGAAAAAAAAGAGAGGCAAGAATCTAAAATTGATGAACTGAATAAAATCACTAGATTTTCTTGTGAACAACAACAAGTGACAAGAATCAGAACAGATGGAAAACGAAGAAGTTAGAAGGACATTAAATAAGCTAAAAAGACAAGAAGGTGAAGATGGGAAAATTGAGATATTGTAAACAGTAAGCAGTAGTACCCCATGAAATTGACCCTCAAGTGGATGCTAAGCTCAATGAAAAGCTCATACATCTGACCCAGATCGGCAGCATTTCCATGAGAATAAAGCAAAGTGGAAGTAGCCATAGGATGCCTTATATACATTGCCACGATATCTGTACCTTTCCTTGTTGGCAATTTCAAGATTTCAACATTTTCACGGTGAGGAAAAGGGCTAAGCAGCAACAGACCTGTTAATTCATCAGTTACTAGCCTATATGATGGTGGGTTTGGTGGAAAGAAGGCAAATTTTGCTGCCATTGATGACGTGACCCCTCCCATCTCTCCCTATGACTCCTCTTGATGCTCCTCTTGCTCCCCTGTTTCTTCCAGTCTCCACTATCACTATGGATGTTTCAGACCAAAAACATTCTATTCCAAAGTTGGCAAATTGAAACGCAAAGGATGAAGGGGTAGGGGAGGGGGTTTGTTGGTGTTGGCTATGATTGATTTAACTTGGGGATTGAATTGATTATTTGGTGTAGGGTCAAATATAGTGGACAAGGAATTTTGATGGCAAGTGGGAATGCCTCACAACAACCCATGTGGATAAAGTTGATTGTGATTTTTGGGTTTGAAGATTCATAAAAAATAAAACAAAATCAAACCATTTGGTAGAGCATTTTGGTTTCATCCTCTTGACACCATTATCAAATAGTTTAATTCCTTAGGTTTTGGCAACAAGCTTTGTTTGACTTCCCTCTCTTTAATTAACCCATTAATCATTTATTATTTTGATAGGTAGAAATTAATTAATCAATTAATTAATTAATTTCTACCTATCAAAATATTAATTAATTAATTAATTTGTAGATTATATTGATGCTTTCAACTTTAGTTTTGCCATTTTCGTGGTAATAGTTGTTTTATAAAGTATTTTTATTTGAAAATATATTGATATAATATTTTAAAAAACTAATATATCAGAACGATTTAAAAAGATTCAAAAATTAATTTGAAGCAACAAAATTAAAAATGATATTTTTTTTTTAAAATAAATACAAAAACAAAATTCTATTATTCATGATATGCTCGTTATACAAGTGTGTGTTTGCATATATACTAAAATCAATTCATTTTTAATCACACTTAGACAAGTTTTTTTTTACAATAAGTAATTAAAAAAACAACTCAATACAATATTTAAAAGATTAAAATTAAAACTCATTTATTATCAAAACCAACACCACAACATTACATAAATGTATGTTTAGTAATGCGGTAAGACGTGCTCTTACAAAAATATTTTTTAATTAAAATAATATTTTTATTCTTATTTTTAATACCACCATATTAGAACTATTGAAAAAACACATAAAAAACAATAGTTTATTATCTTTTGAATTGAAAAACATTATTTTCAATTAAAGAATAATTTAGACTTGGATTAATCATAAATAACATCATCAAACATAGCTTAAGAATAGCAATTAGCTTTTGTCTCGAATTGAACAAAGTGATCATACATTAGTAAATAGAAAATCTCAAAGCTAAAACTTTATCTCATCTCGACTAAAATTCAGATGCTCTGGACAAAAAGATTCTAGCCTCAAATCTTGGATCAGTCCTCCCGACGAGAGATTCAAGTTTGTCATATTTTTCATTGTTGCTTAGAAAGAGACTGGAGGTATCCTTTTTCACTTGACTAGAAGCACACTCTGTAACCACATATGAACTGAGATTTGCAGGAACACATGATTCTCTTACAGAAACTAACGGAGGTTTCTAAACAAAAAAATATTTTAAAAAACAACCGCAACTGACATAGCCTCTCAGCTCCATACGTTGGATCAAGAGTTAACAGGGTGTTTGCAGCTGCCGAAGTGCCAAGTCCAAGGAGAGATTGAAGGCCGAAGAATGAGCCAGCTGGTTTAGCAAGTGGAGGACAACTTTATGGCATGCCACCACTTGAACATTCCAATATTATAACAATTAACATCACCAGTCAGTCACCACGAGGTTTTCTAAACGAATTCTTTGACGGTTCTTCATCTTCTTAAAGGTTTTCTGCAATCTGATAATCTTTGGTTGATGGATGGATTGGATGGGTCGACGCTGGTCAGGAATGTAGCCAGATAGTGAATCCTCTCCTCCCACGCACGGGGGTTCAAATAAAAACACCAGCTTGCATGTGACGTCCCTTCCAGAAAACTCATTGACTCCTTCCAACCAGGTAATTATAGCTGGTAAACAAGAGTTTAGATGAAGTTATAAACGCCACGAAAGCCCTTTAAAACATCTCGATCCACTGCTGAGACTGCAAGATTTGAGCCTTCGATGGATCGTTTAAATCAAGTGGGTTTCATAATAATAATAAAAATCAACTGGGATCAAAGACCATGTAGCCTAATGTAATGATGGTTAATGGTGCGTTTCAGATTTCACTCCCATGGTAAAAAAACAAGATCAATCAAGAAAAGAGGCAGTAGGAAAGATCCTAAATGTTTGGCCTGAAGACCTTTTCTGCTTAGCCGATGACATCAGAGGGCACATCTTGTTTTAGCAGCTGAATTTAAAGTTGTGTTCAAATCATATCTTGCTTGGAAAACATCGAATTAAGTATTTTGATATGCGGTTAATGTTAAAAATATCGTTTTTATTTATATTTTCATTAAAAAAAACAATTATTATGCATCGCAGCATTACTACCACGCACAAGCAGCTTCACAATCTATCCTGTGACCACCACTCATTGTGCCCTACTCGTGCACTCTCCTAGGTTTTCGCATCGTTTGAGCCAATATCAAAAGTTGCCTCCCCAGGAAAGGTAGCAAGACCCTTTAACCCTAAGTTAAAGTACAATTTCCATAAACAACAAACCACACACTGTAAGTTGGTAATCCACAGTACCCTTTGTGGGTCTCCATAACTCCAACCATACCTAACAATGATTTGATTTGATTTGATATCAAACTCATCATGAGCTGAGTCAAATCTCCTGTTTTTCTAACAGCCCTACCCAGCCATGGAGAAAAAGTTCTTCAGAAATCTCTGAAAGGAGATTAGATTGCTAATATTACGTGGTTCCGAGTCAAAACTAATCATAATGATTTTCATTTTGGGGTTGTGAAATATTATCTAACCCCTCCTCTTTTACACCTGCAGAGATCAGCAACAGCAAATGGACACAAATTTCAGTACAGACACGGCTTGTGCAGACAAACGAGGTCACAAAACAACCCATAGTATTGGTGGGGAAAATGACTCAATAGAAACCTAAATGATTAGAATGGTACTGAGATATGCAGCAAATTACTCGTATCTCTGCCAAAAATAGGGTCCATACTATTATGCAAAGAAAGTGGTGGGTCTCACTCATCTTGACTCCTTGTTATTGAGATTGGATGATCGGAAAGTGGGGGGGGTCTCACTCATCTTAGACAGGGCAAAAAATAAATACACAGACACAGCCCTCAAATATGAGTTGTTTTAGGCTTTTACAGTTTTGCAGAAACAAAAGCCTTGCAGGGTTCAATTCCTAGTATACTCACTTGGCATGTGTTTTTTATCATAATATAGATAGATTTAAACTCAATCTTAGAGAGAGAAGAGACTATTGTTAAAAAGAGAGGAGGCACTATCACCTCTGTTGAGCTGTTTAGTTGAACCTGCAACTCATTTACTAGCAGTTCATGTTTATGTTCTAAGAACATTCAGCAATCCCAGAAGCCATGCTCCCACACAAGTCAGAACAATACAAGTTTCTATATTTCTCTGCCTTGTTTGGATCATATGACAGGAGCATCCCCAATAAATATTTTTAGTGGCATGGCTAGTGTGCTGCCGATCAACACTGCCACTGCATAAAAAAAAATGATTTTTTTTTAATATTTTAAAATCAATTTGATATGGTGATATCAAAAATAAATTTTTAAAAATAAAAAATATATTATTTTAATATATTTTTAAATAAAAAACAACCGTTACCACAATATAAAACACTTATGTAAGCTCTGTAACTTGACTAGAACATTACTTACCAGGGCTGTCTCCTTCACCAAGGACAGGGGGTCTCACGAGCCAAAATCACAGAAGAAAGACTAACAAATGCAGACGAGAAGGACCTGGGTAAGGTTGAATGAAACATTTGGATCATCTTCACACATTCTTGACAAGCATAATATATGCTAAAAAAGTGATATCTTATGAGAATAGTTCATGTATCATAAAGTTCAATTCTAAATAATGTCTTTGAATCCCACCCCAATCATGTGTCTCTTACTTGTCTCTTGATCTCACTTTCTTATTTTCCATAAAGGCATCATTCCATATTTCTTTATCAAAATGACATAAGTTCAATTAAAGTTTGTACTTAAGCATACATGAACATTTCTAAGACTATAAACAGCTATGAATTCATAAAACGAAATCTATAATTTGCAAAAGGCTATGCCAGAAATTATTATGACAAAATCAGTGGATAATGCAATCACTATCAAATTGAGAAAACTTGTTTTCATAAAGAAACATTGGGCAACTTGCTTCTATCAAATTGATCTCTAACGATTTTGTACCTTAATTATCGAATCAATTACCATTAAAATCCTGAAAATTGGTTACTGCTATAAAAACATTTACCAGGCAAGGCAAGCTTAAGTTCATACTTCAATGCCAGGCTTATAATTTGCAATTATCCTAATGCAGAACGATTAAAAAATTACAATGTGCAGACTGATTCTAAAGCTAAAACTGTGCCTTGACCAGCTATATTCTTGGTGCCATTCATCAAACTTTTAGCATTGCACCTTCCTGCACAAGCTCTATTTGCTCGGCAAGTCTTTGAGTCTCATGTTTCACATTTTCTTTTTTCCAAACACAAACCCACAAGTACGGATTTCTTGAACTGAAGTTCAATGATAATTTTTTAGGCCACCTACCATCAACTCAGTATATATTGGGTATTTCTACAGAGTAAACACAAGTAAAATAGAAATATCTTGTCCAATCAGAGGGTTTCTGATTCTAACAAATGTATTTATTGATGTCCAGAACATCTCATTTTTAATGTCGCCAATATAACCTAATAACTATTAGAAGAACAGCCACATGAGCTCCATCATCTAAGTACATTTTTGCTACTTCTTAACAACACATGTGATATGAAGCCAACATGATATTATTTCAGCTTCTTAACTATTAGAGTTAGAGAGAGAGAGAGAGAGAGAGAGAGAGAGAGAGCTAACAACAACTTGGATATCACACAATGAATGGGACAGAGAAAAGGCAATGATAAAAAACACACATTTGCTACTTCTACACAGCACAGACTTGGAATATTGGGATATCTTATTATTTCATCTCCACTACCTTTAAAATATAGTTTTTCTACCCAAAACATATATTGTTTGCATTATTGCTGCAACAAACTGATAACTAAATAAACTAAGAAAGCCTAAAGATTACAAGAGCAACTCAGCATTATATTAGAAGAACATCTCTATCACCTTGGTATATATATTTACAACTTCTTAACAATACCCACTTGTGATAAAGAGATATTTTTCTATTATTCCAGCTCCACACTAAGGTTTGAGAGGGCCAGCCAAAAGATTTCCAATTTTGTTACCTAAAGCCCAGTAAACATACGTGTAATTCTCTGATCATATCTTATTTTTATGATGCAATCATAATTTTGAACCATAAATGATAAAAACTTTGTAACTGCCAAACAAAGCCACCCATTACTTTGAATAACAACAAGGTGGGGTGGGGGGTCAAGTAGAAAGGATGAAAAAATCAAAGCTAGAATTCAAGGGATCAGAGACTTCAAAGCATTGATTGTACGTACTCTTATCAGCAAGGATTGAGCTCCCACAAATGCAACTATATCTATTGTCATCACAAACAGACAACCAATAATTCATATTGCAAGACACTTAGTCTATGCTTCTAGATATTCCCATCAACTTGTAGAACCTGACAGATAATTCATATTGCAAGACACCTAGTCTATGCTTCTAGATACTCCCACAAACTTGCAGAAACTGATCGATTGCAGAATTTCACAGTTTATTCTGAAGTTGGGAAAAAATACCCCATTTCTTGTAGCTTTTCTAATGTTGCAACAAGAAAGGCATAATTAACTTGAAGAACACTGCCTCAACTCCGGTAACTGCAAAAACTGACCTTTAATGTTATCAATAACCATAAATTCAAGGAGAGTAGAACTCAACACCCAATAATGGTCCCTGCAAACTAAGCCCCTGGGAGGCAGAATACATAGACAATCCTATCCTTCAGCATTTCAGAAAAGATTCTTTATCAAGGTCTGAATTTTGACCCATCTCATTGCAAATTCAAGTCTTTTATCATTGCATAAGACAATGGTCCCTGGAGCCTCACAAACAGAAAAAGAGGAGAAAAGGCAGAGGACCCTAGAAGATGCAAACTAACACTGAACTAACAGCTAAGCAACACCCTTTCACAATGTCTAAAGAAACAGTTGTGTTCAAAACTACAGATGGAGCATGATATGCTGCAAACGCAATATCATCATCTGTTATTTACCTATCCAACACAATGCATCGAAACGAAGGGGAAACAATCACTTTCAACTCGCAAAAGCCAGTGCACATTACCTATCCCTCCATAAGGACAACAAAGAAAGGGAAAGACTTGGTTGTGCAGATAAATAGCCTCTACTGCACATTCAACTCCAGGGTACAGCTAATCCAGCCTATGATAACAAAACAAGTACTTGGATCACATTCATAAGAAAGCAAGAAAGCAGCCCCTCTGATGAAAATTTAGCATCTGTTGTAAACTACATTATTTGGTATTTATGCATGCATCCAATCTTTCATAAGCCAAGACAAATGTAACAATGGCATACCTTAAATTGAAACGAAACAAAAATCAAACCAACAGTAAATTACCTTACAATGTCTAATAATTTGGAGTGCATTGAGTGCAAAATGTTATATTTTTATACCCAACAAAACAAAGTTCCCACTTAGTTTTTTCATTAGTGGGTAATATTGTGAAGAGAAATTCAACATTAACCAAAACACCTAAAAAGTGTAATACAATCCTCAAAAAGAAAATTAACGGAAACCCTCACCAAAACAAACTTGAAACTAAGTCCGTCTCCTAAGCCTTTTCTTCAACTTTCTGTACTTATGCTTGTTCATCTTCTTCTTTCTCTTCTTCTTCACACTATCAGCCCACATCCCTGAATCCTCATCGTTTGGACCATCTTGGACAGACCAAGATGATAAAATCTGGTAAGAAAATAACTGAACTGGCGAGATCGGTGAAAAAAGCCAGGGATTCAAATCGCTCAAGTTTTCTACTTTAAATGAACCAAACAAAATTGGTCTGCCATCGATAGTGGGATTGTTTTCAGTTGGTTTGGTTTCGAGGTGGTGAGAAATGATGGGTGAATTTGCATTCGGGGATTGAAGCAAATGTGGGTTTCGAAGCGAAGCAAGGATTCTTGAATGCGGTGGCGATTTTTTGAGGAGCTGTAGAAGAGTTGATTTTGCCATTGTTGTATAAAATGTGGAAACGATTCAAGACTGTTTATATTATAAATAAAATTTAAAACATAAAAAAAGAATATTTTCACATAACTTCAAGTAAACATCATTTTAAAAAATAATTTGTACTATATTTTTAAATAGCCCTCCATCTAAATGTAAACCATGCTAGCAACTTTATAAATCCATATTTATTAAACTAAATGGATAGTTGATACAATGAACATATCAAGTTCTTCCATGTCCAATTCAGTAAAATTTGAATCACGTGTCAATGAGATATATTAAATCATCATACTTCCTTGGAGCTTCATCATCACAATCATTATCAATCTTATTAAGATAGTATTTGGAATTGTGATGTCACTCACGGTTGCAAATAAATTGAGTAAATGAGTATTTGGTAAACTTTCATAAGCAAAAATTTCACATGAGGCCCACACAATTTTTTTATGGAAACGGTGTTTGCAAATAAACAAGTATTACTTGCTTTTTCATTTCTGCAAGTATTGAGCGGGGCGCAGGGGGTGGGGTGGCCTGAAGTAATATATAATATAAAATATATATTACTTTAGGGCACAAGGGTCTGGAGTTAAATATAATATAAATATATATTACTTAATTTGTTTTTTAATATTAAAATAATGTAAAAATCTATAAACTTAATTAAATTATAAATAAATATATTAAAATGATATCACAATATAACTTTTGTCTCGCAATTCTAATTTTATTTCAGATGATATTTTACTAGATATTGCTCCTCAATTAAATAATCAGGGATCGCAGAGGCCTTCACATATAGATTTAATTCGTGATAGAATTACAAGTAGTTTGATAGGAGAACAAAAAGAAGTGTTCAATTTACTTAAATTATTCATTAAATTATGATTATTAATACAGTATATATATATATATATATATATGTATGTGTCTGTGTGTGTGTGTCTTGCCAGATGTAGCTCAGCTTCTCCGCGGTTATTGTCACCATGAGTCGTCGGATTTTCTCTCTTTTACTGCTTTTGCCCACATAAACCATCTCTAGGGGGACGCGGGCTTCCTTCTCAACCGCGCGTGTGTTGTTTGTGAACTTCCTTACCCATTCAATGTCATCTCCTCCGTACAAGAAAATGTACTTCCTTCCCTAATCTGATGATCAAAAAACATTGAAGCAAATACAACACAAATATGTACAAACACACGTAAAAATATATAATGTATGTATATTTGGATTGATTCTATAATGAATTTACCCAATTAAGAATCACTGGGTCAATGCCATTAACTAGAAGCTCAAGCATCCATGTCTCCTCCCTCCAGAGAGATTCCTCTCTCGAGCTAGTGAAAGGGAAGGCATTGCTTCCCCAAATCCACATCATATGGAGTGCATTTGGGCAAACCAACTTGCCTTGAGGGTCGAGCACACAAGAATCGGCTTGTTCCTGAAGTGCCACACCTCCTTGATGAACCTAATGACTGGCTTTTCAATCACTGAAGGGTGGTACACTGTGAACCATGGCATTGTAGACTACATGCTTTTAAATTTCTCATTCACTGTATCACTCCATTGTACTGAATGGTCCATAATCGGAATCCAAACTAACTCATACTGACTATCCATCCTAGCTCCATGCTGCCTCGATTCATTGTATATTTGTTCAAGAATTGAAAGCTCATCGTTCAAAATGTCAAGGCCAGAAATGAGCAATAGCACATTTTTCCTTCTCGGCACATCAAGATGAACCTGTTAAATTCAAAAGTAAGTACGAGAATGTTTTGCATTAGATTGATAGCATTAATAGAGGAAATGGTAGGAGAGCGTACTCTTTTCTTGGAAGAGCCATCTTTAAGTGGCTGGATATCATCCTTGGCGTAAATTAGGGCCTTTAGGACCTTCATGTTGTCAATGTGGATCATTTCAAACAGATTCTTTAGCATTTGAAAACGTTTCGACATTTCTCTTTTCATCTGCATCAAACACCATTGTTTTTATATATAATTGTGCTCCATCGAACCCTTTTACATTAATTTCCTGTTTTCTTATTCTCTATCCAACACATGATATCATAATACAAAAGCTGCTACGGTGCAAACCTTTGTATTCATAGCAAGCAGCCAATTGCTTCCTGAGATGCTCAAGTATGTTGCTGAGTTTGTAAGCTAAGGTGGATAGCTCCCATACGTCAGTGGTCGATATAGAAAACCTGAACGTTAAGGAGAAGGCTATACTATGAGAAATGGAATAAAGCGCACTTGAATCAACTTCCTTCCTTCCTTTCATGGTAATCAAAATATGAGGAACGTTAAAGAGAAGGCTATACTTTTGTAGTCCCTCTGTCTACACTTCTCCTCCATTACTTTATATAACATGGATCTTACCCTACAAATCTGATTCGACAATGATATGTCTGGAAACTTTTCTTCTTTTTGGATTTTATAGCTATTTGTGCCTTAGATTTATTTAATTTTGCCTCTCCACTTTTGTTTTAACTCAAAAAAATATCTTAATCCTTAATACATGCTTCTAATTTTTGTTCGGAAACGTGGACATGTTCGTAGAAGCTCGTGCCAGACCATATATCAAGAATAATTAACGATAGATAATGGGAGCATAGTTTTTTTTTTTTGAAAAGCTGTAAAAACATGTTCAACTTATCATCAACAAAATCCATTCTGCTTTTATTATAATAGTTTTTTGTTTTATCTTTTGTTGTTTAAAATGTTTAATTCAACCGTTGAACAACTCAATCTTTATTTATTTATTCAATTTCATATTTCAGTATTAGATTAGTATGAGAATAGTGTTTTGTGATTTTTTTTTTCTTTTGATGAGTTATTTATTGGTCTCTTGAATTTAATTTTTTTCTTATTTCAACCTTTAATACTAGATCCATTGGAAGTGGGACTTCATATTTTTTTACTTGTTTTTTTATTAATTTATCTCACTCTTATAACCTAAATAAGAGGTTTAATAGGTAAGCTTGAGTTAACTTAGTTTTTTTAATCTTTTTTATTATTTCATCCTTTATGTCATAACCCAATTCTGGGTCGTTCCCCTAAATCTATTCAAAATAAAAAAATAAAAAATAAATAAAAGGGGTTGACATCGGCAAAAAAATCAAGGTGAAAATTTTGGATCTTTTTGAGAGCCCGATCGTATGTTTTTTGTCCAAAAATAAAGGAAAATACAGATTCGAGGCTAAAATAATTTATTATTGGATAAATCTGTATAAAAATTAAGTGGTAAAGCATAATTATATTTTTACGGGTCAGTGAGATTTAATTGCCGACCAATTTAAAGTGTAATTATGTTTTGAAATTAATTTAGAGCCCAATTTGAAGGATTTAATTAAGTGCAAGGACTTAATTATACTTTAAATTGGTCAAATTAATTTTATTAAGGGCTTAATTGGTGAGAAATTAAGTTTGGAAGCCTAATTTGGGTTAAATTGAGATGATCAGAGTTTTTGGAGACAAATTTTTTGGGGTAAAATCAGGAGCCAAAATTGAAGAAAAAACATCATCATTCTCGGTTTTCCTGTCAAAAGACTATTTTTTTTGTCACAAACTATTTTTTTGCTTGTCTATTTTATATTTTTGCAAAAAAAGGCCTACAGAGGGATTACTAACATCCATGCTTGTACCATACTTTGCAACCTACCACTGCAACACACCATCTCCTGAACATCACTTCCATACCTGCAAATTGCACAATTGAGTCTATAAAAGGGGAGAAAAACAAACAATATCGGGGGGCAAGAGAATAGAGAATACACACAAAAGGAGGAAAAAATAGAGGAGAAGAACAGTTACAGAGAGAATGAAATAATGCAACACAGAGATGGAGGAGAAAAATGGTAGTAATTGAGTTACAAAAACACTAGAAAATGAGAGGAACCAAACGGAAAATAGAGGAATGAACAAAAAAAACAAGAGAAAAAACACGAACAAGGGCGGACAGGCCAAAACCCAATGACAGTTGCACCGCTAGCAGAGTGATGACTTCTTCCCCAGCATTGGCAAGTAACCGTCGACCTTGTCTCCCTCAGCAACCCTCTCCATCTTCACCATCAGCCACAACTGGTGGCCTATCCCCATGCTGCAATAACCCAATTTTGCTTCTCCTCCGCAATGCAGCAACACACCTTCAGCATAGGCTAGTCCCCATGACATAGCTAAACCTTTCTTCCCCAAATTCGGCGACACAATGACAACAACAGCTGCACAAACCATCCCTTTTTCCAGCAGCTCTCTCAACCACTACAAGACACCATCTCCAACGCCACCACAATAAGCAAAACCACCTCAGCCTCCTTTAACCAGTGGTAGTGGTAGATGAGCCTCTCGTCTCTCTCTGTCAACCTCCCGTTTACTGTTCACCATTTCGTGAATAGTGGAGGGAGTGAATTAATTCACTCCCCCCGTCCCACTGTTCACCATCTCCCATTTACTGTTCACTGCATGTGAACAATAGGGGTGGCCGAGCTAGACACAACCTGTAGTTAGGTGGGTTGTCAGCCCACCTAGACTGGAAGCCCAATACGAAGGGAGGTAGGCTGTCAGCCCACCAAGTAATGGGTCGGTCTGCCCATCCAGGTTGTGTAGTCTAGCCCCCAAATGATGGGCATTCGGCCCATCAGGGCTAGGCAGCCAAGGCACATAAGAAAAATATTAAAAAATGTACAAAATTTGTAAGAAAAAATTTTTTTTTTGATAAACAAACAAAAAATGTATTGTTTTCGTGCATACGATCGAATTCCAAGGTTTTTCCAAGCATATTTTTTTGTAAAAATTATATGTTGCATCCTTCACATGTTTAGAATGAAAATTGGATATCGTGACCAATTTATTATTATCCGATGGAATTTGGCCAAAATATATAAAAAAAATATTGTTTTTTGTTTTAGCTTTCATGGTGTAAAATTACATTGTATAGTACACCCGCGGATAATAAAAAAAAGTTTTTTTATGCAGTGCAAAATGTCTAAATTTTAGAATGATTAGGTTTTCAACTTCCAACGAGGTAGGGACTCACTCATGAAGAGATATCAACACATAGAAAATTTGGCTTAGGAAAAAACAATAAAAAAATACAGATTACCTTAGGTAGGGTGTACTGGGGGTGATGCGTTTTCCCCTTCACAACAAGTCCCCTTCTCGCAGACCATTAGGTTTTCAAGTGATCTTAATACTAGGTGGCGACTCCCAAGAATGATAGTCATAATTTTACGACTATAAAACACACGCTTTTCACCACGTGCTGTCTACCCCTCTTAGGATGGCGGGACGCGAAGCGCAAAAAAAAACACCGTCGTGACACTTTAATATTAGATTCCTTAGAAATTAAACTTCATAATATTTTTTATTTTCTTTCCATAAAGTTATCTTGATCTCATGACTTGAGTTGCGGGTATGACAGGTTAATCCGGATTGATTGAGGTTGTTAATAATTTTTTTTTAACTTAACATTTATTTAAAAAAATATATTTTAGCATTAGGTTGATTGAGTATTGATATTCATAAATTATTTTATATGTTTTCTACATGTTTATCCTCGTCTCATGACTTAGATTATAGATTTGACAAATTAATTTAGGTTGATCTAGTATATATCATAGTCTCAATATGTTTAAAAATATAATTCAACATGTTATCATATCAATATTTTAAAACAATTTCGTCCAATATGCATTACATTTATAGTATGTGAATAATTTTTTTTATTATTAAAAACATGTTATCATCACTTGCACAAGTTTTTAAGTTAAAAAAATTGATATGAGCTATACAACATATTGGAGACAATTATCTATTTTAATTCTAATCTTGGTTAATTATAGATAGTTTCTTTTTATTTTTATTTTTTATAAAAGAGAGATTAACAAAAGGTGAATAAATATTTATACTAGTCAAGGTACATACACATTTGTACGATTATGATTTTTATCCATCAATTTGTTATTATACTCAAGTTTTTTTTCTTAATCTAGGTCTCTTTGTTATTTCTTAAATTCATTATGAACTTATAATAAATGTAATATATTTGATGTGATTTATTATTAGAGTTTGAGCATTAGTTCATACAATTGAGTTCAATGTTTAATAAAGAAATACTAAAGTAAAAAAACTAATATTAGCACAAAAAGTTTTATAATTTTTATAATCATCCTCCATCGTAAATTATCATTTATCATAAAAAATTATCGATTAGTTTTCTTATAGATTTTTTTTTTAATTTCCATTTTGTTATTTTCAAAAGGTATAGACTATTTTATTTTGTTATATGAAAAGTTTGAGCTCTTAATTTATTAGTTCTATACTTTTATACTTTTTACCTTTTTAATGAAAATAATATGAAACAATATTTTGTTTTTTATATTAAAAAATACTATTATTTATTTATTTATTTTTAATTATAATTGAGAATTAAACTTGGAGTTACATTTTCTCTCTTTTTTTTTAAAGGGAGAGATGATTTATTTTTCTTATATGGAAAGTTTGAGTTTTTACTTTGATTAGTTTTATTTTACTATTTTTTTTAAATATATTTTATTATTTTATTAAAAGATATTATATTTTTTTATTATTAGATATGAGTTTAATTTGGAGGTTGATTTTTTTTTTTTTAATTTCAAGTCATGTTGGACTCAAATTCGTTATAACTGTACGTGGTTTTAAGAAAATAAAAAATGAAGTGTTGTGCTAGGCTCAAAATGAAAAGAACAGAAACTCACTAAGTTTAAAGTTACCAAGTCTTGTTGGATTCAAATTTATTGAAGTTTTGATGGACACAAATTTACTAGAATCTTGCTAGACTCAAAGAAGAAAAGAAAAGAATCAAATTTATTGGAGCCTTACTATACTATACTTAAATTTATTGGAGCCTTACTATACTTAAATTTATTGGGGACTTGTTCAGCTTAAGAAGAGAAAAACAAAGAAGCCTTACTAGGCTAAAAAAGAGGAACCTTGTTGGGTTTAAATTCATTAGAGTTGCATTGCACTTAAATTTGCTAGAGTCTTGTTGAGCTTCGAAAGAAAAAAACTCACGAGCCTGAAAAAGACCCTGGCTAGGTTGAAGTTTGCAGGAATTTCGGTAGACTCAAATATGGTTTAGCTAAAGTTTTGCTTGAATTACAAGATAACATGGTTTAGCTAAGAAGGTAGAGCCTTGCTAGGCTCAAGGTAACAATGAAATTGAAAATTTGATTGAGCCTTGCATGGCTCAAATTTGTTGAAATATTGCAATAATCAAATGGATAAATTAGATGATTTTTTTTATATATAAAGAATAGAGGCCTCCTTTATGTTCATATCTTTCCTATTATCAATTGGAATTAACTACTTTTATATTTGATAATATTGGAGCCTTTATACAACCTTTGTCCATATGTTTGTATTACTATGATAACTTCATAAATCTATGTCATTCAAGTCTTACACAATATTTGCACTATCTACTTTGAAAATCGATTTTTTTTTCTTGTTGTTCTAAAAAACTTAATCCTTATTTTTGTTTGGAGTATGATGGTCATTCCTAGACTATGGTCTTGTCCCCTAGGTGTTTATACTACATTTGTTATATTGAGACTTTCTTAGTCGCGACTGTCATGTATTTTATAAAAAGATACCAACTTTCCATGCATATTAGATTTGAACAACATATTCTAAACATTGTTAATTTGTGTTGTGAATCAAACGATTACTTTGATGTAAGATTTAAGAAACTATGCTTTTAAAATCACATAATATTTCATGGTTACAAACCAAAACACTCCTTTTAAAATAACTTGATGCAACCTCCTCCTCAAAATTGAAGAGTGGAGATTTAGGATTTTATGCATAAAAAATAGTGACCCAAACAAAAAGAAAGTACAAATTAGGAAGATTATTTTCCTTACTCTTCATTGTTATATAAGACACCCACACACACTAACACACACACAAACACATCTATATTAATTTCTTGTTTTCTTATTTTTGATGAAATATTTTGTTTCCCATAAAATTTTTACTAATGCAAGATGTTACCTCTTGAGAAATGTAAGATGTTGGGAGTTCCTTGAACTCAACCACGCACCTAGTTATGTCCATCATGACCTTGATCAGATTGTTTAGGGCATCGAAGCGAGCCTTCAAAGGCCCTGAGTGCTCTATAATACTGGGCAATTGCTTGAGGATTGCCATGGATTTGGCAAGCTCGTTAGAGGAGTAAATCTGGGCAAGCAGCCAGAATTCTCCATAATTCAAAGCGAAAGCTGCCATGGTGAGCACCAGCTTGGCTTCCCAGGAATAACTCAGAAGCAAATTGCAAAGTGAGACAGATGTTGCGTGGGCATCTGTTCCACCCAGTGCCTTGTAAGCAATCTGCATCAAAATTAAAAGCGCGATATCTAAAAATTGTCATTGATTCTTTTGGTCAATGCCCATATATCATATATTAAAATTGAAAGAAACTGTATAACCTCGCAGGAAATTCTATCTATTGTATACGACAGTGCATCGATCATGGAAACAAAATTGACTTGATGAGTCGTATCCTCCAATTTAGCATGGGCCTAGGAAGTCAGCGTTATCAGACGGGATCAAAGGAACATAAAAAAACAAAATATAACAGAGTTAAGTTGTTATACCGTCAGAGAGGTGTCGATTTGCAAGGTGGCACGTTTGAGGATGTCTTCAACAAGGTGGAGAAGAGGTTTGACATCAATCTCTCTGCCATCAGGAGCATGAGTTCCCACAATTTGTTTCATCATCACATTGTCATCAGACATTGTTAGCATGCCGCCGCGATCACTCTTGATCAGTTGCTGGCTCGCATTAAAACCTTGGGCAGGGTGCCTGAGGGGAAGGCCTGACGCCATTTTGATCAGTTGCTGATAGTAATCAATGGATTGTTTGGGTTATGGAGCAGGCGTAGAGAAGATTGGATTGTGTGTCTTTGCTCCATATTTGTTAGGCCTATTTATACTATGAGAAATGGAATAAAGCTCACCTGAATCAACTTCCTTCCTTCCTTCAATGGTAATCAAAATATTAGGAATGTTAAAGAGAAGGCTATACTTTTGTGGTCCCTATGTCTGCGTACCCTTCTTCTCCCTTACTTGGATTTTATTCTACAAATCTGATTCCACACTGCATTACAATGGTAGGTTTGGAACCTTTTCTTCTTTCAGAATTTTCGAGCAATTGGGACCTCAATTTCTAACCCCCTTCTCGTAATATCATGTTCGGAAACTTGGACATGTCTGTAGCATATTTTAGGCCACGCATCAAGAATAATTATCAATAACTTGGAAACAAGTATTGATGAATAGAAGGACTTTCTGAAGAGGAAATGAACCAAAACAGCGATTAATCAAAACCATGTATATCCTCTGGTATTTGTGTCATGTATTGCACCTGTCCTTAATCCCATTAAAATAAACCTAGCTCAAGTGCTCTAACCACATCCTGGTTCAGCTTATTCTATAATTAGATGTTGCAAACACTGCCTAACATAAACGTAATTTTCCAGTTGTTTAGTCAATGCAAGATCCCAGAAATAATATTAAAGAGAAGGCTATACTTTTGTGGGTCCTGTGTCTACCCTTCTCTACCTTACTTTATATAACTTCTCCACTTTACAATACTGTGATTTTACCCTACAAATCTGATTCGACACTCTATCACAATGATGGGTTTGAAAACTTTTCTTCTTTTTGGATTTTCTAGCTATTTGTGACCCATTTCCAAACCCCCTTTTCATAAAATCAAGCTCGGAAACATGGACATGTTTGTAGCATATGTTACGCCATGCATCAAGAATAATTATCGATAACTTGGAAAAAAGTATTGATGAAGGGACCATATTAAAAAAATAAAGAACCTCTTGAATAGAAGGACCTGCTGAAGATGAAATGCCGAAGAGTACATGAACCAAAACAGCGACTTTCTCTCTTCAATTTATAACATATGGTTTTTGATAGGTCCATGCCAAAGCTACGGATGTTTAGCAATAGAATTCTTCTTTGGGAAAAAATCGACCACAAGTTTTTGTTATTGAATAATTGAATGCCTTACTCTGCATCATATCAGAGTTTAAATACATGAATGACTAACAAACTCTTCTAAAAATACTAGCACAACTACATGAAATCAGGACTCTAGCAATTGATTCCTAATAAATAGTGGGCATTTATTCAGACCACAAAACAGACTTGACTCCTTCTTTCCAGATACTGCAGTGACTAGTGCCCCTCCTTTTAGCTCTTCACAGTTCTATGAACCTGGAATTCTATATAGGCACCCGATGAGATTTTCTTGGCTTATCAATACCTCCCTTGTTTAAAGGAACCTTGTCCTCAAGGTTCAAGTTGATAAATCTCTCTCACAATTCATGAGCATTTTCCCAAGTAACATCATCATCTAGAAGTTGTTTCCATTTGACAAGACTTTCTTCAACTAATTAGGACCCCTTTTTTATCCAACGAGTATCCAAGATGACTTTAGATTCGATGAGAATATCTCCATTATCAGCCATAGGTGGTAACTCAAATGTAGTGAGGGGGTCACCACCTAATTTCTTTTTAAGCAAGGACATATGGAAGACAAGATGAATATGTGATTCTTCAATAAGCTTTAGCTTATACGCCACCTTGCCAATCCATTGTTCAATCTGATAAGGACCATAAAAGCGACTAACCAATTTTTTACATGCTCGTTTGAAGACCGATTATTGAAGGTAGGAATGAAGTTTAAGGAAAACCCAATCTCCTTCCTAGAATTCAATATCATGCCTTCTAGAGTTAGCTATTTGTTGAATGCAGGTACTAGTGGCATGTAAGTTGGCCTTGAGCAGACCCAATATTTCATCTCTAGTGGCGAGTTGTTGATCTACTTCATTCACCGGTGACATTTCAATGTGGTGGTGTGAAATTGTTGGGGGTAGACGTCTATAAATTGCCTGGAATGGGGTCATGCTAGTGGAAGCATGATAAATGGTGCTATACCACAACTCAGCCCAAGGTAAAAGAGAATTCCATTTTTTAGGTTGCTGATGGACAAAGCAACAAAGATATTGTTCAACAAACCTGTTTAAAACTTCAAATTGTTCATATGTTTGTGGACAATAAGCAGAACTCATCTGCAATTTTGTGCCTGACATTTTAGAGAACTCATGCCAAAAATGACTGATAAATATTGGATTTCTATCACTAATAATGGATCAGGGCCTACCATGAAGTCTCACCACACCTTCAACCAATTTCGCAGCCACCATTTTTGCAGTATAGGGATGGGTCAACGCCAAGAAATGTGCCGACTTACTAAGCCGATCAACAACAACCAAAATAGTGCTCTTTCCGCTAGATTGTGGAAGACCCTCAATGAAATCCATCATGATGTCATCCCAAACTTGACGTAAATGGGTAACAACTGTAATAAGCATGTTGGTGAGAGGGTGTTAGATTCAGCTAGTTGACATACATCACAAGAAGAGACATATTTTTAACCATGCGAGCCATTAATGGCCAATAAAACTGTTGAGCAAGCCATTTGTAAGTGCGTAGTACACATGAATGCACCCAAGATGTGAGTCATCATGGAATTCACGTTATAGCTTCTGAATGATGTTAGAATTAGGGGTATCACTACTATGTTCTTTTAATGAAATGACCCATTTCGCCATGTATAGGGACTGTTTGGGTTCTTAGTGGTCATTTTACCAATTTTCTGCAAGGATGAGAAACAACCTCGTCTTTGATTTTATTCCATACCTGAATTAGTGGGACATATAAGTTTGTAAGGCATGGGCTACTCGTCATGCGTGGCAGTGCATCTACAACTAAATTCTCCTTGCCCGGTATGTACACTATCTCATACTCAATCCAACTAGTTTTGATACCCATTTAAGTTGTTCTAGGGTAGTGATATGCTACTCCAATAGGTATTTAAAGTTGCGTTGGTTTGTTTAAATTACAAATTTATGGTCTAACAAGTATGGCCTCCACAATTGGATGGCTACCACAATAGCCAACATTTCTCTCGTATAAATTAACCATGTGCACTTTGACAGCCCTAAAGTTGGGCTTATGAAAGCTATATGACATCCTTGTTGAGATAGAACGACACCAATTCCATCCCTGGAAGCATCAGATTCAATAGCAAAAGGCTCATCAAAATTAGGCACGACAAGTGTTGGTGTGGAAGTTATTGCCTTTTTAAGCTCCGCAAAGGCTACTTCTGCTTAATCATTCCAACAACAGTATCCCTTCCTTCATAGAGTTGTTAGTGGAAGAGCAAGAACCCCATAATTGCTTTACTTCAATTTGTAGTGCAAATTATGATGGTTTTATCCAACCTTAAACCTAGATAAAGTGAGAATTCCTAAAGGAGAAGGTTAAGAAAAAAGAACAAAGACAGGGTTTGAAAAAATATTTTTTGTCCTTACTTTTGTCCATCGTCTAGTAACTATGTGCTAAACTCTTGCATTTGGTTCCAAAGGGGTGTATGCCATTTCCAATATGTGGGGTCTAAAAATGAGTAACAACACTCCATCTAAACTCCATGGTCATTTTCCCCAATCACAAGCCACTATCCCCAATATCTCTAACCATTGAACTCCTATAACCAAGTCCAAGCCGCATAATTGTAAAGCATAAAGATTCAAAAAGAATGGAATACCTTGAAGCAAGACCTGTATGTTTTCAAATCTGCCCTGATATTTTAATGGGTTCCTATTTGCCACCTTTACATTGAAAGGCTTGGTTGGAATCACTGGAAGTTGTAACCAATTAGTGATTTGTTCGCTAATGAAATTACGGGTGGATCTGCTGTCAATAAGGATAGTCAAATCTTGATTCCTAATTCTTGCCATGATTCGCATAGTTCTGGCAGTTGACCATCTAGTAAGAGCATGTAATGATATTTGAGGTTCATCCTCTTCGAGCTTCTCGTTATCTTTCATGCTTAAATCATAGTTCCCTTCCAGTAACAAAAGCTGGGTCTTTTGAAACTTATGACCTGGAGTAAATTTGTCTTCACAATTAAAATAGAGACCTTGAGATCACCTTTTCTACATTTCATCCCAAGCAAGGTGTTTCATGGGCATGGCTGTTGGTGTCTTTGTTTGAGAGAAAGAAGCAATTTGGTTATGATTAAAGGGTAATTGCTTACTGTTTCGATGCTGGCAAGTTAATTGCTCATCCTACATTCATGCTAAGCTTATTACCTCCAATGTCTTGGGTTTAAAAATTCTTATTCCTCCTGCAATTTTTGGTTTCAGGCCTCCCATAAATGTCCCCACCAATGCCTTTTGAGTCCAACCTTGAACCGGATTACCAAGCCTCTCATTTTTTTGATAATCACGTAATGAGCCTTGCTATTTCATCCTTGATAGCAGTTCATCAAAATCCTCACACTCCGGTTGACCAAATCTTGCCTATAATTCCTCCTAAAAAATCAGCCACGTCACCTCCCTTTCTTCATATTTATAAGCACATCGCACCAATTGCCCCCACTAGTTGGAGATGGAAAAATGCCAATGACACCTTTTGTGTTTCAGTAGTGCCTTGATACTCAAAAAATTGATCTACTCAGTCGAACCATTCAGTGGGGTCATTTACTGAGTATATTGGAAACTCGAGTTTTGCCAATTTGGATGAGAACATCTTCCTAGCCCCATCTATTTTCTCCATGAATTCTTCTTACTGATGGCGAGTTCATCCACTACGGTCATTGGTGTTGTTGCTTGATCCTTCTTTGTTAGACAGTAACACCTCTATTAGCTTGTTAATGTTACTTTCCATTTGGCGAATCCTGTTAACAAGGTTAAGCTCCAAGCAACTCATTCCATCCTGAAGTTTCTACCAGCCCCACTTCAAGATTTTCAATTCGTTCCTTGTTTGTTGTCATTGTGAACCAACTCTAATACCATTTGAAAGGTCCCTGTCAAAGCTATTGATGTTTAACAATAGAATTCTTCTTTGGGCGAGAATCGACCACAAGTTTTTGTTATTGAATAATTGAATGTCTTACTCTGCATCATACCAAAGTTTAAATACATGAATGACTAACAAACTCTTCTCAAAATACTAGCACAACTACATGAAATCAGGACCCTAACAACTAATTCCTAATAAATAGTTGGCATTTATTCATACCATAAAACATACTTGACTCCTTTCTGGATACTATAGCGACTAGTCCCCCCTTTTATCTCTTTACAACTCTTTGAACTTGGAATTTCTTATAGACACCAGATGAGATCTTCTTGGCTTATCGGTTCTTGTGTTTTTCCTTTTGTTTTTTTCCCTTAACAACCTCAACCACTTTTTCTCTTCAATTTCATCAAATTTCAACATCTCACAACAAATTCAACATACATTATATTAAGTTTATTTAAGCATTTATGTTCTCATTTGATATTTTTTAGGATTCTCCACTTTAAGTAAGTAAGTCTACCATATTTTTTTGTTGTTCGATTTTATATGTTAATTTGTTTTTGTGTATATTGGTTTTTTTAAAGTTTTTTTATCATACAAATTTATTGTATAGATTTATTATGTGTACATGTTAGGGTTTGTTTTAGTTTATGTAAAATTGTATTTGTTTAGTTAATGTATTTAATTAATACATGATTATTGTATAAAAACTTGATATAAGTAATAGAGGATTGTTCATGGATGTATCTTGAATGACCCTAAAAGTTATAGAGGATGGATTATTGCAATGAGCTTCAGTGTTTTATTAACCATGTAATATCTAATCCGAGAAACATTTGTAGAGGTGGTATATTAGTTTTCCATGTAGAAGGTGTGAAAACAAAAGTTTATCGATCTAGATGTTATAATAATGCATCTTCTATAAAAAAAAAAGGTTTATGGAGGACTATTTGTGTCAATATGCACACATAGAAGAATTTGTTCCTTATTAGATCATGGTAGAAAGGATGGTTGGTTCAAAAGTTCAAGCAATGTGTGAAGAGTTATAGATTCTATAGTAATTCTTATAAGAGTATTGTTATGAATACGATGAAAATGAATCAAAGTGTTATTGGTGAATGCCCAATCCTAGATGAAGAACCCAATGTAGGCACGACTAAGTTTTTTTTATCTTTTAAAATATTATGATGAACTAATATGGGATGTTTGCACAAATAACAGTAAATTATTAGTTATGGCCACGTGTTCACTATCAAGTTAGATTATGGGTTGAGTGAGGTTGATTATGATAGAGTTGTCAAAAGGGCAAAAAGTATTTTACCCCAAGGGAACAAATTGAAAGAGAATTTCTATGCTACCAAATCCATGATGAAACCCCTCGGACTAGAATACCAAAAAATTGACATGTGCCTACATGTTGTACTACCTTGAAAATGCATAGTTGACCGAATGCAAAACATGTAGGCATTTTTGTTATAAACAAAGGATTACAAGGGGCCAAACTTTGGTTGTTATGATGTCGTGGTCACACAAATTAGTTATCCTAACTTAAAACACAAAAGATAATATAGAGCAAGCAAGGAATCGATCTCAAGAGGAATATTTAGTTCAAATTTTCATGCTATAGGTTATGCAATTCGGGGGTTTGGTTGGTGATCGTCTAGACTGATAAAAAATTAAACAATCAAGTAAAATTAAATAAAATTGAAATTTCTCAAGAAAACAAACCTTGGTCGCAAGTAAATACCCATCTATAGAAATCAGAATCAATAAAACAAAACTTCAATTTCTATTCTGAGGTTTTTTTAATCTTTTCTTAACATTAGTTGGTTAACAATTCCGCTTTATAACTAATCCTAATCAATAAACAATCACAATGTTCGCACTAATGATTTAGTTTATTAAGAACCTTAAGAACTAGATAAATTAATTAAACTATACAACAAAATAGTTCATTATTCATGTTGATTTGTTAAAATATTCTTTCTAAGATTAATAACATGGATCCGCTACAATCATTAAGCTCAATTGCTTCATAGGCTTATAAACCACAACTCTGGTTTTGATAACAAGCTTAACAATAGATTGTTCACAATAACAACTTAAAGATTGCTCAAGCAATTAAGATAAACAATCATAGGAAGTATGCATAGAAAAACAAACATATTCATTCCTCATATAAACTAAAAATAAATAGAATAATAAATCTCATAATTTTTTTAAATCCAAGGGTTTTTGTGTCCTCACAATCAAGAAAAATACTTTAGAATTGAATATCTATTGAATAACAACTACAAAAGATGGAAGAATAGTTGAATTTAGGTTCTTAGGAGAGATGATTTGTGTTACTCTATTTTGGTTGCCCCCTCTCTCTTTTATTCTTTATTATTTTATATAGCCTAGGAAACTCTAGTCCTTACTTTACAAAATAGTCCTCCCTTAAGTAGACAATTTTACATTTAAATACTTTAATGACTATTTTCCTAAGAAGAAGAAATAACCTTGTTGACTTAGAGAAACTAAATTGCTGAAATAAAGACTTGAATATTGGTTTGGATGCTTTAGGACATAATTTGAACATATTTCTTCACAAAAAATATGTGTTGGCAAAATTCATATGTCATCTTAGAATACTCATATTTCTCTCATATGAGATAGTTTTCTGGTGAAATTTGGTATGCTTATAGGTTTTTGAGTCAGGAATCCAATAAAATTGAGTTTGTATCAAATAGAATTTTTTACCTTAGGATATTCATGAGTTTGAATAGAGAGTAAGTGAGCTTCAATATTGTAAGAACATGGCAATCAAGAAGGAATTCCAACTATCATACATCTCAGAGGCAATATGGGTGGATTAAATTAACATGTGATGTCCGAGCATTTCACACAACGCTCACATTCCGTTTGAAAAACCAAAACCATTGTTTTCTAGGTTCCGTTACCACGTGAACCAAAGGCTTTGTGTCATCCATTTCCCATGTGAAATGGATGGTAATTTTTTATTAATTATATTATTTTTTGTTTATAAATTTTTATTAATATTTTTAATTTGAAACTGAAAATATTTTTTTCTTGTAGGCTACGAGTCTTGGACGTGATTCATTATTGATTGAGCTTTTTGTTAAAACACAATATTGATAGTCGCACCGATCAATTCATGGTATATTGATATTCTTCAAAACTTTTCTTAAGTTATCATTTCATTGATTTTTTCTGTATTTTTTTAATTATTTATTTCTACGAAACATATAATAGCCAATTGAAGGAGAAATATGGTGAAGATCCTTCAACACATATAAATTTTGATCCAAATGTGGCCGGAGGCAGGAACGTCTAGTGGATCTAATAGAAATCGAGTATACAAATTCTCTAACACTAAAACTAAGAATTATAGAGTGGATCGTACTGTTTCGAGCATTGGAATGTCTTTCAAAATGATTATATTCATGCAAAATCTAGAATTCTAAAAGGCTATAATCTAGAAAGTGCATGATTAGACAACCAAACTTGGTGCTCAACCGGTCACATTGCAAGAATGGTTATACAAATGCAATCATATTAGGGTTTTTCTTCATATGATCATCCCTAATATAAGGATGTGCATGGAAATGGATTTTTTCATAATCATAAAATTATGATTATAATTTTTAGGAGTAACCACTTAGTATCAAGGTCAATAGAAAATCTAATGATCTGTGAGAGTCTTGTTATGCAAGGAGAGGACATCACCCCAGTGCACCCTACCTAAAATAGTATTATTGTTTGATTCTTTTTCTTAAATGTTATCCATATAACTTTAAATGTTTTTTTCAAGGCATTTCAAGTATGAATACTATGTCTTACAACACCAACATGGTACTCGCAGGTGAGGTTGAGCTTGTACAAGTTGGGGTAAAGTGAATGTAGAGGTGCTTGAGGTTAGAGAGCTACCTTCGCTATGCTTAAATTTTTTTGATACATCTCATTTAAAGGTAGTGGCAATGAAGGTAGTTGTTCTTGGGATTTTTAGTGGTTTTTTCTTAGGGAGTTCTTAGTTTGTTTTTTGGTTTGGAGATTTTAGAGTTCAGGTTTTCTGGTAGGAAATTAGAAGTTAAGGTTAATGTTGGCTATTTAGCATAAAGAGGTGTGGTAGTTTTGGATTGGTTTTTCCTATCTCTATAGTCATTTTTGACATGGTCAACTTCTTTGCTTTTGCCTTCAAAGCCTTTTTTCTCCACAGGTACGAAAATTCTAGCACTTCTAAGTCTCTGTCCTATTCGTTCAACTATAACAACATTATCAGTGAACTATAGTGTCTAAATTATCCATTACAAGTTAATAGGTGCCTTGAGTGTGTTGGCAAATAAGGTCACAATTTTTTAACTAGGAGTGGGAGATGCTCCTATACAGTCAAATCTCTTCATCTCTAAGCATATTTCTATATGTTTTCCTTATCCTTTTTCACCAAGTTAGACAACCTTGTTATGTTAGGAGCAATGTCCATGTTTTACTTATATTGCTTTGTGAAAACATCTATTGGATCTTTTAAGTTATGAATCTTAGTGTTGTCTAATCTCATATACCAACTTAATGTTGCCTCACTCAAACTATATTGGAAAAATGCATTAATATCTTCTCATCATGTACTATTTTTGTCATTTTATTGCAATAAGATTTCATATGGGAGATGGGGCATTGATTTTCAATGTATTTGATAAATTTGAGAACTTGAAACTTTTTTGGTACTATAACATTTGAGACTAAACACAATTCTATAGCCTGTACTATGTCGTATAACTCTACCCCCTTAATGGCCTTTATCCTAGCTTCCAACGTTGTTATCTTATCTTGATTGACATCCTTTAATAAATGTATGGTTGGACCCATTGATTAATATTTTTATAGCCCTAGCGGTTGGTCCTGATATTATTAATTGTACAAATATAGGACTTAGTTGGGGCTCCTGACTATGTTTGCCCAATCTTTTTTCCTGTAAAGTTATTGTCTGGATTTGAAAAAATATGATTGGTCAAGTAGAAAGACCTTCCCTATAAACATTCCTAATTGTTTGCCTGAGTAAATTACTGAGGTGAGCCACACCAACTTTTAGAGAATTTAGTTCTTTTTGGAAGTGAGCATCGCAGTGAGTATGTTCTTCGTATTCCATGTATCTTTGATGGAGTTGAATGTTATAAATGTTTCGAGCTAGAGCTTTTTGGGGACCTATATTTCAACCTGATACATGTATGTTATTTTACAATGATTGGATGCGCGCGCGCGCGCGTACACACACACACAGATCGAGTAAATTATCTACCTAGTCTCAAAAGATCTATAAGTTACCTAGTAACCGCCTTACATAAGGTAGTATAAGGACATACAAGAAATGGTTAGGGCACAGTTTAATTGCCTTCATCAATTAATCACTCAGCTCATAATTAGATATTTCACAAACCGAAAGTCATGAGGCAAATCGCTACTCCTACCTAACTTAGAATTGGGCTTATTTGTGAAACTAAAATGCATGATAATATTAATTCATTCCTGATGGTTATGTGTGAATCAGAAATAAAGATGCATCTTAAAATATAGTAAAAATGCATGCTAAAATTTAATAGACTAGCAAAAATAACCAAACAAGCAAAGCTCGGTCCTAGAAGACAAGTTCCTAGTGGAGTCGATATCTATCACCCCCAATGCACCATACCCAAAGTAAGTTGTATTGTTATTTGATTGTTTTTCTAGGTCAAATTTCTATTTGTTATTTTTTTTTTGAGGTTTGAAGTTCGTAAATGAGTTTTTATCTCATTGGGTCAAAAACCAAACAATTCGAAAGTTTGAATTTTAACATTGCATTTGTTTTACTTTTAATAACTAAGGGTATATTTTACAATATATTTTTACCCCTAAAATATTAAAGTCTACACCTAAAATAAATGAACTAAATAGTTGGTGAAAGATTTTTGATATTTTGCGCAAACTATAGCAAATATTAAAGTCATTAATTGGTTATGATATTCCATTTGTCATTTTAAAACATAAGAAAAGATGTATTTTTTTTTTGTTTTTTGTGAAAATATGCATAGAAATTTTTTAGGATTCTACTGTATGCACGAAAAAAAAAACATTTTTTTTTAAATGAGATTTTTTATATTTTTAATATATATGAACTGGACTTGCCCAACTAAATGGCCCAACCCATCTATATTAGCCTGAAATGGCCTAAGAATCTTTTTTCATTAAGCTTGAAGCTATTCTAGCCTAATGTCCTTCCCATATGACCAATAGGTTGTAAATTAATTCACGTCCTATTATTCATATACAAGTGAATAGTAAAGAGAGAATTCCTTCCTATTCACTTGTAAAGTGAATAGTAGTTGTTGCTAGAGGTGAAGGAGGGGTACCTGATGTTGTTGTCATGATGGAGGCGTAAGAGGTGTTGGCAGATATAAAGGTGGCTAGTGGTTGTAGGAAGAGGAGGAAACAGTCGATGCCCTACTGTTTTTTCTACCACGTGGAGAAGAAAATGGTTGGAGTTGTCGATGGTGGAGAGACGGAAAGCTACTACTATCGTTGACGAGAGGAGGACATGCTACTTGTCGTCGATGATGAGATGAAGGAAGCTATTGCTATTGGCCTACAATGGAGTTGCTAAGGATGTGGTTGCTGTCATCATTTCTTGGAGAAAAAAAGTGTTTCAGTTGACTCAGTGGAGAGAATAAGGAGTTGTTCGCCAATGGGTAGTGTAAAGTGTTGCCAAGATTGTATTATTTACTTATCTTTATGTTCACTCCCCTATTCCTTTATTGTTCTCTCTTTTTTCTCTCTTTTTTTGTTTGTCTTTTCTTCTTTGCTCTCTCTTCTTTCTATTCTCCTGTGTGTGTGTTTTCCCTCTATTTTACTCGTTGCTTTATTTTTTCTCTTCCTTTCTTGTTACTCTTCTTGGCTATATATAGCACAACATTGGTCTACAATGATAATGCAAAATCATTTGTGTGTAGTTGGCTATGACGTGTTGAAGGGGTAAGGTAAGTTCAACACCATTTATTTTGTATAGATGATGACTATAACGATGGCAGAGCAAGGTTTTTTCTAAGATAACATCAACGTTGAAGTAATAAAATTAATCAATGATTTTGTAACGAGCACGTCAAAAGTTGAATACGCTGAAAAAGAAATTTTCAAAATCAAAATCCTTTTAAGACGAAGATGAAAATACAAAAAATGATGGAAATATATCAGGAATTAATATTAAAATAGGGACTCCCATCCATCGTCCTCCTCCTAAAACACCACTTCTGTTTTAGATTTATTGTATTTGGATTTTGAATGTTGAAAAATTATTGAAAAATTAATAATCTATAATAAATATTTAAATTTTAAATAAATTTAATTTAATTCAAAATATATTTTGAGTTTTAATTATTTTTTATATTATTGATTTTTTTTAATATTTTTTTTAAATTAAAATAGTAGTGACGAGATTACAAATTGAACGCTATGTCGGTATTTTTCGGAGTGTTAGATAAAAATTACTCACAATACCACTATTACTGATGATTTTATTGACAAAAGAATTTGTCAATATTTTTTAGAGAGTTGAATAAAAATTACTCAAAATGTCACTATTAGCAATGGTTATACCAACAATTGATTTTTCCATTGATATATTTATAGTTAGTGTTTCCATCGATGGGGCCAATGATGATGGAAAAGAGATTATCGACAAATATTTTACCGATGGACAATTGTTATCCAAGTGTTGGCGGGAAAACAATTACTAGCAGAAATTACATTACAATACCAACAAAAAATGTCATTGGTAAAATTATTAATTTTGGCAGTGTTCAACATTATTTTTAGATTTTGAAGCAAAAAGAAAAAAGAGAAAGTTAATGAAAGTTGTTTTTCTTTTCTAAGAATTGGTGACATGGAATAAGTTTATAATGTATCATGTGTGTTGATATGACAAAATCTAACTTATAGGAACTTACTAGTTACGAACACCATAAAATTTCTCTCTAAACACTATTTATCATAATAGTTGTTTCTTTTAGCTTGTTGTTTAATATTTTTAATTCAACCCTTCAACATCCTAATTTTTATTTATTCATTCCATTTCATCTTCAAAATTATATTATAATGAGAATTGTGCTTGTTTTTATTTTTTCTGATTAGGTTATTTAATTTAATGGTCTCATATATTAACCTTTTTTTTAATCTCTTGATTTAAACCTCCAATAATAGATTCGTTGAAAGTGTGACTTTCAATTTTTTTCACCTTTTTTCTATGAATTTATCGTGATCTCATGACCGAGATTGAAGATTTAACGAGTTGACTTGTTTTTTATTTGTATTTTTGTTATTGATTTTTTTCTAGATTTTTTTTCTTTTACATTGAGTTACTTGAAAATTGAACTTTGTTTTTTGTTGTTTATATGAAATTATCTCAATCTAATAACCAAGTTGACTTTATTTATTTTTCCTGTCAAATCAATTTGTTTTAGCTTGTTGTTTTAAGAATATTTTAATTGATTTTGTTTTCCAATTTCAACCTCCATAACTCAATCTTGTTTCTTTTTATTTAGTTTTTGTTTCTTCAATTTTATCTTTTAATATTAGGCTATTTTGGAATTTAGCTTCATCAATTCTTTTTTATTTTCTTTATGTAGAATTATCTTGATCTCATGAATTTATTTTTTCTCTCAATTTCAACCTTCAATATTGAATTTGTTAGAAATAGAGCTTTATAGTTTTGTTTTTGTTGTTTATGAGTTCATGATAAAAAAAAAAAAAAAAAAAAAAAAAAAAAAAAAAAAAACCTTCACAAAACCTAGATCACATGTATAATAGGCAAGCTTAAGTTAATTTATTTAATTCTTTTAAAATATTTTTTTAATATTTTTTTTTGATTTCATCCTTTAAAATTGGATTTATTGAAAATTGAATTTGATAATTTTCATTTATTTTCTTTCTATGGGGTTATCTCAGTCTCATGACTTGAGTTACATATTTCACAAGTTGACTTAGGTTGACTCAAGTAATTGTTGTGTTTTAATTTAACCTTTTTTTTAAAAACACAATTGTCTTTCAAAATTGGATTAATTAGGTATTGATATTCTTAAGTTATTTTATATTTTTTCTATATTTTTATCTTAGTCTTATGACTTGTTTCATAAATTTGAAAGATTAACCCGACTAATCCAATATATTATAGACTTAATATTTAAAAATTATCATTAATTATGTCATTGTATCAATATTGATAAAAAAAATTGTCCAATATGCATCACATTTAAATTTTATGATTATTTTATTTATTATTATAAAAACATACTATCAATGCATGCATAAGTTCTTAAGTTAAAATAATTAATGAGGCCTAAAATGTCAAGAAATTGAAGTGACACCTCTATCAAGATAATGGATTTGGGTAAATTCATGAAACCATTATCTAGTGTAATTATAATCTTGGTCAATTCAAGATAGTGGGGCCAGTCTATTAGTAGGGGGTTTATTTTTATGAAAAGAGAGATTCATTAAAAGTCAAGAAATATTAATATTAGTCAAGGTAAATACACATTTGGAGGATTGTGATTTTTATCCATCAATTCTTTATTATACTCGAGTTTGTTTTTCTTATTTAGATCTCATTATTTTTGCATTATCTACTTTAAATATCCATTTTTTTCTTTTCACTCTCACAAACAACACTTTCATTTTTGCTTGCATGATGGCAATCATTCCCAAACAATGATCTTGTGCCCCAAGTGTTTATCCTTCTTTTTATTTTCAAGTTGAAACTCTTGTAGTGGCAATTATCAACAATGATCTTGTTGATTCATTTAGGTAGGTGAAGGCAAAGAAGCTATAGAAAGTCGAATTTAAACATATTGGAAATAAATAGTATATATTAATTAATAAAAATATAGATCACACTCAAATTTATTTATGGTATGAAATATCAAACAAAAGGTGCACATAGTTGGGCATCATGTCTCACGATGCATGAAAAATGAAAACACACATTACAATATTATTTAGTGGTAGTTTGAGCAACAACTAAGAGTAGAAGTTGATTATTTACTGGAAGAGCACGTCTGGAATGACCTCATCATGGCAGCAGAGAAAAGTTGAGAATTTCTCCATGGCACGGTTGCACTCTGGGCATTTCATCGTCTCAGGGATCCTACCCATAGTCATCGGGAAATCGAAACGGCAACAAGGATGAGAAATGCCATGGATCGTTTTGTGGTGGTCTTCCAAGGCCAAGTCAAAGCCCTTGACAGGCACTTGGTCCTTCCACAACTCATACTCTACTAGTGTTGGCAAAATTGTGGTGCTGTGACCGTTGACCACAACATTAGATCCATTGCTGAGCACAGCCCATCCACCTTCTCTATCGTAGCTAAGCAACTTCTTGATTTCCTGCATCATAGGGTCATGGTCATCGAGCTTGCCTAGCTGAATCTTGGAGTACAACATGCTTTCTATCCTGGTCCAAAAGAACCATATCATGGTAAGGTCTTCCCAGATGTAGCTCAGCTTCTCCGCGGTTATTGTCGCCATGAGTCGCCGGGTTTTCTCTCTTTTACTGCTCTTCCCCACGTAAACCATCTCCAGGGGAATGCGGGCTGCCTGCGCCACCGCTCGCGCGTTGTTTGTGAACTTCCTTACCCATTCAATGTCATCTCCTCCATACAAGAAAATGTACTTTCCTTCCTTAATCTGATGATCAAAAAAATATCGAAGCAGATTTCAACACAAGTATATCTACACACACGTAAAAATATATAATGTATGTATATTTGGATTGATTCTATAATGAAGTTACCCAATTAAGAATCACTGGGTCAATGCCATTAACTAGAAGCTCAAGCCTCCATGTCTCCTCCCTCCACAGAGATTCCTCTCTCGAGCTAGTGAAAGGGAACGCATTGCTTCCCCAAATCCACATCATATGGAGTGCATTTGGGCAAACCAACTTGCCTTGAGGGTCGAGCACCACAAGAATCGGCTTGTTCCTGTAGTGCCACACCTCTTTAATGAACCTAATGACTGGCTTTTCGATCACTGAAGGGTGGTATACTGTGAACCATGGCATTGAAGACTGCATGCTTTTAAATTTCTCATTCACTGTATCACTCCATTGTACTGAATGGTCCATAATCGGAACCCAAACCAACTCATACTGACTATCCAGCCTAGCTCCATGCTGCCTTGATTCATTGTATATTTGTTCAAGAATTGAAAGCTCATCGTTCAAAATGTCAAGGCCAGAAATGAGCAATAACACATTTTTCCTTCTCAGCACATCAAGATGAACCTGTTAAATTCAAAAGTAAGTATGAGAAATGTTTTGCATTAGATTGATAGCATTAATAGAGGAAATGGTAGAAGAGCATACTCTTTTCTTGGAAGAGCCATCTATAAGTGGTTGGATGTCATCCTTGGCATAAATCAGGGCCCTTAGGACCTTCAAGTTGTCAACGTGGATCATTTCAAACAGATTCTTTAGCATTTGAAAGGTTTCGACATTCCTCTTTTCATCTGCATCAAACACCATTGTTTTTTTATCAGCGTGCTTGATTGATCCTTTATACATTAATTTTTTTTTCTTATTTCCTATTCAACACATGATTAACTTAATACAAAAGTTGTCAAGGTACAAACCTATATGGTGGTAGCAAGCAGCCAATTGCTTCTTGAGATGCTCAAGTATGTTGTTGAGTTTGTGAGCCAAGGTGGATAGCTCCCATACCTCAGTGGTTGATACGGAAAACCTGGAATAAGTAAAAGAAGATATTACAAGGAATACATGATGGCTTAATAAATTAAAGATGGTGGACTAGAAAGCATACTCAAGTCCCATGGTAGTGAGGCCAGTAATCTGAACTGCACAAGCCACAACACTCCGCAAGGTCCAATAGACAGCAGTAGGGATATGGGCCATTGCTGTAGACAATGCTGGTACTTCATTAGAAATGTAAGATGATGGTAAATCCTTGAACTCAACCACGCACCTAGCCACATCCATCATGATGTTGATCAGATTGTTAATGGCTTGGAAGCGAGGTTTCAAGGTCCCTGATTGTTCCATGATGTTAGGCAATTGCTTGAGGATTGCCATGGATTTGGCAAGCTGGTTAGAGGAGTAAATCTGGGCAAGCAACCAGAACTCTCCATAATTTAAAGCAAAAGCTGCTAAGGTGAGCACTAGCTTTGCATCCCATGAATAGCTTGTTAGCATGTTGAAAATTGAGAGAGTTGTTGCGTGGGCATCTGTCCCACTCAGTGCCTTGTAGGCAATCTACAGAAAAAAAAAAGTAATGCTGGTTAATTTCATTTTATTCTTTAGGCTAATGCATATATATCATTGCATTAAAGTTGAAATATATTCTAGAACCTCGCAGGAAATTCTGTCTATTGTATACGTTAGTGCATCAATCATGGAAACAAAATTGATTTGGTGTGTCTTGTCCTCCAATTCAGCATGGGCCTGGGAAGTCTGCGTTATCAAACATGATCACAGGAACATAAAAGAACAAAAAACAACTGATCAGTTAAGGAGTTACACAGATTAATTTCCAGGTATGAGTTAAATTTAGTACTATACCGTCAAAGAGGTGTCGATTTGCAAGGTGGCATGTTTGAGGATGTCTTCGACAAGGTGGAGAAGAGGTTTGACATCAACTTCTCTTCCATCAGGAGCATGAGTTCCCACAATTTGTTTCATCATCACATTGTCATCGGACGTTGTTATCATGCCACCGCGGTCACTCTTGATCAGTTGCTGGCTCGCATTAAAACCTTGGGCAGGGTGCCTGAGGGGAAGGCCTGATGCCATTTTGTTAAGCTGATAGTAAGCGATGGATTCTATGGGTGGTGGAGCAGAAGTAGAGAAGATTGGCTTGTGTGTCTTTGTTCCATATTTGCCAGGCCTATTTATACTACGAGAAATGGAATAAAGCTCACTTGAATCAACTTCCTTCCTTCCTTCCATGGTAATCAAAATATGAGGAACGTCAAAGAGAAGGCTATACTTTTGTTGTGGTCCCTCTGTCTACCCTTCTCCTCCATTACTTTATATAACATGGATCTTACCCTACAAATCTGATTCGACAATGATATGTTTGGAAACTTTTCTTCTTTTTGGATTTTATAGCTATTTGTGCCTGAGATTTACTTAATTTTGCCTCTCCACTTTTGTTTTAACTCAAAAAAATATCTTAATCCATGCTTCTATTTTTTGTTCGGAAACGTGGACATGTTCGTAGGAGCACATGCCAGGCCATGTATCAAGAATAACTAACGAGAGATGGAAAGCTACTGCTGTCAATGGCGAGGGGAAGACATGCTACTTGTCGTCGACGATGAGCTGCATGACGCTATTGCTATTGCCCTACATTGGAGTTGCTAAGGCTGTGGTTGTTATCACCGTTGCTCGGAGAAATAAGTATTTCAGTTGACGCAGTAGAGAGAAAGAGGAATTGTTCGCCAGCGGAGAGGGTAAAGAGTTGCCAAGATTGTATTATTTTCCCCGTTACTTTATTTTTTCTACAATGATAATGAAAAATCATTTGTGTGCTGTAGGCTATGACGTGTTGCATGGGCAAGGTAAGTTCAACACCATTGTTTTTGTGTTGATGATGACTATAATGATGGCCGAGTAAGGTTTTTTTTTTAAGATAACGTCAACATTGAATTAATAAAATTGATCAATGATTTTGAAACGAGCATTTTAAAAGTTAAATATGCTGGAAAAAAATAAAAAAAATTAAAATCATTTTGAGAAGATGATAAAAATAAAAAAAAATGATGGAAATATATCAGGAATTAATATTAAAAATAAGGAGTGAAAATCAGGTTATGATAGTCCCAACCACCATCCTCCTCCTCCTCCTTCTCCTACAATGTCGCTTCTGTTTTAGATTTATTATATTTGGATTTTGAATATTAAAAATTTAATAATCTATAATCAATATTTAAATTTTAAATAAATTTAATCTAACTTGAAATATATTTCGAGTTTTAATTATTTTTTACATGATTGATTGTTTTTTTTTTCAATTCTTTTTGAAAAAAAAATAAAATAACAGTTACGAAATTACAGATTGAATGTTCTTTCAGTATTTTTCAAAGTTTTTGATAGAAATTACTCAAAATACCACTATTACCGATGACCTTATCGACAGAACATTCCTTCAGTTTTTTTAGAGAGTTGAACAAAAAATACTCAAAATATAACCTATTACCAATGCTTATACCAACAGTCAGTCTTTCCATTGATATATTTATAGTCAGTGCTTTCATCAATGGGGCCAATGCTGATGGGGAAAAATTACTGACAAATGATAGACGGTTGTCATCCAAGTGTTAAGAGGAAAACAATTACCGACACAATTACATTACAATACTAACAAAAAATTTCAATGGTAAAATTATTAATTTTGGTAGTGTTTAACATTATTTTTAGATTTTGAAGCAAAAAGAAAAATGAGAAAGTTAATGAAAGTGTTTTGATTTTATGAGAATTGATGACATGGGATAAGTTTATAATGTATCATGTATGTTGATATGACAAAATCTAACTTATAGGAAGTTACTAGTTATGAACACCATAAAATTTCTTTCTAAACCACTATTTATCATAATATTTTTTTTGTTTTAGCTTGTTGTTTAATATTTTTATTCAACCCTTCAACATCGTAATCTTTATTTATTTATTCAATTTCATCTTTCAATATTATATTATCATAAAATTTGTGCTTCTTTTTTTTTTTCCGGTTAGGCTATTTAATTTAATGGTCTCATGGAATAACTTTTTTTTTAATCTATTGATTTAAACCTACAATAATAGATTCATTGAAAGTGTGCCTCTGGATTTTTTTCACTTTTTTTCTATGAATTTATCATGATCTCATGACCGAGATTATAGATTTAACGAGTTGACTTGTTTTGTTTATTTCAATTTTTTGAATGGATTTTTTCCAATTTTTTTTCTTTTACATTGAGTTGGTTGAAAATTGAACTTATTTTTTTGTTCTTTCTATGAAACTATCTCAATATAATGACCAAGATGACTATTTATTTTTTAGTGTCAAATTAGGCTTCATAATTGTTGCGATGTCGTGGTCACACAAATTAATTACCCTAGCTTAAAACACACAAGATAGTATAGAGCAAGCAAGGGGTCGATCCCACGAGGAAGTTTCAAGTCAGATTTTTATGTTGTGCGTTATGTGATTGGGGGGATTTGGTTTGTGATTATCTAAACTATGACAGTAATTAAACTAGCAAACAAAATCTATTTAAACCAAAACTTATCAAGAAAACAAACCCTGGTCACAAGCATACATCCACCTACGGAAATTAGAACCGATCCTTGAAACAAAAAATGTAGTTCATGTTCTGAAATTTTATCTTTTCTTAACGTGATTAATTAACGGATCCGCCGTATAACTAATCCTAATCAACAAACAATCAAAGTGTCCGCACTAATGATTCAATTTAATGGTAGCTTTAAGAACTAGATAATTTCATCAAGATTAACATACAAGTTGTCTGCAACTTGTGTCAATTTATTCAAATGTTCTCCCTAAGTTCAATAATGTAGTTCCACCATAATTATCAAGCTTAGTTGCTTCACAAGTTCATATATCACAACTCCAATTTTGATATTAAACTTAGCAATAGATTGTTCAAAACAATAACTTAGAGTCCGCTCTAGCAATCATCAACAACAATCATAGGAAATATGCATAGGAAAACAATCATACTCATTCATAACATAAACTGAAAATAGAAGGAAGAATAAATCTCACGGTTCTTGAAATCCGAAGGTTTTTGTGTCCTTGCAACCAAGCAAAAGAGTCTAGCCTTGCATATTTGTTGAACAACTAAATAAAAAGATGGAAGAACACATGATTTAGGCTTTGGAGGAGGAAGATTTTGTGTTTTCTTTTGTGCTGGCCACCACTTCCTTGCTCCTCTTCTCCTTTATATATGCTTAGAAACCCTAGTGTCTATTTTACAAAATAGTCATTCCTTAAGTTGGTAGAATTTAGTTGTGTTGTATAAAATGAACGAAATGCAAAGAACAAAATTAATCAAGAAACAGAAAACAAAACTTGAGGCGTGCTTAGCACTGTCCTTAAGGATATTTCCCCAATAATGAGGTACCCTCCAGGATTCAACAAGCTCTTCCTCAAAGAGGAGAACACAATAACAGCAAGAAAATTAACAAGGAAAGTCCAGCCAAGAAGAGAAGTATTTTTCGTATATCTATCTAAAAAATATTGTGTAGTATTTATAGGCTACTATAATGTAACAGCCATGCCATATTTAATTTATAAATTCAAAATGGCTGTAACAATATAAATATAGCCATTACCATAATTTAAATTATATCTGTTACCATAATTTAAATTATACAATATAAATATAGTATTTACTATAATTCAAATTATATCTGTTACCATAATTTAAATTCTACAATAAATATAGCAGTTACTATAATTCAAATTATATCTGTTACCATAATTTAAATTATACAATAAATATAGCAATTACTATAATTCAAATTATATCTGTTACCATAACAGTTACCATATTTATGTTTATAATAACTATGTAAATTAAAACCGAAATTGCTTTTGAAATAAATAAATTTCAAAGGTTACAAATTTAATGTTTTCAGTTTAAGGGTTATCAAAATATTTTAATCAAAACAACAAAAAGATTTCAGAGAATATAGGCGTTGCCTCGCGCGCAGGGGGGGGGTGAATCGGAGATTTCCTCTTACTCAACTCATCCTCATGTGCGCGAGCTCACTTCTACTTCCTTTGTTGGTTACTACCCCATCTCATGTTTTAGTATATAAACACTTGATGAGAGTCTTCTTTTACCAATGTGGGATAGTAGGTCCTATATATACTCTCTATACTCAAGGAGTCTTTTGTGTTTTACCAATGTGGGATAGTCTTTTGAAATATCTATTTAAAGTTTTTACAACAATCCCCCACATATTTCAAAAGGCTTTTAAAAATAATAAAAATAATAAATACGTAAATAAATTTGCTGGATCTCTTTCACAAATGAGTGTAATGCATCTAACCTGGTGTCTTTTGGACTATGAACCAGATTATAGAAAGTATGAGATTTAACTTACAGAATTATTGGTGAAATATATAATTTCTATGAACGCAATAATTCTCATTGTAAGTCAGGCATCTCACCCTCACATTATACCCCCACAATTCCTTGCTGTTTGACTCGGTTTTGCGCTTTTAGTCGGCCATGCGCGTGCCTGGTTATTCATGAGTGCTTTAAAGATTTTGCTAGTATCTTATGGGAGCGGCCCCACTCCACACTCATATAGGTGTTTCCATCAAGTGTTCATTGTATTTTGAACACTATCCATAAGGAATATGGAACTCATTAAGAACTTTATAATTCATCCTCTCCTTGATTTACAAACTAGCACTATTCTCACATCATAGAAAAGGACTTCTTTTATAGTGCTGTAAAATCATAAATAACTTTGTTGTTACCCATATGAACCTAATTCATGGGATCTCCAATCTCATAGGTTGGGTTACCGTTATTTTGATTTCTTACTTTAGCATTAGTCCCATTCCTCTCGATGTTTCTAATATCATCTTTCTACCAAGAGGTTTAGTTAGAGGATCGGCCAAATTCAATTCTGACTTCACATAATCTATCGAAATAACTCCATCTTTTAACAGCTGTTTTACTACATCATGTCTTAATCGAATATGTCGATTTTTACCATTGAAAGATTTATTCTTTGCAATGGATATTGCCGCTTGACAATCACAATGCATGGATATAGAAGGTGTTGGTTTTATTCCCAATGGAATTTCAATTAAAAAATTTCTCAACCAATCAGCTTCATATCCTGCTAAGTTTAGTGCTATAAATTCTGACTCCATGGTGGATCGAGCAATTAAGCTTTGTTTGGAAGATTTCCAAGACACTACACCACCACCTAGAATAAATATATAGCCACTAGTGGATTTAATCTCATCTGAATCTGAAATCCAGTTTGCATCGCTGTATCCTTCCAATACAGTGGGAAATCCACTATATAGAATACCATAATTCATGGTACCTCTCAAATATTTCATTAGTCGGATTATTGCCGTCCAATGCTCGTGATTAGGATTTTGTGTATATCTACTCAGTCTACATACAGCGTATGCTATATCAGGTCGAGTGAAATTCATTAAATGCATCAGACTCCCAATGATCTGAGCATACTCAAGTTGACCAACAGCATCGCCTTTATTTTTCTTTAATTGAGAGTTTGCATCATAAGGAGTACTCACAGGTGTCACATCAAAATGACCAAACTTCTTGAGAAGTTTTTCTACATAATGTTCTTGTGTTAACATTATACCATTATTACTCCTTACAATTTTTATACCTAATATTACACTAGCTTCACCCATATCTTTCATATCAAATTTAGATGCCAAGAAATGTTTAGTGCTATGCACAATATTCATGCTAGAACCGAAAATAAGCATGTCGTCTACATATAAACTAATGATCACATATTCATTATCACTCGTCTTAGTATAAACACATTTATCCACACTAACGGATGAAAAACCATTACTTAAAATTACTTGATCAAATTTATCATGCCATTGTTTAGGAGCTTGCTTTAAGCCATATAAAGATTTTCTCAATTTACAAACTTTATTTTTTTGATCAGTAATTGAAAAGCCTTCGGGTTGCAACATATATATCTCTTCTTCTAAATCACCATTTAAAAAGGCAGTTTTAACATCCATTTGATGTATAAAGAGATTATGAATAGAAGCTAAAGCAAACAAAACTCGAATTGAAGTAATTCTAGCTACGGGTGAAAATGTATCAAAATAATCCACATTTTCTTTTTGAGTGAAGCCTTTTGCAACTAATCTTGCTTTATATTTATCTATAGAACCATTAGGGAGATATTTTCTTTTAAAGATCCATTTGCAACCAATAGGTTTTGCACCGGGAGGCAAATCAACAATCTCCCAAGTTTGATTTTGTAAAAGCGAATCTATTTCAACTTTAATTGCTTCTTTCCAAAATAAGGAATCAGAGGAAGAGACAGCTTCAATATAGGTTACTGGATCATTATCTACTAAATAAGTTAAAAATTCATTTCCGAATGAAGTTTCTTTTCTTTGTCTCTTACTCCTTCTTATTTCCTCAATATGAGTTTCATCAATCCTATTATTATTGATAGGTGCGTCAATAAAAATAGGTGTGTGAGAAAACTTTTCATTTAATGGAAAGATATGCTCAAAGAATTCGGCATTTTTTGTTTCTATAATAGTGTTGTGATCTAACACATCACTTTTTAAAACAAGAAACCTATATGCAGCACTATTTTCGGCATAACCAATAAACATACAATCAGAAGTTTTTGATCCTATCTTTTTTCTCTTTGGATCAGGTAACATAACCTTAGCTAGACACCCCCACACTTTTAAATATTTTAAATTTGGTGGATAACCTTTCCAAAGTTTATATGGTGTTAAACCAGTTTTCTTATAAGGAATTCTATTTTGTAAATGACATGCAGATAAAATAGCTTCACCCCATAAATTATCAGGTGCGGAAGAACTAACTAGCATGGCATTCATCATTTCTTTTAAAGTTCTATTTTTCCTTTCAGCTATTCCATTTGATTCGGGTGAATAAGGTGGAGTAACTTCATGTATTATGCCTTCTTTTTCACAATAATCATTCATTAGAACATACTCACCTCCTCTATCTGATCTAACTCTTTTGATTTTTTTGTTTAGTTGATTTTCTACTTCTGCTTTATATAATAAAAACATGTTATAAGCTTCATCTTTACTTCTAAGTAGGTAAACTTTTGTAAATCTTGAAAAATCATCTATGAAGGTCACATAATATTTCTTGCCTCCTCTAGTCATGGTTTGTTTTAAATCTCCTAAGTCTGTATGTATTAAGTTAAGTAAATCAGTTTCTCTTTTAACAGATGTACATGTTTTCTTAGTAATTTTAGCTTCAACACATACTTCACATTTATCCATGGATGAACAATTTGAACTAGAGATTAAACCAAGAGAGTTCATTTTCTTAAGGTAAGATTGACTAACATGTCCTAATCTAGCATGCCATAAATCAATACTATCAAGCAAGTAAGCAGAAGATGATGCATTTTCATTCATGTTTTCAGCAACATTGAGTACATAAAGTCCATGGTTACAATATCCCTTCCCCACAAATACATTGTTCTTTGTCATTACAATCTTATCAGATTCAAATGACACCTTAATCCCAAATTTTCCCAACACAGCTACAGAGACCAAATTTGCTCTTATATTAGGGACATGCAGCACCTCATTCAAAGCCAATGTCTTTCCCGAAGTCAACTTCAAAATGACTTTGCCTTTTCCAAGAACATTTGTTGTCCTTGAATCTCCAAGGTAGACCACTTCTTCTCCATCCTTAAAGGGTGTATAAGTTGAGAAGAATTCTTTATTTGCACATATGTGCCTTGTAGCACCGGAGTCTACAACCCAATTCTTCTCATTGGTCACCATATTAACTTGAGAAACAACCGCAGCAATAATGTCTTCTCCTTCAACCATGTTGACCATAGTCTTAGGAGGATTGTTGTTTCTCTTTCTATTACGACATTGAGGTGCATGGTGGCCAGGTTTGCCACACACAAAGCAATTTCCCTTTTTCTTAAAATTGTTGTTGGGTTTGGATTTGAACATAGTGATATTGTTACCATTGGACTTAAAATTCTTATTAAATTTGTTGTCATACCTTTTTTGATGTGGACTCCCTTCCACCAAGTTTGCTTTGGTGGTAATCTCCTTCTTCCTTGTAGCTTGGAGCTCCTTTCTATTTGTGTCTTCAATAATGATGTGAGTGATGAGGTCAATCAATGACAATTGTTTGTGCTTGTGCTTGAGTTGTTGCTTGTAGTCGCTCCATGAGTTAGGTAGTTTTTCGATGAGTATTCCAGCAATGAAAGCTTCAGGAAGGTTGATATTCTCAGCCTTCATATCTTCAAGGAGCCTATGGTATTCATTAATCTGAGCCTTGATGTCTTTGTTGTCAACCATTTCCCAATGGTAAAATTTACCAATGACAAATTTCTGCTTGCCAACATCTTCGGCAGTGTATTTTGCAACCATGTTGCCCCATATTTCCCTTGCTTCCTTGTAGCTGCAATACACATCAAACAACTCATTGGAGAGAGTGCTTAAAATAGAGTGCCTACAAACCTTATTTCCATGTGTCCATGCTTCGGCATTCTCAGCATCTTTGGGATCGGCAAGAACCCAAGCCACACCATGCAAGTCAAGAACACCAAAGATCCTCTCTTGCCATCTTCGGAAGTTCTCTCCAGAGAACACCTCAATCTTTGAGATGTCAGGAAAGGGCTTGGCCAAAGCAACAGTGGTTGGCCTAGGCAATGGAGCAGTGGCTGCTGGAGGGGGGAGAACAATTGCAGTAGCAGCAGCGTTGAGGGCAGGGGTAGCATTAGCAGCAGTGTTTCCGTCCATTTCATAAATAAATATCCTTAAGATTGTTGTATAAAATGAACGAAATGCAAAGAACAAAATTAATCAAGAAACAGAAAACAAAACTTGAGGCGTGCTTAGCACTGTCCTTAAGGATATTTCCCCAATAATGAGGTACCCTCCAGGATTCAACAAGCTCTTCCTCAAAGAGGAGAACACAATAACAGCAAGAAAATTAACAAGGAAAGTCCAGCCAAGAAGAGAAGTATTTTTCGTATATCTATCTAAAAAATATTGTGTAGTATTTATAGGCTACTATAATGTAACAGCCATGCCATATTTAATTTATAAATTCAAAATGGCTGTAACAATATAAATATAGCCATTACCATAATTTAAATTATATCTGTTACCATAATTTAAATTATACAATATAAATATAGTATTTACTATAATTCAAATTATATCTGTTACCATAATTTAAATTCTACAATAAATATAGCAGTTACTATAATTCAAATTATATCTGTTACCATAATTTAAATTATACAATAAATATAGCAATTACTATAATTCAAATTATATCTGTTACCATAACAGTTACCATATTTATGTTTATAATAACTATGTAAATTAAAACCGAAATTGCTTTTGAAATAAATAAATTTCAAAGGTTACAAATTTAATGTTTTCAGTTTAAGGGTTATCAAAATATTTTAATCAAAACAACAAAAAGATTTCAGAGAATATAGGCGTTGCCTCGCGCGCAGGGGGGGGGTGAATCGGAGATTTCCTCTTACTCAACTCATCCTCATGTGCGCGAGCTCACTTCTACTTCCTTTGTTGGTTACTACCCCATCTCATGTTTTAGTATATAAACACTTGATGAGAGTCTTCTTTTACCAATGTGGGATAGTAGGTCCTATATATACTCTCTATACTCAAGGAGTCTTTTGTGTTTTACCAATGTGGGATAGTCTTTTGAAATATCTATTTAAAGTTTTTACAACAGTTGTCCCTTGTAAAATTCATATCTCTTTCATATCACATCTTTTTTAGCTTCAATTTGGAGCGTTTATAGTTCTTTGAGTCCTGAATCCACTACAATTGAGTTTGCATCAATCGGACTTTTGGAGCTCGAGATATTGAAGTTGGAATGAACAAAGGTCGATATATGCAGATTGCAAGATTTGACTTTGAAGGCTTCGATTTCCATGATCTTCCTTATTTTATTTCTTTTTCCTTAGCTTTTCATAAATTCATGGATGTTAGCTTTTGAATGTCATTAGAATCACTTCATTTCGATCTTTAGAGCTTCCACTCTGCATAAAACACCGACTGAAGGTCAAATCTGTCAATCACCTCCAATTACTTCTTTTTTGCATCTTTCATCCAAAAAAGCCTTCAAAATATAAAACAAATAATATCAAGGCATTTTATACACAAAACATATGCAAAACACTACGTAAATATGGATGAAACTATCAAATAATATGGTCGCATCAATAATGTTTTTCAATTTTATTTTCATGCAATTATCATGTATCATGACTTAGATCATGAGTTTTGCAAATTGAATAGACTTAGGTTAGCCCTGTTTTTTGTTTTAATAGTTTTTAAATTGATTTTTTTTTCAATTCCAACCTTCATAACTCAATCTTGTTTCTTTTTATTTATTTTTTGTTTCTTTAATTTTATGTTTTAATATTAGGCTATTTTGGAATTTAGCTTCATCAATTCTTTTTTATTTTTCTTCACGTAGAGTTATCCTGATTTCATGAATTTATTTTTTCTCTCAATTTCAACCTTCAAAATTGAATTTGTTAGAAATGGAGCTTTATAGTTTTGTTTTTGTTGTTTATGAATTTATGATAAAACAAACAACCTTCATAAACCTAGACACATGTTTAATAGGTTAGCTTAAGTTAACTTATTTTTTCTTTTAAAATCCTTTTTTAGTTTTTTTTCCTGATTTGATCCTTTGATATTGGATTTCTTGAAAATTAAACTTTATAATTTTTATTTTTTTTCTTTCTACGGGGTAATCCCGATCTCATGACTTGGGTTACAGATTTGCAAGTTGACTTAGCTTGACTCAAGTAATTTTTTTTAATTTAACCTTATTTAAAAAAACAATTGTCTTTCAAAATTGGATTATTTAGGTACTGATATTCATAATTTGTTTTATAGATTTATCATGGTCTTATGACTCATTTCATAGGTTTGAAAGGTTAACTCGACTCAATCCAATATATTGTAGACTTAATATTTAAAAACTATCATTCATTATGTCATTGTATCAATATTAATAAAAAAAAAATAGTGTCCAATATGTATCACATTTATATTTTATGATTATTTTTTTATTGAAAAAAATGTTATCAATGCTTGCACAATTTTTTAAGCTAAAATAATTGATCAGGCCTAAAATGTATCACAAACCATTATCTAGTTTAATTATAATCTTGGTCAATTCAAGATAATGGAGCCTACCTATCTATTAGTAGGGGGTTTATTTTTATGAAAAGAGAGATTTATTAAAAGTCAAGAAATATTAATATTAGTTAATGTAAATACACATTTCGAGGATTATTATTTTTATCCATCAATTATTTATTATACTCAATTTTTTTTTCTTATTTAGATCTCATTATTTTTTTCTTGATTTCATTGTAAACTTGTAAGTTATATAAATATTTACTGTGATTTTTTATTGGAATTTCACCATTAGTTTATAAAATTTAACACAATTTATACTAAGAAAAAATACATAAAAATAATATTAGCACAAAATTTTTATTTTCTTGATTTATTTATAAATGGAAATATAGATATAATTATTTTATAATCAACCTCCAATGTAAATTCTCATTTATCATAAAGAATATAGATGACTTTATTTTCAAAAAAAAATTTCTTCTTCATTTTCATTTTGTTATTTTGAAAAGGGATAGGGTATTTCATTTTCTTATATGAAAAGTTTGAGTTTTTAATTTTATTAGATTTATACTCTTACAATTTTTATTTTTTTTTAATTCAAAATAATTTGAAAGAATATTTTAATTTTTTATATTAAAAATTATTATTATCATTTATTTTTAATTTAGAAATGAAAATTAAATTTGGAGATGTATTTTTATATTTTTTTATTAATTTAATTTTTATTTTTGTAAGGGAGAGAGGACTGTATTTTCTTATATGAGAAGTATGAGTTTTTATTTTGATTAGTTTTATACTTTTAATATTTTTTTAAAATAAATTTTTGAAAATATATTTTATCTCTTATATTAAAAGGTTATTATAAGTTGTTATTTTAATTAAAAATGAGACTTAGAGATTGATTTCTCATTTATTTTGTAGAATATTGAATTTTTTTTTATTTAGAGTTGCGGTGAACTCAAATTCGCTACAGCATTACTAGATTAAAAAAAAAACAAAATACAAGAGTTCTGCTATGATCAAAATAAAAAGAAAAAAGAAAAGAACCTTGTTAGGAACATTACAAGGTACAAATTTGCTATAGCCTTACTTGACTCAAATTTATTGGAATCTTGTTGGGTTTGAAAGAGAAAATGTAGAAACCTAACTAGGCTAAAAAAAGGGAACTTGATGGGTTCAATTTCTTACATTGCTCGGATATAACCTTCGTCCATATGCCTCTGATATTACGGTAGCTTCATAATCTTACACAATATAAACTTCACAAAACAATGATCTTGTGCAACAAGTGTTTATCCTTTTCTTATTTATTTTTTCATGTTGAGATTCTTGTAGTTGCGATCTTGTTGATTCATTTAGGTAGGTGAAGGCAAAGAAGCTATAGAAAGTCAATTGAAACATACTCGAAATAAATTTTATATAGTAATTAGTAAAAATATAGATCACACTCAAATTTATTTATGGTATGAAATATCAAACAAAAGGTGCACATAGTTGGGCATCATGTCTCACGATGCATGAAAAATGAAAACACACATTACAATATTATTTAGTGGTAGTTTGAGCAACAAGGAAGCGTAGAAGCTGATTATTTACTGGAAGAGCACGTCTGGAATGACCTCATCATGGCAGCAGAGAAAAGTTGAGAATTTCTCCATGGTGCGGCTGCACTCCGGGCATTTCATCGTCCCAGGGATCCTACCCATAGTCATCGGGAAATCGAAACGGCAACAAGGATGAGAAATGCCATGGATCGTTTTGTGGTGGTCTTCTAAGGCCAAGTCAAAGCCCTTGACAGGCACTTGGTCCTTCCACAACTCATACTCTACTAGTGTTGGCAAAATTGTGGTGCTGTGACCGTTGACCACAACATTAGATCCATTGCTGAGCACAGCCCATCCACCTTCTCTGTCGTAGCTAAGCAACTTCTTGATTTCCTGCATCATAGGGTCATGGTCATCGAGCTTGCCTAGCTGAATCTTGGAGTACAACATGCTTTCTATCCTGGTCCAAAAGAACCATATCATGGTAAGGTCTTCCCAGATGTAGCTCAGCTTCTCCGCGGTTATTGTCTCCATGAGTCGCCGGGTTTTCTCTCTTTTACTGCTCTTCCCCACGTAAACCATCTCCAGGGGAATGCGGGCTGCCTGCGCAACCGCTCGCGCGTTGTTTGTGAACTTCCTTACCCATTCAATGTCATCTCCTCCGTACAAGAAAATGTACTTTCCTTCCTTAATCTGATGATCAACAAACATTGAAGCTGGGTCAACACAAATATGTATAAACACAGGTAAAAATATATAATGTATGTATATTTGGACTGATTCTGTAACGAATTTACCCAATTAAGAATCACTGGGTCAATGCCATTAACTAGAAGCTCAAGCCTCCATGTCTCCTCCCTCCACAGAGATTCCTCTCTCAAGCTGGTGAAAGGGAAGGCATTGCTTCCCCAAATCCACATCATATGGAGTGCATTTGGGCAAACCAACTTGCCTTGAGGGTCGAGCACCACAAGAATCGGCTTGTTCCTGTAGTGCCACACCTCTTTAATGAACCTAATGACTGGCTTTTCGATCACTGAAGGGTGGTACACTGTGAACCATGGCATTGCAGACTGAATGCTTTCAAATCTATTCTTCATTGGATCACTCCATTGGACTGAATGGTCCATGACTGGGATCCAGACCACCTCATATTGACTATCCAGCCTAGGTCCATGCTGCCTCGATTCATTGTATATTTGTTCAAGAATTGAAAGCTCATCGTTCAAAATGTCAAGGCCAGAAATGAGCAATAACACATTTTTCCTTCTCAGCACATCAAGATGAACCTGTTAAATTCAAAGTAAGTATGAGAAATGTTTTGCATTAGATTGATAGCATTAATAGAGGAAATGGTAGGAGAGCGTACTCTTTTCTTGGAAGAGCCATCTATAAGTGGTTGGATGTCATCCTTGGCGTAAATCAGGGCCCTTAGGACCTTCATGTTGTCAATGTGGATCATTTCAAACAGATTCTTTAGCATTTGAAAGGTTTCGACATTCCTCTTTTCATCTACATCAAACACCATTGATTTTATAAACGAGCATTAATCTTCTGTTTTCTTATTCTCTATCCAACACATGATATCATAATACAAAAGTTGTGCAAACCTATGTATTCGTAGCAAGCAGCCAATTGCTTCCTGAGATGCTCAAGTATGTTGCTGAGTTTGTGAGCCAAGGTGGATAGCTCCCATGCCTCGGTGGTTGATACGGAAAACCTGAAATAAGAAATAAGTAAAAGAAGATATTACAAGGAATACATGATAGCTCAATAAATTAAAGATAGTGGACGAGAGAAAGCATACTCATGTCCCATGGTAGTGATGGCCGTAATCTGAGCCGCACAAGCCACAACACTCCTCAGGGTCCAGTAGACAGCAGTGGGGATATGGGCCATGGCTGTGGACAATGCTGGTACCTCTTGAGAAATGTATGATGTTGGTAGATCCTTGAACTCAACAACACACCTAGTTACGTCCATCATGAGCTTGATCACATTGTTTAGGGCATCGAAGCGAGCCTTCAAAGGCCCTAAGTTTTCCATGATACTAGGCAATTGCTTGAGGATTGCCATGGATTTGGCAAGCTGGTTAGAGGAGTAAATATGGGCAAGCAGCCAAAATTCTCCATAATTCAAAGCAAAAGCTGCCATGGTGAGCACCAGCTTTGCATCCCAGGAATAGCTTGCTAGGATATTGAAAATTGAGACAGTTGTTGCATGGGCATCAGTTCCACCCAGTGCCTTGTAAGCAATCTGCATCAAAATTAAAAATGTGAAATTTAAAAATTGTCATTGATTCTTTTGGTCAATGCCTATATATCATTTATTAAAATTGAAAGAAATTGTATAACCTCGCAGGAAATTGTATCTATTGTATACGACAGTGCATTGAGCATGGAAACAAAATTGACTTGATCATGAGTCTTGTCCTCCAATTCAACATACGCCTGGGAAATCAGCGTTATTAGACTTGATCACAGGAACATAAAAGAACAAAATAGAACAAAGCTCAGTTGCTATAAAGGTTAATTTCAAAGGATGAGTTAAGCTGTTATACCGTCAGAGAGGTGTCGATTTGCAAGGTGGCACGTTTGAGGATGTCTTCAACAAGGTGGAGAAGAGGTTTCACATCAACCTCTCTACCATCAGGAGCATGAGTTCCCACAATTTGTTTGATCATCACATTGTCATCAGACATTGTTATCATGCCGCCGCGGTCACTCTTGATCAGTTGCTGGCTCGCATTAAAACCTTGGGCAGGGTGCCTGAGGGGAAGGCCCGATGCCATTTTGTTAAGCTGATAGTAAACGATGGATTCTATGGGTTATGGAGCAGAGGTAGAGAAGGTTGGCTTGTGTGTCTTTGTTCCATATTTGGCATGCCTATTTATACTATGAGAAATGGAATAAAGCTCACTTGAATCAAATTCCTTCCTTGCTTCCATGCCAATCAAAATATTAGGAATGTTAAAGAGAAGGCTATACTTTTGTGGTCCCACTGTCTACCCTTCTCCTCCCTTACTTTATATAACATGGATTTTACCCTCCAAATCTGATTCCACGCTGCATTACAATGGTAGGTTTGGAACCTTTTCTTCTTTGCGAATTTTCTAGCAATTAAGGGTGGCAATATCATGTTCGGAAACATGGACATGTCTGAATATTTATCGATAACTTGGAAAAAAATATATATATTTTTTTGCGTTTAATTGGCTTAAAGAAATCCTAGTCGAAGGAAGAATATACATGATCGTCAACAGATTCTAATAGAATGTGGAACCACTAGAAACTGGTGTGTTCGTAATTCATAATTTTTTTTTTTTTTCAAGAGACAGAGTGAACGGAACAAAGTAAGAAATGATTCGTTTTTCTTTTCTTTTTTAGGTAAACAAAGACAGTTGATTGTACAAAGAAAGCAAATCTAGCAAGGACGAAACAAAATATATTATGTCCGTTTACTTCCTCGTATTAGTTTGTCTTTGGTTCCGATCCAATCAAATGGCCGTTAATTCTGGACATGCTGATATATCTGGGCTCCACAAAGCTTCAAAGTAATTAGATTGAGCTTTTATTTATTTTTAATTATTTTTTCCAGTTTTATCCTACCATGTTGGATTGATTGAAAATTATATTGTAATTTGTTTTTCTTATGAAGTTATTTTGATCTTATGATCTAGGTTATAGGTTTGATAGGCCGAGTTGACTAAAGTACTTTTTTAATCTTCTTTTTTAATATGATATTTTGTTTTTATTTTGTTTTTCAACATTGGGTTGGTTTGAGATTCAAATTGGTAAGTTATTTTGATTTAGTTTTTATAGAGTTTGGTCTCATAACTCAGATCATAAATTTGATAAATTAACTTGAGTTGATCTAATATATCACAATCTTAATAGTTAAAAAAAACTAAATATCATTTAATAATTCATCATTTCAACATTTTAAAAAAGATATAGTCTAATATGCATCTTAAAATAGCTTATGATTAATTGTTTTATTATACAATTGAACAATTTTATTTTATTAAAAATAATTAATCCACCTACAAAATAAATTATCTAATTTAATTCTAATCTTGGTTAATTCATGATATTGGAGTCCAACTATCTATTAGGAGGGGGTTTGTTTTGTTTTTTTTCTTTTTAAGAAAAGAGAGATTCATTAAAAAGAAAAGAAATAATAATATTAGTTAACTTACAATTCATTAAGGAAGAGGTAAGATGCACAAATTCATTAAGGAAGAGGTAAGATGCACATTTGTATGACTTTTATCCATTAATTCGTTATTATACTCTTCAAAGGGTTTTTTTTTTTATAGTAAGTCTCTTCATTATTTCTTGGTATCTATTTGAAAGTGTAGTTGAAATTGATTTTAAAACTGTTTTTCATTTAGAAATGTATCAAAATATTGTTTTTTATGTTTTAAAATATTTTTTAACATAAGCACATGAGAATAATCTAAAAATACCAGAAAAATTAAATTTAAAATAAAAATAAAAAATAAAATAATTTTTTAAAAAAATACTTTTAAAACGTAATGTCAAACAGGATTCAATAGAAACTCAAGTCATATAAGATATTTGTTGTGACTTCTGATCAGACTTTGACCATTAGTTTATAAAACTGAAGTCTATTTTTAATAAATAAATATAAAAAAAATTTAAACAAATGTTTTATTTTCTTGGTATTTTTATATATGAAAATATAAAAAAAAATATTTTTATTATCAATCTCCAATATAAATTTCATTTTCTATTTTCAAAAAGAGTGGATTTTATTTTCTTATATGAAAGGTTTGAATTTTTAATTTTACTGGTTTTATACTCTTAATTTTTTTTATTATCAATTTTTTTTTATTGAAAATATTGTGAAAGGATGTACATATATATATATATATATATATATTAATAGTTATTATTATTTTTTAATTAGAACTGAGAATTATATCCTGATATTACTTTATTTTATTTCTTTATTCTTAATTTTCATTTTTTTTTCATTTAGAAAGGGAGAGGATTTTATTTCCTTATATGAAAAGTTGAGTTTTTATCCTAATTAGTTTTACTTCTTTTTGTATTTTGTTTTTGAAAATAATTTGAAAGTATATTATATTTTTAGTATTAACAAATATTATAATTTATTTCTATTATAAATAAGAATTAAATCGGGAGATTTATTTTTATTCTATTTTATAAGAATATTGAATTTTGTTTTTGGAGCCATGTTCGACTAAAATTTGTTAGAACATTATGGACTTGAAAGAAGAAGAAAAAAAGTAATGCTAGGCTCAAAATAAAATGGAAGAAAGGTTGCTAGGTTCAAACTGCTAGAGTCTTGCTCGGTTCAAATTTGTTTAAGTTTTGCTAGACTCAAAGAACACAAAAGTACAAGAGCTTTGATGGGCTTAAAATAAAACAAACATAAATTTGATAGCCTTATTAGAATTAAATTTGTTGGGGGGGGCTTGTTTTACTTAAAAAGAGAAAAATATAGGAGCCCTTGTACGCTAAAAACAAGGAACCATGCCTTCCTATTAGTCTCAAATTCGCTAGAGCCTTGTTGAGATCAAGAAAGAAAAAACTCAAGAGCCTTGTTTGACCTAAGAAAGGAAATTTGCTGAGTTTACATTATCTAGAGCTTTGTTTGACTTGAGTTTCTTTGACTTAAAAAGAGAAAATAGTAGTAGCTTTGTTTGGCTAAAAAATAACCTTATTATATTCAAATTTAATAGTCTTGTTAAACTCAATTTTTTTAGAGATAAGTTGCCGCTAGAGTGTGGTTGAAGTTGTTTTTAAGAATATTTTTCATTCAGAAATGTATCAAAATGATATTTTATTTTTATTTTTATAAAACTATTTTTGATATCAGCACATGAAAATAATATAAAAACACCAAAAAAATCTAATTTAAAATAAAAAAAATTCATTTTTTTTTCAAAAACACTATTAAAATAAAATGTCAAACAAAATCTAAGAATGACTAGATAACATGGTTTGCTTAGAAGGGGTTTGGGAGTGCTTTTCAAAAGCGCTTTTGAAAAAATTTGATAAATTTTTATTTTTATTTTTAAGTTTAAATTAATAAAATTTGTAGATCATTTTGATGTGCTGATGTCAAAAATGATTTTTAAAAAATAAAAAAAACATAGTTTTAATATAATTTTGAACAAAAAATACTTTCAAAAGTAAACGCAGCAACAATCTCAAATAGACACTAAAAAATTGGGGCCTTACTATGCTCGAGGTAACAGGAAAACAAAAAAAAAAAAAATTGAGCCTTGCATAGCTTTAATTAGCTGAAATATTACAATAATTATATAATAGAAATAAGATTTTTAATTACCTATACAGGGCTCCTTTTGTATTTGAATTTCTTATTAACAATTGAAATTAATTGCCTTACATTTTCTTATATTATACCCTTTGGTTTACTAGCCTTTTTAAGTTTGCTCGGATACAACCTCTAGTCATATAATTGTATTGTTATGGTAGAATCATATATGATACACCACCTTAAAAGGTTTTCAAGAGAGTGAAATTATTAGGTTCTTACTTAGAAATAATGATGAATCACATGATACAGTGTTCTTTCAAAATAATTTCAGTCTATTTGTTGGCCCATGAAAAAAAAATATTTATGCATGAAATTTACAAAAAAAAAAAATGGAGTATTTTCCAAAAGGACTTATAATTGCTTTATCACGTTGAATAATAACAATTAGAACATCCACAAGGCATAACCTTCTTCTTTTTTTAAGAAATCCCCGATGTATTTGAGATCTCAACATATATATATTTATCAGTTCTTAATTTTTTTTGGATGCCCTCATGATTGTTTCAGTCAATTATTAATCATGTACAATGAATTCTTGAACTCAATGTTTGTTTTTTGATTCACAACTATGAGTGAATTGTTCTAACCGTAATGTTTTGCAATCCTTCATTGCTACCTAGTGTGATGAGTGATTGTTGTAATTTGGATTTTTTTCTTGAAACTTTGTTGATGCTTTTGCAATTTCCATTTGAACCTAGTTTGATGGGTGATCCTAATTGAGCTTTTTTCATAAATAATTTTCTTATGCTCAAATTGAGATAAAAAAAAAAATGATATATTTATATATGAAATCAAGGAAAGCCTTGCCTTATTAAAGCAAAAACTATCTGATTTATAAGTCTTTACCTTATCTAGCTTTATTTTGTTTAGATCATTAGATATTTTGTATTACAAGTCTCTAAATATTGAAATTACAATGCATCATTAGTTATGATGTCTAATTAAGATATGTGATAGGCAAAGCAATTATGGGCTTTGAAAAACTTTCTTGATTTATAGACACTAATGGGTTGGTTTTCTCTTTCCATTCAAATACATGTTTTGGATCATGATTGCAATCCTAAATGTTTTGTTTTCTAGAGGAATTCACCATTTCAACCCTCTAAGATGGTGGAGCAAGATAGGAAATATTTCTACTATAGAACATCAAGATATTTTTATAATAAAAAACAATTAAGTTTTGTTAAAGAAATGTGACACATGCTTTGAACTAAGAGTTTTTTTAGAAATCCAAGTTTGCTAAAAAATTATCTTGGTAAGTTTTATTAGCTTATAAAAGATCATATGTTGCGCAAATTATAGGGTTTATTCATGACTTCAGAGGTTTAATACATGTAAAGAGATATTTGGCTTGAATTTTTTTTAATATCTTTGATTTAGATCAATACAATCATGTATTGTAGTTTTTTTTTTTTTATCTATATAAGATAAAATGAATAATCTTCTTTGGATCTTATTAGTTGGGTTTCCATTTGCTCTTATCTTTCTTTGATATTGAGAAAATTGTTTTTGGCACCAACTTACATATTATTAACTAATTATGATGTGTTGTCTTATCATATACTTTGGCCATCCTTATTGAGTTCAATTGATAATTGAAAATTATAATTAGTCTTTTTTCAGTAATTATGTTTCTTCTAGCTCTATTTCCATCAATACTATCAAAGATATTATTTTGACATGTAATGACATCATTACTTTTATTATATATACTATTTAATAAGAAGTGTTGTGTCAACTTAGGAGTATAAATCAAATTTCCTGAGATTCATCTACAAGCTTGTTAAGGTGTTCTTGGAATGACTTTAATTTTTTTATTATTAGTTTGTCATCCACTCTTTACTTGATATATTATCAATATAAATCACTTTATTTGTCAAGTTTTTTCATTTGCATCTCTAGGGTAACCTCTAAACCATGCATACAAACTTTTATACTCTACCATGATGTTTGTATATTCAAATTGCATTTTTACAAAAAGATATATTGTCTATAATTTGGATAAATTGTCATTATCTCTAACACCATTTCATGAGATATTCACAACACTATTATTATATATAGTTTACTATTTATCCCATGTATCATCTTTTGTTTCCATCATCATGATATCCTTATTTAGGAAACCAATATTTAGAGGCTCATAGGCATCATTAGCATTATCTATTACATGATCAATGATAGCATTACATTTCATGTCATATAAATGAAGTTATATTCAACCAACAATATTTTTCATCTTACATTTTCATCTTGATATTTGATTTGATAGATATGATTTTTCTAAAATGTATATAAGAGTGTCCATTTTAAAAATCAACCGTGCGGTATACTATATGTATTGATAAGGCTATAAAGTGTTCAATACCATACTTTAACATGAGTATTTTTCTAATATATTAAAGTTAAACTTACAATCGATGAATTTCTTAGTAGCATAGCAAATGATTCTCTTTCCATCTAAAATCATTGTGCTACATAACCTATAATAACTTTATAGATTATCAAGTACAATATGAAAAGCTTTCTCAATATGTGTAAGATCAATAATATATATAATATGATTTTATCAAAGATTTTCTAACACATTTTATACTACTTTCCTTTTTTTTTTTCTTTCAAAGTATATGAAATATAGGCTCATAGTTCACGGTTATTTGAGAAATAAATTACACATAATTAAATCATCCTAAAAACTTTGTACTTTCCTATTAGTGTTTGGTCTTACATTACTTGAATTAAATTAACCTTGTTAGTATTAATTGTTTTACCTTTATTACTTATAATGAAGTCAAATAACTTCTTACACTTGATGTTAAAAGTACATTTTATATGATTCAACTTAAATTGATACTTTTGCATCCCTTAAAATATCTTTCTTAAAATGAATGTGGTATTTTTATCGTTTTGATTTGGAAATTATTTCATCTATATATGTATCTCATTTTTAATTTATGAATTATATTATGGAATACCATGGTCATTATACAATGATAAGTTACTCTAGCATTCTTTAACTTAAAAGGCATGACTTTATAATATAATGTACCTTATAGCATGATGAAAATGGTTATGATATGGATAAGATTTGTCAAGCTATATAGCACTGGCAAGGCTCATGGTAAAGAGAGAAAGAAATAGTGATGCGTCTTCACAGACAATGCATGAGGTAAAGGTGTCATTATCTAAGTTCTTAAAGTTGGCACCTATAACCCTTAAAGGGATGGATAATTTTGATGACCCCTAGTAGTTCTTGGATACGGTGTGAAGGAGGTATACAACCAAAGGATGCACAAATCATCGTGTAATAAGTTTAGCATATTTTAAACTTGAAGAAAATATGATTGTTAACTAATATAGATCCAAGAAGAGAGGGAGAGAGAGAGAGAGAGAGAGAGAGAGAGAGATTACATGATTCTCTTCTTATAACATGTAGGGAATTCTTGGATATGTTCTTAGAATGCTTTCTGTAAGAGAGCATGATGAATGCTAGGTCTTATGCTTTGAGAAACTAGTTTAGGGTGACATGTATATGACATAAGATTTTGCTTATTTGTCTCGGTATTATTGAAGAGATGAAGTTTAATAGGTTTGCCAAAAGTCTTAGTCTATAATACAATCATCAACCCAATTCATTTTAAGCTATCAACACCCTAATACATAAATTAAATCCTTTAAATTATAAATTCATCAAATCAAAATAAAAGTCTTAATTCTTTTTTGTTTTTTCCTTATTTAACTCTCTAACTGTAAATAATAAGGATATGGAATACCTACTTGTTTTCTCCAACCCTTCTTGAACCCAAAATCTTTATTTTCAAAACTAACATCCCTTTAAGGAGAACAAAGTCATGGTAAGGGGAAAACAAGAAGAAAAAGAAGAAAGATAAATAAATCTTTGGTCATACTCTTATATATATAGGTTAGATTAGGTTATTTAGGTGACTTGGGCTTGGTCTAGAAATTTAGCTCTTACACTTGCTATTAGTTGAACTAGATATTGCAATTAGTACGGTTTATAATGTAAATAAGGTTTTCAATCCTAGTTATAAATGCCTAAATTATGTAGAAAGAAACTATGGTTCTCAAGTTTTAAAGTTCCAAAACTTAACTATAGAGAAAAGTCTATAATATTCTGAAAGGTTTATTTCACTAATATTCTTAAGAAAATCAACTAAAATGTTTTTTTTTTAATATAACTAAAACATCCTAGTTAGGAAAAAATCTAATTAAATCAAAAGTCCTAATAAAAATAGGAAAATGAATTTGAATGCTAGGAAAATTAAAATGATTTTGATTATTCCAAGTTTAAGCATGATAAAGATTTCTTCTTAATTCTAAATGAAACATGACCGTTAAAATGCTTGGCTAAGTTTCTACGCAATTTAAAGGTTAGAGAGATAACAAATTATTTTTGTATAAATAAAAAGAAAAATTAAATATTCTTGCCATCAAACTCTAATATAAATTCTCAGTTATCATAAAAATATATAGAAATTTTATTTATATTTATTCTTTTCTTCATATTATTTTTTTATGTTTTTTTTCACAAAGTGGAGCGACTTTATATTTTTATATGAATAAAAAAATCAAAAAATTAATGACACAATTATGGGTAAAACCCATTGTTTTAAACATCTATCATATTTACATTTTTTGTTAAAATAAATTATCATTGTACTAAGACGTCAAATCTATTATGGATACAAAATTCATAACTTTGCAATAGACTACAAGAGAAATATTACAGAAGATTATATATTTAAATATAGATGTAATATAAAATGTTATAAAACAAAAAATAAATGTGCTTTAAAATGGTTTGTTTTATAATATAAACGTACATCATGCTATAATTTGATTATTGATTTTTTTAATAATTTTTCTTTTAACTGCACCTAAAGTAACTAGTGATATTGTTTAATAAATATTTGGTTTCTTCTTCTTGAGTTTTTTATTTTATTTTTTATAACTAATACTAGTATAATAGATAAAGATAACTTTAATTCTTATATTTTTTATAATAATTGTTTTTGTCTAAATCTTAATCTATTTTAATTAGAGATTAAGAGATTGCATAACTCTACTAAAATAAAGACATATACATTTATACAAATATATATACATACATATATATGTATGATGTATGTATGGGTGTGAAGCTGGTTTGTTTATAAACTAAGGTATGACAATGAGTATTTATGGGTCAACATCCACCATAGTCATACTTTATTTATTACTCAACAAATAAGGAATTTAGATATCAATATTTATCTATCAACATTTGATTATCCATATAGATATTCATTATACAAGTGCTATGTATGTATATGTATATATGCATGTGTATTTGTATGTAATTACTCATCAAGTAAGGTAATTATCTAAAAAATCATTTATTCGGGTTAGTATACAAGTACTATGTATGTATGCATGTGTGTGTGTGTGTGTGTGTGTGTGTGTGTGTGTGTGTGTATCTTGGGTTGTGATTGAGTCGGGTTTGATAATATACATTACTCATCAAGTCAAATAATTACCTATAAAAATCATTTATTTGGGTCAATATTTATTGGGTTTCGAAAAATGTTTTCATCTCGATATAAGAGGCATAACGTAGAAAAATCTTTACTCATCAATCAACAACATGACAAAGGCTAATATATTTCATATCATTTTGAAGTAAAAAATAATTTGTAAAACATAGAAAAATATCTTATACCTTGATTTATGACGAGCCAATTCATTGGTTTCTATATTGTTTCGTCTTTTAGAAAAACAAAATAAGATCATAAAATCTTTAGGTGAGATATGTAATGTCCATATAATATAAAGTTTGAGTTTGATGTAATTTGTGTACTTATATTTTCTAGATAGCTACCTAAAGTTATTATTGACAGTGAGAGGCAAACTAGTTATAATTTATGTAAACTACTTGATTCTTTTAGATGAAGATAAAGAAGCTATTAAAATTATGTCTACAAAAATAACTATTACATAAAAGTAGAAAATAAAACGGAAAGCCAGGAAAGTCTCCACAATATAAAACATACTCAGAATAGACTTTATATATTAATTGATAAAACAAATTAATTAAGTATAAGGATTACATAGATCTCACTCATATTTATTTTATGATATGGAATTAACTTCAAATACCAAACCCATAAATTGGGCGCCATAGTTGGACATCATGTGTCACAACACTCGAAAATTGAAAAGTAAGAAAAAAAAAACACACTCGACAATATTTTATTTGCTTGTAGTATGAGCTACAAGGAAGCGTAGAAGCTGATCATTTACTGGAAGAGCACGTCTGGAATGGTCTCATCATGGCAGCAAAGGAAAGTGGAGAATTTTTCCATGGCACGGTTGCACTCCGGGCATTTCATGGTATGAGGGATCCGACCAGTAGTCATCGGGAAATCAAAGCGGCAGCAAGGATGAGATATGTCATGAAGCTTAAGGTGGTGGTCGTGGAAGGCTAAATCAAAGCCCTTGTCAGGCACCTGGTCCTTCCACAAGTCATACTCTATTAGGGCTGGCAAAACTGTGGTACTGTGACCGTTGACCACAACATTAGACCCATTGCTGAGCACAGCCCATCCACCTTCTCTATCGTAGCTCAGTAACTTCTTGATTTCCTGCATCATAGGATCATGGTCATCGAGTTTGCCAAGCTGAATCTTGGAGTACAGCATGCTCTCCAGCCTGGTCCAAAAGAACCATATCATGGTAAGGTCTGGCCACATGTAGCTCAGCTTCTCCGCGACGATTGTATCCATGACTCGCTGGATTTTGTCCCTTTTGCTGCTCTTCCCGACGTAAACCATCTCTAGGGGAATGCGGGCTGCCTGCGCAACCGCACGGGCATTTTTTGTGAACTTCCTCACCCATTCAATGTCGTCTCCTCCGTACAAGAAAATGTATTTTCCTTCCTTAATCTGATGATCAAAAGAATATTGAAGCAAATTTCAACACAAACATGTACACGGACATATATATAGATATAGATATTTAATGTATGTATGTTTGGATTGATTCTGTAATGAATTTACCCAATTAAGAATCACTGGGTCAATGCCATCAACTAGAAGCTCAAGCCTCCATGTCTCCTCCCTCCAGAGAGATTCCTCTCTCGAGCTGGTGAAAGGGAAGGCATTGCTTCCCCAAATCCACATCATGTGAAGGGCATTTGGGCAAACCACCTTGCCTTGAGGGTCAAGGACCACAAGAATAGGCCTGTTCCTGAAGTGCCACACCTCCTTAATAAACCTAATGACTGCCATTTCAATCAATGAAGGGTGGTACACTGTGAACCATGGCATTGCAGACTGAATGCTTTCAAATCTATTCTTCATTGGATCACTCCATTGGACTGAATGGTCCACGACTGGGATCCAGACCACCTCATATTGACTATCCAGCCTAGTTCCATGCTGCCTCGATTCATTGTATATCTGCTCAAGAATTGAGAGCTCATCATTTGAAATGTCGAGGCCAGAAATGAGGAGTAGCACATTTTTCCTTCTTAGCACATCAAGATGGACCTGTTAAATTCAAAGGTAAGTATGAGAATTGTTTTGCTTTAGATTGATAGCATTCATAGAAGAAATGGTAGGAGAGCGAACTCTTTTCTTGGAAGACCCATCTATAAGTGGCTGGATGTCATCCTTGGCGTAAATCAGGGCCTTTAGGACCTTCATGTTGTCAATGTGGATCATTTCAAACAGATTCTTTAGCATTTGAAACGTTTCGATACTCCTCCTTTCATCTGCATCAAACACCATTGTTTTTTTTTATCAGCGTGCTGGATTGATCCTTTTTACATTCATTAATTTTCTGTTTTCATATTTCCTACTCAACACATGATAGCATAATACAAAAGTTGCTAAGGTACAAACAAACCTATGTGTTGGTAGCAAGTAGCCAATTGCTTCCTGAGGTGCTCAAGTATGTTGTTGAGTTTGTGAGCCAAGGTGGATAGCTCCCATGCCTCAGTGGTTGATACAGAAAACCTGAAATAAGTAAAAGAGAATATTACTTGGAATACATGATGGCTCAATAAATTAAAGATGGTGGACTAGAAAAGCATACTCATGTCCCATGGTAGTGAGGCCAGTTATCTGAGCCGCACAAGCCACAACACTCCTGATGGTCCAGTAGACAGCAGTAGGGATATGGGCTATTGCTGTAGACAATGCTGTTACTTCATTAGAAATGTAAGATGACGGTAGATCCTTGAACTCAACCACGCACCTAGCCACGTCCATCATGACCTTGATCAAATTGTTAATGGCTTCGAAGCGAGGCTTCAAGCTCCCAGAATGTTCCATGATGTTAGGCAACTGCCTGAGGATTGCCATGGATTTGGCAAGTTGGTTTGACGAGTAAATCTGGGCAAGCAGCCAGAACTCCCCATAGTTTAAAGCAAAAGCTGCTAAGGTTAGCACCAGCTTTGCATCCCAGGAATAGCTTGTTAGCATGCTGAAAATTGAGAGAGTTGTTGCGTGGGCATCTGTCCCACTCAGTGCCTTGTAGGCAATCTGCAGAAAAAAGTAATGCCGGTAAATTTTGTTTGATTAATGAATATATATCATGGCATTAAAGCTGAAATATATTGAAGAACCTCGCAGGAAATTCTGTCTATTGTATACGTCAGTGCATCGATCATGGAAACAAAATTGATTTGTTGAGCCTTGTCATCCAATTCAGCATGGGCCTGGGAAGTCTGCGTAATCAGACGTGATCACAGGAACATAAAAGAACAAAAAACAACTGATGAGTTAAGCTGGTATACAGATTAATTTCCAAGGATGAGTTAAGTTCATTACTATACCGTCAGAGTGGTGTCGATTTGCAAGGTGGCACGTTTGAGGATGTCTTCAACAAGGTGGAGAAGAGGTGTGACATCAACCTCTCTGCCGTCAGGAGCATGAGTTCCCACGATTTGTTTCATCATCACATTGTCATCAGACATTGTCAGCATCCCGCCACGGTCACTCTTGATCAGTTGCTGGCTCGCGTTAAAACCTTGGGCAGGGTGCCTGAGGGGAAGGCCTGATGCCATTTTGTTAAGCTGATAGTAAGCGATGGATTCTATGGGTTATGGAGAAGAGGTAGAGAAGATTGGCTTGTGTGTGTTTGTTCCATATTTGGCATGCCTATTTATACTATGAGAAATGGAATAAAGCTCACTTGAATCAACTTCGTTGCTTCCATGCCAATCAAAATCTTGTTGTCGAGAATAAACTCCTCGTCAAGATTGGCATGTGTCTCGTTGTTCCATAATTGCGCGTATTCGGGCACAGGTTAAAGTGAAGGAAGGCTACACTTTTGTGGTCCCTATGTCTACCCTACTTCAGAACTTCCTCCTCACTTTATGTAACATTGATTTAGCCTCACAAATTTGATTCAACACTGTATTTCAATGTTAGGTCTGAAACTTTGTCTTAAGGTACGGAAGACGTAAGATCCAGTTGTCGAGTCCATCAAATATCCCACATATAAAAAGAAAAAAATAATAATAACAATTAAATTGCTGTGCTTAATTGGCTTAAAGAAGTCTTAGTTGAACAGAGAATATACAGTATCATCAACGGATTCTGATGATATTTTCCGTTTGAACCAACCCTGTGCTTGGCTTCCTTACTTGATGTAGAAGATCAAGTAACGGATGATCCAGCCATGATTGCAGCAACTGAACTTAAGCATGAAGAAGACCAAGTAATGGAAGATCAAGTAACGGCTGATCCAGCCATGAATGCAGCAACTAAGGAATAACTGAAACGTAATTGAGGATCTTGTAAAATAAGTATATACAACTGTTGTTAGCTGGAATATAGATACGTTAGAACCTAATGAGGTAATGATATAAATATGAACATATGTACAAAAGAATGTAATAAAGCAAAAACAGAGAGTACTCTGTAAAATACAATTGAATTGAACTTTTTATACCTGATACCTCTTTTACGTGTGCTAGTGATTGAGAATTTTCTTCTTTAAACACAAAAAGTGAGCAGATATAAAGAGATATGATTCCTTGCTTCGTTGGAGATAAACTAGAAATTTCATATATTTAACCAAAAAAAGAAAGCAAGTGATACAACAAAAATATGCTTGGTACGTACAATATGTTCCCCGTCCATTGCCCACCATTGCAGACAATCATTCAAAGAGCTTTTAGTTCGGATCTTATCAATCCGAAAAATATAAAGAGATATTTGAGGGAAAATATATTAATATTTTGAAACCAAAGGCATAATTATTATTTTCCAAAACAAAATGCATTACTATTATGGAGAAGAAAAATTAAAGTTAGAAGATTTAGCTTTGGAGAAGGAGATATGACTGTTTTACTCTCTTTCAGTACTAGTTGTTTACCGGTTGTTTCAGTTAAACCGGTCATTCAAGATGGATGAGCACACACAAGACTTTGCTAAGCCATCCATTCTCTAGAGAGGTAGTTAATATACATGGTGTAAGATCTTTAAAATAAGGAATGAGTTGGTAGTTACCTTAATAGAGTGAGTGTACTAGAAGTTATCTTGAATAAGTTCACTGAGTAGTTGTTACAATTGGCTTTGAACTTTTAAACTTATACAATTTTATCCTTACTAAAATTTCAACAACAACCTTAGCTTTACGCGTCTTTTTTACTTCGGTACTTGATTTTGAATTTATGCAATGTGACCATCAATTGACCATTAAACTCTCGATATTCTTCAATTCCACCCCTGATTTCATTTAATTGACTTCATAAAAATTGAATTTGGTCTCTGAAAGTTCTAATCTTCTCAATTAAACCTGAATTAGACTCATGAACTTGATTTTTCACCAATTAAACACTTAATAAAATTAATTTAATCAATTTAAAGTATAATTAAGTCCTTTGCAGTGGACTCATTAATATGGTTGGACAAAACTTTTCTCTCTCTCAAGTAAATAGAAAACATTATATATATATATATATATTGTTCGAAAAACTCTCTTTTTCTTTTTCATCATCCGAAAATGAAAACATGATACACATTGAGGAACAAAATGTAAATACCAAATAAAAGATGAATCAAACCTGAAAAAATAAAAGTTGAGGATTTAATTGAAATTTATGATGCTTTGTGAACGATGAAAAAAAAAAGCTCTATTATTCTTTATATTAATTTGATTTGTATTATTTTAATTTTTCTTAAAACCAAAACATTTTTTTACACCTGAAATCTTAGCAATATAATTTCAGAGAGATAAAGTGACAAAAACAGAGGTAATGAATATATTGTTTTATAATAATAGTTATTATTATTTGTTTTTAATTGGAAATGAGAATTAAATCCTGATGTTACTTTATTTTATTTCTATATTCTTAATTTTCATTTTTTTTCATTTAGAAAGGGAGAGGATTTTATTTCCTTATATGAAAAGTTGAGTTTTTATCTTAATTAGTTTTACTTTGTTTTTATTTTGTTTTTGAAAATAGTTTGAGAGTATATTATATTTTTAGTATTAACAAATATTATAATTTATTTCTATTATAAATAAGAATTGAATCGGGAGATTAATTTTTATTCTATTTTATAAGAATATTGAATTTTGTTTTTGGAGCCATGTTGGACTAAAATTTGTTAGAACATTATGACTTGAAAGGAAAAAAAAAAAACAGTAATGCTAGGCTCAAAATAAAATGGAAGAAAGGTTGCTAGGTTCAACCTCCTAGAGTCTTGCTCGGTCGAAATTTGTTTAAGTTTTGCTAGACTCAAAGAACACAAAAGTGCATGAGCTTTGATGGGCTTAAAATAAAACGAACATAAATTTGATAGAGCCCTGATAGAATTAAATTTGTGGAGCCTTGTTTTACTTAAAAAAGAGAAAAATATAGGAGCCTTTATAGGCTAAAAACAAGGAACCATGCCTTGTCGTATTAGACTCAAATTCGCTAGAGCCTTGTTGAGATCATGAAAGAAAAAACTCAAGAGCCTTGTTTGACCTAAGAAAGGAAAAATACAGGAGCTTTGTTAGACTCAAAATGACTAGGTACAAGTTCGTTGAACATTTGCTGGACTCAAATCTGCTAGAGCCTTGCCAAAATCAAAATGAACATGAAATTTGCTGAGTTTACATTATCTAGAGCTTTGTTTGACTTGAATTTGTTGGGCTTAAAAAGAGAAAATAGTAGTAGCCTTGTTTGGTTAAAAACTAACCTTATTATATTCAAATTTAATAGTCTTATTAAACTCAATTTCTTTAGAAATAAGTCCTGGAAGTATGATTGAGTTGCTTTTAAAAATATTTTTCATTTAAAAATGTATCAAAATGATATTTAAAAAAAAAACTATTTTTGATATCAGCACATGAAAATAACATAAAAACACTAAAAAAGTTTAATTTAAAATAAAAATTAAAAATAAAATAATATTATTTTATTCAAAAACACTATTAAAATACAATACCAAATAGAATATAAGAATTACTAGATAACAGGGTTTGACTAAGAAGTTGGGGCCTTACTAGGCTCGAGGTAACAAGGAAAACAAAAAAAATTATTGAGCCTTGCAAGGCTTTAATTAGCTGAAATATTACAATAATTATATAATAGAAATAAGATGTTTAATTACCTATATAAGGCTCCTTTTGTATTTGAATTTCTTATTAACAATTGAAATTAATTGCCTTATATTTTCTAATATTATACCGTTTGGTTTGCTAGCCTTTTTAAGTTTGCTCAGATACAACCTTATTATTATGGTAGAACCATGGTTGTCAAAATCATGATTTTTACACATTGTGTAGGTAGAAAAATCATAAAATCGTAAGTAAAATATTTTCGATTATAATATAACATAATTATGGCCATAAAACTTCATTAGTTAAGGTTCATAAATAACTTAAAAATACATTATAAAACAATTATGTCCATATAATTTCATTAGGTAAAAACTAACAAATTTAAAATAAATATTTTACGGGTGTGCTATATAACGTAAAATCTGTCTAATGTCTGGAATGGTCTCATCATGCCAGCAAAGGAAAGTGGAGAATTCTTCCATAGTGCGGTTGCACTCTGGGCACTTCATGGTATAAGGGATCCGACTAGTAGTCATCGGGAAATCGAAGCGGCAACAACGATGAGATATGTCATGAAGCTTAAGGTGGTGGTCGTGGAAGGCTAAATCAAAGCCCTTGTCAGGCACCTGGTCCTTCCACAAGTCATACTCTACTAGGGTTGGCAAAACTGTTGTGCTGTGCCCGTTGACCACAACATTAGACCCCTTGCTGAGCACAGCCCAGCCACCTTCTCTATCGTAGCTGAGCAACTTCTTGATTTCCTGCATCATAGGATCATGGTCATTGAGCTCGCCAAGCTGAATCTTGGAGGACAGCATGCTCTGTAGCCTGGTCCAAAAGAACCATATCATGGCAAGGTCTTCCCAGATGTAACTCAGATTCTCCACGGTAATTGTATCTATAACTCGTCGGATTGTGTCCATTTTGCTGCTCTTCCCCACGTAAACCATCTCTAGGGGAACATGGGCTGCCTGCGCAACCGTACGAGCATTTTTTGTGAATTTCCTCACCCATTCAATGTCGTCTCCTCCGTACAAGAAAATATACTTTCCTTCCTTAATCTGATGATCAAAAGAATATTGAAGCAAATTTCAACACAAACATGTACACGGACATATATATATATATATATATATATATATATATATATATATTTGGACTGATTCTGTAAAGAATTTACCCAATTAAGAATCACTGGGTCAATGCCATTAATTAGAAGCTCAAGCCTCCATGTCTCCTCCCTCCAGAGAGAATACTCTCTCAAGCTGGTGAAGGGGAAGGCATTGCTTCCCCAAATCCACATCATATGGAGGGCATTTGGGCAAACCACCTTGCCTTGAGGGTCAAGGACCACAAGAATCGGCTCGTTCCTGAAGTGCCACACCTCCTTAATAAACCTAATGACTGCCATTTCAATCAATGAAGGGTGGTACACTGTGAACCATGGCATTGAAGACTGCATGCTTTTAAATTTCTCATTCATTGTATCACTCCATTGTACTGAATGGTCCATAATCGGAACCCAAACCAACTCATAGTGACTATCCAGCTTGGCTTCATGTTGCTTCGAATCATTGTATATTTGCTCAAGAATTGAGAGGTCATCAATCGAAATGTCGAGGCCAGAAATGAGGAGTAGCATATTTTTCCTTCTTAACACATCAAGATGGACCTGTTAAATTCAAAGGTAAGTATAAGAAATGTTTTAGCATTGATAGCATTAATAGAAGAAATGGTAGAAGAGCGAACTCTTTTCTTGGAAGAGCCATCTATAAGTGGTTGGATGTCATCCTTGGCGTAAATCAAGGCCTTTAGGACCTTCATGTTGTCAATGTGGATCATTTCAAACAGATTCTTTAGCATTTGAAACGTTTCGATACTCCTCCTTTCATCTGCATAAAACACCATTGTTTTTATCAGCGTGCTGGATTAATCCTTTTTACATTCTTTAATTTTATGTTTTCTTATTTCCTACTCAACACATGAGAGCATAATACAAAAGTTGCTAAGGTACAAACAAACCTATGTGTTGGTAGCAAGTAGCCAATTGCTTCCTGAGATGCTCAAGTATGTTGTTGAGTTTGTGAGCCAAGGTGGATAGCTCCCATGCCTCAGTGGTTGATACAGAAAACCTGAAATAAGTAAAAGAAAATATTACTTGGAATACATGATGGCTCAATAAATGAAAGATGGTGGACTAGAAAGCATACTCATGTCCCATGGTAGTGAGGCCAGTTATCTGAGCCGCACAAGCCACAACACTCCTCATGGTCCAGTAGACAGTAGTAGGGATATGGGCCATTGCTGTAGACAATGCTGTTACTTCATTAGAAATGTAAGATGATGGTAGATCCTTGAACTGAACCACGCAACTAGCCACGTCCATCATGACCTTGATTAAATTGTTAATGGCTTCGAAGCGAGGCTTCAAGCTCCCTGAATGTTCCATGATGTTAGGCAACTGCCTGAGGATTGCCATGGATTTGGCAAGTTGGTTTGATGAGTAAATCTGGGCAAGCAGCCAGAACTCCCCATAGTTTAAAGCAAAAGCTGCTAAGGTTAGCACCAATTTTGCATCCCAGGAATAGCTTGTTAGCATGTTGAAAATTGAGAGAGTTTTTGCGTGGGCATCTGTCCCACTCAGTGCCTTGTAGGCAATCTGCAGAAAAAAGTAATGCCGATAAATTTTGTGTGATTAATGAATATATATATATATATATCATGGCATTAAAGCTAAAATATATTGTAGAACCTCGCAGGAAATTCTGTCTATTGTATACGTCAGTGCATCGATCATGGAAACAAAATTGATTTGTTGAGGCTTGTCCTCCAATTCAGCATGGGCCTTGGAAGTCTGCGTAATCAAACGTGATCACATGAGCATAAAAGAACAAAAAACAACTGATCAGTTAAGTTGGTATACAGATTAATTTCCAAGGATGAGTTAAGTTTATTACTATACCGTCAGAGTGGTGTCGATTTGCAAGGTGGCACGTTTGAGGATGTCTTCAACAAGGTGGAGAAGAGGTGTGACATCAACCTCTCTGCCGTCAGGAGCATGAGTTCCCACAATTTGTTTCATCATCACATTGTCATCAGACATTGTTAGCATCCCGCCGCGGTCACTCTTGATCAGTTGCTGGCTCGCGTTAAAACCTTGGGCACGGTGCCTGAGGGGGAGGCCTGATGCCATTTTGTTAAGCTGATAGTAAGCGATGGATTCTATGGGTTATGGAGCAGAAGTAGAGAAGATTGGCTTGTGTGTCTTTGTTCCATATTTGGCATGCCTATTTATACTATGAGAAATGGAATAAAGCTCACCTGAATCAACTTAGTTGCTTCCATGCCAATCAAAATCTTGTTCTCGAGAATAAATTCCTCGTCAAGATTGCATGTGTCTCGTTGTTCCATAATTGCGCGTATTCGGGCACAGGTTAAAGTGAAGGAAGGCTACACTTTTGTGGTCCCTATGTCTACCCTACTTCAGAACTTCCTCCTCACTTTATGTAACATTGATTTAGCCTCACAAATTTGATTCAACACTGTATTTCAATGTTAGGTCTGAAACTTTGTCTTAAGGTACGAAAGACGTAAGATCCAGTTGTAGAGTCCATCAAATATCTCACATATAAAAAGAAAAAAATAATAATAACAATTAAATTGCTGTACTTAATTGGCTTAAAGAAGTCTTAGTTGAACAGAGAATATACAGTATCATCAACGGATTCTGATGATATTTTCCGTTTGAACCAATCCTGTGCTTGGCTTCCTTACGTGTGCTAGTGATTGAGAATTTTCTTCTTTAAACAAAAAAAGTGAACAGATATAAAGAGATATGATTATTATTATTATTATTTGTTGGACTGAAGCCCAAAACAAAACTGCCACAGGCCCTTTAGGGCCTGTGAAGAGATAATCCCAGGGGTTATGACCCCTGGGAAATGAACGGCTGCAGCTCTTTAATTATCTTCTGGAGGGCCACGGCTGGAGCTCTTTAATTATGTAATTGATGGCTGCAACCGTTTCCTCTTTTTTTTAACATCTTCATCTTCACTGTCCTTCACCAGCGCTGGCCTAGCCAGCGCTGGTTAATTTCCCCTTTGCTGGCAGCCTACGGGCTGCCAGTATCATCACATATATATATATATATATATATATATATATATATATATATATATAAAAACAAATATTTCATATACCAATATAAACACAGTTTCTTCAAGTAGTCGCCTAAAACCGGCTCATCACTAATAAATCCAATGCTGTTTACTTTAGTTTTATAATTGGTTTCCTAATAATTCAACATGAAATGGCTCTGATACCACTTGTTGAATCTAGCATTTCATAATATAAAGAAATGATGTTCATGTTGAATTATCAAGAACGCATAAAATGCATAAACTATAAAGCAGAAGTGCACATGAATCCATATTCGGAAGTCGCTATCTAGAGTCGTACAGATGGCCTTCCAGATTAACACATTCACCTTAGAGAGCCCTTTGATTCTCTCTAACCTTAGCCTTATTTTCTCTCTGATAATGGGATGTTAGTATGAGAATATAGCACGTGTAATCTGGGGACCATGACCATATATATAGGCAATCAAGTGTCTTTTGGTTTTCATGCCTTTTGGCATTTCCACCCTTTGGTATTCCTTTTGGCATTCCCATCACTAAAATAGGAATAACCTCGTAATCTCTACACATTAAAGGTCCACACCCTATTAGATATACCAAAACTCAATTGCCTAAAAAATACTAAGCATGTCATTTTTAATTAGGCTTCACCTTATTTGACAGTCCACAAACACATAATTATTCTCATATAAGCTCAACGTTGGATTAATGATCTAACAGACCAGACTTGAATGTGAATTGCGAGTGGAAGATATAAAAAATATACATGGTGTACAATCTTTAAAATAAGGAATGAGATGGTAGTTACCTTAATAGACTGAGTGTACTAGAAGTTATCTTGAATAGGTTTAGTGATAAGTTGTTACAATTGGCTTTAAACTTTTAAACTTATACAATTTTATCCTTACTAAAATTTCAACAACAACCTTAACTTTACACGTCTTTTTTACTTGGGTCCTTGATTTTGGATTTATGCAATGTGACCATCAATTGACCATTAAACTCTCAATATTCTTCAATTTCACTCCTGATTTCATTTAATTGACTTCATAAAAATTGAATTTGGTCTTTGAAAGTTCCAATCTTCTCAATTAAACCTGAATTAGGCTCATGAACTTGATTTTTCACATCCTTTGCAGTGGACTCATTAATATGGTTGGACAAACCTTTTCTCTCTCTCTAAGTAAATCGAAAACATTATATATATATATATATATATATATATATAATGTAAATAAATTGTTCAAAAAACTCTCCTTTTCTTTTTCATCATCCAAAAATGAAAACATGATACACATTGAGGAACAAAATGTAAATACCAAATAAAATATGAATCAAACCTGAAAAAATAAAACTTGAGGATTTAATTGAAGTCTATGATGCTTTGTGAACGATGAAAGAAAAAAAAAACTCTATTATTCTTTATATTAATTTGATTCGTATTATTTTAATTATTTTTTTTACACCTGAAATCTTAGCAATATAATTTCAGAGAGATAAAGTGACAAAAAAAGAAAAAGGTAATGAATATAATGTTATCAAATCAAACTAGACTTTCACCAAAGAGAGGTGATTGGTCACAAATACACCAATCCAACCATCATATGATGGCCTGATCGGCGGGTCATTTAATGTGATTAACCAATAAGAGTGATTTATTCATATTTATTATACTATTGGTGCCCGAGAACCCTAATGGCCTTTCAATAAATGTGCTTGCATTAATATGGAGTGCTTAAATCCTTATAGCAAAAACATTTCATATATTTCTCATAACATCATGACATTAGGATAACATTAAGTGCGAGCAAAAAACTGAAACACCGCTTAAACCATGTTATTTAAAAAAAAAACTAATTAAGAAAAACTGAACCATTAAAAAAAACTAATTAGAATATTTTTAAGAACTTCTAGGCCAGTTCGGTTTCAGTTTTTTAAGGCTAAAACTGGTAAATCAAAATCAAACCAATTGGTTGAAATTTAGAAAAAATATTGTATAAAAAACTTTTTATTCTTCTGATTGAGTTCAAATTTTTTATTCTGATTCTATTTTGATAAAATGAAAAAAAGGAAAACCTTGGCTAAAGTCCAAAAAAAAACCTAAAATAACAATGTACTATTTTTCAGTTCTTTACATAAAAAACCGAACTGAACTCAAACTGGTTCTGGTTTTTTTAATCATAATTTTAAACAAAAAATTGCATAATACAAATGGAATAATTTGTTGGCATTTAAAAATTGATTATCTTATTAAAAATTGATTATCTTATGAAAAACTTTACAAAAGGATTTCATACAAAATAACATGTCAAACAAAAAATATTACTGGCATCACTTGGTTGATACTTTCATTTGTGAGTATATAAGCAGGTGGTAATGTGATATGTGATTGAATTTGTACTATCGATGACTCATATAATCTCAGTGGCAAATCTTGTAATATTCTTTTAACTTTTGGGAGTTTTTCTAATTACTTTGTATGTTAAGAGCTCTATTTGTAATGGGTAGTAACAAAGTCCTATAAAAACATTTCCAATTGTTTGAAGCTTTCTGAGGGACTTAGAACATCCATTATTCCATCTATGACTGCCATTTTATCAGTAATTTCATTAGTTGTTTATGAGATATTAAAAAAAAAAAAAAAACAGTGTCTTATTATTATTTTAAATAATATTAGTTTGAATAAAATATATCTATAGAATAAAAGTTAAAGGAGAAGGAGGGAGTTCAAAAAAATAAATATATTTGAAAAATGTTATACATTTGAAAATGTTATACATTTAAATTAAATAAATAAAAAAGGTTAAAAGTTTTTACTGGAAATCCAAAAGATCAAGTCAAGAGCAATTTAAACTCAAGAACGAGTTCTCTCGAACTTAGTGACACCAATGTAGAAATATTTTGTCTAATTTGTTGTTTTATATTAATGAACATAACTTGTAATCCAAACATTAGAGGCTTTGTTTCCTTTACGTTACAATCTTTTACCTATTGAAATTACTATTTATGATTTATTATTTTTCTACATTTATTTAAGATATTCTTTCCTGGTTTAATTAAGCTTTTATTTAAAAAAATTCTTTATTTTCGGGTTTCGCTGTTGGTTTAGGGGAGTTTTTAGGTTTACTTAAGGAGTTCTAATCCTCTTAGAGAGGTGTCCTGCCTCGGGAAAAAAAAGTTAGTAATAAAATTATGAATCATGATTTTCATAAGATTTCTTCTTCTTTTTTAAGATTTTAGGTTATTATGCTTGGTCTTTTTTGAGTTGCCTTTCAAAAACAATACTTCTCTCATGAATTGATTTTCTAATTTTTAAAATCAAAGAAATGATGATTTTATTAAACAATAGACTATGTTTTTATGTTCTATAATGCATGCTCATAATGTCCTATACTCTTAGAACCGTGCAAGGTTGTAAAATTAAATTTACAAAGTAGGCTAGATCTGACCTTTACAAAGTAGGAAAATTAAATTTCTTATTAAAATAGGAAAGAAACATAAAATTCAAAATTAAGATAAAAAAAATAGTAGAAGAAAAATAAGAAAATTTTCCAAGCCTGATTTGAAGGACTTTCAAAGTTGAACTAGTTATAACAAGTTCATCCTCTAGAAGTATTCTTACTATATAATTTTAATTAATATGCAATTTTTTATTTTTTTTAAATGATAGAATTCAGTTGATTTTATCTTCAATATTTTATTCCTTTAAATATCTTCAATAATTATTTTGGAAAATTGATTTTAAAATTAATTTATCTTTTTAAATGTAGCAAATCAAAAGGATTGATATCTACTTTACTTTTATATTATAAGCCAGCCATGCAAAGCAGAGACTCTTTGTGAAGAAACTTTGTTTCACAAGTGGTCAAGCAACTCCACATTTCTTATAGATGATGTGATGAACATTTGTCCATATTTAAGTCTATGTGATGTGCAAATTGACCTAAGAATACCTTCATAGTTTAATAACAAATATATATATAGATAGATATAGATATATATTTATTTATTTATTTATTTTGGCTAAAACAATCTCTTTTTTTCCAAATGAAACTAGATTTCTAACAAAAAAAATCTTTGAACTAGTTATGGGAAATAGTATAGAAGTTATATAAAAATCAATAGTCATTATCAAATTACACAGAGATAATTAGGTCTTTTTATATCCTAAAACAGAGTAAAACCATTAAAACTTTATATAAAAGCTGGATAGTTATTATCAAATTATTCGGGGATAAGTAGGTTTTTTTACATTTTTGAAACACAGTGAAACAATCAAAATATTTAAAAAATAAATAAAACTGACAACTAAGGACATTTTTGTCTTTTCACATTGATTTTTTCATTATTTTCATGTTAGTTAAGGAAAAATTTGATATTTTAATAAATAAAAATATAATAAAAAATCAAAAGTAGATGACATGTGTACGGCACAAACTAGCACATGGGAGATGCACGCACTCTCCTGGTAGTGCATGCAATTCCTCCTCACTGCCAAAAACTAGCTTCCACCGACTGCTTGGAAGTGTCGAGGTCTCCTCTTTCTGTGGGACAACACATATTGTTGATGGTGGTGTGGCTCATCATTGGCTACACAAATTTTAGAGTTGTCCTATGATTTTATGAGATTTTAATTCTTGTCTTTATTCATTTAATTTTTAATTTTGGTTCTTAGCTCTTTTGTAAATTCTTGATTAGTTTTCGAATACATTATTGAATCTTAATTTGTGATATGTTATGTTTTTTCAACATGGTCCCCATTCTTATACTCGATTCGATCCTCAAGTACCGAATTTACCCTCAGATCTGACCCTGCACAACCTAGACCATAGGCATTTCAAAAATTATCATGACAAAATTAACCTAAGAATACCATCATAGTTTAATAAAAAAACAAATTATTTTATTTTAGCTAAAACAATTACTTTGAATTTTTTTTAATAAAACCACAGATATCTTGGGCTGAGTTCTGGCCCAAACCTTGTAATTGATTTCCAAGATCCTTTAACTTGGTCCTTAGCCACATCAGCTGGACCAGTCCCAATCTTGGTCTGAACCTAGTCTTGCCCCTATTTCAAACCCACTTCTGAGCGCCTCGGACCTTTTTTACCGCATGAAGCTGTGGCTCCCTAAACCATGGGTGCCCTAAACAATGCCATGGTCTGAACCTTGAGCTAGTTTGACAAACGCTTGACTTGAGCCGCGAGCACCTTGGATTGAGTCCCAGCTTGAATATCACGCGCTTGTTTCTTGGTCCTAACCTTGTATAGTCAAACCAAGTCCCGACTCAGATCCCCTCTATAATATTCAACCATTTCCACCTTCCAAACCTAACCTGGCTTCGAAATTCGAAGAACATTTGAGAACTAATTTCAAAACTTGATGTCAATGTTGTTTTCGAAACTAATTTTTGATATTTTTGTTTTAAAAATTAGAAAACAAAAACGACGTCGAACCCCTCAAATTGCCCCGCTTTTGGTGTGATCCTCACCGGTTTCTTGCATATTTCACACACAAGTATTTCCAAACGATACACATTAATTTGCTGGAAAAAAAAAACTACGTTAGTTACTCCCTCACCACCTCCGAACGTGACTTCAAATTCTACCTTGTTGATTAATTTATTTGTAAGTGAATAAAAGTTATATTAATGTAAATTTACTTCAAATTTATCAGTACTGAGACCTAGTAGCTTCTACTACTTCCTTAAAGTACATGTAACCTTGTAAGCCAAGGCTAGTTAAATCTTCATTTTCTAAACTCTTCCTGTGCTGGTTCAACCTCCAGCAGCAAGCCTCTTCGGAATTCCACATAAGGATAAGCAACTGGGAACTCATCTTCTCTTATTTTCCACCTGCTTAAAAGGCACAGCATTGGAGTCATGTATATATATATATATATATATATATATATATATATATATATGCATGAATGTATATGTATGCATGTATGCATGTATTCCATATTGGGATTCTTGATAAATAATAATAATAATAATAATTCCATATGGGTGGCAATTAATCATTAATCAATAGTTATGTTTACTTAAATCACATCTTTTTACAAAACTTTTGCTTGAATCTCCTATTATATATGAAAACGATGGCTTCACAGAATTTGCTTACATATATAATTTCTATCAATCACAACAAGTTACAGAGAAGGCGTGATCCAACTTGGATTTAATTAGTTAAAATAAAATAGCATTATTAATCCCAATTATTAAGGTTCCTAAGTGGGGGATGCCTGGTGTTATCGGGTTAACCCAACAATTTATCATGCATAATCTTAGCGTCTCATTATCAAACTTGGGCTAGGTCCTGAAATTATCTTTTACCTATAATTAAGGACAAGATGATGAAGGAAAAATGCTATCTCCACTTTGGCAAGTTCGGCTCCTGGACATAGCCGTGGTCCACCACCGAATGGCATCACTTTTTTCCTGGTCTCTTGATTCTGCCGAAGGCCAAAAAAGGGATTGAAACGCAGTGTCAGGGAAACAAAAGAATATGATTAATCATGTGGATTTCTCCATAACTGCACCGAACAAGCAAACTAATAGAATCTTCGAGTAATATCTGTTTCAGGAATAGTATAGTGCTTTCTATATATGTAAACTTCAGAGGGATTATTTCAGATTCGTACTTTCCATCTCCAGGGATTGAATTTCAAAGGACTTTCATGGAGGGATGGATCAAGATGGGGGCTGGATAGCACAGGTATAACCTTCCAACCGGATGGAATGAAGTATTCTGCAATAGAAAGAACCAGGTTCACAGCGATATCAAAGAGGTGGTGACGATACAGGAGCTTCAAAATAAAAATAGCAAAAAAAAACAGAAGTATATTAAACCTTTGTAATGGACATCTTGAGTAGCTTTACGGTGTAAGAATTTAACCACATTCCCGCATCTCATAGACTCATATATGACCTGTATATAATTTGTAAACTCTTACATTAATTCCCCTGTTCATACAAGTATTAGATTAAACCCTCTTGTATGAAGCAATGGTCAGCAATGTTTGATGTATCTTACATTTTTCGTGAACTCCATTCTCTTGTAATCTTCCAAGTCCAAGGGTTCCCCCACCTGTTTACTTTTTCTTACTGCCTCATGTTCTTCCTGTATATCATTAAAATTAATAGAGAGAGGGAGTAAAAAAGACAAGAAAACTTTGATTATCTGATGGTACTTGATCATGAGAAAGAGAGAGAGTGAGTTAGACATGGAGACCTTTAAGGTCTGAAAAGCCTTCGGTACATGCCCGAGAAAGTAAACAATTAAGGCTATAAGTGTGGAGGTTGTCTCATATCCACCCAGCAAGATATCCAACGCGACGCTAACAATCTGTCCATCGGTTAGAGTCTCTCGTTTCGATAAAATCACGTCTAAGAAGTCTCCTGTAATGAGCCCCACCTTCTCCTTCTCCCTTTCATTAATAATCCCTTTCATGGTGGAAGCTAGTCTTGTTCTTGCCTAACAAGACATTGTACGGATAAAGCTAAGACTTTGAACTGAGTATTAAGACATATATGGGACAAAACATCACTCTGGTTACCTTTACAGCTTTGGAATAAGATGATCCAGGGAAGTTTAATGGCAAAGACACGAAGCCTTTCATGTAGGTTCGAAAATCATCTAATATCCTTAAGGCTCGTGGCTCTTCAGGTTCAATACTCAGAACGCTCTTCACCATGAGACTAAGTGTAAGCTGCACTTGTAAATCACAGAAAGATGTTATCAATGTTCGTTCTTTCAAAGAAGATGATCGGAACATAGAGGTTTACATGAATCAACATACCTTTCTGATCTCTTTAAGGAAGTCGATTTCTTTACGGCCTTTCCATGAATCCAGCATTGAGATTGCTAGATTTTCTGCAAAATTAAGGAATCTAGGGGATGACTTGGACACTGTGGTGAAGGTGACAACAAAATTTCTTAACTTCCTGTGGAGATCTCCGGAGATTACAAGTAATGAGAATTGTCCAAGAATGTCGTGCATGGCCTTGGGGTAGCTGGCTTCGAATAACCTCTCTTCATTTTGAAGGATAAACATGTTGAGGTCATGGTCACAAGAAACTATGGCTGGAGAACCAAATAGATGTGATTTGAAAACTTTCCCATATCTGCATACACACATAATTATAATAGCTGGGAAAGAATTAGATAGCTTCAACACAAAAAAGAAAAACAACAGAAGACAACGATAAAGAAAGTATACACACGAATACTTAAATTGCTTTATGATCATCACCTGGAAACACGTTCCTGCAAGAAGGTTCCCATTGAGTTCGATGAATGAGGCTTGAGTAAGGCAAGAGTTTCCCCTACAAAGGGAAATCCCATGCTACCATTAGGTAGATTCTTATGATTGTGTCTTGAGAAAAAGCGTAAAAGAAATAAAGCCAAAACTAGTCCTAAAATGAGAGCTAATACAATGGACGAAAACTCAGCCATGCTTCTTGTTTTTCTTATTTGCTTCTCTATAACTTGCCCTCCTCTTGAGAATATGATATGTTCTTCTCTCTTATATATACATATATGTGTGTGTGTGTGAGTGAGTGTGTAATCCCAAGCACTTGATTTTCCTAACATATTTATCTTGTGCCAAAATTAACCAAAATCTTTTTCTTTTGTTTGGGTCCTTCTATCGTTTTAAGAGTTTTGTATGGATTATGCTCTAATTATTATTCTCAAGGAGGCAGATTCATTGATTTGTAGTTGTTGTATGGGACATTTATGTATATTGAATTATTCTAGATAGGGTTGCCTCTTACTTTTGAAAGATGATTAAAATATCTATACAAGGTATTATGAACATTTTAGATAAGAAAATGTATATTAAATAATAATAATAAATTACCCTAAGATATGCTATTTAAGATGGATAAGATGCTACGTATTTGTTTAATTTTAGAAATCATTTTGCAAGTTTCATTTTTATGCCAAGTTACCTAGCTCATGTCACAAAATGACATATAACGGACTCTTCAAGATTTAAGGAGGGAAATAAAAATAATGGAGTTCTTATTAGTATTTAAAGAAAAACAAGGAATCATAAAATAGACATTACTATTAGAGTTTCGGGTACGTACTAGGTTAGTTATGCTTAATGAAATATAGACAAATAGCAATGGAGGGAAACCTCGGTGGATAATATCTCATACATAGCTAATTTTCTACAGAAACAACAATTGAGAATTTCCATCGATAACTTCTAATGGAAATAACGATGGAATCCTCTCTGTAAGCAATTTCTAATGGGATTTCTAACAAAGTAAAACAAATTAAAAAATCAAAAAAAATATATAAATAATGAAATCACCGATGAAATAATTCTATAAGCATATGTAAGTAAGTTATAATCGACAATTCACTCCCTTTCTATTCTTCTCATGTTGTTGATAAAAAAAATCAGCAGCTCCCCATCATTTTCTTACAAATTCAACCATCCACCCCAACCCACAGGTATCGATCTACATCTATAAATAATGTTATCATCCATTGTTGAATTTTTTTATGAAGCTACGATACATAAAGCAAGTAAACTCACCAATTTGTTTTGTAATCTATATATGTTTTAGTTTAATTTATTGAAGTTTTATGTAGTATTTTGCTGTTTGCTTGTATATTTAAGTGTTTTAAGCTTTTTTCTAAAGAAATTTAGTGTATTAATGTATTTTTTTTGTATAATAGGGTTTATTTGGAATGTGGAAGAAATTGAGTTTCATTGTCATTTGATGAAATCAAGTTTGATTTATAACTTAGATGTGTTATAATTAAAGAAATGAAAGGTTATTTTAATGGTACCAATCATATTTTGTCAATTTTATTGTTAAGTTAGAAATTTGAGAAAAAATAATTATGTGTGGAATTGATAAAAATAAATAGTATTCTATATAGGTTTTATAAGCAATGGATGATCATTTTTAGATGTATCAAGATTCAACTAAAGGGTTGTATAGACAAGATTATCTTAAAAGGTTTAGGGTTTTATAATTTTTCACTTTCAATTCTAAAAAGTATTAGTACAGACAAGATTTAATGTTCATATATGAAGTGTAAGAATAAAAAATTTTGCCATAAAGATGTTGTGACGATTCATGTACTTAATAAAATTTGCCAAGAAATAATTATGTTGAATTACATATACAGAACCGTAAATTCCTCATGAAACCATGTTAGAAAGGATGGTTAGTTCAACTTCTAGTTCTGGCAAAATATATGGGTTTGCGAACAATAATAATAATTCTTATAGGAGTATAGTGATAAATACAATGGGAAAGAATCAGTATTATTTCACCATAAGTGAATGTTTACATAACATCCCTTAAGATGAAGAACCAAATATAAATGCATCTAAGTTTTTAAACTTTTGAAATATTTTGATGAACCATTAGCTTTGCGAACAATAATAATAATTCTTATAGGAGTATAGTGATAAATACAATGGGAAAGAATCAGTATTATTTCACCATAAGTGAATGTTTACATAACATCCCTTAAGATGAAGAACCAAATATAAATGCATCTAAGTTTTTAAACTTTTGAAATATTTTGATGAACCATTAGCGCCTGCATAAAGAAAAAAAATCATCCCCCCCCCCTCTCTCTCTCTCTCTCTCCAACCTAAGCACCTTTTGCATTATTTTTTAGCGGTCTTAGCCTTGTTTGTAGTTGTCAGCAAGCCTCTCACTGCCTAACCTCTCTTTTTCATCATCATCCAACTCTTTTTTTTTGTACTTTAAAGGGTAAGTTTATAAGTCCTCATGAAGTTGTTCTTTTAAAACTCTTTATGATGGTTTGTGTTTTGGGTTCGTAGTCATAATGTGTTTTTTTTTTTTTGTATGATAATGGGGTTGTCAATTTCTAAAATGAAGGCTATTTTAATTGGGTTTTAATAAGGGCTTTGTGTTGTTAATAGTGATAAAAAATAAACAAAGTTTCTTAATTTACCTCTAATGTAGTCATTGAGGTAGATTTGTTTGTATTTTATGAGTTGTTACCTTTTATTTAATCAATTATTGTTGCTTTGTGTTATTGGGTCCTATTTAATGCAATTATTTCATTGTTTTACTCAAAAGATAGTTTAGAGCATTCAATGGAGCTTTACCTTGGCAGAAAATGATTTGAATATTATATTATAATTTAGTTCTATTTACACTATATATTTAATGTAGTTGTTAAATTTGAATATTGAAAATACATATATTAAAGTTTTCTCTTTTACAATAATTTCCATATGAGTATGTTAGATGGATATCTTAGTATCTTTTTTAGGCAGAGGTTGTTGAGGTCAATTTTGGCTAAGACCAAATTGTAAGCATATAGGTGTGTTATATAATGATGAAATCAACACTCAAGGAACCATTTTTCAATGAGGTCAACTTCAAGATCATCTTGAATGGATGAATATGAGAGATTTTTGGTAGGAGTGTTTAAGTTAAGATAAAAAATATTTTTTTTAGTTAGTATTTAGTCTTTTTATTTTTAAAAACTAATGAATGTATCAATTCATAATGTAAAAAAGTTTTTTTATGGGAAAAGGAAAATGAGGGAGTGGTTAGGAAAGTGTGGGGAAACAACAATGCAATTAAGCAAGTATCGAGCAATTAACATTTGTTATATTCAAAATTCTAATATTTGATTTTCTAATTTTATGTATATTTAACAAAACAATACACCAAATTGAATTATTTATGGTATGCTACCTATAAATATACAAAAAAAATAGAGTTAATTCTATTGACATAGCAATATGGAAAAAATATAGAGTGAGTCATATCAACGAGGATAATTAGATGGAGTTTTAAGAATTTGTGGCATCAAAAGACTTTAAAAGGGACTCATGATTTGTGTTATTGAATCAAAACAAAGAAATGCAGGGTTCAATGAGCAAGCATGATAGTGAATCATTTCCATTTGTTAACCATGCAAAGTGCCTAGTAAGAATTTTTAAATTATTCTTTATTAAATTTTTAATCAATTATTTATTTGTTATACATTTTAACAAAAAAAAAATTCATGAATAACAATTTGGGTGCAAGTATACTCTAATGGAGTTATATGAGGAACTCATATAAGAAGGAAAATAAATGAAAAGGGTGAAGAAGTTTATAGATAGCATAGTTAAAGCGTTTGTTATAAGTTTTTATAAATTCCCGTATTTTTAATGATATTTTTTTAATTATATTTCATATCAATAATTAAAAATATGAATATTATATTATATGTCAGATATTCTATTGCTAAACATAGCATAAAAAACCACAACCAGAACACACGCACATTTTAGATCTTCTTCTTCATATTTCCCCTTCTCCCTTCTCTTTTTTTCTCTCTCTAAAACACACATGCACCCCTTCAAATCTTTATTTCTCTCTTTGTTTAATCTTTTTTCTCCTTCATTTGTCCAAGGTATGTCTTCCTTTCTCTTCTCATCTTTTTTTTTATTACGTTATTTTTATATAAAAAAATTTATTAATGATTTTGGTGGGTGATTATTGAATTATTTTCTTGTGATAATGAATTATTAATTTATATTTTTTTAAGTTAATTAATTTTTCCTTATGTTAATTGATTATTAAGTAATGATTTTTATGTTATTAATGCATTTTTGTGTGTTGTTTGCATTATTTTTTTTAATTTAATTTCTGTTATTGATGGATCATTCAATGATAATTTTTATGTTATTGTGTGTTGTGGTATTATTTGAATTACTTTAGTTGGTAATATTAATTGTAAATGTTTTGTGTAATGAATGATTCAATAGAGAAATTAAGGTGTCTAGTTAAATTATTATTGTCATTATTCTTTAATTCCTGTTTGGAGTTTTTGTAGTTTTAGAATAGATTTTTCCAAGTTTAGGACTAATTTAAAATGTATTATAACATAGAAATAAAAATATTCAATGAATTTGAATTATGCAAAATTGTTTGAAGAAAATGAATAATATCAATTGGTTTATGACATATATGATGTGCCTTTGCAAGTTTGTAAATTTTTTGTGGTATCTAATATAGAGGAGGTTTTGCCAAAAAAAATTAAATGTAGGAACCATTTAATTTTAATTGTTAATTCAATGGAGTCAAATCTCTAAAAATCTTGAATGGATATCGAATGTCAATGCATGGTGTACAAGGTTTAAGGTTAGTTGAACTCAATTTTTTTATTATGTTAATTTTTTTATTTATCAATATTAATGACATTTTTCTTTTCTAAATTTTTAATCCAAGGGAAATTTTGAATTGAAGGATTCTAGTGATAATGTTGTGAGAATGGCATGGGAGAATTACACTGCAACTAGATAATATCGGCAACATTAGTGATTTTTTATTTTTTTTCAAATACCACAATTTTATTTTTCATCTACTAAATAAAAATATATTTGTATCGTATAGGTGGCGTGGTTTCTAGTACGAGGTGCAGGAAAAAAATATATGCGAGTAAGAGAGTTTCTAGATTGGAAGAATGTGGTAGTCTAGAAGGAATTCAGGTTGTCATGCATCTGAGAGACAATATGGGCAAATTACATTGAGCACATGATGTTTAAGCACTTCACACTACACTTATATTTCAGTTCGCAAAACCAGAATCGGTATTTTTTAGGTTTCATTATCATGCACATAGGCGACTCTATGTCAATCATATTGCATGCAACATGGATGGTAAAAAAAATTTAGTTACATCATTTTTGTTTATAATTTTTTTCTTAATTTTCATAACTAACAACATTTTTTTCTTGAAGGCTTAATAGTCTTGAACACGATTCTTTACCAATAAAACTTTTTGTTGAGATACATATATAGAGTAGAGACTGCCATTAAGGAGTGCAGTCACAGTTTATGGATAGTCATGCTCATCAATTTGTGGTATGTTTATATTCTTCAATTTATTTATTTTAAGTTATTATTTCATTGGATTTTTTTCTTACTTTTTTTCAAAAAAATATTCTTTCCATGAAACATATAATAGGCACTTGAAAGAGAATATGGGAATGATCATTCGACCCATTCAAATTTTGATTCGGATGTGTGGTTGGAGGCAGGAATATCTAGTGGACCTGATAGAAATCGGGTATGCGAACTCTCTAACACTATGGTTGAGAATTTGTGGTTGTCCCATAGTGTTTTGGTCATTGGAACATCCTTCAAATTGGTTTCATCATGCAAGGTCTAGAGTTCCAGACAATTTTAGCCGAAAAAGTGCGTGATGAGACAGCCGAACTTGGACTCACCAGCCATGCATATGATAGCTATATGCATGATGTCCAGCTATATTTCTCTCTTTGTGGGCAGCCCTTATTATTAATGAGTTGCACGGGGGCCTTATACTCTCGCAAGGAAAGGGCGAGAGACAATTCCATTTCTTGTCTCCTCTTCGCATAATTGGTGGGGCGTGGACTTCTCAAAAGTGATAATAAGTCACTAAAAGCCTAGAAATGTGTTGTTTTGGAGATGATTCGAGTTCAAACCTAGCCAGCCAGCTAGTACTAGTTACAATGTTGGTCGGAGTTCTATTGCAAACATCCACATCGAAATCCCACACATAAAGCCGTGGTAGGAAAACTCAATCAAATGGTTTTTGAGGTTGTGTCTCTCTTTAAGTGTCAAAAGTGGTAGAATTTTCACAAAGTATGCTTGTTCTTCGCTCACCGTAAGAGAAACCGTGTTCAATTCATTAGGGGGCCCTGTCGAGGGTCTCAGCTGCATGCATAGAGGGCAAGATTGATCGATGTTTGACATTCAAAAGCAAATCAATTATTAGGCTTTTTGTGGCTATGGGGAAGGTTAGGCAAGCCTCCTCCCCCTCCTCTTTTTAGGTTATTATTAATTAATATGCAGTGTGATTTATTCTTGTGGATTCACTAAAGGATCTTTGTAATTTGGAATGGAAGTAGACTTTTACCGTCCCATCATAATGTATGTATATATATATATATATATATATATATATTAAAAAAAAATATGCATGCTCATTGCAACTAGAATAATCTCTATAAAAAGTTAAAAAAAAAAAACCTAGCATTTTCTAAAATAGAAAAGATATCAATATAGTAATATTATTAATAATATACTTCACTACTATTATTAATACCGAGAAAATTAGCTACTCTCTTTTTAAGGCATATGATATTTAAAATGTATGTAAAATCTTAGATTACACAAAATAACGTTTATTTCAATTAAGAATATTTTAAAAACAAGCAAATAAAAAATATATAAATCCAAAAAAAAATAGAATTTCAATAAATTATTAGACTGGATTCATTATTTATGTATGTATGAGACCTTTGGTTTATTTTGGCAATTTTTAATTACTATGAATGAAGGTTCGGGGGATTGTTAGTTATTTTTTCAAACGGGATATTTGTTTTATTTTTGATAATCCTGAACTCTAAATTAAATGTTTATAAAAGGTTTATCATTTCTTTTGGTAAACATCACTGACATTAAAACAATCCTTTAAACAAAAATATTTATAAAATTGAGCTGAAATTCATAGAAATTAATTTCTTTATTCTAGATGTATATTGTTTAAATAATAATAATTTCTCTATAATTAGTCGTTTTCTATTCAGGCAATTGTCTTCTTTTCTATTTAATTTTCCCAACTTGTCTTTCCTTTACTATATTTCCAAGAAAGAAAATAAAATAAATAGGAAAAGGGCATGGAATTGAGGAAGGGACTATAGTTTTTGAAGTGAGGATTAATTGATTAATTTTGTTAAACTATAATTAACTCTTATATATATATATATATATATATATATACAAGGAGAATAAATGTTATCGATTGATTAACCCTACAATCGAGGGTCAGCATCATAATTAAGAGTGAATTTTCAGTTTGTCTTTAGCATGATCGATAGGATATTGAAGTTCAAATCGAAAGCCATCGGCATAATCATTTTAAAATGTAATCTATGGTGATGTGTTGCACGTTCGAGCAGCCAAATCATGATCGCTATGAATTGTTCTCTTTGAAAACAAAATATTGTTCCCACCTTTATCATATAATGATGATTGCTATGCACACCTCGAGCGACTTCTTTCTCTTTTCTCACTCTTGGTACTATCAATTAGGATTCAGTTGTAATTATTTGCTTATTTTTCTATTTAATGTTTCTCCACCATGGGTTTGACCACATTATTGTGCCCTCTTTTTTTATTTCTTAATTACTTACTTGTATTTCCAGTGAATTACAAAAAAAAAAAAAAAGGATGTTGCTTGTGTGGACAAGTTAGAAGTTCAATAAATCAAAAATTAGTTTGATGAATTCTAAAAACAAAATACGAATAAAATAGATAGAATCACATTATATATATATATATATATATATATATATATATATATATATATATATATATATATATATATGAGGAGCCCGAGGAATTGTGAGGAGAATGATCATGTATCAATAGATGATTTTGATAAAATCTATTTAGAAACATGAGTAGATAATGCAACTTCTTAATCAAGATGAATATGATTATTCTAATTCCTTTACATATTGGAATCAATAGATAATGTTGGAGGATAAGATTTAGATGCAAAATTCTTGGTTTGTTATATCCATACAAAGGGAACAGAATTAGTTATGGTTTTCTTTTAAAGTCTTACAAAAATTATAATTAATAAAAAATTATATATAAAAATACAATTCATAGTTATAAATAATGAAATAATATAATATAAATCATTTATTTTTAATTATAAATACCGAGAAATATTTTGTTTTAAGTTATTTAGGAAAAATAAAAATATAGAAAAATATACAAAGTTATTTTTTTATTTTATAAATAAATATTTTATAAAAATATATATTATTTTATTGGAAATTTTATATTTTAAAAAATATCCTACGAAAAAAAAAAGGCACTTAAAAAGGGACAAAATAGAGGGCATGGGCGCGTGGCCTTCGTTTTTATGGCATGTTCAGGCCTATCATAATTCCATGAAAAAGGCTGAGTTGAGCCCAACATTAGGCCCATCAATTAGTAGCCCATTTGGATGACCGGGTTTGTCTAAGTCACAAACCATCAACAAGTTCACCATACCATTCATCGTCTGTAGAGCTTATCAGTTCAAAACACATGCTCACCATTCATCCAAAGCCAGGGCTGAGATCATGGCACCCACCCATTGTAGCCAACCTTCAAGCTACCTCTTCTCTTCCATTCAAAACAAGATTATTTCTTGCAGCAAAAACTACGAACATGTTGAATGAAAACAATGAGACAGAAAGATCATCAGCAGGCAAGATTAAACGCCTTGTTCTGTCCGAGGAAGGTAGAACCAAACTGAACTCATACCCTGACAGGGAGTTTTATTCCTATCCACGCTTTGTGACCCATGTCGATGATGGATTCATCTCCACACTGACCGATCTATACCAAGAGAAGTTGAGACCCGGCTCGGAAATCCTTGACCTTATGAGCTCTTGGGTTAGCCATCTACCGAACCAAGCTGTGTACAAAAGAATAGTGGGGCATGGGCTCAATGCGCAGGAGCTTGCCAGGAACCCAAGACTGGATTACTTTTTTGTGAAGGATCTCAATCAAGATCAAAGGCTTGAACTAGAGAGTAGCAGTTTTGATGCCGTGTTATGCACTGTTAGTGTGCAGTACCTCCAACAGCCAGAAAAGGTCAGATTGATTTGTGTGATCTTAATTGATGCCCAGGACAGCAAAATCTGTGATTAAGAACCCTAAGTTGGTTTGATTCTATTATTATAGGTATTTGCAGAGGTGTTTCGAGTGCTGAGGCCTGGTGGGGCATTTATTGTGAGCTTTAGCAATCGTCTGTTCTATGAGAAAGCCATCGGCGCGTGGAGGGACGGCACCGGATACAGTCGGGTTCAGCTAGTTGTGCAGTATTTTCAATGCGTGGAAGGGTTCACACAACCGGAAATTATTCGGAAAGTACCTGCAGCAGAAGTTGGTCCTCAGCAGGAGAAATCACCCTTTGGATGGATCATGAGGTTGCTTGGATTGGTGTCTGGATCAGATCCTTTCTATGCTGTCGTAGCTTACAAGAACTTCAAACCTGTGTATGAATAACTTGGGAGATTTTTATTACTATTACTATTATTATTATTATTATTATTATTATTATTATTATTATTATTATTATTTCATCGTGCAGTTTAACAAGAATCACAATCAACTGTGCCGTGGTATCAGAAACTCTGCAGAATAGATTGAAATAATTCTATGACTATGCTTAGATCCTGCAGCACTTGCCATCAAAGTGACTGTTGTTTGGAGTGTTTGGAGGGCTTTAAAATTACTTTTTGTTAACAAATATATCATAATTATATTTTTTTATTTTTAAAAAATTTTCTTTTAGTCTATACTTTATTTTTATCACATTCAAATACCTAAATATTGAGATAGAAGAGAGAAAGTCATCAAAATAGAAAAAGAAGAGAGAAAATGTTTAAATGATCACATTCTTGCCACAAAATATCAAACTAGATGTCAATAGTTTTGTCTTAAATATAGAAATGTAATATATATATATATATATATTCTTTATTTAAAAAAATTATTTAGTGTTTTTTTCAAATAATAATTGATCTTTTGGGTTGTTTCTATAATTTTATTATAATTCAAAGAGATTGTTGTAACTTATTTTTAAATTGTTTTCTTTTAAATTTTAGATGGATAAGTTCTATTTAGATGGTGCGATTATAAAAATAAATATAATTATAAATAAAAATCAATTCCAAGATAAAAAAAAAAACATACAAAATAAAAATACAATCAAATTAAAAAATTTGCATAAGCATCTATTTTTTTTCTTCTCACAATAAAGATAAGTTTCTTTTTTTAGTTTTTATTAGTATTAAAAAAAATTATGAAATTATATAATTTTTAATTAGTTTTAGTGAAAACAAATATATATATATATATATATATATATATATATATATATATATATTACAAAACAACTAAAAGCCGTGGGATTTTGCACTGTAGCTGCCCTCACAATCCACTGTGGATTGCGGCAGTGCACGCCCGAAATTGGCCTTCATCCGCGCGGCAAGAGGAGGGGTTTGACCGGGGCTAATTTCAGTTTTTCCTTTTAATTTTCTTTTTTTTTTAAATAATCAGTTATGAACAGTGTATTGATGATTTCGTCCCCGATAATAAGACAAAATACGGCATCAGGCTGAGGGGCACTGGCGTTATTGCGCGCGGCCGGACCAACCCGGTCCGGTCTGGTCCGCCGCAACTTTTTATTTTTTTAATATTTGTTGAAATGGCTAAATACGGTTTTAGCCCCTAATAAGACAAAAACACTGAATTGGGTGCAGGGGTGGAACGGTAATTGGCCCTATTTTTTGAATTTTTAAATCGGCGTCTGTCAGGGCGTGAGACGCACGCGCCAGTCGGTTGTCCACCTCACGCCCTGTGTAGGCGGCGCGTGCGGCCGCATCAGGTGGCCGGAAATTGTCTCCCGGAGGCCAGAACGATGCGCCACCGCGTGGTCTTCCTCCCGCGGTGGTGCGCGTAGCCACCACATGTTCGTGGATGCGGTGGAGGCCGATTAAAGCCGCCGGCCACGTTTCTCTCTCTCCAGAATGGCAAAGTTTCACTTCGATCCTTCTACTTTCAATTTCCGGGTTGGCTCTATATAACTCAATCAATTCGGTACAAAAGTTTCGATTTTTTCAATTTCATCCTCTGATTTCAATTGATAATAAATGTAAGTTGCATTTCAGCCCTTTGACTTTTAATTTTTTAATTTAAGCCCTTGATATTTGATTTTCATTTCAGCCCTTACACTTTATTTTGTTTTTTAATCCCTACTTTTGTCCATGTATATATGAATGTATTTAACACAATAATAATAATAATAATAATAATAATAATAATAATAATAATAATAATAAAAATAAAAATAAGAATAATGATTTAATTATTTTTCATTCTTACTTTGTTGTTATTTTTTTTCCCTCCCGATAATTTGATAAGTTCTTTTTTTTTGCCAGTAACAGCCATGGTAATTTTGTTTTTATCTTTTGTTAAAGTTTCTAGAATATTTTTAATCTTTCATTTATTTTGATTTCTTTCATTATTAACATAATAATAATTATTATAATAAGAATAATAATAATAGTGATTATTATTAATATTATCAGAATAGTGCTTATGTATTCTATTATTATAATAATAGTGATTATTTATTCTTGCATAATAATAATAATAATAATAATAATAATAATAATAATTTTTAATTGGTTTTTCTTGCTTGTTGTTTTGTTCATGCTTTTTATTTTTTTCCCTCGATATAATTTAATAATTTTTGTTGTTTTTATTCTAGGGGCAATAATAATTTTAGATGTTAAGACTCCGATGTTGCTATTGTTATAATATTTTAAATGAATATTGCTTCCTTTTCCCTGTTGTTTTTTTTATTTGCTCTTTCTATTAATTGATTTTAATAATTTTATTATTTGCACAATAATCATTTCAGTCAGTTTTTTTTTCTTATTCAAATATTTTGCTCTTTTTTCTAATGTTAGTGTGCGCTCTTTTGTGATCGTTTATAACGCAATACCTATATTCTAAAAGATGTAATCTATGCTTAAACTCAGCTCAAAATTTTAAACATTTTATCTTTTAATCTATAATTTTTATTTACTTATATCATATAAATTAATCGTTGTAGATTTAATTATGTTAAATTATATACAAAAAAATACCCGCGGCAACGCGCGGGCAATTAGCTAGTATATATATATATATATATATATATATATATATATATATATTGTTTTTATTTTAAATAGATTTTTATGGTATCAAGAAAATGCATCAATAAAGAGTTAAAGACTCCAGGGTCAGGTTTCCTTCTGTAGCCGTAAAACTATGTCGTCTTGACACTTGTTCCCCGCATAGATCCCAGCCCCAGTAATTACAAAAATATCTTACGACAAAATACTGACTTTTTTTTTTTTTTTTTTTTTTTTGAGTTTCCTAGGCTTAAAATGTGAACCCAAAAACTTCCTTATCTCTTTGCCCTGCCCTTCGATACTCTCAGAACCTGCCGCGGCAACATATTTTCAGCAGCTAGCAATGGCTGAGACCCGGTTGATGTCCGTATGCAGAACTACAAATATAGTCTTCGATATACAAACTAGGTACCCATTTATCTCAAAAGCCTCAAAACCCATAAAGGTCGTCTTTTCGACATCTTTCCCTTCATGTTTATCTCTCAAAACCTCCAAAATTTCGACTTTCAATATAACCCCTCTTGTTGCACAGACCTCAGATTGGGCCCAGCAAGACGAAGAGGATACAGTGACTGTTGGAGATGAAAGTGAAGAGACTTTTCCAGAACCACCTGAAGAGGCTAAGCTATATGTGGGGAATTTGCCTTATGATGTTGATAGTGAAAACCTGGCTCAGCTTTTTGATCAGGCTGGGACTGTTGAGGTTGTTGAGGTGTGAAAGTTTGTTTCTTTTGTTCACTGTTTGTAATTGTGATTGAATTTAGAAAATTGGTTTATGTTCTATCATGGTTTAAATTATCTTACTTTTTTTCTTCTATTTTTAAGATAATTTACAACAGGGAGACAGATCAAAGTAGAGGGTTTGGTTTTGTTACAATGAGTACAGTTGATGAAGCTGAGCGGGCTATAGAGAAGTTCCACCGCTATGTATGTTATTTTTGTTCTTGTTATTAACGGATTTTAATTTTCTGCTTGAGAAAATGTTTAGTATGTTAATAGGATTTATAAAGTTTTTTTTTTGTTTTTGTGATGCAACCCTGCAATGTGATTCATTTTATGTTGCTGAATGTGTGGAAATTTTTTCTTTTCATGCACCTATGGTTTCTCCTTCAATGGCCTGCAAATAATTTACCATACTTGCTTTTCATGTTTTAAATTGATGTGTTAAGTGTGAAACTGTTTTACCTTGGATATATTTTTTCATCTTGAAAGCATAGCAGCTTTGAGAACAGCAGAAAGTTCCATATAATATGAAACATTAGTTTTGGCCAAGTGTCGTGTCGTTAACTTCCTATTGATTTTTTATCTTGGAGAAGTTTTCGGGCTTTCTTCACAAGTTAGGTACTTAGGTTTAACAATGGAAAAACATCCAGCTGCTTTTGTTTAATTGGATTTGTGTATGAAGGAAAGTTCTATATCAATTGAAAGAGTTGGTGGATGAAACCTAAAGATGTGCATTGTTTCTGATTTTATAATCTAGTGGTATGGACATTTTAAAGAAATCAATTTTTTTTCACTTTTAGGTGTAAATGGCTTTTAAGAGTGAACTTCTACGTTTCTTACAGTATAATTAGGTCAGTGAGCTATAGCAGCTGTCGTCTGTGGTCACAAGCCTATCCTTTACCGGAATGCTTTCCACGTTAGTACTAGTACATTCACTCTAGGTTAAGACTATACAGAGGTTGTTACACATGGGCTTCGCCAATGCATTTGCAGAGATCCCTTTTGAGCATATCTCAATAAATGCTTATGGAAACTTGAAAATGTGGTAAAGTTTGACAAAATCCATTATTGTGTTTTACTCCCCTTTCTCTCTGTTTTTTTTTTAACAATACATTCATTGCTGTTGAATTCTGAACATCCATGATTTTCCCTAGTATAGTAAAGCTGGTGATTCATTGAACAGTTAACTGTTGACAGGATTTGAATGGAAGATTTTTAACAGTAAATAAGGCCGCTCCTAGAGGCTCACGGCCAGAAATGCCAACTGTGTTCAAAACTGCATATAGAATCTATGTCGGTAACCTGCCTTGGCAAGTGGATGATGCTCGTCTGGAGCAAGTATTCAGTGAACATGGACAGGTTGTGAATGCCAGAGTTGTTTGTGACCGAGAAACAGGCCGCTCACGTGGTTTTGGCTTTGTTACAATGTCCAGTGAGACAGAGTTGAATGATGCCATTGCTGCTCTTGATGGACAGGTAATAATGCATGCCTTGTCTAGATGCTTAGAATCTCCATTTTCTTCCCAATGCAGCTTATGCAGTGAAACTAGTAAGAAATTTTTTCGTATTTTTTTATTTGAATCTAGTTTGGGATAAAGTAGAAACTGGGAATTATGGTGCTTTATGTGTGTGGTTGTAAATCATCCCTACATGATGCACCATTGCACACCTTGAAAATGATGGAGGTGATAATCTGTTTTAATTATTTTTCCCCATTGACAATGTCCTGTCTGGCCCTGTGAATGTGTTATATCACATGCATACTATGCTAACACATCCTTGAAAGCAGCTGCTAGTGTTTGTTGATGGAAGCCACTACATTTATTCAATAAAACCAACAGTAATGAATGTTTCCCCAACTATAGTGCCTGATAAACTTCTCTTCCCATCATTATTCAATATTCAAATAGCCTGAATTTTGTGACATTCTTGATGCAGAGTTTGGATGGCAGGGCAATTACTGTAAATGTAGCCCAAGAACGTCCTAGGCGTGGCTCATTCTAGATGTGAGAGAATACTCTTCTTTGTGTCAACATGTAACTCTCTGTATCGAATATGCTCTCCACACAGGAGATTCTGGAATCTTATTTCTCCTTGTTTCTGGATATTTTTTCAGTAGCCAGTCGCAGGAAAAATTAGAACTTGCGTTTTGTCCATGCTCTCTTTTCCTTGGATGTTGATATTTTGATTGTATTGAAATATAATTTGCAAGTTCAACTGTTGAGTTCGTTGATTAATCATATTTTAGTTTGAATATCTATACGTATTGGTTGCAAGATTCCATAATCAAGCTCATTGGTGTGGCTGTGTTTACTACACGGCAAAGTGCTTCCTGCAAAATGCAATTGAATACCAAATACCTCATGCATCATAAATTATCTGCTTCAGCAGATACAGTCAGTAGTAGTACTTAATAGCAAGCATTGAACACTTACTGCATCAACAGATTAGTTGCATTACCGGCTACAAAAAGCAGTAGTACTCGCCAAAGCCATCGCTCGGCTTCAAAATTTGTTAGTCATTGATAGGAATTGTTATTAGTTCATTTTGTGGTTTAATGACCGCCATGTCCACTTATATAGCTGCATGGACGAGTGAAAAACCTAATCTAGCAAAAGTGTGCGAGAAAGAAATAATAGCAAGGAACCGCCTCTGCCAAAACAATGAAAAACGGAGATGGAAATTTTATGAGCTTTCTCTTGCCGAGTTGGTACATTTGCATCTCTAATGAAGGCATTCTTCTGATGTTGTAACTTGTAAATGCATGTAGACTGCTCATGCTATTGACCAGCCGTTGAACAAAGATTTAAAAATTTCAATATGAATATACTATGGAAAGAATACTCTTCTAGTTATACAGATTGGAACCGCCAAAAACATGGATGGGTAAAGATCAATACAGAGAGAGCCAGTATAGGAAAGCCGGGACCTTCAGGTGCTTGCCATCACAGCAGAACTATGAATAGTGAAGCTAGAACCAGAGGTGATGAGAAATTTGGTTGGAGGTGGATTCACAAATAATTCACCAACTGATTATTGATAACGCTGCAGTTGGAGGATATGATGTTCGTTTTAATTGAACATAGTAGCAGATTTGTGTGTACGAATTAGACAGTGAATTTCATTCATTTGTATTGAGAAGCCAACACTGATTTCTGCCTTGATATGTTGTTTTTTAGAGCATTCTGGTTTTACAAAGGAGAGGCTATGGAAAAAAATTTGCAGTGGAGGAGAGCTCAGATCCACCGTGATATACTGTGTTCCGACTAGAAATAAGAAGCTGTTTGGCACGGTGTTTCACCCGCCGTGCCGCAGCTTTTGGTAAAAAAAAAAATTCATTTTAAATGTTTTTAGTTCATTTTGATGTACTGATGTCAAAAATAATTTTTAAAAAATAAAAAAACATCATTTTGATATATTTCAGCATGAAAAACACTTTGAAAAACTACCGCAACAGCTCTCCCAAACAAGCAATCTGCACAAGCCCCTCGTTTTGCTCTAGCGAAGGTATGAGCCTCGGCAAACGTTTTTGAGCTGCTTTTTATCATCTCTTGGAAAATCAGCCAATTACAGAAGTGAATATGCGTTTCAAGTGCTATTGATCTCCTAAAAATTAGTATACGCTATGGATAACAAGCATCTGGCATGCCCCGGTGCATTTGGGGTCAGATTTTTGAAAAATCCAACAATTGATACAAACACTGTTGTTACTCTTCTCCTTTGGATTTACAAAGATGGTATGAGCCACGGAGCTTCCTCCATTCGGTCAGCATACGCTGGGGAGAGATCCTTGACCTAAAATAGATTCCGCACAAAGCATCTAATGCAATTGAGCGTTGATGATTGCAGCCTGATACAGGGGAATCATCTATTCATTGATTGTACTAGTATCTTGCATCCAAATTGGCAAAAGTTTGGGTGCCTTGTAAAGGCTGTAAGAGCACAAGACAGGCAGGCACTCCATGGGCAAACTAATGATCTTGAAAATGGATAAATGAATGTAAAATAAACAGGTTGCCCGTGTGATCTTACAACACTATTGTTGATGAGTTACTTCATTTTGATCAAATTATCAAATGTTAAACAGTATCAAAATTGTGCGCTGCATCGCATGCATGTAGGAAAGCAACGGAATATATGTTTCACTCCTCATCTTGAACATAAAGGTGACATGCTCGCAACCCATCACTAAGAGCCACCAAATACCTGCATACAGCAGCAAAACTTAGATTCAAGGAACAGATTAGGTGATGAAAGTTGTTACCTACAGATAATGACTCACCCCTGCCAGGACATCTTTAGAGAGCTGCGGTTTGCTTCTTTCTCTTTCAGCAATTGGTTTTTTTTGTGGGAATTGTCGGCAAACCGGTGGTTTCTGTGGGGCAACAGAAAGTTCACCTCCAGATTCTTGTTGGACCTTTTGCTTCTATAAATAGAAAAGGAAAACGATCATATAAAGGGGGTTAAAGAATATATGATCACATGCCATAAAAAAACAGAGAAAAGGTCCCAAGATGCATAGGTGAATCCATTAACTTATATTACAAGAAAGACATACTAAACAAAACAGAATGGCATGAAATTCACAAGACTTGCTAGTTAGTTAAAGTTCATGTACCAGCTTGCACAACAAAAAACAAAACCATTCAAAGCACCTACCTTTTCAAGTTCCCTCAAAAACCTATGGTTCCTGGCTTACCCATCAGAGCATGCCATGTCCAATGAAACGAAAAGATGATTGGTTTTGACATTTATTGACATAAGGAGCTAGGAGGGGTAGCTATAACAGTCTATTTGTTAAGTATGAACTGAGGATTTTATAGTGATTATCACATAAGAAGCATATTAAGGATTACAATAACCGACAGTATCTGATAAGTGTTCATTGAGAGATTCATAATACATGATCATGTTAGCAGCATATTCTAACACATGTTCAACATATGGATGTGAAATACAGATTTGAAAACATCACATAAATAAAACACAAAACATATGCATGCACATCACCACCCTCTGACAACAGTGCCCCCTCAATCCTCCTATTCCTCTTATTTCTTCCGTCTAAATGAAGAGAACTACCTTTTACTAATCAAATTTCAATGACATAATTAATTTCAACCATATAGAAGGAGCTGACACACTTGGCTGTGTCCATACCATAGCTCACCATGAAAGTGTCATGCTACTCAGGCAAGGAGGCTAACTCTTATCAAACAAAAGGAGCCTATTCAATCAGACGTCAAAATGATTTACTTGCCTCTCTAAATGAACAAAAAAAAAAATTAATTGCGAGTTTCAATTACCTACTAACAAATTTCAGATTCACAATGAAAATATCAGGTTTCAACTGATTCTAAGGTAGCCATGCTTCCCAACTATTGTTCCAAACATATAAAACTGGCCTAGAAGGAACTTTAGTATTTTATTCCTGACACAGAATGAAAAGAAAAGTTTAATTCCTTAAACAGGTGCATCAAACTGATGCCTTTAGCAATGCCAAAATATCTTAAAACAGCACCATAGATGGTGGTTCCAGGAAAAAAGTGTATTAGCAGTGAGAAGTTATAGATGCTGTTTACCTTCTTCATTCGTTCTTCTATAGAGCTTAAAGCACGAGACTGGTCAACTTTTTTGAGATAGAAATCCCGCTCCCTCTTTGCAGCTGAAATTTCTATCGCTAATTTTTGTTCTCGGATAGCTTTCTTGTAAGCTGCATTAAAAAAGCACTATAATTTAGACACTTAATAAACTGTAAAACATGATCAGATAGAGCATAACAGAAATGAGTGATATACCAATTTCTTCGGTAAGATTATCCCATTTGAATTTACTTAGATACTTGATATTCCAATGATCATAATAGAATTGTGACCGCTTCTTCCCACCTGAAAAAACAAGAGAAGAATTTAAAGAACAAATGGAGGAAAAAATAAGTAATTTATTTACAATTAATCCCAGCACACATAAGCTAACACCCTTTGTTTTTTTTTAAAAAAAAAACAGATATGACAAAGAATAGGTAAAATCAACAAAAATATATATCTATACACACACACACACACACACACACACACAAAGAACAAGAACTTGACATGTTACATCGATGTTTTCTCTACAGAAAAAACTAAAAACTCTCATTCAGCTCAACAAAACAAAAGGCACATAAAAAAAATGAAATATAAATTACCTATTTGTTCACCATTTAACAAATTGGCAACCCTTTTAGCATTACTTTTACTAGCAAACTCAACCCACCTGAAAAGCACAAAAAAAAGAAGCAATTACATAATAAACAACACAATTCAAATATATGTTCATGTAATAAACTAGGAAAATGCATGGAAATTACCCTTCAGAGTATGCTTGAGCTTTAGTTCCACCACCTCTTTTTCTACTCTTATTATTATCATTCACTCGATCAATAGAAGAACTATCTGTAAGCACCCGGCAAAGATTTCTCAATAAAATTGAACGCCCATTTTTTCCCCTTATTTTTAAATATAAACACGAAAGAAGGAAGTATCAGATACTGTACTTTGAGGAACAAGGTAAATTCGTTGAATTTCACCGTACTGACTGATAAGCTGACGAAGCTTAACATGATCCATACCAGGAGGAACTCTACTTATGTAACAAACACCACGCTTATGTGCCTTTTCTGCTTCTTTCTTTAACTTTTTCTTCTTTCCCTCATCTAAAAACAACACTTGTTCTTGTTCTTCGTGTTCCTCACTCATTCTTTTGCACAAAACAAAACCCTACAATAAAAAATAATGGATAAAATTACACAGAGGCTAAGTTAACCTAGCTTCAGGTTAAATGAAATACAAAATCCATAACAAATACCCCATCCTTAAAATTTTAGAAAGTGAACATGAAGACAACATTAATAAACATTCTAAAAAGCTTTAAAATCACCGGTTTCGTGTAAATGGTTTTGAAGTGATAGGGAGGCGCAAGCTGGCACGTCCAATGAAAATTTATCTCTTTATATCCGATTATTAACCTATATTTTTTGGTTCCAAGAACAAACCCAACACCACAGCCTAGTTGCATGAACCAATAGTTGCCGAGAAAATAAGGAAGCGGAGAACTTAAGGAATTACGAACCTGGAAAAGAAGATGGAGACAATCTGAAGCAAAACAAGGACGAAGAGAGCAGTAGTCCGTGAGAAGAAATAGCAGTATAACGGTCACCGGATGCTGGATCCGTGGATGAGCAGAAGGGAGGGAAGTGACCCCGGCGAGGGTTTATTGGAGTCTCTTTTTCCTAAAATCTTAAACCACGACCATAATAGAAAAAACTGGGGCTTCATATTTCATGGTTGCTTGAGTTTGGAATCGGGCTTTGAGTTGGGCTTGTACAGTTCTTTGCAGAGCTATCTCTTGTCTTCTTCGACGTGTTTTAAAATAAATTTATTTGTTTATTTTAAGAAACAAAATATATAAATCAAAAGAAAAGTCAGTAAGTGTATCGGATAGGATGGACGATACTCCATGAGTTTGAAGAAATTATTGCTGTTCCTAATAAATGTGATTGCCCCTCGGTTCAATTCGGTGCTCTGGAAGAATCAACTTATCAATTTTGTTTCGGTTAGTTTTTGATTTTTTAATTGGAATAAAATATTTCAGAATGTTTCACATATATATATTAATTTTTAAAAAAAATAGTTCAAATTCAAAATTAAAATTATTTAAAATTGTGCAATTTAATCTATAAAAAAAACAATAAAATATTTTTTATGAACAAAATTATAAACATGTATAATATTACAAGAGTATCATTAACAATCTTACAAATTTTTTTAAGTGCTCTTAAATTTTAATATAATATATATAAATATACAAAAAACCTTCTCATAAAATTTCATTTCAATCAAATGGTCAGAATAAAAAATATAATTAATATTGTAAAATTATTTATTATTTAAAAAACATATATTATTTGATCAAAACAGAACAAGAGGAACAAAACCAGAACATTTTAACCAGTATTTGATTGAAAAATACCAAGATAAAAATATCATTTTATCTCATTTTTTTAACTAATACAAAACAATTCAAACCGAAACGAGACGAAACTAACACCCCTGGAAGAATAGTCTCTCAAAAACATTGCTTTGGTACGGCAATCTATGATCCTATGACCCTTAGAACTGCTATTGCAAGGTGAGCACACAGTATCAAAATTGAATGATCAACATCTTCATTCACACTCATAATTGATGGTTGCTACTTCATTCAAATTTAATACACAGAAAAACGCTAGCCTACAGTTCAACATCCATTGCAAAACTTAAAAGAGTCTGGCAAGTTTCAAGACAACACGTTCGCATTTCAAAAGATATCCTTACGCTGCCAAAGGGCCCACCCGATTTCACATTCTATCTTCTCTCTTACGTGGGGCACAAGTGATGATTTCATCCACCCTAATAATCATCTCTGCAGCTTCAGTTGCCGAGAGCAGCACAGCCAGCTTAACTTTGAATGCTTCGCAGATCCCGCGCTCACCCATATCTCCTATCTGCAATAGTTTAAAGAGCTACAAATCAACAAACTATGCCGACGGGATAGATTGGATTTGAAAGTATTTACTTCACAGCAGCTGGCATGTCTTAAAAATTGCATTTACCAAAGTTGTCAATCACATATACTTACAGATCCAGAGATGACATCAATTCCGGCAGTGCACCCCTCCTTGTGATGCTCTGCACGGAGCTGGGCTACCAGTTCAGCGCTGTCCAAACCAGCATTGTCAGCTATGATAGTTGGTATTGCTATGAGTGCCCTTGAGAAAGCTTCAATAGCATGAGATTTCTTCCCGGGAGTTACTCGGGCCAATTCATCGACTTCCTTTGCCATCACCATCTCAGGCCATCCACCTCCAAGCAAAACCCTGCTGTCATTCACAGTCTGAGACAGCACACATAAGGCATCATGCAGGGACCTTTCTGCCTCATCAAGCACATGACGGCTGCAAAAATTGAAAGCACATCAAAAGCTGACTACTGAAAAATAAACCTTAGTTTGAAGCTTCTTTTAAAAAAAAAAAAAAAGATATCTATATTATACTTTCAAGTCTAGGGACACAACAGAGAGTTTTGCCACATTGGGGTGATCCAGACCATCAGACTCAATTGGATCATTCACAAACACATCAATTCCACAGAAATAATTTCAATAATCTGCCTTCCAAAATAGCAAGCTTACAGCGATTTATATATGAAGTGAGAAGATTTGGTGTAAGCCTTCAAAGAACCAAAAACTGAACATATTTATCAGCAATAACAACATGATAGTTTTATAGATGCTGAAGAAACATCACCTTGCACCTCTCAGTACAATTGTACATGCCTGACCCATTTCAACACCTGAAAAGTGAATCAACTTATCCTCTCCAATCATAATTTCCTCAATGAGCTTGCAGTGACCAAGCTTAACTGACTCAGGATTATCAAATGTTGATGCAATTTCACCACCAGTCACTAAAGCCAGCCGTTCAATTCCATCAAAATCAGCATGCTCAATTGCAAGAATTCCAGCATTTGCAAAGAGCTCTTCCGGAAAATTGTAAATCAATTGCCTGTTAACGAAGCAATTAATCCCATGGGCTATTATCTTATCCACCTTCTCTTTCATCTTTTCCTTCTCAGCAGCTTCAATTTCAGCAACCTTAGCCATTGAATCAACACGAACACGTGCCCCATAGATTTTAACTTTGTCAGTGTCCATTGCCGTATTTGCCACCAAAATCTTTGCATTCTCTATGCGCTTTGGTTGCCCAACACCAATTTTCTTGTCAAGAATAAATCTGAGCAAGCAAAAGAACAATTTAAATACAAATGAAAAGGCAATCAGAAGTCAATGCATCAACAAAGATACAAGGACAGTCAAGACAGCCAACATATGCTAACCAAGTGAGATCTTGAAAGTTGCATTCCTTGATCTATTACTAACTACCGTTACAAAACACAAATAGATTGATCTACAAGCAGCAGTTACAGGATTACTTGCACAGAAATTCCAAAGAGCTTGACAGTGCAAGAATGATCCTCTTAGCACCTCAAAAAAAGGAAATTCAAGCTGCAAGACACTAGAAATGACAATTCATTTCTCATCATGGGCCAAAATGTATGCACCATGCAGTGCAAACTTCAAAAACATGACAAGGTTCTTATAAGTTGATGTACCTACCCTTCATCTAAGAAGGAATCCTTCAGTGATCCTCCAGGCTTCTTGATAATCTGAATGGACTCTAAGTTGGTGCTTCCCTGCAATTTCAAACAGCAATTATACAGCCAAACCAACAAGGAAAAAGAATATCCTTTAAATCTGATCCAATAATAAACAGATTCTCTGAACAATTGAAACAAAATCATTGCATTAAGAATGCATCTTTGAAGTTAGGGAAAAAAAAGAAATAAGGGGAACAACATATATCAGACAAGTGTAAAATACAGACACCAGACAGGCACACCATGCATGATGACAGAAGAACAAGAAAATACAACCCCTGGTACAGATGTCACTGTTGGAAAGGAAAAGAGGAGTTTAATTTCTTCATTAACAAAAGGACAAAAGTGGGTCATCCTGTATCAACAATTACATGATTGCTTCCGAAGGATGGGTTCAAAACCATGACAACTTAAGATACATAACCCCCTCCCCCACCCCCAAAAAATAAAAATAAATAATAATAAATCAATCAATCAAGAAATTAACAAGAAAAATTCTTTAGTAAGGTATAATATAAACCACTTCACCTTCAATCTCATAACAGCATCAACAGCCAGTTTTGCAAAATATTCCTTATCCTGTGATAGAATCTTGGAACTCAAAGTGGTCATCGCAATCTTCATCAAGTCTGACTTGAATATCTCTGCATTACTCCACAATTATAGACATCAATGCCAGAAAATGCATTATGAAAAGCTAATTAGCAAAAAACAAGCTCTACCCATTCTGCAATTCATACTGATAGGGCAATGGATACCTTCATTCTCTTTGTTATCCACAGCCTTTAGCAGTAAAGCATCACGAGCACATTCTGCTGCCATTCGGAAACCTGAACAATCATGGAAACAGCATCAATAAATCATCTCATGGTATTAGACTTAAAAGTCTCAAATTCACCATGATTAATTTTTTTTTTAGAAAAAAGGTATGAGTTTTGAAAGGAAAAAAAATCTCTGGCACTCTATTGGTGTAACTTGTTGAAAATACATAAAGGAATGATGTGATCAGCAAGAAATTCCCTCTATCAAAGATTATATGGGAACATTGATTCTAGATCCAATATTCAGGCTCTGATTGGCAGGCAAAGTTAAAGCAGAGAAGAAACACAATCGACATGATGCAAAATAGCACTGCACATGATGTTATAAAACATGGAGAACACTATTTCAAATATTCAGCAAAAAGGAAAAACAGTGCACAAGAAGCAACACAATAACAAAAGATGAGAACAAGACGATGGTAGAAAACAGGAAGCATTGCAAAGCGCCTAGAATAAACCTGCTATTATTGTCATTGGATGGATCTTTGTTGCTAGAAGCTTTTCTGCCTCCCTTAGAAGTTCCCCCGCCAAAACAACAACAGAAGTTGTCCCATCACCAACCTCATCATCTTGGACTTTCGAAATGTCTGAGTCGTGAGTTAAAGATTGCCATAACAAATTCCAGTAGATCTATTTACCTTAGTTCTTTTTTATCAAGCACAACAATTTGCTAGTGTCAAAATTTTAAATTGAAAGAGAGATGAATCTGACCTGGACATTTCAAAATTAATAACAAACACTTTTTTTATGAAGATTTCCTCTGCAAAATCCTTACACCTTAACTATCCTAAAAAGCAAATCGACAGGCCATATTAGCAATGCAAGGATACCAACAAGGATTTTAGCAGCTGGATTGTCAATGTGAAGGGACTTCAAGATGGTGGCCCCATCATTAGTGACTGTGACTTCATGACCTCTTCCAGTAGATTGTAAAATTTTATCCTGGCAAAAAATGAAAAAACAAGAAGATGACAACAGTAATAAACTAAAACAAGCAATGCTTTCCAGTTTTTGACAGCATAATCAATAAAGAAGATATCTTACCATTCCTTTTGGCCCCAAAGTTGTCTTGACCAAGTCAGCAATTGCCATCCCACCAATAAGCGATGCCTAAGGGGAAAAAATGGTGACCTCAAGGAGATAAAAGCAAAGAGGGAAAAAGCAACACCAAATATTGTTGTCAGGATGCATTGAGATGCTTGCCTAGGCACTCCAGGCAAGGTGAAGTGAGGCCACAACGCCTTTACTAGCCTTGAGTGATGAGTTTCAATGAAGCGCTACCTAGAAGAGTTCCTCTTGAGTGGGCACCAAGCATTAAAGCGGGTGCCTCACTGAACTACTTTTTTCTGTTGGATTTTTCTTTTTTTTTCTATACTGGTATATGTTTTGACCTATTTGTCAATTTTTTAATACTTAAGAGGTATTTCTGTAAAAATCAAAGATTATGGTAAAAACAAATTAAAAATTATTAAAGTGGGAGGGCATGTAGTCAAGGAAGGACACTTGAAGAGAAACATGAGCCACACTTTGTGTTGAGCAGAGTAAGAGAACAGCAACACAAGTATAGAACAAGCATGGATGAGAGTCAGAGAACAACACCACAAGTATAGAACAAGCATGGATGGGGATTTTTTTAAAATTAATGAATAATGATGATAATTTTAAATTTGCTTTTTAATCTGTGTGGCTACTTACTACAGTACTACTTTAAATTATCTTATTTTGTTTTAAGAGTAAAAAATATAACTATATACAACAAGCATAAAACAAGCATGGATGGGGATATTTTGAAGATTAATGAATAATGATGATGAATTTAAATTTTCTTTTTAATCTGTTTGGCTACTTACTACAGTACTACTTTAAATTATCTTATTTTTGTTTTAAGAGTGAAAAATATAACTTCATACAGCTATGTGGTATTTATATCTTCTTTTGATTTTCTAATGATCTAATTTTAATTGCGAAGATACACATTTTAGATTTATATAATATAATAAAATATCATCATTGTATATTTTTTAATCTATAGCATATTGCCTTGATTCATTCTGATGAGTGCCTAGGCGTGCGCCAAGCGCCTCAGGCATTTTCCAGGCTTGGCACCTTTTAGCACCTTTTTCCTTTGACGACACTGATGCCAAGTTAGTCATTGTTTCAATCCAAGAATTATTGATTTGTGATCAAATTGCATGATAACAATAACGCAGTGATGAAAATAAAACTTCCTACCACACAAGTAACATACATTAATGAATACATCAGCATCCATTGAGAAACATAAACAAGACCAGGGAAAAAAAAACAGTAACATACCAGTCTGGCACGCTCTCCCTTTTCCTCGGTAGCTTCATCTTTAAAAATTCTCTCGACCTGCAATATTTTCCAAGTAAATAAACTTCAAAAACAAAGTTCCAAAACTAAAAAAAGAAATGGGAAGCACTAGTCAGCAACCAGCATAACACCATTGCAAAATCTTTAACCTAAAGTCAGCAGGACTATCCACAGCAATAATCATATTCATGCATAAAACCCTAAAAAATTATAAAAATAATTCAAATCCATGCATTGCATTGAAAAATGAAGTGGTTAAAAACGAGAAAGATGGGAACAATCAATAATCTCTGATAAGAAAATGGAAGATTTCTTAGGAAATCCAAATAAGACTTGATTTTCTTTCCCTTTTATCAAAAAACAAGGCATTAAAGTCTTAATGCTGGCCTGGTCTGGTCTAGCCGAGCCTAGCCTTCTCCTTCGTCTTCTTTGGTGTTCGAAGGCTGGACAAGAATCTAGAAAGATAAAAAAAATCCTCACCATGACTCACGGGTAGTGGATCGGGATGGCCTGCGGCTTCTGTTCACGTTACTGCTCCTGCTGCTGCTTAAGTAGCGGAGGTTGAAGGTGGCTGCTGAGAAGGAGGCTGGCAGTCGGCAGTGGTGGAAAAGACTGAGGAGGATGAGGAGGCGGCTGGAACTGGGTGATAAGCGAGCGAGGAAGAAGGTCTAGAGTTTTTCTTCTCTTGCTTGATAAATGAGAGTATCGTCTTACTTTGGGCCTTGGGGTTGGGTGATGATGGCGCCTTGCCTTAGGGTTTCTTAAGAACAAAATACCTTTACAGAGTTTAATTATTTAACAATAGTTTTTTTCTCATCACAAGTTGGTCAGTGTATGTTCGGGAATATGATTAATATTATTTTTTTAAAATATTTTTTATTTAAAAATATATTAAAATATTTTTTATTTTTAAAAATAATTTGATATTCAACATATAAAAATAATATCAAAATATCAAAATAACTTAATTTAAAATAAAAAATAATTTTTGATATCCAGCACATAAAAATAATCAAAAAATTTAATTTAAAAAAAAAATTAATGACAAACAAAACCTTCAACTTATTCATATTTCAAAAATGTCAATGCAACTAAGTATTTTTAACTTATCTATATTTTTTGAAATGGTATTAAAATTATTATTTTCTAATCAAATTTTGTTAAAATTATTTAAACGATTGATAACATATTGAAAATTACCTGTAAAGGCTTATGATAAATAATATTACAAGCATGTTTAGATGATTGGTATAAAAATGTTTGTTACTGTGGTTTGAGATATTTTTTAAGAGTATTTTTTTCTGAAAATATATTAAAATAATATTTTCAGATTTTTTTATTTTTAACATTATTACATCAAAATTATTAAAGCAATTTATCAAATAATTTTTAAAATAAAATATAATTTTAAAACACTTCCAAGAGCATAAATCATTGCACTCCCAAGCACCAGTGACTGATCACCTCACCTTTTTTGTTATGGAGAAAATTTGACTGAAGTAATGATTGTGTTTTCGGCATTATGATAGATTTTATCGTTATAAATTTTAAAAAACAAGCTTAAAAATATATTTTGTTGATATTTAAAAAAAATGATTTGTTAAAATTATTGCAATGAATTTCTGCGTGTATAATAAATGAAAATGAAATTAATTTAGTTTTTACAAAACCAATTATATATAAAATCTAGTATAAAATGTGAAACTTATTATACAACGCATAAGCCATTTAATTAACAAAACAAAACCGAATTCATCACAATATTAAATGATCTTTAAATCCAAGAAACAAAAAAACCCCAACTTTCCCATTATACCAAATTAATTATTCGCTTTATAAAATATAAAGAGAAAGACACTTCACATCCTGATAAATTAAGATATTTGGTGATTAATCAAACGCAAGCCTCATTTAGTTTAATGATAAATATCAAATTATTATGATATAGTATTTCCGAACCTAGTTAAGAATTACGAACCTAGTTAAAAATAAATAAATAAATAAACTGGAATTAATCAGGAAATTAACAAGGGGTAAACATGGAACGATCAGTGCCTTCAATTATTAGGTGGCGGGGTAAGGAGAGAAATCAGTTAGTGATCATCGAAACAGTCAGGCTACGATGACATCCTTTTTCATGGCCACAGATTATATGTCTATTTAAAAAGCCAGCCCTTCAGGCTATCAGTTTTGTAATTCAGCCTGCTGTCTTGCAGGCCCAGATCCTGGTCCAGATCTTGGGCGTAGCCTCTCGTAAGTACTAGAAACTAGCACCAATCTGGGATCGTCTTCAGGTACACAGCGCCCCTGCCGTTCAAAGAGGAGAAGGAAAAGAGTTGAGTAGCTACAAAACGACTGTGTACAGAGCAAACTACAAAATTGGGTTCTTAGAACCAACAGGATGTTGCCAAACCACCGCATGAATGTTCCTAAAATTACACTTTTCAAAGAACAGCACTATACAATTTCACTATGTCAACTCCAACTTTCGAGTTTGTTTTGTACCCTTTATGGATATAAATGATGAGAACCTCCAATTTATCAAGGACGAAAAACATCAGGATTGTTCCCTAAACATTTTGTTTAATCACACAGCTTGTAAGGCTAAATTCTTACAGTCATCCTCGCATATGTCATGTCAATTAAAGACCCACCTCCGCTATAGCCCAAGAGCATTATGGGTAACTTTTCTCTGCAATTCTTTGACCTATTTGAGTTACTAGAAAATTTTATATCCATTTTCTGCTAGTCTTTAGCCTATTAGTTTCACCATGAATATGGGATGGTGTAGTTGAATGAAGCTACAGGACAATAAAAAAGAGGTAACGACAAGCTTAAATAAACAGCAGGCCATTGTAAAATCCTCCGGTGCATTATGAAACAAAAAAGACTTACTTTTAACCCATTGTAATATGCTTCAACCGAAGGAAATGAAAGTGGGATTTTGCGAGCTTGTATCAGGTCCCATAAGTAATTGGCAGTAGTATATCCACCTTTCTGAAATTTTATCATAAAATGATGAGATATACAGCTCAACAGCATATAAACATTCCTAGCTGACTATTAATGATGCCTTGTGAAAAATAAAGTGTAGCATAATTATTACCTTATCACCAGCTGCTATGAGGAGTAGATCATTTGCACTTTTTGGAAACAAGAAGAAGCTTCTCTGCGTCATTTCTTCCTGCATTGTTCAAGAATCTATATGAAGGCACAATGCTGACACTATCGGACACATAGTATAGAACCATAAACTAACCATACCAGCTTGTCTAAAGCAATTTGCATTCCCCTTGGAGTATGCCCTACCATGGCTCCCTCAATAAGTACCTATGAGAAGTTCAAGCAGTTTCAGGCTTGTGCTGTTATGATCAGCTTAGTTGCACCAATATAGAAAATAAATAGATTCCCCACACCACAGTGGCAGATGTAAATAAATTAAAGTAGAAAATTTGAAACAAATGGCTGCTAGTCAGCAAAATAAGGAACAAAAGGAAAGAAAAAACAAATGGAAAGAAATAAGAGAATCTCCAAATAGCAAGTTTCTGGTAGCAACTAATATATTTTCACATTGTTCCCAGTAAACAAAGGTTAATTGTAAATTAAATTTATGATATTGCAAAAGTAAGGTTACCCTTTTTGGATATGGTAAGGAAAAAAGTTAGGCATGCAAAAACGATGTAATGGAAAAGAGAACTTGTAAAACAAATCAAGTAAAATTTTGTATGTGCTCCTATAAAGAAGGGATAATAGGTGAGAACCCTCGTCATTATCAGTGGCAGAAGTAACAAAGATTTTTGGTGGTGACCTGGCGGAGGAAGAAAAGATAATAGATGCAAATCAAGTGGAGGACGAGGAGGAGATTGGGGAGAGGGGTCCATGTGTTCAGCAGGGAGAAAGCAAGAGTCATGTGTGGGGAAAATCGTGATTTTGTGAATGGATGAATATGCTTGCAGATTAATGCATTGAGAGGTAATCCAAGTCCAAATAGAAATGGGCTCGGCTCAAAGCTGACAAACAGAAATAATGGCAAGTTAACAGCCCCTTGCAGTTAAGCAATGTGCCAACCTTCTTTTAGAAATAAAATAGCCTTGTTCTCTCACATTATAAAAATAGCAACCAGGGAAGATTTTGTTGTTTTAGTATGTACAAAAAAGATCTGCATCATCCCTCAAACAGATAAAGGCCCCTGCCTTTTCTCCCTCTTTTCATGCAATGAACTGTTAAGCACCATCAAAATTTCAAACTTCTCCATTTCACTAATAAGCAATATGTTAACACAGAAGCTCAAAGGTGAAGAGTTTATAGGTAATTTTCACTTCTTAAGAATTGTTTATAGATGATTGATAAACAGAAATAGAGCTATAAGAAACAGCATTAAATCCAGTACGGAGATTTCGAGAGAGAGGAAAGAGTGGACAGTGTTAAAGAACAGAGTTTTATGAACTGACATATACACCCCAGAAAACTTTTGTAAAATAAATGTGCAGGTAAGCACATCTTTTTATATATAATATTGAGAATAATAAAGAATGCATATATTTTTCAAGTGAGGTCAATTCTGCTGCTGGAAGCAGAAGGACATCATCCTGAGATGGAAGATACATGTGACCAAAAATGTTCTAGAATTTCTGTTCTATACCTCTAGAACCTACTTATTCATAAAGTCAGAACAAAGAAAGCTAGTTTTTCCAACAGCAAAGTGATATGCAATACAAGGATTCAATATAACAGCCAACTGATATAAATACAAATCACAAATATGGCAGTTGTTACAAAACTCACCGTGTATAGCTCTATAAAAGGAGGCTTCATGGAATTCATATAATCATTAAAAACTTGAAGACCGCGATCAAGGTCTCCAGTAAGTAGATAGCACCTAGACAAAAAGGATTTAGAAGGACACTTCATAGTTTTTAATGTCAAATGAAACAAATGAAATAAAAAAATAAAAAAAAAGGTTGCCATAATTATTCATTGCCATATTCATTTAGAAGGACCTAGATAGCTTGTTTGTTTCTCCCATAATTATTCATTGCCATATTCTTCCTTGAAGACAACATTACCAGCCTCTCAAAGATATAAATGTTCTCTCAGCAGCATACAAATGTTTTCCCAGCAGCACATTTCATATCCAGATTGCTTTCATAGTACACATTTCTTTTTTTTCATTAAAAATAAGATCAACACAGTAATCTGAGTTATGATGTAATTCTTATTGCATTGACATTTCATTATCTGATTCCTTTTTTTGTTTATAATGAAAAATAATAAATGACCACCAAGGCACCACCCCATGCATTAGAAATTGTAATGATGATGATAACATAAAAGTACATGAGGTGCGGTGGCTACGAAAAAGAAAAATGCATTACTGATACTATTGGAATAGCTTGAAAGAAACGCCTTCATTGCATTACTAATTTTGTTCTGAAAAATAGTTAAAGCAAGCAGTGGTCCACATGATACTAGAATATAAGAAGAAAAAATTAATTAGTTATTTTCTTTGAAGACAGTAGAAAAGGACAATTGAGTTCGTTTTTCAATCAATTAAAATTAAAGTAAAAATAGAAGAATGTGATCTTTTTTATTTATTTTTTATCTTGGCTTTTATTATTCCCATAACTTGATTTAGCAAGTCACCTTAATATTTCTCAAAAAAGAGACAAATTTATAGAAGTAATTTATCACATTTTTCACTTGTATATTGAAGAAAAAAATAGAAAGGAAGAAAGCATCTTTAAGGGGGGGGGGGGGGGGGGGGGACAGAAAAACTTTCATCCAACTTCAATTTCTATGCAAGTTTGCATTTTTTTTCTCCTTTTCTTTTTAGGCTTTTTTTCAGGTTGATTTTCTTTTATGGAAAACAAATTTCACAAACTCAACCCAGACCAATGAAAATTGCAAAGCAAATGATTAGAGATGGAACAATTAATAGTTAACCATTAGCAATGCTACTCAATACTAATTACAATAGTGGTGTGCATTTCTATCCACGAAAGGTTGCAATCATGCAGGCATCTCTTCAAGCCAAACGATCGCATTTATTTTCAAATGAGTGTGTCACAAGTGTTTTCAATGTTTTATTTTGAATTTTCTTGTGATTGATTCTTGGAACAGAGCAAATACTTTTTATGTTGTCTCTCTATGGTACTAGGAAGTGATACTGCCCAAACCACATCATAATGATCAGAAACATGAAACATTCAGACCATTGGGATGATGGTTCGCGCAAGACTCATGCATTACATAAGAGGCATAAATTTTGACAAAATTCAGAGCAACTAGAGATTTTTAGATAATAAGAAAATAAAATTTCTAAGAGCTAATTCATTAAAAGGAAAAATCTATATGTATAAGAGCTAAAAAATCTATACGAATTCCGCTGCCAAGTAACATGTTCTTCCATATAAACCCTGTCCCTAACCTAGCAGCATGACACTTGCAAAGAGTGTATAGCAGCTGTAAAAAAAATATAGATTATTAAAAAATGTGTATCACTAGGAAGGCAATTACAAGGGTTGGGTTAGCAGCCAGTTATATTAGTTAAAACTAAATTTTAAAGAAAGATTTCATATGAAGTGTTTATAAAAAAGGTGTATACAAGGAAGTCAATCACCAAATTCTAAGAAGGTACTCTCATAAATACACCATTCAATATAATATCCATGAACAACAGATAGTTAATTAAATCTAATACTCTTCCCAGTTACAAAATGAGAAACCACGAAGAGAGTATACATGGATTCATTATTTGAAACCATGCATACAGTTTCATGACTGTTTAGGCAAATATCAATATGGTATGAAAGGAAAATGAATAAATCTATGCTCCATTGCTCTTGTACATAGCTCGATTAATTTGACCTCAAATGTTAAATAATGATCAACTAATATACCTCATTATTTGCAAGAGAATAAAGACATCAGGATCCTTCTTTTCACTCTTCAGCATCTCCACAAGAACTTCCATAGCCTATTGCAACCAAGAAAAAACAAGAAGAAGACTACTGATATATAAAAGCAACAGAAAAAATGAGGCAGCAATAGTGAGTGGTATAGTAGAAACTGATTTTCATAAAGGCTAGCAAACCAAGAAATCACTAGGGATCTGAGAAAATCAACCTGAACATTTTTAAGCTCTGTAAAAGCATGAAAGGCCACATGGTAGACAGTTAGCTCCTTATGCAAAAATCCTCGACGCTTATGAGCATAGTTTGCGGTTGGTAAATTGTACAATTCCTCTTCAGAAACATTCATCATTACATTTTCAGCATTGTCTCCTGTTGATGCTTCAACTGATGACCAACCCTTTGACTGCTCAACAAACTCAATAATCTTCCAACAATATAAAGTTATTAGAAAAGCTTCAAAATTCTGAAAGAACGAGAAAATAATGTTCAAAAACAGGAAAGTTGTTTGTAGTTACTTTGGTGGCTACATCTTCTGCTATGGGTGTCTTGTTCTTATGCGCAGCTATTAGTCCTGCATAGCAGAACTTGTTCAAACCAACACCAGCTGAAGTCATATCACGAACAATCGCGTACCTGTAACATTTTAGACGATGCTGAGTAATTTAATTTTTCAGCAGGTCAACAAGACAATTTATGGGAAACATAACTTGTTAATGCAACACTGCTCAACATCAAGCCAATTGTTGGCTGAAGACATGGTCCATGAGTTCATTGGCAATAGAATCAGAGATTTTTTGTTGTATATGGGCAGAATTGACTGTCATTGATGTCCTCAACAAACATTACAGTTAATGAATTTAAGTTGGGAGATGCATGAAGTAGTTTGTGAAGCTGCAACTTATTTCATTGCTAACCTTTCCTGGTCATACACTTACTAAAAAGCAATGCAGCTAGATGAAAAGGGTCATCAGGTTGAGGGATTGAGCATGGTGATCAAGATGGAAAAAGAGAGAAGATATAAACCAGGGAAGAGATAACATACACTGGATCTAACCGACCAGCAGCAGCACACGCATTAAGTAGACAGATATAGGTTTGTCCATTCGGCTTCACTCCAGAATTCTTCATCTCGTCCAAAATCTTCAGCAAAAGAGATCAAATTAGCAGAATCAAAATACAAAAAGGAATTCATCCCCGCCAGGAAAAAAAAGAGCATAGTTTTACCTTAATTGCCTGGTCAGAATTCTTGCATTTCCCGCAGGCTGATATCAAAAAGTTGTACAGCACAACCTATAATATAAAATAAAAATCACATTGCTTAAAAACAGTACTAATCTTTCAAAAAAGAAAAAGAAAAAAAGAAAAACATACATCAGGAAGCAAACCCATAGTTTTCATCTCATCTCTAAAATAGAAAGCATCTTGCAAACGCGAGCCTTTCATAGTTCCAGCAATCAATGAATGAAATGTATCTCTGCTCGGCTGCACTCCGTCTAGCACCATATCATCGTATGCATCTCTCAACAGATAAAACCTAATTTCCAGCATCAACGATAATAAATTTAAGTATATTATATTTAATATAATAAAAAAAACATATATAAATAAATAAGCGAATAGTAAATACCTGCGTTTAGCAGTGAGAGAAGTGAAAACAGTGTTGTACTCTGACAAATTATTTGCATAATTTCGCTTGGCGTACTGTTCTGTTGAAGTAGCCAGGTATCGCCTTCCGAAGCCGCGGAGCAGTGATCTTTGAGCACCTGATAAATCATAAATATTGCATCTGTTTTTTTTTCTAAAATAAACAGAAGGAATGGAGAGAGAAAAAATAAAAAAAAGTAGTCGTTTGTGTTGTTTACCTTGAAGAAGAAACTTCATGGCTGAGGACTTAAGAAGACGACCCAGTCAGAACTCCGTCTGAAGAAGACGACTTGGACAGTACTCAGTAGTGAGTAATGGTGCTGTAGAGTAGGGTTTTAGTTGCAGAGTTTTGTGTTTTTTTATTTTTTTATTTATTTAAATTGATTTGATTTTCTTCAGTTGTTTTCTTGCCACGGGCAGACGAGAGTCGTCGTAGTGGGGTGGGATGAACATGGGCTGTTTGGGGCCTATGTGGGCCTTTTGAGATTTGGGCCTTTAATGAATAAGACTACATTAACAAAGCTATTTTCTCCTGCTCGATTGTCTGGCCCAATAAACACAATAGCATGCCATGTTTCTAAATAATAAATAAACAAACAACATTGCATGCAGTACAATTTACACACGCATGTGTTTTTTCATTATAATAAAGGTATAGTCTCGCCTGGACTGCTGCAATTAGATTTAATGTTTTCCCTTGGAGTGTAGAAAAAATGTGCCTTTCTGATCAGGGTTATTCAATGTTTTCTAGTGGTTTACTTATTATTAAAAAATTGTTTGGGATATGTTTTTTTTTAAAACAAAAATGCATAATTAAAACATGATTTTACCCCTAAAGTTAACAATTTCTAGAATTGTTGACCAAGGACAATTTAGTCTTTTTAAGAAAATTTAAAATAGTTACATTACTTATTTACCCCTAAGAAAAAGACTAGAGTTGTTGACTAAAGGCTTTTGTTTTTTACATTTTAGAATATAGTATAAATACAATTATACCCGTAGAAAAGACGAAGACTAAGGCATGTGTCTATAGGCATTTGTGTACTTTCATGATGATTTTTTTGTGATCTTAGGTTCATGAAGGGCATTATAGTATTTTTAAGTTGAAAAATTATTTTCATTTGGAAATGTTCTTGATGTTTTTTGTTCACGCATTAAAGAGAATAAATTTCTATATATTTAATTTATGAATTAAGAGTTAGAAAGGTTGTGTAATACAAATGAATGTATCCATTCGAGATGTTAAGGATTCCATGCATCCTAGGTATTTATTACATTTTTTAAAACATGTGGTCATTTGATCTAAATTTATTTTCATGTAGGTACTCGTTCAATCCTAAAAAAAGTTAAACGGTGCATATTGAGGCTTCGATATGCGAGACATATATTATTGAAATTTTTTAACATTTAAGAATAATAATCAATTGCATTCTAAGATATAATAATGGTGGTGAAGTGCTTTCAAGTGTGAAATTGTTAAAGAAAATAGTTTTGAGAAGATATTTAACAAACATTGAATTAAAATACTCACATAATTATATGTTATTTAACTATAATGAATTGAGATATTTTATTCAGCAAGTCAAATTTACAAAATTCATACTTTTAAATCATCTTCTCTTGTAATCTCATATTGGTTAAATTCTCAATAACTCTCATACATGTAACATCATCAATTTTTATTATCCTAAAATCCATATCTTAGTTAAGATTTTTTTTTTTCAATTACAAGATGAGTAATTGTTCATATGGCCTAAAATATGAGTAAGTTTATAGTAATTTGTAACTCTAATAAAAATACATTTACTTAATTTTCTTAATTGATCGTTAATGGTTGTTATCTTTAACCGTGTATACAACTTGAGATGTAACACTAATAGTTTAAAATTACTATCTTTGGTTCCTAAAAAAATGATCCAATCTTATAACAAGCATTTTATCAGTAGATATGTTTTTTATACTGAAAGTAGTATGGAGAGGGTAAAGATACCTATAATGATGAGGCTTGTGTTAAGGGATAAACTTTCAATAAGTTTAAAGTCGATTGTTATGAAAAAAATAGAAAATATGATTTAATTTCAATGTCATAAGACATAAAATACAATCTTTTTATCTAAATGTAATAAGAATAATAATGATAAATAAATTAGAGTGGATCCTCATCATGGTTTAATCAAAATTAATTAAAAAAAAAGTAAAATTAGCAGCATTAATGATGTTGTTGTATTGGCTAAAATATCAACTATTATATTGCATATACATTTTTTCATTAGAAATGATTGAACACATGGTTGATTGTTTATTCATTGTGAAACTAAACCTAGGAGTTGTGTCCAAGTTGTTAAAGATGTTAACGATAAAGTTATTGGATGAGAAGATGTATTTCAACTTGATAAGTTAGTTCATCTATATCAAGTTCCTTATATACCGAGTTAGAAGAAAAATCAAGTTTATGTTACTTAGAATACTTATGTTCCTGCTAATGTTAACGAATTAAATGATATATTGAGTATCAATAGATATACAAAAATTGATGAACCTGAAAAGATCGATCAACTTCAATTCAACAAAAGAGAGGAAGATGATAGACATGATAATTACAAAAATAAAGATGACGAGGATTCAAGTTAAAAAATGATTTAAGTCAATTTTAGATATAAAACATCATTGTGTGATCAAGATATTTATTGTCGTTTTATAATGTAATATATTTGTTTTATATTTATCTCATATTATTGTTGTGGTTATGGTTTTAATGAGTTATGATTTAACATGAATGACACCATTGTTATTGATGTTGTTGTTGTACAATTAGGTTAGATAAAGGTTATAACAAAATTATAGTTTTAAATCATTGATGGAATGATTGATGAAATTTAAAAATAATTAAAAAAATATAAGATATCCATTGACAATTCTTTTGGTTATTTAAAATTATGGTAATCACCAATATACTCATCGATGGATGTTAAAATGGTCAAAAAATTACAAAGATTTGAGGAAGAAAATCATGAAATTGAGATTAACCGATATAATTGTTGAAGAATAAAAACTCATTGGTGAAATTTGGTGGGTTTTATACAAAATTCTTAAAATTATCATCAACCTTAATTATGATTTTAAAAAAAACTTCATTGATAAGACCATCAACAAGTTGATGAATTATCTTATGGAAAATTCCATTAGTAAGTTGATGACGTGTTAAATCACCGATGGATTCTTTGATGAAACATCTTGTCAATGAATTAAAATTCATATATGGTATGTATATCCCTAATTTTATTCCTATTCTCCTTGAGTTCTTACATTGTATCCCTTCTCTCTCTCTCTAAAATTGGTGGTTGATGTCCTATCTTTCCATTCCAACGAGGTCGTTGATGTTCTCTCTCTCGATTAAAAGTAGGGCATTATTATTCTTTATGCTCTTAAGGTTTGATCTCTTTATTTCCTTCCATGAACATGCTTAGATTCATTGTTTTTCTCTTATTTGTTTAACTTAGAATGCTTGTTTTAAGTACTATATTCATGCTTATATGCAATTAATTTCATTATTCTATTTATATTTTGGTGGGGAAATGAAAATCCTTAAATTTTAGGTTTATTAGGGTTTGTAATTTAATATGCTTAGATTTTATGGTTTTTTTTTATTGTTGGCTGAACTTGGATTGCATGCTTTAGGTACTATATTCATGCTTATATGCAATTAATTTCATTATTCTATTTAATTTTTGGTGGGAAAACAAAAACCCCTAACTTAGGGTTTGAATTTGAATATGGAAATTTTGGTTTACATAATTCTTAGTGGTTTTATGTAAAAATGAAGAAATTAAGGCAAAACATGGAGTTTAGACCATGGATTACTGATTTTTGTGTTGTCATTATGTTTTTATTTATGAATTTGAAATGGGTTTTATAGAAATAATGAGACTTATGCTTATAGGTGATGATTTGGTTTGAGGAGTGGTTTTCAAAATTTATAAAAAAAAATCGTGTAGGGTCTCGGATAGGGGAGGTGCTGCAATTTTTTTGTTAAAATGGATAGATGCATTAATAGAAAATCCATAAGCCATAGTCTGAGAATTTAATTTTATATGCTTATTTATTAATTTTCTTGTATTTGAGGTTTTAGTTAAATTGTTTAGATGCTGAGAAAAACTTCGATGTAGAGAATAGACACACTACTTCTCAACACAATAATGTTGTTGAGCCTATGATGAAGATCATGAAAAGGCACTTGTTGCACATAATATTTATGTAGGTTTTTCGAATATGGGTCGCAGATTTGGCATCCTGTTTGCCAAAGATATTTTATGAAACAAGTTTATATTAAAATTAAAGCCTAATTACAACATGTAAGAAATGTTTTTTTTTTCCTGAAAGATAACATTAATCAAATAATTAAGTGTTTTATATAATTTTTCATTAATTAATTGACTTTCAATTTTACAAATATAGAAGGTGTCTTGATGATAATGTCGATGATAAAAGCATGGATGGAAATGCCTTTATATGGAGCTAGCTTAAATATCATCTTGAATGGATGGATGTTTATGGATGAGGCTCGGTGGGTGTGTGGGTGTGTGTGGGGTGGGGTTAATATATAAATAACCTATAACTTTAGTTTATATGCATATTTACTAAATTAAAAAAAAATAGTTATTTTATCAAAATAATTCTAAGATGATGTAGATTTAGTGTTTATCATCATAAAAAAGTTAATATTAAAAAGACCAAGTGAAATAACTAAGATCGATTTATGTCCATATCCGGCAGTAGCTGTATAAAATGGCATTCGAAGGTAGAAAATAGTTCATGATTGTGCTGCTCATGGAACGTAGGTGGTGGGAGAATGTGCTTATACTCTATCGTGACCCATAAACAGTAATTTAGTTTGCAAATGATGCATTGCTTATGGATTAAGCATCTAAGAGGCACAGAAGACTTGCTCTTGCCCTCCGCAGACAGACCATTTGAGAGCAGGAGGGAGTCGTAGTTGCTACAACGACAATTCCATGTGCAGTTCTGTGAGTGTAATTAAGATTATTCTACATGCATAATTAAAAATGACCATAATTTCCAACGTTTTTTTATTGACGTAGTTGTCCGAGGTAGCTAGCGTGCACCTCGACTAATCTCACGAGTCCTGAAGTTAACGACCATGTAAGCCTCCAGTAACCATCATATTAGTAATTACAAGACTTGAATCTGAGATCATAGGGAAAGCAAACCTCTCAGTTCTAATATCTTACCAAACCTCTTAGTACCAAGATCTTACCATTGGACCACCTACTATATAGTTAATTTCTAGCATTTTTATTGAGCCACTTTCGAGCTACACGCGCGCGCAGAGACAGAGATTCTGTTTGACATTGCGTTTTAAAAGTGTTTTTTTAAAAAAAATGATTTTTTTTTAATTTTTACATTAAATAACTTTTAAAATACTTTAAAAAACAACTACAACTACACAAGAAAGAGTCACATAAACACAACACAGAGAAGTTTGGTGGTAGCTAGCTAGTTTATGTTTGCTTGAGGAGAAATTGCGTCAATTGAGGTTCCCGCCCAGCTATCCTTTCATCTCCATATCCATGACTTGTTACGTAATTGAAAGAAAAAAAACAGACATCTACCCATGAAATGACTTCCATGAAAGAAACATCTCCCATACAACATATTTTCTTTATTGCAAAGCATCACTTCGAGAGTTAATGCACCTAAATTACTAAATGCATGCTGTCTTCTTCTTTCTTCTCACGGCATTATTTTTTAAGTTGCAGTGTATCAAGATTAGAAATCTCTTCCCATTAGGATTTCAAGTATACTATTTATATATATGAAAAAAAGGTTTTTTTTTATTCGAAATCTTGTAAACTTAGAGCATATATACCCATTTATAACCATGCCAGCTAAGCCTCCAAGATACTTGCATAATGTGATGTAGTTCTTAATTTACTAGATTACATGTGTTATGCTATGGACCGGATAAGATTTTTCATTAATATTAAAATATATTCAATTGTTTCTAATGTTTTTTTAGAGAAAAAAATTAAACCCTTAAACCGATATAACCTAGTTGACTTTGTGGGTTTAAAAACAATTCATACATCCCACACATACATAGTTTGATTAGACAATACCAAAATGATTTCTTTTTAAAAATATTAAGATCTCTGATTGATTTGGGTTAACCTGGGCTAACATGTCAAATATGCGACACATGTCATGAGGCTATAATAATCTCACTGAAAACAAATCAAAATACATTATAAAATCTAATTCTCAATCAACTTAATATCAAAAGATGAATTTGAAAAAACAATCAATTAAAAAATAATCTGAGTTAACCCGTCAAACATGCGACTTGGGTCATAAGACCGAGCTAACCCTATAGAAAACAAATTTGAATTTCAATCCACAATTAGCCTAATGTTAAAAGATAAGATTAAAAAAGAACATAAAAATGAGTCGAATCAATATGTCAAACTAATGATCCAAGTCATTAGACCGAAATAACCTTATGAAAATAAAATAAAAATAATATAATTTGATTCAGATTAACTTGTTAAATTCACAACTTAAATCATTGATTAAAAGAAAATAAAAGAAGAAGAAAACAAATCAATGTTCAAATACATAATGTTTTGTGAGGAGGGGTGAAATAAAACTCCTCATTTTTTTAGCTTATAGTTAATAAATACTCTCAATTAACTATACTATTATATAATATATTATTGAGAAATTGCTTTTCGAAAATAATATTATTGATAAACTTACTAAATAAGTTATCTATTAATTTCTGCTGGACAACCAAGTTGCATTTGAAAGATTTCTATATTTGTGCAATTTCAACCGACTGACAATGGAGTGATATGCATGTAACCGATTGAAAGTATGTATAATTGGCAATAATAATGGATGCATGCATGTGAAGAGATTGGTTTCGTAAACTCTTCATTTGTGGCTGTTGCGAAGCATGGAAATTTATATTTTTTTATGGCAATTCAATGCATGCATGGTAGCTACCATATGAATTTGAGCTGGGAAAATTTTGCAGCAAGCTTTAAGATTTGACTTGAAATGAAAGAAGGTCAAAGAAATTGGCTTTGACTACACTCTAGGGTTGTTCTAACAACCGGTGCAACAAATCAAATAATTAACATGCTGATAGCCATGAAGCTTTGTTCTCGTTTACTCTTCATCTCTCTAAAGTTTATACTATACAAGTGAGTTTTACAACTTCAATCGTAAGCCAAACCCATCCTCTCTATATATACAACAATTTTCCAGTCATTGATCAATGCAATACTCTTAAAAAACAAAGGGGACCTTCCTTGGAGTGCTCCGATCAGTCTTCTTAACCTTACAGGGAAGAAAATGGGGGCTTCTGTTCTTCCACCACCGTCATTTCGAGCTCTTCTCTTCTCATTTAGCATTTTCTGCCTCCTTCCTGGGCATGCTTTTGCCGCAACCAGGCACTATAAGTTTGATGTATGTATCATATATACTGTCTCGTTGATGAATCTAACCACCTTTTTTTCTTTTTTTCTTGGACAAGTCTTGACAGTCTGCTATATTTTTTTATAGATCAAGCTACAGAACGTTACGCGTTTATGCCATACCAAGAGCATGGTGACAGTAAATGGAAAGTTTCCAGGGCCTCGAATAGTTGCTAGGGAGGGTGACAATCTTCTCATCAAAGTGGTTAATCATGTCCAAAACAATATCTCCATACATTGGTAAGTATACATGATCATTAAGACCTCTCCACATGCATGCATCATGCATGGTGTTAATCATTATAATTATATATGCATATATATATATATATAATTAACTTGAGGTGGTGCTCTATTATCTAAATTTTAACAGGCACGGGATTCGACAGCTTCGAAGTGGGTGGGCAGATGGACCGGCATACATAACTCAGTGCCCCATACAGACTGGCCAGAGCTATGTGTATAACTATACCATTCTAGGTCAAAGAGGCACGCTTTGGTGGCATGCCCATATATCATGGCTAAGGTCAACTGTGTACGGTCCCATTATCATTCTTCCTAAGCCTGGTATTCAGTACCCATTTGCCAAACCTTACAAGGAAGTTCCCATCATCTTTGGTAATTAACATTAATCCCTATTTTTAACGAGTTAATTATAAACGAATTGATGAGAGTTTATGGCTAGCTAGCTGTTTTTCTGCTAATATTTTGGTGGTCAGATAAGAAAAATCGATCATTTGCTGCTTAAATATTGCAGGAGAGTGGTTTAATGTCGATACTGAGGCAGTCATTAGCCAGGCCCTGCAAACTGGTGGAGGTCCAAATGTCTCCGATGCCTACACCATCAACGGGCTCCCCGGGCCACTGTACAACTGTTCTGCCAATGGTATAGCTATAAAATATGGTATTTCTAGCTTATAAAGGCTCCATTTCTTTAATATTTGACACCACGGGCCGAGCATTCCTTGCAGAAAATGTATGTGTATAGCTAGCTAGATCATATTCTCGACTATCCTCCATCGGTAAAACACAGAATCTTTTGAGTGTAAAGAGTATATATAAGACTTATTATCCCATATATTGGGGAAAAAAGATTTTAATCAAGTATTTATATAATAAAATTTGAGATGGAATAGTAATCAACAAAGAAAATAGAGTAAGCTCGCGCACACAAGGATAAGTCAAGTAAGAGGAAAACCTCTGATTCACCCCGCTGCGTGAGAGGCAATGCCTATACCTTTAACAGATAAATATTTTTTCGTTTATTTTTTGTAGCTATAACTGTCATTAAATTTGTAACCATTAATGTAACAGTCATACAACCATTTTAATTTTATTAAACATGACTATTACATCATGATAGCCTATAAATACCATGCAGTTTTTCAAACAATACAATTCGAAAAATACTTTTCTCTTCTTCTCATTTGCTTGTCTTTCTTCTTTTCATGTTGTTTCTATGTTGCGTTCTTCTCTTGAGGAAGAATTTGTTGAATCCTAGAGGATACCTTATTATTGGAAAAATATCCTTAAAAACAGTGCACATACACTCCTCAAGTTTTTGTTTCCATTCTTTACATTTCATCGATCATTTATACAACACTCACTCTGCGGGGAAAACTTTGCAGATACATTTAAGCCAGGCTTATTGATCCCGTTCCGTTCCGACCGGAACGGCCGGAACGGCCCGTTCCAATGCAAAATCCGGGACAAAACGGCGACGTTTTTGTCCCGGTCAAAATCCCGGCCAGTTCCAGAAAATCCGGCCGAATTCCGGCCGGAACGCCCCGGTTCCGTACCGGGCGTTCCGTTCCGGGTCAAGCCAAACGACGTCGTTTCATGTCCATAATTTCCAAATACACTGAAGAAACAACCTCGTCCATAATTTCCAAATCAATCTCATTTCTTCAACCGCAAAAAAGAAAAAACAGAACCAAAAAAAGAAGAAGAAAGAAAGATGGAGGTACAGAAACGAAATCAAGCCGAGGTACTTGATTTCGTTTCTGTACAGATAAGTTGGACTCACGGCTGGGTGTGTTTGCTGTGGAGGGGGAGAGAAGAAGAAGAAGAAGAAGAAGAAGAAGAAGAAAGGAGAAAGGAAGGAGAAAGGATGGGTGTGTTTGCTGGGTGTGTTTGCGGCTAGAGAAGAAGAAGAAAGGATGGGGCGGCTAGAGAAGAAGAAAAGATGGGTAGGGTTGGATGGGTAGGGTTTTATATTTTTATATTAATTATTATATAATAATAATAATTAATTATTATATAATAGTAGTTATTAGTTAACATAAAAAATAGGGGTATTAATTTGTAATTAATTTGATTGAATTATTTGTAATGGAATGTATTTTAATTAATTATGTTTGAACTTATTGATTATTTCTTAATGTGTTCTTTTTGTTTTTTTAAGTTTTTCTAACATTAAAAACAATAAGTAACATTAATTAATTTCAAAATTCAAATTCAAATACAACAACCATAAAAAAACATAGAATTACTTGAAAAACATACAATAAGTAGCTTAAATTTCAAATATTCTGGATCTTTTAATTATAGTTAAATTCATTTTTTATTTTTTATTTTTAAAAAAATAATTTTATTGTTGAAATTTTAGAGATGTTTCTAATTTTGAGATTATGTTTGTTTGATTTTGTGTTTGTATTGTATAATTTAAAGTTTATTTATCTTGAATTTAAATTATACTTGTTAAATTAATATTTTATTTTTTTCATATATATAATTAAATAAAAATGAACAGTACAAAACCGGAACGGTACCCGGAACGGTACCGAAACCGGAACGTTCCGTTCCAAACACAAAACCGGAATGGTACCCGGGACGGGATCAATAACCCTGATTTAAGCTGAAGGTGAAGCCTGGCAAGACTTACATGCTCCGCATAATCAACGCAGCACTCAATGACGAGCTGTTCTTTAGCATCGCAAACCACTCATTTATCACCGTTGATGTGGATGCTGTTTATGTAAAACCTTTTGAAACTGAGACCCTCCTCATTGCTCCAGGGCAAACCACCAATGTTCTTCTTAAGACCAAACCCTATTTCCCTAACGCCACATTTTTCATGACTGCCAGACCATACGCAACTGGCCAGGGCACTTTCGACAATTCAACTGTCGCTGCCATTTTAGAATATGAAACGCCCAAAACCATTCACTCAAGCCAGATCTCTCTTAAAGATCTTCCACTCTTTAGACCAACTCTACCTCCTCTGAATGACACTGCCTTTGCTGCAAATTTTACACGCAAACTCCGTAGCCTAGCAAGTGTTCAATTCCCTGCCAAGGTGCCCCAAAAGGTTGATACGAGGTTTTTCTTCACGGTAGGCCTCGGGACAAATCCATGCCCTAAAAACCAAACTTGCCAGGGACCAAACGGGACAAAGTTCGCAGCCTCGGTTAATAATGTGTCTTTTTCGATGCCAACCACAGCTCTACTCCAGGCACACTTTTTTGGTAAATCAAACGGCGTTTACTCTCCTGATTTTCCGATCACACCAACATCTCCATTTAACTATACTGGCAACCCACCAAATAATACTATGGTGAGCAATGGAACCAGGCTAGTAGTTCTACCTTTCAATACTAGCGTGGAGCTAATTATGCAGGACACTAGCATCCTCGGTGCTGAGAGCCACCCTCTTCACTTGCATGGCTACAACTTCTTTGTTGTCGGTCAAGGTTTCGGAAATTTTGATCCAAATAAAGACCCTGCGAAGTTCAATCTCGTTGACCCTGTTGAGAGGAACACGGTCGGTGTCCCCTCCGGCGGGTGGGCTGCTATCCGGTTCCTGGCAGACAATCCCGGTTAGTATATGTACACTACTTATATATATATATGCAAAACAACACATGAAATTAAGGAAGGTAATTCCTTGTAAATTATAATGACTATACTGATCATGTGAACAGGGGTATGGTTCATGCATTGCCATTTGGAGGTCCATACAAGCTGGGGGTTGAAGATGGCTTGGGTTGTCTTGGATGGAAAGCTTCCCAGCCAGAAGTTGATTCCACCACCAGCTGATCTTCCCAAGTGTTGACATTAATTTGAGCTTTCAGTCCACAAACTTCCTTCGAATTTTATTTTAAATAAGTCTTATTATTCGGCCCTTTTCAATATTTTCATTGAGAGGTTAATCTGCAATGATTATAAATTACATGAGTGGAGTTGAGGAAAAATAAGAAATTGAACAATTTTCGTAATATTTTTCAGCTGTAATGATATATATATATATATATATATATATATATATATATATATATATATATATATATATATATATATATATATATCCTTTCCTTGTGATGGCTAGTTTTTGGTATGTTTGCATATGGTTTAATCTTTTTTTTATGTATCATTCTTTTTTATTTGAGGTTATCATGCATGATTTAAATTCTATAAAGCCTTACCAAATACTTATAACTAGTATTAAAAATGCTGTCTAGTAAATTATTTAAATTACTAAATAATTTTTCAAGTTCAAATCGTCTAAGGGAATAGAGACATGACAATAAATAAATAATCACCTCAAGAGAAAGCCAATCAAAGTATTAACATAGTATTTGCAAAAATCAAACTAAGATAACTTGATTAATTTATGGTGCAACCTTTGCACTTTAGAAAATAATCTTCAAAATATAGATTTCTTGATTTGAGATTCATATAAATCTCATTTCTATGCTTGTAATATTCATGATACAAAAATTTAGTTCAATGTTCTTCTATTTAGTTTAATCACATGTTAGATACAACATTAAATAATTTCAAGTATAATAATCTAAATTATATTAAATTAGTTTATTAGTCTATCAAAATTAAAGTCGATAACTCCTGGGAAAATAATATCTTTCTCTCTCCTTTTCTTTTTATGATGATAGATTAATTCTCAATAAAGTTTATAACAAGGAAAGAATAACAGATACCAATAAAAATTATAAAGTATTTCCTGACTTTACTTTACTATATGCTTACCAAAACATATTGAGGGTTATAGGTTAAATTCCCCCTAGCTTTAAGATTTGGAATTGCCGAGCTTCACAATATAATTTTAAAATATAATCAAAGCTCCATATATAATAGGTAAGTATATCTTGATACCAAATATGATAATAAGAATAGATAAGCTCATATATCAAAGCTAAATACCAAAAAGCTCTAAATATAAATAATTGATGGACACATATAACCTTAACATACCAAATCAAAAACAACATAAACATATCATTTATACAAGTATTGATATAACTTTCTTATAATCATAACTTTCTCTCCCTTTGTCATTAACAAACAATAGAAATGAGTTCAACAACACAACATCTAAATACAAACATTATTACATAACCAGATAAATAGAAAGTTCAAACACATTAAAAAAATATATGATGCATGATAAATTAAGCTAAAATGAATAGAAGCAAATGCACAAGCTTGCATCAACCATGTTAAGAACAAGATTGTAGATTCTTCTTTATATAGGTAAATATATCATTCATGGTCTTCTTAACTATACCAACTTTTTCACAAATAAGAAACTGAGGCCTTCAAATTATTTATTTAATTGTCTAATCTCCTCAAAAGTTTCATATATCTTACCACTATCTTCATTATTAATATCTTTTATGTCTCTATATTCTTTATAGTTTTTATCATTTTCATCAATGACATCGATAAAAGATTCATTCACAAAATTCAATGACCTCTAATGATGTGCATCTTTAGTGACATCTCTTAAATTATTTGTTATGTGTTTATAATTCCTCAAATAATTGTCTAAGATCCATATGCCAAACACATTACTTATCCTTAGTATTTAAGGTTATCTTAACAAAAGACACCATACCTCTACTTTATTACATTTATATCATGAAGTTTGATCCCGCATTTTCAAAGATAAGCAATAGACCAAGAAATTATAGGATAAAACATATTTTATTAAGACAAAGCCTTATAGTCAACATCAATTTCATGACCAAACATCAATAAAAACTTATATTTAGATGGAAACCCTTCAAGTTCAACCTAATATTTGGTCTTGTAAATTTGAGATATATTAAAGAATCCAGAAGCAAGAAAATCATTCATGATCTTAAGTGTAAGCATAATATAAATACCATCAACTCTACTTGAAATAAACAATTTTTTTGTCATCATTATAACTAAAAGTATGTTAACATATGATTATTTAACCAAAATAGGATTATTCGACACAACAATTAACATAAATTAATCAATCCTGCATGTTCAAATCATTTTTGAAAGCTAAGCCATCAAAGTCATGAAAACTTACCATTCCACACTAAACAACACTTTTTTTTTTGTAGCTTTCCTTGTGCTCATTACTCACAAATATCCTCTTTACACTTGAGTTAGCACTATTTTTTTTTTTAATTTGTCGATGACTTACTAGATATGGTGAAATCTTGCATTGCCTAAAATTTAATTAATACATGAGATTTGTATTTGAAAAGCACACGTAACATGCAAGCTAGGAAAGATGACCACATATATATTTTGGGAGTATCATATAAGAGTTGTATTTGTGACCAACTAATATATTCTTAGAGTATCACATAAGAATTGTATTTGAAGAGCACATGCAAGCTAGAAAAGATGACCAAGTATGTGTTATAAGACTATCCACTAGATACATCAAATTTAATATATAGTTTAAGTGTTTTATTAGGCTTGGTTACTGTATAACTATTGAAAACTAACAATTTCTTATCCTAAAAAAATTCATGAACAAAATAAAGACCATAAAGAAAAACAAAAATCAACTAGAATAACCCTAAATAAAATATGGCATGCTATCATAGACAACTAAATATAAAACCTATACTCCTAGAAATAGGTGTGTTATCATATATATAAAATTTTAAAACCGTTTATCAAGTGAAAATCTTGAACTATTACCCAAAATAACCTTCAGCTTAAAGTCATGTTTGCATACTTGTTACCTTTGTTTTGAAACTAAAATAAAAAATAGGTTACCATATGAGTTTTTTTTCAAGAGGTATTTAGGAGTATGATAACAATTGCTTTTTAAAATACCTTTTCACTCTAAGACAAAATCAAAATAATATTTTTATTTTTTTTAATATTTTTAACATCCACACATAAAAAATAATTCAAAAATATAAAAAAATCCAAATTTTATTTTTAAACACTCTCCATTTGAACTCAATAGAAAACCACTTATTTTCTTATCAAAGTTAGATTCAAACACGTGATTTGATAGTACTGTTTTTGAAAGTGTTTTTCGTTCAAAAATATATCAAATTATATTTTTTTAAATTATTTTTATCATATACACATAAAAATTATTTAAAAATACTAAAAAATTAAAATTAAAATTAAAAAATATATATATTTTTTTCAAAAATATTTTTGAAATACAATAATCTGAGTTGGGCACCCGAGGGTGGACAGAAATCCCGGCCCGATCCTTCTGCCACCCGTATTTGTAAGCTTGCCTTTTTTCTAAAAAAAAATGTTATTATTATATATGTATATATATATATATATATAAAAGGATTCAGCGTGTTAAAACTTAAAACCTCAAGCAGACCTGGCTGACTTATCTCAATACTTTTTGCGTCTAGGTCTGGAGTTCGACACCGAGAATAGGGCTTTTGTCTTTTTTTTTTCACCATCTCCAAAACCTCACTGACTGTAGCAGGCAGAACCCTAAAACCCTTGAGTTGTAGTTAGCTAAAACAATAAATAATCTATCTAGAGAAGCCCAGAAAATCACTTGCTGTGTGATAATTCTGTTCGGCTTGTAAGAGATGCAGCAAAGAGGTCAAGACATAATTTACACGAAGCAGCCTTACATCGAGGATGTCGGTCCAAGGAGAATGTAAAGTGTTCCTCTAATTTTCTGGATTTGTTGTTGTTGTTTTTTGTTTTGGTAATTAGTAATCTGGTTGGTTGGTATAATACGTACAGTAAAAGCATTCAATTCTCGACGATGTCTGCATCGGATATTCTGAAAGCCTCTGAATGCCAAGTCCATTTAGGCCAATACTATGACTCCAATAAAAAGGCTATCGTAGGTGGTCTGTTGGATACCCGCATGGTAATTTCTTTTTCTTTTGTTTTCCCTGTTAACAAAGAAGAAGAGGAAGGTGAATTTGTTCTTGTTTCATCAGGGAGCTCCAAATAAACATGGTACCTGCCAAACTTGTGGCGGATCCTTCACAGACTGTCCAGGACACTTTGGATACTTGAACCTTGTCTTGCCAGTTTATAATGTTGGATATTTAAGTACTATTTTGGACATTCTCAAGTGTATTTGTAAGGTAATTGCACTCCACTGCTTTATCCATCTTCTTTACTGTTTGTTTCATTTATTCATTGCATATTTTCATCCCTTGATTTCTTCAGAGTGTCAGTCTCTCTCTCTATCCGGGGTAGGTTTATTGATTTATTTATGGATATATCTTCGGCAGCCATAGGTAATTTGAATGGTTAAGCCATATATCAAATGGGGTCAACAAATTTTCGCTTACATTGTTCATCTTGTTCTATCATATGAGTTTACGATTGAGTGTTGCTTCTTATATTGCTTTTGAATGCCTAATGTTTCTATGTAGTCTTGTTCCCGTGTACTTTTGGATGAGAAATTACATAAAAAATATTTGAAAAGGATGAGAAATCCTCGGACAGAGCCTCTGAAGAAGAATGAACTTATGAAGGAGATCGTAAAGAAATGCAGTAGCATGGCAAGCAGTAAAGCAGTGAAATGCTTGAGATGCGGATATATGAATGGTTTGCCTTCTGCCATTTCTCATGTCTAATTATACCTGGATGTCTGGATGCTTTTAACATGAACATGAAGATATCTTGTTTTCAGCTGCACTTGTAGGCATATAAGGTTGTTATATTAGCATTATTATGTGACATACACCTATAGTCATTGTATCGGAAGATCCCATATATTAATCTATAAAAGGTGATCATATTAACTAAAAGAAAGGATATCACTTGACTCTGTTTGCTAGTACTGTGTTTGGGCTGTGTATGAACATGCTTTTCAAAGTGCATGTCTTTAATAAAAACATCTGAAAACACCCCCAAACGCATCAATGTGATGCCTTCAGCCCAAACAGGCTTTTGCAAAATGTGCACCACATTGCCAAGCACACTTAGTCATCAAAGTTTTGTTTATTCACGGACCAGAATTAGTTGAGGATAATCAACCTTTCATCTTGATCGAAAAATACACGTAGCTATATTATATAGGGAGTACCTTTATCTAATTTTCAATGGCATCATAAAACAAGGAGATTGGAGTGCACTTGCGTGCTCAACAAAATTACAAAGAAGACTGGAAAAATTCTTTATGATCCTTATTTTTTTCCCATTCTCAATTCATATCACATGTCTTTGCATTACAGAACAAGATACAAGATTGAATATATTCTTTTTTGCTTGAGATCACATTTTTCCAGGTGGTACACGACTCATAAAGTGAAATTTTTCTCAAGCCATTTTCTAATGCATCAAATGTGTTGCTTTGGGGTTTACTGCTTTCTGGAAATTCAGCTTATTAGATATTAATATGACTTTCTGTAGTTTTCAGGTATGGTAAAAAAGGCTGGGTCTGTTGTGGGCATCATTCATGATCGTTCAAAACTGAGTGATGGATATTTGGAAGAATGTAAATCTGCAATTGGACACACAAGAGAGGCTAGGGCGCCTATTGGTCTGGCTACTTATATTCTCAACCCTGTCAAAGTGCTGTCTCTTTTTCAAAGGATGGTGGAAGAGGTATAGTTTACTACCACTGGGATTTTTTGTGTAAATTCACTTGTTGCTCTTATTCACCTTTGACTAATGTTTAATGCACTCAATTTCTTGTATCACAGGATTGTGAATTGCTTTACCTACAAGATAGACCTGAAAAGCTAATTATAACAACAGTTGCTGTGCCACCTATATCTATCCGACCTTCTGTTTTTACAGAAGGATCTCAGAGGTTTCCGCAATAATTATTTTTGTTGCATTCATACTAAGTTGTTTGTGGGAGTGCTTCATCATAGAAGTTTAAATATTCTTCTGTTCTTATTTCAGCAATGAAAATGACATTACTGAGAGGTTGAAACAAATTATTCAATTCAATGCGAAACTTCGTCTTGAGTTACTGGAAGGAAGAAGGACTGGGATCAAATATCTGGTATCATAGAGGATCTTGAATTTGTTAGTGTAATACTTCCCACTGCATTTTGAATGTATCGTTGAACTCTTGCATGATTATTATTTGACACTCCACTCCCTTTTCCCTCACTTCCCTTTTATCACATCAAGAAGGGGCTAAAACATATGGCCATTCTTCAGTTCATTTGTTGGCCTTGTTTAGGGAGAACATCAGAATAGCAGAGTTAAGGCTAGAAACAATTAGGAAAGAAGTTGGAACTGAGAATGGAACTTAGGGTATAAGAAAACCTCTAGTTTCTGAAGTCCATTGATTAAAATCATAATACACTGGCTTTGAATCTGTTTCACAGCTTATTTATACCTAGGTTACGATAAAAACTTTCATCACAGCCAATATTAGACATAATTTTAGACATTCAAATATTTTTAAAATCACATGCTAGGGATATGACTACCATGTAATAAAATAAAACAGAATTACTGATTAATAAAATAATTATAATAAAGCTTGTAATTTAGGAGACGTGATGTGGGTTTTATATATTTAGAAAGATTACTTGCTTTATATATGTTGAGCTGCCTGCATTTCGCTTTGTGACTTTTTTTTCTTTCCACTCCTAAAATCTCCCGATACATTACCTTGATCCCAAAGTAACCTTTTGTAGGGCTACTTTAGAATCAGTACCCAAGCTTGCTTGCTTGTGGTTTGGCTATCCGGAAAAGCCATAGCAGTGAAGAGCGTCACTTTCTGACTCAGAGTCTTTAATGGAAAATTTAATGAAATGCTCTATATTTTGGAACTTTCAGATATTATTACGTTTCATCATTCTTCTTTGTTTGTTTGTTTTTGACTCAGAATTATTTTCTAAACTATTCTATCTCTGTTGAGCTCATATAATGTATTGTTTTATGTTGTATATCTTGCAAAAGTGCCTTGTTTGGGGATGCATACATTAATTATGGCTATTAAATATAGTGCACCTTATCTATTGTTATTAATGAGAAAGCTAAAGAATTGATGGTGTCTTGTCTCATCTAAGGAGGGCAAAAAGATGAAAGTCAGTTTTTCTCTTTTGGCAACCTTTTGATAATAGAAGAAATGTTTTGTATGAGTATTATTTTTCTTCATCTTCACATCTGTCTACCACTATTTGTTATGATACTATTCTTATTTTGAAGAGTTTTGTGTAGATTGGTTGGGATGAACTTCAAGCTGTAGTTACGCTATATATAAATAGTGATGTTCGAATACCATTGGACATGCAAGTTGGAAGGCCATTAAGTGGTTTTGTTCAACGCCTCACAGGGAAGCAAGGTCGATTTCGACAGAACTTAGCAGGAAAGCGTGTTGAGTTTACTGGAAGGACTGTTATATCACCAGACCCTAATCTTAAAATTACTGAGGTTAGGCATTATACTGAACTGAATGACTAACTAGTTGCTTATTTGTGTCAGTGGCTTTCTATACTTTTAACTCTCTACTGGTCTAGGTAGCAATTCCCATCCACATGGCTCGGATCTTGACTTATCCTGAACGTGTTACTCATCATAATATTGAGAAGTTGAGGCAATGTGTCAATAATGGATCTTACAAATACCCTGGTGCAAGGATGGTCACATATCCAGATGGCTCATCAAAGTCTGCTCTCTTATTCTCACTTATTAATGGATGACAATCTTCTTTTGTTAATGATATGAATATATACTTTATTCTGCAGGATGTTGACAGGTAATTACAGAAAACGCATTGCCGAGGAACTAAAATCTGGTTGCATAGTTCACCGTCATTTGGAAGATGGGGATGTGGTTCTCTTTAACAGACAACCAAGCTTGCATCGGATGTCTATCATGTGCCATAGGGTGATTACGATTAATTTCACACATGCAATGTAGTATTTTGTAATATTATTGAGTTATTTCAAGCAGCTTCTTTGCTTTCTCCTTGCAGGCAAGAGTTATGCCTTGGAGGACATTGAGATTTAATGAATCTGTTTGCAACCCTTACAATGCTGATTTTGATGGTGATGAAATGAATTTGCATGTCCCGCAAACAGAAGAGGCTCGGACAGAGGCCTTTTTGCTTATGGGGGTGAGTTGCTTTAGATAAATAGACCTCAACGCCATTTATAGTTGTGCCTGTGGAAACCTATCAAGTAATTATGGCTGAACTTTAAATTTAATTTTCACATTTAATCTACATCATTGTGACAACATTTTGGATCCCCGCACAACATGTTCGTTCCTTGTGCTTTTATTTTCAGAGATTGAATTTTGTTCTATGAAATTTTGTATGTGCTCCTCAGGTCCAAAACAATTTGTGTACACCGAAAAATGGAGAGATCTTGGTGGCCTCAACCCAAGATTTTTTAACATCTTCCTTTCTCATTACAAGGAAGGACACTTTTTATGATCGTGCAGCTTTCTCCCTTATGTGTTCTTACATGAATGATGGCATGGATCTTGTTGATTTGCCAACACCTTCAGTACTTAAGGTTAGATACAAAAATTTGCCTACATATCTGTTGTAAAATACTTATTTAGTGTCAATCCCATGACTGGCCAAAGTGTAGGTTCCTCTCATCTTCATCTTCTGTTTCAATTTTGGGTTTTATGTTAATAATTCTTTTGCAGCACTATGATGCGGAGTTTGAGTGCCAAAGGTTGTTATTGTAGTTTATGCTAGTTGTCAATCTTTGCAAACTTCTAGGCTTGGGTGTGGAGAAAGGCTTCATGCTAGTAGAGTGGAGTTACGTAGAATGATTTTTATGCTAAACTTGACCATGAGGAACCAAACATCCTAGTGCAAGAAGAATTCCACTCTTTTGTGATTCTATGTTAATGTCATGGGTTATTGGAAACTTTGGTTTGTGGTGATCATGACATAAATATTGTCTATTTATATTTTTTCATGCATATTTTTGTGCATACAGCTGGACTTATAAAATTAGTTTCAATATGAACTATTGATGAAAATGTATATTTTGGCAAAATAGTCAAATATTTACTGCCTATATTTTGGCAAAATACACTAATCTAGGTAATGGATGTGGACTGTTAGTAAGGAACCCAATTGAGGATTTTTTTTAGACCACACTCTAGTACAGCAGTTTAATTCAAAAGTAATGTTTATTTTCTTTTTGTATCTATACTAGTTCGTTTGGTTATGGTTTAGAAATTGGATTGAACATTATATTTTATGGGTTTAAGTGTTGGGATTGGATGGAATAATTGGTTGTCCTTCTTTTATTCCTTGCTAGTCTATATTCTAGACTATCCTTTTGTTTCCACTTTGAGACTGATGCAGCTATTGCTATGCAGCCAATAGAGCTTTGGACTGGGAAACAACTGTTTAGTGTTCTATTGCGTCCGCATGCTAATGTGAGAGTGTATGTAAATCTTAATGTTAAGGAGAAAAGCTATTCAAAGCCCAACAAGGAACACAAAAAAGAGCGAGAAACAATGTGTCCTAATGATGGTTATGTTTACTTCCGTAATAGCGAGTTAATTTCTGGACAACTTGGGAAGGCTACTCTAGGTGAGTTTTTTTGGTACATTTTAGATGTTAAACAAAGGTTCATGCTTTTAACTGATAATCTTGTGCACTTTTTATTATGTTTCCATGTAGTTATGTTTTTCTCTTGTACCTAAGTTTCATGCTGATGTCTGTTGAACTATTCTTTTTTTTTAGAAAAATAAACCACCTGTCACATGTACTAAGGGGTTCATGTTTTTTTTTTCTTTTATCCTTTTTGCTATTTTATCCCATTCAAATAATAAAAATGGAAGCACAAATGGATCTGGTACTCTATCAAAAGAGACATTAGGATTCATCTGCTGTGCAATCTCTAAGATGAGAAAAGAAATAAAGAAAAGACGAGTTTGATGGATATTCTATTGGTATGAGTAAACTAAGTGAATAGATAGTAGTTATAAAATTAGTAGGTGTGGTTCGTTATAAAATAAGGTTTGGTTCATTTATTTTTAGTTGACATGTGTAAGGTGGCACTTGTTGGTCCATAAAAGTAAAAACATTTCTGATATTTTAATAAAACATCTTGAAATATTGAGACAAAGTTTATCATCATCAATATTTTGTAGCAAGAACAAAGAACTCGATAATCTCTAAATGGCTGCAATGGAAACACAAAATTTATTAACTGATTTTTTTTTACCTACATTACTTTACCTGCATATGAATTGTATAATATAAGAAGTTGAAAAACTCTTCAACAACAAAAAATTGTCCGCAAAATTTGTGTATGCCAAAACAGTGTAGTCTATGTAAAAAAGGTTAATAGACTGGTCCTGCAAAGAATCCTCTGTTCCTTATTCCACAAAACCCAGAATATAGCTAAAGATATTAAACTTTGTCTATTATCTTTGCCTGTTCAAAAACTTCATGTCTCCAAGCGTCTTCATTGACCAACTGAGATTTTTATAGTTCATTGAAAACCCTCAATACCATACAACACTAGTGTCTATAGTCTTCCAGTTGAAAGCACAATGTAGAAGTAAATAACTAATAGATATTTTGGCTTCTATGGAAAAAAAAAGCTAGTCAACTTCATGGCAGAGTTCTCCCAAGCTCAGGCTCTTGCCAAAAGTTATATTTCTTGAGCAACACCCATTTCCCTGCATGTAAAGAAAGGAGCAAAGATCAAATAAAAGTTCTAACGATTTAGTGCTGTATCATTTGTCATTAAAACCCAGGTTAACATACTTCTAACTTTCCAGGGAGTAAGATCATATTCTTAATAAGCCTCTTTTACATGTAAAATGCTTACTTAGCACATGGTAAAGCTAGTCTAGTATGATGGAACACTGGCAAACCTACATAGTGGAACAAATGAACATAATGCATGCTCAGTAGAATGTGCCACATGGAGAAAGGTGAGCCTCAAAACAAGTTGGTGTAAAATTGGTCATAAGACCATATATGTTTTTCTCAATTTGTTGTCTTTTCACTTGGGATTCTGACATGCACCTTGATATTTCCCTCTCACATTTCAGTTTTGATCACAAGAAGTGTTCTCACACTTGAATGAACTTGTTTTAGCATTTTAAGTTCTATGAGGACCACCTAGAGCTCTGTTTGATGATGGAAACAGGCACTAATTTGGAGTCTATTTCTCGCTTCACAACTTTTTCATGGGAGAACTGTTACAAGTCATTGAAGTTTATATCAACAAGACATGTGCTTGTTCAACCATTAGCGTTAATACTTGTTGGAGAGATGAATATTAGGGAGTTTCCTTGGTTGATACTTTCCACAACCTTTTTATGCAACAAAATCCATTTTTCCAATTAAAACCAACAAAAGCGGAATATTGCTCCCTTCCCTCTCAAATAGATTTGAAAATCATAAGTGTCCCTTTGATAAAGCATGAATTGTTGACCAAATAACAGGAAAAGTGGCTATAATGATTCAAACAAAAAAATGATATGTTTCTAAAATTTGTCAGTTAGGAGCTTTATTATGGTTTAAGGAACACCGTGACTGAAACTATGCTTGTGTCGCTAATTTAACAAAATTATTCAATTCATTCAGTGTGGATTTATGGGTATATGGCCAATGGATACGCTTCTCCTGAATGTTGATTAATGTATATTTGTTATTGGCATAGCTAATGAATCATTTAGAAACCTTTACCTGTCTAGACTTGACAAGCTATTTGCACCTCAAATCAAGTGGAACTTGCTTTTACTATGCAAGATGCTGTTAGTATTATTTATGGGTTATCTTTGAATTTGTGCCTTATTGTTCTTGAAAATGATAAGCTATTTTACGTGAGTTGTTTTTTTTAATAAAAAAAAGAAGTGATAGTGATGCTTTTTATATTTAATTATTTGCTTTTGGCATACATTCTCTTATAATTGAGATGCTACTCTAGGTAACGGCAACAAGGATGGATTATATTCTATTCTTCTTAGAGACTACAATGCATTTGCTGCTGCTACTTGCATGAACCGACTAGCTAAATTGAGGTAACTACTTGCAATTTCTCTTATTAGCAAATTCTTTTTGCAATTATATTTGATTTTTTGTTGTTCAGCTGGATTCCTTATCATTTTAGTTGATGTATATCTTTATTTGGCCTTGATGTATTTCTCATGTTCACACCTGAGAATTGGTATGTGCTTGGTGTTGTCATATGGGCAAATTGAAAGTTTTTACCTTGTTATTTATTTCCTGACTGGAAATTTTGCTTAACTTGATATTTTATAATTGTTGTCCTATTGGTGTTCTAATGAACTTGTACTGCTCTTAAGTTAATATAAACCTTCGATGTCGAATAGTTTTAAGGAATTTTCCAACCGAAAGTTAGCCTGGACTAAGGTTTGAAAAAAATATGAATATATAAGTTTGAAATTAAGAAAGTTTTATTGGTTTTGATCTTTTACTAATCTGGCTTACCACCTAAGCATTATTGGAGACACAAAAATAGTAAGATTTGTGGAAATATGCAATGCCTTCGAAAATTGTTCTGGGTTGGAAATGAAGTCTGAGAGTATTAGAAACTGATTGATGCGGGACAAGTAAGATTTGAAGAGAAGAAAAAGAAAGAAGAGAAAGAAAAGCTAAGAAGAGGAAAAGCTAAAGAAGAGAAGAGAAAAGCAGTGGAAAAGACAGAAAAGTAGAAGAGAAATTAAAAGTCAAATTAATTTCAAATAAAAGTACAATAATATGGGCTGGGGCATGCTTATTCTTCAAATCATATAGTGATGGGTTGGCCTATTCTCCTGCTTTTCTATCCATATACATGTGTGATCTGTGGCATAGGCTTGATGTCCTCACCATATATTTGTGATCAAATTTTGGAATAAGGAAGTTCTCTTGCCATGCTCATGCTCAAGGCGTTATGCTTTTATATGTTTTAAATGAATTTCTTTGGTCCATAATCAATAAGATTGGAAAGTATTTTTGTCTTAGAGTTGTGTTTTTCAGTTTGATGGATGCCTTACCATCTTTTTTTCCCTACTCCTTTCTTCTCCCTCTCTAAATTTTCTTCTTCCCATAAGAATAGCACTTTCCAGAAACATGCATAACGATCTTTAAAACTTCTAGAGATTGTATATTAAGACGGAGTAATCCTTTGAAGTAACCTTTAATAAAATGATATTTAGTATTTAGGTTACATCAATGCAAGCATGTCTACTTACAGAAACCTAATCCCGTTTTGAATTCTTGGTTGAATGTAGAATCACAAGATCATATTGCAAGTAGCTGCAAGATGTATTTCTATGGTTTCTATAGCCTTTTGATGTCCATCAGTATTGTACCCTTATGATTTTACTAACAGCTGATGCCAATTCTTATTTTAACATTGATAATTTATAATGACAATGCACTTTTCTTTCATCTGTTAACGTAAATAACTCTGTATTTTAAAGTCCAGGAAGAAGTTGACTTTAAACCCTTAGTTTGATATGTGCTTTGTTGATTTTGTATAGTGGCGATTTCATGAGGTTCACTATATCAAAATCACTTTTGGTTGTGACTGGAACTTGGTTACGGTGTTTTTAATTTTTAATTTTGTTTAATATTCTCCAACTTCCTTAGAATATGAAGTTAGAGCTCTTGCTACCGCTGGTTGTTTCCTATGTAATGACTGCAATCTTGATTTTTCTCATCTCAGTTATTAGTGGTTGCTAGTATGATAAAAAAATAGACCTTTTTCCCCTACTATTTCTTCGGGCAATTATATCTATGCTTGTTGTTTCCCCGCCTATTTTACAGATGATTCCCTGTGCCTTTATAATTTGTGTTCCAAAGAAAAATGAAATTGTCAGCAATATATGCTTATCGTCGCATCTACTTTGTTGGTGTCTATTGCCATCACAAATTGCTATGTGAGTAGTAATGGTATTTAGCTATTTGTTTGGCTAATTACATTGTATCTTCTGGAATGTAGTGCTCGCTGGATAGGAAATCATGGCTTCTCAATTGGGATTGATGATGTCCAACCAGGAAAAAAATTGATTGATGAGAAAGGAAAAACTATTTCAAATGGTTATCGACATTGCAATAAATTAATTGCTGATTACAATGGAGGCAGGCTTGCGCTTAAATCTGGTTGTGATGCAACTCAAACACTGGAAGCTGAAATAACTGAGAGATTAAATAAGCTTCGAGAGGAAGCTGGGGATGTAAGGATTTGACATTAGGTTAAATTTTAGTATATTTATGTGAATGAGTTCAATGCTTCATTGGTCGGGCATTTTAATTGCTTTGATTACTCTAGTATGTACTCTAATATAGTATTGTTAACTGATGACAGGGTATTGGCTTTGAAATGTAGTCAATGAAAGATTCTGCTGCTGATGTTTTATTCTTAAAGTCAAATCTTGGATGATGCAAGTCATTGAGTTAACCTTTTTGTTCATTGATGAAGTACTTTGTGGAACTAACTTGATTTATCTAAACAGGTATGCATGAAAGAATTACATTGGAGAAATAGTCCATTGATTATGTCACAGTGTGGATCCAAGGGTTCCCCTATCAATATTAGCCAGATGATTGCATGTGTTGGTCAACAATCAGTTGGAGGTTCCCGTGCTCCTGATGGATTCATAGATCGAAGTCTCCCTCATTTCCCTAGGAAATCCAAGACTCCAGCTGTAAGTAGAGTATTTCCTTTTGTTTTTCATTCTGGTTCAAAAAACTTAATCTCATAGAGGCATAATCACCATCTACCAAACATTAGTGCACAACAATAGAGTTGCTACTTGCAGTGATGGATACTATGCCTTGGGATTTCTAAACTGTATAAATTGAGCTATTTTTTGAAAACGGGAATTCATATGCTTTTATGATCACATATATATTCAAATGCTGAAAGTGTCTGGACATGAGTGTGGTAAAGCACATGTGCTGTGGACTACTTTGTTCAGATTTGTCATTCTGCCTAAAATACTTATGTTCAGTGACATGACAAAGAAATGGGAGTATAATCTGAGTGACATGGCTAGATATTTTTGGACATACCAGCTTTAGGAACATATTTTCTTATTGAGAGAGCTTTTTTTCTCTGTCTTCTTTATCTGTAACAGTCACAAAATAGTTTGCTTTGTCCAGAGTAGTTGAGCCCCCCCCCCCCCCCCCCCTCCTGGCTTTTGTGTCTTGTGTTCAGTAAATGCATTTGAAATTTTTTGGTTTGTTAGCTTTTCTTTTTTATTATGTCATGTTATTGTTTGTAATTCATGGTATAAAGTCAATTCAAACTCGATCATACCCAACTCCCGGGCACATATCTAGATGTTTTGTGTTTTGTATTATTGGCAAGTTAGATCCTTGGCCATATTGCATGGATTAGGTACGAATACCATGTCCATGTTATAGTTCATAAGAGTTTGAACATGGTTTCTTTTATCCAAAGGGATCTTAGTTTGCCATGCTATTGCCATTTCAGTGGGCTCTCACTTAATTTATGGTTGAATGTAAAAGCCTCTAATATTATTGGCTGGGTAACATCATACTCATGTAAGACATGCTTAGGTTTACTCTTGAGATTCCCATAAATTTATGGGTATGCTAGTCCAACTACAACAAAGAAATAACTTGTATTTATACTAGATGATATGCATGCTATTAGGTTCTTTCTTTGAGAAGAAGAACCCAGTTATTTCTATGAGCGATTTGTACTTGTAGCCAATATCTGATCTAATGTTGGAAGATTCTGTATTGCTGTTTTGTGTCTGGATTAAGGGTGAGATTGCAGTAGGTTGACTACCTGTCTAAACATGTTTTGTCCTTCTCTTTTATATGTAATTTAAGGGGGGAAAAAGATCCATGCAGCCAATGCCTACTAGCTTGGGATAAAATTTTAGTTGGTTTGATTTGAGAAAAGCATGTGTACTTGTATTTTTATGACCATATGCCATCCGTGTTCTCAGAAAATCATATGGGTTTAATATTATGTATCTTAAAAGGATCTTTCTTATTTGTTTATGTTATGTAGTCAATGAATGATATGATGCTGGGAGATTCAGCATTGTTGGTTTTGAGCCTGCATGAGTTGGAAGGCTGCAGTAGGTTGAAAACTTGTCTAAACTGCCATGTCATTTTCTTTTAAATGTATTTTGAAGGAAAAAGAACTATCTATGAAGCCAACCCCTTCTAGCCTGGAATTGAGATTTTTGTTTTTCTGAATTGAGGCAAGCATAATGTGTATACATAATATTTTTATGCCCCTATTCCATCTGGATTTTGATGAATTACGTGTTAATATTGCTATCTTTGAAAGGGATCTCTTTTTTTTTTTTTTTTTTATATATATATATATAGTTTCTTTGCAGGGAAGTCAAAGTAAGTTATTATCACTGATTATTGTGATTTCATAAGTAATTTGAATGAAATTATTGACTAGTAATTGTGATTGATGAAGCCAAAGGAATTATTTACTCTGTAGTAGAATAATAGACCCTAAAAGAATTTTCTGTCAACTCTATTAATGCCTTTGATTGAAATTGTTTTGGATTGTTTTTTTGAAATTTGTCAAATGGAAGATCTTGTTAGTATTTCTATTTGTAATTGTTACTAACATATTTGAGTGTGTGCCAGACTTAGATCCCAGATCTCTAACTAGCATCTTAAAGAAAAGCTTCATCATCTGGTTCATATCATAAACAATACTTGAGAGTTTATTTATTTATATTGGAAGCATGAACTTCTAATGCAAATGGGATATTGTAATCTTTTGTGTAGGCTAAAGGCTTTGTTGCTAATTCCTTTTATAGTGGTTTGTCGGCAACTGAGTTTTTCTTCCATACCATGGGCGGGAGAGAAGGTCTGGTGGATACTGCGGTATGGATAATCCTTTTTTTTCTTTTATTAGTAATGAATTTAAGATTGAAATATGTTTAATATCTTATCTTATTGTTTCATTACTTCCTTGTTATAAACCCCTCATAGTTAGTGGCTCATAGAAAGTCGATGTCATGTGTATATATTAATTTGAAACTCAATTCGATGCCCTTTTTAATCAAAATTGCTGGTAAAAGTTAGGTCTTTTTTTTCTTTTCTTTTGCCTTGGAAAAAAAAGAATGTTTGTCCTTGATTAATGCAAGATCTTCCATAATATTTGTTACAAGAAAATTAGAGATTTTAGTTTATTGGGAATCTTTTTATGTTTGGTTACTGTGAAAATATTCAGTTATTTTGGGCCCCTATTTTGGTTTAATCTTTTATTGAAGAGCACAAATTTTATTCTTATTCTTATGATAGTGGTTGAATGATTAGTGACAATAGATTTCTATCATCCCCATCCTTCTCTCTGGTGTTTGTTTCTCCCTTTATCTTCTCTATTTTTGTTCTCTTTCTTCCCTCGTCTCCTCTTCAATTGCTTCCATTTAATTAGTATCAGTATCAAAGACCAACCTTGATCTAACCTAAACACCAATCTTCCCTTCAATCTACCATGGGTAATCTTTTAGATCTTAAATCTTTATTTTCATAAAAGAAAATAAAAAAGTTGTTACCACATCACTAATGATGATACCAAAGGCAAATATTTTGTCTGTTTTCACTAAAGCTATTTTTTCTTGATGCTTTCCCAAAGCTTTCCTAAAGGTGGAAGCTTTTTTAGCACCCCCCGTTTATTTTTCTTGAAATCAATGAGTCATAGTTATTGTGAAAAAGTGGTAGCCAATTAGCTTAAACTAGAAGTATGAATATCGTTTGAAGTCCATCACTAATCTTCCTTTCTTTTTATTAATTTTTCTTATGTGCTTGACCTGAAGTGTAGTTTCTTAATGATGTTCCTAATTTTGTTCTTATTTCTATTGATTGTTCATTTTCCTTTTCAATGTTTTGTGATATGGTTTCTGGGGTCACCTAGTTAACCAGAATCAAAGTTTTGAGTAAAATTTAGTTCCTTAGAAAATCTCTATCTTGGTTATTTGATTATGAGTTTTGCTTTAATTTTCTTCCAAAAATATTCTTTTATGTTAAGGCATTAACAACCTTTGTGAAAATGGCCCATCTCATAACAATGAGAAATGTAAAATAAAAATCCATATGGTAGTTAATAAGGCCTTGTAGTTCTGACTGGTTAATGTGGATCCTGATGCCCTATCAATTGCCATATGTCAATGGCCAATATTATGGAAGAGTGAATTGGAGGTTTGGGACCAGAGGAAAGATGAGTTTATCTTGAGATTTTGAACATGTTTTTATGTAATTTTTCATTCAGGTGAAAACAGCTGACACTGGATACATGGCTCGTAGACTTAGCAAAGGATTGGAAGACTTGTGTGTTCAATATGATAACACTGTGCAAGATGCAAGTGGAGGTATAGTTCAATTTCTTTATGGAGATGATGGCTTGGATCCTGCTATGATGGAAGGAAAAGCAGGGGTTCCTTTGAATTTTGATAGATTGTTCATGAAAGTTAAGGTTTGTTGCCGTGCTTATTTTCTGTGAATTTCCCATGATTTTTGTGAAACTTGATAAAACTATGTATTGATTAATTCCCATGTGCAGGCCACCTGTGGTGCTGAAGAAGATGAATACCTTTCCCCTTTAGATATCTCAAACTTTGTGCAAAGTTTGCTACTTAAGCATGATGGGACTCTTGATGGAATTTGTTCAGAATCCTTCAGAAAAAGTCTTAGTTCTTTCCTTGGGGATAAAGCTCAGAGACTGGAATGCATGATGAAATTGGTTGATGGTGTTGAGGTAGAGAATTTTGAAAATATAAAAACTGCTAAGGGGCTCACAGGAATTTCTAAAAATACAGAAAAGATTGCTCAGAAGGTCTCTGGTATTACTGAAATGCAATTGGAGGTAAGTATCACTTCACCACCATTCAAATGAACTGGTCGATACCTCTGCCTTCATGGTTTGAATTTATCATTGCTATTTCCTTTGTGTCAATGGCCTCTTTTCTATTGGTGCTGTGATGCGATGACATCATATGAGTTGGTAGAAGCTGAAGGGATCTAAATTAATTTGTTGAGAGTGTTTTATGTTTTCTAATGCTGTATTAATTTTAGTTAACAGGGGTAAAAAATCAGGCAAATTTCCACTATTAGAAGTAAGGTAATGTGCTAGATTTGGGACCAATTTAGGATTGGGAGCTTGAATATGCAGTGGACAAATGGGAGCTTGATGAACTTTCCATTCTATAAATGCTTTTTTTTTTAATCTAAGAAATTTCATAATTTAAACTTTGTTCTCTTCATTGTTTTTGATAAATAAGTGAATTTTAACACATAAATGAATAATAAAGTTGAGAATTTCTGGTTGCTTAGTGGGCAAGTATAAAAGTTCATTTGTCAGATGCTGGTTGTGGGTGTTGAGAATAAAAAAAAGAAGGCATGTGTGCTAGAAGATGCTTGCTGATTAGAAACATAAACCACTAGAGGAAACTGGTATTTCACATCTTTGGACAACAAGTGGCTATGATTCTTTATTCCACTGAAGTTGGAGCTCCAAAATTTGTTGGTGCTAGTACTACCTTTCAAAAACAATTTTGGTATAGTCATTCATTAGCTACAACGGCCTAGGATCTCACTTTATTCTCAAACCTGGTAGTTCAATTGATTGGTAATCTTGATCTCACAAGCCTTCATTGACACACCATTTCTTTACTTAGGCATCGTTATGTCTCCCAATGTATTGTGAAAGACATCTTCTCTTAATCGTCTTCCTTAAACTCAATATGATTAGTAGCAAAAAGAAACCATATATAACAGAGAGCATGTAATGAACCAAAACATGTATGCCAGTGGAAATTTTTTCTTTTAAGGTGATGCCTTCTTTCTAGAGTTAGCTTGAAATTGAAGCAAACACTATCCTTAAAAAAAGAGATGTTTAACTAGTTGATTGGTCCAATGCCATGTGCAAATTAAATGCACTTACCATTTTTTACTGTTCCCTGAAAGAATGACTAAAGGAGTGTTAAATTGTATGACCCATACTCTATATGGATTCCATAGAGGTAGGTAGGTATATAAAATGGATGTTGTCACTGCTAAAACAGCCTATGGTAGTTCATTTGGATGCTCCAATAAGTGCATTGATCAACATATAAAGCATATATTTTTTAATTGAGATGAGATCTGTGATTATTTCTAATGTGATGACATCATAAATGTGTAGTAAAATGCAAGAAACAAGAATGTCACCAAAGCTTCAAGAACAGTGTCCAACCCCTAAAGCTGGCATCCTAAATTAAACACTTCTACTAGTTCATGGGCATTGTGAACAACAGGAAAAACTGTATAGAACTTATTTATTAATCTTAATGTTCTTGGCAGATTACCAGTAGATTAGACATATTTTGTAGCTCTTCAGCTTCAGTTCAATGGGTATAAGGATTGAGAAGTAATGAATCTAGGTTTAGATTTTAGCACTAAAAACCCTTATCATATGTGTTTTATTTTTTTATGGAAGCTTAAGACCAGCAGAGCTAGAAAGAAACAGTGGGTGAAAAGTATGCAGAACTAGTTGGACTTTTTTGCTTCTCTCATTTAGTTTCATATCGTTGAAAGGCGGTTAACCCCATTTATAAATTGACCAAACATATGATTAATATCTATACATGATAAACACTAGTTTTGTACAAGTGGAATACTCTACGGGTTAACCAATCATTTTATTATTCAATGAAATGACTTGATTTAGAAATGTTAGTTTTTTCTATACAATTTGCTTACAAGGATTTTTTTTACCCTGCATTGTATATCTAATACTAGAACAGGTCTTTATTGTTTCTCTTATAATTTCTAGTGAACTGTCTTTAATGAGTGTTGATGTAAAATAATCTTAGGTTTTTCTGAAAACTTGCCTTGATCGCTATCTCTGGAAAAGAATTGAACCTGGAACTGCAATCGGAGCAATTGGAGCTCAAAGTATCGGAGAACCAGGAACACAAATGACATTAAAGACCTTTCACTTTGCTGGAGTTGCGAGCATGAGTATCCTTCTAATTTCACTTTTTTTTATTGTCGATTGACACTTAATCTTGTTCGACACTTTATCTTGTGAGTACTTTGGCTATCATTATGTCCCAAGTTGATTTCTTAGCATTATTTTAGATATAACACAGGGAGTTCCTCGTATTAAAGAAATAATAAATGGTGCCAAAAGGATCAGCACACCTATCATTACAGTAGAACTTGAGCATAATAGTAATGTAAATGCTGCTCGAATCATAAAGGGCCGCATCCAGAAAACTGTTCTAGGCCAGGTATGCAATCAATTCATTGTCGAAATTTAATAACTACCTTCTTGTTGGGTTCAAATATTTGATATAATTTTCAATAGTTTGTACTTTCTTTTGTCCTCATTAATTACACCCTTATTCATCCATTTTTTACTGAAACTAGAACCCTTTTGCACCATTGCTCTTTGCACCATTACTCTCTCCTCAACTCAGCAAATTCTTGTAAATATATTCATTGTTTATCATTTATTTAGATTTCTAATTAAGCTTGTCATCCAGTTTCTTTTTGTCAAAGAACCAATTCAACTCAATAGTTCAAGCTGTAGGTGAGGTCTTGATATATGATTTATATATTTTTCTAATACATTCCCTCAAGTGAAAGCTCGGCCCACAATACCTTGTGCTATCAATTAATTTTAATTAGAAGAGAGAGTGTAGGTTGTGAGATTTAAACTCGTGACCACTTGGTCATTAAGATTCTGATACCATATTAAAGAATCAATTCAACCCAATAGCTTAAGTTATTAGGTAAGGTCTCAAGATATGATTTATATAATTTTCTAAAACTATTAAGTTCAATTTTGTTTTGCAGGTCGCAAAAAGCATAAAAATTGTAATGACTTCAAGATCAGCATCAGTAAAGGTTACACTTGACATGAAAACAATTCGTGAGGCACAATTATCCTTGGATGCTAACATTGTGAGAGAATTGATTTTAGAAACTCCAAAGATTAAACGGAAGCTGCAGGTGAGAACTTTTCACGTGGTAGTTTTTAGCATTTGCAAAATTATAAATGTTGCTAATCACATGGCAATGTTAACCTGCAGCGTATCAATGTTTTAGAAGATGGAAAGTTGGAAGTTTTTCCAGGTGGTGACCGAAACAAACTTCATTTTGAACTCCATTCTCTTAAAAATATGCTCCCAACAGTTGTAGTAAAGGTGAGATTTATAGAATTGTTGGATATTACTGATCTAGAGAATTCCGCATTTTTTTCCCCACATGGTCATAATTTTCTAGGTGTAGATGTGTAATTACCATGTTGCCTTTGGATGGTAGGGCATAAAAACAGTTGAACGTGTTGTTATTGCCCAAAAGAAGCTTGATGATGCAGAGAATGATCAAGGTGGCCCGAAATACAACATGTTTGTAGAAGGGTGAGTTTGCTATAACTACTGTTTTTTCCAATCATTTACTTAAGCTGTAACATCTTTTTGTGGTAAAATCCTTTTGTGCCACTCTATCTTAGTGCAATCAAATACAACATACTCTTATAAGGGTGTAAAATATGTTTCAGCTATTTAGATTGGGGCTATTAGTGCTTCCAACCTAAAAGTCTAAGCTTCATGGAAGAGACTCACACATGCCTTAACTAAGATGGTATATATCAAAGTTATATTTTGAAGAACATTTTATGCACCATTAATATGTAGTAGTCATGCTTCTGCTTGTACTTTATATTTTTGTATGTATCTTAATAGTTCTGTGATGAGAAAGAAAGTGCTGCTGCAAATCACATCATGTGAATTCAAGTAACCCATGGGTGGGACTTCAGGAAATACAATGAATGATTTTGGAAAAAAATGATGCTGATGAGGAAAATGTAGAAATCCTTTTCCGCAGCGGTTCCTTGAATTAACAATGAGACTTTCAATCTTACTAGATGAATCACTCAAAATGGACTATCCACTTTTTTTTTCTTACAGAAAATAGAAAATAATAATCCCACTCCTATTTATTTTCTTAAACAAACAGTGAAGAAGAATTCAAACATTACACAATTCCTACATGATGGTGAAATTACTCATCAATAAACTGCACAGATTCAGAATAAGTATTGAGTTTTTGCCCACGACTGCATTGTTCTCCCTCATTTGTAAGTGCTGCAATTTTGGAGCTAAACATGCTCATCCTTGACCATGAGCGAGCCTCAACTGCATCTGGAAGCAGGATAACACAATGCATTTTGGTCATATTTAGAGCAATCTTGGGTACAATAAGATTAACCATTAGCATAGTTGCCAGAGGTTCTCAAAAGTGGTACCAAGTAGATTATCCTCCCAAGTCTCCATTCTGCTCATCTCATTGACTCCTTATCCTAATTGCACCATTTAGATTGTCATTTGACTTTAGGAGTTAAGACAACACATTATGTCAACCTTAATTAAGTTGTTGTCTACGATTTGCACTAATTTGTGCATGGAACTGATGTGCAATTGTGAAGCATACTTTGTAATAGGTGCCCTAGATGGAAATATCCTGACTTTCCAATCTCAATAGCCATAACAAGTGTGGTGGGCCCCTGTGGAACTGCATCAATTTCCTCCCATCTACTATTATTTTAAACTCCATTTGCAATATATCTTTATAAGGGTTGGCTACTAAAGATCTCAAAAAATCATTTGAATACATCCATGACTGAGGAATCACAAACAAAATTCAAAAATGGTTGATCTTAGTTGAGACTCTTCATCTTGCTTCACAGTATTTAGCAACTCATATTGTTGATTGTGAAAATGCTAGTTCCTGGATATTTACAAGTGATTAGTCCAAAAGAAATTAAGAAAATTTTTAATCTATGTGATGGCAGCGAGCAAGAAAGTAAAATGTTTTATGGTATGCGGCATAACATTCTGATTGTGATCTTTGAATTGATTGTTCTTGAATCAATCGTGACTCTTAACATACTGCATAATTTGGAAGTGAGATCTTATATGTTTGACAGATTGTTAGAAGCTTTCCATTCATAATGTTTTGTGAATCTGTTTAGCACGGGTCTTCAAGCTGTTATGGGTACTGAGGGTGTTGATGGACGGAAAACAAAAAGCAATCATATCATAGAAGTTCAAGAAACTCTTGGAATTGAGGCTGCCAGAAAGTGCATCATTGATGAGATAAAAGGGACCATGGAAAGTCATGGAATGAGCATAGACATTCGTCATATGATGCTTTTAGCAGATGTGATGACTTCCAAGGTGAGTAATTCATTAACATTTATTTATCTTTAATTTTTAATTGAACAAAAAGTGGTTCCAACAGATTTGGATTCTGTTTTACTTTTCTGAATATTCATTTTAAGGGGAACAAAATGTGAATGATGTTATAACAGGGTGTTGTTCTTGGAATCACAAGATTTGGTATTCAAAAGATGGACAAAAGTGTGTTGATGTTGGCTTCATTTGAAAAAACATCAGATCACCTCTTTAATGCTTCTGTAAAAGGAAAGGATGACAAGATTGAGGGAGTAAGTGAATGCATCATAATGGGCATCCCAGTTGCAATAGGCACCGGTGTACTCAAAATTCAGCAAAGGTAAGAATACAATATTATATAATTTAATATTGTTGAATACCATGTTTTTGTGCTACTTATGTTCTAGCCATTATTTGCAGTTATTGATGTCATGTGCAAAGCTGATTGTTTGTATGTTATGTGCTTTGCTTATTGTTTCTATAAATTAAATCCTACTTATTTGTATAATGGAATCGAGGAAATTGTCATTGTATGAGCTCCAAAGTGATGGTTTACTAAGACATAACTTTTTTAAATTGCTATTTTAGGAAGAAATAGAGTTCAATTTTTTATTAAATCAGGACTATCAAGTAGGTTTCTCCCATTTATCTTTTGATTAGATTTTCTAGGTTTTGGCTTTCGTACTACTAATACTATTACTATTATTACTATGTACTGCTCCTATTTCAATTTTGTCTGGTGTCTAAAAATCTCACCATACCTAGGATGAATTAGCTAATTTTGGGGTTGTCTCCACCATGTCCTTATAATTTTGGGGTTGGCTACACTAGGTCCTTACTTATAATTTCGGGGTTGTCTCCACTATGTCCTTACATTCTAATTGCAGTCAATGTATCCTTGATTACGTACATAATTCCCTACAGATCCCTTGTTAAAAAATTTCATCCAAGCTATAACAGATTTTGGTACGTCACTTTATGCAATAGATAAATAACTAATTTATGACTGAACTAACCTTTCTAATTTGTGTCAAAATCAAAATGGAAAATAAGCCAAAAATATCACCAAGAGAAAACTTTACCTCCTCAACCATCACCACTATTCAAATCCTCAAGAACAAAATCCCCTTCATCACTACATCCCGCTCCACCACCATCTCAAAAACCAGATCTGAACCTCTCCATCCACTGTCACTAACTGCCATGAAAACCAAGCATAATTCATGGCCAAAAATAATGGCGTCCACAACTTAGTCCTGTGATTCCACCTCACCTGTTAACAAATTTAAAACCATCATTTATGCAAACACCCGTTTGACTCATCTCAACATCCCAAATCCACCAGTCTCAACTAGTGATGAAATAGCATCCTCAACCATTGATGCATTTATTTTCCTGCTACTTCACTCTAGACACTGCAAAGAACAAGACCCAAATGACTTGGACCTGGAGGAGTACTTGGCAAGTACTCGTTAACTTGGTGTGACTTGGTGAATTTTAATGTCTCTAACAAGATCTGAATGAGTATTATGTGATATTTAGCTATTTGTTGGTTAGTTTCCATCTCTTTGTTACCTCGTTCTCCAAACACAACAAATCTTTTTTTTTCTTTTTTCCTTTTAAAAATTATTGAGTAATTATCTGATTTATTTACTGTTACATAATAATAACTGTGTAATGGAAGGAATTGGTTCTTTTATCGACTGGGGGATTCATTTGATTTTCTTTTCAAGTGTTTTGAGAGTTTAAACTTTAAATTGGTTTATTATAAAGTGGGTACACATAAGTGTGGTTTAGTAAGTTCAAGAAAATTTAAACCATTTGTGAATGTTGACAGGTAAAAGATTATTTTTTGGCTGACTAGCCATAGTAGTTTAGTCATAAATTATTTATTCAGGGTCACATGCCAAAAAGGATCTTTTGGAGATTTTATCTATATTCAAGGGAGAATTAGGTGAATTTAGGCATGTTAGGGGATATTGGAGAGAACCCCTAAAATGTAAGGATATGTAAAGCTGATTCCCCCGTGTTTCAGAAAATTGGTTCTCTTGATTTCTGCTCATGTTGGTGGCTCTACATTAGACTCACAAAAGCTTTGATAGCTCGTGGTCAAATGGTGCTTGGTGAGTTTTATTAGTGGAATTGGTGGTGTGTTTTCTGTTACATTTAGGGTCATGATGGATCTAAAATTAGAGATTTTTGCTCGTATTTCCTCCAACATTGTCTCGTAGTTTCACTTTTCCATGTGCAATTACTGCTGTTAGTCTGGTTCCTTTATATTATTTTTTCAGCACCTAGCACATCAGATTTTTACTGGAAGTTACTACTTCATGGTGAAAACTCCAGCACTCCTATATTATTGGAGTTGTCTGTATATTCCCACACCAAAAAAAGCCACATGTCCATTTCACCACAAGATGAAACAGCATGTTATCTCCTATTTCTCCTCCTGCAATAGACTCTCTGCCCTCTCCCTCTAAAGCCAGAACTACATAATCGCTATCATATCTCCAAATCAGAGAAGTTGGCAGTCATAAAATAAAGTATGATTTGCTTGGGAATTGACCCAGGCTTAGTAGAATGTGGATTTATAAAACTTGAAACACTAAATATAAATCTATTTATAAAAGCTTGAATCAGGATGTGCCACAGGTACCAAAGTGATCTCTGAATTACATCATCAATGGTTTCTTCTTTGTTGTGTGGTTAATTAACTGATTATAAAGGCTGCTAACAAGACCATGAATTTGGTAATGGAGATGTTGGAAGTTTTGAAGTTCTCTTTGAGTGGGGGTGATATGATGTTAACAGAGGTTCACTTTTTAATTATCTGGTTTGGCAAAATGGACATGGCATATTTTGGTATGGGGATGCACTGAAAACTCAGTACTACCGAAATACTTAGTTTTATCTCCACTTGTTGGTTCAATGTTTAGGAATCTAATTTCAACATTTAAATGAGCAAATAAGTTTGTTTTATTACTGAGCATACCGATGATTTATTCCTTCAGCTGCCTTTACTATTTTCTTTTGAGTATTTTGCTGCCTTTACTACTGTGTGTATATATATATATATATATATATGAACACTTGATCACCTGTAAATTCCTGATAAATCTTACACAAATGTGCCAAATGCAGCAAATCACTTCAGTCTTACCAATTTGTATTTTCTCTATGCAGAGTTGATCCGCTGCCGGTGTTGGATTATGGATTAGATCCTATCATCTCTTAAAAGTCCTCAACATGTTTATGGAGTTACATATGCATGCAAGTTTCCAGTCGACTTGGTGCGCATGCCTCACTGTCACTTCTTGAGGTTAGAGATGTGCATGGAAACTTCACTGTGAATTGTTGGTTCACTTGTGTTCTAACCGCAGGATGAACTTCTAAAAGATGGTATTCAAACCAAACATCCTCGACCCCTCCTCCTTCCTCTCTCGTTGGATTCTTAACACACACACACACACACACACTAGGCAGTACACCCACACTTTTATGTGATTATATTTTATGTTTTTTTTTAGTTTTGTTCTTATAAATCAACCATGCAAATATAATATTTGAGATGGGATTGAGAGATAAATTAAAATAATTTTTTTGAAGTATTATAAATCTATATAAATAATCCAAAAGATCAATTAATATTAATATTGTTTTTTTAAATGACTTATTTTAGAAAAAAAAAGAACTAGGTATTGATAGTCAGTCAAATGCCTAGCCTCTAACATAAAACCCGAGCATGATTAGATGTGTATTTGTGAATGCATTTGAAAAGTGTTTTTGAAAATAATTGAATTTTTTTATTTTAATTTAAATTTTTTTGGTGTTCTTAGATCATTTTAATGTGTTGATGTCAATAATATTTTTTAAAAAATAAAAAAAATATATTATTTTAATGTATTTCTGAACGAAAAATATTTTAAAAAACAACTTCAACTACGCTCATAAACAAGCAAGGTCTAGAAGAGTAAGGACCTGGGTCTCACAATTTTTATTATTTATTTTTAAAGAGCAGAAATGCCATATGATCTTTTTTTTTTTTATGTTTTTTTAAACAGATTATAATTTTTCACTTGTCGAGTCAAATATTAAGGAACGTGTATAATTAAGGATTTCAAAAATAAAATTGAATTATTTCACTTTTTTTTTTGTGTAAATAGCTTAGTTTTTTTTTTTTTTTTTTTTTTTTTTTTTTTTTATGAATTTGCCTTGTTTTTTCAACAAATTATAATTTGTATAATAAATCTTTAATCCACTGTTAAAAATATGTTATTACATATTGAATATTTGGTAAGACATTAAATCATGAGAATATAATTTGAAAGAATAAAATATAAAAAAATTAAATGTCATGACCAAAAATTTACTATGAACATGAACAATAAAATGTGAGAGGGCTCCAAAGTTATCAAAAGTGAAAAAAAGGGTGACTTTGTTTATTTGCTTATTAACATAAAATATATAGTTTGTGGGTTTTTTATTGTAGCATTAAATAATTTATTGTGGATTGTTATGGTAAAATTAGTATTTTATGCTCTGATGGAAAAATATGAGCTTTTAGTGGTGGGGATAATTTGGTATTTTCTAGTGACTTATTGGTCATTAAAAGATTTTTCCAAATGTTTTGCATGATAAAATGAATTATTTACTTTCAAGATTAACAAAATCTAGAATTGTTATCCGAGAGTTATTTAGTCTTTTCAAAAACTTTAAAACAATTAAATTATTTATTTACCCCTGGGACTTTAAAAAATTAGAGCTATTGATAAAGGTTTTTTTTTTTTTTTTTCCTTTTTGGTTTATAGAATAAAGCAAAAACATGTTGTTTTCCTTGGAAAATATAGAAAACAAGGCATGCATCCAAGGGTATTTGTTTTTCCTTTCACAATATTTTTAAATTAAGCTCATGAAAGGCATTATAGTATTTTGTTTTAGTCTTTTATTCAAAAAAAGATGTTGATGTGTTTTCATTACATGCTAGTGTGGGGTGACATTCACAATATTTGACGGTTTTATGCAATGTCATGTTATGGCTAAACAAATATTATTTTGTTGCATTTAAACTTGAAAAACATTTTAAAAAATTACATCAATTACACTACCAAATGGGGTTGTAGTATGTATTTGTTTAGAGATGCTATGTAGAGTACACCTTGTAAGGAAACAATGTTTTAATATACACCAGCTGTTTTTAATGAAAAGATAACAAAAGTAATTAATGAGAAAAAAAAATTCAAACATTTTAATAATAACTAAATAAATATAGGTACTTAAACAGAAAAAAACATCCTAATTTTGTAATTAACTCGGAGAAAAATATCACTTACATAATAACTCCAAAGACAATAATTTCAAGTGTGAGTACACATGGAACTGCTGAATGTTGCAATAAATAAATTAGCACTCACATCATTACACAACACCATATCAACAACCTTAATAATTAAGGAGGCATAATTAAGGAAGCAAAACAGCAATCAAATCATTCATTGATAAAGGAGAGGAAAAAAAAAGGAGGTGGTCTTCAGGGCCAACCATCTTCTTCTCCTGGATACAATGGCATGAAAATTCTCCTCATCTCAGCTGAAAACAAGGTTTTAAGAGCTCGATTAGAAGAAGGGACATTATAAGACTCTTACCTTCTAGCAAGAAACATGTGTTTTACAGACATAGCAACCTCTTTAGAAGATGTTTGTCTGTAAATCCTGCATTCCAGGATCCACAACTCTGGCTTCCTTTTCTTCTCCAGACGCCAGAAATGGTGCCTCGAGCTCAGGAGGATTCTGGGAATTCATGGAGAACTTGTCAGCACCAAAAATCTGCTGCTCTAGCTTACGTAGTGATGCAAAGATAGGCTTAATGTTTTCTTACCTTGCAGCGAACCAGCGCCCATTCGACACCCTTGAAGAACGGATGCCGTTTAATATCATTCGCTCCTTCTCGCGAACCCAGCCTGTTTTTGGGGTCCCGATGCAGCAAACGGTACATTAACTGCTTCGCACTGAGGCTAGCCTGCTCCATGAAAAAATCAAGAATTTCATGTTGTTTTCATTGTTTTAAGCACAGAGTAATGCTCCCATGAAGACATGGGCGCGCGCATAGACTCCACAAATGAGCTCACCGGAATACTTCCAGGATATTTGAGATCCTTGTGAAGAATATTGGCGAATGTCTTCTGCCTAGTCTTTCCCCTGAATGGAGTGTATCCATAAAGCATTTCGTATAGCAGAATTCCTGCGACGAAAAAGAGAATCAAATGAAAGAAGTTACAGGGGGGAGATATGGAAGTCCTGAAGGCTACAGTCTTGTAAAATCCGATGTCTAATTGATCGAAGCATGATGATGCAAATGGCATCAAACATTCAAGACATTTCAAAGATCAAAGTGGTAGATGGTTTACCTAGAGCCCACCAGTCCACGGCACTACTATGGCCTGCCCCAGTTATGATTTCCTGCAATGGCAGCAGACAGTTCAAATTCATACGCGTGAAAAGAAGTAATAAAACCTACATGCAACTTAAAAAGAACAGGAAAACTGTCCATTGGGAGGACATCAGAAGACAGAAAATGAAAATCTCTATTTTTAAGAATTCAGTGACCGATCCACAACCAAACCAAGGTACTCTAGGATACATATGTTTTCTGTTCACATCAAAAAAGTTTTGGCTTTCAGCATGACTGAAATATCAAATTGAATCTTTAAGCTGGAAGTCATTGTTCAGCTTATACTTATTGATTGAAAAGGGAATTGAGAACAAGGTTCATGCTGGTGACATTGGACAAGTTATGAATGCAGTGTTGAAAGAAACAATAATAGTAAAAAAAATAAAAAAAAATGCTGCACATTGTTGCTTGCCCTCTCACTCCCTAAGGAATGAAAGTCCATACTACCTCTGTCCAAAAATATATATATATATATATATATATATATATATATATATATGAAAAACATGTTCAAGTAGGATAACAAACCGGAGCTATATACTCTTCAGTTCCAACAAAAGAATTTGAAGCTCTCACTGGTTCAGCAAGAAAGACTGGCGCCTGCTGATGTTTACGGTGCCTTTTCTTTTCATTTGTACTTTGAATCAAGAGCTGAAGAGAGCATAACAAATTTATTATGTTGATGTCAGTATTGAGTTACAGGTCAGAAAAAAACCAGAACTGGGTACATACATGCTCCTAGTACCCAGAAAGAAAATTCTTAAATATAGAAGAAAGGATGTCAAGTGGGAAAAAGAATGAAGTGCAGCTAGGATACCTGGGGTTTGCAGGATGTTAAACATGATAGATCAAAATCTGTCAAGGACACGTGCCCATTGCTCTGAAGCAGAACATTCTCAGGCTTTAAGTCTCTGTAAATTATCCCTGCAAGAGAAACAGCAGAATTCAGTAGGGACTGAAACTAAGGGAAGAAGTTAATAGACTAGTAAATCCTTTCATTTATTGGATTATAGTTTTGGAAATTATGTGACTCCAATATTCACTGGAAAGTTACTAGCAGAAGACACTGCTTTCACTAGACTCTTTAGTCTTTTCTTCTGTTTTTTTATGCGAGGAAACCCACTCTTTGAAAAGCGCATTTTATTGGCTCAGGTGAACGAGTAAAACCCCGGTTGTCCTAGGTTTTTACAAGAGATGCATGTCCTGACTCGAACTTGAGACCTGCTATGCAGATCATAAACCCTTTATCATCACGTCACGCACTAGACTCTTTAGTCACCTAAGTTAAAATCACACTTCTGAGTTTACTAGGAAAAAAAACTTACAGAGCCAGCGGGCAAAAATAGTTTAATATAACTGCTGATCAAGCCCACATAGAAGAAGGGATATTCAGGGAGAAGCAAATCAGAATAATACAAAAACAAAATCCTACGCAACTCAAATTAGAAATTACGTCCATACACCAGAACTTCCAAAAATATATATAGGGATAACGTAGGAGAAACATCTACCTTGACAATGAAGGTACTCCAATGCAACGACTACCTCTGCAGCATAAAATCTAAAAAATCATACAGAATATGTCAGGTTTTTCATGGTTATGATTCCCAAAAGTGACTAGGCCACACATTTTCAAAATGATCTGTCCTCCTTTGGGAGTAAAATCTGCATTTTATTGAACTAAATTGAGAGCAGTGAATATCCAAGTTTCTTGCTTCATTTATTGTGATTTTTTTTTACCATCATGAAACTATTCTTTGTTATTACCTCACAGCATCTTCCTTCAGCACCTTCATTGGCTGTCTGTCCAAAAGCAGGAAGAGCTCGCCACCAGGGCAGTAATCAGTTATCAGACAGATGTGTGTTTTGGTCTGAAACATTATCATTAGAACTTTAATAATCTACATATGACTCAAGCCAATGAGTTTTGAATCCAGATTCAAATACAATCACATGACAAACACCTAAACTTTAACGTTCACCATTGCAAAGATTAGGCATTCTAAAAAAACTATCAGCTCAACCCAAGCTCATTGTCTAACCTGAAATGAAGCATACAACGCAGGAAGAAAAGGGTGGTCCAACATGTCAAGAATTTCTCTCTCTGCACAAGCTCTATGCACCTGCATTGAAAGACAGCATGAATGGACATCAGAGAATAACCATGAGCAGAGGAGCTACATAAGCAACAAAACTCTCAGGACATCCAACTTTTCCAAAAATACTCAAAACTTTATATTCACTAAATGTCATAATCTAATTTTAGTGAAAAGAGTGTCAACTGTAACATGAATTGCTGAACGTTAATAAAAGTTAGCTAGTTGACCAGCAAGAATCGAAAAATTATAGACGTCAAACGTCAACATGAAAGATACTTGATAGTTACCTTATTGCGGTTGAGCATAATAGCCTTGTCCATAGCCTTCATGGCAAAAAAGTGACCAGTTCCAAGCAATTCTACCAAATGCACGCTGCATGCCGATTGACAAGTCAGATAAAAACCATTTTCAAGATTAATTCGGCTCGAGTATAACGAGTGAAAGGAAAATGATCTTGGGTAACTTAAGACCGATTAAATTGAGAAGGCAAACTCCCAGCAACACCTCTGTATGATTTCATGCTACAGGTTTTGGAGATAAACCGAGGGAATAAAATTCCTCTGCTGTGAAGTACACAAGTTCAATGATCTGTGGATTCAGTAAGAACATGGAAAGACAAACCTGCCAGTGTCACCGGATCCCAAGGGCTTTACTGGCCTAAAATGCTTTAGGCCTAATTGTTCTCCGCTTTCTAGAATCTGCATATAGGCGAGCAAAAACAAAAAAGAATAAAATTGGCATGTGCACCTTGAAGAAAAATTGAAGTCCGACAATTTGCAGAAATCCTACATATCATCTTTTGACAGATTCTAGCTATTCAGAAGGAAAAACCCACTGAAGAAATGCATAAATTACGCATTTCCTGTGAGTAACAATTCATGTGGATATATAGTTTCGGAGATGAGCACTCTTACACTCACGCAAATGTATTTATAGGTAGAACTCCTCTACTCTAGGTTCAATGAAGAATCCATAATCCAATGCAATCAGATGAGAAAGTGATTTGTATATCATACCATAAAATCAGCTTTGGGTCACTTGATAATGAATTGTTATCTATTGTCAATGTTATACATGTTCAAGGATAATACCTTTTGAATCGCTTTCCATGATGGGCTGTCCTTTCTGTGAGGCTTTGGATAAACCACTTTTGAATGATTTGCCCACAAATCTTCTGGTTTCTGCAGAAAGGAGAAATTCTTGCTAGAATCAAATCACAGAAGGACTGTTTAAAGAAACGACTACTTTTTTCCGTTTAGGGAGTTACCAAATTGGCATCCGGAAGTTCTCTCACTGCGACATCAACATTTTCTGCAGTTTGTTTCACCTGATAGTGGACATCAGTCTAGCTCGTTAGGGGAAAACGTCTAACTCCAGAGAGACATTGTTAACAATGTAGATGAAATAAATGATTGTGACAATATTAAACCAATACTTTGAAGTTTCAGAGAGCTAATTTATCATGTAAATTAGCAGTGTTGCTTGGAATCTTAGCTTCACAGAGATTTAAACAGAGACAAGAAAAGAATTCAGACCAGTTGTTCACTATCTGTAGCTGCTGCCTCTGGGATACTATTGATACGTGGTTCAACATGCTCACTGCCATCTAACTGTACTCCAATAAAATACTGCACTTCTCCCTGTTCACAAAACGATAAAGCTCGTGAAGAACTTTTCACTTTGGATTTCTATGAGAATTCAGTTCATACAAATAGTCAATAACGAGATACACTATCACATTTTGTGGTCTGAAGATGGAGGTAATGTACCTTTTGGTCACGCATAGGCTGCAGATGGAACAGGTTCCAGAACTTCTTACCTGGATCAAGTGTGGAAGACCATATAAATATTACCATGAGAATGTAAGAAGTAATCTAACGCTACGTACTTTTGAGTTAGCTGTATATCCATTTTGAAATGTCACAGAGAATTGAGACAGCAAAAGTCAGCTTACCACTCTTGGTGTAGTTAATCAGCTGCACTGTGACATCTGTCTGGTTATCAATCGCGTCCCTTATTTTCCTCACAGTCGCTGGATCAGTTTCAGGCCCTTGCAAGAATCTACAGAACCGAAGCATGGAATAGATTGCAATAAATTCATTTGCATATTATTTTACTTGTAGACTTTAAGAATCTTTATTGCAGAACTCTTCTTTTAATCTCTTAAAACCAATCCAGGGCACTGATGTGGTGATGTTGTGCCTGCTAAGGAACCATCTCACATGAAAGGTTAACCTATTAGTTATTAGTTGAGGTCCCAGAATATGATTTATATTATTCTCTAACGCACTCTCTCGAGTGAAAGTCTTTTGAGCTTGAAATTTGCACATGCTCTCGTTACCTTGTTCATGATTTTTATCAAATAGAATAGGGGTGGTGAGATTCGAACTCGTGACCGCTGGGTCAACAAGGTTCTGATAGCATGTCAAAAAACCATTTCATCTAAGAACTTAAACTATTAATTAAAACCCAGAATATAATTTATATTATTCTCTAACAGCGCCCTGTCAGTTTAATGTCTCCTATGAGCATAAGGCAAAGGAGGAGGAGGAAGTCTAAGATTAGCATTTAGGGTTAGTGAAAATAAAGTCATCTTCGGTTTTCTCTGATTACGGACCTTCTAGATCATGCTCATGATCCAACAGTCTAACTGATGCTTATATTTAAGAATTGATCTAATGTTTTCAGATGCATTCAAACTGACCACACAATTTCAGAACTGCGTCAAGTCCGAAGCGTACCTGCAATTTCTTCCCAAGATTTCTTCACGACTGTACTCTGTCAGCTCTAAGAAGCTATCAGAGGCAAAAATCTGATAAATTTAAACAGGTGGGAAAATTATACATATCAGTTCCCTGCTACAATATCATGCAGAATGAATAGCATAAACGCAGAATAGATGTATCTTAAAATGAATTAAGAATCTTACAATGGGATTATCAGGCAGCCTTGGATCAGTGATGACAAAGTTTTTCTCTATACGTTCAAGTGTGGTGGCGAGATCAATACCCTTTCTCATTTCCTTCTTCCTGACCTTGTCATCCAGGCTATCAGGCCTTGCGTCGTCGTCCTCATCACTCTCAAAATCATCGTCGAGAGTAATTCCAACATCGAAGCTCTCGTCATTAATGGAATGAGTACTTTTTCTCATGAGACTAAATCAAATAATTACCAAACAATACAAGTCATATAGTAGAATAGGATGAGATACCAACATAAAAAAAAAGGAGAAGAAGAACGAATCGCATGCTGATGTCTACTGCTACAATGGCCATGAAAAAGAAGCTATACCCCATTAAAGAACGGCGGCTGGATTTTCTTGGTATCTTTTCCGGCAACTCACTGATACGTTGCATTGAGCTTCGAGTACCCCCGAGAGAATCCCGTCTATTCGGAGCCACATTCTCCGAGTTTCGCCTTCCTAAAGCTCCTTTTCTTTCCTCTTCTCCACCACCTTCTGATTTTCTCATCAACGGACGATTGCTAGATTCACTGAGTGCACGGGGTCTGCTCACTGCTTGAACAAGTTCCGTTACGGAACTTGTAGCCATTTCTTTTTGACGTGCTGCAATGCAAGATATCGGTGCAGCTCAAATGTAAGAAACATAAATCGAGTTATCAAAAATCCAATGAAAAGAAAAGTTAATATATACAATTAAGCTATCTCTGCTTATTTGCGTACAGGTTTATACTCTCAAATGCCATTTGTTAAGGAGCCAACAGCTTTGTTTCATTTGCGCAACTCAACCATATTTTTTCTCTTCTGATACTTCATCAAATATTCAAAATGAACAGGCTTAATTCGTTATCATGTGGAGAATAGTAAGTCTGCCGAGCTGCTCCAGCAGTAGCAGCAAATTTACTTGTGTTGGAAGGTTCACTAACGAGCTCAGGAAATAAACAGAATTGATTGCGATCAGGGACTACTCTATTTTTTACTCCTGCACGTAGCAGCAGGAGCAGCATCCTATCAGTTTGATAGCAGCGAACATCAAAACCATGTAAGAACATGAGGATGTCTTGTTTTTATTTGTTTTTTCACAAATTTGCATGTCTTTAGTTGTTGAGACTTAAATGTAATGCTAAAATTTATCATAATCTTCTAAATCTTTTGCTTCTATCTCAGTCCTCATGCATGGTATCTACTGTCATATTTCTAGATTTGAGGTAGCAAGTTTTTGTTATAAGCTCGATGGTTAATTGACTGCAAAAGTAACCCCCCCCCTTCTAAGAAAAGAAAAGAGTTGCTTTCGCAGTCAATTAACCATCAAGCTATATAACAAGAAGGTAGGATTGGTGGTAGCCGTGCAGTGGTAAGAACTTGAAATTAAAAGTTTGTTCATTTATAGTCTCAGGTTCGAACCATGTGATTGTTAATATAATAGCTACTGAAAACTTACATAATCGATAATTTTAGAACCCAATAATATTAATTGAGATACATACAATCTAGTCCGGATACTCATGCTAATAAAAAAGAAGAAGGTAGGATTGGTCCCTTCATGACAGGACCCCCAACAAAACCATAGTGGTATGCTTTAGGGAAGTTAGATATAGTCTATGGATGTCAGCTAAAACACACAATGTGTGCTTTTCAATCTCTTTTCTTTAGGGTTTCAAAAAGGAATAAAAAGAAAGAGAACTATGAATCCAATTCCATGTCTTGTTCAGTACATGTGCTCTGTAATATCTTTTTCTTGAAGGCTTTACATAGACTTCCTTTCATTCCCGAGAAAAAAGGGGGGAAAAAAAGGGAGAGTTCATTGTCATTATCTGAAAGAGGCTACGAATCCAATTCCATGTCATGTGCCCACCACAACTATATAGAATATACTACGTTTCCAGTAAGAATAATCGAGTGACATGTAGTCGACTGAATAGTAGTGGTAATAATTGAAGGGAGATAAAAAGCATAGAATACCATCATATCGGATCAAGGATTCCGGCAATCCATTGGGACGCAAGGTCTTATCCTTGGACCCCTCAGTATGCTTGCTCACCTCCACTTGCATTCTGCCAAATAAGCAGACATCAGAACATGTAAACCAGGAAAAAGATGAACAAGATTGATAGATTTATCTCCCATTTTAATCCATTTTCATTTCCAGACCATGCTCCTCCTCCTATCAAAGGGGTCCACGCCCCATCACTGTCAGCTGTTGAATCTCGGCAGCGGGTGACCATCAAGAATATGGCCTAGCTAAAACCCCAGTTGGCACATCAACACAAGCTTGAATTATTTGCCTGATTTTTTTTTCCCGGTTAACGTGGGTATTTATTAATCAATATATATCTCAAGTAATTCCACAAGTTTTAAAATTTTTTAGTCACAATTTTTTATTACTATCTCACTTACTATAAAATTAATTGGCATGGGCGTCTTATTCATACGGGATGGGACACTGCATGGGGGCATCTCTCACCTCCTTTCTTATCATGTTATCATGTTGTGTGTATGGGAGACAACCATGCTCCTAAATTCTAGATCTACAATTGCCATATATGATATACATATCTCACCTATTCGTGGGGTCCCGGTGACGATCAATGTATAATTATTCAATCCATGCCGACTTTTTAAAAAAAGAAAAAACACATAACCCTCCTATTTCATACTCTTACTTTTCACTTAAGTGGTGCTCGCAAAAACATGTTAAAAAATAACAATAATGTAAAATCTAATGCACATGGGATGTCAAGTTTGACAGTCCACTTCTTATGATTACTTTGAGTACACTTGTCTAAAAATAAAGGATAATCTTTTAAAAAAAAAACAAAGAGAAAGTAATTACCCTATGAATTTGAGGACTTCGCCGGAATCGTCCTTGATGGGTGCAATTGTAAGAAGGTTCCAAAAGGGAGTACCATCTTTCTTATAATTCAACACTCTCCCACAGTAAGGACTCCCTCCTCGTAAGGCCTCCCTAATTTTTGCTACTTCTTCTGGGTCAGTACCCGCACCCTGTAAGAACCGACTGGTCCAACCCACCCACAAAAACCATATTCATACATACATACACACACACACACACACACACACACACACACATATATATATAAACACACATGATATTAATATATATATGCTTACCAATTCCTGCCGATGACCTCCTTAGAGGTATATCCAGTCATATTAAAGAAGCCAGCACTTGCATACAAGATTGGATAGTCTGGTTTTGTGGCATCTGATACCACAAATGTCTGTTGGAATGTGGACAGTGCATTTCTTATGTCTTCAGACACTCTTGGAATATTACCGTTGTTACTGCCTCCATCATCTGATACCTCACCAGAATTTCTCACCGAGTTACTCGAGTTCCTTCTTGATGAACCCGGTTTTGCGTTCGGGTCATCCCCACCCGAAGTTCTTACACTAACCCCTTGTGGTTTGCCTGTCTCGTTGTCTGTTTTTAGCACCAGACCCCACTCAGCCGCTCTTTTCGCTGCCACCCCGATTTCACCCGACAGTTGTTTCGATTTTTTGTCGTTTTGCAGGGATTGTTGCTGCGGTGGCGGGTTAGGGACCGGGTCCTTGAGTGCCATCCACGAGGTGGTGATGGGTGCTTCTTCGGGTTCCGGTTCATTTTTAGCATTCGAATCAACCCAGCTTTTCCAGGTGGGGTTTGGTGAACGAAATGCGGGGTTAGCGGGTCGGATCGAGTAGGCATCGGAGGGGTTGAATACTTCAAGTGATCCCCGAGAGTCTCTCAGTGGTGGTACGTTACCAGAAGATTTCTTAGATGACTTGTCCGTTGCTTCCATTTTATGATGATGACCTGCATGATGTATTAATTAATGAAACAAGCTATCATATATATATATATATATATAATTCTCGATGTATTTAATATTTTTCATAGAACCCTAACTTTCACTATGCTAAGAGAAAGATATTATGAATGTAGCATGTGGATCTAAATCCACCATGTACAGGGTATGAACTGGATTGAGGACGACATGGAGTGCGATATATATCTAGCAACGCAGAAGTAATCTAAAATAAAACATCTAAAACATGAGGTGAGGAGCAAGTGTAGAGTCAATTTGGGAGAGACGGTCATGCATGTTCATCTACTTGTGTCAGCTAGCTGTAGTCTATGAAGGAGAAGCTTCATCTTTTTGGATTATTTTTTTACTTCTTCCTCAACAACAACACGACACAGGTAAACACAATACATCAATTTTTCTTCTGACGAGCTAATACGATCTGGTCCAGCACGAAAATATGGGAAAATTAAATTGAATTTGGTGTCCGAAAAAACCAAATAATGTTCTTTGCAGTTTGATAATTAAAGTTGTCTTTTTCCGGCAGTTGTTCTCGTTTGCTGGCCCGTGAGAGTGAGAGGGTAGCAGAAATGGTACAATATTCATGACAGAACTCAAAAGTTTTTCAGTTTGTGCGCACTGAGTTTAGAATCTTACAGCCAAAAAATCTTACTGGTTACAGTATTTTTCTCAGAAAACGAAAAGAAAATTACCATGCAAAATTGCCACAAACACTAAGCATTGAACTAAAACCCGCTGGTAAATCAGCAGGCACTCTTGACCATGTCAGTAATTGGACGGTGCATAGAAAACTGGATCAGCTAGCAAACAGATTCAGACAAAAAACAAGAAAAGAGAAGAAAAAATTTGGATTCTGAATTGATCGAACAAAACCAAGGACAAGTCCCAATATTCAAAAACAGGAATCATAGTATTAGCTTTTTTCTGATGAAAATGGATCGCTTGCTGCATAAAAGAGTAGTGATGTACTTGCAGTAAAAGCAATGAAAATTCTTGAGCAGAAGATCGTGTAATTAGTGCGCACCTGGAGCTGATGATTCAAGTCTTTCTTTCTTCAATGTCTCGAAACTAACAAAAACTGCTGAACCTGGAGGTTGTATTTGTATATATAGCAACGATCATAGACAATGGATACAGCAGTACTACTGTGAGAGAAATTAACGACGAAAAGACAATTTAACAGAGAGGATGGACTTTTAATGCAGAAAGGCCATGAAAACACAAGCAATGATTGTCGAAAAAGCTTGGCTAGCTCTCCCCCATCCCACGACAGTACCTATAACTCACATGGCACTTGCTCGCATCCCTAGAGTTTTTATTTTTCCGCAAGAAACAGATCCTGCATGGACCCTATGATATTGTGAAACTTGCTGCTTCTGTTTCTATACAGCTAATCACTCGCAAAATCACCGATTTCGGCTACTGCTATATGTTTTTGTTTTTAAGGGAGGAAATGGGTTGGCAAAGGAAGAAGAAGCAGAATAAATGAGACGGTCAGAGATCTATATATCTGATTGCACGTTGGGGGGCTGCAGCTTCTACCGACCGGGCTTTCCTGGGACAGTACTGCCTCTTCTGTCTTCGTGTCTCACCAGTGAATAGTTAAGATCACGATGAAGTCATTATTCTTGTATATATAGTAGCTATATATTATTTTTGTTATGAATTTTACCAAATAATTTGGGATTATATCTTAGAGACGTGTCCTAGCTAGTTTCACTTTTGTATGCATATCGACGATCACAGAAAAAAAGAAAAGAAAAGGCATGCCCTCTTAGATACGGATATTAATCAGAGGAGGACATCTGCCCAGCTAGGCTTTGCCCCCACTAACAATTAGATATTTTTGTCACAAGTATCTCAATTCATTGATAGTTATACAAACCAGTAGCTCTCATCCAACGGCCAATAGCTTTTAAAGAAGTGTTGTTAACTGCTTTATATTACTTTTTTATATACTATATTATAAGAGTAATAAGAAAATAATATTTAGTGAAATGTATTTTTAATGTTTACATATATCAAGAATCTCTATAATTATAACAAATTTAAAAACCTTTAAAATTGTGCTGTGTAGGGACAAGGGTATATATATAGGTCCACAGTATGATTGAATTGACCAACTACTCCTTCAATTCTCATGACCAATCGTGTAGTCCTTCAATGTGTTGATTTTTTTTTATCAACGATCAATTTCATCTTTTTCTCTATTTTATTATAAACAATTATTGTTATCTATGATTGATATATATATATATATATATATATATATATATATATAGCTAATAACATTGATAATAAGAGCTTAAGGAACCACTGTGCAAGTATTATTCTAAAAATAGCTTGAAATTTGTCAAGCATGTAGCACAACACCTAATATACTTTTAAGTAAGAGATTATTGCTCAGTAAATTATAATATTAAGTGGAAAGAGAGGCACTCAATCCTACTCTTAATTTAAAAATAAGGTAGAGGATCATGTAATGAGTATTTCTCGAATTATGCTAACGCACTAGGTAGACTAGAATTTGACAATAAAATTCAATATATAAGATATTAAACCAATAGGCCTATCAATTTGAATAAAACAAATAGAAAATGAAATGTGTATTAAGTATGGATAGTTTGTACTAACATTAACATCTATAGTCTCTTGATTAACTATCATAATTACAGTTTAAGGTTCATGGATTGAAAGTATAGAATAAAATATATATGAGTAAGGAGGTAAAATTAGTTCTTTGGAATGACTATTGACCAAATCATTAATCATTGATAGCAATTGAGTAAGACTCCTCAGATAATTTTATAAAGAAACAACCAATAGACTACTAATAAAAGAATAATTAATATCATTAAGATTGGATATTAGCAATGAAATATGTCTCACAAGTTTATCATGAAAGTTAGCAATGAAAACTTTAAGGAAGGATTTGGACTCGATGAATATTTGGATAAAAAATATTCCTAATTATAGCATTGATGAATATTGCATCAAAAATTTATTTTTAACTTTGGCTTTAGAGAATATCACTGGTAATGTTCCCAACAAATTGATGAATATTGTCTAAAATTAACATTTGTTTACTCATTGATGAATATTGCATCAAAAGATATTTCTGACTTTGGCATTAGAGAATATCACTATTAATGTTCCTAATTTCTATATTGCAAAATACTATTTAAAGTTTATATTTTTTACTCGATGAATATTTGGAATGAAAACATTTCTAATTTTAGTATTGGTGAATATCGCATCAAAAAGATATTTATGACTTTGGCGTCAGAGAATATCATCGTAATGTTTTCAATTTTGACATTGTGAATATTGTTTAAAATTAATATTTTTTATTCTGCATCAATGAATATTACAAGTAATATTCTCAATTCTGCCATTAGGAATATAAAAAAAAATGATATTTTGGCTCTAGCATTAATGAATATTTCTAAATTTATTTAAGGTTCAAAAACTATATGATTTCTTTTATATTTGAGGTGACAACTCATTGTGAGTCAATCTACCTCAAATAATTTTTTAATTTGATTTTTAAAAAATGGGTTTTGGACCCAAAAGAAATAGAAAAAATGGACTTCAGGATTTTTATTCAAAAATCTTGTCATTTATCAATTAAAAATTATCATCATTGTTTTTTTTTTAAAAAGAAATGGATTCTATTATAAATTTATATTTATGTATATTGAATGTCCATGACTCTTGAGTTTAATCTTTTGGATTTTCATAGCCCTTGAGTGTAGTCTCTTGGATTTCCATAGCCCTTGAGTTCATTTTCTTCTCCTATAAATAGACCACTTGTCTTGTATTCTTTACACTTTTGGAATGTAGAAGAATTCATGATAAGAAAGGTATTTCTCTCTTGTCTCTTTTGATTTTGTTTTGATGTCTATGTTTTTATAACAAACTTATATCAATTTTAATATTTTCGCTTTTCATTACTAAAATTTATTTTTTGTAAATTTTCTTTCACTATTATTCATAGAAATTGATTTATAGTTCCTGAAGAACGAGTATTATAAGTTCTTGAATAATTAAATAAATTAAAAATAGTTCCTGAAGAACTAGTATTATAAATTCCTAAAGAAATACATAAACTAAAAATAGTTCCTAAAGAACCAGTATAACAAGTTCCTGAAGAATTAAATAAATTAAATACAGTTCCTGATAAACTAGTATTTTTAAATTTAAACAAATAACATCCTTAGAGGACTGATTTTTCCTGAAGAATTAAATAAATTAAAATAGTTCCTGAAGAACTAGTTCTTGAAGAATTACATAAATTAAAAATAGTTCCTGAAGTACTAGTATTATAAGTTTTTGAAAAATTAAATAAATTAAATACAGTTCCTGAAGAACTAGTATTTCTAATGCTGAATAAATAACAGTCTTAAAGGACTGATTTTTTCTTCTTCTTTTATCTTCATGATTTTATTTAATAATTTATTTCTTGTTTTTATAGATAAAAATAATAATATCAAATCTGACAAAACTTGAATTTATCACTTTTGATATTTTTAGAAATAATTATTTGTCATGAAATATTGAGGTTAAGATTCATCTAGAAGCTATGAATCTTTAAGAGACCATCAAAGAAGAAAATAATATGTAGCAAAACTAAATAAAAAGATATGACCACTAAAGTTTATCATACTTCCTCAAGGTCGTTATGATTGGTTGCACCTGAAGTTACAAGATTTTAAATCGATTAGTGAAAAAATTCTAGTCCTTTTAAAATTACATCATAGCTGAAATTGTATGGTAAAGATATCACGTAAGATCAAATGTTAGAGAAAGCATTCTCTATTTTTCATGCCTTAAACATTGTCCTGCAACAACAATATGGAGTGCATTACTTCAAAAGGTTCTAAACTATTCCCTGAAGTGAATGAAACCTTTGTCTAGAAGACAAGAAATAACCAAGGATATAAGTATGAAAGAAAGAAATGGAAAAGGAGAAAAGATAATCCTTCTAAAAGTAAACCATCATACCACCAGAAGTGAAGACATAATGAATAGTGGTATGACTTCTTATGATGGAGATTTATGTCTGACAGACAGTGCAATAACGCACACAATTCTTAAGGAAAATAAATACTTTGAGTATTTGACATTAACCACTACAATATCAGATCTAGCAGACATGATTAAAAGCTCTAGAAAAGTCAATATTGTGTTACCAAATAACACAAGATTAAGCATCAAAGATGCATTATATTCACCTAATCCAGAAGAAATTTACTCAGTTTTAAGGATATATGTGTTAATGGTTATCATATTAAAATAAAGATGAATATAAAAAGAATATATTTATATTACTGCACGTATTTCAAGCCAGAAGCTTTCTCTTTCGAAATCTATCATACAATCATGAAATCTATTGAATCAAACATTATGATACACCAGAAGTGTTTTGACCCAAAACAATTTATGCTTTGGCATGATCGACTTGGACATCCATGATCAATAATGATTAGACGAATTATTGAGAATTCTTATGGGCATCCTTTATAAAACCTGAAGATTCTTTTACCAAGTGAAAATCCATGTGCTGCATGTTCTTAAGGTAAATTAATTACCAAAGCATCTCCATCAAAGATTCTTATAGAATCACCATCTTTTCTTGAAATAATTCAAGGAGATATATGTGGGTCTATTCATCCACCATGTGGACCTTTTAGATATTTTACGGTATTGATTGATGCATGAAGTAAATGGTCACATGTTTGTTTGCTTTCGAGTCAAAATATTGCATTTGCTAGATTAGTAACTAAGATTATCAGACTACAAGCGCAGTTTCCTAATTATTTTATCAAGAAAATTCGACTAGACAATGCTGGTGAGTTTACTTCCCAAGCATTTGATAGTTTCTGCATTTTTATTGGAATTGATGTTGAACATCTTGTTGCTCATGTACATACTCAAAATGGTCTAGCAGAATCATTTATAAAGCGACTTTAATTAATTGCAAGATCATTACTTATGAAATTAAAATTATCTATATCTATCTAGGGACATGCTATATTACATGTTGCATCGCTAGTTAGAATTAGACCAAGTGCTTACCATAATTATTCTCCTTTACAACTTGTTTATGGTATACAACCAAATATATTTCATCCATGAAGTTTTGGTTGTGCGATATATGTGCCTGTAGCACCCTCACAAAGGACTAAAATGGGTCCACAAAGAAGAATAACAATGTATGTTGGTTTTGATTCTCCATCTATTATTAGATTCCTTAAACCTTTAATTGATGATGTTTTTAAGGCATGTTTTGAAGATTGCTATTTTGATAAAAACATTTTCCCATCACTAGAGAAAGCAAATTCAGTGCCTGAAGCACGAGAAGAAATTACTTGGAATAACCCGAAGTTATCTCATTTTGATCCAAGAACAAATCAATGTGAGTTTGAAGTTCAAAGGATAATTCATTTACAAAATATTATAAATCAATTACCGGATGTTTTCACCAGTAGTGAAAATGTAGTTAAATATCATATTCCTACTACAAATGCTCCATTTAGAATTGAAATTCCTGAAGAAAAGAAGGTCAACATAGCAGCAAATGAATCTATATCACGCCTGAAGCGCGGAAGACCAATTGGAGCCAAAGACAAAAATCCTATAAAACAAATACTCCAACGAATAGATGATGGTACTCTTGAAGAGTCCTTATCCATAAAACAAACATCAAATTTTGTGTCCAAATTATCTCCTAATACTGATCCCCCTGAAGAGGAACCTCTTGAAGAAAACCAGAAACCTGGAAATAATGAGATCTCCATAAACTATGTTCATACAGGAGAGATTTTGGAACGAGATAAAATTATCATAGATGATGTATTTGCATTTAAGGTTACTTTTGGCATCACCAGAAGTGATGATGAATTTGAACCACAAACTGTTGAAGAATGTTGACATAGAAATGATTGGTCAATGTGGAAAGAAGCAATCCAAACAGAGTTGAACTCACTTGCAAAACATGAAGTATTTGGACCTGTAGTCCATACACCTAAAGGTATTATACTTGTTGGATATAAGTGGGTTTTTGTTATAAAAAAAAAACACAATGAGAACAATGAAATTGTGTGATATAAGGCACGACTTGTTGCCCAAGGTTTCTCGTAGAGACCCGGTATTGATTATGAGAAAACTTATTCTCCAATGATGGATGCAATTAGTTTCAGATTTTTAATTGGTTTAGTGTTCATAGAAACATTAGATATGCGTTTAATGGATGTAGTCGCAGCATATCTATATGGATCATTAGATAAAGACATCCATATGAAAATCCCTAAAGGATTTACAATGCCTGAAGCCTTATGTAATAAACTCAGAAGTGTTTATTCTATTAAATTACAAAAAATATTATATGGGTTAAAGCAATCTGGTCGAATGTAGTATAATCATCTTAATGAATACCTCTTAAAAAGAGGGTTTGAGAATGACGAGATTTGCCCGTGTATTTTTATTAAGAAAACAATATCTGGATTTGTTATTATTGCAATATATGTTGATGATTTAAATATTATTGGTACTCCTGAAGAGCTCATAGAAACTGCAACCAATTTGAAAAATAAATTTGAGATGAAAGATCTCGGAAAGACAAAATTTTGTCATGGTTTACAGATTGAACATTTTTCAAATGGAATATTTGTACATCGATTGATGTATACAAAAAAAAATCCTAAGACATTTCTATATGGACAATACTCATCCTTTTAGTACACTTATGGTTGTTCAATCACTTGATGCGAAAAAAAACCCTTTTTGACCTCCAGAACAGGATGAAGAAATTCTTGGTCCTGAAGTGTCATATCTTAGTGCTATTGGAGCACTTATGTATCTTGCAAATTGTATAAGATCAAATATATCTTTTGCAGTAAATTAATTGGCAAGATATAGTTCAACTCCCACAAAAAGACATTGGAATGGAGTCAAACATATATTTCGCTATCTCCGCGGAACAACCAAAATAGGGTTATTTTATTGTGGAATAAATTCATAATTCATTGGATATGCAGATGTAGGTTATCTCTTTGATCCCTACAAAGGAAGATCACAAACAGGTTATCTAGTTATCTATGGCGGTACTGTAATTTCTTGGAGATCTGTCAAACAATCATTAGTGGCTACTTCATCAAATCATTCAAAGATTATCGCGATACATGAAGCAAGTCGAGAATGTATTTGGCTCAGATCAATTATCCAACACATTAAGAGAAAATATGGATTGTCAGTCATTGAAAATAGTCCCACAATATTGTTTGAAAATAATGTTGTCTGCATCACTCAACTCAAATGAGGCTATATTAAAGGAGATAAAACAAAGCATATCTCACCAAAGTTCTTTTATACTCAGGAGCTCCAACATAAGGGATAAATTGATATCAAACAAATCAAGTCAAGTGATAATTTAGCAGACTTATTTACAAAGTTTTTACCAGCCTCAACTTTCGAGAAACTTGTCCATAATGCGTGATCTTAAAGATTTGTCATAAGACATTTACTTTTGAAGGGAAATCAATGCAAATTGTACTCTTTTTCCTTCGCTTAGGTTTTTTGCCACTGGGTTTTCTTTTGCAAGGTTTTAATGAGGTAATTTGACATTGTTTTATTGAATCCTGAAGTATTCATATATAGATCTTGAAGTATCTATATAAAGTCTTCTATTGAATTTTAAAGTACATGGTCATTCAAGGGGAAGTGTTATAAATTCATATTTATGTATATTGAATGTCCATGACTCTTGAGTTTAGTCTCTTGGATTTCCATAACCTTTGAGTTCATTTTGTTCTCCTATAAATAAACTACTTGTCTTGTATTCTTTACACTCTTGAATGTAGAAGAATTCATAATAAGAAAGGTATTTCTCTCGTCTCTTTTGATTATGTTTTGATGTCTATGCTTTTATATGTGAATTATTTATTCTTTTTATAACAGATTCTTAATTTTTTATGCATGTAGCCCAAATGGGTCATTTAATTTGAGTCAAGTTTTTAATGGGTTTTAATAAACTTGTTATCAAACCCAAAAATGCATGCAATAAACTTGTTAGCAATGTTATTATTAAAACTCTATTCTCTATTTTTTTTAAGTTTATATTTTATTTTATTCTGTTATTTGAATTGTTTAACGGTTTTAACAATTACATCAAGATAAATCAAAAAATCATTCCAAACTCAAAAATCCATCTTCAATGGAGTGGATGAGTCGGGTGAAGCTGTTAGAATCGAGCCACGGGACTACTGGAACAGGAGTGGCGCACAGCGGCGTGTGTCTGATATGCACGGCCGTGAGCAGCAGCGCGTAGAGGTGACACTCCAGTGAGTGGAGTGCGCATGACAGCCAGGATCATGTAACTTCCATGCACCTCGTCATCCCTATGTAGGAAAGAGATCAGGTCCAAGGAATTTTGGTTCGTTAGGTTTTCTTCTTTTGACTCTCTCTCTCTTTTCATTTCTTCATCTTCTTCTTCTTCTTCCCAGGTGGTTGCCGCTTCTATCGCAAGCGAAGGAGGAACTAGCTGGAGCTATGGCTAGTTGTGGCGTTGTTGGTGCTTCAGGTGGTGGAGGCTGAACTGTGTTCTTTTTTATGTGGCTAATGGTTTCGGTTTTGGAGGGGGCTGCTTCCGCCGCGGCTTTATGAGTAACACTGAATATATACCTCGCTCAAAATATTAAGACTTTATGGGCAACTAAAATCAGTTCTTCAAATCAGTTGTTAATCTCATTCCGTAAATATTTTGTATCAATTAAAATAATGAGATAAAACAGTATAGTTTTTTTATAAAAAAAAGATAAAACGGTTTAGTTTTTATCTCGTTTAAACCTGTTGTCCAAATTCCTGCTGAAGTTCTAGTTTTATTCCGTTTATTTTGTTTTTGTTAAATAGTGTTTTTTTAAATAATAAATAATTTTACAATATCAATCATATCTCTTAATCCGACCGTTAGATTGTGTTGAAATTTTATGAAGAGTCTCTTGACATATTTATATATATTATATTAAAATTTCAGAGCAATCAAAAAATGTAATGATCTTGCAATATTGATGATGTCATTCTTGTAATATTATACATATTCATAATTTTGTTCAGAAAATCATTTTATTGTCTTTTTATTAGATTAAATTTTTCTCAATTTCATTATTCAACAACGAGTTTATTATGAATTTGAACTTTATAATTTGATTTGATTTGATTTGCTTTATTTAAGGTTATCATGGTTTTATAACAGAGGTCACACATTTGAAAGTTAACCCATGTTGACCCGAGTTGACTATCGTTGTTTTAATATTTTTTAAAGTTGTTAACTTGATTTTTTTTAATTAAACAATATTTTATTAATTTTTAATGTTATCTTTGAACTTATCAAGTCGGACGAGTTATATCAGCTCAACTTTCTTTCTTTTTTACTTATGTTTGAAATTTAAATTGCACAATTCTAAATAATTTTATTTTTGGATTTGAACTAAAACAAAATTGACTTAATATATTTAATTATATATAAAAAAAAAAAACAGTACAACCTCAAAACGAAATGCCAAAACGTTTCAAAACCAAAATGTTTCAAAACCAAAACATTTTGTTCCAATTGAAAAAATAAAACTACATATTTGCTGGGAAAGATGCCAAATGAGGAAAATATATTATAGCTATGATTTTATATTTTAGAATTTTGATATTTTCAAAGAACTAAATATTCAATATCATATTGATTTCTTGGATGGATTAAAAATTAATTATTTCCCACATCATGAATTACAATTGAAAGTTAACACTCTTTTGAGAAATTTAAATCCTTGTGTAGGAACAAGATTAAAAATCCTAAAATCAGGTGCAAAAATTATCACAATTTGTTTTTTAGTGGGAATAAGATTTATATGCCACAAATTATTGTAGGAATAAAGAGACAGAAATGGCTATTTACATTAAAAATAAGTCGATTTTCAGTAAAAATAAGTTATGAGATGATTATTAACAAAAGTAAAAAATTAAAAAGAAAATTGGACTTTATTTTTACCTCAATCAGTATTTTGGCATGGATAATGTATATGACTATATCAAGAATTATATCTGCCGACGGAGTGAAAATCATGATTAAGGATAATGACAATTATTTTAAATAATATAAAAAAAATGTCTGAAGATTTATAAAAATAATAACAATGCGTAATTATCAAAGTTGAAATGTGACACCATATGCAATGACGTGTATTATTTATATATACAATTATTTGAAATTTATAATATATTTCATTGACTATTTGCATATTAATCTTTATACAGGGGAGGAAAAGCTGTATTGTTTGACCGTGGATATATAATGGATTAAATGAATAAAATATGCTAAGAAAATATGACAATATTCTTTATTGACATATTCGCAGTCCCAAAAACAATTTCGCCTCAAGCTGGAATTAATTAATCTAGAATAAAATTCCTCAGACGATTTTAAAACATTTGACAATACGAGATGATGCGAATCTTCATTTTCTGTGAGCTGGAGACGGGTCCAGAACCATCGGCGCATCTAGGGGCGGTCAGGCTCAGGCTAGGAAATCAGCCGGAGTAACCAGCCTGAACTCTGTCCGATACCATTAATTAACAGGTCTGTTTCGATCGAGTAACAATTACGTGTATCTACATGAATGTATCCAGTGATTTGTTTAAACTTTGCTCAAAAAACATTTGATGAGAAAGCTGGTCTAAAGATATTCCAGTCATGAAAGACCAGTGAAATTGCAAGTTAATTGTAGAATCATAAGGGATTCATCGATCGAGAAAATAAATTCAGATTATTAAGATTCATTTCTACCTAAAAGCAACCTTCCAATGGATCATAGAAGCTAGCTAAGAACCGGACTCAGTGAGCAGTTCTTGGAAGAGAGTAGGATTGACCGGCATGAACAGGTAGTTCCCTGCAAAAAGATCACCAAAACGAGCCTGACCCTCTCCTTCTCCAACACTTTGGCACATGAAAGTATAAAACTTTCCTCATCAAAAATCTTCTCAGGCTAGGAACCTTAAGCCTGAACCTCTTTATCAGATGCACCCTCCTGAACTTGCACCAGTTTATTGATTTGACAGCATTGATCAGCCTCTGCCCTTCTTCATATTCATCACATGAACCTTCACGTGAATTTAGACGGCAAGTTAATCTGTTAGTCTTCTAATCCAATGAAAGAGCAGTAGTAGTATAGGTGATGTGAATGAGATGGATCGCAGATTGGTTTCAACAAGCTGTTGAGTACATTAAAATACAAAAGCAGAAGCTGCTGGAAATTGAGTGGCGCCATGCATGGTTGCTAGTGTCCATCACGTACGTGCCCAAGTTCCTAAAAGTCTCCGACTGCTTATCTTTCACATTTGAGAAGCTGTTTGGCACGGCGTTTTCACCCGCCGTGCCGCAGTTTTTGGTAAAAAAAAAAATCATTTTAAATGAATATGTTTTGGTGTTTTTGGATTATTTTAATGTGCTAATATCAAAAATAATTTTTTAAAAATAAAAAACCATCATTTTAATATATTTCAACATGAAAAACACTTTAAAAAACTACCACAACAGCTCTCTCGAACAGCGATATTGTTTGAAAGTCTTGGCTCACCGTCATACCACACCGTTGCTTTTCAATTTGAGCAATCATTTTGTACGTCTCGTGACACCCCAAATTTGTCCGTCTCGTGACAGCCCCAATTTGTCCGTCTCGTCACATCACACGGGTGTCATTCACGGATGAGTGCTCTTGAGCCAGCCGTTGAGATTTTCTTTAAATTAAAATTTTTTGATTTTTTATATTATTTTCATTGGCTAATATTAAAAATAATTTAAAAAAATATAAAATACATGCACCATAGCAGCAAAGCTTTCTCTAGCCTTCAGTATTTGGCCATTCTTCCAGAAAAAGTATCGACTGGCATGGTTAATATGAATAAAGCAAAGACACATCTCACAGAAATTAGAAAACTCGGCCAAGAAGGAATCAACTATTTGGGAGAACGTGCGAGAATGTACAAACGAAAAACAATTTCATTTTCTTTGTTACACGGCATACATCTGAATCTGAGGCCTGCTGACCAAACATTTGCAAGATTTAAATAACGAATCAAAAACGAAATAAAAAAATTATGACAGTGAAAAGGAGGAGTTGAAGCAGAATGCTGCTTAATAGAGCCTTATTCTTGTTTCAATCGAACTTCGACAGATTGGACATAGCTGAAGGGTTTCTCCACAGTCGCAACATGTCTGTCGAATAAAAGAAAAATTATGCATCAATTTCTTTCTGTCAACACATCTCCAAATATTTTACAAACTGGGAAAAATCCAGAGGATTGTATATCTACCTGGTGCCCACAACCAAAGGCCATGTCCTTCGGATTACTGAGGCAAATAGGGCAAACCTGTACAATAACGATGAAGTTAGTTTTGCACAAATCAGCTGATAAAGTCGCCTGACTTCGCTGGAAAATTCATGGAAAAGGCAAGTTATAACTTGAAGAAGACAAGGCTTCCAAAGGCAGTTAAATCCTAGATAATAATGCGGTGCTTGACAGGGATGCTCTTGTGTGGCACCAAATGGGAATGGCACAAAAGCACATAGCACAGTGCAATATACAACATACTTAAGTGAAACCTAAAACCCTAATCAAATACAGTTGACTGGTTCTAAATGCAACAGTTTTATCTAGTGAAGAAAGTATACCATTGATCACAAAGCATTCCTAACATTTAAAGTAACTTACCTGATTATCATATGTTGAACACGTCGCAGGTGGAGCTGAGCTGAAAGGTTGGCTGTCTCTTTGATAAGATGGAACACTTGGCTCAAAACTGGCAGGACGAGAAGGCTTAGAGCTGCTGAAAGATGCTGCACTGTACATAGGTGGAGGCAGGGGAACTCTCTCAGAAACAATTCCCTTGCTCTGACTGCCGGATAAAAGATGGCATAACAATTCAAATGACAAGAAAACAGATGCATCACTTCAAAGAAAAAATAGAACAAAATAATTAAAAAAAAAAAACTTTGAAACTAGCCAGTGGGAGAAGCGTGCATTACCCCAATAAATTAAGCTCTATAGTTGCCTTGTACTGCGAAGGAATTTCCATCAGAGCAGAAAGTGCAAATTCTGTCTCCTTTCTTGATGTGGCCGCATTCTTTGACATTATTTCTGTGAAATTCACAAACTGGAGAGAAGCGACCATTGAAGAAGCATATATCAAAAACCACTGTTTCTAAAAACAAAAGAATAATTAAGATGGAAATCAAATAACACACCAAGTACTTACCTGGAAATTATCAAAGTCTCGATCGGGAATGTTATCATCAAACTCTCTCATCATATCCCAGGGCCCATCTCCCACCCCAACTAATATAATAGATAAGGGAAGCTTGCTGTAAGAAAACAACTCTATGTTTAGGAAACAACCAGGAGGGGGGAGAAAGGAACAACAGTAGAATACAAGTTACCCTGACTTTACCTTGCTCGTACAATGGCTTCCACAGTCTTCTGTTCCTGTGGACTTAGCTGGCCACGCTCAGTATCAACACTTCTAGTAACCTGAGACAACCATCAACAATAAATCAGGAAGGCCCTGGGAACAACACCTAGTTTGAATGAAAGCTTTCCTGGCCATCAGTGACCAAACCACCATTCACATGGTAGAAATGTTCACCAGTACAATGACAACAGGTTGTCAGCATTCTATAATTGCTTCCGTACATTGTTCAATTTCCCATATCTCATTCCACTCATTTTAATCACAAAAGCATTCTGCCCCTTATTTGTCTGTGAACTGAGATTATTACTGCAGAAAAGATAGCATACCTGTCCATCTGCAATTATCAATAGTACATGGTACTGGCCACCGCTCTTCTCAACAATGGTCATTGCCATTTCAATGACTGGTGCAAATGATGTAGGTCCTGCAACAAAATGATATGCATAAACGTAAAAAAATCCAATTCTAGACTTCAACGAATACTATTATAAGATGAGAAGCAACAGTCTCAAAAGACAAGATTTAAACCTGCAAGTCGTAGATTGGGCACGATTTCCCTATACTGACTCAAGACTTCCTCAAATCCATTGCAAAACCTCTCATCAGGATAGAAACTGAAGACATCCTGATCATGTGTTGATGCTGCGAGAGAAAAGTGCTTGTTATTGGCAGTTGCATGAATGAATGCTTATAACTAAGCAATCTTTGATCTATTGAATTCTCATATCCAAATAATTTATCAATACATACCATCCCCAAATCCGAAACAGGGAATCAAGTTATCCTCATCAAAGGCAGCCAGTGTTTTCCCAATAATGGATATTGCTTGTTCATATGGATTGAAACCATCTCCAATATGATGCAAGCTTCGTCTGTTAAATGACTTGGCACCTATTATCAACTCAAATTTAATAGACTGTTCCACAATAGGTCAGGCACCATACATTATAAGCAAAAAAATAATAAAGGTTAACCTGTCCACTCATTGCTCTTTGTGAAATCAATACCAACAATGAGATTGGAAGATTCAAGACCAGCACGTGCAAGAGCCTCAGTCACCTGCGAGGAAAATAAGGGTTCATTTTAATTCAAAATTCTGAAACTGGCAAGAAGACCAGAGCCCATTTCATGGAAAATGCATGACCATAGGTAGAAAATGGATGACGTTTTGAAAAAGAGAAAACACCACTACCACCAAATCTGTTGTTTAATTCAAATTTTCTATGTATATATAAATCATCTAAAAACAGCACAGTTACATCTGACAAAGACAAAAAGGATAGTGCAGTTACATCTGATGAAAACAAACAGACATGGAATCTGAATGATATTAAGAAACTAGCAAGGAGATAAAAAAATAAAATAAATAAATAAACCTTCATTTCCAAAACATGCTTGCCCAACCAACCCCTATTAATGCTGCTTATCTGACAGAAAACTAAAATCAGCATAAAAACCACAGCATGTTAAATTACCTGTTGTAATGATTTGTAATCATCTGCAATCCTTGAATACCTCCTATCAAGCCTTCTTCTGTCAATGGCACCCCCGTGGTCTTGATAGGAAGTATAATGCTGATGCGACCCATATGATTGTTGTGATGTATAAGGTTGCTGTGGTGGTGGTGTCAGTGGTGGTGGTGGTGGATCGTGAATTTCTTGACTATATGATGGTTGTTGATAGGCATCCCATGAAGATGGATTCGAACTCCAGTTGGCTTCCCTTGAACTTTTGCCCCCCATCAACTTAATTTATCTACAACAAAAAACCCAATAACCAAGAGAGAAAAAAACCACTTGTCCTTTCCACAAATTATTAATAACCAAGCACCAGAAGAAACCCAACCGTCAGGCTTGAATTCTTTATTCAAAACTCACTTCAGAAACGCGAATATAAACCCAAAGTAAAAACTGAAACACAAAACCCTTTAATATTTTCAGAATTCAGTTAAATAAAAGCAGAAAAAATTGGACTCAGTAATGATAGATATTACCAAGAAGTTCCCAAATTTTGCTTTTTTAGCTATACAAACAAGTAATAGCCAAAAACAATGACTTCGCGCACACAACAGGCGGCGGCTGTAGAAGAAAGTGTCTTCCACGTAACTTCTATCTCCACCGCTTTAGACCATAAGCGGGACACAAGGAGAATACATGTTTTTGCAGGTTAAGGAATTAAAACCAAATTGCTTACAAGAAATAATCAAAACACGCCAACATTAATTAATTAATTAATTAACTAATCTTCTACTATAATAAAACTAATTACAAGAAAATTAATAACAAAATATTAAAAAAAGTCAACAACAATCTTAAAATGAAGTGCATTACCATGATCACTAAAGATCTAATTCAAATAAATTAAACGATTGGTAGAAGATTATTTGTTTAAAATAAATAAAAATTGGAGAGAAAAAAGGAGGAAGGAGATTTACTTACTAACTACTCTCAGCAGGATAGCAGTCTCTAAGCGCTGGGGGTGGTGGATCTGAATCTGTTATACAGAGAGAGATGATTCTCTTCTCTTGAAAATTTTTGAAAGCAAAAGAAAGTGAATAGCCTTTCTCTTTTCTTTTTCTTTTTTTATTTATTTAACGGGAAAGGAAAAGAAAAGGGAATGTGAATCATTCACTGAATCGAAAGATCTTGACATGTGTGATTTTTTAAAGAAAAATATATTAAAATAATATTTTTTAAAATTTATTTTTGATACAATATATTAAAATATTTAATTTAAAACACAAAAATAAAAAACTACTTTTCTTTCTTTTTCCTCTTCTCTAAAATAAATACGCGTTGAGATAAATTTTATTTAATCCTTCTACGTAGCGAAAGTTTGATTTCCCACGTTTTTTTTTTTTTTTTTTTTTTACTTTTGATCTTTTTCCCTTTTCCTAATTGAAAAATATTGACCAAATACATTGAAAGTTGACTTTATCATCAAATAATGTTAGATTATATGGTCTAACCTATTTATCATGTGCACCGTTGACTTCCAATTTATTTACATCAGTTATTATTGGTCTCTTATGATTATAAAATAGTATAGACTCTTTCGATGTTTTAGTAATAGTTGTTTTTAAAGTATTTTTTATTTAAAAATATATTAAAATAATTTTATTTTTTATATTAGCAAATCAAAAAGATTTAAAAACACAAAAAAAAAAAACTTAGGAATGCTTGGCATCGCGTTTCAAAACTGCTTTTGAAATAAATTGATTTTTTTTTACTTTAAATTGATTTTTTTTATATTTTTTAGATTATTTTCATGTAGTAGTGATGTCAAAAATAATTTAAAAAATATATATTATTTTGATATATTTTTTAACCGAAAATACTTTAAAAATAATATTAATCATACTTCTCATACAATCAATCCGAAATAAAACAAAAAATATTTTAAAATATAAAAACAAAAATATCTAGTGTAATTAGGTTTAAAAGTTGTGATGCATTTTATAAATCACGGGGCAAATTAACAAGTGGCCTTTCATTGCAAAAGCAGGATTCTTTTTATTTATTTATTTATGAGTGGTTTAGTTTTGGATATGCATAGGATAGAAGAGAGATGGATTTGACAAAGATGTTTCGATGTCTATCACGTTATTATACTTCTGGTATACGTCTTTGGCTGCTATTGGGTCACCACTGTAAAACTTGTTTCTTTCTTTCAGCTTCAACTATAGGGACATCACTTGTATTTTCAAATTCTTTGCATACGAAACTATTATTTTATTTTTGGAAACTAACAAGAAGATAAGAAGAAATAGGGATATTTTTTGTTTCTCATATATTTATGCACGGTAAAACTACGACTATACTCCTATAAAAGACAAAAATAAAGGCCTGGAGCAGGAAGTATTGTGGTATTTTCACCCATGTTTTTTTCATGGTTATCACTAAGTCCTGGTGTGTGTATATGTAATTTATCATTTTATATTATTTTTTTCGGAAACACTACAGGCGTGTCGTACAAACACGCCAACATTGTTTCACATCCACGACATTCAGGTAGCGCGTGGCGAGTCATTTGGTAGTGGAAACTACTCGTCTGCTGTGTCGCCTAGTGCGCCGCCATGTCCTCTATTTCCTGGTGCAGCGCGTGTCGGTTATCCGAAGTTAGTGTATATTTGGTAAATGGCTTTTAGTTTTTCTCCCTTTTCTCTCTCATGCCGTAGGAAATTACAGGTAAATCCTTATTGTTTGTGATTGTTTTATTTTAGTCCCTCATCTTTGATTTCGGTTTCTTTAATGGAAATTTTGATATTTTGATTATATATGTTAGTTTTCGTTTCAGTTCTTATTCTTTTAATTTTTGGTTTGTTTTTTATTCTTTTAATTTTTTCAGTATGCAGGTTTCAATTTATTTTAATTTTATCCTCCAATAGAAATTGGACATATATGTTATTTTTCATTTTGGTCTTTATTCTCTTAATTCTTTTAACAAAATTACACTGTATTTTTTTTAAAAAAATGTCTTTATTTGTTTTTGTCCCAAGGTTTTTATTTATTTCAATTTTATCATTCGATATATATATATATTTGGCTCTTATTCTTTGAATTTTTTATTTGATATCAATTCCTTATTTACACGTTATGCACCCATGCTTTTAGTTTTTGTTCTTAATTTTTTGTAGTTTAGTTTTTTATTGAGATTTTATTTTTATTCGGTTTAATCCTGAAATTTTAATTTATATTAGTGATCATTTTAAATTAATATTTCTCTTTTTTTTCTCTTTGTTCTTTTTTTGTGTGTTTTTCTGTTATTTTTATCTATTATTCGGATCTGATGATTTGTGATTTCATTGTTTGCGCATTAACAATGATAATTTTAGTGATTATTTTTTTTATTATTTTTTTATAAAAATGTTGTGTTTTTTTTTAATTTTTTTGGGCAATTTAATAATTTTAATTGTTTGGGAAATAATTTTGATAATAATTTTAACTATTATAGTCATGATAATAATGGTAATTGTTATAGTCTTTAATTTAAATTGGATTATAAAATAAATTAATCTTAATGCGGTGAATTAGATCATTCAGGTATCCAAATCTTCCTGTTTTTTTAATGATGATGATAATTTTATACTGATGATTTCGTTAAAACCTACTAAATATAAATTTATATATTTCATAAGAAACTTGCACTTCACAAGAATTCTACACAAATTTATTATTTTATCCAAATTTATATTATAATAAAAAATCTCATATAATTAATATTTTTTATATTGAAAAAAATATAATTCTGGCCACGACGAGCACTGGTTAATGGCCAGAATATATATATATATATATAACACTTTAGGGTGATGTATTTTTTCAACACTAGGAAATCGATGTGGTCATGTTTCTAAAAATTGAGTTTTGTGCAATTATATAAAAATTTGTCTCCAAAAAAATTATGTTGTTGGCCTAACAGACAGACTTTTTTTTATGCAAGGACACTCTACCCGTCAGAAATGTATTATGTAGGTCTGGATAAATGAGTAAAATTTTGGTTGTCTCAGACTCTTATAAGGAGTGGACGCCTTAACTTGAACTCAAGACCTGTTATATAAATCACAAGTTATTTGTTATCATGTCAAACTTTTTGAATGGGGTCAAGAGAATATTTAACTATCTCATGCTAGAAGAGTGACTAAAATGGTCATAACAAAGATCAAACTTGGTCAAACTAATATTTCATAAATAAAATAATGTTATATGGTTCTTGGTATTTAAACCCTAATTTATTCTATTTTCAAAAATTAAAAGATGAAGCAAATGTTTAATAAACTTAATTCAAAAATAAATAAATTGATAGATCATTCAAAAAATTATCAACGTTAATCGGAGATAAAAGTATTTGATCCGTTTTTTTTTTTTTTGTCAATTTTCCTTGATTTCTTGTGTTATTTTAAATTTTAAGTTATTTTCCTTTATGTTTAAGGATTTTGTTTCTCATTACCTACTACGGGTCAATTCCTTAGCCTATAAACCTCCTAAGTTGATAAATCATAGGAATTTTATTAACGTTAAATAGAGATACAAATGTAAAGTTGACTTCAAAAAAAATTTAAAAAAAATGCAAGAATTAAATAAAGTAAGCTTGATCATCTCTAATATATACACTTTTGATTTGATTAAGTAATAAGCTAAATGAGATCGTTGTTTCATTATAGCACAATTATTGTAGCAATAGACATAGACTACAATGGATTATAATAGTAAAAATATTATTTTACTTCTCGATGCACAATAATTTTAGTCTTAGACTCAAATGTATTTTTGATTTTTTTATATTTTCCTGCATAGTAAAATAACTATAATAATCTCAAATAAGACAGAAATCAAGAGTTACCGTCAGGGGTGTCACTGTAGTTTCACATTTTTATTGCACAACAAAATAACTCTTTTACACTCAAATAAGACAAAACGCAAGTGTTGCCTACGGGGGTGTTTCAGGCATTTCACATTTTTAAAATGTATAAATATGGATATGCCTCATATAAGACAAAATTCAAGAGTTGGTTGTAGGGGTGTTTTGGCAATTTACTATTTTTATATTATTATTTTTTGTCGAATATTGTGGGCGCGTCTTCTAGACGTACTAATGTTATTCGGCCTCATGCCCTTTTCGAGTAGCGTGTGTGGTGTCGTATGATGGTGAAAAATATCCATTCAGTGTCTCCATGGATGTGGCTTCCTGTCCTCTCCCTTATGGTGAGGCGCGTGGCGGACAAAGATGTCCAGTGACATGACGGTGGTCGGTTGATCCTTTTTTCTCCTTTTCTCTCTCCTGCATGCTAAATTACACAACTGAACCCTTTGTTTATGGTTATTTCATTTCAGTCCGTGAGCTTTTGATTGTTTTGTATTGTTCCTTCTTTTTGTTATATAAGGTTTGAATTGTTTCAATTGTGTCCTTCTATTGAAACTGATTATATATTTTTGTTTTATTTCAGTCCTTATTCTTTTAATTTTGGGATTGATTTGAAATCCCTTAATACTTTTGGTATACAAGTTTGGATTTTTTTTCTATTTTTTTCTTCAATTGAAATTGATTATATATTTTGGTTTCATTTTCGTCCTTAATCTTTTAATTTAGGGTTGGTTTTAAATCCCTTCATATTTTCAGTATAAAAGTTTGGATTTTTTTTCCAATTTTATCATTTGATTTAAATTCATTATATTTTTTTTTCATTTATGTTCTTATACTTTGAATTTTTTTATTATATTTAATTCTTTTATTTTTTTATATATTTCTCAAATTATCCCTATTTGTTTCCATGTTTATATATATATGCTCTTAGTTTTTTTTATTACTATTATTTTCTATTTTATTGAGGTTTTATGTTTTTTCTTTAATTTAGTCCTTAAATTTTAATTTGTGTTTTTGATCATTTGAAAATTGATCTTTCTTATTTTTTCCCTTTGAGTTTTATTATTTATTCTTCAAATGAAATATTTTTTTAAAGCTAATAATATTTATTTTTGTTTTGTCATTTATTTTATTTTTTGTTGTTTTGTTAAAAAATGACTTTTGTAGTTTTTTATGTATGACATTTCAGATCTAATATCACATAAACAAAAAAAATATAAAGTCACATGTAGACAATAGTGGTGGAAAATTTGGACTAGATTATCTACAATGAAAAATATGCAAGCAATTTGCCCTACGTTTCAATATAGACAAAACCAAATTTTTTAACATTTTAAAAAAAATATTAATGATCCTAGATTTTTTTCAAAAGCACTAACTCTTTAGCACTATTTTATATAGATTCAATATTTATCCTCATGAAGCCTTTTATTTTAATTTAATCTTAGCTATCTATGTAACAACCTGAAACACCCTCATATTTTTTATACGCTTTTATGTAATTCCAATGATAAGTAAATGAAAAAATAAGATATTTTTTATTTAAAAAATTCTGAACCACCTTTCAATACTCTTAATACATACAATTTTAATTATACTATACAATAAAGTTACATCCATATAAACTATTTATAAGTTTTTCTTTTCCTGAGAATACATGTATTCTTCTTGTATAAAACTGGTAGCTCGGTGACTTGAAGAAATTAACATCCTTAGAGTAGTTCACCTAGGACATACATAAATTTCAAAATAAAAAATGTTAATCATTTGCACCATCTCAATTGCTAATGATTAATAAGTTTATTATCAAAACCCATTTTATACATTTTTCCATGGATCTTATATTAATTTTCAATATTTATGTGTTTTTTTATCATTCCCAAATAAATTTTCTTCCAATCTTTTTAATGCACCACATTATCATTTTTACTTCATATAACAATGGAAATGAGAGAATTACTAACTTTTCTCTCTTTTTATATAAATCAAGCATCAAGACTCATTTCTAACATTCATTCATTTCTTTCATAACTTTCCACCTTGACATCATAATACCCTTTATTATCCATCAATTTAACAATATGCATAATGTCATTATCAATTCATATTTAGTATCATAATCCATTAATTAAGGATGTTTTCTCGAAGAAAATTGATACCAACCCAATAGTATCATTGATTGTTATTTCTCCAAATAGAAAATTAAAAAACTTAATGGTGTCCATTAGCTTTTCCCTTTTCTCATGGAAATAACTAATCAAATTTGATACAAAACATCTAGTGTTATTAAATAAGAACAAAAAGGGAATATATAAGAACCAACTAATCATCATAAAATAAAACTATAATAATGATAGTATAATGAAGGCCCAAGGATGTTAATGGGTACCCGAGGATTAGATTTCTTGAAATGCATGCTATATTAATTATATATCTAATAAAAAAATAATTATTTATAAACTATTCATATGAGTTTCGAGTATTCATTATCTAACCAACAATGTCATATGCAGATAATATATACTAATTTCCCAACAATGGATTATTCTTTCTTCATTTTTTAGATTATTATTTGTTTTATTTTAATTAAAGTATAAAACTAATTGTTTTTAATTTCATCATTCTTTATTATTTTTATTATATTGAGTACTTGTTTTTTTTAATAAAATTGATAAAAAATATTAATAAGTTATTTTTAAATTTATTCTTATAGCATATGAAAAATATTTTTTTACTAATTTTTTTTATTATACTATTAAATATTTTTTTAAATAACTTTTCCGCAAATAAATGGGGCTAAAGAGGTAGAGCAGCAAAACGAGAATCTTTGAAGACCACACAACACAAGTTGAAGGTGTCAGTCAGTCACTCAGACAGTCAGTCCACTCTCATGTTCGGTTCTCTTGCTTTCCTTATACCCCGCGAAAATATTTCCTCTCCTTGACGAACTGAATTCGACGGCTCCGATATTTGTTATTCAGAAATGAAGCAAAAAAGCGAAAAGCCTTACACTGCCAAGCAAATAACCTCTGCTCTGATTGCCTTCATTTTTCTTCTGGGCGTGCTCTGTTTGTACTATGGATCTTCTTTTGCTCCTGCTCTCTCCAGATCTGACGGCGAACACGACGGCTCGGATCCTGTTCTCGGCGGGAATATTAGGGATTTTGATGATTTGTTTGAGGACCAAGAACATAACCCAGAAGTCCCCAAAAGCATTCCTGTACGTTTTCCATATTAATTACTAACAAATATGAACTAGGTTTTGATTTATTTTGTGTTTAAGCATTGTTTTGTTAGTATTAAATTGAGCCGGATTTTTTTTTTCTTTGTAGCATTTTGTTAATGTTTAATTGTGTCAAAGCATGCTTTTTTGTTTTTTTAAGTATGTGAAAGTAATGATTTTTAGTTCAACTTATTTGTTATTGCTGTGTGTTTTGGTTGGATGTTACAGATCTGTGATATAAAACACTCAGAGTTGATACCATGTTTGGATAGAAACCTTATCTACCAATTGAAATTGAAGCCAAATTTGACTTTAATGGAGCATTATGAAAGGCATTGTCCCCCTCCAGAGCGGCGTTTTAATTGTCTTATACCACCTCCTATTGGTTACAAGGTTTGTGAGTGTTCTTGCTGGTGTATGTGTTTGTTTAATTTATGCTTTGCAGTTAGTTTTGATTCGGACGAAATCAATCAATTTTTAGAATTCCAGATCCCTATAAGGTGGCCAGAGAGTAGAGATGAGGTTTGGAAAGCAAATATACCTCATACGCACCTCGCGCAAGAGAAGTCGGATCAGAATTGGATGGTGGTGAATGGGGAAAAGATAAATTTTCCTGGTGGAGGAACCCATTTTCATGATGGAGCTAATAAGTACATTGTTTCTCTTGCTAGGGTAATACAATATCTTGATCTTCTGTTTTGTTTGCTTAAATGTTTATAAAGTGAGTCAAACCAAGCCTCTTAATTTTTGCTGGTACAGATGCTTAAATTTCCCAATGATAAACTTCACAATGGTGGGAATATCCGGAATGTTCTTGATGTTGGTTGTGGAGTTGCAAGTTTTGGAGCTTATCTTCTTTCCCACAGCATTATAGCTATGTCCATCGCACCTAATGATGTACATGAGAATCAAATACAGTTTGCGCTGGAGAGAGGGATTCCTTCAACTCTTGGTGTCTTAGGCACTAAAAGACTTCCTTATCCAAGTAGATCATTTGAACTGGCTCACTGTTCTCGATGCCGTATTGATTGGCTCCAGAGGGATGGAATTCTCTTGTTAGAACTTGATAGATTACTAAGACCTGGAGGGTATTTTGCCTACTCTTCTCCTGAAGCGTATGCACTTGATCCAGAAAATCGAAGGATCTGGAATGCAATGCATGACCTTTTAAGAAGAATGTGTTGGAGGGTTGCTGTGAAGAAAGATCAGACTGTTATTTGGCAAAAACCATTGGGTAATGGCTGTTACTTGAAGAGGGGTCCTGGGACGCAGCCCCCGCTATGCAGCACTGGTGATGACCCAGATGCAACTTGGAATGTGCACATGAAGGCCTGCATAATCCCCTACTCAGCAAGTAAGTAGCAATAGAGTGTACATTTACAGAGCAGAAGACACTGGATTCTTTTTGCTGATACTCTCATCTTCGGTGGAATTGCTATAACTTTGTTTGTATACTGGGAATTCAGATCATCATACACATAAAATTTAAAACACTATAATCTAAAACTGGGAGCAATTGCACATTGATGAAACTAAAACCCAAATTATATATGGATGAGATGGGGCTTTGTGCCATATGATGTAATATAACAAGATAAAGAAAGAAAAGTCATATCCTTGAAAGCATGGATGCTTTTCGAGAATAGACTCTTTGGTTTGCACCTAATACCTGAAAATGACTAAGAAATGCTGTTGATTGCTCTTTTTCTTTAATGACCTTGTTAGGAGTTTAATTTACTTGTCACTGTTTTTTAAGCCTTTTAAACATTTCAGTTAATCTTTTTTCCAGTTTCTTAAACTTGCTTGCCATTTATTAACAGAGATGCACAAGGAAAGAGGAAGCGGACTAGTTCCTTGGCCAAAGAGGCTTACTGCAGCACCCCCTCGGTTGGAAGACATTGGTGTCAGTCCTGAACAATTCCATGAAGACACTGTAGGTTTTTCAAGTTTATAGCATTGCAGAAAAATGATATATTCTCCCCTCTCGTTTTTACTATTATGATACCTTTCATCAAATACATATTCTTGTGGTGCAGAACATTTGGCAATTTAGAGTGAATGAGTACTGGAAACAGATGAAATCTGTTGTGCGGAAGAATTACTTCAGAAATGTCATGGATATGAACTCAAACCTTGGAGGTTTTGGTGCTGCCCTCAAAGATACAGATGTCTGGGTGATGAATGTTGCTCCAGTCAACATGTCTGCTAGATTGAAGGTCATTTATGATCGTGGCTTAATTGGAACAGTTCATGACTGGTATGCATTTAACCACCCTTATATATCTCTCAAGGCTCACCTTGGTATTAGTATCAACAATTTTTACTGATATAGGATTTCTGGGTTCTCTATGCTGGTTGCTCTATATCAATAAACTAGAGCTTATTTTCTGTTCATGTGTCATGGATAAAATATCACTGATCTTGTCTGAAGAAACTTGATCCATTGACCAATAAATTGACTCATAAAATAAAGTAATCATGTAATGTTTGTGTTTTGGTGAAGTTCAAAATATTCGTTTCTAGCACAAGCTGTTTAAAGGCAAAGAATTTGAACTTTGTGTTTCACTTTTGGAATGATTTTATTGCGAAAACTCCATTCGCTTGTCCGGGTGGTGATGTGAATTCTAATGGGACATACAGCTTAACTGAGATTCACTCTTAACTTTCTCCACTGTAACAAGGACTGCCTTAATTAGATTTGAAAAAGATTTTGCATTGATCATCCATATAACTATCTAGATACCATGGCAATCCATGATTGCTTTCTTCCATTGAATTTCTCAATGCCGCACTTGAACAAATAAACTGTATAGTGCTCCTCTTCTTCCAAGCTCTCATTTGTGCCACTCTTGTTTTCGAGTTTGTATATGATTTTCACATGATATAATTTATAGGTGTGAAGCATTTTCTACATACCCACGAACATACGATCTTCTTCATGCCTGGGGAGTATTTTCTGAGATTCAGGAGCATGGGTGTGGTGTAGAGGATCTATTAATTGAGATGGATCGGATTCTAAGGCCTGACGGGTTCGTCATAATAAGAGACAAGCCCTTAATTATAAACTATATCCGAAAATTTGTGACTGCATTAAGGTGGGATCGGTGGTTATCAGAGGTTGAACCAAGGAGTGATGCTCTCTACTTGAGTGAAGAACGAGTTTTGATTGCAAGAAAGAAGTTATGGAGTGAAGGGGCTTCAGCAATGTGAGCATGATGATAAGGTGATACTCTTATCAACTCTTTTTCTTGAAGGACATGTTCATATCGTAGTGCTTGTAAAACTTGAATTTCAATGTCCAGTTAGCTTAAATATTGTGTAGAGGAGTATACTCAAGACTAACAAATTGCTCTTCACTTGCGTTGTAAAAGATAACAGGGAATCTTCTCTCTGCAAATTTGGTTTTCTTATCAAATTGATTAATACAATGTTGATGTATTTGTGCTCCTTTGAAGGTGTTCAGCTACATGTTTGGAAGTTCTTAACCACCCATGAACGTATGGGAAGCCAGGAGCTGTGTTCTGGCATCACTTTTAGAGTAGGATCCTCTATCGGCTGCAAAGAAGATGAAACCACGAAGAGGCAGATGATATATTGGTAGAATATCGGAGCACACAGGAGTCGACACAGCTTTGGAGTAGTTCCAAACTCCAATCGGTGAAAAAGGAGAAACCACAACCTCTCATAAACTATTAAAACTAGGAGATGATGTTTTGTATTTATTCAAATGTTGTTACCACTAAACATCAATGCTAACCTTTTCAACTTCTATCCCTCAATATTTGCATCAGCTCTTTTCTTTAAACCTTCATTGTTTGGTGACTAATCTCTGTGTGTTAAGCATGTCGCATACAAATTACATGATCGTTCCTTGCCCTGATTTGAGGGGTTGGCACACCCAATTTTCTTTTCCATGCTGGTCTGATGAAAGAAAAATCTGAGAAAAAAATTTAATGATCTATTGATTGATGATTTTGATTGAGGAAAATTTAATATTGAACAATGAAAATGAATAAATAAAGATATTTAAACTCGTGTGAACTTGTAAAACTTGTATTTTGGTCCATTTGATTTAAAACATCAAGCATGAAAAAATGGATCAATTTTTAATAGATTAAATATTGAAATATGAAATAAAAAATAAATCAATCAAAGGATATGAAAGAAAAGAGAATAATTACAACTCAAAAAAACTAATCTCACTTAGGTTAATCTATTAAACTCATGAGATCAGAATAACTTAAAAAACAAACAAATAAAACCATAAAGTCAAATTTAAAAATAAATCAACTTCCAGTAATGAGATAACAAAAGGTAAAAAAAAAAAAACTTATATGAACTCGTGATTGAGCTATTTGACTATAAACTCTTGACCTAGAAAAACAACAAAACCTAAATTTCAATAAATCAAATGTTAAATGATGAAATTGAAAAAACAAGATGAACCATAATAATTCAAAAGAAAAAAATAATAATTAAAAAAAATAAAGACCAATTTGTTTTTTTTTCAAAATAGAGGATGGATAATTTTGGACTAAAAGACTAAATTGAAAACAAAAATCAATTTTATAAAAGAATTAAAGAAGAAACCACCAAAGAGAAGGAAGACCAAATCTTAATAAAAATGATTAAATGATAAAATTAAAAACAATTGAAAGTTTACAAAAAAAAATAAAGAAGGCAAGGAACAAATGGAAAAAAAAATGAGAATCTAGAGTAAATTTGAAAAATCCAAAGACAAAAAGCCTAGATTGAAGGATGCAATTGAAAAAACTAAAAACAACTTACAAAAAAAACAAAGACAAAAATTAAACAATTAAAAGATAATGATTGATACTCAAATATACCCAACCAAGTAGGCTACTCTGATTTTTTTTTTAAATCATGAATAAATTTGAAAAATCAAAAGATCTAAGATTGGAGGATACAATTTAAAAAACTTAAAAAAAGATTAGGGAAAAAAATCAAATAATTAAAAGAATGAGAATTGATACTCAAATATACCAGGTCTCTAGTGAAATTAAATGTTAGACAAGAATCTCGAAGGAGGAAAGAAAAAATAGAAAAAAAAAGAAAAGAACATCGACAAAAATTCATCCATCCAAACCATACACGTGCCACTTGTTGAGGAAAACGATGTCGTGAAGAGTCGAATAACACGGTGGAAGAAAATTCTTACCCTCTATATAATGACACACGTCCGACTAAAGAGACATGACTTCTCTTATACACCTGATATGTTTTGTTTTTATTATTATTTTGAAAGACTAATTTATCCACGTGAAATTTAAGTGTTAGGTTTCAAGTGTTTAGGTCTCAAAACCCTATATTTTAATCTTTTTTTTTACTTAGAAACATGAAAACAAATCTTATAACCCTCTAATCTCTCATTTTTAACAATAAAACATATTCTTTATATAAAAAAAATTAAAATGAAAATTCTAAACTTTTATCTACTTTTTTTTAGCATCATTAAAGGTGAAAACCACCTCCTTGAAGTCCCTCTCTCAAAGAGTTAATGCATAGACACCAAAATTGCAATTATTGATAGTTGGAATCTAGCCACTTAAAATATCTCTCCTTAAAATGTTTTGCTAACTTTCTCTCAAGATCTAATAACTCAAAAACAAGAAAAATAAGTTTGAGATCAACAAAAAAATCAAAAATCATAGGGACTAAATTAGGGAAATAAATTAAATTGATGGATCAAAGTGTAGATTTACACTCCTTTTGAATAGTAAATAGAAAAAAACAATGCCAATTTTTTTTTTAATTGAAATTTAGTTTATGCTTTTTTAATCTTATCCATTACAACAATTCTAAACTTTCAAATTCAAAAGTGCAATGCTTCTAGATTCTACAACAATCTCTATGTTAAGGCTCAAGTTTAAGCTTATAGAATTAACAAAAAAGTAAAATAAATAGGAATTATAGGCACAAAAAAAAATAGTATAAAAAGTATTGTTTTATTGATTTCTTCTCTTTTAAGCTACAAATTCCTATTTTATATATTAGTATTTTCTTAATTACTAGCAAGAAATAACTAATTTCCAACAGATTCATATGGAATTTAGTCAAGTAGTTAACTACTTAGTTTCACTTATTACACATACTGAATTTTCTTATTTATCATGTTGCAAATTTTATAACTCTTCCTGTAATTCAACTAGAGTTCTACTTCTATTACTACTTTTATTGCTTCTAGAATTGTATGTTAATCATTGTTTGTTTATTGGAATTGGCTATAACAATACCCCCTATAGAGAGCATTTATCATAAAGAATAAACATTAAAATCTAGAAATTGTCTTTGCAAGTCTTCATGATTTTCTGAAGTGGAGTGGAATCTTTTTCAAATAAATTGGACCACTACACTAACACCATAGTAATAAATTGGTTGCCAACTTATATTATTTTTATCCAAAATGGTAGTAGAAAAGACCTTAATATTTTCGTGTTCATCAATAATTGGTAGGGTAGAAAAGATTATTTCTTGATATCCAACCTTTTTCTTAAGTAATGAGACATGAAATACAGGACGTATTAAGGTCCTTTATGGCAACAATAATTTATAGGTTAGCTTGTTTCCATCCTAGTAAGGTACTTTCCATCCTTTTTTTATCTTATAAAGGCCAAAGAGTCTGAAAAGCTCTTTCTCTTAGATACATTAGCTTGTTTATAGGGTTGAATATTTAGATAAACTTAATCTCCCATTTAGAACTCTTTTCCATACCTATCCTTGTTAGCAACATGTTTCATTATGTTTCTGGCTATCTTTAAATATTTATAAAAAAAATGAGTCCATGTTGGTTATAACCTTTAACTTCTCTTATATAATTGCTACTAAAGATAAATATTGAAGAACCATCTTTTTATTTAATAGGGCATACCCATACAATGCTTGAAAATAAGATACTTTAATTGAGAATGGTGGTTGGTATTATACCACCATTATTCCAAAGACAACCATAAACACCACTTCATTGGACTGAACATAATCATGCATCTTATATAGGTTTTTAAGCATTGAATTACCCTCTCTGATTGTCCATCAAATTGAGGAGGGTAGGCAAAACTCATCAATAATTGAGGTCCTAATCTTTTAAATAGATCCCTCTAGAAAATGCTTGTGAATATTTAGTTCCTATTTGTCACAATTAAAGTTGGTAAACCATGAAACTAGTAAACACGATTAAAAACTGTTTGTGTTATATATTGAGGTGAAAATGGATGTGCAAGAGTAATAAAATGGGCATATTTGATTAATATATAAATTATCACCATAATAATGTCCATTCCTTGAGAGTTTAAAAGTGCTTCAATATAATACATTGTAATATGTTTTCAAGTTCCTTTTAGTAGTGAAAAAAGTTACAGCAAACCTAAACCATTCTTTATAGTTTGGACCTTTTACATGTATCACATTCTTCAATTAGTCACTTGATTATTTTTTCATTGATGGCCTGTAAAAGAAAGGCTTGAGTCTTTTATATGAGTTTTAGATACCTAAATAGCCCTTTACAAGAATTATATGCAATTTTCAGTTTAACTAGTCTTTTCCTTAGACTCTCTTCATTGCCAATAATAATTTTATTCTTATACTTTAGGATTCTATATAATAAAGTAAAGTTTGGCTAGCTGGTGGCATTAGGTTACTTCACAACTATAATATGTCTTAACTTGGAATCTTACTTGTAAGATTTATTGATTTCCTCATACTGAGTTGGGAATATTGATATAATAGCATGACTGCTACTAGAATTGCATCCTATATTTCATCATTTACCAACAAACTATCCTACCAATTCTTTTTTCTAGATTAATCATCTATCATCAAATTATCTCTTTCTTTTCTATATTGAATTGTATACCTTAATACCAATAGTTTGGTCATACTTTTTCATTATATAGAATTATGAATTTTCTAATCTAATAGGTATTTCAAACTTTCATGATCAATTTTGATAATGAAATAATCATTCTCCAAATAAGGTCACCATCTATTTATTATTGTTAGTATAACCATGAACTCCTTCTCATATATTGATAACCTCATGCACTAAGGACTTAAAGTTATGCTAACAAATGTTAAAGGCCTTATATCTTGGTGAAGCATTACCCTCAATCTCGATCCATATACATCACTTTTAAGTATAAAAATATAGTACAACTAATATTGGTGCTTCATATAATGCCATTTATATTGATAAAATAATTATTGACCTACTAGATTCTATTTAAAATAGTTTTTCTTGAATTGTTTAGTGAGACGTTTGATCAGAACTCCAAGTCCCTCAATAAACTTCATGTAATAGCTAGTTAACCCTAAAAAAACCTTACTTCTTTAATATTTTATGTAATAAGTTGTTTTTTTTTTTATATTGTTAATCTTCTTAAGGTTAAAAATACAACTCTTTATTTCAAATCAATGTGCCTAAGATACCAACTTTTGTTTTTACAAAAGATGCATTTTGACAATTTGACAAACCATTGATTATCTCTCGAAGCTTTCATTGCCAACTTAAGATGTTTAACATGCAATTCTATAGAGTAACTATATATCAAGATATCATTAAAACAAATCTAGTGCACATCTCATGAGGTAAGGTTTCAATACATGGTTCATTAAAGTTTGAAAAGGTTATAGGGATATTAGTAAGGCCGAATGACATTACTTTAAACTCATAATGTCTCTAATATGTTCAAAACATAATTTTAGGTATATCTTCATCCTTCATTTATACATGATGATATTTTGGTTTCAGTTCCAACTTTGAAAAGAATTTGGACCCATTAAGCTTATCCATCAGTTCATTTATAAGTGGTATTGGAATGGAATTCTATAGAGTAACTACATATCAAGATATCATTAAAAACAAACTAGCACACACCTTATGAGGTAAGGTTTCAATACATGGTTCATTAAAGTTTGAAAAGGTTGCGGGGATATTAGTAAGGCCGAATGACATAACTTTAAACTCATAATGTATCTAATATGTTCAAAACATAATTTTATGTATATCTTCATCCTTCATTTATACCTAATGATATCTTGATCACAGGTATAACTTTGAAAATAATTTAGATCCATTAAGCTTATCCATCAATTCATTTAAGTGGTATTTGAAATGTATTCTTGATAGTAAGGTGGTTTAATTGCATGTAATCAGCATAAAATCACTATGTTATCCTTCTACTAAACCAAAAGTATTGGTGAAGTAAAAGGACTAGTCTATTGTATAATTTCATTGGTTAACATCTCAATTACTATTCTTGAACCTTTTATTTATAACTATAAGAGTTTATGCAAGGCCTAACATTAATTTGTTTTTCTTCTGAAAATCGGATCTGATTTGATAGATTCCTAACTAGTGGAAGTTGTTTTGGTTCTTCAAAGACAATCTAGAATTCCTTCAATAATGCCTTGACTTCCTCACTCATAATATGATCATCTAATACTTTAGAAATACTTATAGAAAATAGGTTTCCTACAAAGCCAAAAATAGCTTAGTTTAGGCTCTTATAAACCTTGGTGATTGCTATAATTTATAGCTTTGTTTGCTCTCTAATTCTCTTGAGGTGTTCTGGAAGGAAATCTTTATTTTAATAAAATAAAATAAAACCAAAGAATATCTTCTTAACCAATCTACATCAAGAACCATATTATATTTGTCCAATTTAAGGATTCTCAAATAAGCATAGAACTTATATCCTTGCATTAACCAAATGAGTTTTGGGCAATAGGTATTATACTTGATGATGCTTCCATTAGCTACTGTCATTGCAAAATAAACTCTTTTGAATCACAACTTGAATGTTTTCATCAATGAAGTTATAGGTACCACTACTATCAATCAACATTATCAACTCATTTCCCTAACAATCTTAGTGAATCTTTAAAGTATTATATATATATATATATATATATATATATATATATATATATATATATATATATATATATATATTTAAAAGAGAAAGAGAGACCATATTCTTTTTATTATTCCAAGTTTTGCCTTAATACCATTGATATCTTTTTCTTCTACCTCCTTAAATTCTTCCACTTTTTCATCCACACCTTTAATTAAATGTAGCCCTTTACTACTGCATTTATACCTTACTTATATTGTTCCTCACCCTTATAACATTATCCAAGACATCTTTTCTTTTCATACAATGATTATGAAGGTTGTTTTGTTTTTTTATGGGTTTCATATCCTCCTTCAATCCACTAGTGGAACTGGATATGTAATAAGATTCTAGAAGAACATGATTCATGGTTAACATTAAATATCTAAGTTCCTCAAAATAATTTATAGTCTTCTGCTTCTCTTTCCCGAGAGAGTCTTAATTAACCAAATTTTTGTTACACTCTTAAACCATATTTTCCTGACCCCAAATCACATGTAAATTTCTCTAGTAAAATCTTCTTAATTAACCATATCTCTACGACCAACTATGAACCCTTCATACCATATTCATGCCTTCCATTCTAGGTACATAAAAGTCATTTGCACCTACTTAGCTTACTAGAATACAGTGCAACTTGAGTATTTTTGCATTTTCTAAACCAACTATTTGGATTTTCCTTATAAAAAAATTGATAGTTCCATCCTTGGCAAAGGAAAACTGTGATTTTGTAGGAACATAAGATAATAGTATGGAAAGTACTGTTTTATTGATTTCTTCTCTTTCCAGCTACAAATTCTTCTCTTCTGTACAAGTATTATTATTGTCTTAACCTAACTACTAACTAGAACTAACTAACTTCCAACAGGTTCACATGGAATTCAGTCAAGTAGTTGGCTACTCAGTTGCCCTTATTACACGTGGAGTTTGCCTACTTATCACTTTGTAAATTCTGCAACTATTCCCAACTGGAATTTTGCCTCTGCTTCCTTTGCTTTTGTCTTTTGGAATCGTGTGTTAATCCTTGTTTGCTTATAGGAATTGGTAGTCAAAACTATAGACAGAAGTTTCAATCTTTCCAACAGCTTGACCAAGTCTGTGAAGTTCCTTGATTGCCTGAGATTTCTGTTGCTAGGTTCAATCCAACTTCCATAATCATTGCTAAATGAAGCCCCTTGGTCAATCCGGCTTGAAATAAGCTTTTAGCAGTTCTCAGAAGACTCTATGCTGTTTTTTTCATTCATTAGATGTTGATGTTTTGCATTTCGAGTCATGCAATTGCTATTCCACCAGTTTGAGCAAACATGATTTGCAGTACGCTCGATCTGGGAAGCCAAGTTTTCACTACTGCCATCGCAAAAATATGCCGATGATACACACTCAACATTTCAGGTAATACTGTTACCCTGATTTTAACTGTTGCAATTTCTTCAGTTACTTATCAGTAAACTCTCTTTTTGTAACAAAGTTTTGAATGTATCAGAATTTCTTGATTTGAGTTCTCACTCACATTCTTGAGTGTCAGGGGGGAAGGAGAATTATCTGTGGAGGTCAGAATTATCTGTCGGGGGCATGCACACACTCGTACGTGTTGTCAAAACAATGAAGCATGACTTTGTCTTCTATGCGGAATGAATAAAGAGAAATTTCAGAGATATAACTGTTTGTTTTTCTATGTACGTCTCAGGTTGTGAAGCATGGTCTAGATCATCTTCCGATTACTGGGAAACAGATCACAGCTTTGAGATTGGGTGTATTTTTGACATCTCCAGTCTCCAAGTTTTATTGCTAAGACCCAATTCTGGCTTCAGGTTTGGGACACAAACCTGTTGCAGTTCCCCATTAATAGCAGTGCTGTCTCACATCCATGCATAATCCACTTTTTTATATAAAATATTTCAATATCTTGCAGGCGCCACAAGGAGTACATGTGTTTTGCAAGAAATTTCCATAGCTCAAACTTGTATTATCAGAGAGTGATGTAACATTGGATGAGAATTTAAATTTATCCCAGGGACGAGAGGGTTTGGGGATTGTTATTTTGGCACAAATAAATAGGCATTAATAAAAGAACCTTCATCAATCTAGCTACCACCCTTTTCACACTCCCTTTTTCTGTTTTTATGGTATCAAATATGTGATACTTGTTGAGAGAAACTGTATGAGATAAGGAGGTTTTGTTTCATTGATAGATATGATAGATAATAAACCTCTTCAAGTTAGACAGATACAAGAATATATTATTATGAATACAGCAACATTGATGCTAGATTTGAGGATTATTAAAAAGATTGTGGTTGTGTGTTCCTCAGGTGCAGTTGTTTAAGAATTGGTGTCTAGTAAAAAAACTTAATTACAATCCTCAAAAATCTTGAGGCCAGGAAAAAAGTGAGAGAGCACTGCAGCAGTTGCTAGATGAATTCAAGCCCTTGTAAAACATGCACCAGTGGAATTTACTGTGCTCTGGACAAATGTGAAAGCTATTGGGAACGAAACACTACAGCAGTTGCTAGATCAGGGGAAGAATACTCCACAACTAAAGTAATTTGATGCAGTATTTTTCATTAGATGGTGTTTACATGCAAAATGCATCCTCTTTCTCTTCAGAGGAGAATGTTTGGTTTTCGTGGAACAGATAAAAACACAAACACACCCCTAAGTCAGTAGAATGTTCATCATTGCTAGATTTAAAAGAAACAGCAATCAAACAAAACTTCAAAGTGATTTTCATATAATTTACAAGACAAAAAAAAACAATTGCATGAAAAAAAACTTCAAATTGGATACCAATTTGGAGACATCGAGTTCTCTAGTTCCTAAAATTGACTTTCCTTTTGACATTGAAAATGGGTAACAGACCAAATACCTTGTTTTACAATCTCTCAGAAGTGCGGACACAAGTATGTCAGCTGATCAAATTGCAGGGTCATTCTTACTCTTCTTCTTCCTAGAAGCAGAGCTGCTGGGTCCAATTTCAATTGACATTCTCTTAGTCCTGGAAAACAGAGCGAAAAACAAATGTTCTCTAAAAAAAGCCAACATGGAGAAGAAAATGAAGTTCCAAGAAAGTACAGGAACATAACAACATACCCCTTGGAGAGCTCTTCTGATTCCTTGCCACTATCTTCGACTGCATCATCTGTGAAAATATAATTAAATTAAAAAGAGTACAAATATAGCTCTAAGTAAGCTTGCTAACTCAACATCGAGGCAGAACTGAATTGGCTTCCCTCAAAAATATGTATCCAAACAATATTTCTTTCAAAAGAATACGCAGAAGGAATAGAAGCGAAAGACATCATTATCAAAGTAAACTTTGATGATGCTACCTTGCAGGTTCCCAAGGTTAAGCAAAATAATTTGACAGCATAAAATCAAGCTAATGCCATCACTTGAACACATCTCACCTTGTAAGAAATCACTACTGTACTATATATGTTGTGTGGTCACAGTATGAAGCTAGTCTGAGTTCGTGCTAAGCTACGAACTAAGGTTATACCATCAGGAACTCGTCATTGTCTAGAAAAAATTATTTCCTAAGACTAGGTGTGTTCACCATCATTCTGATCTTTGACATTTTTGTCCCAAAAATTGCCTCGTTGCTTGCATAAAAATAATAGAAAACATGATCATAACACAAACACTAATACTTTTTTTGCAACACACCTGCTACATTTTCTTCCTGGCTTTCGTGCCCCGACTCCGCATCAGAACCCCACCGATCTCCTCCATCATCAAAGTCCCAGCGTTCTCCAGCAGGTGGAATCCAGAAATCAATTTCTTCCAAATCACTGTCCTTATCAGAAGAGTCCCTCACTTGAGAAATAATTTCCTCAACTTTGTTTTGGTTCTTTTTCTTTTTCTTTTTCTTAGCACCATTCTGGCTCGGCTTCAATTCTTCCTCAACTTCCTCCGCCACCAGTCCATTGGGTTCCAATTTTTCCATTTCCTTTTGCTCTGTGCACAACAATCATTTCTTCAAATCTTAAGAAGAAACACAACCCAATACTTACGTATATTACAGTATAACAAAACAAACCTAATTTGTTAAGAAACCTCCTCCCATTGATATGCTTCCAAATATGTTCCTCAGACTTGTTGACAGTATCCCCAGTTAATTTACATAACAACTTTGAACTAAAAAAACAAACGTAAAAACAAAATTTTATTACATTAATTAACGTCAAATAACCCAAAACCCAGAAAATAAAAGGTGTGGTTAAGATTAGAAAAGTACCGAGAGAGAGGGTCTTGCTTGAACATGTTGAGAGGGGGTTTGTTGTTGGCTAAAGCAAAGTCTATCAGACCCAGACGACAGCGTTTACTCTGTGAATAGGAGTCTTTGTCTTTGGCTAACATTTCGTGTCCAGTCTCTAGGCACCTGAACCTGCCATTTTCAAGCTGTGTGAAGGTAGGTGAGCCTAGCAAGTTGCTCCCTTCCTTCGTCTCCATCTTCGTGCTCTCTTCACTCATCGCCGCCTTTCAACAGAAATATCAAAAACAAGTCAGGCTGTTTTCTTTTTTTTTGCTTTTAAATCTGATAGCTGACAAGTCGTTTTGTATTTATTGCTACAGAAAGAAAACCGGCATGTCGTATGCCCTCCATCCTTCAAACATTAGACCTACTCTTTCCTAAATTAATTAAATTAAATTATTAATAGGCCCTCGCGATGCACCGTGGAATGTAAAAGAGCGTCGTAAGTTTTCTTTTTGTCATTTGATTTTATATGGGTCATATCACGATTGTTAATATCATTTTGTTTCGGCCAGAATATTCCATGTCATTAAAAAAATTAAAATAAAATGATATTGTTTTCATCTCGGTTTTAATTCTGGCCTGTTCCAAAAATACCGGCCGGAACGTCTCGGTACCGTTCCGGGTAAGTCGATCCAGCCTTAAAATCCTTCTTATTTTGATTAACTTGTGATTGTGTTTCTAATTTTGAGATTATATTTGTTTAACTTTGTGTTTATATTATATAATTTAAAGTTAATTTATCTTGAATTTTAATTATGCTTGTTAAATTAATATTTTAATAGGCCCTCGCGATGCACCGTGGAATGTAAAAGAGCGTCGTAAGTTTTCTTTTTGTCATTTGATTTTATATGGGTCATTTCAGGATTGTTAATATCATTTTGTTTCGGCCAGAATATTCCATGTCATTAAAAAAATTAAAATAAAATGATATTGTTTTCATCTCGGTTTTAATTCTGGCCTGTTCCAAAAATACCGGCCGGAACGTCTCGGTACCGTTCCGGGTAAGTCGATCCAGCCTTAAAATCCTTCTTATTTTGATTAACTTGTGATTGTGTTTCTAATTTTGAGATTATATTTGTTTAACTTTGTGTTTATATTATATAATTTAAAGTTAATTTATCTTGAATTTTAATTATGCTTGTTAAATTAATATTTTAATTTTTTTTCATATATATATATAATTAATTAATTATATATGAACAATCATGGTTGTCAAAATCGCGATTTTGACACGAATCGGAAGTAGTTTCTGAACTCGGATTGTAAAATCGGAATCGTAAAATCATAAAATCATACTTTAAATTTACCGTATAAAAATCGTAAAATCACAACTAAAATCGTGTGAATAGAAAAATCGTAAGATCGTAAGTAAAATATTTTCGAATATAATATAATATAATTATAGCCATAAAATTTTATTAATTAAGATTTATACATGATTTAAAAGAAACTAAAAATACATAACAATTATATCATTATATTATCATTTAAAAAATACTTATTTTTTTTTAATTTTAAAATAGGAGAGAGAGGGGGCAGGCTAGCTTGGGGAGAAAGAAAGGGGGCAGGCTAGCATGCGGGGGGGCGGGGCGACTAGCTAGAGTCTATAGGCAGAGCTTTGGGATCGTAAAATCGAATCGATCCGGTCTAATTTTACAATTTTGAATGATTTTGACTCGAGTTTGACCCAAAACTATTTTTCTCTCCCCGATTTAACACCATTTGATGAGTTGACTCGCAAAATCGTGTCAACAGATTTTGCGAGTCAACTCGAGATTTTGACAATAGAGTGAACACTACAACCCCAAAACGGCACGCTAAAATACTCCAAAACCGAAACGTTCCGTACCAATAGAAAAACCGGAACGACGACCGGAACAGGATAACCTGGGGTCACATTACTTTTTCTTTGTTTTTTCTTGTATTTTTATATATATTAGTGGTTGTTTAAAAGTACGGTTATTTTTTAAAATATTTTTTACTTGAAAATATATTAAAATAATATTTTTACTTTTAAAATTAATGTATCAAAATAATCTAAAAATGCCATCAAAAATTAATTTAAAACTAATAAAATTCAAAAACTCTAAAAAATATGGTTGAACCACAATATCAAACATGAACTAATTTAATTTATAATTGAATTTGATGGTTTATTTGTTGAGTTTGGTATGAATCCTTGTGTTGTTGGCAAACATATCTACCTCTCGGATAATTTGACAAAAATAAAATTCAATTTTGCTAATTCAAAATAATCTATAATTTAAGGGCCTAATTGAAATTTAAAACTCTAAGTTTTTTTAGCAAGCTTAGGGACTAAAAGGAAGAAATCAGTGGCATGTGCAGCCAATACACCAGTGTGTGTGAAGAAAATCATTATGTTATGGTGTCTCGTGTAACTTCATTCGAGCTTCCAAAGTAGTCTTCATCGATGCTATTGGAATTGTCTTGGTGGTGGCATCCTTACAAGGTTAATTAGTACTAAATTTTTAATTAATTCAATATTAAAATATGAAATAAAAAAATCAATTAAAAAACACTAAGAAAACAAATAATTAGTGTTAACTTGTTAAACCTGTAACATGTGTCATGAGATTAGGGTAATTTCATAAAAATAAAATAAAAAAATATATTTGAAGCTTCACTTCCAACAAACTCATTGAATATTGAATAGAAGGACTAAAATGATAATTTTAATTATTTGTTTTTCCCGTTTCTATTTCGCTTGGAATCTATTTAGAAAATTGGATCATCCAAAAAGAAAAGAAAAGAAAATCCTAAGATTTCAATTCCCATTTCCATGGTTTGCAACAAAGAGAGGAAAATGGCCAAAACTAAAAATAGAGCAACAATATATGTATTCGTGTTTTTAATCGTTTGTTAACGGGATCCAATCTAAACTTATATTAAACTATAAGGACTAAAATGAGACCTGTAAAATTTTCTCTCTTTTCAGCCCTCTTCGGCCCAGTCCAATAACAAATTAGCCCATTAAAAAAAACCCTAGGGTTTCATTTCCCATATATACATCACCAGCCACCCCGTGTCAGTGCTTCTAGGGTTTGCAAGCGGCAACAGAGACACAGAGCGGCAAGAGCAGCGAAAATGGTGAAGTTCTTGAAGACAAACAAGGCCGTGATAATCCTGCAGGGAAAATATGCAGGTCGCAAAGCAGTTATCGTCAGGTCCTTCGACGATGGTACACGTGATCGCGCGTACGGCCACTGTTTGGTTGCAGGGATAAAGAAGTACCCAAGCAAGGTTATCAAGAAGGATTCAGCCAAAAAGACTGCCAAGAAATCCCGGGTCAAGTGCTTCATCAAGCTAGTAAACTACCAGCACCTGATGCCCACGCGTTACACTCTGGATGTGGACTTGAAAGATGTTGTGACCGCTGATTGTTTGTCTACCAAGGATAAGAAGGTTACTGCTTGCAAGGAGACAAAGGCTAAGTTCGAGGAGCGGTTTAAGACAGGCAAGAACAGGTGGTTTTTTACAAAGCTGAGGTTTTGATTTGAAAATGGTCTGTCAGCTGTTGAGCTTTTTCAAAGCTTTATTATTCCAATGGATTTTAGCAGTTTTGTTGATTTTGGATCTATCTGGATTATATTTTTAAGGCAAACTCATTGCCTGGTTTATTGTCTCTATCGATGCTTTTAATGTTCAATCTTTAAGATTAATTTGCGAGTTACATTGCTGTTCTTGTATTGTTGCTCAATTCTGTGTTTCTAGCATTAATCTATCACTACAAAAAAAAAATTAGGATGTTAAACTTTGTTGTTGAATGAAACTGGCAAAAAAATGATATGCTCTGCTTAAAATAAGCAAATTAGTTTGCTCTACGGTGCTTGTTTGCTTCTCGTAGGTTAGCAACTGCTGTTTGTTAGGCCGAAACTGCCCTTTGAATTAATAAAACTTTCTGGATTTATTATAATTGATCCCATGAAATTATTGGTCCTAATGTTCGGTTTTGGAGCTTATCCATTAGCCGTGCTCTAAGTAGCTAGAGGTCGACAGAAGTGTTATGGTCCATTACTTGTGGATGAAGGATATGACTGAGCAAGAGGGATTTTGGGGGCGGTTAGAGATAAGGCTGTCATAAGGGAAAGATTTAGTAAAGCTTGCATATATTTCCATCCGAGTTCTGACACGTCTAGAAAAGAACTGCTCAGATTTGATTTGTTCTGGCCACCCAAGTTGATAGAATATAGATGTGCAAGACGCAATGTGAGAAAGGATAAGAGATTATTTAGTCATAGAGGAAGGGATGGCATCTCTCATTTCATGCCTTAGTTTTGTTGGCAATCCTCATTCATGACATGGGATGTTTGCCTAATCTAGCATCTGAAATAATGAGGTGATGGAATCTACACATGGATCAATGAATTTGGTCTCGAGTTGTAATTTGCCACTATTTACTCTTTCAAAATAGATGAATTTAGGAATCTAGTTAGATCGGGTGTGGTTATCTCATTGATGGATCAATGAAGCTTGATAATGTTGTGTGTTTGAGTTCGAATGAAATGGGGAGTTTTACATAGGGAAGCTCATGGGCAACCAGAGTGGCCATTGACTGCTGATATCCATTGTAAAATTATTCTTCTGGTTTTCTTTTTATCTCCCACGTTTATCTCATCATATGCTTTCATGTACTGAGAAATCTTGTATCCTTTCAAGTGTAGGGATGCTTCCATGTAAAATTATCAGTCAATCCTTTTATTGCTTTCCATCTTAGGTTTCTCTGTTTAGACCAATTTGACTTTACAAAAAAAAAAAAAAAAAAAACAGAGAAAAAGAGAGAACAATCGTATCCTTTCAAATGTGTGTAGGGTGTTTCCTTGGATAGATCGCCCCTCTCCTTTCTCTGGAGTTTGCTTTCCATTTTAGCCTTCTGTATAGAGAAATCTCTATCCTTTGGTTGTGTTTCCTTGGAAGAAAATTTGATTAGATTCACAGACAACATTCCCTTATCTGTAACTTGCTTTCCATTTGGGCTTCTGTTTACACACAACTCTTCACATCGGTGGTGATCAGGTTTGTTTTAAAGATATGGTCTCCTTTATGAAATTAGTCAAAGGACTGAGGGAGGTCAGTTCATTTACTCGAGAACAAGCTGTCTATAAATTTTCTTGTGACGCTCTATTGAGTTTGATACGATGATTGGTCTGTATTTAGCCTTTACATGATCTTCTTGTTGACCTTGTTAGGAGACTTGCATGCTCTTTTTAAACTAATTAGGGGATCTGTGTATAAGGTAGTTGATTGGGTTGCCAAAGCTACTCGAGCAGCCTATTGTCCGCTTGGAGCTTAGAAAAATCTTTTTTACTGGTTTGAAACTGGGTTTCAGAAGTTTTTTTTGGTTTTTCTGGGTTTTTTCATAGCAAAACTCGTTTAAATGTCTCTCTCTCTCTCTCTATAGAAAAAATAGTTGTATAAGATATGAATTTAACAAAAACAAACATTACACTATTTCGCACAGCATTTAAAAGTCTTGGCGTCCCTTACACAGTGACATGGTACATGGAATAAATGAGCCTCTGATTTATTTTTTTTATTTTTTTGTCCTCTTCCAATTCAACATTAATCTCATTAAAATTTCAAAGCAGACACTTTAATTTCTTTTTCCTTTACATTTGGTCCTTACCATTTTCAGTACTATTTTTTTTTAGTAAACAATAAATTATTGTAGTTTTTGCAATTTATTTTTATCATTTTAATCATATTAAATTTGAATGTAAAATAGAGAAAAATAATATATTACATAGTATACAGTTAATTATATGATACTATGGTCCTATCTGGCTTTCATCCTACTTCGAAGGCCAACCATGATACTATGGATTCAAATATTGTTTTTGTTTTTTTTTTTTATTTTGAATTAAATAGATTTTTGACTCTCTCTACTTAGAGTTAAATTTATTCTTTCCTTAGACATGATATGCTTCCATGGACTCTTCAAGTTTAGTTTGTTAAGGTGTGTCTGGCTACAATCCACCACGTTACGGGCAATTTAGAAGTTTCAAACCTCTTTGCATGGTAGTTTCAATCTCTTTTGGGTTTCAAGGTGGATGATTATTTATAGCGTAACATCTTCTCAACTTAATCTATGGTGCTCCTACCTATAAGAAGATTGGTGGTTTTTCTCTTTGTTAGCATTTATTTTCCTTTTTTTCTCTTCTTATGGTTTAGACTTTGAATATATTATTAGTATGCATTATATTTTGAGTTAGATTAATTTTTTAATTTATATAAGATTTAAATGACTGTAATTTTGGAGAAAATTCTTTATCCCTTTTACCCGTTAACCATGTTGGGAGGGAGATTTTGGAAACTTTAATTTTTATTCTCATTTTTCTCTAAATTCTCTTAATTTTATATAGCACGAGAGTGTGTGTGTTTTCTACATTTAAACTTGTAAATCTTAGACAAATTGGAGAATTTAAAAGTTGTTTTTAGAGAGAAAAGGTGTTTAAAATGAAGACAAATTGAGAAGTTCTTGGATATTGTAGAAAGAAGCTTGCTAAATAGAGTTGTTTGGTAATGGCAAGGTATTGTTTTGCTTTAAATACATTTATTTCACTGTATTTGGATTGGGGATATATGAATCCTAATTTTAAAAAAATATTAGTTTATATGTTGATCTATATGTCAAATTGTGTGATAGATAGTTAACTTGTTTAGATGATTTGACTTAGGATAAAGTGAACAAATCATAAACTAATTTTGAGAAATCATGACCCTAAATGGCCGACCGTGTTGGGAATTTTAGAGAATTTGATTAAATTAGGATTATTTTGATGTTTTAAATAGTGTCTTGAAATGCTTGAGTTCATGTATGAATGTTGAAATGAGGAATTATGAAAAGTTATTTAATGTTTCTATATGTTGGAAAGAGAAAAATGAGACAAAATTTTAAGATTAGGTAACATGAGTGTTTTAATAAGATTTTTATGTTTAAATTTGATTGATACTATAATGAGAATTATAACCCAAGAAGAATATTGAAATAAATTATTGGGTAATTATTATACCTAGGGTTGATCATGAGGGAAACTTAGTGGAATGGGAAGAATTATTAATATTTGGTGAAATTCTATGTGGATTGGATGTGAAATAAGTTCTTGGCTTGATTTTGTAAAGTTCAAGTGATAGATATATGTAAGGAATATGATTTTCATATTATAGAAGTGGAAATAAGTGGTTTAATTGTATGTATAGTTGTTAAAAAGAATATGGATTATGCTCTAACATTGAGGGAAAGAGATGTATAATATGAATTATAAATATCTTGATAAAATTATGATTTTTTAGTAAGATTGATCAAATAGGTGCAACTCATCTCTTATTTTTATTTATAGTCATGTCAATGTGATTTTTTTCATTATCTGAAATGAGTAGTTAAAAGTAATTACATGATTCGTCACTTATAAAAATATTTTTAATCGGCTTCGTGAGCGGGGATTATAGTTAACATGTTTTAAGTCAACCGTATAAGTGTGAGCTATTGATAAAAATACTTGAAAATGATCATATAACAAGGCTATTCTTTAAAATTAAAATTATGTTAATTATGCATGTGGGGTAGGAAATTAATGTTATGTTCATTATGCTTATGGAATGGAAAAATTAATGTTTAAAATGAGTGTTATGTGAAATAGAAGGTAGGGGGATGATATGAAAAGAAATATAGTTTTCTTGGTAAAGATTTAATTGTTAAAATTAAATAATGACATAATTTAATTGTAAGAATTGGATGGGACCACAATGACATGATCTAATTGTAAGCATTTAATGAGACTACAACAATAAGATTTATATATTAAAATTAAATGGGACAACAATGACAAACTTAATTATGAGAATTGAATAGGACCCTAATTGTCAGATCTAATGTGTGAGAGTTAAATGGACCGCTACAATAAAATTTACTATACGAGAATTGAGTCAAAATCATTGGTGGGATTTTACATGTGAAATTTGAATGGATAGTAATGGGAAAATTCAATATGTAATATTAATATAAGTCACGACAACAAGCCTATAATACTAATTGCAAAATCCAACCACAAGAATAAGGGTTATTATGTTTAGAATTTGAGTTACATGTATTTAAAAAAGAAGTTTTTATTATGAATAATGTAGTATAACTATTGAAATGGAATAACAAAAGTGTATTGGAAACAAAGTACTTAGATGTGAATATAGAACCGGGTAAACGAATGTAGTTGACACAAATTTTTAAGAATGAAAAAGATCAGCAAATGTGTAGTTGACATACAAATACCCCCACTAAAGTGATGAATATGGTGATTGTAAAACATAAGTTTTAAGTAAGAGAATAAATTAAATGAACCCAAAAAGTTTATTAAAGCATTAACTAAATGTATGGATTAGATTGATGAATCTCAAAATTTGATAAATGGATAAAGTGATTAAATAAACCCATGAAGTTGATCAAAGTATTGAGCCAAGTTTAAAAATGAGATCAAAGAACCTAGATACCTAAATAAAACACAAGCCATGAATATTGATGAATCTAATTATAAAATTATGTTAAATCATGAAGATTGAGTAGAAATGCAGATGTTCGTATTGAGACATAATTATTGAAATAAATAAATAAATAAATAAATAAATATGGTTTTTTAAATAATAAGTTAGGACCCCCTACCCCATAAATGACATAATTATTCATAACGTGGTTGCTCTGAACCTTTGCAATATTCATCATTTTATTAAAAGAAACAAATAGATTATGTCATATCAAATGGCTTGGGTCGGGCTTGGGTCACCGTTAATTTCGCGAATACAAGAAAACGAAACCGTGGGCCTAGCCCGAACCCATATGCTCCATACCTAGGTTACAGGTTTTAGTGGCTGTTTGTCTGCTTCGGTTGCCCCCGAACGAACCATGTGGGCCAGCAAGAGACTTCTGTGTTTGCTGTCTGCAATAATGCATCATCACAGATTTAAAGCACTCTGAGGATATTTACAATCACAGCCACGTGATTGTCCGTTCTAGCCGATCAATCAGATGATGGAGAGCCCTGGCCAGTGAGTGGAGTGGGTCCCTAAATATGTAATCCCCACCTAGCTCACCTCAGCTTATTGTTATGTGTTACCGTGGGAATCGAATTTAAAAACAGATTTAGACCAAAAAAAAAAGAACTTATATAAGTATTGGTAACATGTTTTTTTTTTTAAAATAAATTTTAATCATGAATGATATTTTGAATTAATTCTGAGATAAAAATATATTTAATTTATATGGGTTGACATGTGAAACTAGTAAGGATAGTCTTAAAAAATAAATTTGAAAAGTTAAGTTTTGAATTAACATAATGTTGAAGAATAAAATCAACAAAAAAATAGCATTTTTTTAAAAATAAAATTCATTAAACCAAGCAAACTAGCAATAAAAGTCTGCATGTCATCGGATTTATTCTTTTATTATAGAAAATATTAAAATGTAAAAAAACCTGACCGTGGATAGCAATACCATCACCCCTTTGTATCAGCTCAACGGTGTGAAGTGAAACTACGTAGTGCTTGCTTGCTAATAAAAACAGAACGCAGAGATGGTGGATGAGGATGACAGCACCAAAAACAGCAGGTCTTGCATGTGGAAAACAGGAGAGACCAAAATTAACAAGAGATAGGGATAAGTAGATTTTAACTTCAGATCCAAAAAAAGAAAAAAGAAAAAGAAAAAGAAAAAGGTGATATACTTTTGTCCTTGTGCCATTTGGGTGTCCTTGAAACACTAAAAGTTGTTCCCAGAGAGCCAGAGCGAGCATAGATAGAGACAAAGAGAAATGGGGTTCCGGAGCTTGGTTGTGGCAACCTGGTTTCTTCTTGTGGTTTTGTGTTTTTTGAGTTCTGCTGCTGATCCCATGCCGCCCTGTGAATTTCCTGCAATTTACAACTTCGGTGACTCGAATTCAGACACTGGTGGTATATCAGCTGCATTCGTGCCCATCTCCGCCCCATATGGCGAGGCTTTCTTTCACAGACCTGCCGGTAGAGACTCCGATGGCCGCCTTATTGTTGACTTCATAGGTAAAGAAAATAAAAACATCCCGGCAATGCATTGTTATCACTTTCTTTACTGGGTGTTTGTTAATTGGCTCAACTATTTATTTATTTATGCAGCCGAGCGCTTGAGATTACCCTACCTGAGTGCGTACCTGAATTCAATCGGAGCAAATTATAGGCATGGTGCAAATTTTGCCACTGGAGGATCAACCATCAGGAGGCAGAATGAGACCATATTTGAGTATGGGATCAGCCCATTTGCTCTTGATATGCAGATTGTTCAGTTTGATCAGTTCAAGGCTAGGACCACTGATCTCTACAGTCAAGGTTACTGGTTTGAATCAAAATTTCCTCTTCAGACAGCCTATCATTTCACTGATACTGACTTGTTTTTTCTCTTCTTTGCACAGTGAAAAGTACCCCGGATGCAGAGAAACTTCCCAGGGCGGAGGACTTCTCAAAGGCTCTTTACACTTTTGATTTGGGCCAAAATGATCTCTCTGTTGGTTTTAGAAAGATGAGTTTTGATCAGCTTCGTGCAGCAATGCCAGACATCGTTAACCAGTTGGCATCAGCTGTCAAAGTAAGTGGTTCTGCTGCATATGTTACGATGATTCTCCGTTTACCCACATGTTTTTCCACTCTTTCGCAGCATTTGTATGAACAAGGAGGGAGGGCATTCTGGATACACAACACGGGTCCAATCGGGTGCTTGCCTGTGAATCTGTTCTATGTATCAAACCCAGCACCTGGTTATCTTGATGAGCATGGCTGTGTCAAGGCTCAGAATGGAATGGCGATCGAGTTTAACAGCAAACTCAAGGATAGAGTTGCCAGACTCAGAGCTGAGCTCCCAGAAGCAGCAATAACATATGTGGATGTCTACTCTGCCAAGTATGGACTTATTAGCAACGCAAAGAATCTAGGTATAATGGCCACCATCGTTTTTTAACTAGGGTTCATCAGGCAAACCTCCTGTCAAGATTCACCATTAATGAATGTTGGGCGGGCTTCAACTTGCAGGACTTGCTGATCCTCTGAAGGTCTGCTGTGGGTATCACGTGAATTTTGACCATATATGGTGTGGAAACAAAGGAAAAGTCAACAACACTGAGGTCTATGGTGCCTCCTGTAAAGATCCGTCAGTCTTCATAAGCTGGGACGGCGTTCACTATTCTCAGGCGGCGAATCAGTGGGTTGCTGATCATACACAGAATGGTTCTTTGACAGACCCGCCAATTCCTATCACCCAAGCATGTCGTAGGAAGTGAGAAAAGTTGATGAAGACCTGGAGAACTTTTATCTCAGCTTGGGAGAGCAAATGAAAGGAAAATAAACAATTCTTTCCCTACTCATAGTTTTCTTCTTATGGATGATGACTTGTTCAGTTATGGACGAGACTCTGGAGTGAAATGCTTGATTATATGTTAGATTACTTTTTTTATTTCGACATGGAAGGAGCGTAGCTTGTAATCGAATTCATCCATGTAAATGTTCTGTTGCACCAATGACAAATTCACGATCAAAAACAGAGAACGGTACGAGGAAAAGCCACTTCACTTCACTACACAACCAAACAAATAAATATGGTACGTATTACGTTATTTTGTTTAAAATAAATATGACTCAGTGAACGCTATTTTGTTTTCAAGACATTGCCCCCTTGTGTCTAAGAAAGAAGTGAGGTAAGAGGATGCATGGTCTGTATTACGCTGCTACACAGGAGGAGCTTTATTTACACGCAGCTATGAACAAGGACTCATTGACGATGCCCATCTGGTAAGGGAACCACCTTATGGAAGGGAACAGTCCTCTGCGGCAAGGCTCCGTCTTCTTCATCGTCGTCAAATTCCAGCAAATAACTGTCCAGCCAGAACAACAGCAGCTATGAGCGCATGATAAAAAGAAAATAGCAGCCAAAGTCCTCTACAATGTTCATCTCAAACAGGTCATAGCATTTGGAAACCACATGCGCATTACATATCTTGTTCCTGACTAATTCCAAGGGCAAACCATTTACAGGCCGCAAAAGTTTTGTTTCTTAAATACGTCAAGATAGACTACCAAATTAACCCTCCTATTTTATTATATATAACCATCTTGGAGATTGTTTGGATAAATCAATTAAGAGAATTTTGGAATAATCATTTTGTTCATCTATCTATCAAAACAATTGAAGAAAAAGGACAAAAGAAAACCATCTGCAAAGAAACGAAGAAAAGGAAAGCAGGGAGAATGGCATGGAACATTGCAATCATTATCGTGTAACTTAATGTAAATACCAGAATAATTTCAGCAAACTAAGGATAGAAAATGAGAGAGATATTACTTACTCATCTATTTTCCTCTGAAAAACACACAATGATTTGTTGATGGCATCCCATGGCATGAACAATACAATTAATTGTCAGTCCAAAGTCAGTCACCAGACATATTCAAAACTGGGAAACAAAACTACTGAAGAGCAGGATTCCCAAGGAAAATTGCAGTTACTTTAGTTTGGATTCAAATCTATCTAAGGATGGATTGGTTACCTTCCGAAGGGGGCTCACAACAGTTGCCTTGTAAAGTGCTGTTGTTCCTGGATAGACAGCCAAAACATGTCTCCCAGGAGGAAAATCTGGGACACCAGAAGGTTCGTTTCGCTTGGGGAAAGGTATAATACATGACATGGGCAGCTTGTACTTTCTGAAGCAAGTGTCAAAAAAAAAAAAAAAACCATTCATGTGAGTAAACCAGCATGCTTGGTCAAGGCATTTCATATAACAAATCACAAGATACTAATGTACAATCTACAAACAGTACTGGATAATATGAGTGTATCAAAAGACAAGCCAACCTTTGGCCACCACTATCTTCATCATCTCCCGGCTCCTCATCAAGTACTTCGAATCTGCACATACAGTTACTAATTATAGACAGAGTAACAGAAGATTACACATTGTAATAAATGAGCTGGTGGAGTGGCATTCATTTTTAAGATTATGTACATTTAGCATTTATTTGACAATAGAACGCATGTATAATATATTTAAGCTGATTTAGCATTCACAATAACTTGTGAGAATTTTTGGCTCAAAATAGAAGGAAAAAAATGAGGAAAAAGCATACAAGTAACTGACTCCAAATAGTTCAGGGTGACGAAGCACAGATAGGGATACGGAAACAGGCAAGACAACATAGATATGTGATATGTCAATTCTTGAAATTTAGGATATGATATGTTACAAATAAATTTTAATATTTATTCCCAATTCCTCTATTATTTTTTAAAAGTAAGCTATAGCTATCAAAAATATATATAAAAAATGCAAATAAAAATGTATATTCTATTAATGTGCTTGTATTAGTGTTAATACAACAATAACAAGAATGTTAAGTCATATTTTTTATTTTCTTTAACGATATTCACCAATTATTATCCATGTAAGCTTTGAATGATATTATAACATTATAAACTACAATCTTCTCAAAAAAAAAAAAAAAAAAATTGTGTCCTCAAGTATCCAAAATAATATTCTTTTACTTATTAATTTTGGACATGTTTGATAAGTGTTCCCCATGTATCGTGAAGTATTGGGTCAAGTTTTGTATCAGATATGATCTGATAGGAGCATATCAGAGATTACAAGTATCTGTGCTTCATAGTGGTTGGAGGTGCAATCAAAATACAGTCCATATACATGACAACATTCTTATGTAACTAACCCCAAACAAATACCTATGCCTTCACATCTATAAAATTACCATTAAAAATGAATTAATAATATGGTGTCACCAAATTATAATAGTCAACGAAACTCATCATAAGCAAACCAGCTATTACGCAAGGAAATTATTTAAGTATTTCATGTACAACAGCTCAACTTACTCTTTTGTTTCTCTATCAAAATGAATCACTTTTACAACAAACCACTCATCCTTTTCAGCATTGTCACCTGTGACCCTAGCTGCTACCTGAATATAGCAACATGTCATTCGAACAGAATGAAATGGAACTCTACTTGCAAAATAAAAAATAAAAAAATGAGAAAGAAAAGGAGATATAAATATATTATGGTCTTCAAAAGGAAATGCAAACCTGTTCACCCTTTAGACTAGCACATGCTTCAAGATGATTTCTTACTGCAGGAGAGAGCCTTGAGATATCGGAATCAGCTTTGATTCTTTTCCTTTTCTGATCATTACCTTCTGCAATTTATTTAACATTTTCTCAAGATATATGGAGTTTCTCAAATAACAGTAGCAGCATCTAACTAAATCAAGATAGAGAAAATGAAATTCATTTTCCTTGGCACAAGTCATCTATTCTGCAGTTCAGCCATCCATGTTTGCAAGTCTAAATGCTATCCTGTGCTTAGCATTAATTTAGTTGTATAAGGTCTTGTATCATGCTCAATTGGTGCAATGTATCGTAACCAATAAACATGTCTCTAATTATTGAAAGTCCCAGGTAGTTAGCTGGCAAATTTTTAGTCAGGCCATTGGACAACACATACACCAAGGACAGTAGTTAATAATATTCAAAGCTTCTATGAAGGAATTAATGTCTTGAGACAAGGGATGTCTACCAAAAGAACTTCATCCTTAGGGGTGTGAGGTGGTTCTTTTACAGTGAAATAGCTATATGCTCATTCTAGTTAAAAGAGTTACTTGATATATTCCTGGGGTACTTGATATCTAGCAGCTTGAACACTGATTTACAATTTTTGGAATTGCATGTAGCCCATACCAGCTTCCTTATGTTCATATATGTATCCATATACTGTTGCAGAGTTTGCTTTCGCTTCAATACAAATGAATGATTTGAGTCACTAATACATCATGTAGTGATAGACCTTCACTGAAACTTACACATGTGAACTTCCTTACAACATCTAAGTAGCACAAATATTTTCTATACGCAAATCTCAACTGTATGTAGCACACACCTATCCTTCTTCGTTGTTGACCTGGAGGTCCAGATGGTAACAGAGCATCCAATTGATTCAACAGGGTACCAGAAACACTGCATCCACAGAGAGGGAAAAAATATGGTTGGTCTAAACTATCGATTACATTCAAAACTAACATGTGTTAGGAGCCAACCACTACAGCATATCATTAACATGCTACACAATGGAATAATTTTATAGAGCAAGCACAAACAATCAGCTTTAGTCAGTAGGGAGAGAGGGGTTAACTTTATTAACGATTTATATACATGTACCTTACTTCACTCTCGGAAAGTTCTTTAGCCTGAGTATAAAAACTTTTGAGCTTTGCCAACGAAGTATCACCAGGCTTCTCAACCACCTCAGGAGCTGCATTAAAAAGCAAGAATTCAAAGTTAATAGGACAGTTGAAGAGGAATGCTATAAACACAATTAAATCTTACAAACAATTATTACCAGTTATTGCTTTGGTTACTCTAGTTCATGGCAAACCAATCAAATTATTTTTCTACAAACCATTCATTACTTGCCACATCTATATGAAAGCACTTTTTGTATGATTTGTTCCATGTGAAATCTTTCATTAGTATAAATCAGAAGTAATAGTTAAAAATGTGGATTAAATAAAAAAAAATCCAGAAGCTGTAAGAAAAATAATTATCATATCCTAAAGTTTTATGTAGATCCAATCACTATATGCTGAAAATGAAAAAAGGGGAGGAAAACCTTGACATGCTTGACTCTGAGAGGAAATTAATGGGACACACATTTACAACTATACAGAGGACGCAAAGGGGATGAAACTGCAAAAAGAATCGCCTACCACATTATATTTGCAAGAAATCTAACATAGAATCATGAGCACGAAAAAATATCTCTGATATTCTTTAATATAGCTGCTTAGTTTACGAAATCAAGTCTCTAAAAGGTAGAAATTTAAACCAACATACGTTATTTATGACTAGAGGTGTATATGGTATATTATAAAAAAAAATGCAGGCTGGAGAAGAAAGCCAGTCTTGGTTCTGCAGAGACAGGTTCCACTTTTTCCTATTCATTAGCTTCTGCACTGTGTTGTTAAAAGTGCTATATGCAGTTGAGCAACAACAGATCTTGGATGGTAGTTGAAGGCCTAAGAAATGGTGTAAACATAAGGAAATAAAACACATGGCTTTGAAATGTAATAAATCGTTTACATGATAATGATTCATAAGAACATAACCAGAAAAAAGGCTGAAATAATTAATAACTTTAACCTATTAAGTCTATTCAGCGTGTTCTTTAGAGTAAGACATGTATCTTTCAAATAAAATATGCCACAATTCTTACAAGAAAGATAATGCACATTCGTGAAACATCATACAAGGAAAAATAAATAAATAAACTAATTGGTTCAGCATACTATGCCATCAACTACAAAAAATTAACAAATTTCTTCGATTTGATGGCTCATATTTGAGGTACAAACCTCAGGCATACATGCATGCCCAATTAAGGCAACTTACCTCCACTTTAAAAAAAAAAAAAGTTTTAGTCTCGGAACATTATGCCTTGCATCAACAGCATGCATAAGGCACAGTTTTAACAAAGCAGCTTTTGTGTAGAGCTAACACATGGACTACTCAATAACAGCTCATATATAATTCTTTCTTTTTTTCATTATTATTTACACAAATAAGCAAAAGATGAGTAGCAAAAATGAAGATCGCACAATAACAACTTATTACCAAAGATGCATTAAATCCCATCCAAATCTATAATAACCTCCAAATAAAGCATTATAAGCACATATAACAACATAATGAGGCAAGCATATATTTACCTTATTCCAAAGAAACATATCAAATGACAGATTTTGTTAAGACTCTTTCCCCCATCCCACTTTCTTTACCCAAGCAGCTCGCGATCACAACATTTAAGGAAAAAAATCCTAATGATACCAAACATTTTCAATCTTTTTAAGCTTTACAAATCACTTAGACATGAGACACGTTCATTTCCTAGCATAACAAAAACCGTGTAAATATCATCTCCATGCCCCATCAAATTACTACAAACTAAATTCAATCAACTCATGCCACAGCCGTATTAAACTTCAATGACTCATAACATCAAGTTAACTCAATGAGTCATCGCTAGATGTTACCACGGTTGCATAAAAAATGACCACCAGAAAGCAGCCTACATACTACATTGCATAGACTTGATTACGAATTGAGAAAAAACCCAGTTATCATTACTTGCAATTAACCTGTACAAAACAAACCCATTAAGCATAACCTAAAATTTAACCCGATATTAACTTTATTCAAGCTAAAAAAGGAAAACTCTCACTAACATAAAAAAAACTCAATAATCTAACAAGAACCCATTAATCTATAAGACTAATAATAATTTATTTTATTTTAAAAAATGGAAAATAGAAGAGAAACTTAACTAATTTGAAGCTTCTTGTGCAATTTGTTAATCTCTACAAGAACACTCTCTTGCTCTGTCCTTAACCGATCGAGCTCTCTCGAGTTCTCCAAAATTAACCCAATGTCCTGTGACGACATCGTTTTCTTGGAAGAACCAGAATACCAATGCTGTTGTTATCTATTTATTTAGTTTCAGAAAGAAGAAAAAACACAAACTAAAGTTAGAGTTCGCTAGATCATGTCTTACGTTGTTGTCGAAGATCGGGTAAAGCTGAACAGAAAAGAACACGAGGGTGTTTGTTTAGTAATATCTTAGATGTTTTCTTAATTTCTCGGAAATTAGTGGACAATAAAATAAAGTATTTTTAAATGATTTTGTGCTGTGTAATCGTGTATTCGTGATATTTAACGGTTAGGATGAGGACTTGACACGTGGGAGAGAGGATAGGATAATTGGAGCGGAGTGGATCTTAGCTCCTTAAAATCTTAACGGCCTCTGTGTTCATTTAATCCGAGCCTTTCTTTCAAAATAAATGGATGGTTAGGATATTAATAGCTAATATTTCTTTAATAAATCATTGAAATTAAATATGATTATTTCCTAGGTGCCTCTAAATAATTTATTTATGATTTTTTTAGTGGATGTTTAGCTCTGCGGTACGTTCTGCGATTAAGATTCATCGCAGAGTCAAAATGTTTGGTAAACATTTGTGTCGCAGGTTTTTAATTGTGAGTCCCGCATGAAAGCTGCGTTTCACACCCAGTTTTGAAAAGCATCACAGAGATGCTTTTCTTCAACCTCAGCAGCAGCATGAATTGTGTGTTTTTTTACTACATGCATGAAAATCAATTAAATCATTTCTTGTAATTCAAGCACATACCCTGTCACTCAATGGCTGGCAAGAAATGGGAATAAAGAAGAGATGAGCCTCCTGAGGATTTTTAGTAAAAAACAGATTATCTATTAGATTCATGAAGAAATGTTATTTGTTGAGTGATAACATGTTCCTGGGTTTCCACCGAGGTACACGAAGACCTTAAAATCCTTCTCCGTTGCTTCATGATTCAGCAAGAAAAATGCTCTTGAGTGATAGATGTCACCACTAGAATCTTGAACTGTATATTGAATGAGATCGCCCTTCAAAAAGACACAGAAAAAGATAGATGAAGCAGGGAACAAAAATTGATCAAAACAAGAGCTGAAATTGGCATTTAAAACCCATGAACTGCACCAAAAAAGAAGAGAGGAAGAACTGCATGCAAGAAAGTATAAACAAAGAATCTATGGAAGCCCCATCGTAGAGAGCACCAACGAAAGCAGCATCAGCTGCAAACTTTAGGCCCTCCTCCCCGCCACCACACAACACCATTCCCGACGCCACCACTACAGAAAAAACCACCTTGACCTTCTCTACTCGTCGGTATCGATCGTTGACCCTCTCGTCATAGTCAACCACATTACTGTTCACGTGTTACGTGAACAGTAACTTCGTGAATAATTGACGAAGAACACTGCGCACTATTTTGTGTTTTATATTTTTTTTCTTACACTCTTAACTATTGGGCTGGGCTGCTCTTGGCCCAACCCAAGTTTGACAGGGTTGGCCTTTTGGCCCATCGTTGCTCGGCGCGACCCACTTTGATTTTTTAATATATATATATATATATTTAAAAAAAAGTGTAGATAGACATTAGTTCTGATGAAAGAAAAAGACACGTGACTTCGTTTCACTCCACAACCTTGTTGTTTTTCGATCGATTATGAATTAGAAACTTGTAAATGGATTTGGCCTTAAAATTATATCTCTACAATTGAATCGCAGATGTTGATACTAATAATATTGTTACCAGATGTTGTTCATCCATCAAATAGCAAGGAATAACAGAGACATTAACATATCAATTTAGTTCGTGATAAAATCATGTGTGTTCTTTAAAGTAATTTCACAAATTAACATCAATATGAAAAGCATGGTAACCAAACACACAAAACTGTTTTTCATTAAACCTCAAACTGAACCACAGTTTTAATCAAACACTTTAATTTTAGTTATGAACCGCAGCTAAAAATATTTTTCATGAAACTATTTTTTTTTCAACATCAACCATAACAGCAACAGCCATGCCAAACTGGCTCTTAATCTTCTCTTGCTTTTCAAGATTTTCTAAAAGCGTATATTAATGTAAGTATGAATATAAAATGACTTAATATAGTTGATTTATTAAGAAAACATTAGTATAAATATAAAGGCTGATATTTCTTGGTGTTCATCCATATTCAATGGTACTTCACTGGATATATTCCCTTAAGAAATCATTGAATTGGCTGTCAAGATAGTAAGAACTCTTCTCCCAAAGCCGATCATTAACTGAATATAATTTGGCCTTTTTTAAATATTTAAATTACCATTCAGCAAACGTTTTTTGACATGGATAGGTTGTTTACTTATTTTCATAATATCTTTCCATATTATTATAATTAAATTGGCTTAGGGGTAATTTGATGTTTAAATAAATATAAAATATAATTAAAAAAAAATTGACATACGCAACAAAACTTGCAAGTATATGAAAAACATCTCGTTCCTTTAATTAATGCATGTGACGCCTCGTCACAACTAAAAACTCCATTATGTTACGTCATTGAGCGTCATGTCGTTCTTTTTCTATTGAGGTGGTGCCAGATAGCATTGTTGTGGGCATGCAACGTTGATGATGTTTTCCTTTGTTCTTTACTTTACTTTCTCTCTCCTTGAAATTCATGATAGTCATGTCAGTGAAACTATAGAGTTGCCCATTTATTTATTAAGTTCGGTCTATATTTATTTAATTTTTACTTTTTGTTCCTGGCTCTTTTATAGAATTTTGCTTTGTTTTCAATTTCATCATTTAACTTTGATTTGTGATATGTTATTTTTTCAGCTTGGTTCTTATTCTTTTAATTATTTTTTATTTTTATTTTTATTTTAATAAAAAAAATTGTAGTTGTTCTCTGATTTATCTTTTCAATAATAGTCAACGAGATCATCACATCATTGGTAGATATGAGTCTAATTAAAGTCATTAATCCAACAAATACGGAAGAACATATCAATAAAAAACAATTAACTACAAAAAAGATCTAAAATAAAAATAATAAGGGTAAATCAATATAAGAAATAAATTAGAGGGCATGCTAGTTTTTTCATTTGGAGGTTTAATTGAAAAGAAAAATAACTCAAGAAAAAAGAAAAAAAATAATGAGAAAAGAGTTAAAAACAGTAACACCATAAATCTAAATTTAAAGATGAATTATAAAAAAATATAAAAAAATAAAAATAAAATGAAAATCCCATATAATAAGGACCCAATAAAAAAAAGACTAAATGGAAAATTAAACTTGCAATGGTAAATAAAAAAGGAGTACCACTTATCCTAAAAGACAATGGAAAAAAATATATAGAAAGGACAAAATTTTTCGGTGAAAGAGTTGAATTGAGGTATATTTTAATTCTTTTATTATACAATAATAAATAAATAAATAAAAATACTTCCAAAAAATCAATAATATTAACTATAGACAATAGGCGTTGCAAAATCACTGTGGGGAGTCCTGTGCACTGCCTCACAATCCACTGTGGATTGCGGCAGTGCACAGGCGAAAATAGCCTTGGTGCTCCGGCGGTTTGTGTGTATTTTATGGGGGTATTTTCGGTTTTTGGCTTTTTTTTTTTAATAGCCGCAACATGCACAGTGGATTGACGCATCTAACCCCCGAAAAAGACAAAATACAGCACAGTGGCGAGGGGCTCCGGCGGCTTTTCACATTTTTTGTGCACAGTGCACTGACGAAACAAGCCCCCGAAAACGACAAAACATTGCACAGTAAACATGGGCTGCGGCGTCTTTTCCCCCCCGGTATTTTCGTAAATACCAGTGGGGACAGGGGTCGTGTGGTCATTAGCCAGGGGGACAGCTGGCGCGTCGCCTGGCCGCGCCAGCGGCGTTCCAGGCGAACGCGCCATTCAGGCGGCGCGTGCGACGTCTTCCCGGCGTCAGAAATGAGCGTCCGCCGTGCAGAAAGATGCGCCTGGAGGTCCTCTATCGTCCGTCGCGGCGCGTTCCCGTCATGTATGCGCAGGTGAGCGCCGGTGGACGGTTTTTCACCGGCGGCCGAGTTTCTCTCTCCTGCCGCCGGAAACTCTGCTTCGGTCCCCGATGTTTGTACAAAGTTTATTGTGGTCCCTGATGTTTGGATTTCTGATTTCTTTTCCGTTCATTGAATTTATTCGGTACAGATGTTTGAATTGCTTTTAATTTGGTCCTTTAATTAAAATTAGTCATATATACACCTTTTCATTTCAGTCCCTCTTCTTCTAATTTTTTTGTAACATTACACAGCAATTAAACTTATTATTGCATGATTTATTTTGGTCCCAAGATTTGTTTTCTTTTCAATTGTATCCTTCGATTGGAATTAATCATATATGTTATTTTTCATTGTGGTCCTTATTCTTTTTATTTTGTTATTTTATATTGTATATTGTTAATTATTAATACTAATATTAATAATAGTTATGATTATAATTATAATTATAATAATGATAATTTAATTGTTTTGCTTGCTTACTCTTTTGTTAATGTTTTGTTCCCTCTTGATAATTTATTAATTTTTATTGTTTTGACAGTAATAGCAATGATAATTTTTAGTTCTTTTTAATTTTTTTATCTTTTGTTAAAGTTTCTTGGATATTTTTAGTATTTCATTTATTTTTGTTCCTTTCATTACTAACATAATAATGAAAATGATAATAATAATGATAATGATAATAATAATGATAATGATAATAATAATGATGATGATGATGATGATAATAATAATGATAATAATAATAAGAATAATTCAAATAATTAAAATAATAATAATAATAATAATAATAATAATAATAATAATAATAATAATGAAAATTTAATTGTTTCTTTTACTTACATATGTAAAAACGCAATCAGATTGTTATTGTTTCATTACTAACATAATAATAATTGGTTTTCTCATATAATAATAATAATGTAATTGTTTTTCTTGCTTACTCTTTTGTTAATATGTTTTTCTTTCCTCTAGATAATTTAATAATTTTTATTGTTTTGACAGTAATAGCAATGATAATTTTTATTTTTTTGATTTTTTTTTCTTTTGTTAAAGTTTCTTAGATATTTTTAGTATTTCATTTATTTTTGTTTCTTTCATTACTAACATAATAATAATAATAATAATGATAATAATAATAATAATAATAATAATAATAATAATATGAATAATTAAAATAAACATAATAATAATAATAATAATAATAATAATAATAATAATATTAATACTTAAAATAAACATAATAATAATAATAATAATAATAATAATAATAATAATAATAATAATAATTAAAATTTAATTGTTTCTTTTACTTGCTCTTTTGTTAATGTTTGTAAGTGTGTTTTTTTCAGGATAATTTGAAAATTTTTATTGCTATGGTTATAATATAATAATAATAATAATAATAATAATAATAATAATAATAATAATTTTAAATGTTAAGACTCCGATGTTGCTATTTTGATAATATTTTAAATTAATATTGCTTCCTTTTCCCTTTCTTTTAATTTGATCTTTCTATTAATTGATTTTTGTAATTTTATTATCTGCACAATAATGATTTCAGTAAAAAAAAATTTCTTATTCAAATATGTTGTTCTTTTTTCTAATGTTAGTGCGCACTCTTTTGTTATCGTTTATGACGCAATACCTATATTCTAAAAGATGTGATCTATGCTTACATGACAAACTCAACTCAAAATTTTCAGCATTTTATCTTTTAATCTATAATTTTTATTTACTTATATCATAGAAATTTATCATTGTAGATTTAATTATGTTAAATTATATACAAAAAAATACCCGCGGCAACGCGCGGGCAAGTTGCTAGTAACTAATATGCCATGTAAAAGATCAAAATATTCTTAAATAAAAGATAAGCAAATTTGTTTATTAAGGCTACAGTAATTTATATGTGACAAAGTAGGCCTCTCTCATCTATCCACAAAGCCACGTAGTTCCTCCCAGTTCCAATTACATTACACTTCTTCTCTTCTGTCCGTGCCCTGTTTCCCCCCCTCCTTTACTCTTATAACAACGGCGTCGCTTGACATGGCAGGGAAGCTGATGCATGCCGTTCAGTATAGCAGCTATGGTGGAGGCGCCGCAGGTTTAAAGGTTAATAGTAGTTCTTTAACCAAGTTTCACTTTTTGTTAGTGAAATTATATATCCCTTCTATTTGATGAAATATGGAGATGAAATAAAGGTTGTTGCCCCCATTTGTTTTTGTTACTGAATATGATGATGATTATGATACTGGGTTGGATGTGATGTGAGGTTTGCTTAAATTTTTGGTGAAGGCATTGAGGCAACTGCTGTGAGTTACTGCTATTATATATGTAGTTTTGCTTGTTTCAGCATGTTGAGGTTCCAGTCCCTTGTGCCAAGGGAGACGAGATCTTACTCAAGTTAGAAGCAACTAGTCTAAACCCAGTCGATTGGAAGATGCAGAAAGGGATGTTGCGCCCCTTTCTTCCTCGTAGATTCCCTTACATCCCCGGTAATTCACTTCTTTCTCAATGTAAATTTTTTTATAATAAAAATAGTGATTTTCATAAATAACACGAGTACTATTCATATTGTTACCAATCCTGTTTTCCATGAGCGTCCCAAACATGTCGAAGTGGGTTGTCATTCTATTCAATAACCTGTGTATACTAAAGTTATTTTTTTTCCATATATCTCCTCTGACCTTCAAATCACCGATGCGTTTATCAAATCAATGACTAGCCAATACTATCAATTTCTAGTTGGAAAATTGATGCTTCTTAATTACTCAACATCAACTTGAGGAGATGTTAGTGTGGACCATCTCATTTTAATCAATAGTTTTGATATAAATATTAACCAATTGTTGTTAATATTTATATAATTATAGTATAAATAGCTTTAGGGTGATATTATAGTTAATAGTTTCTGATTTTATGGGATATAAATTAAAATTATTTCTATTTAATCAATGAAAGGGAAGAGAGTCACTCGGCCAATTTCGTACTTTACTGTTCCTTCGTTTAACTTTCAGTATGGGGAACTTGGAAACTGACATACGTTTTTCCTTTTTTTGATGGTATATGACTTTGCAAATGCAATAATCTATGTTTACCATTTCAAACGTTTGCCTTCAGTACAGTGATGCCAAAGTATTGGGAATTTGTGTTTGGGTGCTGTGGTCACTGCTCTAGGACTTGCACCATTCTCTCTGTTCAATGAATTGCCCCTAATCTCAATAAAGATCTACAATTTTGAAAACGAGTTACAAATGGAGAAACAACTGATCTAAACTTTATTTCCAGCACCCTTCTGAAAGATAGCTTGTAATCCATGTTGCTGACATTCTTTCAATCTCATGCTGATATATTAATTTCATTGTTTTAGCAATAATGTGTGTTTGCCAAGCATGCATTCACACACACACACAACGCTTTTACTTTTTGGCTGAAGAAACTTTTGTCACAACAGGCACTGATGTGGCAGGAGAGGTTGTAGAGGTTGGACCAGGAGTAACAAATTTCAAAACTGGTGACAAAGTTGTAGCTATTCTTAGCCACCTTGTAAGTGCTCATTCAATATTTTGGTGTTTTTATATTTCCTTATCCTCGTAATTTTTCAAATGATTTACATTGGTGAGGCGACCTCTAGATTATATTTTTTTGGTTTAATGATTATGTACACAATTTGGGACAACCTTACCCTCACTTGCGCCTTAGATAATGTTATATCAAATAAGCCAGCTTGCATCAACACGGCCTGAAGGTTACACAACATGGATGACTGGTTTAAGTTAAAAAAATCAGCATATTGAACCGGGGTTGGGGGTGATTAGAAGAGTGATATAATAAAATTGTTGTATTCATCATATTAGATAAAGCACAGGTAGAAGATTGTTTCCAGTTATTGACAAAGGCACGAGTCAATAACAAAGTGAATAATTTATAGCTAAATCTGTCTTAAGTGTGACCAGCCAACCTTCATGCTCTCAATATCTTTCATGAAAGTGACCGGTGAAATACAACTTTCATCAAGGACTACCTGTTTCTTTTCTCCATCGGCAACGTAGTTTCCTCCTCTAAAAAGTAAAATCACATAACTATATTTTGTACATTTACTCAGCTTCAATGAAAACACAAAAGCGATACCTTAATGTCATCATTGTAGGTACTTTTTTGGAAAGCAAACAGGTCAGATGCTTATGAATTTTTTTTACTAGTTTGTAATATTGTCAACTTGAGGCGCATTATAGTGGTTATTTTGCTTAGATTCCTTGCTCATGGATCTTGTATACCATTAAGTGTTACATAGGGAGTATTGGGACTTGGCACATGCTATCTACTTTGCTGCTCACATGAAATTTTAGCATTTGGCAATCTCGTGTGGAGGAATTTTACCATCGGTCTCTGAATCTTGTTTCTTTCTGTTTCTTTGATTGATTGTTATGTGCTCAACAAACAACAGAGTGGAGGTGGACTAGCTGAATTTACAGTGGCTAAGAAGAGCTTGTCAGTTGCAAGGCCACCTGAAGTTTCAGCAGCTGAAGGTGCAGGCTTGCCTGTCGCTGGGCTCACAGCTCACCAGGCTCTCACTCAACCTGCTGGGGTCAAGCTTGATGGAAGTGGTAACCAGAAGAATATTCTGATCACTGCTGCCTCAGGTGGTGTAGGTCACTATGCAGTTCAGCTTGCAAAGCTTGGAAACACACATGTGACTGCTACTTGCGGGGCTCGTAACATCGAGTTTGTGCGGAACTTAGGTGCTGACGAGGTTCTGGATTACAAAACCCCAGATGGAGCAGCTCTGAAGAGCCCATCTGGCAAGAAATATGATGCTGTGATCCACTGCGCAACTGGCATTCCTTGGAGCACTTTTGAGCCAAATCTGAGTGAAAATGGGAAGGTTATAGATATCACTCCCGGCGCCAGTTCCTTCGCGACTTTTGTCGCGAAGAAACTTACCTTCTCCAAGAAGCAGCTGGTGCCGCTGCTTATGATTCCCAAGGGTGAGAACCTGAATTATCTTGTTAATCTGGTAAGGGAGGGGAAGCTAAAAACAGTGACCGACTCAAAGCATGCATTAAGCAAGGCTGAAGATGCTTGGGCAAAGATTATCGATGGTCATGCCACTGGGAAGATCTTTGTGGGGCCGTGAATGAAAATAATGTGCTTGAATTGCCAAAATTAGTTAATCCGTTAAGGAAAGGGGTATATTAAATCAAAGAATAAATTACAATCACCATGTGGATAAATTGCTTTGTATTTGTTTTAAAGATAAAAAGATATGATTGTTTAAGCTGATGTGTGTTCATTACTGTGAGTAAAAACTGGAATTAAGTCCCTAAGGGGTGTAGAGTAATGACAAATAACTTGTGATTTGCACAGCAAGTCTCGAGTTTGAGTTAGGACGTGCATCCCTTGTAAAAACCTGGGACAGCCGGGATTATATTCACTCATCTGAGCTTATAAATTGCGTTTTCTGTACGTGGGTTTTCTTGAATCCAAAAAAAAATAAAAATTGGAATTAAACTAAAAAATAGTAATTTGAGACTTAGATTTATTCATCTTAGGAAATATGATGGCCTCAATGCTTGATGATGAAGCAAACATGGGAAATTAAACAAATAGATGCATCCAATTGTCATCATTAACCACTACCTTCCAAGATTTATTTTATTGTACATGATTTTTTCTTACAAAAAATATAGCAAAAAGCATTACACAAAACAATAAGCAAAGTTGGATAAAAACAAGATATGACAAGTAAAGTAAAACAAAGACTGAGAGATAAATTTTATTACAAATCAAAAAATATTATTGCGAAAATTCATTTATTGAATGATTATACGCAAACAAACCACAATAATAATTCTACTACACAATTTCAAATAAACGTGATTTTTTAAGAAAAATGAAAATCATAGCAATATCAAGCATGCCAATAAATTGAAACTCAAACAAACACTATTATGAATAAGACATCAATTTATTGTACACAACAACACAGAAAAAAAAAAACTTGTAACAACATTTCAAACATTTTTTTTTTTTTAAAAAAACATCTTTTCTGTGTAAAAAACAAAAAGAACAAATTACTACATCTTAAATAAACAATCATATCAATTTGTAAATTTCCATTATCCTAACGTGACATGGGGTATTAGAGGTGTCATGCAATGACTTTGGCCCTAACACATCAATTAATATGCAAAAAAATATATTTAAAAGCATCATAATCTAAATAAAAACTATAAACAATTAATACAAAACTACAAATACAAAAATGTGAATATCAATATGAATTAATGTGAAATAAAAATGATACGAAGACATGAAATAAAATACAATGAAAACTAAAAAACTAATGAAATAAGATTTAAATGACTTAGAATGACAATAACACCTTTAATTTATCTTTTAAAAATATTGTGGCCAAAACTTAAAAAAAGACAATGATATAAAAACTTCCTTTTATTTTAAGAAACCTAACTACCCCAAAGATTTTTTTTTTTTGCTTTGCGTTTTTAATCAAGATTTGCTTTTTGTTTAAGAATTTATTTAATCAAGATTGCATATAACTGATAAAGAACTTGGCAACAATGAATTATGCAAAATCTTGATGATAGAATGATTTACATCCTTGCTATGATCACTGTTTCGACTATTATTATGTATACATGCAATAAATCATGACTATTATTATAACTAACAGTTATGCAGTTTAGACGATGACTAGGTTTTTTCTTTGTATTGCCAATTCTATTTATATATTACTTCCCTTGATGAATGAGAACGATTCATTCTTTTGTGGATATCACATGATTTCATTCTCCACTGTATACCAGATGCTAAATCAAACATTGATCCCCATGATAACTCGACAATCACTCAACCAATTGGCATGCCTGATACATTTTCTATGTCATTTCATTGTTCTTTTCAGTTCCAGAATCGAATTAAGGTTTTTATTACACATCAATAAAGGCCCTAAAAATTTTGAGGGAATTTCTTCAATCATTCTGTGGCTCCAGAACTTTTGGGAGTCTGATATGAACTGCCATAAGCAGTAAAAAATAACTTATTGCTTCTTGCAGGTCTTTGAAGACAGATAAGCTGATCATAGCTTCAGTGTCACTTTTAATAAGTCTCTTCCACCCCCTTGCAAGAGTAGCCAACCATGGCTTAGTACCACATTTTCCATTGACGGCATCGACAGGGAGAAATGGTGTAAGCTTTAGAAAAAGTTTGTCCTCTCCTGATCACACTGTTCTTCCAGAACTTTAGTGATGCGCAACAGATTGCAATCAGCAGTTAGAAATAATTTTTAGTTATTGCTTCTTCCAGTTCTTTGAATTCCCATGCATCTTCTGCTGAATATTCACCTGCCAGAGAGAAAAAGCTTGTCACCGAAATCTCTCTCTCATTCTTTTTATTTTTCTTTTCCTTTTTTCCCCTGATGTCTAAACGATATGATGAGAAATTAAATGCAGATTACATGCTTGATCATCAATTTAAGCTTCAAGAAAAAAAAGGAAGACTCTTACCTATTGAATCTCTTCGAAGAGCAATTAAATGAGCACAACTGCAAGTGAAAGGTTAAGTTAGAAACATACTTAAGAAAGAGGATGCTAGCACCATATCTCATAATGCTATTTCTTTTCCCTTTTTCTTTGTCTAAGAAAGAGGATGGAGAACTCTGATTCAAGAGCTCAAATGGTGTAAAACAATTTTAGAAATTAGGGTGAAAATACAGTTTCCGATTTTGTAGGCGTTATCAATTTAGATATTTCACCAACCATGTGCTTCGAGGTATCCAGAACCTGTTCTCATGGGACAATAAAATCTTGGAGCTTAGATTCTCAACCTTGAGGTTCTAGGTTAAAATCCCACAAAGGGAGGACAGTTTTTGGGATGTAGAAGGGCTTCAAGCCATTTTGTAGTTCAAGGCAGCCCTCATAAGCCACCAAAATGGAGCTATTGAGATTGTCCTTGTTCAGGCCACTTTGGATGATTCTGGATGCTCAAAGGTGTTTTCTTGTATTTGAAACGTCAAAGAATAAGCCAGGTTGTGATTTGAAACAATAGGGTTTCTTATTATAATATAGTTTCATCAATGACAAACTGTCAAAGCCAGCTGATTTGGGATTCCTTCTGGAAGTTGGAAGCCAAAGACTACAAGATTTCAGAACCCCTGAAACTACTGACCATAGAATAAATTGATGAAAGAGACAATTGACCAACAAAATACAAGGAAAGATGAACCCATCAGCAAGTCATTACCTTCCAAGAGCCTTTCCAAAATCTGCACAGAGCGACCGAATGTATGTTCCTTTAGAGCACGTCACTCGGAAGATCAAATTTTGCCTGCAATAACCACACAAAGTCAGTTCAGGTCATAATACCAAGAAACATGGTTGAACCTAGTTCTCTTAGATATTGCCAGATCAAATCCTCCATTAGTTTGTCGGAAGCTCTCCCATCATGAAATTTATCATCCAATGCACAAACTCATAAACCCAATATTTTCAAAGAATATAGTATAAAAGCATTTCTTGAAAGTGAAATTTTGGAAATTAAATTCTATGCTAGCTGTCATCAATTTGTTAATCATATGACCTACCCTATTGAACCTCAAAACAAGCTTGAGCTTTAGTATTTAACCCAATATTTTCAAATAATAGAAAATAAAAGCATTTCTTGAAAGTAAAATTTTGGAAATGAAATTTTACGCTAGAGACCATCAGATTTTTTTAATCATAAGATTAATTGCGCATTGCAATTCATTTAGTTCAATCATATGACCTACCATATTGAGCCTCAATAAGCTGATGGTATCTAGATGTCATAATAGTTTAGTCATATAACCCAATATTTTCAAATAATAGAAAATAAAAGCATTTCTTGAAAGTGAAATTTTGGAAGTGAAATTTTGCGCTACCATCAGATTTTTTTAATTGTGAAAAGATTGACTAAATTGCGCATTGCAATTCATTTAGTTTAATCATATGACCTACCATATTGAGCCTCAAAAAGCTTTAATTTCTAGAATTTAACCTCTGGTAGTTTCAAAGCCCTAGATATTGTTAAGCCACGGCTCAGTGATCAAGTGACTTTTATGTTGCTCATGAATGAGTAAAGCCATAGGTACAAGGATTGGTTTCATACGGAATCAACAAAAAAATAAATTGATTATGAAGGGACTGACTTGCAAGCGGGTGTGTGCCTACTTTCATGCATATACAACAAGATTATTACCTGTCCTCTAAGCTTCGCTCTATGTCAAATTGAAAAATTGAAATTTTTCTAGGCGCGAGCTCAATGCTTTCTCCTTTCCTTGCTTTCTCATACATCCTTTCACCTCCAACCTATCACAATACAGCAGAACTCTTAGGAAATAAACTGAAGGCCAGTAACAAAAAAAAAAAAAAAAGTCTTTAATTTCAGTACATACTTACAAGTTACTACAAAATCTTCAGGTAAAAAATCTCATCATTCTAGAGTTTCTAAAGGAATATGCGACCTTGAATTCCCACGATCATGGTTCAAGCAAATAGGCCAAAATGAACTTGACCATTACCACTCACCACAATTGAGGAGAAATTTAAGAATCTTAGGTGCTCATACTAGATAACTCAATCACCACTTGTCCCCTTAACAATGATACATTTTCAATTTCTATGGTGTAATTGATTACAGAAGCAGCCAGTATATGATGAATTATGTGAACAAAATCTAGGAGCATAACTAAGATGACAATAGCCATATTTTGTCCTGGAATGTAGATATATGACACTGTATTATGCCCTATTGTGCATTGGCTGATATTATAATATGCATATATCTAACATGATCTTAGCCTCTATGTGCCTAAGCCTCACTGTGTTGACCCTTCAAGCTAGCTCTAAGAATCTTATTCCTGCATTAATATAATGACAGGGGGCTATTTCTTTATTATTTTTGGCATAATAATGTCTATTGTATTACTTTCTTAATTGTTATGATTTTCTAGGTTTTCAGGAGTTTGAAAAGAGTTCAAGATGCAGTTTGGTAAAACGAGCATAACTTCTAATTCAGCCATTGAATCAAACTAAAATTTTGAGAGAAGATTTTGAATACCCTTATTAAGTTAAAATTTCATGACGATCAAAGATCATGAAAGCCTTAAAATAAAGAACAAAAGTTGTGCGAGATTATCTTATTACCTTGTTGTATTTGGATTCTTTTTTCTATTTAGATTAGAACTCTTTATTTAATTAAAATTTTACCAGTTAGGAATCTTAATGTTAGATAGATTCTATTAGTTAAGTAAATTTTAATTAGGAATTATTTTCATATTATGATCTAAGTTTGGAACTAATTACTCAAACTTTTTATAAAATATTGGAGATTTTCTCTATTCCTCTATAGTGTAAACTTTGTGCTTGAGAAGCCTAGTTTTATCTAGCTTATTTGTCATGTCATTTGTATCAAAGAAGGTTGACCTCTTTGATGGGGTATTAACCCCCTCTGCAATGCAGGAGTGGAGACCATTTGAAGCACTGTGAAGGCTCAGGTGGCAATGCAAAGTGCACAATCGCATAGGTTGAATTGTTTGAAGCAAATCTAGCTCAATTGATAAGGTGCAAACAAAGATCATGAAGATGAAAGGAGCTTACCTAAAGACTTACCTCGGGGTAGGCATAACCCCATACTTATTCCTAAATTCAATGAGATATTTTTCTATGACAAGATTTTTGTAGAAAAGATTTATTAACTGGTTGACGGAGTTGAAAGCATACTTTTATTTCAACAAGATTAATTGTTATACAAAAAGTACAGCCTGTACAAAGTTTTGTGTGGTGCCTAAGAATGGTGGTTTGAAGTTTTAGAATATAGAGCTCATACAAGTAAACCTTTAACTCCATCATAGAAAGATTTGAGACAACAAATAAATTGTTATTATTTCAACCTTCTCAAATAGCAAGGAAGAAAAATATGCAGGAGGTGTCATCTTTTTAAGGTAGATAGTTTTAACATCACCTCAGTGATAACAACACTGCTGCAAATAATACTCTACTTTTCAATGTTTCTCTACTAATAGTGAAGGAAAAAAATCAAAGAAGCTCTTAAATTTGTATCAATTAGTGATTTTCAAGGTCTTGAGGCACTAAAAGAAAGTTAGAACAAGTTCTTGGAATTGCTCAGGAGGCTAAGGTTGACATTAAAGAGGACTTACATGTGAACATGTCGTCTAAACCAAGCTTATCCATGTTGGATCAATATTCTGAAATTATCAAATCAACTTATGGTTAAGACATTGTTGTTAGGGATGACCAAACACATTGACTAAAGATGCTATCATTTCAAAAGATGGATTTATATGAGATTGATTTTTTGGTCTTGAGAAGTTTTGCCTATATTAAAAAAATTTACATGAATATATCTGTTGAAATTGAATTTAAGATATTTGCAACAAGCTATCTCATGCATATATTGGTGACAATGTTAAATTCAAAGTATTTATTTATTTGGAGAGATCGAGTTCAGTTTCTGACAATGAACATGAGGATGAGTTTTTCAGAAGTAGAGAAAACTGACGTAAGGCACTTTCTTTATTATTCTTAGCACAATAATGTCTATTGTATTATTTCCTTAATTGTTAAGATTCTCTAGGGTTTTAAGAGTTTGAGAAGAGTCCAATATACAATTTGGTAAAAAATAAGCATAATTTTTAATTCAACCGTTAGTTTGGATTGATTTAAAATTATGACAAAAGATTCTGAAGACCCTATTCCTATAGGATTAAAATTTCATGATTATTAAAGATTGGGTAGGCCTTAAAATAAAAGACAAAAGTTATTATGCGGGATTATCTTTATTTACCTAACTGCATTTCTATTTAGATTAGGACTTTCAATTAATTAGATTTTACAAGTTAGGAATCCTAATGCCAGATGAATTCTATTAGTTAAGTTTTAATTAATAATCGTTTTCCTATAGGATTTTATATCTAAAACTAATATAAATAGAGATATCTAGTTCATTTTTAGAACATTCAAATTCAGTTATCATTCAGATTTACAAAAAATATATCAGAGATTTGTTCTATTTCTCTACCGTGTTTGAGTTGTAACCGTAGACTTGAGAATCCTAGTTTTATCCACGCTACTCGCCACGTCATATACTCTGCCTAGTAGTTTAATTACCTTCAATTTCCATTTTAGCTGCACCATATATGATATTTCAGCTTTTTGCACATATTTTAAGATAGATATGGATTTATGTATTTAAATAAATAATGAAAGAATGATCTGTCTACAAAGATTCTTATCTCAGGCTACTGATCCAGTTCAGATTATCAAGAGCTTCAACACAAATTCTTACTTTGATTGCAGAGAACATTGGTGGAACTTGCCATATCTCCCCACGAAATGATGCGACAGCTTTCTTAATGTCAGCATCTTTAATGTGCTCCCAAGGCTCACGTTGAATAATCTGCATAAGATGATAGTTTAAAGATTCACACGATGCAGGAACATAAATCGGAAATTGACCAATCACAATCAAATGTTTAAAAAAATTAAGAAAATGGTCACCACCACGCCAAATGATGTCAATGAAGCAAGAGTCTAGAAAAGTTCAAGAGAAATTATCCAGTATAGTAACCATGGAAATTATTGGCATGTCTACTGGAACTGGAAGATAAAAATGCAATGTCTTCTACTGTTTATCATGACTTCAACTTCTTAATGGATATATGCACATGTATAATTCTATCTGCAAAATAACCATTTCTATGAGGTACTAATCCATGTTGAACATGTTTTGAATGCCCAGCCAGTGCCATAGTTAATGTGAACTCATATTCATCCATTATACCTCTCCCCAATTCCTTTCACTAACACCAGTAGTTGAACAACATAAGGAGTGAACAAGTTGGTTATCAAATCATTGAGCAAACATCTCCAAGAATTCACTGTATATTTCACAATTGATGTTGAATGAAAAGTATAAAGGTGGATGAGGAATGTTCTTTTTTCTTGACAGGAGAAGACATGGTAATATAAAGCAAAAAGATGCCTAAACTTTCAGGGCTTCAGAAAAAGAACATGCATATTTCAATTGGCATTAGACAGGAAAATAAAAGCACAAGCTGCCTTTGAAAGTGCATACCGGTGAATCAGCATCCCACGTAGAAGTAGCCTCCCCTAAACGGAACACTCCACTATAACCCTTAACCAAACCTTGATATCTGTATAAAAAAAGGCCATGAGGGGAAGTCATGTTCAAAAAAGAAAAAAGGTCACCCTTTGAGGTTGTGGGTGAAAAAAGGGAGGCAGCAAAAAGGGCACTGGTCAATGCCATATAGACTGTGCATAAAACCTACATAGAAAAGTATGTATGATGCTTAATGAAGAAATTCTATTTCAATCTTACCTCTCTACCAACTTTGTAGCTTTACCAACACACACAATCAATAAACCAGTTGCCATAGGATCAAGCGTTCCAGCATGCCCCACCTTCAATTCAAAATGAAAATAATTAGAGAGCTCAGTGATTAAATGCAGATGCAATGGTGTCAAAAAGTTACACCTTTTTCACTTTGACCAGGCGACGCAGCTTTCCACAAACTGTAAATGAAGTCCATCCTGTTTTACAATCAGAACATGACTATTTTTTTAATAAAAATAGAGCTTATGTGATTCACAATTTGACATTACAGGTTTAAGTGTTAAATTAGAGAAGAAATTAACCACAGTCGGGCAGGCATGTGGGGATAATAAAGAAATTTAATGAAAGAACGCAGCCAACTCAAAAACAAATAACCAAGGGACAAAATAAGGATTGCTGGGTTTTGCAATAAGGATGTAATTACCCTTAGCCATATCATGCTCTACATAATGGTATACCCAATTGCAACACATTACAAAACAAGTATCAGATGAGGTTTGTCAAATTAACAGTCCACCTTTTCTGGTGCAAAAAAGGTTAAGAACTGTTTTGGATTATGGGAAATAGATAGATGCCATATGTTTTCAACATGCCACCTCTTCTACAGAGGAAAAAATACTCCTAGATTTTCATTCTTGACACATAGAAACTTGCTTAATAACCTAGGAGGTTAGCTGCAAATATGACATACTGTCAAAGCCTGGTATAACCATCTTCGGATCAGCGGACAAATCATTTTCTTTTTACCTAAATGTTAGGTACACAGATTCCACTATATTTCTCTTTTCTGTTCTAATCATTGGCAAATATGTGCAGTATCAGCAAAGGGGAAACGTAGATCCTCTCTCTTTTACCTACATCTTCAGCCTCCAATATAAGCCCAAATAGTTTGTAGCTGTTTAGTTTATGACTGGTCCTCAAAGCATAGAAATAATGGTGCTGCTCAGATTCTCCGGTAGTGAATTCCAATTTAACTCTATCCTTGTTCACGTTCTTTTGACATGATATTAAAACAAAATGCAACTTCCCCTTTGAACTAAATCCTTTTTTTCAGATAGTGTGCCGATATTGAGAAGGAATGGCCATCATGGCCGCAGTGAACAAATTCGTTTGGTTTTCCACAATTGTGCGCTGAAACCGATGTTTCATTCTTTACTGGTTTACTTTCCTAAATTCCAAAATGTTAATTCAAACCTTCCTTCATTTATTACAAAAAATGCATAACCATGAAACCAAATAACAAAAATAAGCTTTTAACTCACCTTTAGGCTTATTAACCAAAACCACAGTCCCATAAGGACCATCCCACCCTGGTGGAAGAGCATTCCTTGTAGAAAGATAAGGATCTCCAGTATCCACTTCATTATCCTTATTGGGCACTTTTTTCAAACACTGAAAGAATTCCTCCACTTTCCTCTCTGTAACATCCTTCTTATCATTCAAATTAGTCCCTCCCTCACCCTTCTCCTCTTCGTCAAAAAAAACCAACCGTTTATCTTCCTCCCCCCCTCCAACCCCACTATGATCTATCTCCTGCTCTCCTCTCTTAACCCCACTTTTGGTCTTCTTTGGTTTCCCACTTTGATTTACATTATTTGAGTCTTTAGGATCAAGAAATGCCTTGTCAAGGCATTGGTCAGGGAAATATTTCTTCTCCAGTTGATAAACCATCTTATAATGCTTATCTTTCTCCCATGGATAAGCAAAAGCATCATAAAAATATAACTCCTCCTCTCTCTTATGTAACCTATGAAATTCTACAACTTCAGGCTTCAACTCTACAAAACCCCCTTCATTTTTCTTATTTTCCTCATCAGAATCTGACCCATACATTCTTTTCCTCCTCTTTCTATAATACTTTCTTTTAGCCTTATCCATGTCATCTTGAGACAGTTTTTGATCAACCCATGAACCAAGACCAGGTTCTGCATCTGGGTTTTGAGTCGAGTCGGAGTCCGAGTCGGATTCCGATTCCGGTCTAGTGCCTCGAGCAGGTTGTGGACGAGATTGGAGTCGTTGGGGCTGAACTGGGCGGTTAATGATCATCTCATATTGAAGAGGGCATCTAGTAGAAGTGGTGGAGAAGAGATTTTGATATAGTAAGAAGATAGGTTTGTTTAAGAGAGTGGATCTTTTTGATGGAAAGAGAGAAAGATAGAATGCTGCTTTCGTTGTTGTTGAAAAGGCCATTGGTTTTGGAAGGAAGCAGAGCAGAGGAAGTGATTTAGCCATTGATGATTAGTTCAGTTTCTTCTTCTTGTTGCCGCCGCTGCTGTTAGTTTCGGTGGTGTTTTGGGGGTTTTTGGCATGGTTTTAGGATTTCGCAGTTGCTCTAAGATGTGTGTCTGTCTTCTGTTTTAAAGTCATGGTTGTTAAAATCGGTTAGACCCGGGTTAGGGTTCATGCATGCTACTATCGAAAAAAATAATTAAAAAAGAAAAAATCAATCCATAAAAAACCCTGATAGGGGCTTATAAGTGTGTGGGTGTACTTAGCCTTCGTTTTTTTCAAGGAAAAATATATGAATTTAAAAAAAAAAATCAATCCATAAAAAACCCTGAAATAATTGATTTTAAATAATAATAAAACAAATATTTAGGTGTCAACGCGCTCTAAAAAAGGGACTTATTTAAAAATTTATCAAAATTTTAATATCAATTTAATCTTTTATCGGGTTTTATTTGATTTATTTATATATTATTCTTAAAAATAGATTTTTATAAAGAAAAATCAATAAAAGACTTCATAAAAAGTACTTAATTAAATTTAATTTAGAGGATTAACAAGATAAAAGAATATTGTATAGGAACGTAAATGAGACTTAATATGCAGTTGGTGGACTTATTTGAAGTTTGCCCAAATCCTAATAACATGCTAAAATTTGACACACCGCGCTCAATTTCCTCTCTCTTGCAATTGCATCCTCCTTAGTCCCACAGACCCCTTCCTTTTTGCGAAATTTTGGTAATTCGCGCTCCAACAAAATGGACTCGGCTTGGGCTCCACAAGATGGAGAAGAGTGGGAGCTCCGCCACGACGACGACGGTTTCACCTACAAAATCCTCAAGCGCCAACGCGTCACCGACCCATCTGCCGCTGTTTCACAACTTCCACTCGCAGATCCAAAAGCTGAAGCGAAGCGAAGGAGAGAACGCAAAAGAAACACGCTCTTGAAACTCAAAAATCAGTACCAAAGTGAGATCCACAAGTGGGAAGTTTTATCGAATACCTTGCGTTCAATGCAAGAAAAGAACAAAGAAGTGAACCAAGCTGCCTCGCATTTGGGTTCCAGTAATTCTTCTGTGGTAAAAAAGAGCGAGGATTCTTCTGGGTCGTTAGTTGATGAGTTTCTCTTGCAGGTAAAGGAAATGGGTTGCTCTGGTTTTAGGGTTTTTATTTTTCTTTCTTTCTTTCTTTACCCTGTTTGGTTTTGAATATTTCAGGCGGAGACTCAAGAGGCAATAATCAGTGACATATCAAATTTATGCGATGTAGCCGAAGCAATGTGTGATGCCCAGCAAGAACAGTTAGTTCAATCATTTATTGATCTGCCAGTCTGGTCTTCGCCACGTGAGCTCATGAAATCCCTCTGCGACGATTAAGTCTTATTTTGTGGTGGTAAAAAGAATATTCTTGTGAAGTTGATGCTCACGTAGTGAAATATTTGTCCTGTAGATCTTTTGGTTCTCAATGTAAGTTTTCTTGGTGCTTTTCTAATGTTATGTGATCATGTAAATTAGTAGAAATTGTGTCTTAGAGAAATTTCTGTGAGAGAAGGATTTTTAGCTAGTATTGTGGTATATTCGAGTTAGTGAAATCTGTATTCGTTAACCTTGAGCACTGGTTTACTTTCCACCAGTGTAGAAAGATGTCAAAAACTCTCTCACTATGGTTGCAATGATTAGAGATGGTGAAAGAATGTGGCCGGATCTCATGCCTGTATTTTTCCATGCACAATGAAAATTTCAGTGCAGATTGGTTTCGAATTAATTGTGTGATGCTCCTGGTTTCCAAGCATCTCATTTCATTAGTTCGTATGGATGAATTTTGGTTCTATGACTTGCTGGTGAACTTAAGGTCCGTGGTCTGTAGACATGTGCTTTAATTTCAGGAGTGCTTGTTCTTATCCCCGACTTTGCCATGATTTGATGATTATTTTGGTGAGAAATGGCATTAATATGTCATTAACTGATATGCCTGAAACTAATTAGCTGTTGATACTTCTGGATCCAGAAACTCAAAACACCTTTTCATGCAAGATCATGTTTCTGAAAATCTCTTGCATTGAACCTTGGATGCGCGCTTACTTAACTTATTTTCTTCACGAATGATTTATATCGTGAAGGTGAAGGTAATCGGTGCTTGGAACTCAATTTATGAGCTTCAGATTAGTTTAGCCTTTTTTTGAGCCTGCATATTACGGCAACAAAACTTGATGACAGTTTGATTTCACAAAGTCTCCCCAGGAGAATTGTATGGTGGAATAAAGTAAATTCATATTTTTCTTGTCAGAATCTCCTCACTTCATGCTTTCTTGCTCATTTGGATTTCAATGGGAAAATGCCATTGTGAAGTAGGTGTGTGTCTCACAAGAGACCAGATACACAAAATTGATCATAGAGTGTTACCATGAATCATGCGCAGCTGGGGCATAGAGATAAATGATTCACAGGGCGAGGTGGGCAAGGGCTTTCTGATATGGGGATGGAACAATCCATGGCTGTGCCCTCCTGCAGTAAGACAAGTGATCAGAATAGTTCCCATGTTATTAAGAATTCACCTGAGTTTATATTGAGAGCTGCATATCCCATGGATCTGATTCTATTGAGTTTAAACTAAAGAAGGCTATTTTTCAAAACTTAAACCCAAGGTTCTGGTAAGATAACGTGATCTCATTATGGGAAGCTTCAATCTAAGGTTGTCAATTCTGTTTTTGGTTAGTGTTTTATTTATTCAATTAAGATAGAATGTTTTGGTTTCGGAGCGTTTCGGCGTACTGTTTCGGAGTTGTATTGTTTGTGTGTGTTTGTATTAATTCAAAAACAAGTTCAAATCCAAACATAAAATTATTTAGAATTATGAAATTTAATCTAAAAAAAGATAATAAAATGATTTTTCTAAACAAAATTATAAACATGTATAATATACGAGAATATTATTATCAGTCTCGCAACGTCACTACATTCTCTGATTGTTTTGAAATTTTAACATACTATGTATAAATATGTCAAGATTCTTCATAAAATTTCATCTCAATCTAACCGAAACGTTTTGGCTGATATTAGGACGAAAAATCCGGAATGGACCGGAATTTAAACCAAGATAAAAATGATGTTATTTTATCTTTTTTCCGACCGATATTAGGCCAAAAAATCCGGAATGGACCGGAATTTAAACCAAGATAAAAATGATATTATTTTATCTTTTTTTTAACTAGTACAAAACATTTCGGTAATTTCAACCAAAACAGAATGAAACTGACTGCCCTGCTTCAAACCATTATCGGTCTCATTAATTACTGAGCTCCATAGCATTACTGTGATTGAAAGAGGAAGATTGCAAAAGACAAGGTAGGCAGGCAGGCATTCCAAAAGCCTTGATGCATCAATAACAAATCTTTCACAAGAGAGTTGTGCGTCCCTGACCGTTAGCCTTCTGTCAAACTAGAGTGGATAGAATTTACTGTTGTAGATGAAGCTGGATTAGTATCATCCATGGTGTCATAATTCCACAGAGAACACGAAGTTTGACAGCCAACTACAACAAGATGTGATTTTGGCATAAAATCAAAGCAGCATTGGGCAAGTAACTTGGATCAAAACTTTCAATAGGGTGAGAGGACGAGTTTTTATTTTTGAAGTTCCATAAAAGCATGCTGAGGGGATGTTTTCAAGAGCAAAATGACATGCCAGAAGAGTAACAGGGGGCTAAAAGATAAAACCAACACAGAAGAGACCTTCGAGCTCGGATTTTTTGGTTTGTTAGCCTGCATCTCGCCCATTAAAAGCAATTTTGATGATTTATGAAGCTGCCAAGTTCAAGTTTTCTATTGCTTTTTGACAAATCCCAGCATCATTAGTGCAACGGATCAAGTAATTTGATTGATCTGATCAATCGTTCTCATGGACAAAGCATATGTAGCTATTGCTTCGGAGCCCAGGAAGAGATCCGGCAGGGTTGATGAATCCAGGATGTGATTTGTCAGCACACAATTACTTCATTTTTAGCTCAGACCCCACGATAGGGGGGGCGACTTTATGCTAAAGGATGGGTTGATGAAATTCCAACTCTTAATTGTTTTGCTAACAAAGAAGGGTGATCATGGAAGGCATGCTTTAGAAAGAAAAAAAATGGAAGACGAGGGTTTTCCAGATGCAACTTGAGCACTGCATTTGTATGACTATTGTTGAAATTTGTGTTGGGTTGTTTGTGATATGTGCAGGTGAAGAGTTGCAGAAAACAAGAGCAGTAAAGCTTGGACTTGAAGAACAAGAACAGCACACAAGGTATTCGATGAATTGTCTGTATCTTTATTCATAGAATGCATGTCTTTAAATACATGAAAGAAACTAAACAAACTTCCTAGTAATCTGCCACTAATCGTAGTGGACAAGTGCTGCCACTAACTCAGCATCAACCCTAAACCATAGTGGACAACTGCCACTGACTCAGCAACAAAATAAATAAGATAATATCTTCTCAACAAAAACTAGATTATTTTTTTTTCATTATTCATCTTAATGAGAGAGCAAAGAACAATATCGCCAATACTGCTGGTGAATACTGAAATTTCTTAGCCTGACAGGGTTTTGAGATCATCTTCATTCAGATATGAAGGAACAACTTTCACAGGTTGAATAACAAAACCGGCTTCCTCACAAGCATCCTCCAGAAGTTTTACTTGTGAAGGCCCATCAGGGCAGAATACAACCACGGCTCCTCCACTACCTGTAAATTTTGAAGCAGCACCCACCCGTCTGGCCACCTCCACCATTTCAATGTTTAAAGAACCAAGAGCATCATCTCCGAACATGCTCCTGTAAAACAATTTCGTATCAGCTAGGTTAGTATGGTTATAAAATGCCTGAATCATCTTACAAAAAACAGAGACACCATTTGTTCCGGAAAGTAGAAGGTAACAGCGAGAGCAATGAAAAATTATTGAGACAAAGATACCCATTATTTTCTTTGTTTCTTACTCCTAACAAATGACATTATTGAAACAAAAGTTAATATTACAGATACGACCTCGATAAGGAACTCCATTGCAACCACTTTAGCACAAGGACAAAAACAAAATCATGTTCTATGACATGAAAGGGAAGAAATGACAGGATTTGCTTGCATCTAACAATGTGAGTATTAACAATTTTAACAAGGAAGATTTTCCGGAGAGAAATCATCATCAGAACCCAATCAATTTAAATCTGCCAATTCAGAGTCATGGTCCACAAGGTTGTGAATCATTAGCAACCTTATCAAACTTTTAGGATGAAATATTTCAAGTGATTGAAAAATAACAGCCAGGCACACATGATGACACAACTGTTCGTTGTGGAGTGAAACACTATTATCAACATTATATTAATGGTAACGGACTCTTCCTTTTCCATTAAAACTATGGTTGGCATAAACAAATGATGCTCATAAGAATAGCACTTTTGTTCCCAAAACTGTTTTCATTTTCAAAGTTTCCGATAAACATGCAAATATTGTAACGTGAAAGCTTTAACGGTATTGAGACACAAAATCCCTGAAGAGCTCATTTCTCTTCAAATCTGATCTAAACCGATCAGAAGCAGAAATATATTACCTTCGAAGGTCAAAATTTCGATTCATCAGATCTGCAAGTTTGGAATAATCCTTTTCAAGTATTGCAGTTTGTCCTTGTAAAGCTAGATCTGCAACTTCCACCATTGATGATACAATAAACTCATCACCATCAAGCCACCTTTTCCGAACTGTGCTATGTACCTGTACTTCAAAACAGACAGAAGATAATATCAAGTTCAAAAAAATATAATCATTGAATGAAATATTAAAGCCATGCCATTAAATGAATATTAGACAAAATCACTCTCTTGCATAGAAGCTCCTGGTACAAGCTTGTAGTGCATGGCCTTTAAAAATGTCTGAAAGATATCTACATGTAGCCAGAACTTTAACAAAGAAAGGAGTTGCTACCACACGAGAGAGAAACAGAGGCGCTACTATTTAACACACAAAGCAGGCATGAAAGACACATCTGTTAGAAATTGCTGGGGCCAATAGCAATATTAATGAGAACCTCGTTGCACTTTCAAGACATGTTGTCCTTTCTATAGAAGAGAAACTACATTTGGGCACAAAACCAAAATCATTCATGACCACATCAGCAGGAATGATAATTCCATGCAGCCACCAATTCATGTATATTCCCTGTGAGTTAACGAAGAGAGTATCTAAGTCAAGGACAAGAAGAAAAGTAATCAAAATATGCTAACCTTCCCAGAATCACTTGGGTTCTCAGCATAGATGAGCTGGAGAGGTGGAAGAAGACTGATATCCATTGGTGTATAGACACCATGGCCAAACTTTTCCAGGTGATCTTTAGTAAAATCCTGCAGATGAGTGCGTAACACATGTGAATCATTATATTTTAACCAGTTTGTTTAACATGTTTGCATTAGCACCTACCATGTAAACAAGGCCCCCGTAGACCTGGGCCACTCGATCTTGAAGACCAGCTATAATTCCAAGTTCTTTCTCTGCACTTAGTATAAGGTCAGGCCTGATTTCTACTTTGACCAAGTGCCTGACTCTGTAGAAGTCAAGAAGGCAGTTTAAGGCTGCACATACAATTGCACTAGAACCTGACAGTCCTGTCTGAAAGGTCAAAATTATAAGTTCAGCCCTGTTTTGCAAAGAATTTTGAGAAAAAAAGGAAAGAAAGAAAGAGCAAGGAAATTGCTTTCCGTACTACTCTACACGATCTGAATACATATATGACTGCTGCATCCCATTTTCATTCGAAACCAAAACAATGGCTTAAAATATAGATCTCAAGAAAAGATCAGAGAATAAATAGGATGAAGAAAAGTGGACGTACCTGGCGAGGAATGTTGGTGTCATATGATAGAGTAAAGTTTTCCTTGCTAAGCTCAATATTATTCTCATTGCAATAGTTGTAGAAAATCTTACAAATTGACATCAGCAATCTTACACCTCCATAGTAACCCTCAGTTTGCAACCGTTTCACCTGACAAATAAAATGACACATACACATTGGTAGACAGCAAGATAAAGATGCAACAATCACAACACAACAAAAACAGCAAAGAGAGAGAGAGGGAGAGAGGAAAGAAACCAGGTGATCAAGGCCTGAGAATTGGACAAGATCATGAGTAGGATGTGGGGTGATGATGAGATGATGAGAGGGCTGTAGCTTGACAGTGGCCCAGAAATTGGCAAGGCTGAAAGAGATGGTACGGCCATAATAAACATCACTGGGATTACCTAAGAGACCCGCGCGTGCATACACTTTGTGTTCGATTTCATTCCCTTTTCTTGGTGATGGTGATGGAGACTCATCCATCGTGCCTGCCTTTTTCTTTTTTTTGCAGATTCGCGAGGGGAGAGTTGTTTTTTGTTTGGTGAAAGTGTTTCAGTTTGAGTTTGCGTGGGGTTCGGTCGGTTGCTGACTTGTTTGTCTTGAATGAAGTTTGGTTTCTTTTAATATTTAATTTAATTTATTTGGATTAGGATGTGACTCACAGTCTTGACCAGATGACGAGACGGTTGGTGTGATTGATTTGAAAGTCTCTCTTGGAGGATTGCCAGCACCGCACACGCTTTCTTTCTTCTTATTTTCTTATACTAAAATAAAACCTTTTCTTTTTCTACTTGTTGATTATATTTAGATAATTTTATCGTTTTTAAAATAGTGATAAAAATTAAATTTTAAAGTATTTTTTATTTAAAAACATATTGTAATTTTTTGTTACATCAACACATTAATTATGAAAATCCAAAAATATCAAAATAAACTATTTAAAACAAAAAATAATCAAATTAAACAAACACCACTTTCATAATGCAGTATTATCTGTCATCTATTTCTTGCTAAGAAGAGGAAAACACGATCTCCTTCATCTCTATTTTTATACATTTTGTTACTTTCCCAAACTCTTAACGTTGTATTCAATGTAAAGAATATGGGGTTCATTTTCCAGAAATGGCATGCATTGCGAGAGACAAAATAAATAAATTACTTAAAAACTCAATTGCATGCATGCATGTTCGCATTGCGAGAAGAAAGAAAAGATTGATTAAAAATTCAATTGCATAAGACCAGTTTTTGATTCACGAATTCCTGCGTCACAGACAATAATTTAGTTACCTGTACAATTCACCAGAAATGTACAAATTGAGTGTCAACAGAAAAGGAACTTGCCAGGATTTCAAATATTAAACAAGGAAACATCAGTCTTCCTCCTTTTCGCTGTCTTCAGGCAGCCCCATGTCATCTCCAACACCTTCAAGTAGTTTATCCACATCCTCTCCAAGCTCCAATAACCTTGCGCTCAGCTTTTCGACCCGGCTCTGTTCTTGCCCAAGGCATACTAGCAAATCATTCAGCTCTGCTTCGCTCTCCTTCTGGGCTTCTTCCCTGGCTTCCGCTTTTATCGCCTCAACGTCTGGAGGTGTTGAGGCTCCCCCACTCTTCAAGGCTTTCACTTCCTTCTCCAGATGGAAATTGGCCTGTTCAAGACTGTTGTAGGCATCAGATAGGCTCTTCAGATCAGACTCCATCTTTCCAGCTAGATTCTGGTACATGGATGCCTCTGATTCTATTTTGGCTTTCTCTGCCTTGAGCATCTCGATTCGTTGAGATGCTTCCTGAAGATCTCTCCGGAGTGTCTCTGCCTGGACTCTGTCGAAGCCCCCACTTGTCCTTTGCTCAGGTTGAGAAGAGACACTCCCACCTGTCTTGGCCAAGTTCTCAGCCAAAGTTGCATTCCGACCAAGAAGATTCTAAAGAAACAAGAAAAATATAAACTGACAAATCAAATACATTTCCCTGCAGCTCAAAAATTCTTTTTTTTTAAAACAAACAGATAAATAAATAACAGTTGCAACTGTTATGAATCTCCCTGCAACACATAATGAATGACATAACAAGTTACCAACACAAATTAGAATGGCTTGAAGCAATCAATCAACAACAGCAACCATAATACAAAGACACTAATTCCCATGATAGTAATGTATGTGAGCAATAATTTAATTATAGGAACAGAGTGACGTTCTGATCCACAGGTTCTGATCTAAATAATAGGGATGGTCACTTCTAGAAAGAAACCAAAAGCCTAAAACACTTTACGCGATAACATACAAGAGGTCAGATAAGAATACTTGTAACAGTGGAGCAATTTTCTCTCCATCACATTTCTCCCTCATCACAGAATCAATCATCTTAGTTGTTCCCTTTTCCCACTTTTGGATAAAAAAATTTATGTTATAGCTTCACCATTTGATGCTCAGTTTACCAAGCAACATAACATTTTACCCATCCAGTAAAGCTGAGTACATCTAACATGCCCGTAATCTATCAAGAAAATTTTAAAAGGTCCAGGTCACTTCAAAGCCAATTAACTTTTCTCAAGGTTTTTTGGTGCCCATCATTGCATCTGAAGGATTAAGATAAGACTGCTGAGAACCCATGACTAGCTCCAACTTCATTTAAATGTAAGGAAAGATATAACTAAACAAGGTAGCTCATGCTAAGCCATTTCCTTTTGTCTTTCAGGATGACAAGCTGTATCCAGAAATGATTGAGTTGAAAAGGTAATGCATCTCTAAGACATAAAAAGTACCTGTATCTCAGAGCATTGCTTCTGCACAAATGATTTCAGCCGTTCTATGTAGTCTTTGTCACTTTCTCCTCTCTTTAGCTCCAATTCTGCAGGAACAACAGCCACCTCACTCTTTGGACGACTATATACATCTACAATTGTTTCTCTGATATTTCCTTCCAAACTCTTGACAAAGTTGACAAAATGAGAATCAAATACTGATGAAAGAATAGGATGATCCTCGTTCTTATGGTCAGATGAATCCTGCTCATCGACATCTTCAATTTCTTCCATACTAGCAGCAGCAGATCTTGTCAATGGTTTATGAGGCTTTGTTGTCTTAACAGGAGAGAAAAGGAAGCTCTTCATCATTTCATCAAACTTAAGAAAGTACGATGTGAGTCCAATCTTCTGACTAATGGCATCAACTACTGTAAAAGCATCCTTTCCACTCTCACCAGACTTGTTGTAAATAACACACTCCCCCAAGAGAACTGCTGCCAACCCCCTTGTGCACGTGGTTGCAGATGGATTTGACACCAACTCAAGCAAATATGTTAGATGGGGACGTGAAGCTAGGAAGCACTGTGCTGCATTGGGGCAGTCAGCTAGCCAGGTCACCAGCAATTTCAAAATAATTGGTTGCACATATGAGTTCTCTTTTGTACTTGTTTTTCCATCTTTATTTTTCATGTTGGAAGCAAGGGCCAAGTATTTAACCATGCGGTGCATTAGTGGCTCTGAAGCTCCTAGGGATGGTGTGGGTGACTCAAGCTCAATGCGCAGAACCTGCAAGTGTTTTCTTGAAATCAGATAATCTCGAAAAAGATAGGAGGGGAAGGGGGTTCACAAATCAATGGCAGAAAACTACACATGCGATGGGGGGGAAACCACTTCCACTCTTGCTTCTCCCTTGTGGTGGTATATGGGAGAAAACTTTTACTAGTACATGTGCACACTTCACTTACCTAATTTATCCAAACCCATACTCATATTATCTCCCCGCATGGATTCTTGATCAATAGTTTCCATATATAATTGTTTTGGCTCAACAATCAATAAGGTGGTAAAACGAACATTAAAAAAGCAGACCCTAAATTTTGGATGTATGTTGAAGGTGAAGTGCAATAGACTTTTGAGGACTTCATTTCCAGGTGCTTTTAAGCATCAATTTACCAACCCCGAAAAAAAGGAACACGTTAAAGAGGACACTTGGAAAAAGAAATAAAGCAGCAAACATAAAAAAAAATGCAACTCTTGCATCCATGAAAGCAACAGCTTTCACATGTTATGTATCATTAAAGATGATGTTTGGGTTTTCACTTCAAAAGAAAAACATTTATCAGAATTCAAAACAGGAAAGGAATGTGGAGAACAGAAATTCAATCCATGGGTCAGATACAGGATGACATACTTTGAGATGCATGTGTCATGATAATTTTAAAAGAAACAGTCTAAATCCATGGAAACAAAACCTAAATTCATGAAAGACAGATGAAAAATTACAAACAAATCCCCTTAAGCCGTAACTGCACCCTTGATTTGTTTCAAAATCAACTCATTGACAAGCCTCAGTTTATAGCACCAATACTTCTTGTGTCCATCTCTAGTCACTCCATTCCCACTTCTTAAATTCATTTCCAACCTCCAGTCTATCAGGTCAAACCTTTCTTAACTGTAGATTACAAACCAACTAAGAACTATTCTTAATCACCTTACAACACTGCTCATTAACAGATCAAATGCTAATGAGTGCAAAAGCGCATGCTATTCAAGTTGTTAGTGTTTGGCAGCATTATCTGATAACTCATCAAAAAGATCAATCAAGAGAAAGAAAATGAAACCACTTGGTCTAGTTGAATCTCTCTTCTAAAGATGATTCAACTTTTAATGCAGGAAATCTACTGTTCAGTTTTCCCTCAGTTTTTTCACTTTCTGAATAATTTCAGTAAACAACAGGATTTTTTTTTCATTGGGAAAAATTGTTTTTAAATCTATTGTTTGGGGCCTTTTATTTCTAATGATTGTATCTTGTGACCGCAAATCTTTCCTAGGAGAATTAAAAAGGTATGTGCAAAGTGGGTCTAAATATGAGCTAGAGAACAAGAGTTATAATGGTGATGGTGTTTGAAACGGGTTTGAATTTTTGTGGCAAATGGAGAGGGATGAGATACCAAAAGTCTGAAATATGAAAGAGAGAGACAGATCTGAGATCAAATAAAATAAAAGAGACAGAATTGAAAACAAATAAAATAAAAGAGATGTAGTGGTAAGTTTGACTAGCTTCGCATGGATGCAAGCTTTTAGCTGGTGATTTTGAGAGTCTCATTTTAATATCTTGAATATCATTTTTCAGTCCCCCATCCATGTTAAAACAGACAAAGAAAAATAAGAGATTGCATACCCTTTCCTTGCACTGGATATTGTCCCTGAGTACATGAGAAAGCACACTCGCAGCCCTGCAACAAGTCTGGAGTTCAAAAGATTAGATTGATGGTTAACATGCAGCAAGTACCAACAAGTATATTTAATGCTACATAACGTGCAAACAACATTTAGGAGTAGATGCAAATTTGATGAGACCATTTCAGGCATTTCTATTACTGTTTCTTTTTCATTGGATATTATGCAATACCAAAACACTGTATTACCTCAAGATCACCATCACTTTCACCCAAAGTAAGACCATGTAACAGCATGCTGTGGAAAAAATTAAAGATAAGCCATAAAAAAAATATTTTTAAGTGTGGCAGTGGAGTTTAATTAAGGCAATAAAACTCAATACAAATCCTGGTTCAAAATAAACTAATTTAAAAGTGTGCACTAGAAGTATACAAACCTTCCAAATGACATTCTCACATCCTCTTCAATGGGAGCATTAGTCATTGAATATGGTTGAGGTATTAATGTGGATGCTAACATTGTTTGACCATCAGAGTTTCTCTGAGAGAGAAAAATACAAAATAGTCAAATAAGATTTGGAGGCAGTAATGGATTGCATTTTTAATAGCACACATATTAAGAATGTAAATAAATGATAGAATTAGCATAATCATCAACTAAATTAACATAACCCAAAAAAAAAAGGATTGTACACAGAAAACACATGAATTAACCTCACAAAAGCTCTTAAAAACATGGTCAGCTTCAATGAACTCTTGCGCACTGGATGTCCGCAAAATGATTCGAAGAATAGAGTTCAAAGCAGGTTCTACTTGTGGCTCCTCACCAAGAACTTTGCTTGAAAGAGTATCAAGATTCTTTGGGTGTCCCACAATCAAATCAGCAATGCACCGCAATGCCTGCCAAAGTGAATGATCTTTGAGTAAATGAACAAGACTGTTAGGAAATACTTAGAATAAATCACCATCTAGAAGAACCAACAAAGCTTTATACCATATGATAACCCAGTCTTTCACAAATTTTATTCATTTGAGATGACTATAGTGCCTTATTTTACAATGACAACAATTAGAAGGTCCAAAACTTACCGCACAGCGTACAGGAATAGGAGCCCATTGGCTTTCAACACCCAATAATAGAAGATAGTCAAACACTTTATTCTGCAATCAGATTGACAGATTTAGGATGGAGTATTATTATACTATCAGAAATTATCGGTGCTGATAAGTGAGCTTGTAACAAACCTGGACCAGGACTGTTCTATTTGTCAGCTTATTCGTATCTTTTCCAGGATCAGATTCTGAACCTCCCATCAATAACAAATTAATTGTTTCCAAGGCACTGAGCAGATTAATTGTCTACTGGCAAGACATTTGTATCAGAAACAGAAAAAATCACCGGTAAGGCTTCCAAGACAACATGCATGAACATCTAGAATGCTCAAACTACAGAAGAAATATTAGCATTATTGGCAGTCAACTGTCTAACCTTCTGTTGGGTAAAACTGTAAGAACTTCCACGTAGCTTCAAAATTGATATTATAGCATCAAAGCCCAATGTCTCCCTCAGGAGTACCTAAAAATCACGCAAAATTTTAGTGGCTCAACTGGAACGCGTGCATCAGAAACGATACCAGAGAATCTACAAACCTGATTGGAAGCATTGTTGCGAAGAAGATTGTTCAGTAGTTCAAGACAGTCCTGTGTAAAGACCATTGTAAGATTACATTAGCAATGTGTTATGAGATTTTTTTCAAACTTATAGAAATAAATTAGGCTAGACTACAGATATAACAAGGGATGTTTTCATTTTATGCTCCAGACATAGAAAAAAAAACAAAGTCACAATATTATGTTAGAGCATGTCTTCTGATAGATTAACTGTGATAAAAGATTACCTGAAATTTGAACCTTTTCCCATCCCCATACCCCATCCCAGATGGGAAAAAACAAAAGATACTAGATAATATATATATATATATACACATACATATATATATATATATGGTATTCAATTTCAGCATCTAGTTAAAGAAAAATGAAACAATAATTTTTTTGTGTTCAGTTTTTCATCATTTACTGAATGCATTTCTCAAAATTCTCACAATAGAAGCAAATACCCCAAATATCAGTGGGCAGCATCAACAGGAAACAAGCTAAGACCAGTTCATGGTTACGAGAATCCTACCAGCCGGTTCAATTCAGGTCTCAAAACATTGGCCACAAATGCATGTCAAAGTGGCCTCGGTAATCAATAGCTATGATCAGAATGTGATGAAGAAAATGAAAAGTTAAAGACATCAGAGTCTGAAAATGCACATAAAAAAAGGGAAAAAAAACTTGAGCTTTAGATGAGAGTTGTGCAAAAGAACTACATAATTTACAGTTAGAGCCAACAAAAAAAAGGGCTTATGTACAGGGACAGGTGATCTAGCAGCATACAAAGCTAAACAAGTTAAAAGGACTAAATTAAAATTAAGATGAACGAGAATCACCTGCACAACAACACCGCCTTCTGAACCTCCCTCCTCTTTGATAATGCTAAATATTTTCTCAAATGCACCTTCAAAGACTAAAATTTTTTGAATCTCCTAGATATTACAAAAATAAATTAGTACGTAACAGAGCAATACGCAAACCAGCATGTGTTTGGTTATAAGAAAGTAAAAAAATGGGTGTAAGAGATGACAAAGAAAGAAAGGAAAACCCTCACCTCAGCTTCTCGAGTCAGGTGAGTAAGAAGCAGCAAGGCCTCATTTCTTATAACCTGAAAGCAGACTAGAAATTATTTCACAAAAAAGCACAATGGCATATATATAAAGCAAAAAAACTTGAAACTAATTTCATTTTTAAAGTTTCATAAAGCAAAGAACATAGGGGGGGGGTTGTGTCAGGTCATCACCTTACTCTTTATATGAAAGTTCTACATTGAAATGAAACCCTAGGCAACTAAGAACTTCTTAACAAAGAAATAGCTGTTCGGTTAAGAGTTTTGAACCTCACGATCCATGAGCATATCCATGAGCCGAGTTATACCACGTGGAATGGTCAGAATCGCTTCCTGTAACCTGAAGAGGAACTCAGAAAAAGTCTTTCCAGCATAACTAGAAAAATGAAAAAGAAGATAATTGTTGTAAATCCATACCTATTTTGAGAATTTGTGAGAAGCGCGGTCAAAATTTGAAGGGTATAGTATCGCACATAGAAATCTTCTTCTGACTGCCAAAAGAAACAATCAATCAAACAGCAAAACAAACTGCAATTAGAAAAGTCTCATTTGAACTAGAAATGTTAGAAAATACATATACAGTACTCTCACCAGTAAACTGAGAAGGAGAGAGATGTTTTCTGCTTCCCGTGAAAGCAAATCAGTATTCATTAAAGCTGGTTGGACCTCATTCTGTGGCCCTTTTGCATGATCAATAGGCGTCAAAGCACTAACAAGAGTTTCTAGGGCACCTCGAATCTGCTCGGAATAACATTCATTTTAGTACATAATGAATATGGCAAAGCAAATTATAAGGTTAAAAAAAATCCATAATAACCAATCAAAGAGGCAAAGAAATGACCATAATGGCATATTAGGAGACCAAAAACTTCAAAAAAAGAATGAATAAACTTCAGCTAGCAAAAGAGAACCATCAATCCCAAGACTTGATAACGATGCAGATCAGATTATTGGAAAATACAGGACTATCACAGCCAACCACTATACAATACAATGGTCTAGCAAAACAGATCCTTCATTTTTATTTTTCCACCAACATATAAGATAATAAATGCATTCTCAAGCAACATGTCAATCAAAAAGGGCAGAAGGCAAAAAAGAGAGAGAAAGGGCAAGAAAGAAAGAAATAGAAAAGGAAAAGGGAAGTAAAGGATAAGGAAGAGCAGACTGGAAACCATTTCAACATCATCTCGTTCCTCCTTTAAGACACCCATAAGTACAGGAAACCCTGCAAGAAAAGTAAACGACACAAATCATCATATGTCAAATATAATTCAATCAAAAAGAGAGAGAGAAAGAAGCACATACCCATTGCTCCAAAAGCTAGCTGCGCACCACGACTTTCAGCAACAACAGACTGGAGCTCAGCCATGGCATTCCTCCTGTCGTCTGGTAGGACACCATTGCTTATCCGATCAAGTAACCTTTCAACATAGCTACGGACACAAACCATGTCAGAAAGAAATCACCCGACAACCCCAACTAATAAAATAAAAGCAAAACCTAATGATCAAAATAACGGTAAACAAGATGCTACTCCATACAAGATAAATCAACAACACCAAAGCAGATACAGCATGAAATTCTCCAACATTAACTCAAAAAAAAAAAAAAACAGTTAATTTTGTTTACCTGTCTTCATTAGAACCAGAATTGTCGTTGCCGAAAACAAGCCCAACCATTCCCTTGATCATCAAAATAAAAAAAAAGATTTATATATCAATTAAAGAGCATGCATTATAACAACTAAAAAAGCGCAAGTGTGGTGATAAAGATTAGAGGAAGAAATTAAGAGAGAGAAGGGCGATCATGACCTTGTAACCGGACACCAAATCCATGTCTCAGGCTTATTAGCTTGCTATTAACCAGAGCAAAACCTCACTCTATTAATGATAATAAAATCGAAATAGATATTTAAAAAAAAAAAAAAAAGGAACCCTAGAACTCGGACAAGGAGAGGGAGGGAGATCGAGTGAAGTTAATAGACAAGAGAAGGTAAAGGGCAGAATAGGATCTGGGCGTCGTTATTTAACTTGCACCCCTTTTTTTTTCCTTTTTATCTGAGAGAGAGAGCTGAAAAAATAAAATGATCCAACTGATGTCACGTTGACCTTTGTGTCTTGAAGATGTGAATAAACAGCAAATTAAAACCAACGGGGGCGTGGGTGGACTGGTAGGGAGTCCTCCCAGCTTAACCAAGGTCTCGAGTTCGAGCCTTGGGTATGCAGCTGCTTTAAAACTCGCTTGGGAGAGCTTTGTCGCCCTTAAGGGTCCTACCCGGCTCGAATCCGGATTAGTCGGCAGTGGCCGGATTACCGGATGGTTTCTACAAAAAAAAAAAAAAAAAACAGCAAATTAAACTAGATTAAATTAATTTCTTACAAATAAAAAAAATAGCATATTCGGAAAAAAAAAACATTATATAAGTAAATTTATATATTTAAATTGTGTTATTGTAAATTTAAGGTGAAAGATATGGTTAGTTGCATTTCTTGAAGATTATGAAGATATGAATGACTTGGTCTTTAATGGTAAGTTAATTTATCTATTAAAAATGTAAATATTAGGTATGGAGCAATGATGTCTACTAGAGTATAGAGCATAAAGTCATGGCTAATTGGAATAGAGATGCGAAAGGAACTATATCAAGACAATTTGATAAAAAAAAATATATATTGGATATTGAATTTCTACAATTATAACATATGTTTATGTTTATATTGACTCATCAAAAACTTAAACAAGAAAAAGACACACACTACATATTTTAGACTCGAGTAAGATTCCACAAGTTTGTACATAGATGTAGTTAAGTCTAAAAATATTGGTCATCATTGATTTTATTAGATATAGTTTCAAACTCAATATTCCATTTAGTAATTTGGCTTGGGTTAACCCAAGTCAACCTAACAAGCTTGTTATCTATTTATTGCATTGATCGACCCTCGGGTTGGGTTTCATAATTATTGTATATAAAAAGAGAATGTATTTTTCTCTTTTGAGTTAAAACTCATTTTGTTCTTTGTGTTTGTATATGCAAGACTTTGATCAACTTGTTGTGATCTAATATTTTAAATTTAAAATGGTTCACTAGTTTTTACCACCTAGAACACATAAGACAAAATCTCTATCTTATTTATTTATCACTTGGTAGTCACATAAAAAATGACCATAATTATATGATGTACCCGTCTAACCTTGTGTACAAAACTACAAAGCTATTTCTATGTGGTTATTTTTAGCCTATAAAGGCTTATATATCACTTTGATGATGAAATCATAATCTTACTTATTGATGCTCGTTCTCTTATTATTAACTGCAATTCATTGATTTCATTATAATACCTTTTTAAAGAGTTGTATTGCATCTAATAAAAAAATAAGTTTTTATTTATATATTTATTCTTTGAGCTAGTATTTATAAGTTTAGGCTTGCTCTTTTTTAAATGAAATCATTGCAAGTATATGAGTGACATTTCAACCACTAGAGTGTTAGATAAATCTTAATTTCATGAAAAAGACTGTAGAGACTTGATATTGAGCTCATGAAAAATATTATTTTTATATCATCGCCTTGAAAAAAAGACTTGAGAGAATGTAGAATATTTAAGTTTAATGCTTGAGGACTGGAGTAGACAATTAATGTCAAACCATTAGATATCAATTTGTCATTCTTTCTTTGTAATTGCTTAAGTGTTAAATAAAAAAAATAAGCTAAATCAAATCAGTGTTTTATTGTAGCAAAATTATTGTAGTAATATCGCATATTATTGTCGATTGTAATAGTAAAATTACTATTTTACCCTTTCATTTGCCTCAGTTTTAGCTTTGGATTCAAAGATATTTTTGATTTTTTACATTTTTATACATAGTAAAATAACCATAATACCCTCAAATAAAACCAAAATCAAGAGTTGCGGGCAGGGATGTTACTGAAATTTCATATTTTTTATGTACATTAAAATAACTATATTACCCTCAAATAAGACAAAAATCAAGAGAGTGCCGGGGGGTGTTTCGGAATTGCACATTTTTTTAAATAGTATAAATACAAATATACCCTTATGAAAGATAAAATTAAAGAGTTGGTTATAGGGGGTGTTTAGGTAATTTTACAGTTTTTTCTTATTTTTTTATGCAGAATACTATTAGAGTGTCGTACGGACTCGTCAATAATTTTCTTCATGATGCTCTATTCAAGCGACGCGTGTGATGTCTTCCGATGGTGAAAAATATTCATTTGATGTCTCACGGATGCTTCGTCATGTCTTCTACCTCGTGGTGATGCGCTTGGTGTCCCAAGGTGCCCGGAAACGTGATAGTGATTGGTTGCACATTTCCTCCCCTTTTGTCTCTCCTACAGGCCAAACTTACTCTTTTTTTAACGCAAACTACATTTAATAAAATATAAATAAATAAATAAATAATTATAAGTCAAAACTAAGAGTGTAAATGCAAACAAAAAAAATAAAAACTATCCCAAATGAATTGAAATAATAAAGGGATCAAAACTAAACTAAAAAAAAAAATTAAGAATTAAAATACAAAACAAAAATTTACATATGAAAAAAGGCATAAAACTCTCTCTCTGGCAAAGCGCGAGCCACTGGCTCATATGCTTTAAATTTGAATAAAAATGAACCTTAGTTACACACTTAATCCATCATTTTTTATGTGCATTGCCTTTCTTATATTTTAATGTCAGGATTGTTTTCTTCAATTATATTTGGTAGTGTTTGGTAAGGGGACATGAAATAGAAGAGGGTATAGTAAAGACAATATAGTAAAAGGTAAGACACAAGAGCATAACTAATTTGTGTTTGGTTTGATGGATAAAACTTTTTTTTAAATCTTCAACTCCATTTAGTTGTTGAATACAAGATATAACAAAATATTATAAATAATTGTTTTACCTTTGCACTATATTGTCTACTTTATGTTATACTTGCCATATCATATTAATATTTATAAAATATATAATTCTACAAAATACCTTCATCTAAAGGCAAGAACTTATTTACTATCCACAACCACATATTAGTTTTCATCATTCCATGACTCCTAAAGACTTTAATTATAGGTATATAAATCAAATTGATCTAAACTTTACAAGGAATGTATGCACAAATTAAATTTTCAAATCAATAAACAATTTTTTTTAGTTTTGATGATTAAGATTTTCTTGAACTAAGTTTTCATACAGCAAAATCCAAGAAACAAACCTATCCATATATACACATATTATTTAATAATTTTCTTTGTTAATTAATTAAGGAAAAGTCACCTTGACCTTCATTGATCATGATAATAATTTGCTTCCATCTTTTAAATAATTAAACTTTATATATTCGGCCATGGTAGATCCAATTTTTTTGAAAAAGACTAAAATTTACCAAACTTATTTTCCTTTCCTTTTTTTTTCTCCTTCCCCTTCTACTTTTTTCTCCTTATCTTCCCCTCCTTTCTCTTCATCTCTTCTTTCTTTTCACGTTTCTCTCGTGTACTTAAATTTAGATCGATTTATTTTGAGATTGAGTTTTATATATATTAGGCCAATGTTGGATCGATTTGTTAGATCCAACGTTTCCTTATGTTTCAATGGATCAAACGACCTTATTATCATGTCGTTCAAGCCTTCACTTATAATTTGTTGAATTAATATTGGGCTGGGCTGGGTTGGGATGGGCTGGGCTAGAGGATTGTGGTTTCATGAACTGGGGGTGCTAGCATAATTGATGCTCATTAGACTAGCCCAATTGCTTCTTGAACTGGGCTTCGGCCCGGACCAGGCTCGATATGGGAAGCAGAAGAAGAGGCATAATTCCCTCCAATTATTCGGTCCTTCAGCAGCATCGCCATTAATGTCTTTCTGTGATTTCCTTCACGGATTTGTAGGGGCATGAATCTAGGAGGGTGTTTGGGAGAGCTGTTGCTGTAGCTTTTCAAAGTGTTTTTCGTGCTGAAATACATTAAAATAATGTTTTTTATTTTTTAAAAATCATTTTTGATATCAGCATATCAAAATTATCTAAAAACATCAAACCATATTCATTTAAAATAATATAAAAAAATAAAAAGCGTTTGAAACGCTATCCAAACAGGCTATAGATCGTCTTCAAACATTGCCAGGGTTTCTTTGAGCTGGCTGGCAGAAGGGAAAAATATATTTCTATGCCCAATCCCACCACAATTGTAGCATCTGTGGTGATCTTTCATGGCAAGCTTGTTGGTCCATATCTTTCAATTTTTATGAATCCTTTATGTGGGTTGCTAAGGTAAATATGCAAATAGGAACGTAGGTTCGATCCAGGTCAACTCGGGTTAATATTATCAATTTAGGCGTTTACTTGCCAAATAATATTCTATTTAACAACCACCTTTTCATTTTTTAATTTTTGCTGTTTCATTGCCCCCTCGCTAGTGCTAATTTATATCAATGCTATAAAAATAAATCAATTTGTCACCCTCGAATGAGAAATAATAATAATAATAAACTTTAAATGTTCATCTTATAATTTGATTTATTCTCTTAATATAAATACATCAATTTGCCACCCTCGATGCTCATCATAGCACGTAGCTATATGTATGCGGGTGTCATGTATGTGCATGGCAGCAGTTGACATTACTTTATAAAGAGAATATGCTTCGTGATTCGGGATGAACTCCGAAGCAAGCCGGTCCCGAAGCCGAACTTTCCAGGAAGCTGCATGGAAACATCGACCGCTGTGGTGCATGCCATTTGAAACTTGGAAGCATGCTTGAGAGGCACCTTCCACTCCCGATTCTTCCTTTCAGATCTTCTATCTATCTCCAACTCTCACGCCACGTCACGCCCACCAAGCCGTGGCCCTTGCCATTTCCCACCATCCAATTATATACTCGACACGATGTAATGTTTATCATATAAATGTTATTATAGTTTTAAATGTAATGTGAAGATGTTCATGGACTGGTTCATTATCCTTTTTTTCAGAAAATTTCGTAATGCGACGGGGTCTTTCCCTGCTTTTCATTTTACTCTGAGTTTTTGAAAAAGTTATTTTAATATATACATGAAATTAATGAATCGAGATATATAGTTTCCAGGAAGTGTGACAAAGAGTTTGCAATTTGCATAGCAGGTCTCGAGTTCGAGTCAAGGTGTATATTTCTTGTTAAAATCTAGAACAGTCAGAGTTTTACTCGCTTATCTAAGTCTATAGAATACACTTTTTAAGAAATGAAATTTCATCACGTCCAAAAAAAATGAATCGGTATATTATATATACTTTTCAAGTGGAGCTCCAAGAAATTAAAAATAAATAGTTTCATATATACTTCCAGGAAAAATAAATAAATATTATCTCGTCCATGTGCGCTAAATAAATAACTAAATATATAGAAAACAAAATTACGATTTATTATTTTTGGTTGGGTGATGAAGCTCTTGTTTTCTTCTACCATATGCTGCCAAATTCTTTTTGCTACTAGACTTGCCATGCTCAGCATGGAGCCCCTCATTATACTACTTTTTTATACACAAAAGCTGGAGGCATGCCAATAAAAATTCAAAAGAAATGATTTCCTCGAGACATTAGCTAAAAACATTAAACCCTAGGCCTATATATATATATAAAGAACCTGCAGCTTATGGTGGCTGCAAGTATTTGGACCCGGTCTGCTGCTCGACAAGCATATTAAATTCTTACGAAAATAAAATAATGGAGGCCTCTTTGAATCTGTCAATGGAGGCAGCACTGTGTATTTAACCTTAAAAGGGAGGTCAAGACGAGGGAGGAGGATTCCTTGGTCTGTCGAAGCGGGTGAAGGCCACTTTATTTTTTTAAATCGTAATTAGGGAGAGCAGACACGTGTCACTTATATAGACACGCACGTGCAGACTTTAGCTAGAGTATTGTTTTTCAGATAAAATGGTGAATAGTCCAAGCATATATCCATTATAAAAATATTATACTTTTCACATCTTGAAAGGATCTTATTGCATCTAAAGTTTCTAAGAGACATCATGTGATATGATGACAGAGTGCTTATGATCTGCACAGTAGATTTCGAGTTCGAGTCGGGATATGTATCATTTATAAGAGTCAGAACAACAGGAGTTTTACTCGTTTATCTAAACTCACAAAATATATTTTACAGAAAATACAATTTACTCGCATCCAAAAAAAATTATTGCATCTAAATTGATGCTACAACATGAGAACTAATTTTATGAACGAGAATATAAGAAGTATTCTTCTTCCGAAAAATTCTTAAACACAAATTTTTATTTGATTACTTAAGTAATAAATATGTAGTATTAATCACCCGACTGCAAAATAATTAACTAAATGAATTGATTTCATAGAAATATCCAAAATTGTTTATGAGAATTAAAGATATAATTTAAATACTAAATAAAGTACGCTCTCTTTTCCATTAAAAAAAAACTTATTTGTAGAAAAATAATCCGAACTGTTAACCAAACACCAACCAGAATAAAAAGGCAACCCCCCTTTTCCCCATAACAAGGAAAAGATTTTTCCTACCAATTTCATTCCTAAACCCCCCCAAAAATAATAATAATAATAATTGTTTGAATTTAGAAAGACACAAATTCTAGCATTAATTAACCAATCAATCAATCAAAAGCGGAGCCGGAGAGAATAAGTACCGGCTGTCATGCGTCTTGACCGCGTCATTTGACGCGTGCCTCCAATTCCTCCCACCATTAATTAGCTTAAACCAAGTAAATCCACTTACTGCAAAGATTTTTAACCCTTTCTTACACCACCATTGTTGTGAGGAAAATACGGTTTTCTCCCCCAATATTTGATTGTTTCAATTCCCCCCCTGGTCTATCACTGCAACCAAACATAAAACAGAGAAACATTAATTCTTTAGATTTTTTTTATTCTTTGTTTCAAATTAATTTTTCGGTTTTTCATATTATTTTTATATGTTAATATTAAAATAATATTTTAATATATTTTCAAAAATATTTCTGAAACGCATTAACAAACATTGTTTTAATGGTATAAGATCTGATGGAGTTTGGCACGATTAGGGGGCAAATTGGCGAACATAGAGGGAAAAAAAGGATTATTGTTAAAAAAGAGGGGGGGGGGGGGGGGGGGGAAGAAAGAAAAAAAACAACGAACCCTCTTCCTCGTCGTTGTCATATGGGGAACATCAGAACTGATTTTATAAGGCCAGATCACTTCAAATCCTCCTAAAAACAAATATATAATAAGCTCAAGATCAAAATAATATCAACCGTCAGATGAAGAGGAAAAACAGTATATATGAGGGGACGGACTAGGGAGAAGGGGAGGGATTTTTGTTCATTTTTTTATTTATTTATCTGGTGTAAGGGAGACCAACAAAAAAAAGGAAAAAATAAATAGAGCAAAATGAAAACCACCAAACGGCTATAATTATCACTGCAAGGCTTTGTTTGTTGCCCTGTTAGAGAGAGAGAGAGAGAGAGAGAGAGGGATTTAAGGTTGTGGGATTTTACGGGATTGCTTTGGGAGATATTTGTCTGGGCAAATTTTGGCCACCAGTTTGTGTATCAGGAAGGAGGGAGAGGCTTAGTTTGTTCTTGGTTTAAAAAGATCTCTCTCAAAGTCTGTCTTTGAGAGAAAGAGAGGGAGACAAAGGGAGGTTTTTAATTGAACTTTTCTTTTTTGTAAGTGCTGGGATTTTGATTGGTTGATTGGCTGGTCGATTAATCATGTCTATTGGGTATTATAGTTCCAAGAAGACTGATGATATATGTGAGGAAGTTTGTGGGCAGGTAATTTATTCTTCTCATCCTTCCATTGAAGTTTTGATTATTTTTGTTTTGGAGTAATGGATGTCCTGTAGCCTTTAGATAATATGATGAATTTGCAATCATCTTAAACTTCCGAAGTTGGCTGCTTTCTTTTGATATTTGAATTGTGGAATTTAAAATTTTGAATTTGTTTTCTGTTCTTCTTAGCAAAATGAATTCCTTCTCTCCTTTTAATCCTCTTTCAGAGATTTGTGGTTTTTTATACTTCGGGGTGAAAATGCATTGGAATGAATATCAGAGTTGATGGTTTTGGTTTGTTTTTCTTACGTGGTATAATTTTTTTCTGCTTCGATATGGTTTTCATGTATAATTGGAAGTGAAGGTACGTTGAGCAATGAAGATGAAAAATAATGATGTTTTTTATTTTTTATTTTTTTAATATATATAAATCAAAAGGTTTTAGATTTTGTAACTTTTTGATTCTGAGAGTATTTGACTGTTTTGTTACTTTTAGTGACAGCGACTCTGTTTTTATTTTTATTTTTTTTAACCTTCAATGAACTGGTTCTGATCCGCCATGCACCTGCAATCGGTTAAACAACAACTACAGGTTCAAATGAAGTTTTTTTAATCTATGGTTGTTGTTTGCCTGTTCTTGCCGTGGATGATGCTCTATTATCACAGGCATGGTGGGTCGATGTTGCTATTTATGCTGCAAAATTTTGACATCTTAGTTTTACTTAGAAAGTTTTTGTTTTAATTTGCAGCAGTCGTCTCGAGCAGCTCTGAGCATGTCTAGACTGAAGTGTATCTTGCGAGGGTTGGATTTAAAGACCTATATAATCTTGTTGGTTCTTGTTCCATTAGGAATACTCGGTATGTATCTGCATGGCCCCAAAATCAGCTCTTTCCTGAGACCAATATGGGACTCTCCTCCAAAGCCCTTCCAGATAATTCCTCACTATTATCATCACAATGTATCAATGGAGAATCTTTGCAGGCTTAATGGTTGGGGCGGGGTTCGTGAATCTCCAAGACGAGTCTATGATGCAGTATTATTTAATAATGAAGTAGACATTCTCACGATTCGATGGAAGGAATTGTATCCTTACATAACACGGTTTGTAATTCTTGAAGCAAATTCAACATTTACAGGCATACCTAAACCATTGCTCTTTGCAAGAAATCGGGACAGATTCAAATTCATAGAGAACCGGCTGACTTATGGGATGGTTGGAGGGAGGTTCAGGAAAGGGGAAAACCCATTTGTAGAAGAAGCATATCAGAGGGTAGCACTGGACCAGCTCATTAGAATAGCAGGGATTGAAGATGACGATTTGCTATTAATGTCTGATGTCGATGAGATCCCCAGTGCTCACACAATCAATCTATTGAGGTGGTGTAATGACACCCCCCCAGTTCTTCATCTTCAGTTGAAGAACTACTTGTACTCTTTTGAGTATTTTGTTGATAACGAGAGCTGGCGGGCTTCTGTTCACAAGTTCAGGACAGGGAAAACCAGATATGCACACTATCGTCAGGCCGATGTTCTTTTGTCAGATGCAGGGTGGCATTGCAGCTTTTGCTTCCGCCACATCAGTGAGTTTGTGTTTAAGATGAAAGCTTACAGCCATTACGATCGGGTTAGGTTCTCTCATTACCTGAACCCTGAAAGGATCCAGAATGTGATTTGCAAAGGGGCTGATCTGTTTGACATGCTACCTGAGGAATACACATTCAAGGAGATTATTGGGAAGATGGGCCCTATCCCTCGTTCATATTCAGCTGTCCATCTACCGGAATATTTGTTGAATAATGCTGAGAAGTACAAATATCTCTTGCCTGGTAACTGCACAAGGGACAGTGGGTGAAATTTCTTGAAAACTGACGAGTCTTTGTAAATTCTGGGTGCGTGACGTCCTTTGCACCGAAAAGGGCTGTATTAGACAATTGATGGTGTGATGCTGTAGCATTGGTACTTTGTCAGTTGAATCCATGTCATTCTTGGGGGGACGGGATGAACTTGGAAGGTTCTCTGGGTATGAATGGAAATCTGTATATTCCTTTTTGCTGCGGGACTGGGGTTTCTCCATTTTGGAGAAGAGGTATATTTTCAGTTTTGCAAGGGGTAGCTCGTTATGCACAGACCACTGCTGCTTGGTTTGACATGTCCTGCCTGAATTGCAATAGAGTAGAATGACATTTTCCCATGTATTCTTGTGAGGGGGGGGGGGGGGGGGGTTCACCTTTTCGGATTAAATCTATTGATGATATATTAATCTTGTCCATCTAGTTGTTGATTTTTACCATTTGATTTCTGTTGTTTCTTCCTTTGAGCGAAATGCTGTTTCATTCATCATTTTTAACAGCATTGCAGACTGTGAACTTTTTTTCATAATCACCACTGTCTCTCCGAGTTTTTCATCTTCTCAATGCATATGGTTTCTGTTCATCACACGTGAGCCTCCAGAATTGTAATAGAATCTGTCTGGTGGTGATTGCTGGAGGAGATTCCATTAACTACCTTCATTTCGTCTTGAATTCAGACATCTGTAATGGGTTTGCCCTTATAATCTCCACACGTAATTGAAGATCGGGGTCCACAGAATACTTTACTTTCTTGTGGTTGGTATTTAAAGGAAAGCTTGTTGCTTGAAAAAGGTGAGCTTTTTCCTCCTCACCTGGAAATCCACTTTTATCCTCGTGCACAGTTTGGCCAACTAGAGGATATTAACCTTTTGAATTTTGAATTTCAAGTGACCATCTTGTAGTTCTCTTTCCCTGCTGTAAAGTTTCTGTAAATTCATGGAGAATTTGTTCTAGCAGTTTAGTTAATCGGACAGATGCTTTCCTTTTTGAATTCAGTTCTCAAGGCTTTTAACGGGGTTGGCAAAGTTAGAATGAACCCTTTTGAGAATCTTTTCTCGATCAAAAGTTGTGGGGTTACAGTTTCTTTTGAGGTTTAAACAGGAATGCATTGCGTGCATCTTTGATGTTGAGGATTAAATCATGATCAAGAATCAGAGTAGAGAAGACGTGGGAGAAGTAAAAGATTCCTTCTGCTGACGTTTTGCCTTTACGTTTTTTCCCTTCCTGTCTGACTCTACATTGTTTCTTAGGTGTTACGTGGTGGTGGTGGTGGTGGTGGTGGTGGCGGAAACGCCTTCTGGGATTCTTTTTTCCAATTTTGTAGAGGCCGGCCTGATTTTTGAATGGTTCTTCGCTCTCCATCGTCTTTTCGAAGAACCCAAAGAATGCGTTCTTCTATGTCACAGTGGCTCTCCTTAGGGTCCTGTAGACGTTTCTTGAAGCGACATTAAACACAACTTGGGAGTTTCTTAAAGCCTTTCATAGTTGGTTTCGATTGGTATTTTATTTTTCTAATTAGAATAAAATGTTTTGATTTTGAAGTGTTTGACTTTTTTTTTTGGAATTGTACTGTATATATAATTAAATAAACAAAATTTTAGTTCAAATCTATAGATAAAATTATTTGAAATTGTACAATTCAAATTTCAAACATAAATAAATAAAATAAAAGTTGAACTGATATAATTTGATCGATTTGATGAGTTCAAATATAACATAAACAATTAATAAAAACATAGTTTGACTAAAAAAACCAGGTTGACGTCTTAAAAATAACATTGAAGCAACGATATATTGGATCAACTCGGGTCGGCCTACGTTAACCTTTCAAATGCGTAACCTGGGTTATGACAATGATAACCTTAAATAAAGCAAATCAAAACAAATTATAAAATTTAATTCCTAATAAACTCATTGTTGAATAATGAAATTGAGAAAATAAATAATCTAACAAAAGACACAAGGTTCATAATTTTTCTAAACAAAATTATGAACCTAGATAATATTACGAGAATGTCATCATTGATATCGCAAGACAATTATATTATCTGATTGCTTTGAAGTTGTAACCTAATATATAAAGAGACTCCTTGTAAAACTCCATCTCAATCTGACGATCAAATTAAGAGATATAATTGATATGTTATAAAATTATATATTGACCATTCTAAACGACGAAATGAAACGGAATTAAGAATTAACAATCTTGTTTCTTACCCAAATAACTAAAACGCACAGTTTTGCCATAAATATAACAGGCAAACGATTGAATATCTTTCCACGTCACATTCTTATTCCTAATTACAGCATCAAGAGGTATCCCCAAAAGGATAATGACAGAGAGCATCGGTGGATGATTTTCCAAATCAGCACGTCTACTGTAAACCACACATATACTTACTACGGTTTTCCTGTGGGTGGGATTTTTTGTTTTTTTTTTTAATTGTTGATGGTTTTCACGTAACCCGATTAATTTTATAAACCCTAAAATTAATAATCATATAAATCGTAGTTAATAAAAATCATCAACATTAATAAAATGATTTAAATTGCATTTCTTTAACTATTTTATCAAAACTCAAAATTATAAATATATCTGATTATATTTAATTTATTTACTAGGAACCAAAACCATATTTTAAATCAAGGTTTATCCCAGTTAAATATAATTAGAAAATGTTTTTTTAATAAATTGTAAGATTATCAACTATGAAATTGGGAATAATCATTGCTTCCCAGAACGTGCATGAGCACAAATGTATTGGTTGAGTTGACTTCTCCCATCTGCCCAGAACGTGCATGAGCACAAACTCAACTCCTTTATTATTATCACCTTCTTTTTTTTTTTTTTCAAGAATTAAAAAACAGGAAGCTGTGTTTGGTTGCACCGTTTTTTTTTTCTATGAACGATTTTAAGAGGTAAAATAAGTTTTTGAAAATAATAAAAAATGATTTTCTATTTTCTGTTTTCTATTTTAGTTTTTATTTATTTATATAACATCATGTTACCACCATTGAAATAATCATATTATCACCTCTCCACCACATCCATCAATATATAACCCCATTATATTGTGAGCCCAAAGATAGGGAATAGTTAGATGTTTGACAGTGTGGTTGATGTTACTTTTTAAAATATTTTTTGTTCAGAAATGCATCAAAATAATATATTTTTTATTTTATAAAAATTATTTTTAGCATTAGCACATTAAAATGATCTAAAAACACCAAAAAAATTTAATTTTAAATAAAAAATCAAAAACACTTTTAAAACACGATATAAAAGTAGAAACCTTCATTTTAGACCTCAGTTTGCGGGTGCAAAGTTGCCTTTTAAAGTAAAATAACCACTTCCCTTTATCAAAATTAGGTAGCATAATAAACTCTTTTTGGACGAATTATAATGTTTTATTTATTTATTTATACAGGTTGTAGTGGATACTCTTACACCCAAAAAACCCCATTAATATGCTTCCATGTGTTTTATAATACTGAATTTATTCCTGGTTTTTGAACTAGTATATTTTATTTTAGTTTTCTCTTAATTAATCAATGGAATTTCTATTCAAATTAATCAATAATTATATTTTTTGAGTAAAATGAAAATTTGCGAATAGATCCATCGCATTATAAAATTTCTTGTTTTTAAATGCTATTTTATTTTAAGCTATAATATATTTGTCTGTATTAAGTAGTCGAATGATGAATTACTAAAAGCTTATAGGGATCTATGTCTGCTAATCTAATATTATTATTATTATTATTATTATTATTATTATTATTATTATTATTATTATTATTATCATCTAATATGAACATAATTATATATAAATAAAATTACAATTATCAAAAATGAAATTATTATTATTATCTCTACAATCACTTTTAATATCATATCAATCATCAATTCCATGTGTACTGCCTCCATGATGCCACAACTTGATTATAATGATTTAATTACATAATATTATTAATTTGTCTCAAGTAACATACATGATAGCAGAGGGCTTGTGATCTGCATAATAAATTTCGAGTTTAAATCAGGACGTGTACCTCTTGTAAAAGTCTATAACAGTCGAGGTTTTACTCCTTCATCTGGGCTCATAAAGTGCTCTTTTCAAAAGATGGGATTTTCTCGCATCCATAAAAAATATTATTATTACCTCTAATAATTTTTAAATGAAGGCAGTACAGAATATGCCCTCGTTGAAAAACAGATTTAGGAAAATAATAAACATGAAATAGTTTTTTATTTTCTAAGATATAGAAAAGAAAAACTTGTAAAAAAAACCCGACTATTTTTCCACTACTAGTACTAGCCAAAAACTCAAAAGGAACTAAAAGTTAGTCATCATAGCAATTAGCATAATTTTTCAAGTCATAATTTTTAATTCTTTTAAATTACTTTTTTTTTGAACCATTTCGCTATATCGACAAAAAGATATTTTTGAAAAGAATTAATATTATTTAAAAAAAAATAAAAAAAACACCTACAACAATAACAAATAACAACATCCGCAAAGAAAAAGTAGTGATGGAGTGGACGGAGTTGATAAGAGAGATATCCCAACCTTATGAGTAGACCACATAATTTAGAAGATGAGACAAGCGATGAAGTCCATAAATATTATAAAAATGAAGTCAGAGAGAAAAATAATTAAATAATTAAATAAATAATTAAATAATTAAATAAATAAATAAATATGGAGAGGAATCTATCTTCACGAGTCTCCTCCTGTCCGTGGACATAGTTTCCCAGCAATATTTTGGCACCAAAAAGTCACCATCAATGAACTCCACTTTGAAAGAGTCATTGAAAACGATTTCGTTTTATTAATACAATCAACTTAAGCCTTTTATATATATATATACTAGACAATGCCCCGCGCTTCGCCACGGGCGGCACAATTTTTTTTCAATGTTAAAAATATTAATTGTGTGTATTTTTTATTATAATATAAATTTAGCTAAAATAATAAATCTGTGCAGAATTCATGTCAAGTGCAAGTTTTCTATAAAATATATGAATTTAAAATCGATATAAATTTATTTGTTTAGTAGTTTCAAACGAAATAACCAGCATAAATTTATTATCATCATTAAAAAAACAAGAAAACTCGGATATCTGAATTACTAAGTTCACTGTATTAAAATTAGTTCATTTTATAATTCAATTTAAATCAAAAAAAATAAAATATAAATTGTGAAATAAAAAAAATAAGTTGTTAATTTTCTATCAACAAAAAGATGAAAACATAGATTGAAAATTCATCCTAACGTTATTGCCATTATCATTGCTATTAAAGCTAAAATTATTACTAACATTACTGCCAAAATAATTAAAATAATTAAATTTCCATGAAAAAAAAGCAAAAGCTTTTTATAAAAAACAATAACTAAAATTATCATTATTATTGCATAAATAATAAAATCATAAAAATCATATAATCTAAAGAACAAATAAAGAAACAGAAAAAAAAACAAATAAAGGGAAAAATAGAGTAATATTACTTTTAAAATGATCACCAATAGAAATTAAAATTTCAGGAAATCTTTAAAAAAATCAAAAGATTTTTATAAAAAATAATCACTAAAATTATCATTATTATTGCTCAAATAATAAAATTATAAAAATCATCTAATCAAAAGAACAAATAAAAATAAAAGTGAACAAAAAAACGTATAAGGAAAAAAAATAAAAAATAATAATAAATTGGTTCGGAGATTAGTCATGGTGTGTCCATGCTGGCCTGGACACCGATTATCAAAAAACAGATTTGGTCCGAGGAGTAGTGGTGGTGCACTTGAGCTGGCCCGGAGATCGTGGTTATAAAAAAAAAAAAACTGTACCAGTAGGAAAGCATTTTAGAAAAAAAAATGTGGGTCCGGGGATTGTCGTGGTATGCATAAGTTGGCCTGGACACCCTGATTATCAAAAAAATTTGGATATGGAGATTAATTGTGGTGCATTTAAGCGAGCTCGGACACCTCGATTATTAAAAAACAAAAAACCAAAAAAATATATAAGTAGCAAAAAAAAATATAATAAGAAAAAAATGAAAAAAAAAAACTAATAAGGAAAAAATACAAAAAAAAAAAGGCAAAACAAAAAATAAGCAAAAAACGGAGGAAAAAAAGAAGAAAAAAAATAATTAGGAAAAAAATAGGCAAAAAAAGAAGAAGAAGAAACGAAAAAAAGAGAGAAGTATAATCATAAAATAAAAAGAAAAAAATTGTAAGCAGAAAAAAAAAGGAAAAAAGGAAGAAAAAAAACTATTGCAATCCACAGTACACTGTATCTATGTGCACAGTGCGTGGATGCACAGTGAATTTCCAGGCCTTTTATATATATACTAGCAAATTGCCCGTGCGTTGCCGCGGGTATTTTTTTTGTATATAATTTACAATTTTGAGTTGAGTTTGTCACGTAAGTATAGATTATATCTTTTATAATATAGGTATTGCGTCATAAACGATCACAAAAGAGCGTACACTAACATTAGAAAAAAGAGCAAAATATTTGAATAAGAAAAAAAAAAACTTACTTAAATCATTATTGTGCAGATAATAAAAGTATAAAAATTAATTAATAGAAAGAGCAAAAAAAAAGAAAAAAGGAAAAAGAAGCAATATTAATTTAAAATATTATAACAATAGGAACATCGGAGTCTTAACATTTAAAATTATTATTGCCGCTAGAATAAAAACAACAAAAATTATTAAATTATATCGAGGGAAAAAAATAAAAAGCATGAACAAAACAGCAAGCAAGAAAAACCAATTAAAAAATCATTATTATTATTATTATTATTATTATTATTATTATGAAAGAATAAAGAATCACTATTATTATAATAATAGAATACACAATAACTATTATTATAATATTAATAATAATCACTATTATTATTATTCTTATAATAATTATTATTATGTTAATAATGAAAGAAACAAAAATAAATGAAACACTAAAAACATCCTATAAACTTTAACAAAAGATTTAAAAAAAAAACAATTATTGCTATTACTGTAAAAAAAATATATGAAATTATCCGGAGGGAAAAAGAACATTAAAGAAAGGGCAAGCAAGCAAAACAATTTAATTATTATTATTATTATTATTATTATTATTATTATTATTATTATTATTATTATTATTATTATTATGTTAATAATGAAAGGAAAAAAACAATGAAAGACTAAAAACATGCAAGAAATTTTAACAAAAAAAAAAACAAAAATTATTATTATTGCTATAACCGGAAAAAATAAATTATTATCAAATTATCGGGAGAAAGGAAAAAAATAGAGAAGCGTAAGAAAAAAAAATAATTAAGTCATTATTATTATTATTATTATTACTATTATTATTATTACTACTATTACTATTATTTTTATTATTATTATTATTACTATTACTATTACTATTATTATTATTATTATTATTATTACTATTATTCTTATTATTATCATTATTATTATTATTATGTTAAATACACTTTTATATATACATGGAAAAAAGTAGGGATTATTTTAGAAATATAAAAAAATAAAAGTATAAGGACTTAAATGAAAATCAAAAATAAAGGGCTGAAATTAAAAAATTAAAAGTCAAAGGGCTGAAATGCAAATTACATTTATTCTAAATTGAAATCAGAGGACAAAAATTCAAAAATCGGAACTTTTGTACCAAATTGATTGAGTTATTTACAGCCAATCCGGAAATTGAAAGTAGAAGGACCGAAGTGAAACTTTGACATTCAATCAATTGAAATCGGAGGACCCAATCGAACAAAATGAAAACTTATATAACAGAAATTAGGACCAAAAACGAAATTAAAAGTATAGGGATCGAAGTGCAAAGTCAACATAAATGGGGGACTCTCCTGCACATTGACGTGCAGGAGAGAGAGAAAACGTGGCCGGCGACTTCAACCGGCCTCCGCCGCGTCCACGGACATCTGGTGGTTACACGCACCACCGCGGGAGGAAGACCACGCGGTGGCGCATCGTTCTGTCATCCGGTATACCATTTCCGGCCACCGGATAAGGCCGCACGCGCCGCCTAAACAGGGCGTGAGGCGGGAAACCGCCTGGCGCGTGCGGCTCACGCCCTTACAGACGCCGATTATTAAATTCGAAAAATAGGGTCAATTACCGTTCTAGCCCTGCACCCAATTAAGTGTTTTTGTCTTATTAGGGGCTAAAACCGTATTTAGCCATTTCAGAAAATAATAAAAAATCCAAAAGTTGCGGCGGACCAGACCGGACCGGGCCGGTCCGGCCGTGCGCAATTACGCCGGTGCCCCTCAGCCGTAAGCCTGATTTTGTCTTATTATCGGGGATGAAATAGTCAATACACTGTTCACAAATGAATATTTTTAAAAAAAATAGAAAATTAAAAGGAAAAACCGATTTTATCCCCGCCTGCCAGCTCCTTCTCACCGCGCGCCCGAGGGCTAATTTTGGGCGTGCACTGTCGCAATCCACAGTGTTTTGTGAGTGTGTGCACAGTGTAAAAACCTACGTCTTTTATTGTGTTTTTAATACACACACTGACTGTTCGAGACTTGAAGGGCTGGTAGTGATTTGTGATTTTTTCCCGATTGACATGGCATGAGATTGAATCGTGCAAAGAAACTAAAAAGAAAGAGAAACCTTTTAATCATCAGTTTAATTACTACAACAAAAGATGATTTTGAAAAATATTGAATTATTTCTTTGTTTTAATTTTTTTATATATATTTTTAGATCATTTTGATGTGCTAGTGTCAAATATATATATATATAATTTTTTATGTATTTCTGAACGAAAAGTATTTTGAAAAACAATCTCATAAGCACTCTCAAATTATTTTTGATATCAACACATGAAAATAATATAAAAATACCATTATTTTTATTTTTTTCCAAAAATATTCACCAGTCATTACTATTAGAAAGATACAGAGTATTATTCTAAATTAAAAAAATATATTAAATGCCTGCAGGCTGACCAGAACTCCATTATTATTAAAAAAAAAAAAAAAAGTCGTCGTGATTAGAATGATACAGAGTATTCTAAATTATTTATCTTAAAAACAAAACAAAATTATTTATTTCTTAAAATAAAATTGACTAGTCATGCCAATAACACTTGCCAAAAACAAAAAAGAATTGGAAGAAGAATAAAGAAATCAAATGACAAACGAATCCCACTTGATAGACCTTGGCATCACGTTGATCACAACTAGTGATATGTACAAAGCCAGCATGCTTCTCGTTCGAAAGAGATCGTGTCTTAATTATCATACAGTTTACAATTTAAAGGAATATCTATATTGTTCTCTTCTGCGCTAGAATTTAAGGAAATTAATTCATTTTTATTTTTATTTTTATTTTTATTTTTATTTTTATTTTATTTTATCATCCTGTTGATCAACCTTATTCACTACAAGTTGAACGAATATTACGAAGTTTATTTAATTTTTTAATTTTAGCATCGTGTTGGTAGCAACATGCATCGATAGCTATATGCTTGTTTACCATATTCGCTGAGAGATGATTGATCATGATGTGCAAGGGAAGATATATATATATTATATAGTGTAAAGATCTATGCTAGAAGTTAAAGGAATATCCGAGAATTTAGTGATTATTATTTTTTAAAATGTTTTTTAATTAAAAATTGCAATAAAATATATTTTATATCAGTATATAAGAAATATATGAAAATTTTACTGATACAAAAGTATGATTAATCACTATTCTATAACTTTAATTGTTGACCATATAATTTTTTTAATTTATGTATGTTAATTAAGGATTTATTTCTGCTATATAGTATATACCTTTTCAATTGTTACGATGTAATTAAAATGAATACGGTCTCAAGCAAACTTTTAGAAGGGCCTAATTGAGATAAGTATTAAAAATAAGGTCAAGATTAATAGTTATTAAAAATAAAATCTTAAAACAATCTTTAATCGATTAACAAAATGAAACCGACTCAGATAATAATAAAAAAGGTCTTAAAACCCTATTTACTTTTTAAGTTAATATAAGAGGGCAAAAACAAAATAAATAGATTTCTTTTTCAATTTTTTTAGCTGTCGCAATGTGATCTTATTTTGTTGACAACACGTTCCCTCCTATCTCAAATTCATAGACTTAAATATACTTTTTTTTTAAAAAAACTAAAAAATCAAAAACCATTTTTTTTTGTTGACCAAAAGTTTTATGAGGTTTCTCATCAACAATTGCAAAACAAAAACAAAAAAAAAAAACAGAGCCTACTTCTTTGTTTTAGAGTCAAACGAGTCGGTTAGCCCGCGCGTTGCGCCGGACTTTTTATATATAGCAAACTTATTATTTATGTGGTAAACAAAGAATTTTTTAGTTGATAAATAGAGAATTGTAAATTTTAAATCATGCTATAATTTTTTTTTTATGTATTGAATTAGTTGATTATTGCTATAAGCTTAAATACTCAGATAATAATTCAATTTTGAAATTTAAAAATTATAAGCGATAAAATTTATGAAAGATTAGCGAATTGTAATTTGAGTATTGCAAGACCATAATTGATTAATTGTTTAGTATGTATTAATTGTTTTGATGGTTATTTAATTGGTTGATGTAAATCTGTAATCAATAAAATGAATGAAAGATGATATTTTGTTGTCTTGAACTGAATGTGTTGATGGTTAAATATTTTTTAACAATTACTAAGCATTTAACTGGTTGATAGCAATATTGTAAGCGCTGAAATCTATTAAAGATAGATTATTTTTTGTTTGCATTGATCTGGTTGGTTGTTGACATTATTTTACTGGCTTGGAGAATAATTTAGTCACAATTTGGATTTGAATTATGTGTTGATTTAATTAACTCATAGATAGCAAAATTGCAATGTTTTGATTATTTGGTGTGTTTTAATTGGATTGATAATTATATAATCAGTTGGTCGAAAAAATGTAATAGATTATATCGATTAGAGATTTTTGTTTGCTGTAGTCAATTGGGAATTTGTTGGTGGTTGGTTTTGTTGTAATTGTGTGGCCGATCATCTAATTTTTCTTTATTCAGTTGTGTTTACTGGTTATGGAAATATTTTTTGTATCCATTTGTATGGTGAATTATTTGATTGTTTGGTGTGATATTTTTTTGTTGTAGTTTATTGATCAATTTATGAATGTGTTTTAATCGGTTATTTGTAATTGTGTGTCCGATCATCTACTATTATATAACTATATTAAATGTATCTCAGAATACTTATATTAAGTTTTTATATTGAAAAAATCCTAGGTCATATTTTCTTTTCCCTATATATATTCTTAGGCGAAAGACTAAAAATATATATAAAAAAATTAAAATCATTACTGTCAAAACAATATAAATTATTAAATTATGAAGAGCAAAAAAAATATTAACAAAAGAGTTATTAACAAAAATAATTGTTATTATTATTATTATTATTATTATTATTATTGTTATTGTTATTGTTATTGTTATTATTATTGTTATTATTATTATTGTTATTATTATTATTATTGAAATAATTGTTATTATTATTATTGTTGTTGTTGTTGTTGTTGTTGTTGTTGTTGTTGTTGTTGTTATTGTTATTATTATTATTGTTATTATTATTATTATTATTATTATTGTGTTAAGTACACTTATATATACATGGACAAAAATAGACATTATTCTACAAATAAAAAAAATTAAATTTGTGAATGTGTTTTAATCGGTTATTTGTAATTGTGTGGCCGATCATCTACTATTATATAACTATATTAAATGTATCACAGAATACTTATATTAAGTTTTTATATTGAAAAAATCCTAGGTCATGTTTTCTTTTCCCTATATATATTCTTAGATGAAAGACTAAAAATATATATTAAAAAAAATAACACCATTACTGTCAAAACAATATAAATTATTAAATTATAAAGAGCAAAAAAAATATTAACAAAAGAGTTATTAACAAAAATAATTGTTATTATTATTATTATTGTTGTTATTATTATTATTGTTATTATTATTATTATTGTTATTATTATTATTATTGATATTATTATTATTATTATTATTATTATTATTATTATTATTATTATTATTGTTATTGTTATTATTATTATTATTGAAATAATTGTTGTTATTATTATTGTTGTTGTTGTTGTTGTTGTTGTTATTATTATTGCTATTATTATTATTGTTATTATTATTATTATTATTGTGTTAAGTACACTTATATATACATGGGCAAAAGTAGACATTATTCTACAAAAAAAAAAAAAATTGTTATTATTGTTATTATTATTATTATTATTATTATTATTATTGTGTTAAGTACACTTATATATACATGGACAAAAGTTGACATTATTCTACAAATAAAAAAAATTAAATTTGTGAATGTGTTTCAATCGGTTATTTGTAATTGTGTGGCCGATCATCTACTATTATATAACTATATTAAATGTATCTCAGAATACTTATATTAATTTTTTATATTAAAAAAATCCTAGGTCATGTTTTTTTTTTTCTATATATATTCTTAGGGAAAGACTAAAAATATATATATAAAAAATTAACACCATAACTGTAAAAACAATAGAAATTATTAAATTATGAAGAGCAAAAAAAATATTCACAAAAGAATTAGTAACAAAAATAATTGTTATTATTATTATTGTTATTATCATTATTGTTGTTGTTATTATTATTATTATTATTATTATTATTATTATTATTATTATTATTATTATTATTATTATTATTATTATGATTATTATGATTATTATCATTATTATTATTATCATTATTATTATTATTATTATTATTATTATTGGTATTATTATTGTTATTATTATTATTGTTATTATTGTTATTATTATTATTATTGTTATTATTATTATTATTATTGGTATTATTATTGTTGTTATTATTATTGTTATTATTATTGTTATTATTATTATTGTTATCATTATTATTATTGAAATAATTGTTGTTGTTATTATTATTATTATTAATTATTTGAAATGAGGGACAAAATTGAAAACAATATAACCTGCTGCACTAAACAAATTAAGGGATCTAATAGGAAACCTAAAAATTAAAAGAAGAAGGACTGACATGCAAATTGCATATATATCAATTTGAATGCAAGTACGAAATTGAAAGAATTCAAAACTTGGATTACAGAAATCAAACAAAACCAAGGGACTGAAATGCATGCACAATAACTCGGGGGACTGAAATTGATTCCGGCGCTGAAGAGAGAGAAAAGAGGACATAAACGTTCAACCGACTATTTGAGCCTACACGTCCATATTTCAACCGCACGCGCCACTCCATGCGATTCAGGGAAGAGTTGCGAATCGAATTGACTGGCGGAGGAAAATTTTTCACCGCCGTATGATGCCGCACGAGCCGCCTGAATCAACCGGGGTCACAAAACGCGCCGACGCGCCCGTACGGTCCGCTGACAGCGCTGACGCAAGCGCACAGTAACGACGTGGTCAATTACTAAACCACCCCTGATCCGAATTCATAGATTTTGTCGTTTCGGGGGCTACGAACGTCATTACACATTTTCAAAAAATATTAAAAAAAAAAGAGTCAGGCGGACCGGACCGAACCGGACCGGTCCGTACATGGTCAATTACGCCCGTGCCCCTCAGCGTAAACCGTGTTTTTGTCTTATTACCAGGGACGAAATTGGTAAAACACTGTTCATAGGCGGAAAAAACAAAAAAAAATAGGGTGGACGAACTCGCGCGACACACGGATAAAAAAGCTCGCGTCCACAGTGTTTTGTGAGTGTGTGCACAGTGAATGCAACTGTTCATTTCTTCGTTTTGTTTTAGATATTAGTTAATTTGACTATATAGATTTTTTATAATTAATTAAATTAAATTAAATTTGCAAAATCAAGCTTAAATTATCAAATCTTGAGATTTTTTTGACATTTGAAAAAACTTATAGTAAAAAAATAAAAATATATTATCAAGCTTAATTCTTAGCCTAACACAAAGTGAAAAGATAAAAATAAAATGACAATCAAAATAAAAAGAAAATACCTCAAGTACTAAAAAAATAGAACATTTTCTTAGTCCATAACATTTTGAGTAAAGGTGTGGAATTTCTTTGTATAGTGTTTTCAACACACCAATTAGTTTATTCTTAACTTATTGCTTGTTTAACTCTATGTTTTGAAAAATAACTTTAACCATACTCTCAAATATGCCCTTAAATATCTTATGTTTTGTGTTTTCTTTTTCGCACGATAGTATCTTTTAAGTCTTTTTAAATGGTTAAAATATTGTTTTTCCTCATTCAATAGTAAATAAACTAAATTTTAAAGTAAAATAAATATAAATTTTTCTTTGCATAATTTTATTTTTTATCATAAAACTTTGAATATAAAATGGAGATTTGTTTTTTTATCCATTTCACAGCATTACAATGAAATTTATATTTTGAATAAAAAAATAAAAAGCTATAATTGTTTTAAGTGAAAAAAGTATATATTAACTCTTTATCCACACAAAAATAGATTAGAAAAAATAATATTTAATATTTAATATATATATATATATATATATATATATATATATATATATTAAATATATATGAATAGTAAGATTAGAAGAGAGAAATTCAAATATAAGAAAGAAAAGAGAAATGATGAAATTGGACCCACCAGGATTTGATTTTTATGTTAGTGAAGAAATTATTCTAATAATATTTAAAAGAACAATTTTCAGTAAAAAAGAAAAAGAAAATAAAGGCCTAGTCAGAGCCCAAGCTTTTCAGTCGCTTCAAGGCCTTGGTAGGCCCATCTATTTGAAGAAGAAAAAAAGAAAAAGAAAAGCGAGAGTATGTAAAATAGCCCAAGGTCATCTTTGAGTCGGGCTTCGTTAGAATCCGACATCGGCCTGAAGTGATGATAATGACAGCCTGTAAAATCCTCATTTTCATTATTTTTCTTTCATTTTTTACACAAAAATGCTTCTAGAAATTAACATAATCCTTATAAACATTAATATAATGAAAAAAATCATTTTAAATCAAAATAATCTGATTCAATAATTCCTAGTTCCTTGAAACTAGTAGGTGATGACTCTAATTTTTACATTTCCCCTGTATTTTTAAAATAAATTCATAAATCACTAAGTTGTTGCAATATTCACTAAGGTGTGACAAAATAACGATTTTACCGAAGATGCCACTTATTATTAGCTTGAATTACTAATTTGACATTCAATTATTTAATTATTTGCCTTAATAGCTTTTATTTTTAGATATCCAAGTTTTGTTAGTAAGAATTTTTTTTTTCTTTTGATATTATTTGCTTTATATGTCGATATTATTTGTTTTTTTTAATCACGTGAGACTATTATAAAATATACTAAAATGTGAAGGTAAACACAGTAGAAATCCAAGGTAACTCAGTCGTTTTTAATATTGTCTTTAATATTTTTTCCAATTATATCCTTATATATCCAAAGAAGTTGTCAATTTATTAAAATCCATTAATAATGTCAACAAAGAAATCAAAATTAATAATCAAATATAAGAAATCAAAATTAATAATCAAATATTAGGATGAAATTGGTGGGGGGGGGGGGGGGGGGGGGGGGGGTGTGTCAATAATCAAATTTAAAAAAATAAAAAATTATACATAGTGATGAACAGTGAAAATTTACGAGCTCTAGTTTTTTATTTAATTTAATGTAAATATAAAGAGTAAAATAAATAGGCATTGAAATAAATACAGTGGAGGAAACTTGAACTTTAGGAGAGCCGGAGTCCATAGCTAGCACCAAACAGTTGGAAGCCAAGCCAGGTTCGGTGTAGACTTGTAGCCAAAAGATCGAACCCGAACCCAAACCTCTAATCTTTCACCAAGTCCATTTCTCCACTCACCTAAACCCCTCGAGTCCAAAACCTCTTCTCCTCCACCGTCTCCGCTCCACTCCCTCTTCATTCTTGAAACAGAAAGACCCAACTTTCTTATTTGATTTTATTAGCTTTTTCTTTCTCGAAGGGATTGGGGATTTTTTTTTTTTGGCAAATGTTTGCTGCAAGGAACCTTCAAAGGAGTTGCTTTAAGACACTCTATTCTCTCCTACAATCCAACCCCAAAAGGTACTTAAAAACATCCAAAGTTTGTTTATTTAACGTTTTTCCTTCGTTTTCTTAGTAAATCCCTTGCTTCTTGTTGCAACCGAGGATGGGTTTTTGTTTATGTTGTAATGCTACAATCTTATTGAACTGTTTTTGGGTTCTGTATTATAGGAATATTGTGTTATTCAAGGATGTTGCTCCAAAACTGGCTTGTTCAAATGATAATCAACCAAACTTCTGCTGCTTTTCACCGTTGAATTATCCCCACAATGGATGGTCCCGTCCAATGTCTACTTCAAAAGGGAGAAGCATGAGGAGCAAGGTCGAAAGGCGGATGCGTAAAGAGTCTGGTAAAACACTCAGAGAGATTCGGAGAGCAAAGAAATTGAAGAAGAAATTGATGACTGATGAGGAGAGGCTCATTTACAACCTCAAAAGAGTATGTTATCTTTTATATCCACTACTTTATTTTGTTGTTTCTTAATTGACCAATGATGGGATGGTTTTCAATTTACCTGGTGTTGATGGGATGAGCTTTTGCTAGTGATGGTAATGATGAGTAGATTTGTGACATTACATGCTAACTTGCACAGTGAATGGTGATCGGGGATTTGTATGTGTATGGTTTAGAATGTATCATGCTCGGGAAGTTCATGATGAGCAAACCAGAAATGCTGCTCTTTTTTATTTTTGGATAAGCAGAAATGCTGTTCTTTCCAACTCATGAAATGAATAATGCTGCCACCCTCTTCCTCCCATGGTCATGCAACCTTAGAGCTTGCGCAACTGTATTACGAGGTCACGGGAATAGTTTCACAAAATTGTTCAGCCAGCATTTATCTAAAATTGAAATCATTGTCCAAAGCCATAACGGTTATTTCGTAATAAATAGTAGCAGTAATGAATATGGGCATGTATCTAGTTTTAGATGTGAAAAAGGACTGCTAACCTATGTCGTGGGTGGTGCCTAAGGCCCAAGATCAGTATCCATGCCATTATGAAACAATCTTAGATTAACATGTGCATTTCTCCACAATAACACCTGTATAATATCATGACACATGAACATTAAAATGCTTTTGAGACCTTTGAAAGAATATAAATAAGATTAGACTAATTTGTACCAATTAAGTTTCTGTGAATATTGGAGCTTAGTTACAAACCTACTCTTTGTATTGGGATCTGAACAATGTATCTCAGAAAAAAGTTGTTGAGTATGTTTATATCTCTTCAAAATCCCAGTTCTAGCTATTTGCTGTGTTGTAAGAGTATATTTTCACTTTTTTTTAAGCTCACAACAGAGTCTTATTTGGTATTATTTGATTAATTTTTCTGATCTGATTATTCCAGGCTAAGAAGAAAGTTGCATTGCTCCTACAGAAGCTCAAAAAATATGACCTACCTGAGTTGCCATCCCCGTTGCATGATCCTGAGCTCCTAACATCTGAGCAACTTCAAGCATATAAGAAGATTGGTTTCAGAAATAAAAATTATGTTCCTGTTGGTGTCCGTGGAGTCTTTGGAGGAGTTGTCCAAAATATGCATATGCATTGGAAGTTTCATGAGACTGTACAAGTATGCTGTGACAACTTTCCCAAAGAAAAAATCAAGGAAATGGCTACCATGCTAGCAAGACTAAGTGGAGGTATTGTGGTAAATGTTCATAACGTGAAGACAATTATCATGTTCAGAGGCAGAAACTATCGCCAACCAAAAGATTTGATCCCTCTTAACACTCTTACAAAAAGGAAGGTGGGTGAAACTATTTCTTGCTGTGTATTTTAGTTTTCACTTTAATAGAAATTGAAGAAAACAAGATAGCACTTTATTTCATGCTAGCCAGCAGTTAAATTATGTTTTTTTTTTAAAGGCCAATCTTAATTAATGATAGCATACATTTGAGCCATATAGACAGAGGATTGGATTGAGTGCCTAGTGGCCAGATATAATGAGGACAGGAGTCAATTGCCATCGTTGTAACAAATTTTGTGCCATCTCTCGCTATCCAGAGAGCTATTCTTTAGATGGAGTTTATTTATTTATTTATTTATTTATATGATAAATAGAGTTGATAGAGACTTGTCTCAACAAAAGAGACATTTTCTAATTATGCAAAGCTATAAGATCTTGTGGATTATAACATGCTCGTCATTTGTGCAGGCACTGTTCAAGGCTAGGTTTGAGCAAGCTCTTGAATCTCAGAAGCTAAACATCAAGCAAGTTGAACAGCAACTCCGGCGAATGGGGGTAAACCCTGAGGATCCAGTTGCCATGGCAAGCATTCAGAGAGTAGCTTCCACATTCTTCAATGCTATTGACAACAAGGAAGGAAGTCCTTATGTCTTTCGTGGTGACAAAGGATCAATGGTGGAGCCCCATGATCATTTAGAACATTTGGAACCACCTGCTGACGAGAGTGATCAAGAGGAGCTTGATAGGTTTATTGCTGAGATAGAGGATGCAGCAGATCAAGAGTGGGCTGCAGAAGAAGCTGCAGAGAAAGAAGAATTTGGTAGGCTTAGGTACTGGAACAGGGAAGATTATGGTGGGCGGATTAGGAGCCAAGAAATACATAGAAGTGAAGTTTCCGATGGTGATTTAAGAGGAGCCAGGCAATGGAGAGATGCACGTGACAGACGGACGAGTTCTAATCGAGATGATGAAAGTGATGTATCTGAGGGTGATAATGAGTGGAATGTTAGAGATAATAGTGATCTTGAGAGTGATTTTAATGCAGATCGCAGATCTAGTGGGCGGCAGAGGAAGCAAGATGGGATTGGAAGGGAATATAATTCTCGTGATACCAAAAGAAAAATCGAACCTCGATTGAAAGAAAAGATGGCTGAAGACGATTCTGAATCAGAAGAAATGCTTAGTGATCTTGACAATGCAATGTGGCAATCAGATGCTGAGGAAGAACATGTCTCAAGAAGTTCAAGGGCGGAAGCAAGTCCCAGCTTTAAAAGCAGCAGTGATGAAGAGGAGGATACATATCCCATGAAGACAAATGAGATGAACAGGGTAACTGATCTACTGAGTGATGCCTATGACAGTGATGAAGCGCCTGACGAGTTTAAAATATCAAGAAGTTTGAAGCAGAAGAATGGGGTTGGTTCTTGCAAGAGAAATGCTGGAGCAAATTCCAGGAGAAAGATGTTCCAGGAAGATTCTGGGTCAGATGATATGTATAGTGATTCAAAACATGCGATGTGGGAATCAGATGACGAGGTAGACATATTAAGAGCAGGCAGTGAAAAGGATTACAATTACAGGGACAGTGTTGAAAGCGAAGATCACCACCAGAAGCAACGGGAGAAGCTTGAAGGCAATGGTAAGAAGGTGATATCACGAAAAGAGGCGGATGAGACTTGGGACAGTGACTAGTTCAGTGCTCTTTTTTCATAATTTACAGACAGGGTATCGCTAACAGAAGCCAATCTTTAACCATTGCAAGCAGGGTCAGCTAGACCTAGAAAGCAGTCGATAGACAAGACGTTTTGGGGGGTGCGGATTGTTCATTTTATGGATTTGGATCCTTGCTCATTGTCGGAAAGCAACCAGCATATACACCATGCAGCGTTCTGTGAAACAATTTTGATTTTGAATAATCTGAACAAGCGTTGATGTTATTTGACCTTCTGCAGCGTTAAGAGTATTTATATTCCGTTATGCATGAATGAATATACTTTTATATATAATGTTTGAAATTGAATATATATATATATATATATATAGTTCATCGAGATTTTCCTGATAACTTTGAAAGTAGTATTAATTTTATTCGGAGTCAACCATAATGAAGATCCTTTATCATAAAGTTCGATGTTGTTCATGTTTTTGCAAGTGTTGAACACATCAAATGGATCTCTTTTTGGCATGAAAAAGAATAGCCTGAAACTTTAGTTAACCCTCAATCTTTGGTGATCTTTTTAGGCTTGCATAACTAGATAGGATTCTCCTTGTTCTGAACTTTCAATTCACACCTCGATGAGTATCAAACTTTACATTATTTTCTTCAGAATCCTTTTTTTTTTTATTTCTCTCCAAAACTCATCACATATTTAATTAAAGAAGAGCATTTACCTTCTTGAAATTATTTTCATCTATTTCAATAAGTTTTTGATGTGAATAGAAAACATGATTTTCATCGTGAAACATAACAGGCTTCATTATAAATCTGAATCACCGAAACACTTTCAACAAGTTAATTTCATAAACTTCATTCCAAAATGTAATTAAGTTCGAGTGTTTATTTCTCTATAAATAAATATTTATTTGTTTTTTCATACAAGTTTGATTTGTGATAAGATATTTTCTAGGTAGAACATGAAAAACAAAAGGAGTTAATATAAATAGAATTATAAAAAACATGATATGTGTGTGCGCGCGCGCGTGTCCACTCGTGTATAAATAGTTAGCATAAATAAAAAATGTAACGATATAAAATGTAAGAAGAAAAAACTTAAAAAATACAATTTCTTAAAAAATGATAAAAAAAATAAAAGGATAAATGTTCACTATTGGTTTAAGGAAATTTAATGTTTGGAATCAAGGTTGTCAAAAAATGCCTTTTTTACATTTTAATCCTTCATCTTCCAATTCTTTCATTTCTGGCCAAATTGACTACAAAATTCTATTTTTCTGCTCAATTAAGCCCTCAAATAAATTAATTGGACTTCCAAAGCTTTGCATCTCTTCTATTTTGACCCTTGTCTTGTAAGCAAATCCAATTTTGCCCCCTAATTTTATTATATTTAATTTTCTCCTTGATTAGGCCATGAATTGAATTAGTTGGATTTCCAAGCCTTTCCATCTTTTCCATTTCATCCATGATGTCCTAATTTATGCAATTATAACTAGATACATCCTTGTTTGAATATTCTTCAACTAAACCCTAACCTGTAATGCCCGTGTGATTTTTTAACCCCTTTAAGACCTTTTATCTTGACAAAATTGTTCTTATTTTTAAAAAAATGATTTTATTAGGGTTTAAAATTGGGTTATGACAATAATGAAACTATCTATAGAGCAAGGGAATTAAATTAGAAAAGATGAGGATTATGATGATACACCATAGATGATGAAAATATAAAGATATAGCATTTCAAGTAACAAATGAGAAGAAATGTTGGAATATATTTGTAAAAGAACTGAAAATGTGTGATTATTTCTAAAGTTAGTCAAGGTGTTACGGTAATGAGATTGAATATATAAAAATTGCCAAGTTGTGTTTATCTTTAAATTTTATTGGTAATTATATTTATGGATACAAATGAGTAATGACCTATATTGATTATGTGATACAAGTTCATCTAACAAATGATTTCAACGTAACGAATCATTCTATAAAGTGAGTATAGATAGGGGTTTATGTAATTATGAATTGTATTTTAAATTATTTTGTATGTTTATAAACAAACACAAGATGATAGGTTATAATTAAAAGAAAATCACATTCCAAGTCCTTACATATATTGTTAAGGAACCATTTCACCTAAAAGCTTAAGCTTATAAATGAGACCCCATAATATGATTTATATTATTCTCAAACACCCCCCAAGTGAAAGCTCTTTGGGTTTGAAACTTGCACAGAGCCACATCACCTTGTGCTTGTTTTTTATCAAATGGAATGGGGATGATGAGATTTGAACTCGTGACCGCTGGGTCAACAAGGCTCTAATACCATGTTAAAAAACTATCTCACCTAGAAACTTAAGCTTGTAAGTGAGGCCCTATAATATGATTTATATTATTCTTCAACTAAACCCTAACCTGTAATGCCCGTGTGATTTTTTAACCCCTTCAAGACCTTTTTTCTTGCCAAAATTGTTCTTATTAAAAAAAAAATTGATTTTATTAGGGTTTAAAATTGGGTTATGACAATAATAAAACTATCTATAGAGCTAGATTTGAAGGGAGTTAAATTAGAAAAGATGAGGAATATGATGATACATCATAGATGATGAAAATATAAAGAAATAGCATTTCAAGTAACAACTGAGAAAAAATGTTGGAATATATTTGTAAAAGAACTGAAAATGTGTGATTATTTCTAAAGTTAGTCACGGTAATGAGATTGAATATATAAAAATTGTCAAGTTGTATTTATCTTTAAATTTTATTGGTAATTATATTTATGGATACAAATGAGTAATGACCTATATTGATTATGTGATACAAGTTCATCTAACAAATGATTTCAACGTAACGAATCATTCTATAAAGTGAGTATAGATAGGGGTTTATGTAATTATGAATTGTATTTTAAATTATTTTGTATGTTTATAAACAAACACAGATGATAGGTTATAATTAAAAAAAAAATCACATTCCAAGTCTTTAAATACATGATTGTTAGAAATAAAGCAAAAATGTATTCAGAATTACAAGAGCAATCATCTCAGGGATCAAGGATCGACGGGCACAAACAAAAAAATTAAGGATCATCTCAAATAATAATCATCTTGGTATATAGAAAAGATGATCATATAGGGATCCATAAAAACTTTTTAGTGGATATCAAAGACATGCATGCACTATCATAAGAACTTTACGAATTTAGCCACTAAGGATTCTTTTATAAAGTTTTTTTTTTTTTTTTTACACGAATCGTATTATGTGTGTTCCAAGACCATGCCATAAATTTTAAAAATTGTGCTCACGTAAATCCAATAATTAAAATAAATTTCTGATGAGATGGAAATTTGAAATTATTTTTATAAAATAAATTAAAACCCAAAAATAGCCCGAATTTTGAGCCTTCAGATCTCTCCTGTCCTCTCATAAAAACGAAACAGAACACACTGATCAACCGAGAGCCTGGCTTGTGTGCTACAATTCCTTCCTCAATTCATACTGTCGACCCTCCCAAAACCTTTGTAAATCGATACGTACAAAGGTACTTCCCCGGCCATGGAAACATGGAAGGTTTTTATGTACTTAATTAGTGATGTCTGTTGGAAATTATCTTATGTGCCCCTCATGACACACCATGTTTTTAATCATGCAAACCCATGACCATGAAGATAGATCATGGGGATCAATTGATTGATCATGGCTAATTATCTCCTTGATGGAAGGAGAAAATCGGAAAATAAATTAGTGAGTGGAGTCCCTGATCTACCTATAAATAATAGCTTGTGTACTCTATCTACGTTTACTAGTAGACATAGATCATAAGACTCCTCTCGTAAAATATTTTATTATTTTTGTTGCTGCTGCTCTGGGAAATTGCTGCTGTTATCGGGATTATTTTGGTACTTGAGCAACAATGACTAAAGGTATTTATAATCTAAATTTTTGATGCTATATGTATTTAGCATTTGATTATTTAAAGTATGTCTTACAAAGTCAGCTCGCAACCCAGAGAAACAAAAAAAAAGGAGAGCTAGCTTGAAGGAATGGCTAGGATGAGTTCCTAAGAACTGAAGTTTAGGATTCCTCCACCTCGAAAGGGTTCAGAACCTTCCACGCTCACACTAAATACCTCATTAAAGGGGATCCGGAGGGAGTTCTGGGAAGCCAAGTAAATAAATAAATAAATCAGAGAGAGAGAGAGAGAGAGAGAGAGAGAGAGAGAGAGAGAGAGAGAGAGAGAGAGATCTGGTAGCATGCAGCCATGCAGTAGTCTAAGAAGGGGGAGAAGAAAGGCTACGTACATTAGTAGGAGAGGCTGAGAGAATAAAAAAGAGAAACAGTGAAGGAAGTATAAAGAGAGGTCTTGAGAGAGCAAGAATAAAGAAACAAAAAAAGAGGAGGAAAGAGGAGACAGTGAAAGGGAAAGAAGACAGGGAGAGAGTGTGCAGAGCCAAAGTCAGGTTGAAGATGAAGTCACCATCAAAAGCAGCACCTGAAATGGCGTAGGAAGAATCTGTGGATCCTCTTTTCTTTTAAATTTACCATGCTGCTAAGATCTGTGGATCCCTTCACTGTGTCGAGCCTTGCTAGATTTGGACATTGATTTCACATTCATGTTTGTGCATTTATAGCTTTATTTTTGAACTTTCCCATGCATGTCTTTGACTTGTTTTTCTCCCAACCTCAGCAGTGCGCATGAGAAAATAAGTAGCTAGAGCCAGTACTGTTTCGAAAGTTACGTCGCACTGCTCTTTTATGAACTTTTTTTTTTTTACCGGGGTGTCCGGGCCAGTTTGAACGCACCACAACTGAATTTCCGGGCTCAGTGAACATCCTGCAAGCCTAATAAGTAGGTAAGGCACCGCAAGGGTGACAGACATGCCTAACAAAGCTTGAACCTGGAATAGGAGGAAAACAAACCCCTCTCTAACCACGAGGTCAAGACCTTGTTGACTACCCTTTTGTTGCTTGGACCAGAGGTTGTGTAGCAAGAGACCATGGCGTACGTGTATCCCTTTGTGGGAGCTTTAATTTGCCTTAATTTTACAAAAGTAGGGGTCTCCCTGGATAGAGTAGAAAGTAGTTTATTTGGATAGGATGTCATAAGTTTTGTGGCAAGCCATGCATGTTTGTGCTCACCCTTCGTTTTATACGCTAGCATTTGCGCCTGTGAAACTAGGTCCTGATTCCTAAAATGACCACCTTTCCCACCGCCACTTATTCATTGCAATGGGCGGCGGAATGACCTCCTTGTTTACATGTGTGGCAGCGCCGCCCACGAAAGCGAGAACTACCAAAGCGGTTGCGATTGGAGCCATTACTGGATCGGGTCTACGATGAGGTGTTTAATCAAAAATATTTTTTTGACCATTATTGAAATTTCTGGAGGTGAGCAGGCAGCGGTAGGATACTGCCCGAGAATGCTTGGAGCGGGACCATCAAAATTTAGAGAAACAATGGCTTGCTTTTATTTCACATATATTCTTCTAAGAATATCCCTAAAGTATTTTTAAAACCTTAATTTATTTTTAGTTTACCCACCTATTCATTTTGCCTTTTATTTTTGTTTTTTCATATTTGATTTTCTTGAAAAAAAAGTGATTAAAAAAATACGAATCCGTCAAAAATGTTTTTTAAAATGACATTAACGAGAAAAATAATAATTAAAAATTAAAACAAAAGGAGTGGATGTTCAAAATACATAAAAAAACATTTTTTTCAGGTTTTTGCTACAATGTTTTTGGATTTTGTGATGAATATTTAGTAGATGAAGTAAGAAAAATTGGCCATGACAAAAAAAAAAAAAAAAAAACATTCCTCTAAACACTAAACGCATCCATAGGAGAGGTTATATCTAAGGTTCTGAACAGATGAAAGTACAAAGACAGAGAGCCTCATAGGAGGTCTGTTCTGAAAGATCCCCATTATTAATTAGAAACATAGCCGAAGGAAAAGCTTCGAGCCATAAATATTTGTGGCAACAAGGTCTGATGTAAGAGAGTGAGTGAAGTATGTGTGTTTTTTTTATAGCCCGACGAGCATCACAACACAACATAAAAGAAATCTTATCTGCAGTTTAAATTAGTCTGTCAGACACTAACTAACGGCTGCAAGACTTTAGTTCCAGGATATCCAAGGCGGCGGTGCCATATTGAACTGGGAGGAGAGGAGCAACTTTAGCAATCTGACAAATAAAAGAAAGTTGTGTGTGTTATTGCGAGACGACACGCGGAGAGAGAGATTGATCAGAAAGTGCATGAATCGGTATCGGATACAAGTCGTTTTAATTGGTCCCTCCCTTCTAAAGTTCCTGTCCTGTTGCCAAATCTTTTTATAGCATTTGCGCCTGTGAAACCAAGTCCTGATTCCAAAAATGACCACCTTTCCCACCGCCACTTATTAATTACGATTGGCGGCGGAATGACCACCTTGTTTACATTTTTGGCAGCGCCCACCAAAGCGAGAACTGCCAAAACGGTTGCGATCGGAGCCATTGCTGGACCGGGGTCCACTACAAGTGAAACCATTATTGAAATTTCTATTAGAGAAGCCATCAGGAGGTGAGCAGGCAGTGGTAGGATACTGCCCGAGTATGCCTGGAGTGGGACCAATCAAAATTTAGAGAAACAATGGCTCGCTTTTATTTCACATATATTCTTCCAAAAATATCCCCAAGTATATCTTAAACCTTCATTTCTTTTTAGTTTTTCCCACCTATTCATTTTGCCTTTCATTTTTGTTTTTTCATATTTGATTTTCATGAAAAAAAGAGTATTTAAAAAAATACAAATCCGTCAAAATATATTTTAAAAAGACATTAATGAGAAAATAATTAAAAATTAAAACAAAAAAGATGAACTTTCTGTAAATGAAGTAAAAACTTTTTGGTTATGACAAAAAACCAAACATTCCATTAAACACATCCAAGCCGTACAAGTAGTTTGATACCATCTTAAAGATGTCGCCAAAAATTGAACGAATGCTTCCACAGCTTTCCCCTGCTGCGCGGTACTAGGAGATGTGCTTCGCAAGAATTACATCTCAGACAGCTCCTGAGAATACGGCTTTTCCACGTGGCAAACATCATTGGCAACAAGTTCAATAAATACTAATCTGAACACCGCCCCAAACGGTGGAAAACACACAACATAGAAGAGCACAAAATCACCAGACCACACCGCAGTAGCAGCTTCTGGGACTGATTTCTCGAACAATGCAGGATCAGTTGTGACAAGCCAGTAGCCTTGTGATCCTTCAAGTCAAGCCCTGAAGATTTTCTTATGCTTCACAAACCTGAGAATTAAGGCTGAACTCCTTACACCCCTAAAGCAATACTCAAAAGCTAATTTCATTCCGCTGAAGACAATGCTGTGATGCCAGACAGCTTCTGCCTGAGAAAGGGCAGCGCAGAACCTTCAAGTGATTTTTATTAGTGGAAGCTTTTGGTCCACCACACGTCTTCATAATCGGTCTAGCCATCCAAGGATACTTTCCTGAGAGCCAAGCTGCAGATCCTGCGGAGCATATTAGAATCTGAAGATCATGCCATTAGTGGAATTAAAATCAGCAAATTGATGAAAAAGGGCAAGATTTGAAGCTTACAGCAAGATGGAAATCTGGTGGAGTGTCCAGGTCAAGGTTCTCCAATTCAGCAATTCCACAGGGTTCATTACTGTTTTCATTCACTTCATTTGTATTGTGTGCCATGCCAGTACATGAAACACGTTTTGCCCCTGAATTATTTGGAACACGAGGAGCAGAATCAAAAATTTCATTGCATAATAGCGAATCATCTAAGCCATCGAAATCAGAGTTTTCAACAGCCTGAGATTCACCAGCAAACCATTCAGGGAATTCCACATCACCCTCAAGCTGAAAAACATGTGCTGGGACATCAGGTGCTTCTTCCTTAATGTCATTGTTCTAGCCACAAAAACAAACTTCGGTAAAGATCGAATTCATAGACATGCCATCCAAAACAAAGTCCAAATGTTAAGGAACTGTTTCATTTTCAATATTCAATGAATGAGCATAAGCTATCATTTTGAAATTTTTAAAATAGTATTCATTTTTGAACAATTGAATGACCAAGTAGACATGATGTGTTAATTCTTGCATGTGACGTGCTTATATCTTTCTCAGAGATAAACTATCCTACACACTCCACAATGGGTATATACATCACATTATAGAAAAATGTATCAACAAACTGATCAATTTACCTGCACAGGCAACTGCATCATGTTATCGTCGGCAATGGCATCGTCATACATGACAGATTTAGCTGGTCGTGGCGGGTTGGGATTAGGGGTCCTTGGACTAGTTTGATGTGACAAAATATCATTATCTTCAATAAGCACATTGTCATCGTTCCTTTCAGTTCCTTTCTGCTGGTAGAAAATTTTGGAAACTACAAATTCACCTTCCTTTTCATCTTCATCAGTACCCAGATGGTACTGATGCATAACCCATTTAGACTTATCTGGTTTGGACCCCTTCTTTGAACTTTTATAAAGAACCATGATTTTCTTGCAGCCTTTCTGAACTCCATTGTCAATCACAGATTTTGTCCTGCCTGTCTTGTGCCAACGGACACTCTCCTCATCGGAACCAACTTCACAGTGAATCTTCCGGCGCTTTCGTTGACCAGTGGAATAAGCATTATTTGTTCTGTGAAAGAAATGGACACTATTTCCATCTTTCTTAGCACCTGAAACAAGTTTTGGAAATGGTGATGAGAATAATATTTGAGCCCTCCACCCCTAAAAAGTTGTATCTAATTACTCTTGTTAACAGAGTTTTTCCAGTTACAAATAATTTAAAAAAATCTAGTCACTATGTATTAGGAGTTCTGCAATTTTTCGAAGTTCATGTATGTGTTTGTTCATTATATTTAACGAGTCTTTAAAGAGTCGCTGACAACTTATATATGAGAAGCATTTGTCTTCACTACATAAGATCGGAAAATTGTAGACACAGATGCAAATGCAATAATTCTCTCCCTATATTCAACAGTTCTCACTTCTGCTGCTGTATATAATTTATCAATTCCAACATGGAGGATTTGGATATCTAAACCATGGCCAACCATGAAGCAAAAAGCTCAACAGCTCAACCAGAGCAGCAAAGATTAACTTGTAGGATGGTTACTAAAATTCATAATGGTGAATAAAAAATTTGCCAACAATAACTAGCAGTGACTGGGACATACTCGCCATGCTTGAATAGGTGATGGCATTCATGCTGGGGAAATTTTTTGTCTGAATCTTTCATAGTGCTTGATGTCTACTCGTAATCCATGGATAAAACTGTCTTATTCAATCAAGTGAATTCATTTTGCAGAAATGGCAGTTAAACAAACTGAACTGTAGTTATCAACCAATCATCAAAATGTGGCATTTAGGAAAAACAAGAATAAATATCATGCTCGACAACCACTGACCAGGAAGATTTGCAGGATGGGTATAACAAATTCCTTTATCACCATCTAGTGTTGGAATAAACTCGTCAATGAACACGTGAGGTTTAGAATTTCCAACAGCACATTTTGCTTCTAAATGCTCTAAAAGTTGTGCATCTGAAGGATCAAACTTTACACCAACAGGCAGGCCAGGCCATTCTTGAGCAACCTGCAGATCAGAAACTCCATGTGAAATACAAACAGCAGCAAGACACCACAGAAATGCACAGTCAGCCATAGGTCCATGATATATTAACAAGCTCCCACGTAAAAAACGATAATGCAACTCATGGTAAAACCACAGTTAACTCAAGAAAAGTAAGTTAAATTTAACAAAAAACACGAAAGTTGCAGCTTACATCACTGTTATCTATATGACAATGGCACTTTGGGCACTCCCGATTTGCCCCACAGTCTTTGATTTGATAAGCAGAAGATCGAGACACTTTCCTTGCAATTGATCTGCCATCAATAAGCCAAGCCCTGCAAGAATGACACAAGTCATAACAAAATTAGCAAAGCATAATTTAGAAAATATACCAGAAAGAGACACATTTGTTGCAAAAGACAGAGGATTGTCAGAGTAGCGGTGAATGATACCACCTCTCGTCTTCAAATATGACTTACAATACGACTAGAGACATGACCAACAAGTAGACATACAAAAGAAGAAAGGGGATAGGAATGAAAGATACATTTTGTTCGAGTCATGTCTTAAAAACAAGTAGCCTCAAGCTTCCTGGATAATACTTTGATTGATGACGAGGTTAGCAGTTTTTCAGCAAATTTCAGCAATCCCTTTTAACATAATTTAACCTACAACTTTGGATTATAAACTAAATTAAAAAGGAGCACCGTTATTCTAGTTGAAAAGTCTCTCCTGATTAAGACACTGTAGCTCCTCCAATGCTTTGGGGTTTATCAGACTCTTTACACAAGGGAATAACATGAGTTAACACATTATCTCCTCTATTTTTGGAAACTCCTTGCATTATAATCAATCCATCAAATATAAACATAAGAGCAGGAAAGTCTTTAAGTTATATGACATCTTGCAGACCCTCTATTCGTCAGTTTCTCTAACTGGATAGCTCTCGAAAGCGAAAAGCAAAAAGAAAGAAAGAAAAAAGCTTCATCCATCAAATATTTTCAACGAAACACCAAGAAAATGATCCAAGAAAACACTAATGCACGTATTTATTTCCATAAAATAAGCAGCATTTTTACATTTATCCCAGGAGTACAAAATAGAAATATCCAATCCAAACCCACATATTAAAATTCCAAAAAAAAAAAAAAGAAGCAAAAAATTAGTCCGAAAGTTCCAAAGACTTGATTTTTCTTCATGGTTTCCCACCTTTCAATCTAAAGAAGAAAAAAACCCACAATCTTTTTTGTAAAAAAAAGTGTTAATTTCTTCACCGGAAACCAAACTATGTAGAAGCTTATTAAGCACTCTCCGGTTAAATTTGAGCTTACCTTGCCATTTCTAGAGAGAGAAGGAGAGATTTCCGGGAGTAATTTAAGAGCTAAAAAATCTTTCCCCTATCTACACCAGGCTAAGTTAAGCGAGCTAGAGACAGAGAGTGCGAGTGTGCTTATTTATATCAGGGTTTTGTGTGAGCGGGAAAACTGAGCTTCGGTCTCGCTATGATAGGTTCGGAGGCCGGACAAGAGCTTCGGGTCCAGAATCTTTTAACTAACGAGGTCTAGACTTGAGTTTGGTGGGTCCCAAGGTTGACTGAACCTAAACCCGAACCTAGTTCTGTCTTTCAAAAGCCGAGCAGGAGAGGACGTTGGAAACCGTGTAGAGTGGCAGTTTCGATATTTTATCCAAATTTGACTTGCTCCCCAAGCTAGAATATAAACTGTTCATATTAAAATTACTGTCTTTCATTTTATTTTTTTAACCGCAGTGGATTCGGCTGCTGGAAAAGGTTGATTGATTTTTATTTTATTTTATTTATTTTTAGTGGTGATTGTGTGGAAGGAATGTTTTACTGTTTATAACGCGGTGTGTGTGTGCGTGTGCGTGTGCGTGTGTGTGTGTGTGAGAGAGAGAGATGTCTTGTCATCGCTAAACTGGATAGAAGAATGAGATGGCATGATTATTCAGCACACACGGCCTGTCGGAGAGATAGATTTTAATATCATTAATAAAGTTTTGTCCCATGTTTTTTTAATGTAAATTGATTTGAATTATTTTTTTAATAAACACAAAATTGCTTCAAAAAGTTACTATTCTGGATGGGGTATGTTTGAGAATACATTGGAAGTTTAGAAAAAAATTTTTGCAGAAATATTTTAAAATAATTTTTTTATTTTTTAAAAATTATTTTTAACATTAATACATGATTTAGAACCATTAAAAACTTTTAACATAAAATATAAAAATAAAAAATAAATCTTTTTTTCTTCAAAAATATTTTAAAATACAATGTCAAATATGACCTTTGTAAGAAATATTTTTTTTTTAATAATATTATTTTAATATATTTTTAAATAAAAAAAATATATTAAAAAACAACCACGACAGAAGCAGTGATCCACATGTAGTGCCTGTTTGGAGTATGTTTTTATTTATAACATATTACATTAAAATGATCAAAACACATTAAAAAAAACAATTTAAAATAAAAAATAAAACAAAATTTCATTTTTTTTCAAAAGTGTCCCGTAAAAGGAGGAACCTGTTTCTGAAAATGAGAAATGATTGACATTTCATTGATCTTTATCTCTAAGCTGATGCCGATAGAGAGAGATGGAATCAAGCATTCTGGATCAATCTAAGCTTATTGCCAAATATTAAAACAGATACGCCGTCGTAGCATGTCGACACGGCCTGCATGCACAGTCAAGAAGAGCTTGTGGCACACCTCGAGTCCATGCAAATATGGCCACAGCATTCATCAACTCTAACACAGTCATCTATATTCTTGATCAACAACAGGAGTAAAGGCCTTTGGACGGACCTTATTTTACAATAATGATAAATAAATCATCACAGTCACCCCAACTCCGGAACCCTAAATACACAAGTCAGAGCAGGCTAATATTCATGGGGAGAGGTGTGGAAAAGCCAAGGACGACATCGATCAGATGATGAGTAGCTTCCTACTGCAACTGAACTAGCTAGATTGACATTTGTTCTTCCAAAGATGTAAGTATATTCTAATATTTGAGACATGCTTATTTAAATGTACCTAAATACCTCCAGAAACGACTTTGTGTGTCAGGAGGGATGGATCAGTAACATTGGTTAAAGCAGAAAAAGAAACCTCTCGGCTTATCTTCTATCTGGGTTCTTGGGGTTTCCCCTGAGCCATCTCTTACAGCCATCAAGGAGCTTGTACCAGGAGACTCCGGTGGCAAAACTGCATTCTCAGATGTGAATATCCTAGCAGGGATGACGGGCTCTTGTGCTGAAATGGTAGAAAGATAATGCAGGAGCATCTGTATAATCTGGTTGAAGTTCGGCCGAGCATTCGGATCTTCTTTCCAACATGAGGTCACAATCAGAGCCAAATCCTCTGGGAGGTCTTCAGCACTGGGCCTCACATTCTGAAACAGCAAACCGTTACATCAAGATGCTGGAAATTGCAACTGAGCTAAATAGCTATAATTAACAATTACAAGACAAGATAATCATTCAGGATAGTTATGGCATATCAAGTTTGGAACCCCTATTAGTTTTTCTACTCGTGCAATAAAAGCCGACAACAATAAAAGCGGACAAATGTCAGATGGTCCAGGTTTCCATGTCCAGATGCTGGCCTCAACTTGAAATGCATAATTCACATGCTGCAGTGCTAAAGCAACTTAATATAGAAACTGTATGCTATAATCAAATCCTACATAAACTGTTGGCACATAGGGGTAAAATCCCACAATGACAGATGGCAGCCAGGTGAGGAAGGATTCTGGGTCGAGGTGATGTCCAACATGTTCATCATCTCGCTAGTGAGAGTTCTCCTCAGTGACCCCCCCACTAGCACAACAATTTCACAAGGCGATTTTACTTCAGCGATTATAAGGAGCATACTCAAACCATCTCCATCAGTCAGTGCAACACCTCATCAGGTTCTTCTGCTATCCTATCAAAACCACCTCCATCACTCTGCAACCGTATAATCGGGATTTATGATTTATCAATTAACTCACCAACTTAATGAAAAAACTTCACTTCTAAAGAGACGCGTCCAATCTTGCAGAAAGCAACCTTGTGGTCCAAGACTCAAGAGCAAACTCGATATGACACGAGGTGATACAGTCTAGTTCAGCAGCATTTAAACAGGCAATTTCACATATAATCTCAAAAGGGCACTGACACACATCAATATACTCACCATCCAAGTAATTCCCCTTAGAAAAAGTGCATACTTGACATATCATTTGAATTCTGAGATATAATGATAACAATGCAGCTCACCTTAAAAGCAGCTGCATAGGCTGCCTGTAGATTTGACATGCCTTCAAAAGGCAATTTATTATGGATGAGCTCCCACAACACTATCGCAAAGCTATAAGCATCTACCTTGTGATTATAGTGTTTCTTCTCACCATGCCTTAATGTAACTGTGCTGTAAAGCTGCCACCAAATAGAAAGGTGAACAATCTTCATCATATAAAAACAATTGTAGAGATTTTCAGTCATTCAATATAGTACCTCTGGAGCCATCCACCGGTATGTCCCTGTTTCAGCAGTCATCATCTCAGTTAATGACTCTTCTCTGGCCAAACCAAAATCTGCCAGTTTGACTGTTTTATGGTCTGCGGTCAAGATCAAGTTCTCTGTGGATAGGAAAGGAAATGAGGTAGTCAGAAGAAGTCTTGATGCTTGATTACCACTTAATCAAATGTTTTTTGAATTTTAGAGTATCACTCTGTATCAGTGCTTAACAGCCTGTTGCCAAGAAAACCCCTTTGTTTTGAAGATTTAATTCAATTCTACATATTAACAAATATCAAGATTTCCATACAATACAAAGTCACACCCAAAAACCCATAGTCACTCCTTTCTTGCTGCTCAGCTACATCTATCCTCTCCAATTAAATAGTCTTTATGGCTCTTTCCATGGAGATATTGATTTCTTATCTCCCACACTCTGCTACATCTGATTTGTAGCAGAGAAAACACAAACAGAGCGTTCAAAGCACTAGAATTTTATGGCTCACAGTGATGATACATGAAGTTTGTTCTCGGAGATGATTTATGCTTTTTGCCCATGTACCTGGTTGTTTGTCTGAATGTAGTGATGATGGAGCATTCTTAGTGACAAATTGAGCAAAACTGGATTCTACTAATGGACAAGTGCAATTTATTTTGGGACAGAAATATTAAATGTTGAAATGCTGTAGAATTATGCCAAAAGACAAACCTCTCATACAAACACATGTAGCAGTTACCTTTTTCACGGCAGACCAATATTTAAAATTTATGGCACCCACACTCTACCACTTACATGTTGACACATCATTTTGCAAGGAAATTTATTATAAAAAGTTTGTTCGTAAATCATTTTCTTTAAACTCAGCAAGTTTAAACTTTCCAAACAAGAGAGGTGCTAAAAAAGAATTGAAAATGCACAAACCAGAAGCTCTCTAAACATGACTGTAAGGCCATCCATTCATTTTGGCACTGCACAAGGGCATCTATGGAGTGTATATTCAAGAGAGATCAAGTAAAATGGTCCAGAAACAATGAGGTGAAACAAGAAGAAACCAAGACAATTCCTTCAATGCTTTGAACCTGATTCTATCAAACATTATATAAACTTTTCGTTAAGTTTATTTCTTGGCTGCTTACTAATGCTGATCAAGTATTCAGACTTGCACATGTCACTCAAAAAGCTTAAATGCAATACTTGGCAGTTCCTCTACTACGCCCACTCAATCCAGCAGATATAACAACTAGTGTGAGCTTATAACATAAAGTCGAATCTAATCGCTATCATGAAGCATCGTAGAAAATAAGTATAAAGAGGTGACTATTAAATACATAACATTGAAGCGCTTACTTTTCCTCTTGGCAATCAATTCCTTATATCAAGGAATAAAATATCCATGAACAAAAATATCATCAAGTTTTGTTCCATCACACAAGAAAAGCAAGTGAGATGTAGTATAATAAATTTAGACCTGACCAAAATAGAATTTTCTATTATCATGTAAAATCACGATAATTTGTGAACTTTCAAATGCATAAGCCAGATGATTGATCTGATATTTATATTTATTTTAAATACATCTCAAGATAATAAAAAAAAAATTGTTATCTAGAAAGAAACTCATTGAGATCTTTGAAATGAATGTAGGAGATATGAATATCCTTTGGGCAGGTTATTGTCTCCTATTTTGCAAAATGTCAATATGCACAATTGCAAGAAACAGGTTGATGAGGGTCCATGTAAATTGTTTACGAATACTTATTTTAGAAAGAAATATACGGGTTAGTTTTAAAATTTTAGTTTCCTTGTGTTTCCTATTTTTATCAAGACTTATTTTATCGGGTGTTTATAAATAAGCACTCTAATAGACATTCAGTTTACTGTATTATTATTGATAGAAATAAAAATAAAATGAGTTTTCTCTAAGTTTGAGTGTGTTTCTCATGCTTTGGTTACCTCAAAATTTGAGTTGGTGATCTTATTGTTTGGTTCTACATCGCAGGTACTCCTGTTCCACCTCAATTTAATTTTTAGATAGATATTTTGGATCCAAGATACTCATAAAATAGTCACACATCTATCTATACTCATATTTTTCAATTCCCAATTATTATGCTCTTTGATCAATTGCTTGTTTAAATGTATATTACCTCTCTTGCAAGAGAAATTTTTTATTGAAAAAACAATTGGAAACAGAATGAATAGAAATCGTACTGTCTGGAAAATACAAATCCCAAGTAATGTGGGGGGGAATCGACAAGTGAAATTAGAAAGTCAAGGTAATAAGCTGTCATACCCAGGCAGAGCGAGTTTCACTAAAACAACTGAAGCAAAAGGTATTTACATGAAAGCATTTCTTTTTTGGTGCTGGTATTATATGAAAGCAGCCAACATGAATTGTTGGTAATTCATATGGAAAGGCAAAGAGAACAGAAATTACAGTGGGTACCCTCTTGAGCAATATTCCAACTGTTATATTCAGCAATTAGTTGAAAGCATGCACTAAAACTAAGCTCACAAAGACAGAAAATGCCCATCAAACTATGTGGGACTGGTTAGCAAATTTATAAGCCCTTCACAACATGCTACTTGTTCAAACTTCATATGCTCAAATGTCCAAGAAACACAAGCCAGAAATTTATCATACCCGGTTTTAGGTCGCGATGAATGATCCCATGAGAGTGTAGGCATTCCATAGCACGAGCAATATCGAGAGCAAACCCAACTGCCACACGCATTTCCAAGCATCTTGGTCGCATGTTCAGCAAATATTTGCGCAATGTCCCGCCTAAAAGAAGCTCAGTTACTATCACCATGACAGGCTCCTTGCAAGCACCAATAAACTGGTAACACATAACAGCCCTGTTATTTTGTATTTGACCACTTCAACAACTGTTAACTAACAAAATAGTAAAATCAATTCACTAACAACCCTTCAGTGCTGAAAATCAAATGCAAGAAATGGTATTGCAATAAAAATAACCTTCACTAGATTTTTGTGTTGAACTCTAGATAACATCGCAACCTCTCTTGCAAACCGATCTTGTCTCTTGGCAATCTCTTCTGGGGTTTCTCCTCCATGTACAATTTTAATAGCAACATTTTGATTCTTGTACCTATCAAAAGAAAATTGATAAATTCCAGAATGAGACTACTGCACATAGCAATCCACCATTTAGCAGATGATCTAAACTACAAGAAAAGGAGAGAGGGAGAGAGAGAGAGAGAGAGAGAGAGAGTTTTATAAACAGCATCACAAAATTCAGTCAAATGATCCGATAAGCAGGCATGTAACTGGAAATAAAACTAAAAACGTGCGATTTGATATATATGCAATAATTTTTCTCCATTTATCAGCTAAAAATGGTCAAATTTTGGTTTAGTCTAAAAAGATTAGAGAAAAACCCAGTTATAAAGTGAATCAGGTAAACAAAACAAAACAAAAAAGACTTCAAGAAGTTTGACTTACTTCCCTTCATATACTTTAGCATGAGCACCTTCTCCAATCTTTGGCCCAACAAATAGAAGTTTTGGATCAACCAGCCACTTGGCATCCAAAATGAACTCTCCAGAATAAAACCCATTACTAGATCCCATTTCTTACTCTATACTATGAGTAAATGAAAAAACATCAACAAACTGAACAAGACTAAAACTTTTGCTCTCGCTGTTTTGAAGTAGAGTAAACAGCTAGCTAGTCCAGTTAAAGAAATGGAAAGCAAGATACCACTTTGATAGAAAAGAGATGTACTATAAATAAACATGCTCCATATTGTACCCCAAAAATCACAACTTTAGATCCAAAAAGATAAGCATTTGCCTTTGTTTAGGAGGCAAAGAATAAAACCCCACATGTTTTAGAGACAGTCACTAACAAAACAAGAATTTAAAATACAAATGGGAATCAATAATAGTAATAATAAAAAAATAAAAAAAACTCCGAACAAGCTCTGTCAGAAGCAGGTAAAATTATACTATATGAAGGTGGGGGGAAATGAAAGGAGGATTGAAGTGGAGGAGGAGGAGGCTAAGAGGGAAAGAGATTGAGATTTGGTGTTAAGGAGATTAGTTTAAAGCAATCTACGCGTATGGAACTGCTTTGTTTCCTTGATCTGTAGATAAAGCCGCGGCAGGATTTGACTCTCTGTCAGACAACAGTAGTGGGTTTTTAATTGTGTTTTGTTTCTACATAAGATCAACAAAAACATTATTAAAAAGGGAGGACAGAGAGAGAGAGAGAGAGTGAGAGGAGAAAATAAATACAGGTGTCAAGGAAAGAGATGGTCTACATGATTGTGTCTTTCTTCTGTTTTGTGCTTGTTGATTTTAACAAGGATGTAAATTATGTTATTCTTTTTTTTTAATTAGATCCCATATATTTTAGTTTTGCAGTGTTTTTTTACGTGTGATTTGAGGGTTGTATTATATATATGAGGGTTGTATTATATATATATATATATATATATAAGATATTAATTCAATAAATATAATTTCAAAATAAACTAACTTGAAATTATTCAATTCAAATTTTAAATACAAGTTAAAAAGTGAAAGCTAAACTAATATGACTCGATTGACTTCATGAGTCCAATAACAAACTCAACCACTACTTAAAATATAGTTTGAATTAAAAAATAAAGATAATATATTTTTAAAAAGATATTAAGACAACAACATATTAGATCAATTCAGATTAATTTGTTTAACATTTTAAATTCATGATTTGGATCTTACCACCATAACAATACTAAATATAACAAATTTTAAAAAAAAATTCAATATTTTATTGTTGAATGATGAAAATACAAAAAAAAATCAATCTAAAAAAGAACTTTCAAAATACAATTACAAGTTTGAACAAAATTATAAAAACATCATTATTAGTCTCGCTAAGTTTTTCTAAACTCTAATTGCTCTAAAATTTTAGCCCAAAATATAAAAATATATCACAAAACTCTTTGTAAAAAAACAATATGATAAGTTTAGGGGTTTCCTCAACTCTAATTGCTCTAAAATTAATATTTTTTTTAATTTAATTTTAATATCATCATATCAAAATAATATAAAAAAATAACAAAAACAAAACATGCTGTCCAACCAACCAAATACACCCAAAGTAGAAGAGTGGTTAGGAAATAAAAAACAAAGCATTATTTAGATTTTTAATTATATTTTATATTTATTAAAATAACAAAACGTCTCTTATCCAACTTGATTATCGCCAAAAACCTAGTATGGAAGTCAAAAATATCCTTGGACACAACTTTAGAATTTTTACTCCCAACTATTTTAGTAATTTCATTGCCCTCAATAATCTGTTTTATTTTATTTTATTTTATTTTTATTTTATTTTAAAGAAGGTTTAGCTATAGTTTAGTCCTAGAGATTTCTATGTTTTATTTGTATATGAATTTGATTGTACCTTGAAATAAATGATATGGAAATAAAACATTTTTTTAAGACTGTACCTTGGAACTCACCTCCCACCCACTTTCAGGATGCCATTGACAAGAAATTCTTCATAGATAAATGTACGATGTAATGATAATTTATTAATAAAATAAAATAAAATATATTGACTTTTTGATAAAATAATTAAATTTTAACTTATTAACATAATTATAAATTCAACGTCATATCTTGACCATATCCTTATAAACACGTGTCTTTATGTGAAATTGTCCTTGTACTCTTTCATTATTTATTTTTTTTATAATTGAAGCCTTTTATTTTTATTTTGATTGAGTTCCTCTACTTTTTATTTTTATTTTGTTAATGAGGATGTCTGAGTTAGAGTTCATAAACATACATGACACCTCTTTTATTTTTAAATTAGATAGTTTAATAAAAATGAAAAATAAATATTTGAAGATCAATTTATTGGTCATTTAGGTTTTTTTTATTTTATTTAATCTATTTTCTTTTAATAATTTAATCTTCACCTTAAAAGAGAAAGAATAAAAAATAAAAAAAAGTTCTGATTGTACGAATTTAACTCAATACCTCGACATAATAAAGTCGTGTAGATATATGAACTAATAACATGTAAATAGAAAGACTCGTTCAGTACAAAACAAAGAATAAAACATTTTAATTACTACAAAAAAGATAAGAGGCTCCAATAAAAATAATAATTAAAAGAGTACATGTACTGAATCCAGATAAAAACTAGCCAAGTCCCGTGGGAATGATTTTTTTCTAAATTCAAAAAAATATTAAGAGAATATTTTATTTAGCATTATCAAATCTAATCAAACAATTTAATCTTGAATTCTATTAATTATACTTTGTGTGTATTTAATTTTTTTTGATGAAATCATGTAAGACTTGACCTAAAATAATATTTTTAAAAACAGTTTGGATGACCGATAAAAACTTGATATAATTCTTTTAAAAAAAATATATAAGATTTGATGAATAAACTTGTAAGACTTGTGAATTAGATAAACGAGTCAAAACTCCAAACCTATAAATTGGATAATGAACTTTATTGAGATTAAAACATATTGTTTTTAAAATATTATTTATTTAATCATACGATAATAAAAATAGATTATTGACTATTAAAAATCATATGAAAGGCAACCCCAAAAAAAATTAAAATTAAGATTGAAGAATAATCATTCATTTTATTTTTCAATCAACATAAAATAAAAAAAATTAAAATAAATTATCAACCCTAAATACAAATAAACACATAATATAAGAAGCAAATTTAAAAAAAAAACAATAAGCAAATAATAAAACAAGGTCAAAAGAAGAAGAAAAATGGACTACTATTATAACCCATAATGCTAATAGGTGCAAAAAAACTATGTTTCATCCATGTTTTTTTTTTAACTTTAAGTATAAAATATATTTTTCAAATAAATGTAAGAAACACTCTAAGTCACTCGTGTTTTTTACTTTATTCTTTAATCCTCTATCTTACAATTCAACCTTCTCTAACAACAATATGAATTCGAGTATTTAAAAGGGTTTGATTGAGTAAAGTAATGTTTGAGGACCAAGATAATATATCACTATCATTAATATTACTGTTTCAATAAATATTTTATTAAATTGTCTAAAAAAATGCAACATGAGATTAAGTAAAAAAAATATTTTATAAAAAAATCAATAAGATTATCACTGTGTAAACAATGAAAACTATAAAATTTTCTTGAATAATAAAAACAAAAAACCAAAAAACTTTAACAAAAAAGCAAATAAAAAAAATAAAAATCTAGTTATAGATTGTTTTTATAACACTATAAATTTGTACAAAATAATAAATCTGTATTAAAGTTTTGTGAAGCGTGAGTTTTCAATTATATGAATTTTAAATTGACATGGATTAATTTGTTTAATAGGTTTCAACGAAATAATCAGCATAAAATTATCATTGTCATTAAAAAAATAAAAAGATTCGAATATCTGAATAATTGAATTCACTGTATGAGGATTAACTCATTTCATAATCTAACTTAAATTAAACACAATAATAAAATATAGTTGTGTAAACACCTGTAATAACTAAACAACAAAAACAAGTCGTTGATTTTCTAACTATAAAAAGAAGAAAATATAAATGAAAATTAATTGGCACACTATCATCATCATCATCATAACTATAACAGTTAAAATTATCGTCATCATTACTGCACAAATAATAAAAATTATTAAGTTGTCTTGAAAAAAAAAAATTTCACAAAAAAATAAGCAAAAAAAAAAAATTAAAAAAAAAAATGAATAAACTTAATAAAAAGCAACACGTTTAGCTTTTTCTTTAATAAAAATAATAATAAAAAAAGCAGTCAAAATCAAAGGGAAGCAGCGTTCCAAAACGTAATAATCTAACAAACTTTGTTTGACCTATAAATGGTTTGACAATCGCCACCATCACCGACATGGCTGCCTCAGCTACCCAAAAACATGGCGGTGCCACGTCATCTCCTGGCTCAAATATCACCACCCATTTTTTCACCTCCTAGCGGTTGACTTTTTGGGCCAGGATGATCATAGACGGGGTTGAATTTTGCCTCATCTTTTCTCGACCTAAAATATTAAAACCCATCACCTGCCTCCTGCTCGAACCGGGTCGAACCGGGTCGGGTCAAGGACTTTTTTCACTCGGTGGATACCTAGCCAGATTTCCTTTTATTATCTACAAGAAAAATCTATTATTTTATGGGTGGTAGTAGCAATTTGCTAAAGGCCCGAACTGGTTGTTGTACCAAAAACAATTATTCCAGTCTCTCCCTGGCTAGTGGCTACAACTGTTGAGCCCTATGTGGCTACTATGATTCTCCTGCGTGATGCTGACACGAGGGAAACAATATGTATAGTTTTATCACCGCAAAATGCAATATGGGAAAAAGGGTTTATTTTATTTTATTTTATTTTTTATGATAAAAAAATACGCAGAGGTTTAATAAAAGTCTCCTCACGTGTATTTAAAAATAATTAACTGAAAGTTTGAATTATGAAAAGTCTCAAGTCAAGAGGAAAGTTAGGGTTGATCACAACAAAAACCTTGGAATCTCAACCATTGGGAGGTCAAAAAGAGATATTGGTCTATGCTAATCTTATTCTTCCTCCATCTTTTTAAATAAATTGCATATCTTGGAACTAAATTGCATATCTTGGTATAAACTTAACAAAAATCGAAGGAATACAAGAAAGATATCAAATTCAATTCTAATTTTTTTCCCGGCTCAAGCACACCATATAAGTCCAAGTAAAATATAAGAGATAATTTTCTTCGACTCGATTACATGTCAGGCCCAAAAGCATGTTGACCTAACAAGATATCACATCCATTTCTCCTGGGTTTGACTATGTGCGTGAATCTATCAAAATACCAAACCCAACTTCCCCGGACTCGGCTACATGCTAGACTTAAGCGCAAGTGAGTCTAACAATATGTCAAGACCATTTTTCACGGGTTTGACTACATGCTAGATCTAAGCACCCTTGAGTCTGATAAGATATTAGACCCAACTCTATTGATCCTAGTATGCATTCAATCCAGTTTCATCTCGGCCTAAAAGGACATTAAACTCAGTATCCTTGGGTTTAGAATCATTTCAAATCAAAACATACAATATAAAAATTTAGGATCATCATCTCCCTACACTAGGTTTGTAAGAAGTTCTATAACAGCTGACTATATGCTACTCAATATTAATATTGATTATAAGAGTTGACCAATTAACATTAATGTTGTGTACAGGAAGATGTAAAACCACCTTTTATAGACACATGATATTCTCTATCAACATGTGGTTTCTCTTGGCCACCCAGTACCTCTTGTAATGGACACACATCACAAGAGTCTGCTAAGAACAAATGTTAGGAAGGGCAACCACAAAGTTACACAAAAAGAAAAAAAGGAAATTGTTTATGTTTTAGGGTTAAAAATAGGTGTACTTAAGTAATAATACTTTAGGATGAAAAATATTTTTGGGGTCTAACAAATCAAAACTTGATTTTTCAGCCATTATATATATATATATATATATTCAAGATTTAAAATTAGATGATGATGCGTTATGTACCCAAGCAGACAACAACCCATATTTATGAAAATTTCTTTATTTCCCTGAAAGATATTGCTTTTGTATTTTGTAATTTGCAAGTGAATTACACACTATAGCATTCTGATTCGGGGGGCAACAAAACCAGAGCTAGTGTACCAGGGCCAACTTGTAATTAAAACAACTCGAAGGATGATGGGGGAAATAATACAAAAAATACATTTTCCCATGCTATAAACTTAAAAAGAAAGGTATTCCAAGTTACAGGCATCTAATACAGCAGATGATTAGAAATCTAAACAATAAGGGAATAAGAGTTTTACAAACTTTATCAAAATTGATCCTGCTGATAATGGCAGTGTTAAGTTCATGCATCAGTAACCTGACAAGGGCAACCTCTGATATCACCGTCGCTTGTACAGGCAAGGTTTCAACTCAGGCCATTCAATTCCCTTTCGCGTCAAATTTTCTTTTCCCTATAAACAATGATGAACAGATTAGTCCCGCAAATGAACCAATACACACTGCTTCTCGAGCAGATAAGTCAAGTGCACGAAAATCAGACTGACATAATTAATCCAGGTTGCAACTGACCTTTTTCTGGAAATATAGCAAAACAAACATTTTGTTTGAGAAATCCTGCACATAATTTGCATCAGTAAGCGTTCTACCAGGGAAATCCATTTATAAAAGTAGATGGAGGAACATATAAAGACCTTTAACGTTGAGGTAAATCCTAGATCAGATATGGCTTTTGAAAACATTTTTGGGTCTGCTCCTCCAGTGTTTGGATCGAATCTGCTTTTCACTTCTGCTATCAAAAGCCGCCCACTAAAAGAGCAGATGTAAGTTGCGCCATTAGTTCATAGGAGAAGAAAACAACAGACAAACAATAATCCAGAAGCTCCATACAAGCACCAAGTGCAGACCTAGGCTTCAGAACTCTGTGCGCTTCCTCAAGGTAACTTGAAAAGTTAGTCCCCATCAATGATAGGCAAAAGACAGCAACGTCTATCGATGAAGCATCAAGGGGTGTCTGCCAACAAGCACATTAAACAGACCAATCATAAGGGTTGTTGCAAATATATTTTGAACCCCATTTCAAAATTCAAAGGCAACTTAAAACAAAAGAATTAATCCCATGGAATAATTTTGAACCCCATTTCAAATTCAAGGGCAACTTAAATACCACACATACATTTGACATATCACAAGCAATTACTGAAGGATCATTGGACACAAGATCAAAAGAGAAAACTTTATTCTTCACATTTTTTGCAAGGCGCGCATCCCCTACAACAAAGGGAGCAACATTACAATATCAAACCAACCAAGGAAACAAATCAATGAACAGCAGATATATGCTGACCAAATGAGTATGGTAGCCTATCAATAGAAATTGGACCGGGTAAAACCTCACCACAGCCAAAATCAGCAACAACTAAAGAAGAGCTGTGAGCTTTTAGCCACTGTATGATTATGTTCACTGGCTGCTCGGGCCAATGCGACATCTGTTCTTGATATCCGGTATGATACTGCTCAGGAACATAAAATACAGTCAAGACAGTTTCTGATATGAGAGTTAGATCATCCAAATAATTATGATTCCAATACCGTTTACTTCTCTAGACTTGCATGTATGATTGCAAGTACATAAATGTATGACATTTGCATAATGATATTAAAAAGACAGAAAAGATAAGGCATATAAAAATTATTCATGCATGAATTGCATGGTATGATATCCTAAACTTTGATGTTAACATGAGCTCTGATCTATTTGCAATGGTACACTATCAGGCATCTATCACATAGACATTCTAAACTGTTTTATTCAAAAGTAGTTTGAGTTATTACAAGGACTTCCATAATAACTCATTGTGAATGGCATCGAGAATAGTCACGGATATCCAGCAACAAGCATTGTGAAATTTAGACAGAAAACAGGCACATAGAGTTTGTTTAAAACTTTTGTTTTCATCATACTATTTTCACTCCTTCAATCGTTTTCTCCTTCTGTCTTAGTTTTCTTGAATTTGTTTCCTCCTACATATATATTTAGGATTTTCATAAAAACAATAAACGTATCTTAATCAATTTCACAGACCATTCAGCACTGTTTTATTCAAATGAAGTTTAAGTTATCAAGAGGACTTCCATGATATTTTTGGCATCGAGAATTATCATGAATATCTGAGAACAAGCAATGTGAACTTAATGACAGGAAAAAAAAGACATGCAGTGTTTTTCAAATATTTGCTTTTTTATGCATTTTTCTTTCATCCTCTCTTTCTCTTCTCATTCCATCTCATGTTTCTTGAATTTGCTTCCCAGAAAAGAAAGCCTACAGTGCTCTCTAGTTTCTACTAAATTCTACTCTCAAGGTTGGAAGAGAAAAAACTCATTATGCGCTTATGATGTAAAGACATTCATAGATTTAAACCATCTCAATGAAGATACATGTTATGCGTTCAGATGAAAAACCAAAGTCGAGACATGAAATGATTGAATATGGTAAAACTAATGCACTGCTGATTGAGAATTTCCCCAAAACTATTATTGAACAACGAAATAGAGAAGCCAACAAACAAGAACAGAAACTAGATAGATGGCGGGTTGATTCTGGAACAAACAAACGCTACCATATCAAACAATGACGGGTCCTCTTTAAAATAGTTGAGAGCTTCATCTCCACTGAGAAAAGTGGGGAAAAAACATCAGCGAACATCAAAATATTGTTTAAAATAAAAAGAAAAACCCCAATTACAAGATGCAAGAAAAAAGGAGAAGAATTACGTGCAAGTGTAGAGCTTCTCATTAATCATCCTGAAATGGCCACCAGATAATCTTGCTCTCATCTGCTTTTATACAGCAGAATCCATTCTATCAGAGTTGAGATTTCCATACAACACACTTAGATAAGGAAAGAAAGAGGGAAAGAGAGAGACCTTGTCGAGAAAATCAGAGGATGACTTCTTTATTTTTGAAGAAGCAGAAGCCATATTTTGAGGCCTGCCATGTTTTTCTCTCTGGCGTTTTCTGCTCTTTGTTTCCTTCATTGCTTTGCTGTTCTTCTTCTTCTAAAACCCTCTTTCAAGCTCACACCTAGAGACGGACCTTGTTAATGACTTTTAGAGGTAGAGCAGGGAAAGGAGAGCTTCAGTGGGCCCCCTCCTGTCCTGGCTGTAAGAAGCCCATTTTAGATTCCACTATTTATATTAATCTTGGCCCATTAGATTGTACAGGCCCAGGTTGTCTCATGGAACCTTTCGGTTTTTTCTATTATTATTATTATTATTATTATTATTATTATTATTATTATTATTATTATTATTATTATTATTATTATAATATAAATCAGAGGAACTATTTTTTTTATTTTTTATTTGGATGTTTAAATTATTATTTTTTTACTGAAGCAATTCTATTAGATTTTGTTAGGTACAAACTGACGTGGCTGTTTAATTTAACGTATTAGCATGCTGACATATATTTGTCAAGTGCGGATAAATGTTTCACTTAATTGGGTACATGTGTATTTGCTGGTTTTTATTTTTGTCTTAGAAGAATAACATAAAAAGTATTTTTATGGATTTTTTTTGGAAAAAATATTTCTTTAAGAGAGATTAGGATAACCACCCCTTATTTTCTATTTGAAGGTAACAATATATATACAATTGCAATATATATATATATATATATATATATATATATATATATATATATTAATTGCAATTGTACTATAGTATGTGTAATTAGTATAACTATAAAGTAATTGGTTAAAGTTATTGAGTGATGAAATAAATCATTAAAATATAATAAATGAAAGTAACTATTTATTTGTTACTTGAAGGGACTATAATTAAAAAAAAAAAAATTAGTCTCAATTTATGTTTCTTTCCTTAATTTTATGCTTTAACATTTGGTTTACTAGAAATTAAGTTTTATAATTTATTGTGGTTTGCTTTGTATATGGTTATCTCAATCTCATAACTCGTGTCGTGAGTTTGACGAGTTAACTCATTTAACTTGAGTTTTTTCTCTTCAATTTCATCCTTTAACATTAGGTTAATTAGGAATTGAGATTTATAGTTTAATTTAGTTTACTTTCGTTTACGGGGTTATTTCACTCTCAATACTCAAGTTGCAGGTATCTCAATATCAAATTGTTATGATTTATCCAATAATAAATGACACATATATAGGAACAATATCATAAAAAAACTCATCACGATATTAACAGATTGATAAAAATAGTTTAGTGTCTTATGGATTGCTCTTATTCATTGGACCAAAATATAATAATTAGATTTCTATGAGGTTAGATATTCTTTTTACCGTATGATAAATTTTTAATATGGTAAACATGAATAGGATAATATTTGGGTCCAAAGCTACCTTGAGTGCAAAAGCCTATATAGAGTTAGTTATAAAGACTAAGAAACCTCAAAAGAAGGTTAAAAAATCTATATTTGAGATAAGGAAAACCATTAAGATTCTAAAACATCTATAGGATCGACTAGAAAATACATACATGAATAAGTCATCTGTATATGAGATAGTTGAATATTAGTCTTAATTCAGAAGAGAGTACATAGCTAAAACAATTCTCTATAGTAGGTAGAATAAAGGTCCAGTCTATAAAAAAACCATATTTAGTAGAGATTATAAATTTGATCTGCATGTTCAAATACAGGGTACACATTATCTTTGTCAGGGTTTTTGTAAAGGTTTATTCATAAATCAACTACTTCAAAATAATAAACTATCATGAATACTTTTGGAAATTACATGAAGCAACATGGTAAAAAAAAAAGACCTTTTTAGGGTAGCATTTGATTACTTTCTAAAGACAAGAGGCAGAGATAATGGGGGTAAATAGGACATATCTCTTTGTACCTTTTATTTTGAAAGTATAAAAATTCAATATAAAATTATCTTAAAGATAAATTTATTTTATATCTTCATCCTTGTCCTTTTAACTAAACATAATTTTAGCTTTATTATCTCCATCTCTTCTATCTTGAAACATTAACCAAACATAGCCCAAGAGCCTTCACACATTGTTATTATTTGGATGTATGTGCTAATAAAACTCGAGTAATGACATGATTTCACACATTTTCTCTTTAAGCACAAAGTTCTAATAAAAGAGTAACTAGATAGAAGATCAACCATGTTAAGAAATGAAAGGGTGACTAGCTCATTATGACCTTTATAAAAGATTTAAGGGTGTTTGTGTATTTAAAGGACCCTAATTGGATTAAAATGATAGGCTCACTTTAACTTTGATTGGAGATGTATTATGTAGTATGTTATAGGCCTTCACTTTTAAGTACAAGATGTTAAATTGAGCAATTCAAAGTTTCTTTTTAGCCTCACCACAAACCTTTGCGTTCAACCATCTAGTAGGTGGCCTAGTGGTACGAGTTTAGGACTACGATGTTTGCTCCTCTATGATTTCAGGTTTGAACCCTGTGGTTGGTAATATGATGACGACTGGAAGCTTACATGGTCGGTTACTCAGGATCCAAATTGTTTTGTTGGTCGAGGTGCGTGTAAGCGGATCCAGACATTAATGTTAATAAGAAAAACCCTCGCATCTCTTTTACTTGCCAACCAACATGAACACAAACACTACTACAACTCTTGTTTTCTCCTCTATAACTCAATTAGTTGAAGAATGGCAACCGACACTGGGAGCATTGCCGCCAAGGTTCAAACACCAACGGAGGAAAAGGTGAATGACATCGATGATCAACATAAGGCTGCCGATGGAGGAGAAGGTGAATGGCATTGATGATCAGCACAAGGCTGATAATGGAGTCAAATGAGAATGGAACAAAGGCCGTGGAAGAACCAAATAGGGAGAATACTCAGGAAACAGGTGGAAAAGAAGCTGAAGGCGAGGTGCCAAAGGAAGCAGTTGAGGTTGAAGACAAGACTGGGGGTTTCCTTTCCAGTTAAGTTGGATGATGGGAAGCAGTTGATGAACATTGGCTTGAGGAAGAAGTCCATGCTCGGCATGGGATTCAAGAACTGGCACGTAATATGCTACAAAAACCTCGCCTATAGCTTTGGCACGTAATATGCAAGCAAAAGAAATATTATATAGCCTTCTGTAATTTTGCCGAATGATGCAGGAGGGAGAGTGACACAAACAACTGAAATAACACTTCAATCTTGTACATTAGAACACTACATTCACTACAAGGCTGAGTCGACAGGATTATCACCATATCCTACTCAACGAATGAGTTGAGTTGTAAAAATACTTGTTGAAGCTCTTATGACATTCCCTCTCTTGGCCTAGCTAATTCCAAATGATTCAAACCATTATCTATCAAATTGCAGGAATGTATGCAGATAATGAGAATCTGAAAGATCTTATGAAGTCAGAAAAGCTCCAGGAAAACCGACAAAGGACAGGTATCAGGTAGTAATTGACAGTTATGCGGCCGTGATGGTGAGGCTGGTAATTGTGTTTTCTAGCCTCAAATTGAGCATGGTAAGAATGAATTTTTGTGGTCTAAGAGCATCCATCCATTAAAAAACTGACTGGAGGAAAGAAGAATGAAGAGATCACCAGCAAGAACATGTCTTTTCCTTTACACAACCACAGTGTTCTGTAGATAGTTATAGCTAAAATAGATCTTTTCTTGTCGGTGATAGGGTCCGGGTGAAGCTTCAGATGACATTAAGCTAACTACGGGTTCTGTGATTGAGATTTCTCGATTCAGTATATTTTCTTCAAACAAAAGGTGCATATAATGAAATATTTTGCAGCTACATACTATGTGTCCACTAGATATAAGATGCTGACACTACATCTTTTTCCTGTGCAGTGATGGATGGGGTGGTTAGCAGGGTTGAGAATGAACTCTGCAGGGCATTCATTCAAATGTATCTGGGAGATGATCCCTTTGACAAGGATGCCAAAGAAAAATTTTGGGATGTCCTTTCTTTCACTGTCCTAATCACTTAGTGGAACAGTTTGCTGGGCGGACAGGAATAAGGTTCGAGTCCCCTACCCCTACCAAGCGACTATGCATTGATTCGCTAAGAACGAGTATACAGAGTTAATGTAGCTGAATCCATAACCGAATCCGAGCCAATCCCAACCCCTTGATGACAGTGGAGAAACTTTTCATGAATTTGATGTTTCTACTTTTAAGATTTCATAAGATTTAAAATAAAGATTTCATAAGATTTAAAATAACTTCTGTATCACAACCATGGCATCACTCCCTCTTAAATTTAACTAATCTTATATAGAAAATACTAGAAGGGCACATCTGATCACACACCGGCAACATACAAATATCTTGTTGCTCAATAATGTGACAGTGTGATCCCAAAATGATAGCCACCATAACAGTTTGCTTAATCTCACTCTAGATATCCTAAAAACAAGAGGCAATATACAGAAAAGCAAGAGCATTCATATTGTACATAAATAAAACAGTTGACATTGCTAACAAGAAACCTTCACTTAGCCTGTGAATGAGATCAGTGAAAGCCGTATAGAACCTTTCGAGGATCCAATTGACCACTGCAATAACTTGATGACACGGTAGAGAGTTCCTGGTAGCCCTTCCACTCCTCAAAAGGTTTCAAGACAATTGGGGTTTCAATAGAAGCTGAATCCACACACAACATGCTTTTGTATTCTTCATCCCCCATATCTGGGAGAGCCTTGGCTTTTTTGTCCCAAGGATTCCACATAGCTGCATGTCAATCATGTAAAAAATGTAAGTACCACAGTGAGTGATTAGGACCATGGCAACTCGACAGTTCAGCCACACAGTTAGAACATCAAGAAAACATTTTAGAACCTGCATCTGGCATGCCATCTTTCCGCAGTACAAAGGTTCTCTTTTTTTCATGATCTATGATGGCAATCTTCGAGGGGGTGCTCAAATATACCCTGTCAACCTATAAATGACTTAATTTTATTAGAAAAACATAGGAAAAAGGTCATGCTCCAACATGGGAATTCAAATAAAATAACAAAGTTGAAACTCATATTCATTCGGTGGCTGGAAATTTCAATTATTAGTCTCCCTGCAAAAGAATCAAATCCAAATTGACAATAGAAGAAAATAAAGCATAGTACCTCGCCATCAAAGGTAATCGCATCTGCCTGCTCAGTGAACCTTTCTCTGTGAATTAGATTATCTAAGTAATCAAGTGTCTCCAATCCCTCAACACGCACTTCACTGCAAATGAAACAGCATCATGCAACACTCTGAAAAGAATAGGAATGTAAAATCTACCATATTCATGTTCTGCCTACTCCCTTTAAAAATGAGGAAAAAGCATGTATGCTGGTAGCAAAATCATATAGATTACAGAAATATGCACAATTCAGAATGAATAGGACTGGAATTATGAGGGCAGGGGCACTAGTCACAAACTTTAAGTCTAAGTCAATGCAAATGAGTATTGCTTTAGAATTCATGAGACAAACCTGATATCTGATACAGATAAGTAGTTACGCAGTGCAAAAGAGAAGGAGAAGGGCTTGTTATCTGTATTTCTCACACGAGATATCAAAGTGAGCTTGCTAGCGCTGAGAGTGATACGAAGCCGCAGCTCAAAGCTGCAGAATACCATGAGATTCATATGCTCATTCAATTGATGATACCCATGTACATGTAGTCTTATTTTATATGGGTTACAAAATTAGCAGGCATACCTTCTATGCCAGGTTTTCAGATCCTCTTCGGTGGACTTCAATATCAGATCCACTGACGACTGATTGTTTGTTGGAGGCAGAGGTGAAGGGTCACTGTCCAAAGACCACAACTTGTTCCTTGCAAACCCATGTCGCTCCGTTGAACCAAGATTTCCAAACTGAAATTGCAGCATGGACTAAGAAATATAATCTCAACAAGGCAAAATGATACGATTCTGCTTCATTCCTTAGATCTCAAACCTGTGGAAAGCAGACAGGAATACCTCCCCTGATGGCCTTTGATGGCTTCCAAATTGCCTGGTAAGAAAATAATGCCTCATTAACAAGATATTATGGAAGTTCTACCTGTATGTAGCTTCTATACAGTTAATAACTCAAACAGGCATGTTAGTTTGAGAGCAACCCGAGGTTTGCCATTTTTAATAAGAACAGCGAAGCACTGATTGCTAATGAGTAATGAAAAAAAGTGTGCATGCGGATTGCACATGTATCAAGAGTAATAGAACTAATGGAAAATGAAGACCGGATAGCTACAGAACAAAACAGTTCAAAATACGTTAAGCTTCTATCTAGTATTTGTCCTTTCTTGCGGTGATAAGTTGAGATATGCCAGCTTAATTCTTTTACCATCATGTTGCCATGGTTGCTAGATCGAAGTCAAGCAATTATTCAAAAACTGCTGGAATCAACTGGTTTATTAATTGCTAAAGAATCTCAAGGCTCAACTATCTTAGGACATGTAAGAGAACAAAGTGAAGGCCAACAACTAAATCAATACTATAGCTATCAAAGATTAATTTATCAAAAGCAGAATATCCAGAAATCAGCAACTTGTTATAATCTAAATAAGGTTCACATGAAGCTTAAATATATTTGTAGTCTCGGAAGTAGTTAACATGCAGAAGAACTGCTCACCTTGCTGCTCATAAAAAGTAGTTCCTCTCTTCGTTCATTCTTCCACGAAACAACCTGCCCGCCATACAAAAGCACCTGAAACCATTTTTCAGTGAAGACTTCTTTAGTGCTGAAGTTGACTCAATTCATTTTCCTACTTTTGCAAGGAGGTAAGAGGAACTTCAGTGTGTTTTATGGCTTAACCGAAATCCCACACCTGTACAAACTATCTGTTCATGTGTACTGGGAAAGGTTCACGCATACAGCCCTAGAAGAATTCTTTCACCAAGTGAAATTAAAACTCAACACAGAACAAGGTGTTTATCTGGGCCCAATCTGTCCTAAGCCAACCCCTAATAGTAAACTTTTTACCATTTCTTTGTGTTATTCCAGTTATGATTGCTATATTTATATATATATATAGTTATTATCACTTCCAAGATTGCATATTATGAGGGATATGAAAAGTGAAGATTGCTGCTTCTTCAACTGAAACTCATTAATTTAATTACTCAATTATTTTACCCATGCTTATTCTGATCTTCTTTTTTCAATTTTTGAAAATGGTTTTCCATAATTCACTGCAAAGTATCTCTTACTTCCCATAATTAATCGTTTTAATTATCAAGCCTACAACAATTTCAATTTCTGTCTTAGATTCACAGAAACATCACCTACAAGCAACCAAGAAAAAGTAAAGAATAAACAAGGATTCAAGGAGAAAGGGTAATCACCTCAGCAGAAGAGCCAGTAGGGTCAGTCAAAATAATCCTCGGCAGTCCATCAGCATCATGAACCATATTCAACGGCATGGGTTTCAGCCTTAACCTTGCCCTTAGGCTACTCACTACTGGGTTCACTTTCCCTTTCTTCCCCTCCAGCTATAACACCCACAAAAGAGAAAGGAAAGATAAATAAAGAAAATCTCACTCACCGCCGCCGCCACCACCACCACCAGCACACACACACACACACACGAGATAAGAATACAAAATGGCAAAATGGGATAATATAAAAGAAAGAAAACTTACGTTTGTTGCTGTTAAGATTTGCTAAACTAATGATAAAAGAAGATTTGTAACCGGCTTCGAGTACAGAGAACAGCCCACCAACTCCTAGTTCATGACAAGCTCCCATATGCTTTTGATAGGCGAGGGCCGTTAAAAAAAACACCATATGCTTCTTCTCTCTATGCGTGCGTGTGACGGGGAGAGAGAGAGATGGGAGGATGGTGGGGTCCGTGCGACGAGAAGAGAAAAGGATATCCAAGGAAAGGAAGCCAACTAGTTTGCTTTTGTCATTGGATACTCTGTTTCGTTCATGTCTCTGTCAGTTAACCAGTACAGCTCTGTTTTTTCTCTTCTTGTCTCTTTTTTTTTGGGTTCCCCACCTTTCTCTTCCTTGTTTGCTCGGTTTTTGCCACGTGCTCCTCGCCTATTGGTTGTAGCTGCTGATTGCAATGGACTTTATGTGCACAAAATTCACTCTAATTGGACGAGTATCAGCCGTCTGATTTTGATCACAATCTTATCCGACACATCAAATCAAAGAAAAACTAAAACAGAATGAGATTCACTGTACACTTTAGACACGGATTGTTCATTGGAATATAATTATTATTCTTATCTTTTCAAAACATTTAATGCTGTTGGTGCTGGGTTTTTTTTTAAAGTATATTTAAAAGAAAAAAAATTTAAACCTGACATCTGGGATCTTTCTAGTTTTTTCTTTTCTTAAGCTTGTGTAAACAATTTTTTATTAAAAATCCTGTTAATTTCCTTTTTATTTTTATTTTCAAGTTGGATGAGAATAATTTATATTTTTAATAAATAAAAAATATTATTTAAATAAAAAATAATTAATGCGGAGAAAGCATCCATGATTTTATAATAATGTATGTGGTGTCTCTTATGACCAAAAATTTATTTTCACCATGTCATTAGAATTGTTGACTCATCTTCTACATAAGGTGGAGAGTTATAACGGTGGTTGAATAATTTATTAATGGTACTACTTTTTTCCTTTATTTTCTCTCTCCCCCTCAAATTCTGCATTGATCATTCAAAATTTTAAGTATTATCTTATTTTTTTTTTAGATATTTCAACTTCGATTCTTATATTTTTTTTATTTTTCATTTTTTTTTTGTAAAATTCAATTTGTTTTAAATTTTATCATTCAATTATAATATGTGATATATTATCTTTTGCAATTTAATTCTCATTTTTTATTTTGTTAAATTATTTTTTCTTTTCAATTTAACCATTTAATAAACACAAATTGTAGTTTTTATGTAGTTTTTTCATATTTGAATTTTGATCCTTATGTTTTTAATTGGAATTTTTGGTTTTGGATCCTTTTATATGGTTTTTTCTTCTCAATTTTGTCCTTTTAACATTTGATTAATTAGGAATGAACTTCATAATTGTTTTCCTAATAATTCAAGTTATGAGTTTGAAAAATTATCGATGGTTAACATCATCCTTTTTTTTTTTACTTATTTTGTATGACTTTGTTATTTGACATTGTTTTTTTTATAAAAAAAAACAAGAGATTTTGTGTTTTTTATTTTTTTCCTATCATAATATTATGATTTTATAATCTAAACCATAAGCTTTACCAGTTAACTTGATTCTGATTGACTTTTATCCAAGTTATAAACTTTATCATATTAACTTAAGTTAACCCAGACCAATTTATTTTTGTTTTTTACCTAGTTTGTCATTTTATATTTAATTAACTAATAATAATTGAGATATATCGTTTTCTCCAAATTATCATAATCACTTTTTATTTATTTAGAACATCTACTATTGTTATTTTTTGACCTTCCAACTCATTATTTAAATCTATAACTGCAATCATGAATTTTTTCTTATCATGCTTGTGACATTTGAATATTGTTTTTTGAAAAAAAAATTAATAATTTGACCCAGTGTGGCGTATCATGGTTCATATCTAGTTATCATCTAATTTGATTGCATCCCATTTTTATTTGGATCCAGTCGAATCAAGAAGGATAAAATAGTCATTGGATTGGGGTAGGATGTAGAGGTGTGCGAGGGGTTCATTTAGTCCATCACTCTCGCCTGATTATTTTTTATATATAAAAAAACCTTTTTTATTTTATTTTATGAAATTGTAATTACGATTTTATGCATGTATTTTGAAGTCAAAATTTTATTTTATAGTATTATTATTCATGTAGTTTGCGGTTAAGGGTATATTTATCTTGTGCAAAAAGTTTATATATATATATATATATATATAAAATCTTTATATTTTTCCACTTTTATTTATGGATAACAAATTCTGTGTTTGTTTCTAGTAAAATACTTTACATAAAAATTGGTTAATAAAAAATACTTTATAGTTAATTTGTTTTAGCTTAACTCATTTGTTAATTTTTTTAAAAAAAATTATAATAGTTTTTCATAAAATATTTTACAAATAATAATCTATTTATAATATCATCCAATTATTTCAATCACTGTCTTCATCTCACCACCACCATCACAGTTATGAAGATCTAGCTCGATACTGACTTAAGTGGGATGTAAGTTTTATAATTTTGGCATTTTTTCTATATTTCTATTTTTTTTGAATTTCTAGAAATCTTTACTTTATTCAATTAGACAAGTGGTTTAAAAGGAAATTACCAATATCTCAATTATATTATTATTATTATTATTTATCTTTATATTAAATATTATTATTGTTTCTTAATTTTTAATAGCCTTTGTGTCAATAAGATGAAATAATAAAAAAATTGACTTACTTTTTTTTCTTCCCTGGAACCATGTAGTGTTCTTTTGTTTGAAGGTTTTTCTTTATATATATCTTGTTGACGGATAAAATGGTAGCACCTATTCATACGATACAAATTAAAGGATGCAAGGCATGCAGGAAACAGTAAAGTTTCGATGGAATTGAGAGGATAATTGATTTCGGGAGAGATAATCTCAATGAAGTGGCCGGTTGGTAGGTGCACCTACAAGAATTGTGAAAAATAGTAGATGCACTTGAGATCTACACCTACCTACAAGAGTTGTGAAAATAAGTAGATGAACTTGAGATATCTTGTAAAAGTTATTGTAAAAACTATTTGAAAATTATTTATCTCATATTTAAAAACATAAATTTTTTTTTTGTAATTTAAAGAGGTTATATAGAACTCTTTATCTCATATTGGAAAAAGAAGACTTTTATCAAGTGTTTATATAATAAAACTTGAGATAGGATAGTAATAAATAAAGAAAGTAGAGTGAGCTCACGTACGTAAGGATGAGTCGAGTAAGAGGAAAACCTCTGATTCGCCCCCTGCTCCCGAGGCAATGGTTATACTCTCTAAATTTTTTGTCTCCGTCATTAAAATATTCTGATGACCCTTAAGCTAAAATCATAATATTTCAAACTCTTTAAAATTTATTTTCAATAATCACAAAAATTAAAACATTTTTTGTTCATTTTCCAGTCACGATCACTTTATTTCTTAACTACTATATTTCAAATTGTTGTAACAACCCTTTTAATAAATTAAACATGATTGTTACATCATGACAACCTGTATATACTATGTAGTTTTTCAAATAAGAAATAACCCGAAATACTTTTCTTTGAGAGTTTGTTGGTTTTTTTTTTCCTGTTCCAGCTATTTCTATGTTGTCCTCTTCTATTGAGAAAGAACTTGTTGAATCTTGGAGGGTATCCTACTGTTGGGGAAATATCCTTAATGATAATGCTCAAACACGCCTCAAGTTTTCTGTTTCGTTCATTACCTTCATTTTTATAACAAGATCTACATTTCTTTGCTCATTTCTAATTTCAAAGAAATTTATTTGTTTGATGGTGGTTTTTTCAAGAGGGATTTAGCAAGGTGATTGTCTCATGCTTGTTGTCGATGCAATGGTTATGTGTTAAATGTATGGAATGAGCTTCAATGGTTTTCTTTGTACATTGATGAGAAAATAATATTCGAGTCAGATTTTAATAATTCTCATGAAGATATATTGTATCATATCTAAAATAAAGTGAATCTTTATTTTGATATCTATTTTCCACCACCATCGAATGTTTCTTATGCCAAGTAAAGAAAGAAGGCAAAGAACTCTACAATGTAAATAGTTTTTTAAGGTAATAATAAGATCGTAGAAAATCTAACAAAGTTTAAGTTGCTTACAAAATTGGATGACATAAGATGTTGGGTTTGAAAAACTAGAATGTTTGCAAAACAAGTTTCATGATAGGGTTAGAGAACTTTCGATACTCCAAATTAACACTAATGGTAAAGGAAAAAAGATTTAGAATAATATCATGGTGTTTGTGTATACAAAGAGCAAATTAAAGCTTTATAAGGAAGAAGATGATTGTATAAGAGATTATCTTTTCTCACCATGGTGTTCATGCAAGAGTAGAAACATTAATGTATTTAACATTTATACTATTGATGATGATGATAATAAAATCAATACTTGGAAGACAAATGTGTCTTTATTTAATATATCTATGTTTTATTGAGTTAACTTCAACAAGTTGTATTCACTTCGTCTAGGACTAGGCTTGCACGAGGACTCAACATATTTTATGTTCAAGGGTGTTGTCTTATTGGGTTCCATAAACACAAAACATCCAATTTGATGCATGGAGTTTTTTCAAAGACTGAAACTGGTCAATGATCCTAATTTTGGTCAAGAAATGCATCGCATAAAGTGAGATTTTATGTCTCATTATGACTTTAGACCTTATTCTCCATCATCAAGTTTTGTATGGAGTTGTCGGTCATGTAGATCACCGTCCCATTAGTATACAAGAATTTGAGCCACTTTGACACAAGGGAAATCTAGTTTAAACTTAAGAGAAATAAAAATAAAAATAAAAATGATATATATCCAATTAGTGGGTAACCCGTTAAACATGTGAATTGGGTAATCTGGACTAGCATGTCAAACTTGTGAACCAGGTTATTGACTCTACTGGATTATAATTTGTTTTTTTATACTATTTTTTATTTAACTATATGATAATAAAAATTATATGATCATAAAATCATACACTAAACCAATATTGATATTTTTTCTAAGATCACAATAACCTTATAGAAAAGGAAACAAAATCAATAATGAGACCGAATTCTCAATTGGTCTAATATCTATAGATGAAATCAAAAAAGAAAAATTCAATTGTTAAATCTGAGAACCATGTTAACCAACCAAACCTGAAATAAATTAGGTAAGTTGTTTAATAGAAAAGTAGCATAAGATTATATTTTTATTTGTTTTTCCATTTATTATCATTAATATTCTCTAGTTTTTTATTTATTTATTTAAAGAGTTATAATAGCATTTTTCCTTGCAATTATGACTAGTTGTGTTAAGAGATTTTTTTTAGAATGACCAAACTCCATGACCCCGCACTTGTCAGAAAGATAGAGAAAGTCTCGCACCTAATCATATTGATAGGTAAAGAGATGAAAATGAGTAATCAATTTTCACACTTTGGATCGGGGATGAGTGAGACTAATATTCTGCCTCTCCATTGTCATCTCTAAGAGCAAGTCCAACCGATGAGCCATCAGATAAGCCAAAGCTAAAAAACTGTCTTTTTACGTTTTGTTTTTAGTTTTCTCTTCTCCAATGCAAGAAGCATTTGAATAGGAAAATGATATTTTCATGGGCAACTGCTATTTCTACATGTTTCAACCAAAAAGCCAAAAAAAAATAATAATATAGATATATTGTTGCAATACTGTACGAACTAATTAAAACTCTTCATCAATTTTCTTCTCTATTATCTACTGTCAATTATTTAATGTAGATATACAAATGGGTTTTTGTATTGAATTTGGATTATTTATATTTTTACAGGAAATAGATCTTGGATATTCACTGGGGCTTTTTGGATTTTCCATATCATATAAAATTAATCAATAAAATTTTTATGTTACTTTTTTATTTAAATATAATTAAAAATTTAATAATTATAATGTTTGAGGGTTTTTTTAAAAGTAATTATTCAATTATATAATTTACTCTTATTAATTGTATTATTAATTGCATAATTAAATTATATTTAAAATAATTACACTATATTTAAAATGATATATAAAAAATGACTCTTCTAAATGATTTTTACCATTGGAGTAGACATAGACAAAAAAGCTATATTTACACTATTTAAAAAGTCATTTTAGAGATTTAGCTCTCCAAAATGGCTTTTACCATTGTACTTGCTCTAATGTTATGTTCCTTATTTATTTAATTATTATTATTAACTAGTTTTTTCCCCATATATATGACTCAACTACATATCTTTTCTTCTGTCTCTTTTTTCATGAATTGATTCAAATAGTTAATTGTTAATAGTTAGAAACTAAAACGCCTAACATATTTATCCCTTGGATTGAAAACAATTTAAGTAGTAAGTTCAAGGTTTTTTTATTAGTTTTTGCTGTGATTAACAAGATAATCCATGACCTGTTTTTTAACATTGTTTAAATAATATTTAATTCTAAAAATTTATTGGTGCATGCATTGCATACGTCAACACTTGAGAGACGACCATGCTCTTTGGATGACGCATGCATCACCTCTCAATGACATAAATACCCTTTCATCATGTCTTTAAGCACGTCATCACATTATTTTTCTTTTGGTGTAACACATATTAATGGTGGTGGTGTAACGCAGAAAAAATATATGTTGGTCTTCTTTGTTTTCGATATTTCAATTTTAATCCTAATTTTTTTTATTTCTAATTTTTATTCTTGTCCTTTTTGTTAATTTTTTTTTGAAATTTAATCTTTCAATTCTATTTTTTCTTGTATAAGTTTTTTTTTTTTTTCAATTCGATCATTCTTCTTTTGATTTCTATTTTTTTCCTTAGCCATTTTGTAAAAGTTTTGATGTTTTAAATTTCATCTTTTAATCTAAGTTTATCATGCATTTTCTTTTATTATCTAATTTGGTCCTTATTCTTTCATTTTTCTTATATTTATTTTTCCTTTTGATTTGACCCTCCAATAAATAAAAAAATTGCCTCTAATTTATTTAGTTTTTCACACTCATTCTTTAAGCTTTGTGGCATGACACAGATTTGAAAAGTTAATGCAAGTCAACATCCTTTTTTCTAGGTTTATTTCTTTTCTGATTTTATTGTTCACATTAGCTAATATCATAACCTAAGCCACTTGTTTTCCGGGTTAACTAGGGTTGACTCACCCCTTATTACCTAAGTTATGTACTTTCAAAGGTTTTTCTTTTCAAGTTATTGTAGTTTTTTTTTTTTTTTACTATCATTGCTAATTTTTTATTATTTCATTAAAATAAAACCAACTTATTAAACACATTTAAGCTATAACCATAGTCCTCTGTTTTTCTTATTTCTTTGAAATGTGAATGTGTCACCTAGATATAATTTTTTATGCAAAAAATTATGGAACTGCGGCATAGCGCGAGCGCATGTATGGTAAATAAAACAAAATATAAAAGTAGAAATATGATAAATTATCTGGCTTTATATTCAAATAAAAAAAACAAATAAAATGGAAAAACAATTTCATTATAGCTATAGATATACTTTTTTATTCACTGCTACAATGTAATGTCGTTTTTGCGCTTCCAAAAAAATTCAAAAGTGTTAGTTTGGGGGTATCGTGATCTTTTCACATAGTCTACTAGTCAATAAATGATTAACCAGGGGTATAAGTGTCTTCTTGATTTTATAGCATAATAAAATTAACTTAATTACTCTTCAAATAATAAATTTTATAATTGTTATAAGAGAATTTATTTCTTTTGAGTTTTTGAGATACAATACAATGACAAGTTTATCCTTTAAATATATATTTATAAAAATTAAGTAATGGGACCAAGGCCTTTTGGTCTTTTTACTTTGGTTTTTCTTCTATTACTAAGTTCATCGATGATAATTTGGTTTTTTTCCAACTTTGTATTATTTTAACGAAAAACGATGCTGACACATTCTAACATGTGAAAGACATCAACATGCTTTAGGCAAAGTGTGTGGTACCTCATGGTGGCAAGGAATGTATTTTGTCGTGTTGTTGAATGAATCGTCAAATTCTTGTCTTGTTAGTGTGGCGCGAGTCGAAGGTGGTGGCGTGATTTAACACATTTGAGCTTATTTTTTTCTTTCTTCTCCTCTAAAAATTATAGATTTACCCTCCTAATTGTTGATATTTTAGCTTTAGTTCTTCTTCCTTTAATTTTTTTTTTTTATCTTAGTCTTCTTGTAAGAGTTTTAATTGTTTTCAATTTTATTATTTAACCTCAATTTGTCATATATTATTATTTTTCATAATTTCTCTTTATTCTTTTAATTTATTCTTTTTTCCTTAATCCTTTTGCAAAAGTTTTATTGGTTTTTAATCTCACTTTAATCAAATTTTATGGTATATTATATTTTTCAATCTGATCCTCATTCTTTTTATCTTTTAACAAAATTTTTTTTTCTTTTCAATTTCTCCCTCCAATTAAAAACTTGCAATTATCCTCTAATTTACTTATTATTATCTTTTTTATTTTTTAACTATTATTTTTCTTATCCTTTAATATGATCACTTTTGTTTTCTTGATTTCATCTTTTAATGCTTGATTTGTTTGAGGTTGGACTTTGAGTTTTTTTTTTTTTTTTTTTTTTTTTTTTTTTTTTTTCATACATGGTGATTTTAGTTTAATGACTCAGGTCACGAGGTTGAAAAGCTAACGAGAGTTGAAATAGTTTTTTGATTTATTATATTTTTTTATTTTATCATTCAATATTTTTTTTTTAATTAATTTTATGGTTTTCTTGTATTTTTTATCAGGTCATCATAACCTCATGAGTTGGATCTCCAATTTAGCGGGTTAACCCACATTTGAGGCTAGGTCGCTCTTGATTGGTCATGTTACATGTCTATATTGTTTACTGTTTACTTAATTTTTCTCTTTCATAATTAATTGGTTAAAAATCAAATAACATTTTTTTTTCAAACTCTTGAAAAAGACTAATGCCAACCCTTAGCGTGGGTCCATATTTCTTGTAATTCCTAAATTTGTAGGTGCTTTAAACTAATGTTGAAATTTCTTGGTAGTCCAATAATTTCGAATCTTGGAATTGTGATTTAAAACAATGATGTGAGAGGGATGTTTTTCATTTATATTATTTAGTGGAAAGAATGTTTTATGCTTTTATACAAGTGGACGCTTCCAATTGCTTCATGTCGTTTATTGGATTGAAAAGGAAGCACTCTTCCAATTGCTTCATGTCGTTTATTGATTTTTTCAATATGTAAGCAGTTTTTGTTGAGTGAAACTTATGCTTTCCACTAATGGTGTATTTGAGAATGTGATTAAGATTATTTTTTAAAATGTTATTTTATTTATAAATATATTAAAATGATATTTTTTATTTTTTTAAAAATTATTTTTTACACCAACACATAAAAATGATCTAAAAATACTATATATTTTTTTTTAATTTAAAATAAAAAATAAAAACAAAAAAAATTCATTTTTTTCAAAATTATTTTCCAAATATATTCCCAAACACCATTTTATAGTGTTCAAAGATCTTTGCCGAAGCCAGACAAATAAGATCGAGTTGGACAAAATATTTGTGTTATAAACATTAAAATATTATAATTGTAAATTTAAAAACTCTTTTTATTTTAAATAGTTCGTGTTTATTACATGTGAAATAAATATTAAAGATATAGGCATAAATAAAAATCAAGCAGATATGTGAAAAATATCCAAAAACAAAATACTTAATTAAATCAAATATCCAATAAAATATAAAGGCTCCCTCCCCTACCTTTTAGTAAAAAAATAAATAAATCATCGCAATGTCTCATTTGATCTCTACCCAACCCACCCTGCCCACCCTCTCCTTTTATGTAAACGTCCCTCTCCTATGCCGTTTTCTTAAACCTTCTTATCTCCCATTTTATATCCTCATCCAAACACGAAGATAAGGTTCAACCCAAAATGCAGAAGCTTATATCTAAAAACATAAAAAATAATAATGTAAAATAAAAAAAATCTTTTTTTTTCAAAAATCTTTTTAAAATACTGTGTTAAAGGCAAAAAAGATGGGGATATTATGGTATTTAGACAACCACGTGGCATCATGTATAAATATATTATTATTATTATTATTATTATTATTATTATTATTATTATGTTGTCCGGGTGAACAATGAAAAACCATCATGTTTTAGCTTTTCAGTTAATGTTTGGTAATAGATTGGATACAGCTTCTACACTAACAAGAGGATCCACTTCTCTTAATTATTTGATTTTTTAATGGATTAAGATTCTAAAAAAAAAGAATGGAAAATAAAAGTGTCTATTTTTATTTTTATTTTTATTTTTTAAATGGGATTTAGATTAAAACCATGATATATAATATATAGTGGTCCAAAATTCATTTAATCTCATCAGAAAAACTTTTAAGCAACGGTGCTAATTTAAAGAACTCTTAAATATATATTCTTTGAAGGCACCAACGTTCGCTGCTTTATCTTTTGTCACCAAAGAAAAACACCCGTCACTAAAAAAAAGACACGCTTCTCAGCCATCCAATCTTATTCCTTCCTTTATAATACTTCGGTGCCATCTATGAATATTTTTTTCTCTCGAATAAATTAAAAAAAAGAGCTAAATCGTCTTGGATAAATACTGTATTAATAGACATATATTACTGTAGATTGTAATAATATAATTATTATTTTATCTCTTAGTGTGTTGAATATAACTCCTGACCTCGGAAGTATTTTAGACTTTTCCACGAGACCGATTGATATTCACTGTTGTTTCGGTGTATTTGTGTTTTTTTCGGTATTTTTGCAAAGTAAACTATGGGTTTAGCCCTGCCAACAAACAACAAGCAATCAACTACCACGTGGTATTTTCATTGTTTTACACTATTATAAACAATAAAATAATCATATTATCCTCAAATAAGATATAAACCAAAAGTAACCTGTGGAGGTGATTCTGGTATTTCAAATATTTCTAAATAGTAAAACTATGGACATATCCTCCAAAAAGACAAAGCTCGGGTGTTGACTTCAAGGGTATTTAGAAAATTTTAGATATTTTTTTTTCTTTAGAAAAATACAGACATGTCTGCCGGACATGCCGACAATTTTTTTCTTTACACGCACTTCAGGCGACTCTTGCGGCGCCTTGCGATGGTGAAAAATATTTATCCAGTGTCTCACCAGGAGCACCGTCATTTTCCCTTTCACATGGTGACGTGCATGTCATTTCACGGTGGCCAAATAAGTGACGGTGGTCTGTTAATTATCAATATCCTGTTTTTTTTCTCTTGCAACTGTAAAATACAGGTTGATTATCTTTGTTTATGATAGTTTTATTTCAATCCTTTTATTTGTTAGATTATTAAATGGGCTCAGTGGTCCTGCACTGTAAACTTTAGCCATTATATGAATATGTTAAATAATTTTAAAATAAAATTTTAATCTTAAAAGTAAATAAAATCTGCTTTTAATTTAACTTCAAAGATATTCATTAACAATTTTAAATAAAGCCGCGAACACAATTTGGATGACAAGTCAAGAGTCAACTTAACCATTGTTTTCAATAATTTTCGACAATTTGGGCTACAAGAAATTACTTTTATAAATCCGGCATGATGCACGGAAAAACAAAAGAGAAGGAAAATACACGGTTCTTAACCTATTTTCGTAATTTTTCTATTTTCTGTAAACTTAATACGTGGCATTGGAAAATGATGTATAGATTAATCGCCAAATATAACAAATATAGAATGGAAAGGAAAAAATAATGTGGCCATAGAGATTTTACTATTCACCTAAACAATGTAATTCTCTTTTAAAAAAATCAATGCTATTGAATTGATTTTGAAGATAAATTAATATTTTTATTTTGTCTATTAGTCATTATAAACTACCATCTATTATCAATTTGCCCTTTTCTTATGGTTAGCACAGTCCAATTACAAAAATATCCTTAAAATGCAAACTTTAATGAAGGTTGAACTGCCTTTCAGGGGTTATTTTATTTTTAGATTCAAGTTTTTTCTTTTGTTATAATCATATTGATTTAGGAACATATTAATAATTTAATAAATTTAAATATTATTACACAAATAAAGTTTATTGACACATGCATTGCATGCGTCAGAATATGAGATGCCTTTTAACTTTCAAAGAATGTGTCAAACAGACAATGTTTTTTTTTTTGGTTTTGCTTTTCTTTTCTTTTTACCTTATTTATAAGATAATATTTATTTTATTTTACCTTTTAATTTATTTTTTTTATTTGTATCCTTCAATTTTATGCCTGTTAGATTTGATTTTGATTGTTTTGTTTTAGATGATTTTTGGAATTGTTTTTTTTTTTTCAATGTCATCATCTTTTAATTGCCCCTCTATGTATCCACATTCCTTTATATTGCAATTGTTTTTTCATTTGGAAACTTTTTTTTTGTGATTTTATCTTTCCATTTTAAATTGGTTGACAATTAAGATTTTTTATTCAACCTGGGTACAAGATTTCATAGGTTGTGAGTTTGAAAGATTAATCAAGAATTAGGTAATTTTACCTAGTTTTCTTTTCTTTCTTTTTTTCTTTTTTATAATATTTGTATTTTATTCTTGTCACTTAACATTTATTTATTTCTTAGATTTCATTTTCATGCTTTAATTGGACTTGAGGTCAATTGATGCCCAACTAAAAGCAAGATAAGGGAAGGAAAAAGAAAGAATTAGATTGTTCAACCATATTAAGCCATTATGGTTGTGCCCATTTCTCGGGTCATCAATTTAACCAATTAACACAGTCTAATAAAATATGTGTTTAGTTTTTCATTTTGCGGGGTCAATAACATATATCATTATCTTTTCAATTCACTCTCTAATTATTATTTTTGCAATTATATTCTTTGACATTTCAGGTCTGTTTGACAATGTATTTCAAAAACACTTTTAAAATAATTGAAAATATTTATTCTTATTTGTTTTGCTTTAAATTAATTATTTTTAGTGTTTTTAGATCATTTTGATGTGCTAATATAAAAAATAATTAAAAAAATCATTTTGATGTATTTCTAAATGAAAAATATTTTGAAAATTAATCTCAACTATGCACTTAAACAGACCCTTCATTGTTTCACAATTGAGTTAGGGTTAGGTATGGATTAACACAGAGATGAAAATAATTTGTCTTTTTAACTGGATTGTCATTAGACAAGGAGATTGGTTTGTTATTGACTTCTTAGGTCAAACAGGTCACACCAATATTTTTTATTAATATAAATGATTGTTGATTAATTAAATTTGATATATTAGTGAAGTTTTTAATTTTTATTTAAAATATTTTATAACATGCATAAAATCTTATAACAGACTTATTTTTTTAATATAGTTTTTGAATTTCTTAATACATGCCATATTGAAACGCTAACCATGTTTAATCTAAAAGGAAATTAGAGTTCTGTGTACTGCTTCCAACTAATTTTGTGATTAGAAATCGTGGTGATCATGACATCCCAAGTTCCTTGAATTGGACTATTATTGTTGTTGTTGTTGTTGTTGTATAAACTAAAACTTTTTTTTTTTTATAGAAACCCCACTCCTAGAAAACGCACTTTGTGAGTTCAAGTGAGCGAGTAAAACTCCAGTTGTCCTAAACTCTTATAAGGGGTGCACGCCCTAACTCGAACTCTAGATTTGTTGTGCAGATTGCAAGCTCTCTATCATCACGCTCTATAAGTTTCACAAATGATATACTTTGGTCATTGAACTTTAACAATAATGTAAATTATATAATCATGGTTCCTCAATATTTTTTAAATTTAACTTTGGTGCAAAGTTTAGTTTTATTATTTTTTTGTCCTTGACTCATAGAGGAGAGTGGTAGAAAGACAAACATACCGTTGATACTTGATATCGATTTGAGGCACCAAAATGAATGAACTTTGTGTCAAATTGTTCTATTTGATTATAGGAGTTCATATTAGGTATTTTTACCTTTAAAGTTCATGAAAAAATGAATATGGACTCAAGTTGATTTTTTTATCTGGGTTAATTTTGATTTTCAAGGCAATCTTTTGGGTTTTATTGAGATCATGAATAGTTTTATCATGGTTTTTAAAGTGATTTGTAGGTGTTTGGGGTTCAAATGAATAAAAAAAAATGGTTTTTTGGTTAAAAAAACACTTAAGCATTGATTTTCCAGCCATTATGATAATCAGAATTTGGGCAAAATAGAAAACATGCTATTTGCCTCAAAAAGAGACGCAAATTCAACGAAAAAAGATAGTTTTTTTAACGAAAGATTCTTATCTGAACAAAGAAAAGATCATGTTGCTAGTATTATTATTAGAAGGTGTGAGGGCTAGCTCATGTATACTTCCAATATTGATGATGTGCAGTGGCATCTATAAATCTTGTTGTAGAATCATTTGATGCACCTCACGGTAGGTTTAGAGTGATAAAAGCATATGAAAAAAAGGAAAGGCACCAATGCACCACAAGTTTGTCAATTCTGTTGTGGTTGATGCTTTATTGGAATACAATGTTTTTGTTTCGAAGTGTTTTGACATGCCGTTTCGGGGTTGTGCTATTTATATGTGTGTGTTTTATCATTTTATCTTATTTTTTTAACTGATGCAAAACACCGAAATAAAATGAAATTAACTGGCGTGGAGCATTGATGTCAACTCCCAGGCCGTCAGGGATGATCCTAAAAATTTAAGCTGAAATTTAGGTGAAATTTTCGAAAAGAACCAAAATTTTAAATGATATACAAATACGCCGTTTTATCTTATTTTCTTAACTGATAAAGAACACCGAAATAAAATGAAATTAGCTAACTGGCGTGGAGCATTGATATCAACTCCCAGGCCGTCAGGGATCATCCTAAAAATTTGAGAAGCATTTAATGTAAAGAGAATGCCGTCGTATAGCTCCTAAATTAGAGAAGAATTTTCCGAAAAGCAGACAAAATCCTTAAAATAATTAAGGTATCGTGACTTGACTAATCGTTGTTAAATCCCCTCTTTTCAGTGCTGGGACTCCATTGATTACTTTCAGTCCTCAATATTCTTACCTTCCTCTGTAAACAACTCTATAATATTTCATTACTCATCTTTGGATCACGAGAAACACTCCAAAGTCATTCTCACTTGCAAGTCATCTGGGTTACTTTTACGACAAAATTCCTCTCAACTTTTCAGCCTGTGATTGTATGAACTTGTTACTGTTCTCCATTAATTAGCTCGGCGTTGGGCTAGTGTTTCATTCATGATAGCAAATCAATTTAAACAAATCCCAATAGGATCCATGCACATGATAGCTAGAAATTGTTTTTTTTTTTTTTTTTTCCAGTAAATGGAGTTGGAAAAACATAAAAATCGCAAGAAAATGTCAGCATAGATCAATCTACCAAAAAATAAAAAAGGCAATTGCTTCTGTAAAAGGAAAGTAAAAGATTCACTCATAGGAATCGTTGTTGTATTTCCCATTTAGAGATTCGAGAAAAAGCTGAATAAAGAACAAGAAGTTGCTTCAACATGAAACAATGGATGCCCACAAAAGACTAACATCACATTCTCAAGCAACCACCGATATTAACTTCACTGCCCAGCAATATAATACTACTAGCTAGCACGTTGTTGCTAAGCAAAAGAAACAGAGATACCATGGAGGAATTTGTAGCTCAAAATCTTTGCAATGGTAGCAGAGAAGCGAGGATTCAGGCTGCCACTCAGCTTGGAAAACTTAATGCTAAGCAAAGGCATAAGCTGGCCGAACGAGGAGTCGCTGTTCCTTTGATTTCAATGCTCCAGTCTCAAGATTATGAAGCCATTGAAGCTGCTCTGTTTTCCTTGCTCAGCCTTGCCTTTGGCAACGAAAGGTTAGTCTACTGTTCCTTTTCAATTCTTTGCAGATTTATTCATTCAACGTAGTCTTCTTTGTGGGATCAGCAGAATGTAGCAGAATCAGGAGAAAAGATTTTGATAGATGATTATTTTTTTCAGAAACAAGATCCGAATCGTGAAATTGGGGGTGATTCCTGTGCTGCTAGAGCTCCTCCAGAGTCAGAACGAGTCGCTGATGGAACTCATAATCGCAGCTTTCCTAGTCATATCTTCTTGCGGGGCGAACAAGCTCGCAATAGCGGCTTCTGGGGCTATCCCTGTCCTTGTTAAGATCCTCGGAGGAGAATATGATGACACGAACAGCATTAGCATGCAGGCCAAACTCGACGCTGTAGCGACACTCCACAATCTCTCAAGTTGCAGCCAGATTATTCCATCAATGGTTTCCTCCGGTATAGTTTTTACCTTGCTCCACCTTCTTCACAGCTACGAAAAGTCATCGGAGTTGGTTGACAGGGCAATGGTACTCCTCGAGGATATCATCGCTTCGTCAGAGAACGCACTGGTTCAAACTTCCGGCGCTGGAGGTGCAATTCGGGCATTCGTAGAGACAATTGAAGAGGGTTCTCCCCCATGCAAGGAGCATGCGGTGGAGATTCTCCTCCTCATATGCCAGAGCTGCAGAGATAAGTACAGAGGATTGATTTTAAGGGAAGGTGCCATGCCAGGGCTGCTTCAGTTGAGCGTGGATGGAACATTCAAGGCCAAGGAGAAGGCTAAACAGCTGCTGCTGCTTTTGAGGGACCGTACAAGTCATCGGGCAAGATCTAAACAATCAAAGCATGAGCTTGTAGAACAGATCATGCAAGAAATTGACGCAGAAGGAGAGAAAGTAATGGGAACAAAAACACTTAGGCTGGTAGAGGATATGATTGCAAAGCTCAGTACATGACATGGAATTGATTCTTAATTTATACATTTTCAGAGTTTTGTTTTAGGTGGGAATTCTCTGCGTGTGTGTATATATATAATAGGGGCATTGATTGGCTCAGGAATGGAGTGTTTTACTCTTACTTTCCTTGTGGAATTGATGGGCTCATCTATAAATACATGCATGATAAAAAAAAAATTATAGATTAGTCAGAATAATTTCTTCCAGTATCTGAACTTGCTGTTGATTGCTTTATTTAATGCTGGGAGTGAAGAGACTAGAAAAGGGATACATGGATCTTAAAAGTCCAAAACCTGACAATTTAAATGCTGGGAGTGAAGAGACTAGAAAAGGGATACATGGATCTTAAAAGTCCAAAACCTGACAATTTAACCGAGTGAAAATCCACAATGAAACTTGAAAATATGCCTAGAACTGAACTACAACATTGAAACAGAAGGTAGGATCGGTTGGATCGAATTGCATGACTCATACTCTAGATGCTGTATCTGAAACAGGGAGCTGGATCTCAGATGGCTTCACTTCTTTACCACCATGTTTAGGAGTAGACTTGTAGTAGAAGGCGTAGAGAACGAGCTGGAGAAGACCAAAGAAAGCTCCAAGACCATTGCTGACCTGCAAGATCACATTGATGCATGTGGTTAATTAATGAGGTCAGTTTCGTTTTTGATTCAGACCAACCTCGCTCAAGAACATTTGCAGAAGTTGAATTTACCAGGATGAAGATATCAAATTTGATGAGAGCATAAGCTGTCCAGACACAGCCGTTCAGGAAGTTGGCCAATGAAAGGTATAATGGCATGAATTCCACACTCTTTGTAGTCACAACCTTTTTCTGTGGATATGAATAAGAAAGCAAGACAAATATTATTTTTCTGATAAGATATGAATCGGGCCATGCATGCCTGATCATGGAGCTAGTCGGATGTGAAGATCGAGAGACTTACGACTATAGTGAGAGGCGAAGCGTACATCAAAATGTTGAAAATGTCACAGAAAACCCCCACAAAAAGAATTCTTTTCTCATGAGTGTGGAAAGCTAGCAGAGTGATCGCAACAATGGCGGCCATAAAAATTACTTCGCCAAGAAGCCCGAGAGAAACCTTCTTCTGGTAAAACAAGAAAGAAGAACGTCACCACCCGAAGCTGGAACTTGAAAATTAAGGGAAGAATCTGAAACTCACCCGACCCTTATTCTGCCTGTCAAAAAAGCAAAAAATGCTCAGGTAGATCAGCTCCAGCACCAGACCAACACTGTTAATCGTCACGACGAGAATGCTGTCTGGTTTGATTATCGGGAGTCCGTAGAAAATCCAGAACAAGCAGTTCAGCACCGTCGCCACGTAAGGATAGGGTTGGAACTCTTGCACATCTTTCTTCTTACAGATGCGGTAGAATGTCGGACTGCATCCAATGATTTGTACAGAAGTTAACCAGTCAAGCACATAGCAGTAAACAATCTAATTTAATCAGCATAAGGATATGGTTTCTGTATATTGCTTGATGAAATGATTTGCAAGTTTTTCAATTTCAGAAAATAGAACCCCCCAATTGGAAAAAAAAAAAAAATACGCATGCCCATCCCATTCCTGGACGTCATGATATTGAAAAGCTTATTTGCTCTTAATTTGTATACATGCATGCAATAAATGGACTTGAATGTAATTTTTATAAATAAATTTACACTTATACATGCACCCATAAATACATTGAATATGCATATAATTATAAAAGGACATGTAGGGTCTGAGATTTTACACTGGAGATAAAAAGAGGCCGAATGAGATGACATTCCCTGCCAAAAAAGGAAAAAAAAACAAAAGAGTTACGAAAAGGAGAATAAATTAAGCTATATTTATTTAATATAAATAAACAAACTATCGATTATTTAATTTCAAGATTAAAAAAATAATTCAGTTTTATAGTATCATCAATTTTGCGTGACATGATATTTTAAATACACAAACCCTTTTTTCCCTACCTTCACCGCGTCACCTTCAATGAAAAATAATTTAATTCATATACAGAAAAATAATTTAATTCATAAACAGAAAAATAATTTAATTAAATCTCTCTCTATTTTACTGCATTATATTCAATGGAATTAAAGAATTTAAATTCCCTGGCAAGTCATGCTTTCCTTGAAGATAACAAAATCCGATAACGCAAACACGAAAACTTTGGATGAACAGCATGGATGCGGTGGCTATACATGAAGTCTAAATTAAACCGTAAAACAACCAGTATGAATATATCAATCAAAGGTCTAATTGTGTTTATAATTTTTGTACCTCTTTTATATATTTTTTTCAAAATTAATCTTCAAAGTATGCAATGAATTTATATATATATATACATGTTATTAATCTCTACTGGGACGTCAACAATGCCTGTTAAGAACCTTAAAGAAGATTCATAAAACCTTAAAGAAGATTTAAAACTTAAAACACAACAAGAATGTGTGTGTGTGTGTCAAAACTGTATGAGAAACATAAGAGAAACAGTGAAACCCTAGCAAGGTTGAAGAAAGAAAATATACCGATAATCCCAACAGCGTTACGAGCAGTTTCAGCAGACACCATCTTAACAGACTTTAATAATCTCGGGGAGACTTTATCAGAGATAGAGAAGAGGATGTACTGGGATATGCATGCATACAAACAAATATATATATATATATAGAGAGAGAGAGAGAGAGAGAGAAGCGAGGCCAAGTAGATGAGTTTTAGCAGAAGTAAATAGCTGATGGGATAAGATACTCTGATGATTTGTTTTAATATAATTACCTCAAAAATTTAAATATCCAATGAGGAAATTCTATATATATAGACCCTACTTCGTTGCCATGAATTTCTCTCATAAATATTTTCCACCCCTTCACGTCATTAATCGTCCCTGCTGGATGAGCTGTGTTTTGGGATAAACACGATAAAAGCATTGTCATTAAAGCACAGAAATCAATTTATATATATATATATATATATATATATATACACACACTATATGTTTAAAAACATGAAATACAATAATATAAACAATGAAAATTATAATAATTGAGTGTCGACAATTTTATTTCATACAACTTTATAATTACATTCCAATCGTTCATTCTCTCGACAATGCATCAATTTATAAACCGTATACATTAATACTAATAGTATAAAAAATCCTAATAAATATAAATTTAGATGAACTTGAAATAATAATGAATAAATATAATAGGAAAATAATGCACGAAGTTATCTGGATATAATTTTATAATATATATTTATATTAGATAAGCACGATTAAAGCATTGTAATTAAAACACAGGAAAGTTTATAATTCTCTGGCACTGATTGGTCATCACTCCTGAGTCCTGAGTAGACGACTCCTTTATCAGTACTCCATCGTCATTAAAATGGGTTTTTGTTTTTAATATATATAGCAACATCATTTATGGATTTTTTACCTAATTAATATGCCATATATATATATATATATAGTAAACAAAAGCAAATAAAAATATTGAATTTAAATGCACTTACCAACAAAACGAAAAACAATATTGAATTTAAATAGACTTCATTGTGTTAAAATGATTATCATAATTAACCTTTTACACCATTTACGAAATTAATTAATAGTTCTCGCTTTTCCACATATATTGTACTCTTGGGAATTTGTTTAACAATTGAATGCACAATTATCAAGATATTAAAATCTAATCGAAAATTACCATGCAATGTGTGGGTAATTGATCCCTTTGAAGGAGGCATCCTCTCATGTTCAACATTTAAATTTAAAACATTGAATGGATACATTGCATGATGAAAAATAAAAACTTAAGTCCTTATATTTTATGGATAGTGCCACGTTTGATAATAACACATATTATTAATAGAATAAACTTTCATATTGTTCATCATCGTTCAAACCACACATAGAAACAATCATTTTATCTTAAAATCCATTACCAAATATAATTGTATCTTCATCTTCTTCTTTATTTTATCTTCTTTATCTCGATTGTTTTAGTCTTAATATTTATCATTTCAACTAGAAATAAATCCTTTATATACATATTACAACCGTTATTATTGGTGAAAATAAAAATAATCTAACACTGTTCATTTTTATTTTTTTTTATTTTTCTAACCTAATTTGAATCATTGAGTTATAAAATAATGGCAAGAATTAGAACATAATATATTGTGCATATACTCTTCTTTTTTTCTTCCTTCCTTTTGATTAGGTTTTGTTCTTGACCTAGAGAGTTTTGATTTTAATAATATGAGTTTTCTAAAACATGCACAAGGAAGCAGGTAAAGAAAGTTAAGAAATTCTATAAGGGTCATCACCTACTCAAGTATATTCAAACTTTAATATAAGAGTTTTTCAATTTAACTTTTGTTCTTGGTTTAGATAGTTTTTTTAATAACATTTTTGTAAAATAATCACGATGAAATAGGTTAAGAAAGTAAAGAAACTCTATAATTCTCTAAGTTAAATAAATTCTAAAACTTCAATACTGCAATCGTTGTACTAAACTGCCAGCATTACACCACATCAAGTATTGTCATTTATGAGATTTTTTATTCCTCTTATTTTATATTATAAACTATTATCACTTAATTCATTTTAATTTTAAATAGTTGTAGATTGAATGAAAGAAAAATAGATTGCTTTCTCCTTGAATGAATAAAAAGAATTCATATTTATTGGATCAATTATTTGATTGCTTATATCTCCAATTGTTATACTAGTATACTTTATTTGTTTAAAAATACAAAGTCAAAGAGAATTATTAATTTACATATCAAGTATCACAAAATTGGATATTCTCGTGTCTTTCAATTGTTAGGGCTTCAAATACAACGGGAAAAAATCTTAGATGTTATATTGATGACATATACTTTCAATTTTCACTTTAGATTTAGTCAAATAGCTCATTGGATTATTTTATTTCAATTAGTTGAGCTATTTTTTTTTTTATAATAATGAATGGATTTAGTTAAACAAAAAAAAACAGCATTAAATTTATAAAGAATAAAGATACATCATGTATATAAGAAAACAAATATTTAAAATGGAAAGAGAATTAATCATGCTTTATCCCTTTGTATTTGACTTTTATTTCATAGTATAATAGTTTGTTAATTTTTTTGCATTTGTTATTGTAGACATTAAAATTTCAACAAGTCTTGTTTATATATAAACAACAAAGTCATTAAATAAAAAATAACAAGATCATGCATACAAGCCCACAACAATAAGAAAAAGAAAACGATGGACAATAAGTCTAGACTAATAACCAAACACAAATACAAGGAAGTTCTTCAAAGAAATTTACGTCCGTCAAGGAAAAAAAATATTAAAGTTCTTTTTTCCATCAAATAGAGTCAAGTCAAGATATCACATAATTAAAATTTCTAGACTCATGTAAATAATCTCTATCAAGTCAAGTCTTTCATCAAGTCAAATAAAGTCCTTTATAAACATAACTAAAGTTACGAACTCACACAATTAAAGTTTTTAGGCTCGTGTAAATATCTTTTTATCTAAAACATGATATAGATATGATAGATAATTAAATTTGTGTACAAGAAAAACACTTTAAGAGAGTTTCCAATTTTCTTGCTATCAAGTTTATTATTGTAGTTTTGATACAATTTTGTAGTGTATTTACTTAATACATAAAACAATTTATGTATAAATTTCAAGCATGCCCAGTAGGACCCTCTTTTCCTATCATCTCTCTAGTCAACAAATCTACTATCTAAAATATAAAACATGGAGTGCGTAAGCAATTCTCCAATCAATTCTTAAAATGTTAACAAGGATGTTTTGCCAGTCACTTGCCTAAGAACTCTATTTGAAAAGTCTAAATTGGTTTCAATACTAAGAATATTCTCTAAAAGAGAAAAATAACGATTTCCCCCCTCAAAATATGAGTTTATAAATTCTCACTTTCCAAATCTTCAAAAAAGGATTGAGATTACACCATATGAATCAAATTAAAGCATGTGATTGAAGTCTAGGTCTTATTCTATGAATTCTTCAAAAAAAAAAGGGAGGTTACTCATCCTTGTCCAACTCTAACTTTGACTTTCAAATCCAGTTGTCATCATCGGGGCATCATTTTTTCAAGATCATGTCCATCAAATATATTTGGAAATGGAGGAGATGAAAAGAACTATCAAGGAAAAGAATGTTCAAATCACCATGTTGATGAGCTAACTAGAAAAACAAAGTCCACATAATGAAAGCTCCTAAGGGATTGGAGATATGTCTAGGAATAATACTCATCGAGATCCTTTTGAAAACCAAGATACTACTAAAAAATAACAAAAACAACAACATAAGAAAAAAAAAAACAATGTAAATTACCTTTAAAGACAATAATGGATCATCAGTGGGATTATTTACTCTCTAATAATTGTAAGATCTGATTGTTAATACTATTTGTGCTCGATATAGAGGTGTTTCCCAGTCTTCCCTTGTGTAAGTCAAGTTATACACTAAACGTATCAATGAAATAACAATGTCACCAAACTATCAACATTCAAAGTTTCAACAAGGTAAAGGTAATCTAAAACAATATATTGCTCATTTTATTAAGACTTGTAACAATGTATGAATCTATGGAGACCTAATGGTGAAGTAGTTTGTTTGTTCCCTAAAAGAAGTAACCTTTGACGGGTACACTAAGATTCCTACTAAAAAATAGGTAGTCAAAACCAACTGAAACAAGAGTTATTGACTTGTTTTTATAGCACTTGGTGAATTTTAAAATTGTTAGAACTTGTTGCACTAAGCAAAGAAAAGAAGAGTCAATGTTTTTAGTTTTGACTAATAGGAAATAAACTGGACCCAAAAAGAGCATAGATATAGCATCCATCTATTTTAGTAGAGGAGATTTGTCAGGGGTCAAATCGCATGAGAAGCACAAAAACAACGAGTTATCTAAACTAGGCAAGAGATTTTGATAGCTATGTTGATAGTGGTAAAAATTGACAAGTAGTTTGAGTAACAACGGATCCTTAATAGCATAAATATGGATAATGGATTGCCTAAGTTAGGTAGAAAACACAATAGTTTCAATAATATATGTATGGTAGCTACACAACGGTGTTGTGGGTAGTATTTATGGTATAATATTAAGTAGTTATAATAGTCAGGAGTATAATTAGTTATAAGAGAACATGAATAGATCATGAGAACATGGATAAACTTACATAAGGCATGGTTGGAAATGCTTTTGATGTCACTAATTTCATAGGAATATGGGGGAGTTCCTCACTAAATTGATGAAAATGGGGACCACTATGTTTATGGGAAACAAGGGAGCAAACTATTCTAGTAATATTAGAAATAATGGAAAAGTTTCATAGTAACCTCTTTGTAATAACTCGACAAATAGGCTATAATGTTTTTTTTTTCTTGTAAATTTGTTTGTGCATATTGTTTTCTTTATACTTATGAGTTTCCACTTGCTTACTACTTGTGAGAGTGGAAAAAATCTATTGTATAGGAGGACACTTATTTGTAGGTAAACGTGGGTGAAAAAATTGAGGAAAGGTTGAGTCTAATAGGATTAGATTGCTACGAAGTAGAAGATTTTGAGAGAAAAATTCATCCATTTGAGATGGATATGAATTTATGAATTTAATGGTGACTTTTTTCACATCTCAAATTAGATACGGTAGTTATGAATGAGATTAAGATCTTTATGTTTTATGTTTGAGTGATGTTTTTTTTTTTTTCAATAAGAAATGTCCTCTAATCAACTTGTATATTGATAAACAAAAAAAAAATGATTTCAAGGGTGCATCATCTATAATTTCCTTAAAAAAAAACAAATCTAGATACTAGTCCAAAGATTCCTAGAATGTCAAGAAATGAAGCATAGTAGAGTGAGATTTAATAAATAAATAAATGTTAAAAAGTCAAAAGAGTGACTTCTCTTTATCAATCTCAATCATTAATCCTTTTCAATTAGTTTTTTTTATTTGTTTTAAAATCATTAAAAATGAATGAATAGTTCATGTAAAACCTAAAAGAAAAGAAAAATCAGGTTTTCAATTGGGTAATAGATAAAGACTATTTTACTCACCTCAAAAGTCGACCCGCCATTTCTCACTTTACTTCTCAGTCTTCTCTACCAATAACAGTCCTCAGACTCACCCCTCTACTCAGTTCTTAGACTACTTTTATTTAGGCTACGGTACCGGCATTTCATGATTTTTTAAAATAATTTGTTTTTGTTTAAAATTAATTTTTTCAATTATTTTTAAATACTTTTTAAAAAATATATAGGTAGATAGATAGATGTTTTTTCTAAAAAAAATATTACACTTGCAAATACCCTTTAAATAATAAAAACAACTGCGCAGCTGGGCATGCCTTTAGTCCTCTAACTCCACTCACCAGGCCACTAGCTCACCATATGCCCATCGGGCATCGGGTAAAGGTTTCCTTTAATAGATTGAATCTGTCTTACTACCTATTTGAAAGTATTTTATTGTTTTTTAAATATATTAAAATAATATTTTTTTAAATCAATTTCAACATCAACATAAAAATAACCTAAAAACACTAAAAAATATTAATTTAAAATAAAATAAAAAATATTTTTTTTTTCTAAAATACTTTTAAAACAAAAGTAAAACAAGCACCTAAAATCACAAAAAGTCGTCCACATGAATTAATATCCCTGCAGTATATTTCTAGCTCCCATCAGAAGGATGTTTTGACTTTCATCTTAACGTTCAGAAAATCATAAATCTTGATTACCTTTTTGAATCCTAGTTATGGCATTAATATACTAGATCCGACAAACCAAAATCAAAACAGCTAAATTGAATCTAGTATAAAAAAAATGAATCACGCCTATGAAACAATCAATACACAAATTGAATCTAGAATATTTCATCTATAAATTCATAGTTGTTTTAGTTGATGAAGTATAAAAATAAAGCAGCACTTGTATATATATATATATATATATATATATATATATATATATATATATATATATATATATATATATATATATATATATATATATATAAAGAATCAGTTAATAATAATAATAATATTAAGCATGAGGTGAGAGACCCTTTATGCTCCTTTTTCGAGGGCAAGTTCCACCCTCCATCTTTATAGGGTGCACTTAATCTCCACTTCCCCAAATTGGGGTTGGGGTTAACTGCACCCTCCTACCATATTGCAAGTTCCACATCACCTCAACCAAAAACAAAACAACAAATAATAATAATAATAATAATAATAAAGCACCCTTGAAACATTTCCAGCATTCAGTCGACCATTCACTGAACTTTGTAACAACATATAATCTGTAGAAATGAAGAAAATGACAAAAAAAAAAAAAAGGTGGGATCATGCTTCACTCTTATCCTGCTAAAATTTGGACTTCCCAACCCTGCTAAACAAGAATTATATATGGGATCAGTCTGCTAAAGATGAGCGCGGTTTGGAGGATTATTGTCTCAGCGATACATGATTTTGTTGCCGAGAGGAAGGAAATTCACCCGCAAGCATAGAATAATAGTGCATGGATTACACGGCGTATTTTAGCCTGACCTTTTATAAACGCTATAAGCCACTGCAATAGTCGCTATTGCTCCAGCTACAGCAACTGCTGCAAGAACATCACTTTGCTCCACCGATCCTATCCACCTTGATAGTTTATCCAGCCCTTTCTTTCCATGCCCTTCAATTTTCTCCCCCAGTTTCTCTTCTTTAATTATCTCCGAACTTCCATCTCTGCAGCATGAAAAGCCATTTGCACCCTGGCAACAGCTAGTTACATTGTCCTTGCCAGCCTCAGCGGCCGTTTCTTCATGCTTTTTGCTCTTGGTCTTATCTTTTCCATTTGGAAGCTTTTGTTTCCTAACTTTCTCACCTTTTTCATTAGACAGCCCCAATTGGCCCCTGCATTTCAGTTTGAAAAATCAATGTTCTGTCTTGTATTGATCATGCTCATGATGTCAGTGAAGCAATCAAATTTGGATATAAAGAACAAAAAAGAAATACGAATTTCCAGTGAATTGCATGTGATAAATCAAAATTTCATGCATAAAGACAAGTAAATTCACTAGCTCCAAGGAGGTTTCGCCAGCACGTTGTGCAGCAGAAGGTTAAGAAAGCAGGTAACCAATCGATGCAATGTACAAACTTTCAATGAAAGCCACGTGCCAGGAACCACTTTATATATAGCACTTTTAATGCCTTATTTTCACAACATAACAGGGATAAAAGCTTTAAAATACAACTTATAATTATAGGGAATGGTTTCCAGAAAATCAATATCAGGAAAATTTAAAGGAAATGGATTTTGACTTGATTCAGAGAGGTAAAAACATGTTCTTAAAACCACTTTATCAACTAATGGCTGACAAGAAAGCTAAGATGTCAACTAATTGTATGTTAATGAACAATTAAGGCTAGGAAACAATGGCCAGCAATTTCGATTAAGAGCTGCAAGTACTCACATTGTAAAGTAATCATCGACTTTAGAAACAAAAGACGTTTATTTAAAAAGGTTTACATCTGGAACCAGATTAGTTTTAGTTAAAAAGGGAGTTAATTACATGTGTGATCCTCATACTATATTAGTTTTGATACTTGGATCCCTCTACCACTAAATTGATGCAGTGAGTCCATCCACTTAACTTTTCCATTTACATTTGGTGCTCTCTGTTTGAGACGCTGTTACTAATGAATGGCTGATATATAGGGTGGTTGGTATGTATCCCGGGTAATTCATTTTGACCTAATTTACATTTTCTAATAAAATGAAAAAAATAACAATAATAATTTTCAAAAACAAATTTACAGTTAGAAAAGGAAGAGTCAACAAAAAAGATTAAAATTTAATAGTAAATCTCATTCTAAATACAAAAAACAAATTTGAAACTTTACAAATAAAAAAATAATGGTTACATGAGAATTAAAAACCTGATCACAATTTAAGAACTCATTGCTTTTTAAGCTAGTAAAATGAGGAAGAAAAATAAAAATTTAAACAGCAAACAACTGATATGCTTAAAATAAAAACTGCTTTATTCAATAAAAAAAAGTTGAATTTAACATCTGGATTAAATGGAAAAAAGAAAAACAGAGCAATGCAAACCAGCTTAAATAAACATGTAGGTTATTCATTTACCTCCCTAATCAAACACAAAAACAAGAAAACATCAACAATCCAAAGATTTACAGAAGTTTTTTCTACAAAATCTTGTTGGTATGCCAAAGAAGAATAAGATCATTGCGTTCTACACCTACACCAACAATAACAGCAGCAGCAGCTACGTTTGTCAAGCAAGAACAAGCATATTGAGTTTGTTCCCTCAACAATGCCATTTACACCATGATCTCTCCTTCCATGTCCAACCAAGTCTCATTTTTCCCAATCTAGTTTCCCAGTCCTAGAGTACACATAGCCCTCCTGTCATCTAAATTCTTAACCCAAAACCAATACCAAAAGTCACCATAAGCATTCAGAGTCAGTGTTCAAACATCATCTTCACTTGTATGTCTCTTAGATTTCTAAGTTCAACCATACAAAATCTTAAATTAAAACAATAAATTAACAGTCATATACCTATCAAATGTATTTATCTGTGATGGGGATTTTAATCCTAAATACTTTCGCTATTTCTTAATTTTAAAATTGTTTTGAAAACTGGATTTTTATGTTTATGTCAAAATCTCTCTTTTGTAAAACGAATGTTGAATAAAAGGGGGTATTATAACACCTCTACCACTCCTAGGTAACGGCATCTTAAATGGAAGGCTCCAATAGTAAATGGAAAAGATAGTTGAGGGACTTAATGCATCAAATTAGTAGTGGAGGGACTTAATGCATCAAACTAACATGGTATAGGGACTACGTGTGTAATTAACCCATAAATAATGAACACATTGACAGTACCTAGAAAGAAAATTGAGATCAACAATACAAGTATTATGTCAGAAGACAAACCTCCAAATCCGTTCTATAACTAATCCCTTCTCGATATGCTGATCCAATATTTCAGGCACATCTTCAGGAGTAACATAGCCATACCTGTAAGATTCAAGCATGTTAGATTTCCTTCAAACTGCACCATGACAAGTCAAGAAGAAACAAGGCAAAAAATTACCAATGACCCATGGTTTTTCCCTCTGAATCCGGACTAAAGACTATCAGATTCCCAGCATATTTATGCCCCCCAACATGAGAGCAGGCACTAACAAACACTTTGTCCTTCAACCCTCGAGACTCAATCCCCTCTTTGAGCTTTTCAATAAGAACTGGTCCACAAACACCACATCTCTTATCACGACTACCATGAGCGCACACAAATACATGTGAACCTGTGAACACCTCCTGCACCCCAGAGGCCCATGGTTTGCCATTCACGATTACATCATCAACAAAACCATTGACATCAGAGTCCTTCAAATCCCTTTGATATAAAAAATACAAAACCTTGGAATCAACAAATTTAACATCTAAAGATATAGCAATGTATAATCTTTGCTTCTATGATATTACTTTTCAAGCAAGCATCAGAATCACACCAGGCTAAAAACGAAAAAAGGTAACACCGTCTCAAATACCATTTGTTTTTAACTAAATTGAAAATATCAATAATAGCTCACTTAAAGCAATAATTTCAGAAAACCAAAACTTGAGCATAACTCGGTAAAGCCTAATCAAATTCCAAGAATTCAAAATAAAAAATTAAGCCATCAAGGCTTGTTGGTGAGCCAGCATGCACACAGCACAGCACAGCTGGAACTCAAACAAATAGAATAGTGAATCTCTGAAACTCACTGGCGATTCATCATTTCAGCTCATTCTCAGACAAAACACTGAAACATCATTGGATTTTTAAGACAATTTCTTTCCCCGCACTGGAAATATCAAGAAATACCCTACTTCCTTAATTTCCTATCATTTCTTTTGATCATTTAACATGAAAACTAGTACCAATCATAGCTGTGATGCTCATAAACTATCACATAAATCTATCATAATCAGAATTAATCTTAAGAAGAAAAAAGTCAACTCCAGCAGAAGCAGAAAGTCTTCTACAATAATAAGCTTAAAAATACATGTGATAACATGTCAATCTCAATCTCCATGAAAAAAAAATCTGATTATGATAGAAATAAAAAGAAAATTGACTTACTTGTATTTAATCATCTCAGGAAATATCAAAACATCTCCGTTCTCAAACTCGCTTCCTTCTCCTGCTTCGCAAATCGTCACCTTCGTCTATCGATCAAAATCATGATTATTTAAAAATAATTAAAAAAAATCTTTCAAAGAAAATGAACTGACCTTGACAGTGATGTCGTTTTTGCGAGCCTTGAAGGCGGCGGAGACGAGTTTCGGTAGATCATCTTCCTCGACACGTGGTAGCCACGCATCAGGGTTCTTGAAGCAAATGAACACGTGTCGATCATAAGGATCAACAGTGCCAGCGAGGTTGGCCTTGTACATCTCCGATCGAGTGAACCCGTACTTGGCGGCGGCGTCCTCGATCTCCGTTGTGGAAACATTCTCCGTCTCCGCCATTGAAAGCTGAAGGACACGTCGTCGCGGTCTCTCGGGTGGATTTGAAGTCAGAGAGTGAGAAGAGAGAGGTTTTGTGAGTGGAGGGGAAGAGAAATTGAGGGTGAAGGATATGAGAGAGCGGGCAGGGTGCGCAATGCGCATATAGGAAGAGAGGGGGGTTAGTTTTGCTTTTTTATTTTTAATTTGTTGACTGGGTGGTGAACTCTGTTAGGGCGCAAGGAGCATGCATGATGGGCACGCTCGAAGAGAGGTAGAGGAGAGATTCAATGCGGAAAAACGTATGGGGTCCATTGCTACTTGGCTAGTTATAATTGGCCAGTTAACAAAGCGTAATCGCAAGTGCTTACGTGCTAGAATGAGCTTATTAATATTATAATTATAATTATAGAATCGAAAGAAAACGGTGAAACAGTGTTTCTTTCATTGTTAAATGGCGCTTGATTTTGGCTTTTTTCAAGAGCGTCCTCATTTATTTATTTATTTTTAATTTTATCCTTTTATCTCATATCATGCATATAAACTAAAAATACAGACATGATAAAAATAAAATATATTATTTTGATGTGTTTTTGAAAGAAAAACACTTTGAAAAGTAATAAAAACACATGAATAATTGACTAAAATTAAAGGGTAAATTCAGTGGTGTGGTATGTTGAAATAAAAACATGCAGCCGAGCGATAAAATCCTCCACAGAGTAGCTTTCTTACTGATTCACATCGATCATTCTCAGGAGAGAAAAAAATAAAAGGGAAAGATTCACAGTGGCCTTTTCTCTGGCTACCATTTCTTTCTTCTTCCATGTAGCCATCAATCCCAGGTATCCCAAGTTCAGAATGAAACAATGAGTTTGACAGAAGAGAAAGACAAAGCATTTTCATTCCTCATATATTGCATTTCCTCAAGAGTTATTCATCGTACCAGGACTCAAAAGGGCAGTTACATGTGTCATCAAGGGAACAGTGGATTTGTATCCCCTTACAATGGAAAAGGGAACGATGGATTTGTATACCCTTACAATGGAAAATGAACCATTGAGACAAAATACAGAGATGTGGTGGTGATGGAAACTGGTCCAGCGAGAGAAACCAATCACAAAACCTAAAAGAAATCTATCTCTAAATAATTACCAGAAGGCTTCACGTCAACACCCGGCACATTCGCCGCAGTGGGGGCGGCTTTTGGAGCATCAGCTCTCATTAGAAATTCCATTACTGCTTGTTTTGGCACGTCCGGAGGATTTGTACAGCGAATGAGTGCCCAGTTGATGCTCTGGAAGAATGGATGCTGTTTTATTTCGGTGGCACCCCGTCTATAGGCAAGACGGTGCTGCGGCTCCTTCACGAGCAAACCTCTGATCAAGTCCCTCGCTGCAAAGCTCACAGAAGGTGATTCTGGGAATCTTAATGGCTGGCCAACCACATTAAATAGCGTAGCTCGATTTCCTGCTCCCTTGAAAGGCGTTTTACCAAACAACAGCTCGTAGAGAAATATCCCAAATGTCCACCAATCTACAGCACTTCCATGGCCTTCACCTTTAATTATTTCAGGGGCCAAGTACTCGTGCGTACCCACAAATGACATTGAACGAGCATTTGTGGGTTCAGCCATGAGCTCAGGCAGAGGGTTTACTTGATGATTCATTTCGTTCTTAGACTTGCTCTTTTTACCCTTCTTGGCCTTGGACGAGAAGAAGCGTGGTCCAAAACATGCTGGCTGGATGCAATCTGGTTGTATCACACAAGTTGGCTCAATGCAAGCAGGCTGCACGCAGTACGCTGAATTCTTCGGCTCTGAGCTGGAGTTTGATGATTTTACCAGAGTAGGGCAGACAGCACATCTTAGAGAGAGATCAAAATCTGAAAGCATTATATGTCCATCTTCCCTCACCAAAACATTCTCTGGTTTGAGGTCTCTGTAAATTATGCCAAGCATGTGCAAGTATTCCAAAGCAAGGAGCACTTCTGCAACGTAAAACCTGCATCAAGTAATACCAATGTTTGTCAGCAAAAATAGTGGTATCGTAACTCATCGCTTATTTGGGTGATGCATCTGCAGAAACTTCGACATACAAAATATCTCATGAAATCTCCTGGTGAAAATCCTTGTTTTCTTTTTGTTCGAATATTGGTCCAGGACAACTTCAAACCAGTATGAACTACACAATTCAGGATACAAAAACTAACTTTTTCTAGAAAATATTGGCATATAACATCCTTACTAAAGTTACTCAATTAAGACACCAGAAAAAATTAAGCGACATTATACATCAGATTACAAATACAAAACTTGATGCAGAAGGCAAAAGTCAAAAAGGACAAAAAATGAAAAATAAATCCATGCTTGTTTGAAAACATCACAATGGAGGTCTGGGAAAGCAGATTCCAGATATCCATGGAGTCAAAGCACTACAAACTCATGCAAACCACCAATCAAGTTCATAAAAAGCCATTGCTCAATTTCACAGCATGGCGAGCTTAGAAAGAGAAAAAAGGCCGCTTAATGCAGGTTTTGTCAATTCCATGAAAAAGAGCCCTAATTAGAACTTTCACAGGGTTCTCGATGATCCCTCAAAGACACCAAAAACTTACAGGTATAAGCTATATATATTTAATTGCAGTATTTATAAAGCATACAGTTGGTTACAGATTACCAACATATAATTACAAAAGCATGAAAAAATAAGACAATTCCTAACCTGGCAGCATGCTCTGGAAAGTATTTCCCAGGTTGTCGTTGCCTCAGTGCATGCAAGTCCCCACCAGGGCAGAACTCCATTAACAAGCAAGAGAACTTTTCTGTTTCAAAATGTGAATACAGCGTGGGTAGAAATGGATGATCCAGAGATTGAAGGATCTCCCGTTCAGTCTGAGCCCTTAAAAGCTTTTTCCGTGCAGCTAGAGCTGCTTTATCCATAACTTTCATTGCAAAACAAGTTCTAGTACCGCTCAACTCTGATAGATAGACACTGCCTATATCTCCGCATCCTAGTCTCTTCAACAATTTAAAGTGATTGAACCCTAATGCTCCTGTATGAGATCGGACAGCTTGAATTGCTTCCCATCTTATATCATTTGCCTTGTGGGGCTTGTATAATGCACTGCTTAAACTACTGGAACTGCTTTCATCACTAATATCACTATCAGTGCTGCCTCTATAGAGGCTCATTTTCCTGCTCTCGTTATCATAGGAGTTGCTTACTTCAACACTTTCAACAGACTTTTCAGCAATGCTTGCTTCTTCACTTACTTCTGTGTTGGTGAAACTTTGCTTGGCTTCTGCATAGAGAGTGGCAGTATAGATGCTGTTCGAAGGACTTGGACAGAAGCTTACAGCTGAATGAGATACTATGTTATTGTTGAGCTGCCCAGCATCTGCTTCGGATGGGCCTGAGACAATACTTTCAGATTCAAGTGAGCCACTGGAATTAGAGCTCTTTGGATCATCCTTGGGATGTTTAATGCAGGAATTGTTCTTCACCATTGAAACCTTATTCTCAGGAGAAGTTTCTGCTGATTGACTAACAACTTCAGGCAAGCTTGCAAACTCAGATTTGCCCTTTTTAGGACTAATGAAATGTTTGGCCGTACTAAGAAATTCTTCATGCCGGATACTATCATGCGCAGTTTTGTAGGAATTCTTCGGATAGATTACAGAACCATTTGAATGGTGGACGGTCTTGATGCCAAGATTGGCAGAACTTGCATAGCATGCACTGGAAGAAGCCCCTTCCTGTCTAGACTGTTTCGGAGCTGGGGGCCGGGAAGGGCGAGAAATGACAGATGAGGAAAGCGGGCGGCTGCCTACTTTAGATGCTGAATTCTGAGTCTCTGATGAAGATCCAGCCCCATTGACAAACGACTCCATGGAATATCTCGACAACAGCACTATCACACCAAAATCCAAAGAAACAAGGTAATGTTCTGAGATGTAGCTATGAATGTAAGCAAGCCATTAAATGACAGAATCTTGGAATTAAATTGCTTTTATATCTAAAATATACTATGTTATGACAGATATTAAACAGACAAAAAAAAACAAAGTATTGCAAATTCAAACAAGAAAATATCACAATTGATTCACACAATCTTCGCAGAAAATCACAATTAAAGAAACACCAAGTATAACGGAGAAAACAAGATACAATATAGGTGGCCTGAGAATAAAGATATTTTACCGTTATGCACAATCAAATGAACGTCAAAATCAACCCTTTTAAGCAATGTAAGCACTAAGATATCTAAATCCCATTAAAAAAAAAGACAAAAGCTTTTCAATCAAGAACCTTCATAAACAATCTGCTCAGGAACCCAGATGGAAAAAACCAAGAAATCAAATGTTCGGCAGCAAATTGGCTAGTTCAAGTGAAGTCAAGATTGTTTCTTTAAAAAGCAAAATAGCACAACATGAATTAAGGGGCCAAGACAGACAAGAAAAGGAGAGTGAAAAAGTAGATACCTGACTAAAGAAGAGAGAAGGCAATGCAGAGACAGCAATCTTGCATGACTGTTACAGCCAAAACACACGCAGAGAGGGACCCCAAAAGGCCAAAACCAGGTCACAAAGAAAGAAAGTAGATGAACTTTGTTATCTGTGTGTGAGTGAGTGCCTTTCTGTTTCACTGAAGAATACTTCAGAATTGAGATCCGATCCAAACAAGAAAGAAAGAGCGAGATTGAACAGTGATAAATGATTGCTTCTTTTTTTTCTCTTTTTGTTGTCGAGAGCTGTTTCTGTTATTTTTCTTCGTCGCTTAATGGAGTGGTGGAAGAGGGAGGAGGGAAGGGGATTAAAAGCCTAAAAAGAAAGATGTGCTTTGCGTATTGGTTTGTGCCTCACTTTGACTCTCTCTCTCTTTTATCTCTTGCTTTATCGTTATTGTTTTTGTATATTGGAGAGCTTTTTCTTCAAGGAATATTGAAGGTGTTTTTTTATATAAAAAAAACCAAAATAAGAATTTAAATTAATAATTTTTTAGTTTCATTTTAACATACTAATTTTAACAATATATTTTAATTTATATTTAAACAAAAAATACTTTTAAGAAATACTGCCTACTAAACACATACTTGGTTTTACTAATTGTATTATTGTGGTATATATTAATTTTTATTTTTAATATTAACATATTAAATATATTAAAAATAATAATTTATTAATTTTTTTCAATTGTTTTAACATGCTACTATTAGAAACAATCCACAAAAAAAATATTTAAATATTTTTATATCTTTTAAATATTAATACATCAAAATTATTTAAAAAAAAATCAACACCAAAATACTTTCAAAACACATTCTAAACTCACTCTCAAAGTGGATACAAATTGGGATACATCAAATCACTCTTGTCTCTATCACTTATTGCTATTAACTATAATCCACCACTACCTTTTTTTTTTTTTAATGATTAAAATTATTGGGTTTTGTCCTTAAAAAGAGACACCTTATTGGCTTCTATTTTCCTTTTTTTTATTTATTTATATGTTTGTGTTAAGGTTGAAAGGAAATGGAGAAAGCCATGTTTACTTATTTTTGTGTCTCTCGACTCATAACTCCACGTTATGATTATTGGGTGACATGACAAAGGTGAGAGTAATTTCATTTTTAAGCATATAATCTTTATTTTACTTTATGTTTATCAATCAAGTAAATAAACTTTTATTGTTTTCTCAATTTAATACATAATCTTTTTTATTTGTTGGATAGCTATTAATTTCTCTCCATTATTTGATGATGTGTGTGGCATGTGACTTTAACAACTTTTTTTCTTTAACCATGCATTTGACTTTAACTTATTAGCATCATAAAACGTGTTTCTTTTATAGGAAAAGCTAGCTCTTAAAAAACATACCAAATAATATAACAAAAGCTATTTTTATGATAAAGTTGAAATGTTAAACTCACTAGCAAAAAAAAAAAAAGACTTTTACTCACTCAAAGGAAAAATATTTTAAATAAAAAATATTGTGTTGTTGAACTTTATTTATAAGCCTTTTGCATGAATTTTATCTGTGAAATTCAAACAACCATTAGTAAATAATTCTTAAGAGACGTATCGTGATGAGAGAGAACTTGCAATTTGCATAACAAGTCTCGAGTTCGAGCCAGGACATGCACTATATGTAAGTGTTTTGAACAGCTGGGATTTTACTCATTCACTTGTGCCTACAAACTGCGTTCTCTAGGATATGAGATTTCCTCACATTAAAAAACACATAAGTAAGTAATATATATATACTAATTATCATGTGAGACCTATTTGATTGGCAATATTCCACAATCGCGTCAAGTAGAGAAAATCTAAAGTTTATATACTTGTTTGATAAAAACTTGAAAATTTATGTATTGAAGTGTAATTCTCTCTTTAGGGCAGTGGTGAAAGATAATAATTCAATGACAATTGCCATACATTTCTAAATTTCACCATTTATTTATAAATCTAAGCATTGGTACGTGCTATTTTATTCAAATTCAATCATCTATATGCATGTTTTACACTATTTAAAGTGCTTTTAAAAAAATCATCTAAAGAAATAAATTAATAATTTCTATTTGTTTATTGATGTTTTTAATGTGTTAAAATAAAAAAAAAATTGTAAAACACTTTTAAGAATCAATATGTGTCATAATATCAAACACATAAAAAGGTAAACATCACAATTTTTTCATGAAGTTGTTTGGGAGTGCAAAAAATCAATTTTTGTCTTGTTGAAAGTTGCTCCGATGAATAAAGTTTTTCCTTACTATAATAGATAGGACAAATATGTTTAATTCTCTACACAAAAATTAACTCGGGTTGATTTAGATTAACATAAAGATAAAAATAAAAGTTTTAAAACTCAATTAGAGGGTCAATATGGGATAAGATTTGGGTCACGAATTGAGTTATTTGTTGATTTAGGCCAACATCATAATTTTAAAACTTAACTCGGGAGTCAAACCGAGACAAGACCATGGTCACGGGCTGGGGTGACCACTAACCCGATTCAATGTAATGATAAAAATGATTATATCACAGTTTTAAAACTTAAATCGAGGGTCGACTTGGGGCCAAACTCGGGGCAACAATTGATCGAGAATAAATATGATTACCATCATAGTTTTGAAAACTCGACTCGGGACAAGGCCCGAGTCACGAATCGGTTTGAACATTAACATGGATCAACATGAAAATAAAAATAAAAATATTATTTTTATTATAATTTTAAAACATGACTTAAAGATCAACCTTGGATTAGACTGAAGTCATGTTAACTAAATATAAAATAAAATAAATTATCTAATTTTATTAAAAGTAGACCAAACACAAGAGAAAAAAGTTATTTATCCAAATATTTTTAGTCCAAACTAATCAAATATAATTCAAACACCAAACCACATTCCATACAAAGCATGGATTTTAAAGTAAAAGGCTTCGCTCCCTCCCATGAAATATTCATTGGAAACACAACATTTTGTTTTCATATTTCTATGCGATATGATTTATTGCTCATAGTAAAACAATACCTCCCTCCCTTAATTAATACTAATCACATGGACCTGAGAGCGAGGCCTCACATGCGCGCACGAGAAACCCCAGCAGAAGCACGTGGCCGGCTGTCATGCTCCTGGCTCATGGCAATCCGATGCGCCCGCGGCTGAGGGCACAGCCCCCTCCTAACCACGAATCATCAGCGCCCATCTCACTTAACTACCAATCTTCCGAAGGACAAAACCGTCTTTCTCACCCCCGGGTGCCCACCCCAACACCCACTGCCTTTTCTCCCCGACAGGTGGGGCCGGGGCGCCACGCTAGCGGGGCCCGCCACCAGCCATGAGGGTCTTTATGGGGAATTGCGGGGCAGACGGTGGGCACCTGGTGGTTGAGTATTCTTCGAATGAGTCCCTACTGCAGCCGTTTCTCTCGGAAGATATTTAACTTAATGGTTGGATTTTGGCGCTTGATGATGTGATTGAGCAGTTCCCGCCGTGGATGATAGAAGATATTTAACTTGATGGTGGGATTTTGGCGCTTGATGATGTGATGGAGCAGTTCCCGCCGTTGATGATAGGAGATAAACAATGATTAATCGAGTGGGAGGCAGGAGGATGAGGAGGTATCATCCTTGAAAAGAAGAGGGCTTCAGATTTGGACACGTGTAAAAATGATTAGGTGGGCTTGGAGACAAGGTCTCAATAGTCGCGGGGGCCACCGTCAAAAATCACATTAACATGTTCGAAACAATGATTTTCAGAGTGCAGCGCACCGCATCATTCTCCTTTTTTAAGCGCCATCAATCATAGCGCAGCACACTCACTTCCTCTCCTCATATCCCTCAAACTTTCTGCCCTCGCCCTTTCCTTTCCCTCCCATGTTCAGTGGATTTTTATTTAATAAGGCTATCTTCTAGGGAAAAAAATATAAAAAATAAAATAAAATAATTGCAACTAGCATAAAACTGTACAATATTCATTCAAAACGGTGTCACTTTCTTTAAAATACATTTCATCAACTCGAGCTCATCGACTCGACCCTTCACCCGGACTTTACACCCGGTCAACCCGCTTCAGTTTAATAGCTGTGATCTTGATGCGAGAAAAGATGAATACGTACATGTATACGTGTATGCATGCATGTATATCAACGAAGTTTGAGTATTTTCTTCTCAGATTAACATAACACTGTACTTCCAAAAGAGTAATACATAGAATTGTTTTTCTTGGTACAAAAAGTATAAGGAATGTGCAGTCATGTATATTAAGTTCGCTCCACAGCAAGCATGCAGATTACAGAGACTTTAAAATTATTTCCATGGTGGCTATAAAATCTACTAAACGAGGGCACTGAAGCTCATGGATTTTCATGAGACAAATGATTGAGAAACCAGAACACAGCAGAGGCATTACCGTATTTAAGATTGAATTCAATTTGTTCAAGAAAATATTTATCAAGACTGTTCTAGTAAGTTTTCTAAATATAAGTTCAAGATGTATCTCCCTGTCGACAGAACATCAAGTCTGTTCTCGCTAGGTTCATACTTTCCCTTCCGAAGCTGGTATCGATAGGTCACAGCTGAGATGGTGTATGCTTGTCCTTCAATCGTCACGCTCTCTCCGCACTGCAGGTTCTGCGACATCAGGAACAGCGTAAATGAACATGAGAAAACTTTGATGCACAATACCACCATCAAGTTCATCTGATTCTATCCCTTAGGTCGAATAATGACACTAGCATACAAAAGGATGACTACAGACAGACAGACAGATCACTGAAGTTAAGTTTCTGTTTCGGTGTACATGGACCAAAAGGAAGGGTCTACATTTTGGTTTCTTCTATTCGAAATCATACAGGTACATTTGATATCTACAACTCAGAAACAAAAGGAAAATAACAGCACATTGTTTCATAATTTGACTCCAAACCATAGCCATCAGTCTTTTCCCAATTCAGAGGACATAAGAGCATGGAATTTATCCTACTGCAACAAGTAGATAAAATCAGCAAGCAGAAAACAACAAATCTTTGGTGATTGAAAAACCAATACCCTTCAAACAATAATGTGATCTGCAAGACAATAATGTCTCTGAACTTCCCCCCCAACCTAATCCAACATGCTGTAATGTCTTCAGCTACAAAAACATGTCCTTTTGGGGAGCCCCCATTTGTGGAACAAATGATGCCTGGACAGCTAATAAAAATTATAAAAGCTGATCTTTCTTCCTCTTCGTTTTCCTTTAAATTAGCTCTTGTATTGGCAAGCAGGTTAAAAGAATCTCAGGGATTTGTACCTTTATCTATGTTGCGACCCCTCCAGCTTTTCTTTGCACTACCTTTATATATATATATATATATATATATATATATATATATATCCTTTCAGACTTGATGTTGGGTTGTCTTTATCTTTTTTTTTCTTTTATGAAAGACCTAACATAGCCTTTTCGTTTGTAGTGTCATTATAAGGTCATAATTTCAGAGATTTCTGGCTATAATTTGATTACGAGCAAGTAGCATCAGGGAGCTACAGAGCTGGACAGGAGTGAGGACCCCAGGATAAACATCAGAACCTCTTTCCCCCAAATAATCAGAGCACCAAATCAAAGCTCTGATGATGTGCTTTCTTTAACATTTCGCAACATCTTACCTTGTCCATTTAACTTAAGCTCAGCTCGCTCATTGAAAAACATCTTGAATTCTGTTCAACAAAGCAAGCATGTCCCTAGTAGTGTACAAGAACGTTGAAGCATTCATCAATTTGTTTTCTCTCTCAGTTATTCATGAGTTCATCACAAATAAAAATAAGACAGGAAGGATTGATTGGTGCCTTTTTCAGGAGAGCTCTTTCTAAAGAAGCAGAAAAACATATCAACGTTCAGAAACATCGCTTTGATTTATTTTATACCAAAGCAGCAACAAATCACATCCATTTTTCTTTTCTAATGAACCCAAAACATCATATATAATAATTCTCATTTGTATTGCATTTTCCTCTATTTTATCAGGTCACAAGAAACCCAGATGGGAAATACCATAAAAAAATCCCCGAAGATAACAGAAAAAAAGAGAAGAACATACAGTGGGAAAGCAACGAATTCCAAGGCTCTTTGGAGGAGGTGTGATTTCAATGACTTTATAAGGGTATGAATGATCTCTGTCCCTTTCCTTCTTTCTGCATGTTACATGAACTGCTGGTGTCTGCTTCCAAAATTTAGTTAAAGAACAATTATTGAAAAATGATGATACGTGAGAAAACATGAATGGATCAAACAAAAATAAAATGAAAAAGAAAAGGAAAACCTCTGTGAATTGGTGATTAAAGTCACACCTTCTGATATGCACCTAGATTCCATGACACCATTGCCATTCTTCTGCTCTCTCTCTCGCTGCGCTTAGTTTCTTTCTCGTGTGTGTCTGTGATTCAGACTCTCAAGAGATGATAAGCGTGGAAGAAGGTAAGCCAGTAAAATCTAAAGATCATTTCAATTTAAATGGGAAGAAAAGAAAAGGTAAGCCATTAAAAATATAAAGATCTTTCTTAATTTTGGGAAGGTATTTTTAATCTTGAATTTAAACCCAAAAATTATATATATAAAAAAACAATTCATAAATCATTTTGAGAAATTATTTTAATCTAATATTTTTTATACATTCATTGTTTTTTTTTTTTTTTTTGTGTGTTCTGCACCACAATAAGAAGTCAATAAATTCTACAAAAATGAAAAAATAATTTTTAAAAAGTTATAAAAATATAATATTTAATGACAACAAACGGATCAAATTAAATAAAAAACAATAGATCAAGGGAAACTGTGAAGATCAATTTCAATTCAATTAAACATTGAAGGGTTAGCTTGAAAAAAAATCAATTATATAAAAGGATTAAAAACAAAACAAAAATGGCAATTGAGAGAATAGGGGTCAAATTTGAAATTCAAAATAAATTTATTTTGATTGAGGGTGTGATTGAAAAGAAAAATCAATTGAACAAAAGGACAAAAAAATAATGATAAAATTTGAAATAAAAAAATACATTGAAAGGTGAAATTGAATATAAAAACCAATTCAACAAAAGGCCAAAAGATTAATCAAACGAATGAAGACTTAATTGGACAAAACTAATATATAGAAAATAAGGATGGGAAGGATGAAATTGAAAATAGATAAAATTTATACAAAAAAACCGAGAACAAAAATTAGAAATCAATAAAATAAATACTGGAGTTGAAATACCTGCAACAAAGAGGGTTAATCAGTAATTCTAAAGGGAGGAAAGAGAAAAAAAAAGGAAAAAAAAGGCCCATTAGCGATAAATCAAATTGCTGTTATTTACACGCGTCGTTTTACTAAAAAATGACGATAAAGCAAAGACATGAAAGTGATCCTTATATATATATATATATATATATATATATATATATATATATATATATATATCAAATCACCTCTAAGTTGATTTCACAATAACAAAAAAAATCATTGTACAAAAATTTCCTTGAGTCTAATTTTAAAATATGATTTTTAAGGATATATTTGTCATTTATTGTGTTTTTTAGTTTTTTTTTAAATAAATATCATTTATGATATTTTATTTAATTTTATTAAATATAAGAAAAAATAAGATTTTAATATTGATTCATCGGTTACTAAAAAAGTTTATCATGTTGAGCATTTTTTTGAGTGCAAATATATATATATATATATCACTACGGCTATGTCTTATACTATTAATGTGTTAATATAAGACTATGTCTTATATTCCACCTTGTTAAATAAAGGGTTCGGTTTCCATAAATAAAATTAAAAAAAAAACCCAGAAATTGGGTGATTTTTGTATTTATTATTGCAGTAACAATTGTTTTTTAAAATATTTTTCATTTAAAAATATATTAAAGATTATATATATATTAAAGATTATTTTATATATTAACACATCAAAATAATTCAAAATATACTTAAAAATAAACTACGAATCACTTTAGTAAATTCACTCTAGTATTTAAGGTAGAGCGTGTTGAATTTCAATTATTTAATATGCTAATTAACGCAAGGATGCAATAAATAGTACTATCCTGCATAAATTGGCAACAAAATGGATGTTAAATTAAAAATAAAATCATAAAGCAAAAAATGGGGTGGGTACGACCTTTTGAATTTCCTCAAACAAATAAGAGGACCTTTCCCTATAAACATGGCCAGGATCACACCAGAGATACAGACTAACTTGAAGTGGATAAGAGAAGTGGATAGCCTATCTGTGAAACAGAAACAGAGAACAGCCATGGCGATAGCATTAGCAGGTTAGCCTCGTCCAATGACCACTCTCACTCTTGCCCCCTTCCTCCCCTGCTCATCCTCCGTAAAACACCTCCCTCTCAGACTCGCAGCCCATGCTTCCACACAGCTCTCCCCAACCTCTCTAAAACAGCAGCTTTCCGATCAGAAAACCGGAGTCATTGTAATCGGAGCCGGCCTTGCGGGTCTAGCTGCCGCGACCAGGCTCAACTCTCAAAACATCCCCTTCGTCCTGCTCGAGGCTTCTGATGCTGTTGGTGGCCGAGTTAGGACTGACGTCGTTGATGGTTTCCTCCTCGACCGAGGCTTCCAAATCTTCATCACTGCATATCCTGAGGCCCAAAAACTTCTTGACTACCAAGCACTGGAGCTACAGAAATTCTACTCCGGCGCCCGCATTTACTTTGATGGCCAGTTCCATACTGTGGCTGATCCCTTGTGCCACTTCTTCGATTCTGTCAAGTCCCTAGCTAATCCCATAGGATCTGTTGTCGACAAATTGCTTATCGCGCTGACAAGGATTCAGGTCCTGGGCAAATCGGATGATGAAATCACGCGTGCTGATGAGGTTCCTACCATCGATCTCCTAAAGAAAATTGGGTTTTCGGACTCGATAGTGGAACGATTTTTCCAGCCTTTCTATGGCGGCATATTTTTTGATAGAGATCTCGGAACCACTTCGAGATTGTTCGACTTCATATTCAAGTGTCTCGCTCTCGGCGACAATACCCTTCCTGCTAAAGGAATCGGAGCCATTCCAAATCAATTAGCATCCAAGTTGCCACCTGATTCCATCTCGTTGAACACGAGAGTTGTTTCTGTTGGTCTGGACAAGGATCAAACCACATCAATGCCCTTTGTCAGATTGGAAAATGGAGATGTTCTACAGAGCGAGCTTGGAGTAATTGTGGCCATTGAAGAACCACACGTTAACGAGCTTTTAGCAGAAACTAGCGTTATTGAGCCAGTTCAAAGCAAGAGACCTGCTCGCAGTACAGTGTGCTTGTATTTCTCGGCAGACAGGGATGGGATACCTGTTCGAGACCCGGTTCTGTTTCTTAATGGTTCAGGCAAAGGCATTGTAAATAACATGTTCTTTGCAACCAATGTAGCTCCATCCTATGGCCCACTTGGGAAGGCATTAGTATCGGTGTCTCTGATCGGGTTGTTCGATGATAGATCCGATGCTGACCTGATAGATGAGGTTATTTTGGAGCTGTCGGGTTGGTTTGGAGGCTCGGTGGTCGGGTCATGGAAGCACCTGAGAACGTATAGGATCGGATATGCACAACCAAATCAACGTCCTCCTACTGATTTGATGAAGAACCCCAAAATTGGGCCAGGTTTGTACCTGTGTGGCGACCACTTGACTTCTGCTACCTTTGATGGAGCATTAGCTTCAGGAAGAAGAGCTGCAGAAGCTTTGTTAAGAGATGGGGCATTCATTAAGGTTTAAATTGTTCATTTTAAATCTTCATCTCTGAGAATCGTTGACCCTTGTTGGTGCTGAAATTAAGTTCTATTAAAACCGAAGGACATTTTCCTTTAATCATACAAAACCAAAGGAGTATCACAGCACAAATAATTACTTCATTTTGTGTTGAGCATTTACAACAGGAATAAGCATCTGATATGAGCAGATAAGTATCCAGAAATCATTGGAGACAAACCACGCCATTGTATTCAACTAGCCGTTAGGGCAAGATTTGGAAAAACAAAAGTAGGGAAAAATAAATTCTTCAATGAGATGATGAAAAGGGGCATAACTGATAAGAAAACAAATATGGATAAGAATGGAAAATGGCAACATCTTTAGGTTTAGGTGTTCTTTCATGTTTAACTATCAGAGAGAGGGTACATGCTTCTTCACAATTCATTGTAACATAATGAACAAAATATAGTCTCTTAGATTCCTAGTACAGATAAAGAAGCAGCGAAAAATATATGAATTGAACATCTGGTGGAAAAATACGAAAGCCTTCCCTAACATAGTAAAACAATCTAGAGGTCAAGCTAATGCAATTGAAAATAACCTCATTTCCCACCAGTGCTCAGGAAAAAAATTCATTTTCGAAGCCTCCTACCTCCCGTAAGGATGATACCTCCCACTCCCGGTACCACCATATCCCACTCTGCCTCCATACATGGAACCTCCGCCATTACCTCCATAGCCACCTCCAAGGCCAGTGTCATAGCTACTTCCATAGCCACCACCAGAACCGCCGCCGCCACTGCCGCCGCCATATCCGCCATAATTCTCACCAGGGCCACCATAACCCCCACCACCTAAATCATAACCTCTGCTGTACATTCCTCCATAACGACCAGTATATCCTAAGGAGGGCTCTCCCCTATATGCACTGATACCACCAACTCCGTATCCTCCATAGCCACCAAATTCACCTCCACCATATCCACTATAAGCACCAGCTCTACTTCCATATGCCCCTCCAGACCTATAACCACCAATGCTACCAAATCCACTGCCTCCAAATCCACCATAAGCATCATCATATCCACCACGAAATGCAGGCCTTGAATCATTATAACGCTTTGATGGAGGTGGAGGCGGGTTAGCCTTCTTTGGCTCAGCCTTCTTGATCTCCACCTTCAAGAGAGCATGATAAGTTGGAGAAACAATAGATAAAGAATAAAAATCATAAGATCCAATTACAGGAGGCTATTTAAATTAATTATTGCAACACAATGGAAGAAAATGATTTCCTCAACTTTTACTTCCCCCCATCCCTACTCCAAACACAAAATAGTTATTCATATACAATCCAATTACACCTACTTAACAGCACATTGAGAGAGGAGGGGGGGGGGGGGGGGGGGGGGGGGGGGTCAACAAGAAAAATCAAATTGTTGACCAAAATATCTTGTATGGTAAATTAACTTTACGAGTTATTTTTATCTAGCATCTGCCAGTGTTTCCAGCTTTATGATAAAATGCTTGTGCACTAAAGAGTTCTAGATGATGTCATAAAGGTTACATCCCATTTTCACATGGATGGAAGAGGCTTTCTAATTCTCTATTGAGTAAATTCAGATGCACACATGAAAGCATCAGGGTTGTCAATACCGTTCCGGCCGGACCGTTCCGTGCCATTAAAAAAACGAGACAAAACGGCGTTGTTTTCATCTTGGTTTTAATTCCGGCCCGTTCCGGAAATACCAGCCTAATTCCGGCCAGAAGTCTTGGTACCGTTCCGGCCTTAAAATCCTTCTTATTTTGATTAACTTGTGATTGTGTTTCTAATTTTGAGATTATGTTTGTTTGACTTTGTGTTTATATTGTATAATTTAAAATTAATTTATCTTGAATTTTAATTATGCTTGTTAAATTAATATTTTAATTTTTTTCATATATATATATAATTATATATGAACAGTACAACCCCGAAACGGCACACCGAAATGCTCCAAAACCGAAACGTTCCATTACAATAAAAAAACCAATACGGTATTGACAACCTTATCAACTATAATGGTAAAAAGTAATGATACCAGATGTCCATGCTATCAACGCTTATATTGGTTTTCACAGCTGAAAAGTTTAAAGAGAAGTAAAACCTAACCATAAAAGCTCCTTTTAAAGTTCTGTCAACTCTTAATGGCTGCATGCTTTTTTTAATAATAATGTTAGATAATGTTAGATATGCTGACATTTTAGCTAAACTATTACTAAGCAATTTGTCATTGTCAATGGTCAAATGTTAAATTCATTAAAAGCATCATTGTCGCTGGCATTACCCTTTCTTACATATATCTCAAATTGAATGCAGTTGGCCAATTGCAAACAACAATGTACAAGTGGAAGCTCAATGAAAGTAGACCTCCATCAATTCTTCTTCAAGTAGGGATTTTCTATATGGTTTAGGTTGATCAGAAAAAGGTTTAAATTCTCAGTAAATACCATACACAATCCTTGTGCCAAATAACAAATAATAATTATATTAACTATCATGTATACTAAGATTTGGACATTCATCAAAGTTTTCTATTCATATTGTTGGGACAAACCCATGGAATAGGAGTATTACTAACACATCATGGATTCCCTAGTATACCGTGTCCTCGAGTAAGTTTAAGAGGCAGTTCAAGCATTTGAAGAGATGGATATAGTCTTTAAAAACCTATGAAAAGGGGATGACAAATCAAAATTGATATCAGTTGGTATCTGCTAACCTGAGTTCCAGCCAGCTCGAGTTTATTTCCCCTGGACAAAAGATCATCAACTGCCTGCTCTGCATCAAATGTAATAAATCCAAACCCACGAGAACGATTGGTGGAGTGGTCCCGCATAATCTGATGTTCTGTAACCTCTCCAAATTGTGTAAAGAATTCCTTGAACTCATCTGTCCATTACAATAGATAATCAAAATGCTCAAACAGTCAAACAATGGCCATTGTAATGCAAGGTAACCATATACAACTGCTTGGATTACCTTCAGTCACAGCAGCAGGTATTCCACCAACAAAAATTTTCCTGGTCCTAAAATCCTTAGACCCAACCGCTCCCTTTGGTATTGTTCGCTTGATTTCAACCTAAATAATCCAATAAACACAATTATCAATAAACCAAACCAGGTCATCATGTTGCATTTATTGAATTTTTGAAAAATAAAAAGATAAAGATAATTTTTCAGCATTTAAATCCAAATCAGCACCACAGCAAAACCTACTTGTTTTCCATTGATAATATGAGTATCCTGAATGACTTGATCAACAACAGATGGATCTGCATAGGTCACAAAGCCAAATCCACGGGGCTGCCCTGTTTTCCGGTCCTTCATTATCACGGAATCCGTAATTTCACCATATTTACCAAAATGCTTGATGAATTGCGCTGCATAAATATCATAACCAAAACAACAAGCAATTAAAAAAAATCACAACACTGAAGCAAAAAAGACTACATTAGCAAATTGTCAAGTAACAAAGAAACAAACCAGTGGTAGTCTCTCTTGCTAAACCTCCAATGAAAATTTTTCTGCAATACATGTTGAGTAAAAATCAGACAAACTTCACAACTAAAGGTTTTCCAAAAGGCTCATATATACCGTCTCAAAGAGGATAATAGGCACAAAGTTCCTAGGTCTAGCGCTTGTAAAGAGGTAATTTTATTTCTTTCGTTTCTTGTTACCAATTCATATAAAACACCAACAAATAGGAAAATCACCACACCAATAAGGCTTAATTATTCACACAAACCCTACTAGTCTGCCATTAATGATATGAGGTTATATATACAAGGGCCTCCTCTATGTAAAGGAAGCAATTAAATAAGACAACCCACCAATACTTTAGAGCAATTGAACTAAAAAAGGAAACCAATTCCATGTTTGGTTCCTGTGAAAGGAAGAGAGAATATAAAATGAAAACATGACAAAAAATCCCAAATTTCCTATCTTTCAAATCCCATATACCCAAGAGATAAAGAAAGTCCTGAATTACAGTGATATCAAGCTAAAACTTGAGCATGTAGAGATCAAATTAGGATTTTCTCGGGAAACAAACAAATTACCCGGGGCTGGCTCCATCTCCAGAGAGAGGTTGAGGCTTGTCGTCTTCAGGGATGTGGGTGGATTTAACGTCGTTAGGTTCACCGTCTTGAATGGGTTCGTTGTGGTGTGGGTCCATTGCTGCTTCAAGCTTCAACAATGGCTTCTCTTCTTATTTTATAATTATTATTCTCAAAGAAGAAGAACAAGAAGAAGAAGAGTGAGAAAGGAAGCCCTAGATGGTGGGTGGATGGATGGATGGATTGGGTTAAATGTTTCAGACTTGAGTATTATTTTATTCTTATCTTTAACCGTTCGAAGCCCTTAATAAAAGAGTGTTATTTCTTATTACCATTTTCGTTTTTAATATTTTCTTTGAAGTTAAAAAAGATAGTGTTTTTGGAGAAGATAATTGACACATAAAATGTATGTTTTTTTTTTATATTTTTAAAATACAAATTTTTTATATAGTATTTTCATAAAAAATACATATTTTTGTGTATTTAAAATAAAAAAATAACATTTAATCTATATTTTGAAGCAGAAAATATGGAGGCAAAAACTTTAGTTGAAAAGACAAGCATAAAAATAAAAAAATCACAAAGATAATATTTTAATGAATTTATGTACTTCAAAAATAAAATGTGGAGAGATGACATGTTCTTAGAAATAATATTTTTTATTTCTAAAATATCACCATAAAAAATCTTTAATTCTAAAATTATTCAACTAAAACATGCAAGAATAAATTTTTTTATCTTGAAACAACCAAATCATGGTTTGACTAGGTTCTTAACCTCGTCAAGGCGAGTTACTCCTCCCTCTATTTATTTTTTAAAAAAAACTAGGTTGGTCCAAATCCTAGAATAGTTAGGTCTTGAGCCAACATGCCATGCATGTCCAAGTTTTATAATCAAGTTATTATATAATTATTAATTTCAATACTCAATATAAACTATATATAATTAAGTAAATAGAAAAACAATATATAATTATTTTTAAATATATAAGTTTGACACCAATATCTAAAAACAATATCCAATATATATTAAAGATAATATATATATATATATATATTATGTTTCGTCCACCATTAACCAATCAATATCTATAAACAATCATGATGTCATACATTATCACCGGTTCGATTATGTTTTCATTTTAGTTTTATTTGTTATTTTTATCCTTGTCTTTTATTTTACAAGACCGTAACCAAACACTATTAGAGTCTTATTACTTTAAAAAAAGTTAATTATAACTCTTTCCCTATATTTTAGTTTATAATTTGTTTTGTTTTGTTTATCTATCTTTCTCAATTTGTTTTGTTTTTAATTAGAAAATCGAAAAAAATAATACTAAGTGCATAGTATAGAAGGATTCATGAGAAAGAAGGCATTAATTATTGGAACATAATACTCCTAAATCAAACATGATCAAAGCAGCATAATTTTTAAGAACCAAATACAATAAAAAAGAGTCAAATACAAAAGATGGACGATTGAAGCTCTTTAAAAAGAAATTAAAGAATGATGACTGTCCCTTTTCCAGAAGCGATGAAGCCATTGGACTTGTGGTTTCTGTTAATCCTAAATAATTATTTAGTCTAGGAATAATGCAAGAAGTTAAGAGATCCACAGGCGAGGAATCTTGTATAAACGTCTTGTGGGCCACATGACATGAATGTCCACATTGCGAAATTGACGACAATTGTTTCGAGATATTTTTAGAAGTTTATTATTTTGTAAATAATATTCTTTTATATTTATTAAAAATTATTTTAAACATCATAACAATTCAAAAAATACATTAAAAAATAATTTAAAATCAAAATTTAGATTTATTTGATATTGCTATGGTTTTTAGGCAAAGCTGTGTTCTCCAAGTAATATTTGGTTATATATAAAAGTTAAATAAATAATCATATAAAAGTAAGAAATTATTTAGATAAAAAAAAAAAAACATGCTGGCCACATTGTGGATAGGGGGGGGGGGCAACAATAGAGGAACAGGAGAGACAACGAAGAATAATCACAAATACAACAATCTCACCGAATGATACAGCAAAGAAATCGGTGTGGATCTTGCAAGAGCATATTCATCATCTTGCTCGATCCCATTACCAGAAATTGCTGACACAACTTCCCAAGACCTAAACAAAATTCTGATTAACAGATTGCCTGATCCGAACCACCAGAATACATGCGGGGGGGGATCTAGTAAGTATTCTGAGGATTAGACCTCCTCCTAACTTCTCGCTTGTAGAAGGGTGTTTCATCTATTGTTTTCCTTACATAATCTACGAATGGCTGAGGTGTTCGAGGCGACTGTTCAATCGAGACAGGACTGCTACGCGCAGGAGTCTCTGGTGCTGTGCTAGGTGGTGTGGCGGGGGTGGTAGACGGCACATATTTGTTGGATATCTCGGAGATAAGCAGGGAACAACTTAGATAGATTACACAAAGGATCACACATCCAGCTATTAGCAGACCGATAACGGTTGCGAAGCTAGTTTTCGCCCCCGTTTCTGCGTCAGGTTCATAAGTAACGAGTATTTCGATTCTCTGACCTGTATACAGAAAAACAAGACAAGTCATCTTAGCAGTTAAAGACAATCCTTCTCTTGTGTGAGCATTCAAAGACTATGTAGGCTCACCGTTGGCTGGGAGAGTGATGATGATTCTATCTTTCAATCTTTTGGCTCGCAGAACTTCGACCTGGAGATATTGAAACCAGCTAGAATCAACCATTATAATGAACAGTTAAAAAAATTAAACACGCTTTTGTGCTCCCCATATCATTTGAAATCAGTTCATTATATTCTTCATGGCTTTGAAACACATCCCTAACTATTCCACAGTTTGGACACAATCCCTTGGAATCTTAGATATTGCGAAGCCTACTTCATTTGCAACTGCTACATACTCACCTCATACTGTGCACGGCCACCTATCCCAAAATCTTCCTTGTGGATGAGAGTGATCTTCATTGAATCCCGATCAAGCCAATGGATTTCAACATCTACAATGAGAATCAATTTCATCTTTGCAATAAATTTTATTGTGTCAGGTAGACAGTTGAGATGTAATCTAGTTATTCACAAAATCTTAACACATCTACTGCAGCACCACTCCTTTCATCGCCCCAAAATCCTAGTAAGCCAGAAAGAAGCAAACCGGATGGCAGTAATCATATAGCTAATAGAACAGAAAAGCTGGTGTGACCATTTAGACTTGGGAAGGTGAGGTTGGAGGAGATGACACCTTTGAATGATACTGTTACGTGGGTTGCAGCCAAACACGTGGCAAGTTTGGTGTAAATATTCTATATTCAAACCACTTATACAGCAAGGCAATTACCAGCATGTGCTTGCATGAACACGTACTAAAAAGGAATGCCACTGGATTACAAGGTATAGAAAGAGACTACTGCCCAACCGAAAGAGGGTTTGATTTTTAGCTCCAGAAGAAAGTGATAGGTTGGGTTTGGGTGTAGTGAGATGGCACCCTATCATCAACTGGGACCAATATAAAAGAAAATCCGAATACAGACAAGGCAGAGAGAGAAACAGATGAAGAAGGCTTTTATTTACCTGTATTTCCCAGGATGGTTATAATAGTCTTGTTGGAATCTGGTGTCAGGTTCAGTTGCATTGAACTCTGTAACATGAAAACATTGACAGCATGTACACATTTTATGTATCGTTTTGAAATCATATATATGACCTGATTTTGAGGGATTATATTTTATGGAAGAAAGATTCTCCACTGATGAAAAGCGTAACAAAATCAAGCTTAGTTAAACCTAGAGAAGAATGACTTGCTACAATATAAATACAAGTAAATGGAACCTGACAAGTGCTGATAGCCAGACCTACACTATTGCAAACACACCCAGTGAAGAGGGGAAAAAATGCCCATTGTTTCCCAAATAAACAATTTGCAAAATGGTGTCATTCCCTTCAAGTAGCAGAAAATGTTCAGCTAAGACATCATATCAATTACCTTGTCCATTTCCAATATTGAAAACCCTCCAACAAAAATTGCTGATGCAGATCCAGAGACATGGCTGGCTTCTCCGAGTGATACATTTATAGAAATAGAAACATACGGTCTCATGTCCTTCATTCTGGGTACAGAATGCACCAAATGCTCTGGTGAATATGGGAAGAACAGGCAATACGAATTCCCAGATTCAAGATCCATCCATGGCTTTGCATACCTTCAGTGAATAGAGTGAGCAAATCAAAACTTGTAAATATTTGTTTATAAGATGAACATAACAAAAAGAGGAAGACACATACCCCACAAAAGGAGGATCAACCTTGCAGTCATATGACACTCCCTTACCGTTTCCTAGAGTTTCAAGCTTGTTGTAAGGATCACTGTTCCAATACAGCACAAATATTAATGCCAAAGTCCAGTGGGCTTAAGCAACCCTATATTTATGTGCAAATCAACTATCGGCTAAAAAGCAAAACATAAATGTTATTGTAGCGGCAGATGCAAATTAAATCGGTTGGTTTTAATGACTAGCATGCTGTTAGGATCCCATTTTCTTTGTTCCTAAAAAGAAGCTAGAGCAAAGAGAATATAACGATACTTTGATTCAAAGAACTTTCTAATAGATTTTGTAAGATTGCTAACAGTGAAGGTTTACTAATATCACCAGAGATAAAAAGCATGAATAAGAATTTAAATTTTGTTCTGAACTACTTTCGAACAACAAAATATAATCCAGAAAAAAGTCAAATTAATTTCTTGCAATCTGTCAGTTTTGTAGAGGGATTTGTAATGGTTCTATTTGGAGTTCATATTAAAGATGTGACCATCAACTGTGGCATAAATGCATTAAATTTCACAAAACAGCATGCATAGCAAATGCATTGTCAAAGATTCAAGATGAGAATAATTCAAAATATCACATGCTACTAATTCAAAATATTACAATATCAATTTGAATTCTACAGCAGTCACTTAAAAAAATGCACAATAGTATATCAACTTCAATAGAAGATACTCTTGATTACGAACCTTAAGCTCAAAGGGAAGCTATATCCTTTTGCTGGGTAAGGAATGTTTGTTAGGATCTCTTTTGGAGCATTAATAGAAACAATATTTCCTGATAGAACTGTAATTGCTGTTTGCAATTTCATTCTTGGAGATTCGAAAAATACTGTTCATAAACAAGAAGTTCCAATTATGAAAATAACATAGCTCTCTCATTAGGCAAAATTACAGATTTAACAGTATGAAGGGCTATTTCTTCCATACCATGGGTTGAACCTATTCCACATGCTTCAGCTTTTCCAGATCGCATGTCTACAGAAACAACTCTTTCATTAGCACTATGCCAGCAGCAAGAAACTTGATCATCAATGCCTGCCACAGAAAGAAATCGTTAATTTATCACCAAGAGGAGTAAATGATGAAAATAAGTTTTGCCCTCAAACACAACCATAGATACTTGGAAATGCATTTCAGAAGGAGAAAAAACGAGGAAAGGTAAGTCCTGAGAATGGACTATAGGCTCACCTATTATGCTGAAGTTAAGAGAACTCCCATGTTGAAGGACAGGGTTTTGGGGATGTAAGTGAGCACCAACTGAAACCTGGCAAATGAAAGATTCAGGTGACTAAGCAAGTTATCCTGTAAAAGCAAACGCTTAATGCAAATTCTTTCTTCCTTCCCTATAAAGACAACGATTTTCAAAATTTGATGAATGAAAATAGAACAGCCACGGCTAGATATCTACCAATTACTTATAGAGTGGAGATGGTTCTGGAGTTGAAAAGGAGGCAAATAGTTACCAGTATATAGTCAACCTTTAGTGGATTACTATTCATTGATACTCGCACCAGAGCTCTACCAGTTTGCATTGCCTTCAACAAGAAATCAATACAAGAATTGTCATCATAACGCAATGGCAGGCAGAAATTTAACAGATGCCAAAAGAATGCCCATGCAGAGAGAATGGTAATCCTACAAGCTTATGGAGTCTGTATGATGAAGAGCATAAATTAACAATTGAAAGCAGCAAAAGTCCAAGCCATATTTAGCCCCTGAAACTTGTTGATAGCATAGGAGCAATTAACAATTAACATATATGGTAACTTCATCAACAGACCTTCAGATGTATAGTCCCATTGCCATTTCTTGTATGTACAATGGAGACAATTTCATGATAGTTGGTTTCAGCATGATAGGAAATGACATCATGTGCTTCATAAAAGGGATTCCCTGGTGAAGAAAAATTACAAGATAGAAAGTTTATACATAAAATATAAGTTGTCAGTAAAATGTGAGATGTATAATTTGGTCATCAATACCTGAAGCATCAAAATAGCTTATTGGAAGATCAAGGTTGGCACCAACAGCGAGATAAATTGCATGAAATGGGGGGTCCCTTTTCATTATTCTAATTTGAGCCACCTAATGAACATGCCAAGTATCAACCAGTGTCAGGAACATAGATGCCAAGGTCTTCATACATAAAATGAAAAGAAAGTGCAATGCTGAAACAAAGCAACAAACATTCACCATTGGCATTCCATATTTTTCCAACACAACAGAGTCACAGTGTTTGACAAAAATTGTAAGAAGCATGTTAAAATTCTCAGTCACATTGATCACTGTTAGCAATGCACAAGGATACATTATAAGAGGTGCTTATTTCTAGTCTGGGTTTCTGTCAAGTATTGAGGAAATATTCAAGACAACTTGATTCTCTCATCCGTATTGCTGTATCGCGCAAAATTGTTGTACAAATCTAACATCTATGACTGGTTAGTCTACAAAAAGCTTTCACTGTTAGAAAATAGTAAAACGATGTTATCAACCAAGCACCAAAATCATGTTATATGACCTGTTACTTCAAAGAACTGAGCTTAATGGTGAAAATTTAGAATACTAGGTGTGGAAAATAAAAACATAGAACATTTAAATAAATAAGCATTCAGAAAGACCAGATTAAAAAGCGTAATGATGGAGAAGAAACACTACTACCTCAGCGACCCTGACACAAGATGCAATCCCAGTTCTTCCAGTGGTTCGATCTTTGGCTTGTATGCATGCAAGATTATTACTCTCGGTTGTTTTTATTCTATCTCCATCTATAGAAATTGCATCTTTTTTCCAAACTTCATTCTTTTCACTACTTAATAACGAATAGATAATTGTTCCTCTACGACCCTGACCATCTCGTTGACCATGCGATTCCAAAGATGAAGGCAAAAGGCTAGATGTAGCATAATGAGGAGGAAGAAGCCATGTCATTGGACCTCCAAGATCAAGAGGGAGCGGAGGCACAACCAATAGTGATAAAGTAGCATCATATAGCCTTGACTGTGAGTACGAAGCAGAAATGAAATCACAAGAGAATGTAACTGTGATATTTGCCTTGCCTGCAGATCTGAAATGCAGCCATAATTGCTCATGAGACAAATAAGATTACTTGGAAGATGAAAATGCAGACTCATAGCACATTAATGAAGGAAAATTCAAAGTACTTACAAGAAAACTACTTGTTTAACAATTGAAATCAACATTTTACCAAAACTATGCTTTCTTAGGAAGTTTACATTAAATCTTACTGCAAATAAGCACCAGACACTCGTGCCTAAGAATCATAAATCATGCCATGATCCCATGAAAGATCAACTCTCTGTGATAACAGCATAATTTGCAGATTCCTAGAACCTGTATTTAATATCCAGATGCAGCGACAAAAAGTAACTTTACTAGGGGTCAAATTTCAAAACAGATATAATCAAACAGTGAAGAACTACTTGGTTTTCTCTAATGCAAAGTAGTGATGTAAAACCAAGTTAATTTGTTACAGCCTGACCTCCAAGAACAATCCTTTGCTGAAGAAGGAAGAAAGATGATCAGAAGCAATGAGAAGGACCTGGTCCATCAATTACTGCTAAAGCTGCCAATCACATGGAACCAAAGGCAAAATATTCCAGAACTTACATCTCGGTCCATCAAGAAATTCAACATGGGGACTAGAGAGAAAAGGAGGCACAATACTTCCTTGAACAAGGAGGCACCTAAAATAGTTTACCTCATCTACTGATTATACTTTGAGTTTCCCAGTTATCTTTAGAAGGAGATAAATAAAAGAGAATCACAAGAACTGTTTAAAGCCTGGTAATGAAAAGTATAAATCCAAAAGAAAGGGGCCATATAAAGTCAGAGGACGTGGGCTATATACAACATTGGAATGGCAATTTTGTATCCATCCATTGTTGGACCCGAAACACTTTCATCAGATAACAAATCATCAAGAATCAGGTAGATATTTTAATCATCTGATGAAAATTATAAATTTCAGTATTTTTTTTGTCCAGAGTAGTAAATTTAATAATCAGGACAGAGGGAGAGGCCTTCATGGGGGTATCAAAGATAGACCACAGGGGCAGAAAAGGAAAAAATATAAGAAGAAAGTTTGGTTTAAATTTAAGACACCTGAGAAAAAAATGAAAAGTTATAAATGCATAACAGAAGAAGCCTTGCTTTATTAGTTCATGTCAAAATATTTAGGAAAACAAACCTTCCATGCAAGACTTTAATAAAATCAAGTTCCTGCTCATCATCCAACGGGAACCAGTGCTTTTCAACATTTAAGCTTTCTGCCATGTTGAAACTCAACACCTAAATTTAATCAGTAGACAACTTCTTACTATCACCAGGCATGTGAGAAAAAAAGAAATCTGAAACAGTAATTATGAGAAATATATTCCTCACCTTTTCATCCTCTATGGTCCACTTGTAACTTCTGCAGAGCTCATAAAATGAAAATAAATCACCCTGACAATACAAGTGAGCCAGTCATATTCCAAGAACTGGTACATAGATTGATAAAGAATACTTTTGACTTTAAAATTTCACCTCAGGAAATGATGGATATATCGGCATCTCACGGCCAACATCAAGCTTATTGCTTTGTGCACTCAGCATTGACAAAGAAGGAACTCCAACATTAATCCTTCCATGTGCTTGACATACCACAACACGTCCATTCCCAAACACTGTGGAAAGGATTGTCTGTTCACAAAAACAAATGCAAATATGTGAAAGTGTTACATAATGTGGCTCAATAGGATATGAAACATAATGAATAAGGAGTCATCATCTTCCTAACTTGGACTGACATTGGACATGAATCATGTGGCTCAATAGGGACAGAGGGGATTAGAACCATTCAAAACCTGATATTAGTCTATATGAAATTCAAAATAGATAAAAATGCATGTAAGAACTATTAATTTCCAAAAGCTCCAACTGAAGTTACTATAGGAAACAAAAATAGGTAGCCATACAGGAGCACATTCTAAACTCCTCAAAGAATACAAGTAGAGTTTATGGTGTTACTCATTGATATCCTCTGGTAGAAAAATAGCCCATCTGAATTCATTTATTTCAGAATGATAATGGGTCCATGCAAAACAGTGAACCGCTTGTCAGCTATTAACTATCCACACATGAATACATAGCATGACAAGGAAATGACAAGATTTCATTCAGGAGAAACCCAGTCAATTAGCTACTTACAATTTACAGGATTAATTTTCATGCAGACATTGAAGATCATGTATATGTCAAATGGTAGACATTCTAAAACACCGAGGACATAAATAATAGCCTTGCAAGATACTCAACTCATCCAAGTCTTAATCTAATCTATGTTACATTTCAGAGTCAATACATGAAAATTGCTACAGGAGGTTAACAGTTGGGACTTACAGCGTTTCCAGGAGAAATTGCACAAAGTCGTCCTGAAGATTTGTCCACTGTTGCTATTCCATCATCCATTGAAGCATACTGAAAATATACGCCAATTGTCGGGCCCCCTTTCATAGCAAGCTAGGCAATAAAAAGCGTTACAGAATACATGAGAAACATAAAAATAACCAATAAATCAAAACTCAGATAGGACATATTTTGATGCATTTTAGGATGGGCACAAGATTGGGGGTCATACCATGTAACATGCACCTGGTACCAGGAAAATATCAACTGGATGAATTCTCAGTGGCGCATATACTTCTATCTTTATGGATTGACTCAATATTTCATGTCCAGATTGCTGTCTAACACTAACCTGATTCCAAGATCTACCCATAAATTTACGTAGTCTGAAACTATGAATCAATAAACATGACAAAAGAACAAAGGGGGAAAAAAAGTGTCTCTGACAACAAAACACAGAGAAAAATGAATAAACATGCATTTGAATATAAAAGGCATGACATCAAACCGGGAACTTACATAAAGTGTTGTGAATCCAAGATCTTTAGCACTGATAGTAAAGTTTGGAGCATTAATATATCCACCAGCATCACTGGGCATACCATTCTTGTCAACAAGTTCAACTATAGGATCCTCGATATGAACATGAATTTCCATATACGCATACTGCACCAAATGCTCACAAACATCAAGATTCTGAGGATTAAAACAATTACCACACAAGTGTGACTTATCATATGCTAGTGTTTGCAGGGCCACACATACACAGACTGTCCTTTTCTACACAGTTTTATGATTGAGTAAATAACATAATACAAAATGGAGGATAAGAGAGCATGAGATGTCCCACCAAGAAACAAAAAGATCAAACAGGAGAGATGAACTAGGTTACGAAAATTTGTAGAGCAGTCTATCTTTCCAGATGCATGGCCACACAAATATCAAATACATACACCTGGGTCAAGTTAAAGCAGGGGCCAGAACACAAATACTATTAGCTCCCCAAAAAGCATTAATCGGATCTATCCAAACCTGATGAGAGTCAAAAGCATTCCCATCCTTAATCCCAGCCATAAGATGTATGGGCTGTGACTGTCCTTCCTGAAATTATTAAGATAAGAAATCAATACTAGTTCAACAATACTTATTGTGTGTTTGTGTCAACCAAACACCATAAAACGCACCATGAGGCTTATTTGTTCTCCTGATACTATTTTAATCCAGTCTACATCAGCCACTTGAACCTGCAATACTTCCATGAAACATTCCATGAGTGAAATAGAATATAAAATACAAGAATAAAGGCAATATTATTATCACAAGTATTTAGCTGAAGGTGCAAAGAAGCAAAAGCAACTGAGATTTTATAAAGTCCAAGGGATAATTGAATGGTACAAACAAGATTAGTTAAATTGATGTGCTGATATGGTGCGTGTATGAATAAGGGACACAAAAAAGAATCCTTAGGGAGCAACAATTAATGTTTTCTGAATGATTTAGAAATTAGATTCATATATGCATTACTATCCTTGCATATTAAAACAGATCTGCTACTCAAAATTGTTAGAGAATAATATAAATCATATTCTGGAGCTTCACCTAACAGCTTAAGCTTTTAGGTGAGATGGTTCTTTAACATGGTATCAGAGCCTTGTTGAACCAGTGGTCACAAAGTTCGAATCTCACCACCCTCATTCTATTTGATAAAAAAAAATCAAGCACAAGGTAATGTGGGTCTGTGCAAGTTTCAACCCCAAAGGGCTTTCACTTGAGGGGGTGTGTTAGAGAATAATACAATCATAATTTGGGGCCTCACCTATAAGCTTAAGATTTTAGGTGAGTTGGTTCCTTAACAAAAATATCTATTTTAGAAATAAGTTATCTTATAAAATTAATTTAACGCATCTGTGCATCAGCATCATTGCATTTATGTAATAAGTGTTTAGGTGGAAGTAACAACTAACAAGTATTGGCAGGCTTTTGCAATAGCTATACTTTGTAAGGTAAACAGTTACCATTGAAAAAGACCAAAAGGGGTACCAGCCATGCATGCCAGAAGCATGGCATCACTGTTGCATTACATCAAAATAACATCTAGATCTAGGCATTTAATCTTATTTAATTGGTGAAAAATAAAAATTGAAGAGAATAACAATGCCATGATAAAACATGGAGTGTGTTTTGAAGAAAAGAATGCACATTCCAGGGGAAAGGATGGATGGATGGATTGATTTTTCTTTGTAGCATAAGAAAATCTTAATTTTTTTGTAAGATAGAATTTCTTAACACTTTGCTTAATTCGATGATAGTAGCAATTTCTCAAGTTTCACCTTGAGGAAAAATTCTCTTTCCATCAGAGCCTCTTTTTCTCTAACTTTTGTGATGTGTCTATTGTATGCTTGGCAATGCGTTTCCAAAGTGATCTCGGGTTAAAATATCATCAAATTGATGCCTTTTGTGGGTTTGATACGGAGAATTCAAAACAATTTTAAAGCACCAATCTTGACAAAAACATACTAATGCATCCCCAAACACACCATTTACATAGTCTACTAGCTTTCTGTATCTCTAAAAAATAAAAATTTAATCAATGTTAGTGGCAATTTTGTAAAACTGAGAGATTTCACTTGAATAACTGTATAGAAAGATAATCGATGAAACAAATTACCACAGCAGAAGTTGAAGTATGAGGAATAAGCCCAATATCAGATATTGACACAAGTGCAATCCCCAACGTTTTAGGAAGGAGCCTCAATTGAAAGCATTGTAAGCCTGGTGGGGGCTGAGCAACCTCTACCACTTGAGAATCATTCACAACAGCTTCCCATAAACAGCTCCCTCCAGCAATTGAAAGATTTACCTAAATCAATAATGCTTGAGTAAGATGTGGATGACTGTAATTCATGATTAAGGGATCATATAGCAGCAGCAGCAATAATAACTAAGACTCAAATCCAAACTAGTTGGAGCAAGCTATTTTTGTGTCATCTGGTTCAATCATAAACTAAATCCATCTCAATATAAAATCAATACTCAAGTAACATTCTAAACTTTCAGCATTTGGAACCAAATCAATTAGATTGAAGTTTGAACATACCTATTAAATGCAATTGTTGATGGTACAGATCTAAAACTCCACTAGTATGGACCATATGAATGAGATTGAAGTTTGAACATACCTATTAAATGCAACAGTTGATGGTACATATCTAAAATTCCACATGTAGTATGGACTCACAAAAGGACATTAAACATCATTTATTCTATCCAAAACAACAGTTATCATAAATAACAAAAAAGATTTATCAAAGAAAATGACTGGAGCAGCACATCGAAGGTGTTTTCTGGACAAGAAGCCTTTAGCATTTAACAAGCTCATATTTAATCAGGAACGTACTTTCAATATGACAAACACAATCCACATAACAGAAAACGATACAAATAACATTGCTGAGAGAATAATATTATCTCCCATAATCTGATGAAAAAACATTTCAGTTTGCAGAATTGGATTTTTAATCAAAGGTGACTCTCTTTTGAAGCTTTCTAACCATTGTTGCAGATATATGTTAATCAATATGCCAACTTTCATTATGAGAGTTAGCTTTTGAATTTCCTTCATACACAAAATTTGATGTCAAAGTGCACAGGTGCAGCTTGACACGTACAACACGAGGCAGGGAAAAAATTGAAAATTTTTATTTGGAAAGGAGCATTGAGCATTTATATTGCACAGGAAGTTGAGATGTTGCATTGAGCACTTCATATTGCATAGGAAGATAACTCTTCCTTTCTCCTTTGCTAACTCAGAAAAGTTACAATAACATCAGTCAGAGAGGTTGTGAACTTCTTTATTTCACAATAAACAAAAATACTGGGTGTTCTTTGTAAGCGATTTAATTTATCAAGTCATCATTCTCTCCCAGTTTGCAATTAACTAAACACCAATCCTGTCATATAAAGTATCAATAATTCATTTATTTGAGTTACATTTTTTTATTAGCATGACAAGATCATGGCCTGCAAACAAACAATAAAGTTCTCTGCTTTCTGCTGTTGTAAAACTAGCAAAACAGGCAATGAAATGATAACGATGGCCTGCTTGTGCAAAACATGATGACACCCTCCCTTGGAAGAAATAGAAATTTCAATAACTCATGCACAAGTCATTAAATGAGCTCAAAAGAAACCGGTAGTGCATGTTTATTAAAAAAAGCAGGTGACACAAGCAATTATTAGTTAGGCACTGGATTTACCTTGGCATCGGGATTGAAATACAACAAGTTGAACTCTGGATTCACTCTCAAAGAAGAAACAAGCTGCATATTTGTATGAATTTAGACGAGTCAAACTTAAGACAACAATAATTGATCAATATGAACAGAAGGTATAGAGAAAACACATGGCAGCATAACATGAACCTAACTTAATAAACTATCATCTGAGCTTTGATGTAAAATAACACATGAGTATACCTGCAACTTTACAGCATCTGTAAGAACATTCTCTAGACTTCGCAATTGAGCCAAATAATTACTACCGACGGCATCATCAAGGCCAATAACAGTGGCACGAACAATACACTGAAAACAAATTTTCAACACCTCAGATTAAGATTTTCATAAATAAAAAGGGAACATTGATATTGAGTTTTCATTATTTTAGGAGGATGTGTAATTCACAGATTTACAGAACTGGCAAATATTGGGAATACTTACTCCTTATGAAACTTACCAGAGTATTTGCCTTACATGCATGTATGAGCATATCAATATTGAGTGTATGTGGGGTGTTGGGTGAGTGTGTGAGGGTGAGTGCATATTTGTTCATGAAAATACCTTTGAAATATTCTTATTCAGCAATCGAGTTTCTTTTTGAAAATAAGAAAATCGTTAAATAAATCTCAGGACAATTTAAGAAAAGCAAGGAGGCCTAAAGCATGTGACACAAATACATGAAATACAAAAAAGAAAAAAAAAAGAGCAAGTTCTGGCAGTACTTGTCCTGATTCATTTTGCAAGACTAAGAACCTCTCCCAGCTGGATTTAGATTTCTGCAACTCATAAGCATCGGCCCAATATGCCAGTCCTTCACAGCTGCTCAACTCCCACTTCAGAGAAAGGGAAGATGAGTTTGCAAAAGCTTCTCCAGAAACACCTATGCCAACTGCAGCTACCCTAATAGTTTGCCCATTTGCAACAGTTACAGGGGTGGTGCGGATTTGCCCTGTGCTATGATCAGCAAGAGATGCGAGCCTTATGGCATCATGTCTGTTAACTGAACAACAACAATCAAGCCTCAATACCATACTAGTTGAGGATGTCTGTTAACTGAAGAGTGCCACAAATTCAACCAATTGCATGCAAGGAAAGTCAAAACAAAATTATAATTTATTGCCATTCATGTCTAGGATGAACAAGTTATATATTCACCAGGTTCATCAACAATGAGTGCAATTGAAGATGGAAAGCTGCATGTAAGAGACAAAGCAACATCTGCTATTGCAGGCAGGGGGTGGCCATCTCCAACCAAATTCCCACGTTTGAAAACCAAATCCTGAGTCATATCAAACAGACAGAAATATTATGACTTCTGTAGTAAACAGACCACAATACAAAAGCTTTCAACAAAAAGAACTACAATAGCCTATAGCTCCAGAACAGAATATATAACTTACAAATATCCCCACAGTTTGGCATGAAACTCTGTACATAATCTGATAGTTTCCAGAAATTCGATGCACACGAATTCCATCTTTACTGGAAGCATGCTTGTCACCTGATATTTCCACAGTTTCAAGATAGTCAACATCTTTGTCCCATGGTGCTGGTCCACCAAGAAGCATGATATCTAAACTTGTTCCAGGGACAAGATACAAGCTCTCCAAAAGCTCCAGGTGATTGCTTGCTTCAGCATGACCCAAATCAAGCCAATACCCACCAAATTGGCTTCCATCTACTACTTGATGCACTGTAAGTGGTGGATATGCTGCAATACGTGATGATGCCTTCAAAATTAAGGACCCATGAAACGACTGATCCAAGTGATATTCTTTCAACAATGTTGCCTGTAGTGTGGTCTGCCCAGGACCGGAAGCGTATATATAGGTCCATGAACATGGTGGACCATAAACTGATTCATAGAGGTGAAAATTCCCTAGGTTTTCTGCAATAAGTGCCCCCTCTGTTGCATTGACAATGACGAAAGACTCACTTCCAACTTTCCATTTTAAGAACAGATGAAAAGCATCACATCTATAATAATAGGCACCTGCAAATGTGAAATTGAATGTAACAAAAGAACATGAAAGTGAAAACATTTATAACCAAAACGACATTCCTGATGATTTTGAGAAAGGGCTTCACCATCTGATGCTTTCATTGTTACAGCAGCTGGAAGATGTGATCCTACAACAGTCTCTACAGGGAAGTTTTGAAGCATAATCATAGATGATGGTACAGAAACTTCAATGACCACCTATTACAAGAAAAGGATACATCAGTTCCTATAGATGAAATTTATCAAGGGAGAACAAGGAAGCAATCCAGATATCAAGATTTCCTGCAAGAACATTGTTCAACAAAATCCTGCATGTCCAGATATTGCTGCATTATTACTGACTTGAAGAGATTGGATAGAATTTCCACATTGACATGGTCATGACAAGAAAGAGTGACAGATTTCAAACAAAAACACAGGTTTCCAGAATTTGGGAAAGAAATATATAATTTTTAGTTCATGTGCCTTTGTGCCTCTTAAACAGGACAAGATCAATAAATAAAACAAATAAATTAAATTCAAAAGTCCAAGAAAAAAATATTGGAAATTCACTAAAAGTACACCTCCAGCCACATTAATGATAATAAGCAGGTGCTGATAGCCCATGCCAAAGCACTCAAAATAAAATACAAACAAGTTAGGAGAGCAGAGGACAGACACTGTATACTGCATTACATATTGATAATAGGTGCAATTCATTGTATATTTTTTTAAAAATATATATAGATTTTGCAAGGCTTCAACTTCACACTATGCTTTGAGCAACTAGGAATAAATGGTTGGTGTATGTGCATGTTAGCTAAGGCAATCCTTGTATATATATACTTCTGCAACTAAAGTAGTTCACCACCACAGTTACCAGATGCACACATGACACTCCTCCTTTGGAGGTTGATGAACCATCCCGTCTGTTTGCCAGTGGAATGACAAGTTGACTTGTTTTGCCATCCAAGCAGCACAAAGCAAGCATGACAGGACCCACTTAAAAGATTTGCAAGAAAATATTAGAACTCTTGACATGACCTGCTTCTACACATACATTATAAGAGAAAGCACATCCTCGTAATTTTACTTAGCTTTTGATTTGGGGTAATCTTTCAAATATGACTCATTATATTTGATAGTAAAATAAGAACCAAATTGATTCCTTCATGTTGCAACTGGAAACGCTAGACTTCCATCAGACTTAATACCATCACGGTTCAGCTCCAATTCTACCCTAATCCACTTTTTATAAGCTTTGATGCTGATGGTGGCATAGTGTATTTGTGTGGAAGTGCTGGAGCAATAAGGTTCATCTTTTTGGTTGAGCAACTTGAGATGTTCGCCTAGTCAAAACCTACCTTCTTTGTTAGAGATTCTAGTTTGTGGGGCAAAACTGCTAGGTTTCCACAAAGCTCAGATAATAGAGAAAGGGCTAAAATTTGAAGGTGGTGACTAACAGCTTGACTTGCAAAAACTTCCCATCAGAATTTCTATAAAGAGCAAGTGATAACAAACATGGTCTTGAATACAAAGTTAGATGCCAGTTAACTAAGAGGCCTTCAATCTTGTGCCAAGTGATAGGTGTGCAGCTCAGGGATAGGTTGCAAATGAAGGGTGGTGCATTTTCTATCATTCTCTCCTCTGAGACAATGAGAGAGAGTCAAGTTAAGGGGTATGATACTTCTTTCTATTTCTCCTTGCATTGTTGCTATTGTGGCTCTGATTTGCTTCTTCCCTAGTCACTGGGATTCCGTTTTTCATCTCTTTCTTAGCTGCTCACTTGTCCTTTACTATGAGAATTTCATTTCTTTTTATTTCTTGCCTATTGATATTTTTCCCAATGGTTCGAATTTTACTTGGTAAAGAAATTGAGAGTATTTTTTTGGGATAGTCTTTTAAAAAAGTTCCATTTTATTAAGCCAGTAGATGGAGGAGAAGGGTCTGATATATGACACAAGTTAGCCACATTAAGATGCTTTTTTTGCTGGGTCTTACCATTATTGCCTAGTGTTGTTGGTAGGGTAAAATGGGTCAACATGTCATGTCACTCCACAAATATAGATATTAAGGTATAAGCCTTTGGTGGAGGAGTTTACTATGTGTGCCTTTGTTCTGGACATTGTTGGATGGAAGGACTACATAAATAATCAACATGTACACACAAATATAACACTAACAAGAAAGAGAAGTACTGGAGCTACACTAGGATTGGACAAGTACAGTGGCAAAACATATCATGTACCCTGTGGAAGTGCATGAAAACTCTAAATCCGTTATCTTTAAAAGCAAAACTCATAATGAAGATTATAAAAATTAAAAACACTGCTTAAGATTTGTGCAACTCAAGTAAGTGTCTTAATAAATGGAAGCCATGATATTATTACCTCATCATGATTAGAAGAATCAAAAACAGAAACTACTCTGACAGTCGCTTTACCAGGCTTTTTTGCCTGAAGTACCCCAAATGGAGATATTGACACTGTAGTCGTGTCTGAAGAAAACCACTTATAATCACTGGATGTTTTTGCACAGCCTACATAAATAGCAACTTCCATTTACTCTCAAAATATTTGAAAGCTGATTAAACACCTTGATGACTGAGACTTAAAGGTAGAAAGTGATTAACCTCCTGTTGCCTTTAGCTCCACCTCCTGGTAAATAGTAGGGGTCCAGGGAAGAAGAATGGTCTGATGTGTACCGCTTGCTCCATCCAAACTGAACTTCACTTGATCACAAACCATAATTTCTTGCACGACATTAAGAACCTATAAAAGGGTGCAGAGCTAGATATAAACAGCAGCTTGGTAAAGGCTACAGAAGCACGCAAAAGTAACACAAAAGGAAATGAAATTTAAGAAAAATAGTACTATAAAGTCTCACCTTTTTTCTCTCTTGTTGCCGGCTAAAATAAGTTAAAGAAGCTGTTATTTTTCCTAGGCCAAGGGAATTTGCTCTCAGAATTCTGGAATTTCGCCAGCCATGTTTGACCACAATTTCCTCTGATAACATGAAAATTGTCCAGTATTTGTACTGCTCATGGTGCAACTTAAGGTCATCACTCTGTAAATGCAGGAAACTTTTCAGGGATGACATCAAGAAAACAAGGAGGAAGCGCCAGCAGAACATTTGGCCCGCAAAAAAGTTATGCCCAAGAACACAAAGAAGTCTGAAGAGACAACCACCAGCAAAATTTCAAGCACAACTAGAAAACTAAAAAATTAACAGGAAAGTGGAATACGTGCAAGAAGAAAGAAGTCTGAAGAGACAACCACCAACAAAATTTCAAGCACAACTAGAAAACTCAAAAAATAACAGGAAAGTGGAAATGCAAGAGAATAAGATAAACTCACATAAATTCAAAATCTGGTGAGCATAGAGAGTGAGTAAAAAAAGAACAAGAAGAATTTCAAAAAAAACATTTTGGCGTTCTTCTTAGAAGAGTTACTCTAGCATTATGACACTTCATGTAATTCCAGAAAATACAAGGTAAAAGATCTAATGGAAGTTATTATTCAATCATTAAAAACAGTTATTTAAGCAAGCTTTTAAGGGAGAAATAATAAACTAAAATACACAGCAAGCACATATAATCGATGATACTCGCCACCTTAAAATTTCAGTCTCGCATTGCACTTGCAGCAATAATGAAAAGGTAACAGCTGTGAACAATCCTACGAAATTGCTTTTCCATATGAACAATGAATCATTCAACTTAATTCACATCACTAACTGCATATTCTGAGGCCAAAACAAACGTAAATCCATGCTTTGTGGATACCATCTAGAGGATGCCACCTAGAAGAATTCACATCACTAACTGCATATTCTGAGGCCAAAACAAACCTAAATCCATGCTTTGTGGATGCCACCTAGCCTCTAGATAAAGATCCATCCACGTAGTGCCAAGGTCCTGGTTTCAATACATCACCCTTTTTTTCTCATAAGTACTTTATGAATACAGTTTCAGCCTGATATCTATCTGTAGCAGCAACTTGGGCTGTTCATTCAAGACTACATTTAATGCAGATACAAGCTGATACCAGGAAAATAAAAATAAAAATAATATGAATTTGAGTCATTTTTCTTAATTACTTATAAGTTCAAATCCAGAATAAGTCCAAAAACCAACCATGATACAAAGCCACAATATAGTTCATTTTCTTTTGGGGCAGAGCTGAGGGGAATTGGGTAAGGGAAATGAGAGGACTACGCCAGTCATGTTTGACAGCCAGCCAAATTGACCAAAGAGAAAACAACCATGAAAAGAATCCCAACAAGTTACAAGTATGAACTACATACCCATAACTGATTTAATTTTAAGATCCCGGACAAATGTAGGATTTACCTCTGTAATATAGATTTCTTGCGCATCAGGTCCCCCCAAGAAAACCTTCATTTGAATAAGATATTGGCGACCAGAAACAACAAACCAGCGTGCCAAGGATGGAGTGGCTTTCAATCCATCAACAGGATCACCAGAATCAGACAAGGGCATTATATATAAGCACAATGTGTCAGGTAGAACCACATTAAGTGATGAAACTTGCATATGGCCAGCAACTCTAGTATCTTCCACAATGACAGATGTTACCCCTAAGCTCAATGCCTGAGCAAAGCCTGACATGTGGTCCACTTCAGCAACCGAAGAGTTCAAAACAGACCACCTATGATGTGGAGATGGAAGAGCAACCACTGCAAAATGCCAACAGATATTGAAGTTTGATAATTAAGAGTAAAGCTGATAGTGCAACCAGAACCAAACTCATAAGAGACCAACACAGTTCATAGAAGACAGCCAACATACCACAAGCTAAGATGCCATTTTTATGCACATAAAATTCAAGAATTGAACAATAGATATCTTGCTCTGAACTGAAACCTGAGAAAAGATTTCCAACTGAAACTAGCCTTCAACAAAACTAGTTTCCACCATTCATCCTCAACATTATTCACCCACGTTCAACTTTCAAACAGAATACAAACAATCATCTAATAAAAAACTTGGGTAAAAAAACTGTTTTTAGATTATCTCTTAAATCAGTTTCAGAAATCAAGGCCACAACAACATCCAGTTGACAACCTGAGTAGCAAGAAAATAGCTTCAATTACCATCAAAAATTAAGAATTGCATATTATATGGCCATGATTGTCTCAGGCAAAGTCATCAAACATGACAAAGAACCAAACAAAAATTTTGCTGCCAAGTGCAAAAGAAAGTGTACAAGAAAGAAACCTTGCAGAATATTTCCACGAATGACTTTGAGTGTATAACGAAAGGCAGCACCAATAAGGACCAAAACAGGTGAGGGAGGTTCAAGTGACATAGCTTCTGCTACAGTTAGAACAATCTTATCAGCCAAGTGCTTAAATTGTGGCTCAAGAAAATGCACCGAAACATTCTCATGGCCAATTTCAACTCCTTTCACAACATACAAATCCGAGAACACACCCTGCACAATGCATCATCGAACATAACACTGAGTAACAAAGATTAGACCATACATTACAATACTCAACAATATATCTCATTTTACTATGGTACACTGAAAAAAGTAGACATACACTATCTTCAAGTTCTATTTGGATGTTTAAATCACCACATAAACCACCACAATCACTCAGTGGAGAATCCCTGAGAGGAACATGGACAAGGTGGTGCGGCAATCCATCCGTTTCAGGCATCAGCTGCCACATGAATTGTAATCCGGCTAATGACGAAAACACATTATCTATAACCAACAGAAAACCAAAACCCAATAAACATTGTGAGAATAAAAACGAATCGCCAACTATCACCATCACAATAATAATGCACCGGGGTGAGGGTACCTTCACTATCAAAGGCGCGAGCTCGGAGAGTAGCAAGACCATCTAAATCAAGTTTAATAGAATTATGAAATATCTGAATTCTGGAAATGTTGTCAATAAAAACTTTGCAGCGAATTACAATGCCAGTGTGAACATCTGCAGCATAAATAGCTGTCTCCTTTCGACCGGTAAAGGGAGCAATTGATCTCAACCGTGCGCTTGTTGAGCACTGGCTGTTGCTTGCATTATACTCAGGTATAACTGATAGAATATCGTGATGATCCCATGACCTGTCGAGATTTACGCAATCAAAACAGCTTGGAATAAAATCACTAAAAACAAAATGTGTGTGAGAGTGAATAAGTAATTACCATTTAAAGCAGCCATCACTTCCTTGGAGGCGATATTCGACAGGACGCGTCATTTTAGGAGGCAATAGGATATTGACATCAGTTACGTGAGGTCCGGGACTCAAATGTGACGTCGTTTTTCCTACGACCAGGAGAGCAGTGAAAGCTACTAGAAACGCAGCAGAACGCAACAGCTTCATCTTTCGATTATTGATCAAATCAAAGCATGGTGGTGGTGGTGGTGGTGGTGGTTTTTTCTTGATATGAGTTCAGTTAGAGCTAAAGCTGAAAATGGAAGGAAAACCCTAAAGCAGGGTTTTAGCAACTTTTCAGGAGAGAAAGGGAGAGGGAGAGTTGAGATGATGCCGTTAAAAGGGTGCAATCATGAGTTTTAACTAATTAGCTATCCCTTTAAAAACAATAGTTGAATATTGTGGTAATTAAAACAAATATTCGAAAGAAAATATTCAAGCTTTTATTTAAGAAAAAAATGTTTGGAGGGGAAATATTGTTGTTGTTTTTAATCAGTAGCATGTATTTTTTTATCTTCCTTCCTTATTCACTATATTTGTTTTTACAAAAACACACTTTTTATTGAAAATATATTTTTTTAAATAAAAATATCACATTAACAAGTGATTTTATGTTTCATCAATTTTATTTGAAGTTCAAGAAAAATGGCTTAACAAAAAAATACATGGTAATTTTATTTATTTTGTATTTTAGTTTTAATCTATATTATTTTGATTTTTGACTTTTTTATCTATTTTTTATAAAAACAATTGTTTATTTTCAAGTTTTTAAATCATAATTTATTATATATTATTATTTTAATTCAATCCTTATTCTTTTTATTTTTTTTCTACCCATTTATAAAGTATTATTAATTTTTAATTGTATCCTTTAATCCAAAATTTTAGTATTGAATTCTTGTTTTTGTAGATTTTCTTATTAAAGTTTTTTTTTCAATTTGACCTTTTAGTTAAAACAAATTGCACTTTAATTTATTTTTTAATTTAATGTTTACTTCATTTTTTTAATTACTATTTTTTATTTTATATCTTTTTATAAAAAAAAAAAATAAGTCCATCCTTTATTTGCTAAGGATTAGGCTTCATAAAAATTTTACATATGGTGCTTTCAATTTAATAATCCGAGTCACAAGCTTAAAAGTTAATGTGAATCTTTTTTTTATTTCATCACCCCATGTTAGGTTTTTTTAAATATAACTCTGTGATTTTCTTCAAAAACAATTTATCAAGTTATTTTAATCTTATGGCCCAGACCATAAGTTTTGCAGATTAAATCAAGTTAACGCATCACTTATAATCCTTATTACATGTTCATCGTGTTATCTCGAGTTGATTCAAGTTAGTTCTTTTTGTTTATTTTGTAATCTAGTTTTGTTTTTTTTAATTTTTTTTCAAATATTATGATATTTTTAAAAACAAAATCATTCTCATTATATTTTCTTATATTGTCTAATTAAAGTAAAATGCACTTAAACTCGATCAAGATTGTAACTCGAGTTGTTTTTTATTATTTATTTAAAACTTGTTAGAGGCACCTAGATTACCAATAACTTTTTTCTTATTGTTTAATTCTTATATTGGTTTTTATTTCTATTCATACCTTCTTTTAATGTCTTTTTAAAATTAATTTATATTTATATTTCAAGTAATATCCCTTCCTTACTATTTTTTATTTAGCTTTTTTAATATAGATTTTATTTATTTATTTTATGTGTATTTAATTTTTTATGATATTATTATTATTATTCATCTATGATTTTTATATATTTTTTATATAGCTAAAAATTAATTTTAGATAATATTTCTAACACCTGCAACCTTATATAATATTTTTATTAAATTATTTTCATGTGTATGTTTGTTTCTATTATTGTTTAGTTGAATATAAAATGATTTAAATAAATAAATGTATTCAACACAATTAGGTAAATGTTCAATTTTAAGAGATCAAACATCTTAATCTTGCATTTAATATAATTGGGTAAATGGTCTATTTTATGAGATCATGCATTTTAATTTTAATTTATCTCTTGATTTTTATTTAGTCTTATCTTTAACTATCAACAATGATTTTATTTATTTATTTACTCATATGATTCTTGATTTATTTAATTAGATATAGCAAAAACTTTTTAATTTATATTCAGGATTTATTATGCAATAAAACACATTAAAAAACCTTGTGTATTCAGTTTTTTATAAAAACTTATTTGACCAATAACAGAGTACAACTGAGATAACTAGAAAAGACTAACAATCAAACATTAAAATGAAAAGTTAAATTAATATATAAAATAAAGGTCAAGCATTTAAAGTGACCACATTGCAATTACAAAATTGTTTGGAGTTTCCCCATAAACATTAACATAGATATCTTATGGATTCTAATAATAACATTATATCTTGTCACTCAATTTTTCTCCTTTACAATTTTATCCTTGTAAGGTTAGATTGTTTTAGGATCAGACTTTATGGTTTGCTTATATTGGCTTCCCATGGGAGATTCTTGTGATGTTAAGGGGGAGAAATTCAATAATTGATCAATTTTTTATTTGGCAAAATTAAATCAGGTTTCATCGATTTAGAACACTTTAAATTTTAAACAATACAATTGAAACTAAAATGAGTTTTCAGGGACTAGTTTTAACAAGAAAAGCGATGACGTTTGTAACACGCATGTCAACATGTGAGGAGGGTCACACAATAAAACAACGTGTATGGTGGCAACCGACTTACAAATATAATATTTCTTAGTGTTATTTGATTCATTTTAGCGAGATGTTCCATTCAAGATGGTGTATGCACGTGAAAAAAAACTATTTTTGGCTCCAATAACGTAATTATTTTTCTTTCGTCTCATTTCTCTCTCTCTCTCTCTCTTCTTATCTTAGTTACCATACATCTTTTTATAAAATTGCAAAGTAGACTATCATTTATTTTTAGATGTCAAATTTGTTCATTGTTCTTTATATTTAATTTTTTTTATTTTACCCTTCGACACTGTGTTACTTGAGAATTAAGTTTCATAAAAAAAATATTTACTTTATATAGGCCTATTTTGGTGTCATGACTCAAGTCACAAGTTTAACAAGCTAACTAGAGTTGACCGAGGTTGTTTTTTAGTTTTTTTTCATTGAGTTTTTTTTTTCAATTTCATTATTCAATATTAGGTTGATTGAGGATTAGACTTCGTGATTTTTTTTATATAGGGTTATCTCAATATCATAACCTAGGTCATGAGTTAAGGAAGTTAACACAAGGCAACTAGCTATATTTTTTTACTCTTCATCTAAAAATACTATTTTTTTTAGTTACGTCCTTTAACATTTTATTATCTAGTAATTTGGATTCATAAAATATTTTAATATGCTTTCTTTCTAAATGATTATCATGATCTAAGATGTCATTATCTTTGTACTTAAAACAAATCATTCACTATGACACCACCTTAATAGTTAAAATAGGTGTTGTCTAATGTGCAGCTGGCTTTACATTAATGATAAAAAATATCTACTACAAAACATGTTGGGAATACCTAGGTATTTTTTTATGCTGATTTTTTTTATTAAAAATATGTGCAGCTGGCTTATAGTTTTTGTGAGGTAAAGCCCTCGCAAGTTCAAAGACTAATGTCTTAACTTTAGTTTCAAAACATTTATAGTTCGCAACTTTAAGACAATTATAATCTTGAGAAATGGAAGATTTTTCTTTTAAACACACTCTCAAATGACTTAATTGAAGGTTGTATTAATTTATAACTTTGTACCTTTTTGACATGTATGAAAAAGTAACATGCATCATTGAGTTATAGACTAAGAAAAATCTTCTTAGCAGTAGTTGACTAACAATAAATTTGTATATAAAGACTATGGACTATAATTCTTGAGAATTATAAATAACTCACAAACTTTAATAGTGTTAGATAAAATAAAGGTTATTAAAGTGTTTTTACATAATTAGAGTAGGTGAAAACATTATGGAATGGTTTTTTCCCCCATGATAGGTCTTTTATTTGCTTCTTTTATTTTCTAAGTTAAAGGTGGATCCTTACCTAGATTCAAATAAAATAATACAAATTGATGTATTATATTAATATCTTATGACAATCCAAATGAAATTATATAAATCCCCTCAATATCAATAATCATTTGAATGGCCATCCATGTTACCTTTAACTATTTTTTAAAAAACAAATCAACCATTTGCCAATATTTACTTTACTTTTATTATCATTAATCTATGTAAAAATCTAAATCATTTCAATTTGAAAATATCTATTCTTATTTACTCTATTTGGTTGAACCATATAAAACAAAGAAGGGTATGCTTTTTTAAAATGTTTTTTTTTTCATAATTGGTACATTGCGTATATATTTCTTATGTAAATGAACCCCATCATCAATATAATTGATTTTTATAAAATTATAAAATTATTATAATTATATGATTTTTATTGCATGAAAGCGTTGTTCCTACAATATTTGTGATTGATGCTCTTCTAAATATTGAACATTTATTTGAGTCATAAAGATTGATGCATATTATATTCTTTTTTTATGAGATGAAGTTGTTAATCTCATAAGATAAGATATAAAAGAAATATAGAACTAATATGTTGGTGTTTGTCATATGACATGTGCATTGAACTTACTTGCATGAGAATTTTATATGGAGATATCACCTATGTTTGTAAAAAGGATTATGTGATGGTTGTGTAAGTAATTTTTATACTTTAAATCACCAAATTATTTTATATAACGAGTGCGATATTTGTATCATGTTATATGTTATCTCGATAAAAGTAATAAATAAGTGGGCAATAGATATAACATAAACTATATAAAAGTATTTAAGTAATCAAGATATAATTCACCGCTTTAAACAAATTAGGAAAATATTATACATGTTCTCAAGTAATATTGATTGTTAAATCATTGTGCAAGGTGGAATGAGATTTAAAAAAAGTTTCAAAGTTTATTTAAATTATCAATAATTATAATGTTATGAACATATATGATTTGGTATGATAGACAAACTTCATGCTTAAATAACTAAATCTAAGGTTAAACATTGATAAAAACACATTTTAAACAAAAAATAAGAAATACAAACTTTGCAAACAATAACCCCTTAGCTTCAATTTTATTTTTTTAACTTTTCCAATAAAATATAACTAGTTAGGTCAAACAATGATTAAACAAATTTAATAGAAAAGTTAAACATAAAGTAAATACTTCTAAGAAAAAATTAAGAAATTAGGGTTATATGAATAATAAACCTATTTTTTAATTTGGGTTTTTTTTCTAGGGTTTTCATAAAAACAAGGCTTATTGCTTTTCTACCAGCAAAGACATGTTTGAGATTCTAAGTATTGTTAATTGAACAAAAAAAGTAGAATTTTTCAGGGTTTCTCTAGCTTTGGAATTTATGTCTCAACAATAACAAATTCAAGATTTTTTTGTTAAATCAAGTAAAAACAACCTATATTATAATTAATTATCAATATTTAACAATAACAAAACACAATGAATTTTGAAATCCTTAATCAAAAAATAACAATAACAAACTTGTTTGTTGTTAAGATCCAAACAATAAACATGAGATTCTAGCACCACATCATGAGAAAAAAAACATGATTTTGTATTTAAAAGAGAAGAAATCATATAAGAAATTGATTAAAAATAATAGATTTTGTTTTTGATTTGGTTAATTGGGACAAATTAGAGAATTGAAATAAAATTCATGACCCGAAGTTAAAAAAAGACCTTATATATCATTTGGTTCAATTTCATATATAATATGTTATTTTATTTGATTTAAAAATTAGATTGATCTAATATGTAAAGTATAATTTCTAAAAGAATGGATATAACATGAAAAAATAACTAATCTACACATATTTTTTTTTTAGAAAAAAAAACTAGTTTTTTAATCTTTAATAAATTGAATTTAGTCTAGATTATTATTATTTTGGATTGACATGAAAAAAAAGAACTTAAGTTGGTGTGAATATTGATAGGCTGAGCTCCCTAGTCCTTGGTCAATACTATCATTTGATCACTCTGTGATATATGTGCTGGAGGTTGATTAATATTGTTTTTTAATGTATTATTTTATCTAGAAATGTATTAAAAAATTACATAAAAATAATTTAAAAACACTAACAAAAATTTAATTTAAAATAAAAAAAATAAACATTTTTGTAAAACAATTTTTAAATACAGTGAAAAACAATAATTGACTATTACTATTACTATAAACCGCGTGGGTTTTTCACTGTGCACCAGTGCACTGTGCACACAGACACAGTGCACTGTGGATTGCAATAATTTTTTTTTTTGCCTTTTCTTTTCTTATTACGTTTTATTTTTGTGTTTTTTCTTCTTCTTTTTGTCTCTTGCTTTTTTTTTTCTTTCTGATTACGGTTTTTTTTCTTTTTTTTTTCTAATTATTTTTTTTCTTTTTTTTTCATTTCTTGCTTTTTTTCTTGCTTTTTTTTATTACATTTTTTTCCTAATTATTTTTTCCATGAAATATTTTTTTTGCAGGTTATTTTTTTTTCTACTTATATTTTTTTTATAATCGGGGTGTCTGGGTTACTTTAGGCATACCACGCTTAATCCTTGGATCCAATTCTTTTTATAGCTTTCTTTTTTGTTTTTTTCTTGAAAATGTTTTTTTTTTCTGATTATTTTCAATTTATGTATTCATCTTTTTATTGATGGAAAATTAACTATTTATTTTTGTTGTTTGATTATTGGAGGTTTTTTTTTATATTAATTCATTTCGTTTTTTTTTAATTCTTAGACAATGTTTATTTTTTATTCGTATTTATACATCTATACTTTTAGTTTTTTTATAGTTTTTTTTGCTGCGATTTTTTTTATCGATTCAATCCTGAGATTTCAATCTAAAATAGTAATCATTTTAAAATTAATATTGCTTCCTTTTTCCCTTTATTGATTTTTTTTGGTTTTCTGTTATTTTTATTGGTTCTTTGGATTAAATGATTTTTATGATTGTACTATTTACACAATAATAATGATAATTTTTTTGATTGGTTTTTTATTGCTTTTTTTTTTATAAATCTTTTGTTTTTTTTTAATAATTTTCCTGGGCAATTTAATTATTTTAATTATTTTGACAGTAATATTAATAATAATTTTAACTGTTGTAGTAATGATAATGACAATAACATAAGGATATATTTTCAATTTATGTTTTCGTCTGTTTGTTGATAGAAAATTACAACTTATTTTATACTGGTTCCTACTAAACAAATAAATTTATATTCATTTAAAATTTATATATTTTATACAAAACTTGCACTTCATAAAAATTATATACAGATTTATTATTTTGTCTAAATTTATGCTATGATAAAAAAAAATTATACATAATAAATATTTTTTTACGTTGAAAAAAATATGATTCCGCCCGCGACGAGGCGCGTGTGCCATGGCTAGATGTTTTCTTTTATTTTTATTTGTTCTTTGGATTAGATGATTTTTATAATTTTATTATTTGCGCAATAATAATGATAATTTTAGTGATCATTTTTTTATAAAAATCTTTTGATTTTTTTTAAGATTTTTCTGAAATTCTAATTTATATCGGTGATCATTTTAAGAGTAATATTACTCTATTTTCCCTTTATTTGTTTTTTTTCCTGTTTCTTTATTTGTTCTTCAGATTATATGATTTTTATGATTTTATTATTTATGCAATAATAATGATAATTTTAGTTATTGTTTTTTATTGTTTTTTAATAAAAATCTTTTGCTTTTTTTGTGATTTTTCATGGCAATTTAATTATTTTAATTGTTTTGACAATAATGTTAGTAATAATTTTAGCTTTTATAGCAATGATAATGACAATAACGTCAGGATGAATTTTCAATCTATGTTTTCGTCTTTTTGTTGATAGAAAATTAACAACTTATTTTTTTATTTGATTATTGTAGGTATTTTCACAATTTCTATTTTATTTTTGTTTGATTTAAATTGGATTATAAAATGAACTAATCTTAATACAGTGAACTTAATAATTCAGATATCCGAGTTTTCTTGCTTTTTTAATGATGATGATAAATTTATGCTGGTTATTTGGGTTGAAACTACTAAACAGATAAATTTATATCGATTTTAAATTCATATATTTTATAGAAAACTTGCACTTGATATGAATTCTGCATAAATTTATTATTTTAGCTAAATTTATATTATAATAAAAAAATACACACAATTAATATTTTTTATATTGAAAAAAAAATTATACCGTCCACGATGAAGCGCGGGGGCATTGTCCAGTCTAATTCTAAACCCCGCCGTCAATTTTCCCTAATGAACTACCCAGGAGACCCCCCTCCCCCTCCAAAAAACAATTAAAAAAAATAAATGATAATAAAAAAACAGGAAAGAAAGAAAACCCACTCGAACTCTGTACAGTGTAAACGCAGCAATACCGAGAGCCTCCTCTCCGACACCACGAGAGAGAAAGTGTGTGTGGGAGAGACTAGGGAGGATAAGAGAAGCCATTCACTTTTGTTGCTGTAGTGAGATCGGAGACATTCACCTCAGCAGAAGAGGTCGGATGGTGGGTATGATAGTGGGAGACGGAATCCTACTATCCTACAGGTGGATTTGGAGGTGGTGATCTAAAGTAAATGAGCTAGGGTTTTATTTATTTTGATTTCGATTGGGTTTGTTTCCCAAAAGCAAATCTACTGAATTGAATAGGTTCAACATGCCGAAGACTGAGACCGAGACACCTAAAATGAAGCCGAGACCAATCGTGCGTCTCGCCATCTTCCTCATCTCGCACAGCCTCCTGGTTTGGTACTACTCGCTAGCTATGCCCTCTTTGCTTTTCCTTTCTTTCTTACTTTTTTTTTTTCTTACAAATTTAATTAGTTTTAATTTATGATTTCTATATATCAGTGTTGTCTGTTGTACGGCTGGGGTTTTAGCTCTCTTGCTGCTTCCACTTCTCGCCAAGAACACTTACATTTCTGAAAATGCTCTCATGCCAGGTCACTTCACTTCTTTTTAATTGTTATTATTAATAGTATTATTATTTAAATTTCCTGTGTAACTGGAAGTGTATGTTGTGATGATGCCAGGTTCTGCAAGCAGTATGATCTCTAATCGTGACATTTCAGAGGCAAATAGGCTGGCAAGTGATCTGAGTGGTTTGAATTTCGAGCCTCAAGATGCCGCCGCCTTGTATGTGTTGTTTACTTCTTCTCTCTTTTCCTTTTTTTGTTTTGCTTGTTCAAATGTTTATTTTATTTAGTTTTGTGCAATTAATGGTTAAAAACATAATTTTGAGCTATTCATCAACATGAAACTACTACTGATCTTTTTTTTTTATCTTGTTTAATGTTTTCTGTAATGAAGTGGCTTGTTACAGGTCCAGTGTATTTTTCCACCTTCTTTTCTCTTGTAGTTTTTCCACAGTATTCTTCACACTGACTTTGGCAAGTATTGAGTAAATAGAGGAAAAAAACTTTGAAATTATTCTATCTTTATGTTATTTGTACTTAACAATTGTAGGGAAAGTCGAGGGATCCTTACAAAATACATGTCTGACTTGGGTGCTGAAGTTAGTTATCACAAGTTCCACCATAAGCCGAATCAGTTTCATCCACTGCATTTCTTCTCTAGTCCTGATTCTACAAGTTCAGTAGATAATTTTAGTTGTTCAGCACAAGGCGTCAATACTGTTGGAATAATTAGAGCTCCACGTGGTGATGGTAAGGAAGCTATTGTCTTGGTGACACCTTACAAGTTTGGAAAGAGTGGTACAGCAGAAACTTTATCCTTGAGCATTGCATATACAGTATTTTCCTTGCTCTCTCGAGTTACATGGCTGGCCAAGGACATTATATGGTTGGTTGCTGACTCACAGTATGGAGAATATGCCCCTGTTGAAGCTTGGCTAAGAGATTATCACACGCCTGTATTTACTGGTTTGGGTGCCCTAAATGCTGATACATGTATCAAAATTGATGATCTTTATGCATTGGAACAGAAACCTATTGCGCAAACAAAAATATCTGATGGTTTTAGACGGGCCGGGACTATGGCTGCTGCACTGATATTTAAGGTAGCGGATAGAAACGAACTGTTGGAGGACACTCTTAATATCTATGCTGAGGCGTCCAATGGGCAGATGCCAAATCTAGATCTCATCAATATTGTGAATTACTTAGCTGTACATAGGCAAGGATTGCGTGTAAAGGTTGAGAAAGTTTTGTCTCTACTTGATTCGAGATGGCTTGAGATTTTGGGAGAAATATTTGAGGTACTAGGAAAAGTCGCCAGAAGCTTAAATCCTGGATGGAAATTTGGCATCTCAGCTGCAGATTATGTTGAAGGCAGTGCTACACTTGCAAGTTCATTGTATAACCAGGTGCTCTACTCTTTCATTTGACCAATGTTAGATTTGGCTTATCTGTTTCACGTGACAACAACAATTAGAACTAAGTACATATTGCATTCTCTGACTTCCGCTGATCAGTGAGTAAATACTTCTTGACATAATCATTTTCTGCTATCAGGCTTTGGGCATTCCCACAGGTCCTCATGGTGCTTTCCGTGATTTCCAAGTTGATGCAATTACTTTGGAGATTTCACCTAAGGTTTCTTCTCATAACAAAGCCAGACACAATGAGTTTCTTCTAAGAGGAGGCCGGTAATTGTTTGCCTTACATCTCTTTCATTGTCATTGTAACTTGCATTTATATCATAGAAGTACAATGTATCAACATAGTTTTTCTAAATTAGTGGTTCCCCTATAACATGCAATTGTGTAAAAGAACTTTTTATCGGCAAGATCGTGTTAATTTGAGCAGAAGCATTTTTAGTCTGAAGAATTTAATGATCAGTATTGCTTTTTTTCCACAATCGATTTCATTTCAACACATCTTAATTAGCTTTCTGCTAATAAATGAACATGCTTCATGTTTGTGTGTGTCTGTCTATATGCATCATTAATTTGCTGAATCCCAGTGAGCCCAAATCTTATCTAATTCAAGCAGCAGCTATTTTATATTTATTTGATCTGCAATGATATTACATGTATATCTCTACACCCATTAATCACACTGCTACCACCCTTTGCGGGGTTTGAACATGCTTGCATTCACAATGCGAGAGCAGCACCACTGCACTAAACAGCAGGTGCTCTGATTTGATTCTTTTCCCAATGTACTGTTAGTGGTTCAAAATTCCACCAACATGAAGATAATACTTGTTAGAATGTAACTGATGTAATGGAGGTATAGAACAATGCTCCACTTTGCCCCTCTTCATTACATTTCATTGTGTCCTACCAAACTCAACATGAGATATTTAGAATGCTGAAGTCTTGACTTTCATAGAATATTGTCTGCTTTAGATTTAGTTTTATCTGGACAACACTTTTCCTTGATCTTTTTCTTTCTTTTCTCGTTGCATTTTGATTGTGTGTGGATCAGGACACATTTAGTAACACAGAGGCCCTGCCATTGTACGATTCAAAACAAGTAAATTCATAGTTTTTGTTTCATTTTTTTGGCTGAAGATGCACCTGTTTCTTGATGCAGGTTGGTTGAAGGAGTTGTAAGATCAATAAATAATCTCCTTGAGAAGTTTCACCAGTCATTTTTCCTATACATGTTAACATCTCCTAGTAAGTTTGTGTCAGTCGGAGTGTACATGATTGCTTTTGCACTCCTTGTAGCACCACTTCCCCTGGTAGCAGCTTCACTTTATGCTGATGCTAATCAACTGGATCTTGGTGTCAAAAATACCAAATCTACTACCACTGCTCCTGATGAGCTTGACATCACTTTCAGATCATGGAAATGGCTCTACGCCGCAAAAGAAGTTTTTCTCGTTCATGTATGGGGCGCAGCTGTTTCATTGCTTCCATATTTCATTTGTCAAATACCAAACTGCAGCCCAACGTCCAGCTCTGTAATCTGGGTTTCCCTTTCAATGCTTGGCCTCCTAATCCTGTACTTGATAGCGGGCTCTCCATCTACTCATGTTTCTATATCTCAACACGAGGAGAAAGGCGAATGGGCTATTTTGAAATCAGTGACCATCTCAGCAGTCTTCATTGGTTTGCTTCTCATGTCAGTTGTTAATTTTGCAACAGCAGAGATTGGCGCGTTACTTTTGGTCCCAATGTGTTTGATGGCTCAACCTTTGAAGCTTGACATGAAAGCTGGGAAGTTCAGGAGTCTCTTCAGGGTTATCTGTAACATGGTCTTGGGTTTTGTTGCGTTTCCGCCAGCTGCATATTTTGTAGCGAAGACTTTATTCGAAGGTTCTGACAGCATTAACATGGGCGACTTCTGGAATTGGATGGAGTCCCTTTGGGCATGGAACAGTGCTACTTACATTTATATAGGTATGGTCCATCTGCCATGTTGGGCGTTGTGCTTCCACATTTTACTTCATTCTTGTTGACACCTTTTCTGTTTTGGCTTTCACTGTACCGTTAAACAAATCAGTAGCTTAATGAAATTTTGATTCGATTTTATTTTCTTACTCTAAACTGGTTCGTTATAATGAATTTGCCATAGGATTTTGTCTAAATTTCTGTTTACTTTTCTGTTTCAGAAGTGTTTTTGTTAATATTTATTTATTGTTCTCTTTAAATTATTATTTTTTTAAAGTTTTTAGATTATGTGGTAATATTAAAAGAAGTTTTTTTAAAAATAAAATAAAAATATTTTTTTTTATGTATTTTGAAGCGGAAAAACATTTTAAAAAATAACAGAATTGGAAACAGGCTTAGCATCTCTCTTACTGCCATTCCAAACATCTGCACCAGGCAGCAGGTTACAAAACCCCCATGGAGGCGAGCCCAACCAATCTAGGAACATATATAAAATATAGAATCACGCTCTAAAAAACTCATAATTTAAAAGATAAATACAAATAAAAGTGACTGAATAAATCTATATCATAAAAAATATTATGCAAAACCGAACACATTAGCAATATAATTTAAAAACAAATATTTTTAATTTTCATAAATAAAATTCATTTGTATAATTTTTTTTATAGAAGTTATAAAAAGAATAAATAATTAACATAGAAGAACATAAATATCAAAATAGACGAGAGAGAAATAATATTTTTATTATGATTTTTTTTATTTTTTTTAAAGTGTAAAGAATAGAAGACAAGTGGTCTATTTATAGAAGAAGAAAATGAACTCAAGGGTTATGAAAATCCAATAGACTAAACTCAAGAGTCATGAACATTCAATATATATAAATATGATTTTATAACAATAGATGAATTGTTGAAAAATGAAATAGAAACAAAACAACTAAGAAAAACTTGTATCAAAACAACAAAATAATTTTTTTTTTATTTCTTACCTAATGAATAATATATAAGATATAAATTTTGGCAAACACTATTTATAGAAAGGATGTAATGCAATGATGACATACAAAAATAATATTAAAATAAAAAAATAATAGAGGGACTTTTTAATAAAAAAAAAAAAAAAAGAGGAGGACAAGGGATGTTGTAGAAAAGCATTAACGACATTAACTAGGAAGAAAAAGGTGTGAGGTCGTATTAATTTTATAGATAAGATTTTAATTGTTTATTTAGATCTATAAAATATATTTTTTGAGGGTAGGTATCTCATAAAAAAAATCTATTTTAGCTTTTGAAGTAACCCAAGTGCATAAATAAATATAACGAATTCAGACCATCACATGTTAACATGAATAACAGCAAACAAGAAGAAGTTTTGAGCATAAAAATATTTAAAATCACACAAAATATCCGTTTATAATTATAAAAATTATATATAAAAGAAACAAAGATGGAATAAGTATCAACATAAAAAAATAGAGGATCAGTGATCTGCCAAGTTTCGGTGAGGTGGCGGTGACGGGGTTCAATGGGCGGCTACCAGCTCCTATCTGGCCAGCCAATTGAAAGCCTACCAGCTCAAATAATCAGGTAGGCTTCATATGGGACCTCCAGCAATGCTACAGATAATAATAGCCCGCCCCTTTTCTTTTCTTTTTTTATTTTAATCGACTTACAGCTTCCTCTTTTGGACGGTGCAGATCCAAAAGACTCCCTACCGCACGCTTGATCCTAGCCGGGTGATGAGTCGACGTGGAACCATGTAGACTACTGTCCTTTCTCCGGTCCCATCGAAAAGGAAAGAGACGGCACGTGAGTTGTCATGACAGGGACACTGATACAGATTTCCTTTTTTTTTTTTTAAGTCATATATATATATATATATATAAATAAATAATACGTGTCGGTTTAGTACGGCATTTTAAAAGTAATTTTATAAAAAGAATTATTATTTTTATTTTAAACTTATTTTTTAGTATTTTTAGATATTTTAATATGTTAATGTCAAAAATATTTTTTAAAAATAAAAAAAATATCATTATAATATTTAAAAAAATAATCTCAATAACACTCCCAGATTAGCCATATTTTGTTGTATATAGACATATAATACTGAGAATTTATACACTTAAATAATATTTTTGTCATTTACATATAAAATCATTAAATTTGATATTAAGCATATTTAGTATTTTCTTGATGTCTATTAGTTTGTTGTCATTAAATTGATAGGGTGAAGATCAATGTTTTTAAAAAAGTTTAGCACACTATTAAAAACAAAAATTATGTAGCTTTTATTAAGAATGATAAAATAATTAAATTATTCTCAGAAACAAAAAAAAATGATATTCATGTATTTTTTTTATAATTTTATCATGAATTTTTAGTTATAACTGATCGGGTAGAGATCATTTTCTTCAACGTTTTTAAGCACACTATAATGATTAGTTTAATATATAAATAAAATTCATTTAACTTTGGGCTTATTTTTACTTATTAGTTTTTAAGGATAATAAATGACTTAAATATTTTAAAAAATAAACTGATTCCATATTTTTTTTTTATTACAACCAAGTTGATTGAGAAACAATTTGATATTTTAATAAATATAAATATTATTAAAAATAAAAAATGAAAATATCTATATATTTTATTATTATAATAAAGTTGATTGAGAAACCATTTGATATTTTAATAAATAAAAATATTATTAAAAATAAAAAATGAAAATATCTATATATTTTATTATTATAATCAAGTCGACTGAGAAACAATATGATATTTTAATAAATATAAAGTATTATTAAAACTAAATTGATCATAATATATATAAAAGACGGTCAAAGCATCACATTTTTTAACACCCCCAAATCACCTTATTATATAACATAAGATAGGAGAGGGGAAGGCAAACAAAATCACGAAAGCAACTTTCCTTCATTTCAAAACTGTAATGATGAAAAATAAGACCTGGCGGCGTAGGCATGGTGTGACCCTTGATCAATACAAAAGGCGAATCACTTGAAATACTTTTTAAAAAACTGATATATTTTTTTTATTTGATAGGTTAATGTAAAAAATAATTTTAAAAAATATAGTATTTTAAAAAATAATTTTAACCACACTATTGAATGTTAAGAAAACATCTCACCTAAAAGCTTAAGTTTTTACGTGCGATTATAGAATATAATTTATATTATTCTCTAACACATACCCTCAAGTGAAAGCCCTTTGAACTTGAAACTTGCACGAACCCATATTAACTTGTGCTTGGTTTTTATCAAATAAAATGGAGATAGTGAAATTCGAACTCGTGACCGCTGAGTCAACAAGGCTCTGATACCATGTTAAAGAACCATTTCACTTAAAAATTTAAGATTCAAAATATAATTTATATTATTTTTTGACATCGAACAAGCTCATAATCTCTCTTTGAAAATGCGGCATGTATTATTTTTTATTCATAAATATATTAAAATATTTTTTATAGAAATAATTTCAATATCATCACGTTATAACTATCTAAAAGCATAAAATAATTTAATTTTAGATAAAATAAATAAATAAAAAATCATTTTATCTTAATATTTCCCGAACACAATAACAAACAGAATCTTAATTGAACAATGATGAAGTTTCAGATCAAATAATTTTCTTTTCCTTTGTAATAGAAAAAAGCAAATCAAGATGGAGCCGTACCAATTATCTGCCATGAGGGCGGCCACAAAAGACAACAATTTCTTGTCTGGTCGGTTTGATCGAGACTGTCTTCATGTTGTTTTATGCCACTTTACACCATCGCTGCCCCAATCTTAATAATCCTCATCTACTTATAAATAAAATAAAATAAAATAAAAAATATTTCTTGCCCACTCTTTTAGACTTCTGCCACTTGGACGGCTCCTTTTTTGGTCACGGAGAATCATCTAGTAGATTACATCACCAATTCAGCATCCACGTCACCTTACTGTGCCTTTATCACCATCCACGTCAGCTTTATAATCCACGCACGACTCCTCCCCCCAAAAAGTCTTTTTAATTTTTTTAATTTTTATGAGTAAACTATAAATTGGTCTTTAGTTTTTGTAAAATAAATTATACAGTCTTCTTGTATTCAGAAACTAATTAAATAGTCCTTCTATTTTTAAATCTACTTGTAACTTAATTTTACATGCCCCTTTCATGTTCTCTTCCAAATTATTTTGTGTTTTTAATTTTTTTATGGAATATATAAAAAGAAAAAAAAAGTTTATAATATGAAAAACTGCTGGAAAAAGAAGATATCTTTTGAAGTAAAATAATATTAAACTAAACACCATCACCACATACTAATTAATTAGTTTTTAAACTAAAAAAAAAAAACTATTTTATTATTTTACAATAATACAGGGATTGATTTATAATTTACTCGATTTTTATGACAGTGAGAGGCACAAACTCACAACTTTTTGAGTGACAATGCCATAAAGTTAGAGGGGTTTTTTGATAGTGTGGTTGATGTTATTTTTTAAAATGATTTTTATTTAAGTCAGAAAGATATTTTTTATTTTTTAAAAATTATTTTTGATATCAACACAATAAAATAATATAAAAACAATAAAAAATCTTAATTTAAAATAAAATATTCTTTTATTTTTTTTCAAAAATATTTTTAAAATACAATATCAAAGAGTCATATAGTTTTAAACGCAAGGATATTCTATAGGCTGATTGGTTTTTGGTTTTGCTTCCTTGTTTTTGCCTCTTGCACGTTCAAACTTCGTAGTCTATTATTTCTTTATTTGATAGTAACGTGTGTGTATATATATATATATATATTCTTAAATTTAATTATGTATAAATTATAATTATAATTCTTTTAGATGATGTTAATATTAACATGGTATATTTAAAAGTATAATTTCTCTTAGTGTTAGTCTCGTATTAAACGAAATAGTTAATTAATTAAATGAGTTTATATTTTTCTTGTAATGATAGAAGCTCTGGAAACTCTAACTAATTAGTAATAAAAATATAATAATCAGTACAACTACTCAAATATAAAAAATAGCAAATGACCATTTATTTTTATTCAATTTTTCAAGTCTCCATTAACGTCCCTGTATTTTTTATTTGTGTCTATAATATCATCATATACCATAAATTTTATTTTTCTTTAAGTGTAGATCAAGTTTGCGAAGGTGGAAACAACGTTGGTTTTTTTTTTTTTTTTAATTACTCTTTAAGTTCGTGTCTTTTAAAATATTTTTGCTCAATAAATTTTAAAATTTCATTTTAGTATCAATAAGTTATATTTTAAGAGATATTTTTTTATTGAGGTGTTGTTTAGCCCTTATCTTGGCAAAAACAAAAATAGATCACGGTTTGAGAAGTTGTCTGATTTTTTATTCTTAAATGCTTAATTAAGATTTAAAAATCGATATATTGAGATTATCATAGTATTTTCAATTTAAAAAAAGGTTGCAAAATGAGTTTTTCTTTGACCTACAAGAAGATCAAACTTCTTAGCCACTAGAGTATAATTAAATAGATAGTATATTTATTTTTGAATAATATTCAAGTTTTGTTTCTATAATGTTTTCAATTATTTCATTGATTGTCTTACATGAATTTGTTATGTTGATTTTCTTTATGTTTTTCATCATGAATATCTCATGAAAATAATTTTATTTATCAAAAATATTTTTTCTTGATTTTTTATTTAACTACGTTTATTCTTGAACACAAAAACAGATTTTAATGGGAAAAAACACTTTGGTTCCATAGCTTTATTTGTTGTTTTGCTTGTGAATTTCTATTTTTATAATCATATAATTATCTAAAAATATATTTTAAATTACTTTCCATGGCAGTGTGCAACCAATATATTATTATTTTCTTCTTATTTCTATTGCATTCACGTCAAAAATATATATAAAAAAACATAATTTGTGTTACTAAAACTTGCTTATATGTTTCCGACAAGTTTTTATTTAAAGAATAGTTATTTTGGTAACAAAAACAAATATCACAAAAGGCTCTTATTAATAAAATAAATGAGGTTTTGATAACTTTTTTAATCTTATTTTAGACCTTGAAAAGTTTTCTCAATATTTATTCTAGTTGTTTTAAGTTGTTATCAATCCTACAACATATCTCAAAAAGCTATATTAAATAAATATATTTTTAACAAAAAGAGGAATTATACTACAAAGTTTTTTTTATTCTTATGAAATTTAAATTATTTTTCTTCTTGCAAATAAATAAATAAATAAATATTTTGACACATGATTAGATAAAAACAATCAAAGAACTTTTTGTGACGCAAGATTAGATCTATGTTAATCTACATCTTAGATAAAAACAAATCAAAAAAGCCTTTTGTGACACAAGATTTAGATCTATCTTAATCTACATCTATCTTTTAATTTTCTGACTCAGTCTTTGATTAATATTAATATATTTTTTCTTACATTTGGGTAGCGTTTAGTTACTGTTTTTGAAAAAAAATAAAAAAATATATTTTTTATTTTAAATTAATTCTTTTGATTTTTTTAAATTATTTTAATATGCTGATGTCAAAAATATTTTTTAAAAAATAAATAAAATATAATTTTGATGTATTTCTAAACAAAAAAAATATATTTAAAAAACAATATCAACAATACTCCAAAATAAAAATACTTAAAAAAATAATATCTACCGCTCTCCAAGGAAGCTTTTTGAAAACTCCTAATGAAACGTCCTCTCTCCTTTCTCCCGAAAGAATAGAAAATGAAAAAGGAAAAGAAAAGAAAAAACAATGTCTAAAAATCAACATCTCCCAGTTTTATTTCTTATTTAAAAATTGAATTATTACTTTACTTTACTTTTAAACATCATTTCCTATTTTTATTAGTAAATTGATGGGCTGAATTTGCAGGACACCGAATGGCGGGGCCCTCCATCGTGGCCAACAAAGACAATGACATTTTATGTTACAAAAGATTCCTTAATGATTTTCCCCCCTCTCTCTCTAGATTAGGCTAATAACTTTGACAGTCATTAAGCTATCATCATCATCAATCATCATTATTATTTTCCATAATATTCTCTGGATCGAGTCAACACTTCCATCCACATAATTCATTGCTTCTAGACCAATTTGAAGCTTACTCGTGCATGCCCTCGTGTCCTCCCCCACCATTTCCAGGCCTCACCGGACGTGGGTTTTGGCTGATACGAGCGGCTGCTTCATATTCAAGAAACCAATCTGATTATATTGCTTCAATCTCAATTCATGATCAATCTATGGCCAATCCCTTTTGCTTAATCTCTCCATCCAGGAAAGTTATCTGGTGTACTTAACAACATGACTACAAGCAATTTTCATCTTCTAAAACCAGATTTCCACTGCAATGTTGCGGTGATGGATCCATGAGTACAGACTTTCCCTGGATCATCAGAAGTCTCCCAGAAAAAAAAAAGAAAAAGCAAAATTGCAGCCCTGAGACAGACAAAAAGGGGCTGTTAAAAAGAATGGCGCGTGTCAACTGAGTCCAGAAACGATGAATAGAACTGAGTCCTGTGCGAGATCTTACTATATGTATATATGAGTCATCAGGGCATGTGGATGGCTATTCTGTAGGACCGTTTTATAAGTTGCCAACTCACAAACACATTACCTATACCAAGTTGCATTTTGTCATATCCTAGCAAACTTTAGGAATATATACCTGTCAGCAGGCTTTTACCGGCACCTAATGATCCACTATATATTCAGAGTGTATTGAAATCTCTTCTACTTACAAGTGTAGTGGCATTAGAACCAGAGGTTTCAGTAGAAAAACTGAGAGTTTGGATCAAGATTCAGCAAAGATCCCAACTTTTTCCAGCAAATATATCAGCCTGCATGAAATATATCAGAATCTTCATCTTTAATGGTACGTTCCCCCCCTGGTTGTTCTGTACTGCATGCCTTTTGCTTTTGATCTTGCTTGCTTGTAATGATATAAACAGCAGAGTGTTGACTTCCTGTAGTGGAGTCATCAGAAAAGTTCAGGAAAAAAGGATGACAAGTTTGCTAGCTAGATCATTTGACATGTACAGGTTTCATGATCACTTTGAAATTAAAAGATAATCCACGCAACGGAATCAGTAAATCAAGTTGGATCTGGAAGACAAGAAATGTTTTAAGCAATGAAATCAGTAAATCAAGAAGCTCTTCTTTGAAAAAAGATTTGCAGATTTTTCTTAGCTTTGTTTCCTACTGGGAGACTTGCTCTCTCCAAATATCCTCCTCGTATGGTTGCAGAGATCTTCATATGGTAGTTCTTCATTTTCTGCTAGCGTGATCCAGCTTGGTCTTCCATAGATCTTTGCCATCATTAGAAACTATATTTGCCAAATGTTTGCCTTCTGTAATGGTACAAGCCAGTCCATAATTTACTTGTGAAAATTAATTTTAAAGTTTTAAATGATATGATAAATAGCTGCGTCCTTCGACAGACCATTAAACCATTCTACTACTGCTACCTGTACAAACATCTTCCATTTCATTTGTATTAATTAGTTATTCACGTATCCAGGAAACAGAAGGTCTTGAAACTGTACATACCAGCCTTGGAGGCAATGCTGTTGCGCCTGAGGGTGGGTATTTTTTGGAACCACCCTCGATTGCCAAGGTTCCAGGCGAAGAAATCTTCAGAAAACAGATCGATCTAGTACCATGCCTAGCAGAAAAGAATGAGAAACAGTCGCATAAAGATGAAGGTTTTGACACTAAAGCAGTTGTGGAGGAGACCAACCAGATTGCGGAGAAGGAACAAGTTGCTGATGTTACAGGAACCATTTTAAAGATGGATAAGATTGAAGGACCATGCGTCGACATTGGAGAAGAGGATAAAACAGTCAAACATGTCGAAGCAATGAAAGATGGGGACGCTGAAGTTGAAGGAAAACCAAAGAGTATTGAGAAGGAAATTGCAGGCCCAAAGAAATACGAGGAAGGAGAAACGAATATAGAAGAGAGCATTGAGCTTGAAACTAGCAAGGAAGTTAGCTCATTTGAGCCAAGCTCGAGTCAGGGAAAAGAACCTCTGAGTCAAACCGCCGATCCGACAATCAACAACCTGGACAATCCTGAAACTGGAGAAGGTGTGCAGGATAAATGGAATACAAAAGACATCGCTACTGCCACACATGAAACACAAGAGGAGCAGATAGAAGAAATGTACTCTCAGCAAGTAGACAAGCCTGACGTATGCATGGTCTCAGAAACTGAATTAGAGGAATATGTCAATAGGAGTCCACAAGGAGAAGTTCAGAATCTTATACTTGAGAAAACAGCTGAAGCCGGGAGCAGTGAAGGTGAAAATATCAAGGACGAGATGAATCCTGAACAAAATCCTGACGGTTTGCTTGTGAAACATGAGGAGAACAGCAGAGACATGGAGATTCCTACTGTGACAGCAGCTGAAAACAACACAAGTGATGCAGTGCCTATTACAATTACTACTGCCCAGGATCATTCTGTGATAGCAGATGAAGACAAAATCATGGAAGTGGTAGCCAATATTGTTCCAGACCATGGAAAAGAAGAGATGTCTAAATACGAGGATCAGATCAGGGAAACTTTTGTACATCAAGATGAAGCAGTGGATGAGAATGAAAATTCCACGGCATTGATATCTGGGGAGATAGATACAGCGACTTCGACTGAATGCTCTGAAGCAATTGCATCTGCTAAAGAGGAGACACCCATCAAAATCACAGGAGAAGACTTTGAGGATAAGAAGGAAGAGAAACCAATCGATACCGATGCTGTCGTAGACAGCGAGCCTCCAATAGAAAAGGTCAAAACCATACATAACTCATTATTATTTGTATTCAATTCCTCCAACAACATGAAAATTCAGCATAAATAATGACAGCAGAATCACCAAATTTTCTATTCTTCTTGCAGGGTCTTCCACCGACGGATTTGAATGAGAAGGTTGAAGATGCAGGAATTGAGCTTCAGTACAAGGATTCCGGTGAGTTGCACATAAGTCATTCGTTGGAACAAGAAACAATGCCAGTAAAAGGCGAGAAAAAGCCAGAAGACTCTGATTTTGAACCTCAAGAACAAGATCATGAAGCAAATGGACAGTCTAAAGACTTGGAAAAACATGCTGAAGATGCCTCTGAAGCACCTGAAAGCATGCAGAACACCGATTTAGAGAATCCGTCTGGCGAAGGTGCAATAACAACAGAAGTGAACTCAAAAGCAAATGAAATGGCTGTTGAGAGAGAGGAAAAGGTCACTGAATTGGAATCCGAGGAAAAGTTAGCGATCGATGATGCTGGGACAAACTTCGAAGAGGAGATGCAAAAGAAGGAAGAAGCTCATGATGAACAAACATATAAAATGGCAACAAGTAAGTTCTTTAAATTCCCAAGCCTGCTCTCTCTCAAATTAAAGCAGAACCCTTGAATAATCACAACGATATCTAATCACAAAACATATAAATGAAGAGGACAAGCGTAAGATTTTATAAGGTAATGACGACCCTCAAACATCCATTGCAGGTGATAGATTAGAAGAAGTAACCTCAGATGAAGTTTGCAGTAGAGAATTTGTTGACGAAAAAGTAGAGCGTGGTGTTCAAGCAGCAGGTTTCCAGGAGGCAGAAATCCCATTAAAAAATGGAGTTGAAGAGAGTTACGAAATTAGTAGCTCAGTAAACGAAGAGGTACTCCAACAAAGATTAATTAAAACCGAGTCTCATTTTCTCTGTCTTTCAAATCTTTTGTATGATGGTGTTTGCTAATATAGGTGATTGATGAACCTAAGATCAAAGACGTTGAAGAGGTCATTGATGAAGAGAAAATTAAAGATGAGGCAACACAACTTTCATCGGAACTAGTTTTTGAAGAAAAGATAGTTGAGAGCTCTCCAGACAAAGAGACAGAAACAGAGATGTCAAAAGGAGATGACGTTGAAGAACAAATGATGGAGGACAACAATGCTAAGGTCATCTTACGAGAATCTATTCAAGAAGCCTCAGTTAATGACGGGAAGAATGCTGAAAAGTCCAGCAGAGAGGTCAGCATGAGAGTGCAAAAAAAAAACATTAGTTTTCATCACATCTTAGCTCTTCATCTTTTTATACTAAAAAGTTAATTTCTTGTGATATTATCCAGATTTATGAAGTGTCCGAGGTGGAAAAAAAGGCTGAGACAAACAATAATGATGAAATCCCCGACGTAAGTCTACAGGCTTCACTTCTTAAAGAACAGGAAAGTTTGCAGACTGAAAATCTAACTGCAGAAGCAGAGGAAAAAGATGAAGACGGATCTTCAATCAGAAAGGATGAAGATGAAGGGAATAATAATGGGCTAAATGAGGTTAAGGAGTGTAGTGAGAAAGAGACATTGAAAGGTGAAGAAGATGGAGAACAAATATCGCCGAAGAATGAGCCAGGAGAAAATCTTGAACGTTCAGCTAGTATGGTATCTTCAGGAACTGGGGATGTTGCTTTGAATGAAACGACACAGAAAACTGAGGAAGAGATAGATGAGGGTGTTGAAGGCATCAAAAAGGAGGCAGAAATTGGAAAAGAGGATGGCGAGGAACAAGCCATTGATGAGAACGATGATGAAAGCATCCAAGTAGAATCTATCAAGGAAGTTCCAGTTAACATGGTGCCGAATGATGAAAATAATGCTGAGGAGTTCGAAGGAGAGGTGAGTGTAAACTTTCTCTCTATCAATTTATTCCATTATCTTGTATGTTGACTGAAAAGTCTTCGTTTCTTCAACAGATTTTTGAGGAATCTGTGACAGCCGGAACAAATGTTAGTATTACAGATGCAACGTATCAGAATGATGGAGCCCCCAATGCAGTCCTTGAAACTTCAACAGTGAAGCAAATGGAAATCGTGCAGGGTGAGGATAAGGACACAACTCCGGCAGAAGCTTCGCCAGAAGAGGAGGAAGAACATGATCGGGATGGAGGGTTGAAAAGGTTTGAAGAAAATTCCAGCGAAATCAGGCTGGAGGGGGATCCGAAGAAGAGTGACGAGGAAACATCCAGAACAATTCATGCTGTTGCACATGAGATAAATCAACACATTGAATTCCCTAACTCGACTCTTGAAACTTCACCAGTAGAAGAACAGGCAAGCCTGAAAACAGAAAACCCAACTCCAGCAGAAAATTCACCAGAAGGAAAAAAATATGAGGATGGATCTTCCAACAAAAAGGATGAAGACAAGGAGATGAACACTGGGATAGCTGAAGAGAAGGCAGAACAAAACTTGGAGCAAATTTTGCAGAACAGTACATTGGTAGAAAATCCCAAACAACCAATTAACATGATATGTGCAGAAACTGAGGCAGATGCTTCCAGTAAAATGGTTGATAACCGTGAAGAAGAAATAGTTGAGATTCCTCGAGGAAATGCAGAGGCAGAATTGCTTAAAGAAGAAACTATCGAGGGAAATGTGGTAGAAGAGAGGAATATCAATAGCCTCTCACGAGAATCTGCTGAAGAAAGTCCGATTAAGGACTTCCAGAATGCTGCAAAGAGTTATGAGAGGTCCACCGAGGAGGTAAGTCTCACACTTGAAGCTATATTTGACTTTGTCAGTTCATAGTCTTGTACGTTGAACAAAGACTTGGTATCTTATGCAGATGTTAGAGTCTCAAATTGATGGAGGAGATGAAACACGTACGAATGATGAAGACTGCAACTCAAGTCTTACCGTTTCTGTGGAAAAAATAGATGAAAGTTTCAAGGGTGAGGATGAGAACATCACTCCAGCTGAGGCTTCACCACAAGATGAAAAAGAAGAACACGGATCTTTTAACAGAGCAGATGATGGAAGTGATAACAATCCTGAACTGATTGTGACTAACCAAGACAGTTCAAGGGAAGCATTGAAGGTTGAAGAAGATTTTGAACAAGAATTGCAGAGCACTGAACCTGGAGAACATGAAGAGTCATCAACTGTTATGGTTGCTGAAACTGAGGCAGGTACTTTGAGTGACAAGATTGATGATATTACAAGTCAGGCAGAAGTTGTCACCATCCACAACATTGAAGAAACCGTGGAGAAAGAAAAAGAAGAAGAGCATGGATCTTTGGACAAAGAAGGTGAAGGAAATGATAGCAATCCTGACCTAGCAGTGGCTAACCAGGACAGTGTGAGGGAAGCATCAGAGATCCAAGATGATTCTGAAAAAGAATTGCCTGGAATTGAACCAGGAGAACCCGAGGAGCCATCGACTATTATGGCTTCTGAAACTGAGGCAAACACTTTGAGTGACAAGATTGATGGTATTACAGGCCAGGAAGAAGTTGTCACCATCCAAAACATTGAAGAAACCGTGGAGAAAAAAGAGCATGGATCTTCGGACAAAGAAGGTGAAGGAAATGATAGCAATCCTAACCTAACAGTGGCTAACCAGGACAGTGTGAGGGAAGCATCGGAGGTCCAAGGTGATTCTGAAAAAGAATTGCCCGGAATTGAACCAGGAGAACCTGAGGAGCCATCAACTATTATGGCTTCTGAAACTGAGCCAGGCACTATGAGTGACAAGATTGATGATATTACAAGCCAGGAAGAAGCTGTCACCATCCACAACATTGAAGAAACCGTGGAGAAAGAAAAAGAAGAAGAGGATGGATCTTCGGACAAAGAAGGTGAAGGAAATGATAGCAATCCTGACCTAGCAGTGGCTAACCAGGACAGTGTGAGGGAAGCATCGGAGGTCCAAGATGATTCTGAAAAAGAATTGCCGAGAATTGAACCAGGAGAACCTGAGGAGCCATCGACTGTTATGGCTTCTGAAACTGAGGCAAACACTTTGAGTGACAAGATTGATGATATTACAGGCCAGGAAGAAGCTGTCACCATCCAAAACATTGAAGAAACCGTGGAGAAAAAAGAGCATGGATCTTCGGACAAAGAAGGTGAAGGAAATGATAGCAATCCTGACCTAACAGTGGCTAACCAGGACAGTGTGAGGGAAGTATCGGAGGTCCAAGGTGATTCTGAAAAAGAATTGCCGGGAATTGAACCAGGAGAACCTGAGGAGCCATCAACTATTATGGCTTCTGAAATTGAGCCAGGCACTATGAGTGACAAGATTGATGATATTACAAGCCAGGAAGAAGCTGTCACCATCCACAACATTGAAGAAACCGTGGAGAAAGAAAAAGAAGAAGAGGATGGATCTTCGGACAAAGAAGGTGAAGGAAATGATAGCAATCCTGACCTAGCAGTGGCTAACCAGGACAGTGTGAGGGAAGCATCGGAGGTCCAAGATGATTCTGAAAAAGAATTGCCGAGAATTGAACCAGGAGAACCTGAGGAGCCATCGACTGTTATGGCTTCTGAAACTGAGGCAAACACTTTGAGTGACAAGATTGATGATATTACAGGCCAGGAAGAAGCTGTCACCATCCAAAACATTGAAGAAACCGTGGAGAAAGAAGAGCATGGATCTTCGGACAAAGAAGGTGAAGGAAATGATAGCAATCCTGACCTAACAGTGGCTAACCAGGACAGTGTGAGAGAAGCATCGGAGGTCCAAGATGATTCTGAAAAAGAATTGCCGGAAATTGAACCACGAGAACCTGAGGAGCCATCAACTATTATGGCTTTTGAAACTGAGACAAACAATTTGAGTGACAAGATTGATGATATTACAAATCAGGAAGAAGCTGTCACCATCCAAAACATTGAAGAAACCGTGGAGAAAAAAGAGCATGGATCTTCGGACAAAGAAGGTGAAGGAAATTATAGCAATCCTTACCTAATAGTGGCTAACCAGGATAGTGTGAGGGAAGCATCAGAGGTCCAAGGTGATTTTGAAAAAGACTTGCCAGGAATTGAACCAGGAGAACCCGAGGAGCCATCAACTATTATGGCTTCTGAAACTGAGCCAGGCACTTTGAGTGACAAGATTGATGATATTACAAGTCAGGAAGAAGTTGTTACCATCCACAACATTGAAGAAACCGTGGAGAAAGAAAAAGAAGAAGAGGATGGATCTTCAGACAAAGAAGGTGAAGGAAATGATAGCAATCCTGACCTAACAGTGGCTAACCAAGACAGTGTGAGGGAAGCATCGGAGGTCCAACATGATTCTGAAAAAGAATTGCCGAGAATTGAACCAGGAGAACCTGAGGAGCCATCGACTGTTATGGCTTCTGAAACTGAGGCAAACACTTTGAGTGACAAGATTGATGATATTACAGGCCAGGAAGAAGCTGTCACCATCCAAAACATTGAAGAAACCGTGGAGAAAGAAGAGCATGGATCTTCGGACAAAGAAGGTGAAGGAAATGATAGCAATCCTGACCTAACAGTGGCTAACCAGGACAGTGTGAGGGAAGCATCGGAGGTCCAAGATGATTCTGAAAAAGAATTGCCGAGAATTGAACCAGGAGAACCTGAGGAGCCATCGACTGTTATGGCTTCTGAAACTGAGGCAGACACTTTAAATGACAAGATTGATGATATTACAGGCCAGGAAGAAGCTGTCACCATCCACAACATTGAAGAAACCGTGGAGAAAGAAAAGAAAGAAGGAAGTGAAGATGTAGATGTGACCAAAGTTGAAAGAGCTGTAATGGAAGAGGTAATAGTTGAAATGACTTACATAACGGTGTTTTCCGCTTCAATTCATTCACTAACGTGATTGAATGCATCTCAAAAAAAGTTAAGCTGATGCATTGTGATTTAACTATGGTGTAGGATCTCAAACTTGTTGCAGAAGCATCTGATGCAAACATAAACATGGAGAATGATGCGGAGGAAAGTATCATATCAGGTGGAAAAGAAGTTGAAACAGTGGAAAAAACATTTAGGTTGGACTCCATACAGAAATTGGAGGTTGAAGAGAAGAGGGAACACAAAGTAGAGGAAACAAAGGATGAAGACATCAAAGAGGTCCAGATAAATATATTAATCTTCACTTAATCTCAAACCATTTATTCCTTTTCCACTTCTGATTGTTTACCTACAGGTATGTGGAGATACTAAGCCTTCCAGCTTGAGTGTGGACACTGAAAAGTACATCACAGTTGAAGAAAACACAAATACAGATATCTCTCTTCATACCACTAGAGAAACAATAAGAGAGGAAAAAGCAGAAACTGTGAATGAGGTTGGCTTGAGAAATGAATTTATTCATGTTCTGTTGCATGTTAACGTCCCTCTAATTCATATTGAACATTTATTGTACAGATGGAAGAATCAGTGATAACCAGTGTAGATAAGGAAGCTGAGAAAAAGGTTACAGAGGAGGAAAGTACTATTAATGACCAGTCTAGGATTATTTATAAAGGTGACGAGTCAGGAATGTTGGTAGAACATGAGGTAAATTGGACATTACTGCTCCAACACTCGAATCGAGCTTTTATCCTATCCACTCTTATTTCTATGTCTTTTTCATTCTCATTCTGCTCTAAAACAATTAATACCACTTCATTTACCTAGGTACATGAGATTATTAAGGACAACACTGAGGTACCTCTAAGCAACACTAATGAAGAGAATCCTCTACACAAGGAAACAAAAGATGAAAGTGATGAAGTAAAGCCAAACAACGAGGTTTGCTTCTGAATTGGATTGCATTCCTGTTTTTCCATCTTTCCTTGTTGCTTGATTTAAGTTTCGTGTGTTTACAGGTGAAGGACTCAAAATCTGAATTCAAAGAACCGTTTGAAGCCAGAGGTTTAGTGGACAAACAAGAATTTGAGACCTTTAGGGGCAAACAAGGACCAAGTAGTGACATCTATCTTGAAAAAGCATCTGAAGGAGTTTCAGAAAAAGAAAGCAGTAAAAGCCTCAATGAAATCTCCTACTTAGAGTCTGAGAGTAAAGGAGAAATCTTGGAAGAAGTTCAGCCTGATGTTAATGATTCTAGATCAACACTTATTACAGGAATTACAGGAGAAACGAGCTTGAAGGAAGCTGAACCAGAAGATAAAAGGCAAATAGAGAGTTTCGAACCTGCTCCTCAAGAGAAGGGACCAGTGACAGGGAGCACGGAAGGAAGTACACGTGGAAGCATGGATATTGATGCCAAATCAGAGGATGCCAACTTTATTGAGAATGAGCACCATAGGATTCCAGCTGTTAGTGAAACAGAAGAGCTAGAGAACGAAATGCACAAGGAAACTCCATTAACAGGAAGTGAAGATTACGAGGAGACCACGAATGAGACACCTTTAGGTATTGTTTTAGATGATAAGCAGGAGGAATGTTCTGCAATGCTACCTGAAGAACCTGAGCTCAAGACCAATGAAGGAAACATGGCAGCAGATGAGAATCCAACAACATATGAAAACATAGAAACTCCACAGACTCCTCCACAGGAAATAGAAATCATGCTAAACGAAGATATGCCCATCAATGAAAGAGATGCTTCTAAATCAGTGGATCCTAGAAAAGAAAGTATAAAGGAAGATGAGTATTCATCAAATGTAGGAGATGAGGCCATAGAGTGTATTGAAGCAACTAGTGCAGAAAGAAAAGAGGTTATCCTGGAAGAAGATAACCTTACTAAGAAACCTGAAGATAGTTTAACAGAAAATGTTGAAGCAAACAAAGCAGTCTTTGAACTCGAAGAGAGAACCAACAACCAAGAGCAGGCTACTGGCATCGAAGACTATGGAGTTCTACTAGAAGAGGTCAGAGCAACCTAATTTAATTTTTTTTTTCTTTTTTCTCTTTTGCCTGTCCTTACAATAAAATAAGTAATTAGCTTATATGATTTTGTTTTCCTCCATCCCTAATGATGAAAACTGCAGATGGATCCTTTGAAAGGGCTTTAATGTAGCAAAATTTTGAGCTGTCTGATTGTATTACCAAAAAAATTCAAGCTAAACCATGTGACCCTCAAATATTCCTATGTTAACAAGCAGATTGATTTATAAGTCGTGTCAAATAGATTAAAACTACCACATAACTTTGTTGTATATCAACCTAGCTCTTGTTTCAGCTTTCTATGATCACATGCAACCTTATACTAATCATCAGATTGTAACAGAATTTTGAAGTATCTGGCAAGAAGCTTGAGGGTGTCTCTGAAACTGAGACAGGAGATCAAAGCGGCCAAAATATCCCTGAGGCATATTCAGGTACAGTTGAGAACAATACTGAAATTCAGAATAAGAGCTTGAAATCTATTGAACAAAGCTCCCAGGAATCTCAAGAAGTTCGAGAGGAGACAGGTAAGAAAACAGAGCTGAGATTTGAGACTGAAGGTGATGTAAAAGAAACACAGAACACAGATGAGACTGTAAAGGATGTCTTATTAACTGAGGAGGTCAGAAACAAACCCTTTGCAAAGCTTGATTAGCTTCTAAATTCTGCTGATTTACTCCATCTCCTAGGCTCAATTTCTTGACACTATCTCTTCATCAGGTGCACGAAAAAGTTGACGAAGCAGGTGGTGAAACTCTCAAAAGCACGGAAAAGGATGTAAATGACACCCTGGAACTTTGTGCTAAATCCACCGAAGATGTAAGGGTTCATGAGGTCAGCTTAACATCAGTACTATTTGATATATTATTTTATATGTTATGTATTTATTTATTTCCACCATGAACATTTTTTTTGAAGAATTATTACTCTGCAGGTAAACGAATCCAGCCTTATTGTTGGGGAATGTCATGATGCAACAAAGTCTAATGAACAAACAACAATTATAAGCTTAGACTTTCAAGAGGCACCAACCATGGAGGAGATGTCACTTGCAAAAGCAATAAATGATGAAGATAATGAGATACCTGCAGTTCTCTCAACCACCACACCAGCTGAAGATAATGAGATGATTGGAGTTCTCTCAACCACTACACCAGCTGAAGAGTTAGATGAAATGATAAAGGTTATAAAGGAAGAAGATAATTGTCGTGACAAGATCAAGGCAACAGCTATGGTAGAGATAACAGAGACTAGCTTGGAAGAAGCTCAGTTGGATGAAAAACCGGTACAGGTATCTAATATTACTTCAAATGATAGCATTTCTCTTGAAATTGAAGCTGAAGCATGCCAAGAAGAAAAAGTCAAAGATAACGTGGGACTTGAGCTACCCTCCTTAAACTTGGCATCTCAAATTCCAATTGACGATCACAAAAACATATTGAGGGAGCAGGTAGCCAAAGAAAACGCAGATGCAGATGATGTTCAGGAAGATGAAAGAGCTTCTGGAGTAGTTTATGAATCCAAAGATCATTGTATTGAAGAACTGATCACATGCAAAATTAAAGAGGAAAATGAGAAATCCTCAGAAATAGGTGAATCTCCAGGTGCTGAAGCAGCAGCAAATGAAGCTGCTATTGACCAAAATCCCCCAAAAGTAATATCAGAAGAAGAGAAAGGAATTTCAGCAACAACTGAAAGAAGGGAAGAAAATATAAAGGGTGTGGAGTTTCGGGAAGATGATTTGAGAAAAACAGAAGACATGTCCTTGCAAAAGGATGATGATAGTGAGGAACGTGACATCTCCCAATTAGAGCTTCAACCCAATAAAGATATACAGAATCAGAGTCCAAACGAGGTACTAGAAGAAGAATGTGGAACTCCTGGTGAAACTAAAGAAGAAATCAAGGAAGGTCCAAAATTAGTATCCATGACTAATTCTCAAGGTTTTGAAGCACTAAAAGATGATGAGAGTACTTCAGGTCATACTGTCCCGGAAGAGAAATCAGAAGAGCAAAATCAGACACCGGCAGTGGCATTGCTTTCTAAGGAAAAGGATTGTGGGACTGAAATGATTATGGAGAACATTGAAGAGTACGTGCATGTCGAACTACCAGCTGATCCACATAATTATTCTCCACCAAAGATAACTGAAGATACCAGCAAGCTTGAAGTCTCGGGACTTTGGGCTAAACTCAACACAGGCATACAAAAGGATAGTCTGAATGAAGTCCAAGTAGAAGAAAGTAAGATCCCGGATGATGCCTCAAAATTACAGATTCCAGAATATGAAACAAGCAAAGAGACTTTTGAATCTATGCCAGAAGTTCATGGTTTCGAAGGCTTCATTGCATCAGAAGAAACTAAAATCAAAGAAAAGCATGTAGTGGTAGCAATAACTGATTTGGCAGAAGAAGAGAATCGGGGTGAGAAATTAATTGATTCCGCTGAAATCATGCATGATGGTGTAATAGAAGAAGGAACATCTAAAGGAACCTCCGATCTCAGGACTGAGTTAAGCAAAGAGGCAGTCAAGTTTGTTTCAGAAGTTCATGGACATGAAGTTCTAGCTGAATCAGAAGATACTGAAATCAAAGTAAAGCATCCGGAGGTAATAGCAACTGATATGGTCGCAGAGGAAAATTGGAGTGAAAGAACAATTGACGCAGCTGAAATCATACACGATAAACTCAAAAGTGAAGAGGTCAGTTAAAGAATAGTCATAACTTTTAGCTTCCTGTACATTTTTCTGTCATCACTTCTATCTCCTCGTGCATTATCTGTTTTTATCCTTTGCTTTGTTTTCGGCAAGTACTGATATATTTGATCATAGGTAACCAAGAGGGAAACCCAACAGATCATGGAGGAAAGGGAAGATGCCAAAAATGGTGACCCAGTAGACCTCAGTGAAGAAACAACTAAAGAGTGTCAGGAAGAGTATGAGCTGAAGGCTGAGGAAAGTCTAGGAGATAACGGAACACAAAAAGACATTCAAAATGAAGAGGTTGGACTATAAATACAGAAATTGCCTTTTCCTAACCTCTCTAATTACTATAAATTAACAAGTTTTTATCTTGCAAATAGTTATATAAGGAAGGTGAAAAGGCTGATGAAAATGAGAGAACTGAAAAGCAGATGGATACCGAAAGAATCATTGAGCACCTTCACCTAGCTGCTGCTGAAAATGAGACTGTAAAGGAGTCCGTTTTGGAAGAAGCAGGATCCGAGATGCACCTTGAAAATCAGATTTGTGGGACAACTTCTGGAAATGATGGCAGAACAGAAACTGCAAATGTAAAAGAAGAGGTGAGGCTGCGCTCAACCCCCTCCCCAAACATGCACAAACCATACACTGGAAGCCTAATAGCCTTCCAACTTAAAAGGGCAAAAAGAACATACTTTCATTGGAAACTCCAACTCATTCTAAGATTCACGCAGACAAGATCTACGTGTTCCATGAGATCTTGAAAATAATGATGCTTCTTACATCACATGTTTGGTGTTGATCCCAATCACTAAACCTAGCTTCAAGCTTTGGTGACAGCCAAAATCATTAACACCATAATAACTTCTTGAAAATGAAACAAGGATCAAGATAGCTTGGAATTATGTAATGAGCAAGAACATGCATTACTTCAATTATTTTTGGATCTACAAAGAAATTAAAGGACAAAAAAAAACCTCAAGAGTCTGTTTTTCAAAACTCTTAAGTTTTCCTTAACATTTCTCATTCTTTTGAAGAACAAATGAAGCATAAATATCTGAGTGGATTAAAATATATTGTATCCGGAATTTCAACAAACCATCTTTATGTTGTCTTATCAGGAAATGGATATGGAGATATCACAAAAAGAAGGCCCCTCGGATCTTGTTGAAGCCAGTGAAGCCACCCGAGACATTCATGAGGAAGAGGAAACCTCTAAAACCACCACTGAGCACATTGAAGAGCATGCTAAAGAAGTGGAAATAGAAGTTGATGAACTTCCTTCTGCAACAGTGATAGCAGAAAACACATGCTCGCAAAAAGAAGAGACTAAAGAGCAGGAAGTGTGTGGCTCGGGAGTTGAATGCAACATTGACATGCAGAAGAACGGTTCAAATGAATTCGATGAGGAAACAGGCAGAACAACAGATGAAGATTCAACAATGGAGCCTCAAGTATACGAAAACAAGATAAAAGATAAAGAATATCTACCAGAAAGTAACAAAATGACAGAAATAACAGAAACAGGATCATTTGATAAAAACTCCGATCTCAGGGCCGAGACAAGTGAAGAGACCTCCAAATCTGTGTCAGAAGTTCATGAACTCGAAGTTCTCGCTGAGTCAGAACATGCTGAAATAAAAAAAGAAAAGCACACAGAGGTTGCAGTGACTGATTTGGTGGCTGGGGAAAATCAGAATAAGAAAACAATTGATGCAACTGAAGTCGTGCATGATGAACTCACAAATGAAGAGGTAAGAAAGAGAATTAGACCAACTTTCAGCTTCTCATGATATTTTTTCTTTTCTCCTTTATTTTTCTTTTTCTGCAAGTATTGAAATTTGATAGCGGCTGGCCAAGCAGGACAAGCAACAGTTCAAGGAGGGAAAGGAAGATACCGAGAATTGTAAACCAATAAACCTTGGTGAAGAAACGACTAAAGAAAGCCACCAAATGTATGATCTGAAGGCCGAAAAAAGTCACGAAGATAAGATGGAAAATGAAATTCAGAATGAAGAGGTCAGTCAGATTATAAATACCCGAGCACTGATAAATTTTAGTTCTTACATAACCTCTCAGTTGATATAAAATTCAAGCTTCTGTTTTGGCATGGTCACATAATCTGACCTCCAAGACCTTTCCTGTTTTCATGGAAATGATCTTAAATGATACTTCAGATCTCACTTGTCATTATGGTACAATTCAAAGGTCCTATAAATACTTCTGTAACAAGAATGGCTAACCAGACCAGCTTGTGGTTGGGATGATGAACAAGTTTATGAATAATATGAGGACTGCATGCACTAATGAAATTTATAAACAGGTAAGCAACGAAGGTAGAGAATACCTTAAACAAACTGCTGTCGAGAATGGGACCATCAATGGGAGCCTGCCATATAAACTTTTCTTACAGAATTGAAAATCAGACCCCCCAAAAGAAAATATACAGTACTTTTTTAAAAGCTCCTACTCTTTCTGTGACTCGTGTAGGCATGATAAACTTTTTCAACGAGGAGTCATAATATTTCATAGATTCTCTTCTAGCAATCAGTTCAAGAAAAAGAAAGAAGCTTTAGCGTAGAAATGAAATTTTATGAACAGCAACAATACATGTGATTGTATCCCTGCTAGGATCTTGGAAAAGAAAAGAATAGAAAACATTAAGAAAATCATAATCTGCTTCTATGTGTTCTTGGTGTTTTCTTAGCATTTCTCATTCTTACCAGACATAGTTTCAAACTAATCAGCTTGATTTTATTTTCTGTTGTTATCAGGAATTTGGCGCAGAGATATCAGAAAAGGAAAGCCTCCACGATCCTGCAGAAACCAATGAAACCACACAAGACATTCATCAGGGAGAGAGAGACTCTGATTCAACGCCAGTCCCAGTAGAAGCAGAGACCCAAGAAACCACAGAGAGGAAGAAAGATGCTCCACAAGGGCTGCTGCAGGAGCCGATTGTTGAATCCACGCAGGGTGCTGAAGTAGGAGAATCAGAACCTGGAAAAGCTACAGGAATCGTTGATGCACAAGGATTCGAGCCCAGAGCAGAGATTGACGAGAAGAATGTAAGAGGAAATGATGAGAGTATGTCAGCAAATATCTCTTTATTTGACATGATGCAGAACTCCACTAGAGAATTGCAGGTGAAGGGAGACCTGACAGAAGAAAAAGAAAGCAACGAAGAAACAAGATTTGAAGGAGAGAAGACGAAATCAGACGAAGAAAAGGAAGATGAAGAGGAAGGAGAGGAACACAAAACGACAGACTCTCCAGTCATGGTAGAAGCATCCAGGGATACAGTAGACGTGAAGGTTGCCAGCAAAAAGCATCATAATATACTATCAGGTGTTGGATCAAAAGTGAAGCAATCGATCTCAAAGGTGAAGAAAGCCATCACAGGCAAGTCTTCTCATCCAAAACAACATTCACCAAAATGAGGCGCAGACAAAACATGGCATGGTTTGCTTTCGGAAATATGTTAAGGTTCAGGTGTGGGAGCTTGTGTATATAAACAGGAGTTCATGTTTGGGATTTTGGGAATGTTTATGTTGTGAGCTTTTGTACGATTCGAATGTTTGTAGTAAAAGTACATAAAAATCTCTTGTTTGAGAAAATTGGAATTCTTGATGTTTTGATGTTGCCGCGTATATGTTGTCTTTAAAATATTTGTTTCAGAATGTTTTAAAATAATATTTTTTTTATTTTTAAAATTATTTTTGATATAAAAATATAAAAAAATTAATATAAAAAACATCATAATAATCTAAAAATATTAAAAAAAATAACCTATAATCACACCTATAATAAACCTTTCACAGCCTCGTTTGAAATGGAAACGAAATATAAGTAGTTGTGCGCACAAATTCTTAGTGTTTATTTGGGAGTACTTGAAATTATTTTTTTATATATAAATATATTAAAATAATATATATATATATATATATATATATTTAAATCATTTTTGATATTATTACATGAAAATAATTTAAAAACATAAAAAAATTAATTTAAAATTAAAATAAAAAATTTCATTTTTTTTTCAAAAATATTTTTGAAACGCAATGTCAAACAAAATTTTAAACTAATGGAAGAAAACAAGTGTTATTGAGTTCTTGCAATTAGTATCTTCCATTTCTACAGTGATATTATGTGACATGATTGCACTGTATCATATCATGATATAGAATTAAATATTAATTTATTTCATATTTTGTAAAATGGTGTATTTTTGACAAATCTAATTTGAATTTTTAATTTATATTTGCTTTAATTATATTTTTAATTATTTTTAAATTTTTAACTTTGTGCAATTTTATCCCCACAACCCTGAATTTACATGTTTTTTTTTTTTGTTTCTAGTCTCAGATTTATAAGTTTTGATCCTCAGTTGACCACTAAACTTTTATTTTTTTAATTTTACCCTTGATTTCATCCAATTAACTCGGTAAAAATTAAATTAGATCTCCTAAAATTCCAATATTCTTAAGTAGGCCTAGATTAGGCTCTGAAACATATTTTTTCCACCAATTAAGCCCCTAATAAAATTAATTTGACCCATTTAAAATATAATTACATCCTTGCACCTAATTAAATTCTTCAATTTGACTCAAATTAATTCTTGATCATAATTAAACTTTAATTTATCCCATGATTAAATCAAATTGACCTATTAAAAATATAATTATGTCTTTATACATAATTTTTATGCAAAATTGTCCTATAATTTTTTTATTTTTACCTTCAATTTGTATTTTTCTTTATTATTAGGTATAATAGAGGTATAATCGGGCTCTCAAATCCGTCTAAAATTTCCAACTTGATTTTGCCTAGTTTTTAATAGGTCAAAGTTTATCTTGCAAAAAGTTTCTCTTTATATGAAAAATAGTATTTCACATATCCTAGTCATTAGTGTGATTATCTCTATTAATTCTTCTCTGACTCTGGCTCATGCTTTTTTATGGGGGAAAAAGCTAACACAAACAAGGTTAATGATTGCATAACCTTATAAAAGTGAGCACCATTCCTGGTTCCTATTAGGTGGGAGACTCTACTTTGTCATAAAGTTTTATATGTTCATCCCTTTAAAGTTTGTGTCACTATGCAAGCCAATTTAGATTATTATGATGAACTTATAAATTATAGAAAGCATATATAAATTCTAGAAAAGCATGTATAAAATGTCAAAAACATCCCAAAGCTTGTAACATAAAAGACTAATGTAGTATCATGACATTTGACCTAGCTCCATCTTTATATTTCACAATCTATACATTAAGCTTATATCCCATTTCAAAACTAGCATTTTAACTAAAAATAGGATAATTGAGTTTTTTTTGTTAAAATCCAGTGAGAAGATGAAAGCACAAAACTTTGTCTTTAGATTATCAACAAAATGCTAAGTATGAAAAAATCTACTAGAACCAATTGCGACTAAGGCAATAATTAGTGAAATCTACAACTACTTTTTATGAGAACCCCTACATGCACTCCTTAACATGACTATTCTCATTGAGAAACAAGTGATGGATAATCATATTTAAGTAAAAAATGTTTTACTAGACAAGAACACCTATTTTTTTTTAATAAAAAAATAGAATTTCCGTATTAACATCAATCTCTTACCAGGGCATCATCTAGAACGAGCACCATGAGACTCATTCCTAATTGCCTTACATTTTCTAAGCTTGCTACCATGTCTTTTACCACCATATATATTGAAGTGTTTTCCATTGAGGGAAATGATTTTGTATTGTATCCACTTCTAATAAAGAGGGGGCACAAACATAAGAAATTCAAACAAGTTATATCACTCTTGTTGTGACTATTGTCATGACATTGAAAATATCATGTCATGAAAAATAAAATATGTAACTATATATATAAAATTCTCACAATGCACTATTCTAGATTTCATGATTTTTAAAATCTCATATCCATCTTTTGAACTTTTTAAATGAAAACACTAACTTTATTAACCCTATAAAAAATATTCATAGCAAGATCTTCATGTTTCCATTAATTTTTTCATGAAAATCTATATGGTGAGATCTACATATCTCCATTGAATTCTTCAATTTGTCTAAATGTATTGCCATACAAAATATTGACAACAAGATCTTTATATCTCTATTAAAGTCTTTTAACTCTGTGAATTTTATTCATAAATGAAACCTGTTTAAATCTCTACATCTTCATGCAAATCTTCTTAGACAATATTTTTTTTAATCACATAACATTTTTAACTTTCTAAAATAAGCATATTCTGTACTAGTACGTGATAAAATTTTCTCCCTTACAATAAAAATTTTTGTATGAACAAAAACCATGAAATACAAACATTCATTTCTCATGAAGGCACGACCACAAAGACAGCCAAAAATGTGTTATTTTTAATATAAACATAGCCATAAAAAGGTAATGTTTATACAATAAGTATTTTTCTCTTTTATCTTTGTTAGTTTCTTTTAAATAAGATTGCTTAAGAGATTTTGAGATAAATCATGAGAAATGGTTGTGATTTTCAACCAACACCAATACCAAACCCTGTCTAGTCATTCTCCAACACACTTTATACACCTTTATTTGGTTCTTAGAAGCCATTTTCATATACATTTCCCCCCAAAAATAGCTTATTAGGTATAGTAAATATTATTAGGTAAATAACTTATTATACCAAAATAAAAATATCTCAAGATATCCTACGAGCAATAAGATGCTTACATAATGAACAATATTAAAATAATATTTACATGCAATTTGTTGAAGAATTTCAAAGATAAATGTTGTCAACTTATATTTCTGGAGAGACAATTCTTATGTTTAGAAAGCCAATAATATTAAATTCATGGGAATATCAAATGTCATGGTAAATTAGATTGAGTAAGAGTCTAGGAATTTAATTCTTTGAGGATGATGGGGATTTGAGATGTCAACGGCTTTGATGTTGTAATTTCCCAACTTAGATGTACTTAAAGTCATATTACATGTTTTTTTTTTTTCAACTAAATAAAAATATCACATTGATAACAATCATATTCTAAGAGAATATTTAAGATTTTGCATATCAAATACCTTTTTAGTATTGATTTCAAACCTTGAGGCAAGGTGGTAAATTGGAATTATTAAGATAACTAAGGTACATGATTTTTGGTTACTACTCTATAACACAATGGACAAGAATAGAGGAATAAAAAATATATTTGGTCAAAGAAATGGAACATAAACGTGAAAATAATTTTGTATTTGTGATGATTTTAAAGTGAATTTATGTACTTTCAAAACAAGAGTTGCAAAGAGTACATGTCTCTGAATATAATATTTTTTTTTATTCTTGGAGTATTATTGTAAAAATCTCTTAATCTCAAAATTATCTAACAAAAAAAAAATATAAGAATTTATTTATCATCATAGTCTTAAAACCTAACTCGGGGGTCGATCCTTAAAAAAGCCCAAGTTACCGATCAAGGCGTAGGTCACGAGTTTGGTGGACTCGAGTTAGTACAACAATAAAAATAATTGTTATCATAGTTTTATGATTCAATTTGGGGTTTGAACCCAAGCAAGTCCTGGGTCATGAATGGGGTTAACTCGGGGTAATGATAAAATTATTATTATCATAATTTTAAAACTCGATTCATAATTTGACTCGAGACAACACTCGAGTCATGTATTAAGAGGTTAAACCAAAGTCAACATAAAAATAAAAGTGATTATTATCATAGTTTAAAAAATTTACTCAAGGGTCAACTTAGGCAGCGAATCAGGAGGGTTAACCTGGTTTGACTCGAATGAATGTAAAGATAAAAATTGTTATTATTATAGTTATAAACCTTACTTGGGGGTTGACCAAGGCAAAACCCATGCTATAAGTCTGAAAGGTCAACATTGATTAACCCAGGTTAATATATAAATAAAAGTGATTATTATCATGATTTTTAAAACTAACTCGGGAGTCAATTTAAGACAAGGTCCCGAAAGGGTTAACCCGACTAACCCAAAAACAAATAATCAAAGCAACCTTGTTTAATGTTTTTTACATCAATGGTTTTTTAAAGTGTTTTATCCCAGGTTGACTTAAATTTTTAACCGGATCGAGTCGAGTCAATCCTTCCTTTATTTCACTGTTAAAATCCACAATAATCTGTGTTTAGGGACACAGTGAAACATCAACTTGTTTTATTTTTGGCTAAACTCTTAGGGTGCATCTGAGAGTCTGTTTCACTACCTTTTGTACACTTTTTTTTTTTTATGAATTATTATTTTATGTGTTTTAAAACTATTTTGACATAATAATATTAAAAATAAACTCTAAATAAATAAATAAAATATTATTTTAATATATTTTTAAATAAAAATATTTTAAAAATTAGTCTCTAACTTTTAAAAATATCCATAACTATCAACTCTAACCACTACATGTAGGGAAAAACCAAAATCATATGAAATAGATCGTTTAACTTTTAAGATTTAAGGATTTGCACCCTTAAACTATGAAGATTGTGGCACATCAAGGCTTTTAGTATCAATATTTTTGGACAAATTTAAACAAAAAATATAATGATCATACAAACTTCAAGATACAACGTTTTTTTTATAAAACTATATATTTTTTTTTTGTTTTAAATCATTTTAATATAATAGTATAAAAAATAAATCTAAAAAAAAAAAAAAATTACTTTGATATACTTTAAAAAATAAAAAAAAATTGTCACATAGTTGAGGGGGGTTATAACTATAAGCAGCGGTGAAAAGAGGGAAAAGAAAAATTTTGAGCTTCCCGCGTGGTTTTGAAACGACAACTCTCCCGCTCGCGCCAACCCAAACAGGTTTCGATAAAACAATTTCTTCAACAAAACACACCCTATTCAGACCCCCCCCTCTCCGAGCCTAATCTGTGAAGATTCTTGAAAAAATATTGGTTATTTGGTTGACTGTAAATGGAGAGGTGTAGCAAAACTAGATCATTGTTTCAAGACTCGAGATCAAGAGAGCTGGATGGTTGTAGAAAACGGCGCTTTATTACTCAAACGGGGTCCGATTTCACTGAAGCGGGGTCGGTGACGGTCGGACACAACGGCGAGGAAACGCCACCACTGGCTGTCTCTTTTTGCAAGACAAGTAAATATTCACATATTCTGGCGGTGTCGGACGAGGATGGCTATGTGAGCTTGTTTGATACTCGTACCAAGTTCCCTTCTGGTCAGTTAGTTTTTCTTTTTTCTTTTTCGTTATTGATTTCACGAATATTAATTAATTAATTTATAACGTGGTTTATTTATAGAGAAAACAAGAATCAGCGACTGGGTAGCTCACCAGAACGCTATCTTTGATGTTCGCTGGATCAAGGTAAGGCCAAATTTCACTTCATCTGTTTTATTATGATTTTCTAACTATTATAGATTGGGAAATTAGGGGTAAATCAGGGCCCCCTTTGTAATGTTAAAGAAGGAAAAGAGTTATGATGAGTTGTTGGATCGTGGGATTTTGTTTCAGGAAGATACCACCATACTCACAGCTTCAGGCGATCAAACTGTAAGTTTAGTATATTATTTTATTATATTTCCCATCACATCATGACGTTGGCTGGTTGCTGTTGTTTTTGCCGCTGTAGTATCTTCGATATTTGCCCGTGTTCTGTCCCTTTTATGGAGTATTGTGACTAACTCGCTTGTGTTTATCAGAATGTACTTGTATCTTACTGTAACTCCTAGCTGATGATGTGAATTTACCATCATGAAAATACTACCCAGTGGCAGCATAGTCAAAGAAATCACAGAGTTAAATTTTTTTTCACAGATAAAGGTATGGGATGCACAAGAGAAGAAATGTGCTGGAATATTGATGGGGCATACAGGAAGTGTTAAATCTGTGTCTCCCCATCCAACAAATTCTGGTACCTGTCTTGCATTGCCTTCTATAGACCAGAACGGCTAATTCCTTAATCCATTGTTATAAATTTATACTTTATGTTGCTCTACAGATCTTCTTATCTCGGCTTCCAGAGATGGGTCATTTGCTATCTGGGATTTGAGATGCAAGGCAACTTCCAAAACTAGATGCAGTGTAGCACATGTCACGTGAGTTCATTAAACCTTTTATTCATGTGGTCTGCCACTTTCTGATTTTGTCCTGTGCAGTTATTGTTGAATATAGGTTTTTCTTTGTTGCATTTTTGTTAATGAATCGCATTGTGATCGACGCTTTGTTCTTACCTCATCCAGTTCAACTGCCATGGTTCAAGGAGCTCATCTTTCTTCTCGAGCAAAGCGGGTCAGGCGTGGCAAGGTTTGTTTGCTTGTGCAAGTATCTTTTCAGTTTGAGTCCAAGTATCTTATTTGCTGTTAACACTATAGCTCTTTCAGGCTGCTTCAACGAGCATTACATCAGTTCTTTATCTTAAAGACGAGGTATCCATTGCCACGGCTGGAGCAGCAGACAGGTTAGTGAGAGCCATCAGCTGGATTTCAATAGTGAAAGTTTTGGTTCCTCGGAAGAAATAGTATTACACTGACCTTTATTTCAACTACTGGTCATGTTTCAGCGCTGTTAAATTCTGGGATACTAGAAATCTAAAGGTTCAGGTCACTCAGGCATCCCCTAATATCAAGTCATCAACCGAGAAGGTCAGTGCGGCCAAATGATGATATCTAACTGATATGCCCCATCTCGTCAGTATTCTATAGAGATAATATTCCACAATTCTAAATTTCAAGCTAACTTCAAATTTGTGATATGTTAACACCTATCAGCCCACGTTATATTTTATTATCCTTGTTTCAGGATAGAAGATTACATGGCATATCTAGTCTGTCCCAGGATTTAAATGGCGTGTTTCTTACAGCTTCATGCATGGACAATAGGTATTTTGCAGTTTTCTCTAACTACTTTTCCTTTCAAATAAATAATAGATGTACGCAGCGCATCCCTGAAAGTTGTATTTTTCTCTTTTTTCTTCAGAATATACTTGTATAATGTACTTCAGCTTGATAAGGGTCCCATGCGGTCATTTTCTGGATGTCGGATAGAATCATTCTATGTAAAGGTACGCGCCTTTTCTGATTCCTTCGGGAACCTAAAACACTGCTTCCTTTAGAGGCTCTTGCATCAAAGTCTCTGTTGCCAAATGATGCTTTGTAGTCATCCATGTTGATGTGAACTGTACAATTGCAGTCAGCAATCAGTCCTGACGCAGCTCACATACTCAGCGGCTCTAGTGATGGAAAAGCCTACATATGGCAGGTTTGATTCTTTCTTTGAGCTTTAGTGATGGAAATGCCTACATATGGAAACGCCTGTATAATTGTTTTGCTCGCTGAACCAGGTGAACAAGCCCGATGTGGATCCCATCACATTGAATACTCATGATGGAGAGGTTACAGCAGTAGATTGGTAATTTCCCCCCCAAAGCATACACTATTTTCATTAGCAGACTTCACATATTTACCAATCATTTCTCACTTCCGTTGCAGGTGTCCATCTGAGGTTGGGAAGATAGCAACTTCTTCAGATGATTATACAGTAAGCTAAACACTTCTAACAACGTCAATTGGTGTATCCTGGATTCCTTTCCATTTTCTTACCATGCTTTGTTGCTTCTTTCTATCCGTGCCGATTTCCATTATCTCATTTTCTCGGAGACTCTATTTGTCAGGTTCGCATCTGGAACATTAATAGCAGTTATTGTTCAAGCACACCAAAATCTCAACCTGCCATTCGAAGGAGGGTAATGGCAATCCCAAGAGAGGAATGTAGAGGACATTTGATGAACGATGAGCGAAGTGGTCCTACAAAGGTTCCTGACAAGCTGCTTCCTTCAGATGAAGTGTTCAATCAAAATAACCCACCCATTCCTATAACAATGCCTATAATTAGTACTCCTGAAGCCCATAAGAAAAAGTTTTCACCAGATTCTAAAGAAACTTTTGAGAAAACCCCTGAAGCAGCAATGAAGAGCCCCTCTTCTGTACTGAACCCTCCTTCTTCTTTGAAAAGAACTATCAGAGATTACTTTCTAGCAGCTTAATTTTCCAGGAAAGAGTAAATATTTCCTACACACTAACTATTCCTTGTGTGGCTGGTGCATCCGTTCTTTAAACATTTATGGTACGTTCTGTTTTCCTACTCTTATCTCTTTGCTTGCGCCTTCTTTGATAGAGATGCACCTTGCACACTTTAAAGCTGAGCTTGGCTGGGTTGGCTTTTCACTTTGCAGGGATGGATTTGAAACGTAAAGCAAGAAAAAGGAGGATGGTTTGGGCAACATCTGCCATCAATTTGTTCTGACCCTAGGTTTTTTCTTTTTCAAGTGTAGATCTTAGATTGCTTGTAGGACAAACATCAAATACGTATATACCTACACTGATTTTCTCTAGCATGTCCAGTGATGTAACTCTTTTGACAAACAGCAGACCCTCAGGGGTGGGATAGACACTGCATTCAACTGCCTGTATCCTTCCCTGTTTTGAAACAGCAATTTTTGGGTCTATTTTGATGTATTTTTAGCTGGAAAAAAAGTTTGAGAAAAATTTAAGCTCAGGTTTAACTACAAAAACAAACCCTACCAAATATGCCTCCAATAGTTATATCAAGTTATCTCGCACAGGTGTTCTTTTAACATGTCAGGACCATTTCAACTGTCGGTCATGAGAATCGTTTTCTTTAATTGAAAACTTGATTTTTGTTTTGATTATGCATGGAATGGATTCACGGAAACTTGATTTTAGTTGGGAATAAATATTTGCTAAGATCAAAATTATCTTATCCATACAAACATGATATCACTTATTCAAGGGAAGTAAACGAAAAAGATGCCATTGCACTCGACCGGAAAATTGTAACCAAATGGATAAAGTTGTATCTATAAAATATTTGATTATACACTAATCATAAAATGTGCTCATACACGGGCGGAGTGGAACAGGCAAGCTGACAGCCTTAAAAGTACAAGAATAGCTTAGTGCCATCTGCCACAACAGGAGTTTCAAGTTAGCTATTAGGGTACAAGAATAGCTTAGTGCCATCTGCCACAAGGGAACATACTTCTGTTCGAAGAAAACAATTCTTGTCAGTTGCTCTCCTGAAATATATAGAGCTCTTGTTTAGCTATGAAGTAACGACCAATCTCATTTCCAGGCTCCATGATAAACTGTTCCTTAAACGTGCCCATTCGCTTGCTAGGGATGTCAATTGAGAGATCCTTAAAATTTGGCAATCCCTCAACTTGCACACCATCTCCGCATATGAGAAATTGATTTCCAATTATAAAGGATCCTGAAACACGGATTGCAACTGCATCTTGACCATGAGCTCGGCACTGTAATTTTTCCACAACATGAACAAGTCTTTCATGAGGCCAGTCACCTGCTAATGTACTCCGTATGTTGGTCAAGGTTGCAAAAATGTCATTCGAACCGACAGATTGTTTCCCGGAGAAACTACAAAGTACAAGAAACATGTCTTAGATCACATGAATGTCAAGAACATATCAAGCTGACCTGCAATTCCAAAGTCAAATATGAAATAAAAGCTGAAAATATCAAGTTTCTGTCCAGCACCCTCTGTTTGCCATGTCTGTATATTCACTTTGACCTGATCAATGCTACTAATCATAAACATTTTTATTGAAAAAATGATATTTGACCACCAAACTCTAGTGGTTTTGATTGCTGAACTCCATTTCCAGAACAACAAAATTCCTCATTTCATGGAAAACACAGGAGACAATGCCATGGCATAATTCAGTACCTAAAAATCGAGTCTTCATTATAGAAGGCCTTTGCGTGCTGCCAAAGTTCTTCAGGCCCATCAAAAAGTAAGTAATAGTGTATTGTCAGCATCTGTTCATGTAAAACACATTAGTATACATAGAATTATCACCAGGGAAGCGCGCAGCTCCAGCTGCTTCAGGCTTTCATTTTTCCAACATGAGATGTATGCTTGACTTTTTACTCCAGACAAAAATGCGCAGAAGATCAAAACTAGAAATAAAAACACTTGAGTTCCAACTCCATCTTAAGATCAAATCAGAATATAGGGAATTCACAAATGCATCGGACAAGAACTCTCAACAAAGGTGAGGCAATACTGATTTTGATTTTGAAATGACAATTTTTTTAGTTCTATCACGTGCCAGGTCTATGCTGCTACGAATAATCATATAATCAATTTAAAACCATATTTTGCTGCATGAGTCATGCAAGATGCTCTTGGGTTGGTGTCTCCAAAATTGAATTTCTTACATTTCATTTCCACAGCCCACAAATTCAGCTTGTTAAAGGCATGAACATGTGTAAATGCACACATGCGGTACGCATGCACATGTGCACATTATTATCATGTTTTCTATGGATTGACATTCCAGGTTGCAATTGTGGCTAAGTGGAGCATAATTGAATAAGGTTCATATACATTGATCCAGACACATTCACACATGCTGTATATTGTATACTTACATCAGCCAAATCCTTCATCCTCTGAGTTGGATCAAACATGCTCTGGACAAATTCCGCTAGGTCAACATCAGTGTGCGCATACTTTGTAATAAATGGGTATGAAAGAAGCTGCACTCAGAAAAATAGAAAATAAACAAAGACAAGATTGAAGAACCATATACATTTACTGACCCCAGAATCTTGAGTTTCAAATAACTTTTGACATACTGATAAATAAATGGTCTTTTCCACAAACTTGAAATACTCAGAAGGTATTCTTATTTTTTCCCACAGGGTATATTCCTAAGTATATCTCCACAGGTTCAGTTACATGTCACAACCCCACCTGTCATTGTGTTTACCTGCTCTGCTGTTGGTCTAGTATCTGGATCCTTCTGCAGGCAAGCATCAATAAATGAGCAGAACTCTGGAGAAAAATTGTTTTTGGATGGTGATGGTGATGGGTCTTCCAAGATCTTCCACGAAGAATAATAATGTTAGTTGGAAATAACTAAAATGACATGCATGGAAGAAAATTTTGAAGGAAAAATAATTAGAAAAGAATGGTTTTAACATATCATTTTACCTGCAACATAAGATTGACAGGTCCTTTATTAGCTGTGTATGGAAATTCCCCTGTGCCGCACTCAAAGAGAGCAAGACCCAGGCTCCAAATATCAGCTGGATAAGAATAGTAATCATTCCGAATTCGCTCAGGTGACATGTATGTTACGGTTCCAACAAAAGTAGCACACTGGCATGACACATTGAAATCAGGAACAAGTAAGCAACAACTCTCAGACATTCAGAATATTTATCTGAACCAGTTCAAATTAACATTCACGAAAGGAAAAACTAAAAAACATGAAAGATATCACAGGTTAAGAAGCATCAGTCACAAACCATTGCCACAGAATTTTCTAGGCCAGCACTTATCCCAAAATCTGTTATTTTCGGTTCCCCTTTGAGATTCACTAGCAGATTTGCTGGTTTGATATCTCTGTGAACTAAATGCCTCACCCCATGCAAGTAACTTAGTCCCTTCAAGGAGGATATAAAATGAAAAAAGATATTAGTGAACATTGTACAGCAGTAATGAGATGAAACTAACACCAAACATAATTCCCTTACATTTAGAAGCTTTTGAAACATATGTGAAAGCACTGGTTCTGGTATTCTTTTCTGCAATCGTAAGATATCAGCCAGAGATCCTCCATCCATGTATTCTAAAGCTATGCTTATTTGCCCAGAATCAGGAGTATAAAATGCTCCATGGAATTCCACAAGACCTTCATAACAAGGTGCCTCGCAAAGCGTCCGTATTTCAGTAAGAAGCTGCTGTCTTTTCTCCTAACAAGCATGTTAAGATGATGCATAAGTTGAGTAAACCAAATGACACCTTTTAACTGTGGAATTTTAAAATGGAACACCCCCATCAATCATGTTTTTTCTGGCACTGCACACCACTACAGTATATGTCATATTCATGAAAGCTTGATTTAGAACTGTCAGTACAATAATAATAATAATAATAATAATAATAATAATAATAATAATAATAATAATAATAATAATAATAATAATAATAATAATAATAATAATAAAATAAAAAAAAGTTTAGAACTGTCATTATTGAAGAGAGGAAAAGATGCTTAGTTAATTTGGTTGTAGAGTATCTAAAGAAGTTGGAGCAAGAATGGTCCTAATGATGATATAATTGATTGTATGTCAATGTTGCTACAGCTATAGCAGTTCCATTCCAGTAGAATATCACCCTGTGTGGATGGGTAGATTTGTGGGTGAAAGGGAAAATAACAAAGAATGAACAATTTGCATTGTTTGAGAGCCTTTTTTGTGGGAAAATTATGGGAATCGGAGGGGATTAGACAGGATTGGAAGCTTTTCCCTGGTCCCCACCAAAAAGAAAAAAATCCCAACACCCTAAACTGGGGAGTTAATGACAGGAGGGAAAATGATTTATAATTTAGTCCCTTGTTCTTTCAAAGCCAACCTAGGTTCCCTAGAATGTTTGGTAAGATATAATATACATGCCTTTACCGCCACACACTCCTTTCTACCTTAAAAAAACAAGAGGAAGCTACCCCCCCCCCCCGCTTGCCCTCCCCTTCTATTTATTTACACTCTTTCCTTTCTCTTCTCCCAACAGAGCAGGTTGCATGTCAAGGGACACCTCCCAGTATCAGCATATAGAAACTGCATTCTTCTGATCGGATAACAAAACTATTAGGCAAATGTTCAAGCATGATATCTGCAGCATTCTACAGGATAATTTCCTTATACTTGAGCATACATTTTCACCAATGGGCATTATTTAGCAGAGCTTGAATTTTTCAAAGTGAATTGAAAACAGATAATAGCATGCCTACCCATCTGCCATCCATCCAAGCAAAAACTAAAGCATAAGAAGCAATAATCCGACTCCTTGCATCAAGACAATAATATAAATTATGCGCAAGAAGTTTGATGCTGACCTTTTCAAAAATATTAATTTTCTTCAAGGCAAGAATTCTGTGCATAGGAATATGGAGAGCTCTCTGAACAACACTGCTAGCACCACTGCCAATTGCTCCAAAAATCCTCATCTCATGAGAGGCACATCGATATGTCTTTTCGCTATGGTCCGTTTCATCTTCAGATGAAGAAGTGCATTTTTGCAATCCCAGCTCATTTATATTGTACACTCCATATGATCTGCTTAGTAAGTTTACAGTTCCACCGTCTGAAAGCTTCACAAACCCAACAGAATTTTAGCAAAAGGTCCTTCAACTAGAATGCTCAATTCTCTTTATATGGAAACCTCACCACATAAGAATCATTAGGGTCCAAGGTTGACCCTGACGAGAAGCCTTTTTCAGAATCAAACAGTGGTGTAAGCTTCTTTTTTAGCTCCTCCAACCCAGCCATGATAATTTATTATGATCCCAATAACAGAATCCTCAAGTCATCGATGCCTTCCCATTAGCTCTATCCATCCATGCACCGAAAAACTCATTGTTATTCTTTAAAGAAGCCAACACAATATTTTGACAAATTAAAGATTGAAACAAAATTCAGCAAAGACTCGTATTCCTCAAGTTCATCCTCTGATCTCTCCAATCTCAAACTTCATGATCGCATAGACAAATTACTTACTGATAATACATTGTTAAAAAAAAAAAAATAGCTGTCCTTACAGCATCCAGACAAGATTGTAGGCAAATATGGAAAGAACGCAGAGAGATTGAAAGAAAACCAATTTTATTCCATTACCATCAAAGCAAATTCATCATGACTGACGCTCTCACACTTCCCTAATTGAAGTTAAAATCAAGATTGGCCAGAAAGACACAAACTTTTGTTAAGGTTCAAGCAAGTACTTTGCTACAAATTGATTGATTCAAGCAAGATTATATGTCTAAGCAACACAAATCGCAAACTTCAAATACATACCCGGAAATATCATCAAACAGCCCCATGCAATAATAATCACGATCCATCTCAACGGTTCATGATCAATACAAGTCTACTTTGGAAAGTAATCAAAACCCAGAAAAGAAAGCATGTCAAAAATGCGAAAAAAGACCCAGATCAGAATAAAGAGAACACTGCTTCAATTTCACAGGTAATTTATGATTATCGCAAGGAAAAAATAAAACATCAAGAGTTAAATTATACTTGAAGTGCACAGACTGAATCCATCTTATTACAACACTCTGAATGAATTTGCGTTTGTTAGTTGCTTCAGAGCTGAAGATTGACGACAGCACCGCATCAGCTTCTCGCCAACCAACGTTGCCCTTGTTGGAAGTCAAACAAGCCCATGAAACATTCGGGTCTCTTGTTTGGATTAACATTAAACTGGGCTTTGAAACATTAACATCAATCAACGGGCTTTCACAGTAGCATCTTGTTCCCATATTATTATTATTATTATTATTATTATTATTATTATTATTATTATTATTATTATTCAAGCTGCAAATTATTTTGAATTAGACTTCAAAAATTCTTTTGTTTTTATCATAGGTTTCTCTTTTAAGATTTCATATTTACATGTACCCTAGTGCCGAAAATTATGAAATTAGCCTTCTGATACGAACATTTTACATATAAAAACTTTGATTTTTTGTAAAAAATAAAATTAAAAGCATTATATACTAAATTTGACAATACTAATAATTGATAGTCTCTCCACCGTATTTACTATTACGTCCAAGCCAAAGGAATGTGACCGGGAAACAGCCAGCAAAAGCACGTTTCCACCGCATGGGTGCCTAGAGTTTTGGCTTGCCTCTGCACAAGATCACCATGTTAGAGCAAGATCTATGGTAAAAGTATTTTAGAGAGTTAAATCTTTAAAATAATTTTGTAAATAGTATAAATATAATTTTTTTATTTATATATATTCCAATGATAAAAACTATTTAGAAAACAATGTGTGTTGGTTTGATTTTTATGATAACATGTATTTTCTACATTGATTAGATCTTTAAACGACTTTACCCTGGTGTTTTTTTTTTTCTCTAAACTATCCAATGTGTGTTGGTTTTTTTATATGTTTATTCTATGTACCTTATTTCATGCATTTCTCTAAATATGTAAAAGAAGTCTTTTCTTGATCTTTAGGATTAATAACAATACGATCATATATATTATATCTATCAAGAAAACAATAGAAAGACTTACTTGATAGACATTCAAGCATTTGATCCATGAATGATAATGTGAAATGATTTTTGTGTGTAGCAGGATTGAGCTTTCGATAATCAACACACATTATTTGACAACCTGAAATACAAGTAGGAATCAATTCATCATGTTCTTTACCATTATAAATCCTGTCATTTTAGGCATCACATAGATTGACGCCACCCATTTATTGTCCGTGATGGGGTAAACGACTCCTACACTAATAGTTTTAAAATTTCATCTTTATCTACCTTTTTTTAAGTCCTGTCATTTTAGGCACCACATAGATTTACGCCACCCACTTATTGTCCGTGATGGGGTAAATTACTTCTACACTAATAGTTTCAAAATTTCATCTTTCACTACCTTTTTATAGGCATATTCAACCTTATTTGCATTTCTCTTATTAGTTCGGCATTGTTATCTAACAGTATATGATGCATGTGTCAAGGATAATAATATTGTAGCCCTCAAAAGAATATTGAGTTTCATTTTCTTGAAAACCTCTAAAATCTCCTTCTTTTTATCCTCTTTCTTAGGTCTAGAAGAATTTAAAGGAAAATGAGAGATTATCTTGAAGTTGAGATTCGTTGAGTTAGGACTACCTTTAAAGTATTTATGTCTGTTTTGGTTGGTGAAGGTGTAGAATATTTCTTATTTATGTGCAATTATGTTTTATATGTTTTTCTCCCTCCATCTCAATTTGTTTCAATGTTTTCCCTTTAAGTTTTATTCCACTTTTCAGCGTGATTGCATTAACATTCTCTTTTAGATTTAATGCTTAAGAGGATAATTTCCCACTGACTTGTGCTTTCAATTTCCCTACACTTGAAACTACTTTCCCTATTTAATTCTCTAAGTTATGAATACTTGACCTTGTTTTCTTTTGAAAACATATGAAATTCTGTTGCTAAGTTAATGCCTTAAAATTTAAAGTGTTTTTCATCTCACGAAGATCATCACTCAACAACCCTATAAAAATGATATTTGTAAGTGCAAGATGTTGTGTTGCTTGATAATTCTATTGGGGTTGAAATTCATAAGGGTGGAACTATTAGCCTTGATTGCCTTGTTGTGGTAAGTTCTCATAGTGTAAGTTCAGGTGACATCTGTATTCCAGATTGTACGTGATAGAAAATGGATCATATTTATACTGAGGTTGACCATTGAATGCTTTCCATCAACTGTATTAACTTGACCTTGTGACAAACATATGCTATAAACTTTCACATGTTGTACATTTCCACAATCTAAAAAACACATAAGAGAAGTCAAATCATTAACTTTATTCTCATGGTTAGAAATACTTACCTTGTTTGTTTGTTTGGGAAGTATCCACACATGCCAAATTATCTTTAGTTGGTAGCCATATTTGAGATCAATTGACATGAAATCTCATGCATTCTATCCACTAATGCTCCTCCACTTGCAACATCAATGACACTTTGGTTAATATACATCAATCCTTTATAAATGTGTTTTATGAATAGCTGATCGGGTGATGATAAGAACATTGCATGCATAGCTACTTTAAATCTTTCCTAATATTTAGAGTGTTTTCTCATGAGATTATCGAATCTCACAAATCTTTTTTCTTGTATTAAAAACATTAAAGGCTGAAAAATACTTCTAAAGAAAAATCTTCTTCATGTCATTCCATGTTTTTATTGAACTAGGAAAGATGTAGAAAAACCATGTCTTTGCTGCCTTTTTTTAAAAAAAAAATAATATAGAGGAAGCAAGAAGTTAATCCCACAAAAAAGGTCTGGTCCAAATATTTATTAGGAGAGGGGTCTAGATTATTTAAGCCATGCTATGACAGACAAAATAAGTTAATCAACAAAATCAAATAAAAACTAAAACTTATAAGAGAGAAAAACCTTGGTCTCAAATAAACATCCACCTATAAAAATAAAAACTAATCATTGAAATGGTATATCAAATTAACGAATTCATTGTATATCTAACTTGAATTATTAAACAACCATAATATCCATGCTAATAATTTAATATAATAACAACATTAACAACTAGATAGGTTGATAAATCTAGACAACAAAACTATTTGTAATTTTATGTTTGATTTATTTGAATGTTAGATTAAGAACATGGATCTACTATAATTATTAAACTTAGTCTCTTTCCAAGTTCAATATCACAACTCTAGTTTTAATAACAAACTTAACAATAGATAATTAGAATAATATTAGAGTTTCACTTTAATAATCAAACTAAACAATCATAAAAAATAGAATAAGAAAACATTCACATTCATCATATAAAATGATAGATCTTATAATTCTTGAACTTCAAAAGGTTGTTGTATCCTTTCAACCAAGAAAAATAATTTAGCCTTGCATGAAACTAATTAAAAAGACTAAAAAATTAGAGAGGAAGGAAGAGGAGAATATAGAGAGATGAAAAATTGATCTTTATCTCCCTTTCACATATTTTCTTTTTTCTATTTTGAAGCCTATAAAATAGCCTAAAAGTTCTTTTAAAATAAAAAATATTATCTTTTTTAATATCTAATTACCACATGAAATTCCTAAATAATAAAATAGAATCCTAATAAAACAGGAAAAGTAGTGTCCTTAGTTACAACTCATGCTCCAAGGTCAGGAATTTCTAAAATTAAATCATATCACATGCAAAAAATATTCCAGTACAAGTTCAATAATTGAAGGCCCAATTTCAACCTTGATGTTTTGAGTATCTCTCAAAATTCAAAACATGAAAGTTATAGAATTGTCTCTAGGGTTATATAGCCTTTTGTGTGGCTGTTGATTTGATAAATAATCTCCTTTATCGATCTTCATAAACTATTGATTGATTATTGATATCTTGATTAATATATTAAATATATTTTTTGTTTTTTTCCCTTTTAATGAGAAGAAACTTTATTTATTCATGAGTGGAGCTAGATAACATCATCACAAATTAACATAATGTAAGGTCCTGAAGTTGGCTTTAACATGTTAAGAAGATGAAAAAGGTGATGCTAACAATCAAACTAGATAAAAACACAAAAAAATGATAAAGGAAGTAAAGGAAATAGTGTATATAAAAGCTAAGAAAAAAAGCAATAAATAATAATAAAGATAAATTTCAGAAAAAAATGATAATGAAACTTATAGGTGGAGTTGGTCATTGTTTAATAAAGGTTACTGTTTTCTTCTGCAATGGATTTTTCATTGCTAATTTATCTGCAACCACAAATTTGCATCAGATAGTTTCTGATACAAATTCCGTTGCTAATATTTGTTAGCAACGAATTCTTTTGAAAATAGCAACGGGTTTAACCTTTGTTTTTTGTAGTGTTCAAACATCAAATTTAATAATATATAGTTAAAGAAAGGCACAAACCAAGTTCGTATTTGACAATCAAATTTAATAATATGTATATAAAGCTTAAAAAAAGAAAAAAAAACACACACCAAGAAACATTAATTTGGTTACTCAGTAGTGAACTGGAAAATGCCCGGATAGAGCCCTAATCTTGGAGAGGCAAAGAGATAGATACCTTGTGGTCACCCACTCACTCATGAAATAATATTATCTTTTAGAAGCTAAATGCAATAGAAATATGAAGTTACATTATTTTTCATCTCATTATGAAATAATTGCATCTCTAATGATTAGGCCCATGCTTCACGACTTAAAAATACTCCTCTTTTATCTCTTTCCCAATCTTTCATCGATGGGCCAAGCACAAACTTAATCAAAATATTGGCCATTTGAAAAAAAAAAAAATTATAAAATAGCTAAATAGAACATATAAATCCAAATAAAAATATCAATCATAGATTTAGTATAAGCAAGACCCAATCTTGCTGAGGTTGTGATTTGAGCATCGAAGATATAGTAGGTAAAGCATCTCCATGTTTCTTTTCTCAGTGACTTTTAAGCTACCATGGCATCAAATGATTAAGAAATGGAGAGGGTGGACATCGTTTTATTTAGCTTTCTCTTAAAATAAAATAAAAAATGAAAAGTGTGGGCATATTTGTTCTCATGCACGCGTCTGTATATGATATTAGACTACAAAAGTAGATTCATGTACCTCATATATAATGGGAAAATGTTTATCATTACACTAGCAAGTATTCTCTCTTATGATGCAGCCGACATGCACGCACGCACGCACGCTTCATTTTATTTCTTTTGAAAATTAATAAAATTATAATGATGAAGTCCCATTTTCTTAAAACATTCAGTCGAATATATATATAGTACCTTGCTGATTGGCTATGCCCTAAAAGCAAGTCAAATCAAGTAATGAAACTGTAAATCAGTTCTATAAATCCCCAGCCACCCTTTATCTTACCTATGAGCCGCTCATTCATCGTGTATAAGATATCTTCAACATCAATGAAAACATTCTCAAAAAAATAAAAATAAAACTAAAAATAAAAATAATTTATAGCAGCATGTAATATGTTTTATCTTTGGTGTATTTGCACTAGGAAGATACAATGCCCACTCCTATTTATAATGTATACAATCACGTTCCAAATATCTGCTAAATCCACAGTTTAGGGTTTGGGAAATTCTAAAATCAAGAAAGGTGAAATTACAATAAGTTTTAGGTGGTTAATACGTACACTTTGTATTTCCTCTATACATGATTTTAAAACTATAATATTTGCTCTTAATTATTGTTTTCACAATCGGGAGATGGAAGCAAAATTTTGATTGTTTGACTTTTCAAAGTTGTCAAAAAACATTTCATATAACCCTGACGACTAGACCAGTGGGTCAAAGAGGTTTACTGTTTATATCTATATCTATCTATCTATCTATCTATCTATTTATATAATTAAATCAATCTTTGTAATAATTTATTATTTGAATGCACCAACTTAATATAAACAATATATATGCAAAATGGTGTATTTTTTCTTTGGTTTTATCACTCGGTATTTTCAATATCTAGTTGATTATAAATTAAGCCTTGTATTTTTTTTTGTTTTTTTTATGAAATCATTCACGTCTCGTAACATGGACTAGTCCCAACATGCCTGAGAAAAAAAAAAAACTTTTCTAGCCCATGTTTTTTTAAATAAAAGGGTCGAACAATATGCCAATCATTATTTTTTTAGATTTTTTGTGTATCATCCAAAATGTTAATCTTATATAAATAAGTAAGCTTAGTAGAGGTAGATTGGCGTAGATAAGAGGAAGGGGGAAGATGGAAAGGGGAAGAAGAAGTATGAAGAGAAGAGGAAACACCTTAAAAAACTATTTCATAGCCTAAAAAAATCTCACGAGACAACTAAAAAAACAAAATCAGCCTTGACTCAAACATTCCTACAGACAGATATGTCTTCTCGGGCAAGAAGAAGGAAAAACCTCTATGTGAAACTACTCTCATGAAATGAAATTTATTAAAACCGGTTTCAATAATTTTTGTATCTGAAATCTTCATCAATTGTAACTTCTCTCTCTTATAAAAAAAACTGAAAAATAAGAAAAATAAAATTTAGTACTAAACTAGTATTTCTGAAAAGTGAAGCGACTAATCACCTATAAACTAAAAAATATGGGGGGATTAAAATAAGCTTTTCAAACAAAATTTAAAGCCTCCACCAATTTTATCCATCATTTTCAATTTGGTCCACCTACTTTAAACCCAACCCTTTAATAAAAATAATAATTGGGTGCTAATTTGGATTAAAAAAGGCGCAATAGTGCACAAAATAAATTGAAGGACCAAACTCAAAATTTATATAAAAAATACTATTTTATTTATAATGATTTGTGAAAGAATGAACAATAAAAAAAGATATGTTACAATGGTTTCTCCAGGAGGCTTAGATTATTTTCATAAATACAAAAACTGATCAAAAGAGATTCCTCACCTTTCGTTTTATAAGCCTTTCAGGTTGGGAGGTGAGATAGCACTTTCATTTCTCAGGCCTTTCTGAACCCGGTCATATAATGAATGAACAATGGTCATGTGTGATTGTACTGTTAAAGAGTAATATAAATTATATTATAGAACTTTATTTTTTAGTTTAAGCTTTTAGGTGAGATGATTCTTTAACATGGTATCAAATCTTTGTTGATCAAGCGGTCACGAGTTCGAATCTCACCATCCCTATTCTATTTAATAAAAATCAAGCACAAGGTAGTGTGGGCCTGTGCAAGTTCAAGTCCAAAGAACTTTCACTTAAGGGTGTGTGTTATAGAGTAATAAAAATTATATTATAAAATCTCACCTTTCAGCTTAACCTTTTAGATAAGATGTTTCTTTAATAGTAATAAAGGCTTGTTCTAAAATCATCAATATTATAACTTAGATAATTTACTCGGTGGAAAAAGCTTAGATTGATTACATAAAAAAACAAAATCGTGGATAAATGATAAATTTGTATGAACATAAAGTTCTTTATTTAGGTGCAAATTACTACAAGCAAAGCAACTTGGTAGCCGGAGATCACGAAATAAATAAACAATGCATGAACCCAATATTACTAGGTCCATGATACTTTGGATTTTACAGTGAAAATCATAAGTAAGGCCTTGTAACAAATAATTTCTTCGAGCTTAAACATCACCGTACATACAAATTTGAAATTTGGTGGGCTCTAACTGCTTAAATTTCTCAAAGTTCTGCTACCAAAGATTGTATCCCGTCAGAGTTTGTCTCCAAATCGCATCTTAGACTTGCGTCCGGCAATAATTGAGCACATGCAAGTTGTCAAATTGTCAGCAAATAAAGGGAAAAGATAAGGTAAAGAGCAGGCTGAGAAGAGAAAATATGAGAGAGAGAAATATTTCTGCTAAATTTGTCGAGGACCACAAAGATGGAACCTAGCTAGCTTCTGTCAGCAGCCTGATAAACTGAATCCAATAATAGAGAGTGCAACAGTATGTATGTATCTCAGACCTTCATCATCTTCGTATAGTTGAACTCAATAATAGAACCTATATAACAGAGCTACAAATTTTGTTGAAAAAGATTGATTAGGTTATAGTGATTGTACGTGGGATCGTAGTCTCATACCATTTTGTTTCTTGGAAAATGGTATATAAACAAAAAGTTTTATACTTAGTTTTTTGAGGTATCAATCTATCTGTTAAAAAATCATCTCACTTAAAATCTTAAGCTGTTAGGTGAGACCCTATAATATAATTTATATTATTCTCTAATACATCCCTTCAAGTGAAAGCCTTTTGAGCTTGAAACTTGTACAGACCTACACTATCTTGTGTTTGATTTTTATCAAATAGAATAGGAGTGGTGAGATTCGAACTCGTGACCGCTGAGTCAACAAGACTCTGATATCATGTTAAAAAAACCATCTCACCTAAAAACTCAAGTTTTTAAGTGAGATCCCAGAATATAATTTATATTAATCTCTAAAACTATCAAGTGTGAGTCTCATGAATTCAATCTATTGGCCTTTTAATGCCCCAAAAGCAAGCTCTCTCTCTCTCTCTCTCTCTCTCTCTCTCTCTCTCTCTCTCTCTCTCTCTCTCTCTCTCTCTCTCTTTCTCTCTCTCTCTCTCTATATATATATATATATTATCAAAAACATAATTGGCGTCCCGAATTTACTGTGCGTTACACTGTGCACTGTCTCACAATCCACTGTGGATTGTGGCAGTGCACAGGCGAAATTAGCCTTGGTGCTCCGGCATTGTGTGTATATTTTATGGGGGTATTTTCGGTTTTTGGCTTTTTTTTAATAGCCGCAATGTGCACAGTGGATTGACGTCTCTGACCCCCGAAAACGACAAAATAGCGCACAGGACACAGGGGCTCCGTCGGTTTTACACATTTTTTTGCACAGTGCACTGACGGAAAAAACCCCCGAAAAAGACAAAAAATTGCACAGTAAACAGGGGCTGCAGCGTCTTTTCCCCCCCGGTATTTTCGTAAATACCAGTGGGGACCAGGGTTCTTTGGGTCATTGGCCAAGGGGACAGCTGGCGCGTCGCCTGGCCGCGCCAGCGGCGTTCCAGGCGAACGCGCCCTTGAGGCGGCGCGTGCGGCGTCTTCCCGGCGTCCGAAATGCACTTCCGTCGTGCCAGAAGATGCGCCTGCCGGTCCTCTATCGTCCGTCGTGGCGCGTTCCGGTCATACATGTCCGGTTAATCGGCGGCGGACGTTTACTTGCCGGCTGCCGCGTTTCTCTCTCCTTCCGCCGCAAACTCTGCTTCGGTCCCCGATGTTTTTACAACGTTTAGTTTGGTCCCTCATGTTTTGATTTCTGATTTCTTTTCTGTTCCTTTAATTTATTCGGTACATATGTTTGAATTTCTTTTAATTTGGTCATTTAATTAAAATTAGTCATATATACAACTTTTCATTTCAGTCCCTCTTCTTCTAATTTTTTTGTAACATTGCACAGCAATTAAACTTATTATTTCATGATTTATTTTGGTCCCAAGATTTGTTTTCTTTTCAATTGTATCCTTCAATTGGAGTTAATCATATATTTTATTTTTCATTGTGGTCCTTATTCTTTTTATTTTGTTATTTTATATTGATTCATTTGTTTTTTTTTTATTCTTGGATAATATTTATTTTATATTATTGATAATAATATTAATAATAATAATAATTATAATTATAATTATAATAACAATAATTTAATTGTTTTTCTTTCTTACTCATTTGTTAATGTTTTTTTTTCCTCTGGATAATTTAATAATTTTTATTGTTTTGACAGTAATAGCAATGATAATTTTTTTTTATAATTTTTTTTATCTTTGTTAAGAGTTTCTTGGATATTTTTAGTATTTCATTTATTTTTGTTTCTTTCATTACTGAAATAATAATAATAATAATAATAATAATAATAATAATAATAATAATAATAATAATAATAATGATTAAAATAATAATAATAATAATAATAATTAAAATAATAATAATAATAATAATAATAATAATAATTTAATTATTTCTTTTACTTACTCTTTTGTTAATGTTTGTAAGTGTTTTTTTTCAGGATAATTTAAAAATTTTTATTGTTCTAATAGTAAAAGCAATGATAATTTTAGATTTTAAGACTTTGATTTTGCTGTTGTTATGATAAGCTGTGTTCAACTACTTTATTATATTAAATTTTACATATATAAATATTGTTTTTTTATTTTGATCCGGCAAATCCTATAAAAATTGTTCGCTCAACCCGCAACGTAGACCATATATTTTTTTAAATTTTCAGATTAGATGATTTTTTTCAGCTAATAATTTGTATTTTTGTTTGATCATCAATTATAATTTTGAATTGTTTTTCTTGCTTACTCTTTTGTTAATGTTTCTGAAGATTTCTTCCTCGGGATAATTTGATAATTTTTATTGTTTTTGCAATGATAACAACAATAGTTTTTGTTTTTCTTTAATTCTTTTGTTTAATCTTTTGTTGAAATTTTTAGGATTTTTTTTCTCTTCTATTTTTTCCCTTTCATTATTAACACAAAAATATAATAAATAATAATAATAATAATAATAATAATAATAATAATAATAATAATAATAATAATAATAACAATTTAATTATTTTTCGTACTTACTGTTTTGTTCATGTTTTTGAGGATTTTTTTCCCTCGGAACAATTTTATAGTTTTTATTGTGTTGAAAGTGATAACAATGATAATTTTGAGTTTTTATTGTATTTTTTGTTTTATATTTTTTTTTAACAATTTCTTTAATCTTTCATTCATTCATTTATTCTTTCGTAATAATAATAATAATAATAATAATATTTTTATTGTTTTTCTTACTTCCTATGTTGTTCATATTTTTTATTTCTTTCCGTCGGTATAATTTAACAATTTTTATTGTATTTATACTAACGACAATAATAATTTTAGATGTTAACGACAATAACAATTTTTTATTTCTTTTATTTACTTATATCATATAAATTTATCGTTGTGGATTTAATTATGTTAAATTATATACACAAGAATACCCGCGGCAACGCGCGGGGGAATTTGCTAGTTTGCCGCGGGGGAATTTGCTAGTGTATATATATATATATATATATATATATATATATATATATATATATATAGCTTTTAAAGCTGATCAGCTGCTCTTAGGGTTTTATAACCCGACTTCTTGGATTTCTTGGATTTCTTTTGTTTGTTTGTTTGTGGATCAAGCTCTTAGGGTACAAATTCGAAGAGCAAAGTGGCCAAATAGCAGTATGGTTACGTGGATATATAAGTATATATACTACCTTCCGAGGCTAGCTTAACCTGAAACTAGCAAGTTCCAAGGGTGGATACATGATTTATAGTAAACTTGAACAAAGAAAAAAATTAAAAAAAAATCCTTAAAGGTAATACATAATTTGTGGGGGAAAATCTTCACATGAAGTGTGTCGAAACTGGATTATGTAAAATTTTCAAAGTTTTGTGTGCAATGGAATAACCTGATTCCACCCTGGAAAATGAATATGGGATATTAATGTAATCTGATTCATTAATTAGAATTAAAGAAAAATTACATGAACTATAAGGCAAAGTAATGCTAATTTACGTTCAAATAAAATATTTCTCTGCCCAATGTTGAGTTTGAAAAATATTATCTATACAATACATGAGGAATATAGTTTTTTTCTTATATATACAAGCCCTTTTTAGCAATGTAAGAACATATATGTTATTACATTTTCTTATTTAGTTAGTGACATAACTTTTTTTTTATATATATAAATCTAATATAGAGTTTTGTTTTTTTTGAGTTAACAATATAATTCATTTATGATTATTTTTAATTTTAATGAAATAAAACTAAGATTTGTTTAATTATATTATCACAACTATAAAATATTATCATGCTTATTATAAATTATAGATTTGATTTTTGATTTTTTATAAAATAGTTATAATTTTGATGTGTTTCTTAACTTTGTTTTTTCTATTAAAATACTGTCTTCGTTTTCTATAAATGAACACGACTTTTATTTTTTCATTTAAAAATAAAAACTAGAAAAAAGTAAAAAATAAAACTTATTAAAATACAATAATTTTCCATTGAAAAACTGAAATAAAGTTTTTTCGATTTTCTATCTTTTTAAGTTGGAAAACATATTTTTCAGTTTCTTTCATAATTTTTTATTGTTTTATATAAAAACTAAAATAATAAATAATACAATATTATTATTTCATATATTAGAATTTTTATAAATTAATAATATTAACTCTTTATATTTTATATTTGGTTAGTGTCATAAATTTATTTATTTATTTTATTAAAACTCTAATATTAAGCATTTAATTTTTTTAGTTAATAATTATAAATTCTCATTATAAGTTTTAATTTCAATGAAAGAAAATTATTATTTTATAATTTTATTATCACAAATACCAGTATTAAGATGATTATTGAAAATTATGGTTTTAATTTTTGAAGTAAAATAATTATAATCTTGAAATATTTTTTATGTTCATTTCTTCTATTATTTCTAAGGTAACTAAAAAAAATAATTACTTTTATTTTAAAAAATAAAAAAAAATAGAGATAAAAACTAAAACCTATTTTTCCTAAGTAAATGCAAGAATTTTTATTAACTGTCTTTCCTCTCATTTTGGAAGCTAGCTTAATGTCCTTCGCTCTATTTATGTTTTTGATAAGCCAGAGACACCATATTCATTAATATTATTAAAACTTATTTTTTTACTTTAATTTTTTAAACAAAAAAAAGAAGTTATAAAAGGAAATGTCTGTTTATAAGCGTTCTCCATTTCTTCGAGATTTAGTCATTTGCTAAAAAAAATTATATTTTGACATATTTACTTATTTATTTTGATTTTGAATATGAGGAGAAAAAGAGAAACATTTTAAAAAAGAAATCAGGGTGCGAGCAAAAAAATAGAAAAGGAAAAGTGGTGAGTGAGAGAGGTGAGTGAAAAATTGACACATTGAAAAGAAAAAAAAGTAGAAAATTTAAAAGAAAAAAAAGAGAGAAAATAAATAAAACTGAGGGCTACAATATTATTTTCTAATTTATACATATTTTCATCTTTTTTTCTTCTATATCTCTATTCTAATTAATGACATAGTACTTAACCAAAATTTCTCTATTTTTCCTTTTAAATGGAACACCACATAATAAATATCTAAGTTATAAAGTAGAAAACAACACACACACAAAAAAAAAAAAAAAAATCACCCCTTTTCCCTTTTTATTTTTTTTCTCCCTTTGTCTCTCCATAAACCCACCCCACGCTATAGATATAAGACCAACCTCAACGGAAGCAAAAACTACATCGACCATCCTTCTTACCTTACTAAAATATAAATTAAAGGAATAGTTAATCCATGAGGGATAAATATTGTTGTAGTAGATACAAATTATTATAAATTATAATAGTGTAATTGCCATTTTACTTCTTAGTGTGTTAAGATAAATTTTGGATTGGGGGGTATTTTTGACTTTTCCATTAGACTGGTTGACATTCACTGGTTGCTTAGGGGTATTTGTGTCTTTTCGAGGTATTTTTGATTTTTTACGCTGTTGTAAACAATAAATTAACCATATTATCCTCAAATAAGATAAAAATCAAGAGTAACCGGTGGGGGTGACTATGATATTTAAAATATTTATAAATAGAAAAACTACATCTATACCCTCCGAAAACAAAATCCAGGCGTTGGCTACAGTTTTTTCTACAGAAAACTGCAAACAGGCCGACGATTTCCTTTCTTATGCACACTTCAAGCAACTCGTGCAACATCTTGCGGTGGTTAAAAATTTCTATCCAGCGTCGCACCGGATATGATGTCATTTCCTTTTTCACATGGTGCTGTGTGTTGTCTCAGGATGTCTGGAAAAATAACGATGCTTGGTTAATCGTCTGTGTCCTGTTTTCTCTCTCATGTAGCTGCAAAATACAAGTTGATCCTCTTTATTTATGGTGGTTTCATTTTAGTTCTTGGTCTTTTTATTGTTTTTTTCGTCATGATTTTTGTTATAAAAGTTTTGGTTTGTTTCAATTTCATCTTTCAATTGAAATTAATCAGAAATTTAATGCATCGTTTTGACCTTTATTTTTTTGATTTTTTTGTTTTTCATTCCTGTTATTTTTTTTGGTATTTAGGTTTTAATTGTTTCAATTTTGTTCTTCAATTAAAATTGTCCATATATTGAGTTATTCATTTTGGCCCTCATTCTTTTAATTCTTTCAATTATTTACATTTTTTATATATTAATTTATTATGGTTAAGGTGTTGAAAATAATTATAGAGATTATTTTTACAGTATTTTTTATCCTTTGATTGAAATTGACCATATATTGTTTTATTCATTTCGGCCTTTAATCTCTTTATTCTCTTTATTCTTCCAATTTTTTTTATATATATTATTTTTATTTTGGATAAGGTGTTGAAAATAATGATGACGATTATTTTTACAAAAAGTTTTGCTGAAAAATATGTTCGGCTAATTATATATTTTGATATTTGTTTCATATTAACACATTAAAATAATATAAAAAAATAAAAAAATCTTTTTAAACATTATTTCAAAATTCACAAAGGCCGCAAATAATAAAAAAAAATCAATTTTTTTATAATAATTTTATAAAAGCAACACAAATAAAAAAAACTAAGCTAAATTTTTTTTTCATGTTTTTTTTTATCTCACAGTAATTTAATTTTAGTGCTCTTATGTCACACGTGAACAAAACAGGTGAAGAAGAGCACAAGAATAACAGATCATTGACAACAAAACAATAAAAAATAAAAATCAAAACTAAGAGTATAAATACATAATGAAAGATAGAAACTATCCTAGAAGAGCCGGAAAAATTAAATGAATCGAAACTAAATAAAAAATTAAGAGAATAAGTGACAAAATGCAAAACAAAATTTTAAGATATTTTTTTTGTTTGATTCTAATGTTAAGTAATACAATTTTAAGGAAATAATATAAAAAAATAAAGACAATATTAAGGCACATAAATTTTCTAGATCATTAATCCGAGATATTAGATTTGTAACATTATATATAGAGAAAATGCAAAACTTAATTGTTAATAAATACAACATCGAATAATAAATTACTTGAATTATTATTCTTATTGTTATTATTATGATTGAAGATAAAACCAAAAAAATATTAGCAACATTAATTTTTTTTTTTTATCTAAAGAACATTTGAAAATAATTAAATGACAAAATTAAAAGAAAAAAGCAAAAGCAAAATTAATATTATTATCATTATGAATATAATTATTCTAATTGTTTGGATTATATTAAAATTTGATATTATTGGTATTCTAAATATTATTTTATGAGTTAGTGTTACCATTAGCACCATAACCATACTAAATTTTATTATTTCATGAGTAGGTATTATTGATATTCTTAATATTATTTTATTAGTTATTGTTACTATTAACATCATAGCCATAATTATTAATATCATAAGCATTACAATCATCATTAAAAAATTTATTTTTATCATTTTCTTTTTTCTTGAGGTTTTGCTTTGATTCAGTTTAATCCTGAAATTTGAATTTATGTTGATAATCATTTTAAAATTAATGTTTCTCCTTTTTTCAATTTGTTAGTTTTCTTTGGTATTTTATGTTATTTTTATTTGTTCTTCGAATCATCTAAGATATTTGTTTTGCTCATAATATTTTTTTTTTTGGTTTTAAAATTTATATTTCTTCTTTTTTCACTTTCTCACTTTTTTATCCTTTTGTTCCTATTTTATTTATTCTTCAAATCAAATGATTTTTTAAATGCTAATAATTTATATTTTGGGGTTTCCAGTTATTTTGGTTGTTTTTATATGCACTTTTGTTGGAGTTTTTTTGTTTTTTATTTTGTTCTTTAGTATAATTTTATGGTTTGAATTTTTCACACAATGATAATAATCTTAATAATTGTTTTTTTATAAATGTTTTTTTACCTGCTCTTTTGTTACAAGTTTTTATTTTGTTATGCTTCAGGACAATTTAATAATTTTATTATAATTTAAATGATTATAATAATTATATTCATAATGATAATAATACTAATTTTTATTTTGTCCTTTAATTATTTCATTTATTCTTCAAATCGAATAATATTTTTTTAGATTGCTAATGTTTTTTTTTTTTTTTTAATTTTGACTTCAATCATAATGATAACAAAAGGAAATTTATAATTTAGAAAGTTGCAACAATCAATCAGTTTACAACAAAAAATTAAAAAATTTCTCTTTAAGGAATTTTATCAATTGCAGTTTTATTATCTGTCAACACAGAAAGAAAAGATGTGTGCCATATTGTATTATTCAAGATGTAATACTTGGTATTAATATGCTTTTATTTTGAATTCATGTATTTTATCTGTATTGTTTATGTTTATTGGTGACCATGCTTATTATTATATTTATTATTTATTATTTATTTTACACAAAACTCATATTTCTTTTATCTCAAATTTTAAATTGTATGTGTTCTAGTATCTATTTTCTCATTCATTGCTTTCCCCCCCTTGTTTTTGTCTCGTGTGGAGTTTATGTTAACGCTAAGTTTTTATATCAAACTATCTGAATTCAAAGTTGTAGATATATTATTATTGTACTCGTCTTGGTTTCATGAAAAGAAAAAAAAAACGTTAATGGTTTTTTAATTAAAATTCTAAATCATGTTCATGATAAAAACCAAACTTTCAAATTACAGATTTATAATTCAAAATTATCAATTATTGCAAATTTATTTATAAAATTCTACATGCTATTTAATTAGATTGCATTAATGTTAAATGAGGTTTATCTATATGGAAATTAGTTCATCCTGAATCTTTAAACATTACAACTTTGAATAGAAACTTACAAAACTTGGTTCACACATGATTTTGACTTTTATTTCGTATTTGGATGAATTTATTTTTCTATTTATTGTCAAAATTTCCTTTTTGAATCTATTTTCTGAAGTTATCCCATTTAAATTTTATGTTTATGTGGTCAGTTTTTTTTTTTTTTCCATTAATGATTTGCCTATGATTATATTGTTTTGGATATTTTGATTTATTTTCTGAATGATTTTGTGTTGTTTTTGATATCTTAATATTTTTATTTATATATATATAAGTGTTTTGCTTGTATTTTAGGTTTATATATAAATAGCTAAATAAAAATCTCTAACGATGATGGATTATGATGATTAGTTAAATGTGTATTTGTTTGATAGTGGGCTTATCTTTATGAAGTTCAAATATTCAGTGACGTAATGGTTGCACCTCTATTTCGTTTTAATTAAGTCTTGAGGTTCTCATATTCTAAAAATTATAATTCACTTTTAATATTATGTTATGACTATATAAATAGATAATGCATTATTTTACTCTATTCTAATTAATATTTTAACTTTAAATGTTCTGGCAATACCCTTTTGAATTGCTTCTTTGTTTTTTCATCTAACTATAGTTTGTAATTATGACACTTATAAGGTAATTTTATTTATTTATTTTTATAATTTATTAATATTTTAAAATATTATTCTCCTATTTCTTTTTCATTCAAGATATAAATAATTGTATAGTTGCTTGACATATTTATTTTAGGTTTTCGATGTGTTAAGTGTTATAGTTTATATCAACATTTAATAAAATATGCTTTCTCTTTTTTCTTTTTTTTTCAAGTAGTGATTTTGAGTTGGGGTCATTCAACCTTTTATAGATCCATTGAGTGAGTAGAGTTTTTCGAGCTTGTTTTTTATTATCAAATAAAAATATGCGCATATCCAATTTAATTGCTCACCATATTTTGGGTCCAAGGTTTATAATTTATAGAAAAAAAAGGTGAGGAATTGAGAATATTATTAAAAACCTTAGAACTTTTTTCAACATGAAAAAATAATTTTCAGGCTACATAAACATTTTTGCAGCTTATATGTCAATCTTGAAATCTCTCGAAATAATTTCTTACTTAGTTTGAATTTTAAATTAAATCTTGTTCTAAATTTACATATAATTTTGTTCATAATTTAAAAAAAATATATGAAATCCTTTTTAATAAATATTGAGATATGAAGCATTAGATCGATCAAAACAATAATGGACTCGGGTTTTTCTACTCAACATTATAATTTTGCTACTTGATTTATGAACTCAACCAAGTTTAATAAAAAAATTTAAAAATATTTTCTTATTTACTTTCATAATAACAAAAAAAAAGAAAAAGAACACTTTAACAGCAGATTATTGCTCTTTTTCATCAAGTATGATATTATTTTTTTCCTTTATAATCATGAAGAAACTCATTGTTCAGTCCCAGATTGGCTGCATATTCGAATTAGCCACAAGAATAGAGCCATAAACAGCAGTCCTGTTCTGCAATGAAATTGTCCATTATGAGGTATATATGCCTTCATCAAAGGTGTTTGAAGGGGTCAAACTAAGTTGACCCCTTAAATCATGAGGTGGTTGAATCTTATGATCATGGCAGATCTTCTCCTACACTCATGTAATGCAAAGTATTGGCCAGGAGAATTATTTCAATGGAAATTTAGGTGTTTCTAGTTTGATTTGGAGCTCAAAGTTTTTGTTTTTTGTTTAAAAAAAAAAGATAACTGATTGTCCAAGAACAGTGTTTGATATTATTATAAGAGCAGTGTCATAGTCATCCTTTTTCTTGCTGCCCATTTATTGCACTTCTCTTTTGCTTTCCGTTCCTCCTCACCAAATGCTCTTTGCCTCCCCTTTTCTTTAATCTTCCTTGCCTTTTGTTACTGTATTTGCAGGCTTCTCTCACAGTCCTGCAACTACTAGCTAGGGTTTCCTCTTCGAACTCGAGCTCACATCTGTCAAAATTATAAATCAAGATTAATCACCAAGTTTTTCATCTTTCCATAGCTAACTGCATAGTCTTTTTCACTGGCAAAATCAACGTCCTGGATCTTGAAAGAGCCTACACGAGGGGGGGTAAAAGGGTAGCATTCCTTTTTGCCTGATAAAAGAAACCTAGTAACAAAAAAGGTAAGTTCAGGCAGCCCAGCTGCGTTTTTTTTTTATTCTCGCTTATATTCTTCATTTCAAAGCACTGCTCAATTCATGGGATTATCTACATGTGATTCGATTCAATCGGTAGAAATATCTGTTAACAAATGCCTCGACACCCTTTAACGAAGAACATATAAATATGATGAAGCTTGTAAGATTGCACCATTTGAGAGATCCCACTGATGACACCTTCAAAAAAAGAGGATCTGTCTACATTGCTGTAGGTGTAGGGATTGGAATTTGGAGAGAGAAAATGGGGAGGGGGAGGGGGGGCTGTGTCATGTTGCAGTCATGGAGCTATTGACAAAAAGTTCAGAGAAGCCCCACTCAGGAAACTATCCCTGTACCCTGATGTATTCTGTTTTGACTATGTATTTATCTTTTACTAATTTCATTTTCATTTTATTTTTTTTACTATAGGGATTTTCTTAAGTAAATTTCGGAGATGAAATATTCACACAGTAGTATCAGTTCAAGAAAGACGGCTTGGCAGGCCGAAAAAGTAAAAGTTTGAAATGCATAACTAGGATCAGGAAAACTGCTGCCATGAAAAATGCTTGTGCTGCTAAACTGGCCGTACGCAAACATATGCATGTGCTCGATCCAAATATAAAATAAACAACAAAGGTTGTGCCCAGATTATCAAAAATAGATGTAAGATAAATGTTTTGAGTTTTTCATATATGTTGTAAATCCCAAATCTCAAGAGGTTATGCATCATCAGTAAGAGCATGTTTGATGGATTGAGGAGTTCAATTAATTTCTTGCAGTATAATATTAGATGGCTTCTTCAAGCTATTCGAATTCTCCTTGTGCCGCCTGCAAATTCCTGCGGAGAAAGTGCATGCCAGATTGCATCTTCGCACCATATTTCCCACCTGAAGAGCCCCAGAAGTTTGCCAATGTTCACAAGATATTTGGTGCAAGCAATGTCAGTAAGCTCCTGAACGAGGTCCTTCCTCATCAGAGAGAAGATGCTGTCAACTCCCTTGCCTATGAAGCCGAGGCACGCATGAAAGACCCAGTCTACGGCTGTGTCGGTGCTATTTCAGTCCTGCAAAGGCAAGTTATTAGACTCCAGAAGGAATTAGATGCTACAAATGCCGATTTGATCCGATATGCCTGCAACGAAATGCCAGCGGCAAACCCCCAATTCGCAAGAAGAATGGGGCATGGGGGGGTTTCCTATGATCAAAGCTCTGGTATATACTATCCTTCTCCATGGAATGATGAACCTTGTGGTGATAGAGGAGATGGTGGCGTCTAAGCTTTCCAAGCTTGTATAAAATCGGGAGTATATGTGCTGTATGTATTTATTAGTATATATGAAGAGGGCCTATGTAGATTTAGGGTTTCTCATGCACATGACTCATGAATTATCATGGTGGAGTATGATTTCTTACCTTGTAGAGAGGTCTTTCCATATATATATATTTATATATATGTGTGTGTATATGAAGAAGGCTGTACTTTGCTTTTTAGATCATCTTCTCAAGTAAAGCTCTGGGATAATTAAGGTCATTAATGTGCTTGATCAAGAGAGACACCAAACCCAACGGTTAAACCTTTCATACAGAGATCTAACGTTCAGACACTATATATTAAGAATTTACCACAACCAGCTCTGGTGTACCAATTATTGCAACCTTATAAATATTCATGGGAGTATAATATAAGATATTATTCCTGCCTTGACATCATGGAATTGGTGTTCACTTTTGGAACTACCAACCTCACATGTACAGTAGTTTATATAACCACCAACCACCCAGTTCTGCTTATAAAATTCTTAACAGACAATCATTTGCATCTTAAGAGAGGAGAACATCATTTCCTGAATCTCTTACATGATTTAATGTGTACCAACTTCATGATTTGTTAGCTTTTATAATTTCGTGGAAGATTAATTAATTAATGATAGTCTTCTCTTTAATTTGCTTCTGGGAAACTTGCTCCTGTTCCAAGCAGCAGCCTTAATTTACTAGCTAGCTAGGGAGATATTGCACTATCAAAAGGAGATGCTCCATGCCACCATTAAAACTAATTAAAGATAGGGTACTCATAATTAACTCTTGAGTTCAAGGATTGGTTGATTAACAGCAGCAACCAGTCCGTAAATCATCCATAAAAGCCAATTAAGAGATAATTAAAATATATTCCTCTCATTTTTCAGCACTAATTTTGGCCCCTCTATCTTTTAGGCCAAAGCAAAGGAACCGCTTTTTGTTTAGGGTTTTGTCAGAATCACTATCAAAACGAATTTAATGAAAACAAGCCATCCACCAAGAGCCACTCTAAAATGGTATTTTCCCCACAGTGAAATGATTGAAGGCACATGTTTAATAGATATAATTGGAAAGTTTTCCTTTTATGATTCATAGATTTTTCTGTATAATTGGGGAGTTCTAATATCCTCATCCATAATTCAATACTGCTGAGCAAAAAAATGAAATCACTCTACTATTTATAGCAATGAACATCTTGTGCCCTAAGAGGACATATTAGAAAAATCAAACCAATTTATATGATCATCTTCTCATCATCTCCAAAACCAAGAAGAGACCTTTAATTTCGAGATCCACATTTAAAAATGGAATCCTGACGGAAGGGTCAGTGTAGGTGTGGTAGTAGGATGAAGAAATTAGAGGCTAGGTAGGAGTAAAATTGTGACTGAATTGCAGTCTGTGAAATTAAACAACCTCGATCATGATCAGGGCCGATTAACCGAAATTAATTAAAAGACCAACAGGTGTTTCCCCTCTTTAACCGGCAGAAGTTCATAGGACCTAATTCCTAAGCTAAGTGTGAACAAGGGGAAAATGAAAAATTGGCATGTGCTTCTTTTAAGGCTTTTTCTACCTCAATCTTCAAGCTGATCTGCACTAAATCCAGCATTTCTTTTCATGCCAGAGACTGTAAATTTGTTGACTTCTCTCTGTGTTTGCAATTAACTGTGAAATCTCTTTTGATCAGTCTTAATACAATATATATTTTAACGGTTGCTTGTGATTTTTCACGTCATTAGTCCTGCTATAGCATTTACACACACACACACATGTCATTTTCTGCAACAGTTCGTCGTACAGGTGCCTAGTCTAATAGAGAGCATAAGAAGGATTGTTTTCCCATGTGAGGGTACGTGAATCCACAGAAGAAAATATTGCATGAGGATCTTGGTTGGATTTTTCACATTTATGTATCTTTCACAGGTAATTATCACCATCCCTGTAATGACCTTCTCGCTCCACAAAACTCACCAGCAATTACTGATCCTCTGCAGGACAGCTGGTTCACATGCTGTACAATAGCTGAAATCATAATTGTTAGCCTGCTAATGATGGAAACACAAAGCAAGCGCATTGATCAGAGATATATAAACCCAGAAAAAAACGAGCTGCTAAAATATTAATCAGCTTCATCACAAAGCTAGCTAATGTCAATCGCTTTTCCTTGAGCTAGCAGCGGTGATTGAGTGGGGGTTGGCGTGTCTTTTTCAATGTGTTTTCGAAATGCTTTTTCTTAAAAAAAAAACTGAAAAAGCACGAACAAGTAGAATCTGGAGTGAGATATAAACATATTTTTTAGAGAGAATAAAAGAAAAGTCAGGCCATTAACCATTTTTCATGAGTGGAAAAGGTAGGTCGGTCGAGAAGATGAAAAGAATAGGGCGATGGAGTCCTAGAATGAGGAAAAAAAGGGGTCCTTTTGATGAAATTGAAAGCTCAACACAGCACGCGCACGAGCAGCAGAGCAGACAAAAGGATAGAGGAATCAAAGGTTAAAGAGGTTTACAATCTGGGGCCTGGTCTGGTCTAGTCTAGCTGAGCTTGTTCGTCTCTGTTTCAAGAATCGGTCACATCCATCGTTCTCTTCATGGGCTACCACCCTCAACCGCCCAAAACTATATATCAACTGACCCATGCCAGCCACGACCAAACCACAGCTTCTGTTACGAATGTTGCAATCTATGTCGATTGATTGGACGTGCGTGGACCTAGCCACGTGTTTAGTGAACAGATCCTCAGGTTTTACTGTGTTCGATCCACGTGGGTTATTCATCTTCCACTGGTCAAATGTCCCCTCACGACGCCATGCATGATCTCAGTCTCGTTGTCTACTAATAAATAAGCAAATCAGCTCTTCATTCATTAATCTAACCTAAACAGAACATTCTTGTTAAATTCAATTAAAAGTAGTGTTATCTATCAATTGAAATATAATTGCTATTAGAAAACATATAAAATTATAAATGTCACCGTCAATCTCTCAGCAATGATTAAGGTAAAAATAAACAATATTTATCTTATTTAGTTATATGATATATAAAAAAATTAAATTCTTGCAATAAATACTCCCTTATCCACCTATATTTCCGTACATAATAACAAATTCTTTCCATAGCTTGGGATCCATAAAAAATAGTCTATAGTTTTCAAAATTATTTAAGCCCATGAAGTGGAGGGATAGGTCCTTTCTTGTACAAAGAAATTTTTTAGTAATGTTTTAATTCAACCATACTAATTATTATTTTAATTCAAACCATTCAAAAATATTGTCATTGTAGTCTCCCTATGCTTCATAATATTATCTCTAATCATGACAATCTGTATCTTTTTATAATAATAATAATTTATACTCTTAGGCATTTGAGTCAATCTTTAAAATCTCTTGAGTAATTTTTTATAATAATATCTAAAGCTTGATCTCTTTCTCATTATTACTTTCATCTCGTCCCGAGTCTCTAGGGTCTCTATTCATTTCTTCTCTTACCTAAAACATTTTTTTATCCCACCAAATTATATCATAATTAGTAAACTTTATAATAACAAGTTTTACCTTATTTTTTTAGAGTAATATTCATGTGACTGAATTCTCTTGTGTCTATATGTACCAGGTTTATGATAAATTCATCACTTCTCACCTGTTCTTATCAATTTTTTGCAATTACAGAAAGAGATTAAATAATTCACATCAACCCTAATATAAAAAAATATATAAGAATGTGACAAAACTCATCAATTTTAACCAATTCTCATTAAAAAAAAATGACTCCCGTCATTCTTCGTTTAAGCCCACCATTTTAATTGCTAAATCTCTAAACTATTGCTTTGCTCACTTTTATAATTATGTACACTCTATAACTTGGTAGCTTTCATATCTCTTACATGAACTTCACTTATACGATATGATCTTTTCCCACTATAAATAATTTTAATTCATCCCAAGTCACTTAAGATGCTAGCTGTATCACAATAGCACTGCCTCGATAATTGTCCCGTAAATATTTAAATGTAAAAAAAAATATACAAGTACTTGCGATCAAATTTTATAGCATTGTCATTAAACCAATCAACTTTCAAATCTTATGATTTAATTTTTTATCTAGTTCATGTTACAAATAAAATCTAATAGCTGTTATGATATAACCTGGTTGATTTAGTGAGTTCAAATACAACTTTGACGAGCAATGAAAACGTTGCTTGACTTTAGAAAATTAAAATAATATATTTTTTTTAAAAATAGACATTGATTTGATCTCGATCAACCTAAGTTAACTCATCAAATATGTAACTTGAGTCATGGACTCAATTGAGTTTAATATTTTTTGTGAAAATACTTTCATTTAATTATATAATAAAAAAAGTAGATGCCCTAAAAATCAATCATCAACCCAAAGTCAGGATGTTTATTTGATATTCTGATAACTCTGCAAAAACTAAATCGCAGCAAATTAAGAAATCTAATTCTTTATTTGATATTTTTTAATTAAGGAACAAGAAGATGCCATGCATGCTTCGTAAAATAAATTAAGAAATATATTATCTAATAAATCTATAATAGATGTTAATATTAATTAAATATTAAAATCACAAGTTAATATTAATTGTATAAATAAAAGATAGGTGTACTTGCAAATATTTACACCAAATACCTGTTTATTTTAATTTTTTCCTTTATTTAATCTTAGTGGATAATTAGTGGAAAATGATTTCCATTTCTATAAGAGCTTTAAGCAAATACAACCAATGCATATAAAATATAAGATGAAAACAATTTAAAAACAAATCAAACTAATCTCTTTGAAATATCTTGAAAATATATATAAAAAAAACAATCAATATTTAAAAAACAAAGATAATTCAATAGAAATAATTACTAAAAAGGGATAAAAAAAAAAGACATGGTTGATGGGCTCGAACCACATGTATGGCCTTAATTAAAAAAAAAAACACAAGTATGTGCCTGGTTTTTTCCTCGTTTTCTTTTTTTGTTAAAAAGGCAATAGATCATTTATAGTGGTTGGTTACCTATCATATAATGTTTGACTTTTTAGTCACCTTTAGTGAACACCTAATTCTTAATTTTTTTGCATTTGAAAATATCTCAAAAATACCTTAAAAAACCTTTATAAACTAGTTACCAACCCTAAGACACCTCGTGTTTATTTAAAAAAATAAAAAGTAATAGAATGAAAAATATAAACAGAACTTGTTCTATTTTAAAGTCTTTTTTACTGTCCAAATAATTTGACAATATAGTAGATGTCCATTTTTCAATCTCTATTACAGAAGTTTTAGAAAATCATCTCATATGAGTTAACTCTTATACATGATATTCAATACCAAATTGGCTTAGTATCAGGGGTTAGTCTTTAAAGTTTTCCTCATTATAGGATGAGTAATTTAAAAGAGATTGAGCCCATATGTTGTCCCAACTTTATTGACACTAAAGAAGGATAATAGTTGGTGTATATGTGTCGATAGTTGTTTCATCAAGAACATCACTTCTCAAAGCAAGTTTCCAATCTAGTTATTGGATGACATGTTAGATTAGTTATATGGTGTAACAATCTTTTCAAAAATTAACTTAAGGAGTGGATATCATTATATTTGAATTTGACTAAGGAATGAGTGAGAAAAGATTCAAGATAAATAGGAGAGATTTGAGTGGTTAGTCATGTTATTCAGGAATATGAATGCACAAAACATATTTATAAGAATGCTACATTAGGTTTTATGACCTTTCATAAATAAATATATTATGGTTTTATTTAATAATATCCTTATGTTCAACAATAATGAAACAGTTCATATTGAGAACTTAAAAAGTTTTTAGTGTTACTAGAAAAAAACAAGTTATTTGTGAGCTTAAAGAAGTGTAGTTATATGATGAGCAAATTGATATTTTTGGGTTTTATTGTATGAGCTGATGAAACTAAAGTTGACGAAGAGAAATTAAGAGCAATTCATGATTACCCCGTACCAAAGACAATCAGTGATGTATGAAGTTTTCATGGCTTAGATACTTTTATAGGAGGTTCATTTGAAGTTTTAGTGATATTGTGGCCTAATCATTGAGTGTTAAGAAAAAAAAAAAGTTTAAATATGGTGACAAAGAAGAACATTGTTTTTTACTAATAAAAAAAACTTATGCAATCCTCTAATTCTTGTGTTACCTAACTTATATAAGTTGTTTAAAGTTGAGTATGATGCTTATAGAGTGAGTATATAAGGAGTTATTCCCATGAAAAGCATTTTTTAGTATTTGACAATGAGTAGTTGAATGAAGCTCGGACCACCTATGATAAAGAAATCTATATTATGGTAAGGTCTTTGAAACTTTAAGAGCATTATTTGATTAATTAAGATTTTATCTTAGTTTTAGATCATTAAGCTCTAAAATCTTTGAATAGTCAAAAGCAAAATAGTACAAAAATGATGATTAGGTGGTTTACATTTATTTAGAGCTTTAATTTTAGTTTATAGTATAAGGATGGGATTTAGGATAAAGTGGTTGATACATTAAGTATAAGAGTTTCTCAACTTATCACTTTTTATAAAAGTTCTTGTGTTTGCAATGTATTAAGGATTTGTATGGTGAAGATGTTGATCTTTAAGGGATATAGGAGAAGTGTTCTAATGGTCGAGCTAATTAATATTTTTATATACATAATGGTTACTTTATAAAACATATTCAATTATATATCCCTCTTACATCCTTATATAAAAGTTGATTCGAGACTTACATGATGGTAGATTAAAGGGTCATGGAGGAAAAAACAAAACATTGTCAGCTTTAAAGAATAAGTAATATTGGCCTTATCTCAAATGTGATGCAAACATATTGTTTTAGTGTTGTTTTACTTGTCAAATAGATAATGGCTAATCTCAAAACACTTGTTTATACATGCCTCTAACTATACTTGACATAATTAAGAATTTATTTATGTGGATTTCATGTTTGGTCTTCCATAAACACAACGAGATAAGCATAACTTTTATCAGCTCTTCTAGGACTTGGATTATTGACCAAGTTAGTCAATGTTGATTCAATTATGTTCTATAGAGGTCTTCATGGATATACACTAATAATTTCTTGATTTTTTTTTTGTTAAGGTGCTATATCATCATATTATATTTAAAGTATCATTAAATAATTTAACTTAAACATGTTTTATAATAACAAGTTTGATAAAATAAGATATCTTTAGTTTATGGGAAATGCTAGTTTTAAATGCAAGTTTGTAAAATAGGAATACCTCACAATTTAGAAGATTCATTGATGTGTTTAATTATTTAAATTTGTGTTTACATGAAGAGAAAAGGAGAGGCTGGACTTAGAAAAGAAATCCTAGCTAGGTTGGTTTTATTCAAAGTGGAACACCATTTAGTGTTTACCTCAATATGAACTTGTCTGCTAGGTAAGTCCAAAGAAAAAAATCAAAAGAGAAAGGTTCACTCTAGTTAATCCATTAAATCCATGATCCAGGTTATAGAAAGTTACTAAATGATAGAATTGAGGGGGGAAAAAAGCTATTTTTTTTCATTCTGGTTGCTTTTTTATCCCGGGTTTTAATTTAAATCATGTGAGAATTATCTAAATCCGATCTTGTTGACTAAGTAGATCCATAGAATATCAAAGGGGGAAAAATACATGTCAATTTAACTTTAATCAACCAACTAAACTTATAACCTGAGTTATGGAATTGACGGGGTTAAGTTATTTTTTATTTTATTATAGATAAAAAAAAGTAAAAATATTGATTTACAATAAATTTAATATTGAATAAGAAGATTTAATAAATATTGCCCAGGCAACTCTAACATGTTTATTTAATTAGCATGTATAGTTTTGCCTGACGAAGAATTAATCCAGTAGCTAGCTAGAGAGACTTGATCTGAATTGATACAGAATTATTATAGAGTAGAATCGTGCTGAAGGTAGCAGCCATCTTCGGTTCCTGGCCAGAAACTCGCTTGATTCCATGTATAATGCACAACCCAACAAATCTTACCGAGCTGCAACGGCAAGGTGTCAACAGAGATTCCCTCTCAATAAGCCACCTCACTTTCATTTTTCATTTTTGGTTTTTTCCCAACACAGGCCGTGAAACTTGTTCCTCATGCAAAGCCCTGACTCACCATCTCACCCTTCAACGTGTCGCCACGCCGCGCTTCCGTCTCCTCTTTAAAACATCGCCACCACCCCATCTCACTTCCTGTCCTCCTCTCTTTGTTCTTCGTTTTTCACTGCACAAACCAATATTTACCTCCTCGAAGCTGTGTTATCATCTCCAATGGCTGATCATCATCATCATCGCACGCACCAAGTGCAGGTGCATGGCTTGAAGGGTCAGCACCAGCAAGGGCCATCGGCGTCCAAAGTCCTGGCTCTGCTCACAATGCTACCTGTGGGTGGTGGGCTTCTTGCGCTTGCAGGCATAACCCTAGTTGGCACCCTGATCGGTGCAGCTGTCACCACCCCTCTTTTTATCCTGTTCAGCCCCGTTCTGGTCCCAGCTTCCCTTGTGATATGCTTAGCTGTGACCTCGTTTTTGGCATCTGGGACTTTCGGCCTGACAGGGATCTGGTCGCTCTCCTGGGTGGGTAGCTACATCCAGGAGGCTACCGGGGGCATGCCGGAGAGTCTTGACCAGGCAAAGAGTCGCATGCAAGACATGGCAGGTTATGTGGGACAGAAGACCAAGGAAGTGGGCCAGGAAATCCAGAGGAAGGCACATGACGGGAAATGAAATGAAATGCAATGAAATCGAGAGAGGAATAATGTTTGGCTTCTAGGGTTTCGTGTGCGAGGGCTGGTTCTCTAGAGGTACTTCTGTTGTATGAAGGTGTAAGGAAGCTCGTTTGCGAGGTGGAATGAATATGGTTTATGAGTCCTACGTTAATTTAGAATGTGTCATTTGTACTGTTTTGTATTCTGTGTTCAATTGTTGAATTCAAATGTTATCTTGCGTTCTCTCTTCTAGTCTCTCTCCCTCCCTCCCTCTCATTAATATCAGCTATCTGATCACAGGGCTAGCTGGAAATCTCAAATCATATTTGCCTAGCTTTCCCAACGGCAAAGCAAAAAATTACATTCTATGGACTTGTCAACCCTGGGCAGAAATATTCTGGTTCTTGCTATTTTACTATCACCTCAACCCAAAATCAGCGATCATACATTTTGGAATATTGTCATTCTTTCCTTTTGTGGTGATTCTTTTTTTTCGTTTCTAGTGACAACGTTTACGTACAGGGTAGATTCGTAGCTGCATTGAGAGTAAGAATGAGAAACCAACTGAGAGGTTCTGTTTCTTTCTCTGATCAAACACCACTATGAGCAAGTCAGACACTAAAGCATCTGATAATAAACTTACTCTGAAAATTACTTTTTCAGTGTTCTCAAATCATTAAAATACATATTGATCTCCTCTGATAATAAACTTACTCTAAAGGTTCCTTTTTCAATTCAGAGATTTTACTTAATGAGACAAGCTATGACATGTGGTCTCAAATCATTAAAATGCATATTGATGAGAAGGAGAAATTCTCTTTTAATTGTGGGAATTTATAGGTACCTACCTACAAAGAAAGATGATGGATATGAGAGGTGGTATGTCGGATAATCAAAAGATCAAGAAATGGTTGTTAATGTCTATGTCCTCGGAAGTTATGAAGTGATATCTTCACTTACCTAGTACTTGTGATATTTGGAAAGCTCTCTCTAAAGTTTTTTATGATAGAACATATGAGTTACAAATTTTTGCCTTGAATAAAAAGGCTTTCTCTACAAGACAAAGGTGCAGAACACTTTCTGTGTATTATGGAGAATCAACTAAAAACATTTAGTGAGTTGGATCATCATGATAAGGTGACCATGGAGAGTGATAAAGATGTTGAAACTTATCGAAAACTAGTCTAGTGGTAAAAGGTGCATATCTTCCTTGTTGGATTAAATAATGACTTTGAACAAATTCATGGTGAAATTTTGAGGAAGGAACCAATTCATGAACTAGAAGAATGTCACGCACAAATTTGATGTGAGTCCATTCAATGTACAATGATGAATGGAGAACTTGGAAACTTTAAAGCTTCAGCCATGGTGGCCCAAAACAAGTCCTTCAAATATTAGTAGGAGAAAACAAGGTTCAACCATTAAAACTGTATTTGCCGACAAATTTGCATACAAATACAATCATTTTGATCAAGCTGGTCATTCCAAAAGCATATGCATTGAACTTTTAGGGTATCGAGAGTGGTGGGATCATAGTCGCAATCCATGAAAGAGGAATTCCAAGACATCTTCCACTATTGCAGTTGTTGAAACATGTGGAGAGGATCATATTACTGGGAAGGCCTTAAATGATAATGGTAAGCTTTTAAATTTTTCTACACTTGTTTCTAATAGTGCATGGATAGTTTATTATGGTGCATCTGATCACATGGCATTTAATTATAGTTAGGTCTCACTAATTAAACCATCTTCACAAAAACTTGTTTCCACTACCAATGGCATTTCAAACCTTGTTAGTGGGGGAAGGATTGTTGCCCCTCATTGATACTTTAATTTTAGATTTTGTTTTAGTTGTTCCATTTTTAAACTACAATTTGTTATTAGTCTCTCAAATAACCACTACCTTATTTTGTATTGCCATTTTTTTGGCTTTACTCTTGTGTCTTTAAGGACATCTAAACAAGACAAATAATTGGTTATGGTATTTAGCAAGGGAAGTTATACTATCTTGATTTGACTTTAAATAGTTAAATGAATCGTATCAAGCTTAGCAGTAGATGGTTCTCAGGGAGAGAAGAAGACATCCGACATCTGGCTCTGACATCAACGATGGGGTCATGTCTTTTTTGGTTACTTGCAAAAATTATTTCCTAATTATTTGCAAAATGTGATATTTGAGTTTTAAATGTGATGTTTTGTGAACTTGTAAAAAGCTATCGTGTTTCATTTCCATTAAGTTTGATTGAAGTTTAGTTCCTTTTATGGTCATACATTCAAATGTTTAGGGTTTATCTAGTATACCTGCATTGGATCTTATTGGTTTATTATTTTTATTGATGACTATACAAGGGTAACGTGGGTGTGTTTGATGGAGTCCAAAAGTGAAATGCATGTGCTATTTCAACAAACTCATAAAATGATTTGTGCTCAGTATAATGCATAAATTCAGGTTGTTTTCAGTGACAATGGTGGAGAATACATGAGTTATGAACTTCAATATTACTTACACATGGAGTTATCCACCAAACTACTTGTCCCAATACACCCCAACATAATAGGGTAGCTGAACAAAAAAAATTCTATTGGTTGGAGTTGTTTGTGTTTTGTTGATAGAAGCTTATATGTCATTATCCTACTAGGAAAAAGCTCTTACATTTGCAGCTTATAAAATCATTCGGGTACCCTTTAGCACTATTGTTTTCAAAACATCATCCCAAGCCCTTGTTGAAGGTGTTCTATCTCCAGCCACCCCAAACTTACCTCCTCATGTGTTTGGGTGTGTGGCATTCGTAAACCTACACAAACATCAATGCAATAAGTTGTAACCTCTAGCATTAAGATGTTTCTTTGTTAGGAACTCTACTTATCAAAAGAGGTACTGATACTATCATCCTCCAACTCAACAAACATTTGTCACACTGGAAATAGTTTTTCATGAAAACTCAATGACTCGCTAACTAGTAACCAAGATGTGGGTAAAATGGATGCAAGTGGAATAAATTTAGAGGCTAGTGGTGATGACTATCTCTAAATTAGGTTGATCTATCAAGTAAAGAGCGAAAGTGATTTTCCAAACCAATCATTTTCTAAGGATACTCTTGTAACTGAGCTAGCTAGAACACTACCACAACGTCACACTAAAGGTATTCCTAAACCCATATATGAGATTAAACTTTTGAGTAAAGTCAAATTCCCTATGAATCATTATATTTCTAACCATCGTTTGACTAAATTAAATATATTATTTATAAATGAATTATCTATTGTATTTATTCATATAGTGTGCAAGAAGCCTTAGTCGAGCCAAGATAGAGAGCACTCATGAATGAGGAGATACAATCATTTTTAAAAATAAAACATGGGAACTTATTGATTTTCCACTTAGAAAAAGACCAGTTGCGTGTCGATGGATCTTTACTGTGAAGTATAAAACAGATGGTACAATTGACCACTTTAAAGCAAAACTAGTGGCAAAGAGATATACTTAAACCTATAAGGTTGACTATACATAAATATTTGCACCTGTAGCTAAAATCATCACAGTTCAGGTCTTGTTATCCCTAGTTGTGAACTTGGATTGACCATTATAACAGTTTAATATGAAAAAATCTATATAGCGATTTGTCCAAAGAAGTCTATATAAATCTCCCAACAGGATGCATGATACTAGAAATACACATCCATAAGGCGTGCAAATTAAAGAAATCATTATATGGATTGAAACAATCTCCAAGAGCATGGTTCGAAAAGTTCACAAAATCTATTAGAGTCTTTGGCTACTATCAAAGCAATTCAGATCACACTTTATTCCTGAAGAGAAAATATGATAAGATCACAACATTTAGTTATATATGTAGATGACATGTTGGTTATAGGAAATGATCTTGAGGAAATGAAAAAAAAATTACAGTTACTTGTCTATAGAATTTGAAATGAAAGATCTTGTTCCCTTAAAATATTTTCTTGGGAAAAAGTGTCTAGATCAAACACTAGTATCTTTCTTTCTCAAAGAAAAATAACCTTGGATTTGTTAAAAAAAAAAATTAGTATGTCAGCATGTCAACTAACTAATACACCATTGGAAGAAGGTTTGAAATTATGTGTTGATTCCAATCAGGTGTCAATTGATAAAAAAAAAAAAAGATATCATGGACTTGTTAGAAGATTGATGTACTTAGTACACACAAGATTAAACCTTGCCTATGCACCGATTACTGTCAGTCAGTTCATGCATAATCCTAGAGTGCAACATATGAATGTGATATGTGTATTTTGAAGTATTTAAAGGTTGCCCTTATAAAAGGGATATTATTCACTAAAAATGCATGTTGTCAAAGTTTAGATACATGTAATGATGTTGATTGGGCTAGAGCAATAAATGACAGGAAATCTACTTCAGGATATTTCACATTTGTAGGGGGCAATTTCAAATAGACAAGTCGGTGCATAGATATCAGGTTGGGCATGTGTGATATCTATGCACCAACTTGAGGGGGAGTGTTGAAATATTATGATTCTTTCCTTTTATGGTAATTCTTGTCTATCCTAGTGCCAAAGTATATGTAGCAGATTCATTAGACAGAGCTTGATTATAGAAATTAATATAATTATAGGAACAATAGCTTGATTGTAGGATCAGTGTTATTGATCCATTGCTTTATATGTACAACCACATCACCATTGATAGTAAGAATGAGAATATTCTTCTTGATAGTTGATTTCAAGTTTCTAATGCTTTCTAATAAAAGGTATTCCCACCATGTTTTGCTTTAATAAAGATAAAAGTAAATGCATCTTGCCTTTACATGGTTTAATGGCAAAAACAGGGTCTGAAAAGACATGAAATCCAGGACGGTGGTTCTCTTGCAAAATCAATGCTGGTAAAACATAAAATTCAAAGATAGAGAATAGGTAAATTTCTAATTATGCAGTAACTCTTGTAGTATAGGTGAGCAACTGTGTGATGCTTACCATTATTCATGTTCCTCCGGAAAACGAGGTCTTTTTTCACAATAAAAAAATTGAAAAGGAAAAGGAAAGTATTGAAATCGCAAAATCCACTCATTACATAGAAAATGTTATGTACACAATCTGAGGTAGCTTCAGACACGCCAAAATTTTGGCCCAACAAGGGTACATTAGGTTTATTGTGGTTTCCAACCTATTGTACACGATTAAGCTACGCACCTAGAATTCCTTGTAAAAATAAACAAAAGAGGAAACCAGGATTCATTGTTGAGATACATTTTCAGGTGGAGTTGCACCTTCAACGTCCATGGGACGAGGTTCGACGACGGTTGATTTTGAGCTGTCGGGTATCCAAAACGTGAGAACAGTAGACGCAGCAACAAACATGGCACGACGAGGAGCCCATTTCAAGCATGATGCAATACCTATGTGACTGTTCCAGCATGATACCTGCAAAAGAAACACTTAATTATTGCTATCTTGACTTCAAAGCCTGTTTTTAGTACAAAATTGTAGGTTAACCCAATATATTGTTTCGGTACGAGTACTATCATTTTCTTAATGATTACTTGATGATAGCTTAATCATAAAGAAAATGTTATCCAAGACGTAATTCCATATTCCTAAGTTTGCAACACAATAGACAAGGTAAATTGAATATCTAAGGTTGTTTTCATTGTCAATACAGCCATTGTGCTTGTATAAATGTGCAGGATGATTTTATTTTATTTTGACGCACGTAAAGGATATAAAGGATATTAAATTTGCCACAGGCGTATCAATCCAGCTAGCAGGATGACTCCTCTTGGGCGCAGAGGGGAATCTACACTACTTTGGCAGTAGGCAAATCTACTCTGCTTACTACAACTACAACATTGCCTTATTGGCAAAATTCTGAAGATCCCTGGACCTGGTATACCAAAAGGAAGAAAATGGAGTCGAGACAGAATTCACTCGCTACATGTTTGGAAAGAAGTACGAGAAGGCAAATGTCTTTTAAATCCTTGCACTATATGAACTCTTTCTTAAAAGAGTCAGAGAGGTGCCTAGCCTAGCTACGTTGAATTTCATTTATTTATTTATTTTGCCATGATCATCCTTTGCAATCTAGAAACTCCATCTGACAGAATATTGAAAAAATCTATACCTCATTTCGCATGTTGATGTTCCAGGCATGCAAGGTTCCATCTCCTGAGCCTATAACAGAAAAAACCGTTAGCACCAATTTAGTACTCAAAATAGAAAACATCAAAAGACTAGGTTGAAATTTGCATCTCATTAAGCCACATTAGATGATAGTTACAAAACCATCTTGGGCTATATTGCTATTCATCAAAAAACCCACAGCAGGTGATATTAGCATGGATGTTTATAATGTGATTATTAGTGGATGCCTTGAAAGACTGACATGTTTCAAAACTCAAATTGATAGCATTGGCATTCAGCATCCTATATCATATTAGTTTTTTTGTGGATTAAATGGGAATGAATAAAATTTAACAAAATTTTATTTAGGAAATAGAACCAAAATCAGATACCTGATACCACATATTGGCCATCTGGGGTAAAAGTTGCCTCTATTTTTGTATTGGGAGATGGTTCCAAACTGAACCCACATCGCTGCATGAGAGAAGCTTTAGATCGATCGCTTAATCTATACATTATACATAAACAGACCAATGCACAAGTTTCTTGAGAAACTTCAGATCGATCACTTATTCAACAGATTATATATAAACAGAACAGTACATAAGCTTATTCAGAAGCAAATTGACAGGATAATGGGCAGGCTTTAAGGAGACAACACATCAGGCTTTAAGTATCCAACCCAGGAAGCTAACCTTCTCTCCACCATATGCATCAAGAACATAGATGTTGTTACTTGTGGTAGTCAACAGCATTGATTTGCCATCGTTGCTGAATTTAATATCACAAACCTCAGCTGTATCTCCACCAACTAAAAAAGTGTCAAAAGGACCCTGCAATTAGAGATACAAGTCAAAATCAGCAGATAAAAATGCTAAGTCTTAAGTTGGTGCTTTGTAGGTACAAACCTTGTCATAGGAACGTGAATCAAACAGCTTAATAGCACCCCCTTCCATTGCAACAGCAAAGACAAGACCTTGTTGGTCATATGCAACTGTGGGTCTACCGCGTAAATGCAAAATTCCCTGAAAACTATAACAGTGAGCATAAATCACAATCATATAGCATAAATAAAAGCTGTTTGTGATACTAGATTAGTCACCTTGACTGCTGGATAATGGTCACCCTATTTGAAACTGATTTTGTGTATTTTATTGAAAAAGCCTCACATCAAAATTTAATGCTAAATTAGAAGCAAACCTGGCAGGCATTTACACGAAGATCCCATATTCTAACACTGTGATCAAGAGATCCAGACATGAAGCTATCATTGATTGGAGACATGCAGAGGGAAACGACCCTGCAACATCATATAGTGAAAATTCTCATGTCAGCGTCATGAAATGGAAGCCACATTGGTTTGAGAAATTGGAAAAAATAAAAAAGGCAACAACCATCTAAGCTACGCTAAATAAGGCAAGCCTATACGTTAATGTGATACAATGAAATGCAAAGAGAAGGCTGAAGCGCCCATTTTCAGTTTTTACATCATAAACATGTTATCCTGTTATGAGAAGGAATCGTGTAAACAAAATGTTTCTGCCATCATGGGACTGGCTTATGGTAAATGACTTAATATGAGACCTATGAGTTGTAGTGCCCAAATTCAAATATTCAAGCTGGAAAAACAAATAAAAATTGGAAGTATTCTTGCATGTTACCAAAAGATATATGCTATTGAGTTGACTTCCACAACTCCCACATAAATAAACAAAGCTTTTGCAAGCAAATAAACACGATTAAAACCAAAATCAGTGCTCATTAATGAAGAACCAATACCTCTCTTTGTGCCCTTTGAAGTAGCGAAGACATCGATTATCATACATTGATAGATAACGTAATGATTCTGCAACAATTTCCATCACTCAATCATACATGGAACAATGATATATAAAACTCAAAAGAAAACAGAAGAAAAAAAAAAACCTCCGTTAGGTGTTAAATTGTATGTCGAGGAACAAATAACAGAGCTAGGGTGGTGCGTGAAACATATTCGATCTGCACCGTGTTTCTTGTGAAACGTGGTCTTCAGCAATCTGAAATTCGTTTCTAAAAAACTTAGCACCCCATAATATATATATATATATATATATATATATATATATATATATATATATATATATATATATAAACACAGTAAGCAATTTATCTTAAAATAAAAAGGAAAAAGAAACTGACTTGGCACTTGCAATGTCGTAAAGGCGAACCGAATCATCCTCGCTAGCTGTAACTAACAAATCGTCTTTTCGATGAAAATCAATTGAATTAATCTTCCCCCCCTGAATAAATTAACAAATAAATAAGTACAAAACACACACAAGCTATGAGCTAAACAGAGCTGAACTGCATTCATTGAATCGCATGGTAGTTCAAATTAAACTAAGAGATTTGTTCTGTTTGTGAAGCTTACGAATTCGGAGAAAACAGCTCCAATAGACATGCTGCGCACCGTATCATCATCGAGTTCTGTAAGCGACATCATAGCCATTGATGGATACAGAAGAAGGGATGGGGTTTTAGGCCAAATTAGGGTTAATAATTATCCAGTTCGAAGAGGCCAATTAACGGGTTCAATTAGCTACTATTTTATAAATTATTTTTTATAAATATATATATCTATATATATATATATATATATATATATATATATATATATATATAGACGGCATAATTGTTAGCCCTATAAAGCAAGTTTTAATTGCGTTGCAATAAAAATTAAATTATATTGGTATATAATATAAACACCTCTTTTCTTGTTAATAATCAGTGCCAGTTTCAAAAATATATTTTAGAGGTTTTCTGTAGTTTAACTTTACAAGTTTGTTTTTGTTTTTTAAATGACAAAAAACAAGAATTATATTTTTCTCCTATTATATACAAAAACTTTTTAGCAATATAAGAGATTGTTTTCTTTTACATATTTGTTAGTATTACAAATTTAATTTTAATTAAAAATCTAATATGCCTAATTTTGTAGTTAATATTGCAATTCTTTTCATGATAGTTTATATATATATATATATATATATATATATATGAAAGATTAATATTTTACAATTAAATTACCATGATTATAAAATATTAAAATAATTATAATAAATTATGGGTTTGATTTTTTATGAAAAATAATTATAATCCTAATGTAGATTCTATTTTACTACTTCATGTATTATTCAACTATTTTACAATACTAGTTTTCTTGTTATATTATTCACAAATGGATTATTTAACTATATACTTTTTTGTTATCTATTTTTAACAAATATTAGTGAGAATAATATACCATAACACCAACAAAATTATCAAAGATTGGTTGAGGAAGATCAAAATATACAAGATTAGAAAATCTTATAATGTATTTTTGATTGTTGAAGACCATATTTGCAAGACAAATTCAATTCAATAAAGAAATTTCAAAATTGAATGTTTGAGGACTCCGTTAGATTTTTTCAAGGTTTGTTATAATTAATCTAGGGTTTAATTGCAAGGAAAATTATTTTTTTGTAGTTAATATAATATTTTGATAGAAAGAAACATCTAGAGTTGAATTGTAATTTTTAAGAGTTGATTTGTCAAATTCGAGGTTCAATTGTATAAATTTTAAAATTTGATAGGCAATTAGGAACTTGATTGAAGAAATCCAAAACCAATGACAAAAATGACGAATATAGGGTTGCAATTGACCAAATTAATGGTTAAATTGAAGAAATTAAAAGTTTGTTGGTTAATTGAGAGTCAAATTGCACAATTTCAAAACCAAGAACCATAGTGAAAAAGGTGAGCAACTTAGGGGTTGAGATTTGAGTTAAACAGGGGGTTGAATTGAAAGTTTAGAGACAATTAAGGTTGTAATTAGAAAGGATTAGAAGAAAATGACTGAATTAAAATTTTTAAAATCCCAAATTAAAAACCTTAATCTCACCTAGACAACATGTCATTCAATATTAAGGAAAAAAAGTTAATGACACGTCGTTTGGTCTCTATTATTGCAGTTTTAGATTTGGCAACTTCAAACGCATGAATGTGGAATTATAGACCTCCAAATTGAGCAAGATTTGATCCAAATAAAAGGTATAAATATGTTTTACCAATATGTAGTGTTTCCTGATGACAATAATGTCATAATTTTTCTGGAAAAAAAAAAAACCTCAAAATGGACCACTCGGTCAGCTTTGAAAATTAATTATCATACCGAAACATCTCAGAAGAAGTTGATGGATGTATTATAATCAATTGATCTTTGACAACACGTCCATCAAGTGTTTAACATACCCAGAGGTTCTCTCCCCAACTCTTCCCAATTTCGGCAACAAAGAACACAAGTTATGGATCAATACAGCACAATCACAATACAAGTAATTACAGGAAATCACTCAACCTTTATTATTCCATCAACAAAGGAAATACACAAGAACAATGTATGTGTGCTATGCACAATCCGAATCTGCATGCTACACTTGTTTAGGCCCTATATATTACACATAGCATAATGGAAGTTACAAATAAAACTGCCCCTTGACAGTTTCCCCCATTATGGACAGCACATTCAAAGACAGCTCACTCCCTTGTAACTGCTCCGTAACTGCTCCCAAGTAACTTCCTTGGTCTGCCACCCAACCGACCAAACTGCCCAAACTGATTCTCAAGCTGCTAGTCCTCACGTGTAGGTCAAGTTGACTTAGACAGTCCATCGTCTAAGTCCAGCATGGTGAGAAGCATGAACCCGCTGTTCGTACGCACCTGTTATACTCGCTGCTGCAATCTGCACTGCCTACGCATGCTGCCCCTGCACTTGCGTAATACCTCGCAGCGACTTGTTGGCGCGCCCTGCGCCTAAGGCTATGACAAACCTCCCCCACCAGAAGGAGCCGACGCCCTCGTCGGATCAGTCCGAAGGTAGTCCTGCACCAAGTCTTCAAACTGCCACAAGTCAGTGTCTTTCTCCCACGAAATCTCCTGACCATCCACTCATTTCACAAGAAATTCATTCCGTCGATTTTTCTTGTGCTGACCAAGTCTCCTATAGTCCAAAATTTTCACGATTCCCCTCTCAAATTGCTTCTAAATCGTAGGTGGAGCCCTTAGTGATGTGCTCCTTTTCGTATCCTCAACATCTTCATGGAAAGGCTTTAGATAGCTAACATGGAATGTGGGATGAATTTTCAACCTTTCAGGCAGCTTCAGCCTATAGGCAACAACGCCCACGTCAAACTCCATCTTTGGCCAGTAATAGGTTTCAGCCAAGAGAGCCAGCATGCGCTCTCATCTTGGATGACTTGCCCACTACGGGTCATGCGTTTCGGTCAGCAAGTGTTTCCTCAGCTTCCCACCTGGAACATAAACTCGGCCCCCTTTAACATAGAGAAGGCCATTATCCAGCCAATATCTTCGCATAGTCCCCTCCCGTACGAGATCAACTATTTTGACGTAAGCTGCATCTTCCACGGCAGCCTGCCTCAACCGATCCAGCATATCGGATTCCACATGATCCTTCGCAATCAAACTAGCAAGCACCCCACGCCTGCTCAATGCATCTGCAACCTGATTATGTCGCCCTGGCTTATGTTCCCACATGAAATCATACTCGGCCAGGAATTCTTGCCACCTAGCCTGTCATTGTGACAACTTCTTCTGAGTTTTGAAGAATGTATTAGCCAAATTGTCTGTCTAAGATGATGGATGTATTAGAAATACATGTTCTGAAGAATGTATTATAATCAATTGATCTTTGACAACACGTCCATCAAGATCAATTGATTAGAAATGGATTTAAAACATCTCAGAAACTTAGAAAATCTCTATAAATATCCCACTCTCTTAAGCATGAAAAGGGAACCAGCTACAAAAGAGAAAAAGGAAACGAAAACAATTGTTATCGGTATATTTTTATCTAAAATCAGGTCCTTTGTGGCTTACTTGAAAAGAAAACAATTGTTATCAGTATATTTTTATCTAAAATCAGGTCCTTTGTGGCTTACTTTTGTTGTTCTTTTATTAACCTTTGTTTAATTCTTGTTTATATTTTCATTTTTAAGCATATAAAAGAGGTTTGAAGATTCAACAAATAATATTACATTCACCTCTTGTTACTAAGAAGTTTATTTTTATGTTGTTATTTTAAAGTTATTTTTATGTTTTAATGTTTGTAATTAATGTCGTAAGTTTGTTTCTTGTTATATATGTTATGTTCCAACTAACAAGAAGGAAAAAAAAGGAATGTTCGATGAATTCACAGCCTCTAGATCTTAATTTAGGAAATTATTCAGTGTCTCCTCATTTATACTCATAGTTTAAATACAGATTAAAAGCAACAACTTATCGTTTATAAGGGAACACCAGTAAGATAACCATATCTAATTAGCTGATATTCAACTAACTTATCTTGACCTATTCTCAAGCCTTATCTCTAGATATTGGACCCACTATTTATTTAATTACTGGGATGTAAACTGAATGATAATCAAATTGAACTAACAAACTAACTGGACTAATTTTATTTGAATAGTTACCAAACTAATATGATTGTACAGACGAACTGACCAACTTGCATTGTTGGCATTGAAAACACACTGATTTGATCGAGGCATGACTTGACTAAGACTAGGCATGTGACAATATATAATGTTATTTTAGACTTAATCTATTCTTTTTTATGCAAGAGTGTTTATCCTTAACATAATAGGCATGTGTCATGCATAAAATGAATTCAAAAAAATCAATTTGAATCCATATTGCGTGAATGTACCCAAGTACATATAAAAGCCTCTTCTAATGAGAAAATTATTGGTGGTGTCCCAAACATCATTTTAAATTCCTCATCACTACCAAAAAAATTTTATCCTCCTCATCAAGCTTTTCCTCAATATGTGCTTTTTGATCTTTAGAAACCTAAACATTATCACCATTCAATACATACATCACCTTAATAAGGGTTCTATTATTTGTCTTTATGAGCTTGTAATATAGGTTTCTATTCATACTTGTTAAAAGAATTCTAAAATGCTCAAATATTGATGTCAAAACTTGATCATAAAAAAGAAACTTTTGTTTCTGATAATGTGTCATTACCAGATTTCTAATAAATATGCAAAATATTTATTTGATGACCTCTAATAATGCAATTGATCAAACATGTATTCGTAAATTATAAAATGCTCTAAAAGAGCTCAGACTTTCCCTGTAGCATGTCTCTAAATTCACTGTGGACTCGAACTTTATCAGCCCTGCGTCGCGCGAGTTCGTCCGCCTGTCTCTTTTTTTTTTTTTCGATTTTGAACAGTGTTTTGACGATTTTAGCCCCGGTAATAGGACAAAATAGGGACCGGTCTGGAGGTAAAAACGGCTGGGGGAGAGGGCCATTCCGGTAATTGCACGCGTACGGACCGGACCGGTCCGGTCCGCCGCACTTTTTTTTTTTTTTTAATATATTTAAAATGGCTAATTACACTTCTAGCCCCCAATAAGACAAAAACATTGATTTCGGTACAGGGTTATTACGGTAATTGACCTTCTTTTTTGTTTTTAGTGCTGACGGTTTGTCAGTGCGTGTTCCGCACGCGCCGGCCTGTTTCACGTCCCACGCCCTGTTTAGGCGGCGCGTGCGGTGTCATCCGGTGGCCGGAATCAAGGTTCCGCCATGTATCTCGATGCGTCTCCGCGTGGTCTTCCTCCCGCGTCGGCGCGTGTACCTGAAAAATGTCCGTAGAAGCGTCGGAGGCCGGTTAAAACGCCGGCCACGTTTCTCTCTCTCTCCTGCACGTAAAAGTGCAGGAGAGTCCCCCATTTTGTGATACTTTTCATTTCGGTCCCTTTACTTTCGATTTTGTGTTTTGTCCTGATTTTGGTTCGATTTTGGTTTGATAAGTTTTGATTTAGTTCGATTTGGTCCTCCAATTCGAATTGATTGAATGTCAATGTTGCACTTCGGTCCTCCTTCTTTTAATTTTCGGATTGGGTTTAAATTATTCAATCAATACAGTACAGAAGTTTTGATTTATTCAATTGGATCCTTTTATTGAAATTGATAATATATTGAATTTTCATTTTGGCCCTTATAGTTTTAATTTTTTATTTTAATCCCTTGATAAATTCATATTTGTGTTTTATTTTCCATAATAACAATAATAATAATAATAATAATAATAATAATAATAATAATAATAATAATAATAATAATAATAACAATAACAATAAAAATAATAATAATAATAATAATAATAATAATATATAAAAATATAATTACAATAATAATAATAATAATGATAATAATAATAATAATGATAAAAAAATAATAATAATGATAATAATAATAATAATAATAATAATAATAATAATAATAATAATAATGATCATGATGATGATAATAATAATAATAATAATAATAATAATAATGATAATAACAAAAAAAATAATAATAATAATAATAATAATATAAAAAAAATATAATTACAATAATAATAATAATAATAATAATAATGATAATAGTTTGAATTTTTTATTTTAATCCCTTGATAAATTGATATTTGTGTTTTATTTTCCATAATAATAATAATAATAATAATAATAATAACAACAATAATAATATTTTTTTCCTTACTCTTTTGTTAATGTGTTTAGGTTTTTTTCTCTCAATAAAAATAATGATGATGATAATAATAATAATAATAGAATAATAATAATAATAATAATAATAATAATAGTAGTAGTAGTAATAATAATAATAATAATAATAATAATTTTTTTCCTTGCTCCTTTGTTAATGTGTTTAGGTATTTTTCTCTTAGAATAATTTGATAATTTTTATTGTTTTAACAGTGATAGCAATAATAAAAAAAAAATGCTTGATCTTCTGTTGAGGTTTTTAGGATTTTTTTGGCAATAATAATAATGATAATTTTTTGACAATAATAATAATGATAATTTTAGAAGTTGAGACTTCGATATTATTGTTATTATAATAGACAATGTTAATATCTTTTAGTATACCAAATTTTATATATTAAAATATTATATTTTAATCTTAACAACTGTAAAAATTATTTTTTTCGCCCGCACTACACCCGCAACGTAGTGCGGGCAGTTGACTAGTATAACCTAATCACAATGCCATTTATTTGACAAAAATGTTATATATATATATATATATATATATATTTTATAATTCTATGAATAAAATAGGTTATAAAAGCATATCATAACTCTTAATCCTAGTACCTAGTGAAAAGTCATGCGTACTAGCGTGCAATGCAATTGTTTCATCATATACAAAACTTTATATAATAAGTATAATCCTCAATTCAAACATTCTAAATCTATCATTTATAGTACCAAAAATATCCACAAAGTGTTTTGACAATCAAATACAATAGACTTATCATCTAAACTACTAAATATCCTTGGTTCCATACTAATACAAATATTAGAAAATTATATTTTAATAAGATTAAAATAGGTCGGTCTCCTCAAATAAAACAATGTATTTCAACCTATTTTCTTAAATATTGTATACACACCAAAGACATATAGATCATATCCTATACAATAAGCATATTAGAGAAAAAGATTAAGAACCATTAATGTTGTCACTTACAAAACTTATCGTGCTTGTTGATGTGTTCTTCATTTAAAACCTATTTAAAGCTTATTTCCAACCAAAGATATCACTAATCCATATTCTATTTTATTGTTAACATCAATATATATATATATATATATATATATATATATATATATATATATATATATGAACATGAGACACCAAATATCGATAATCTTGTCTCGGGTTGACCCTTGAATCGAATCTTGAAACTATGAAATAATAATTTTTATTTTATGTTAACCTAAGTTAACCCTCCTAACATGTGATCCAAACTTTTCTTTGGATCGATCATCGAATTGAGTTTCAAAACCATTATAATTAATAATTTTATTCTTCCATTCACCTAGGCAAACCAAATCCATAACCTAGGCTTAGTCATTGACCTAGGCTTTGTCTAGAGCTAGCATTTGAGTTGAGTTTTAACATTATAATAATAATAATTATTTATCCTTACATGTCTTAGTTGGATAGTTTTGGAATTGAGAATTTCTTACAAGGATATTTTAGAAATAAAAAATAAAAAATATTATTCCTGGAGACATTATTTTTGTACCTCCTATTTTAAAAATACATAAATTCACCCTAAAAGATTTTAGATTTTTTTTAGAAACATATTTATTTTTATGCCTCTGCCTATTCAGTCACACATATTTCTATTATCACTATTTTTGTTCTTTTTGTCCCAAAACAATAACTAAATGCTATCTAAGAGTTGAGCTCCTTTTGTTTTCCTTTAAACATTCATTATCTCTTTCTTTTACAAAATCAAATCCCACTAACATGAATTAATTATTTAAATTAAAACTTGATTTAAAATTTAAGAAGTAGCATCATTTATCCAATTTTTCCAATGCTTTATCTACCAACCATCTTTAATACTTTATCTATTAAAATAATATTTGATATTGCGGTAATGATTGTTTTTCAAAGTGTATTTTGCTTGATAATTTATTTTTTAAAAAGTATTTTTGGTATCAGCTCATCAAAAAATAAAACACTAAAAAAAATAATTTTAAGCAAAAACATATTTAGATTTTTGACAAACACACACCAGTTCGATAATTAACCACTTAATATCTAATATTAAACTAATTAATCTTTTAACATTTCATCTCTTAACAATTAAACTCTAATTTGTTTGTATCTTTAAACCAAAAGTATCATTTAGTAGAATTATAATGACTCCAAGTATGATATGAAGATTAATAACTAGTTTTTTTTTTATCTAATACTAAAAATATTTTTAAATTAACTTATTTGTATAATTAAGATTAAATTCTTTTATGGTTGATTTTAAAAACATATCGCTTACATCCTCCTCCTATCTCCTATGTATTCACATGAATTTGATAAATTCTTAGAGAATGAATGAATTTTCTTAACTATGGTGCAAGATTAATAACTAGTCAGCATATGAAAAGCCTATTTGTTTTAGCATTTTAAAAATATTTTTAAAGTCTGTTTGCTTTTAGAGTCTTAAAAATGTTTCAAAAAAATATATTATCTTAATATATTTTTAAATAAAAAATTATTTAAAAAACAATGCCAATATAATAACAAAGAGATTTGAAAACGACGTCACTAGCATCCTCAACGAAACGCGGAATCCCCCGTCGTTCTGCCATAGCCATCTCCTCCGTTTTAACTCTCAAATCTCAATCGCGCTCTCTCGCTTGCACAAATGGACTCTTACACTCCTTTACTCCAGAAAACACGGGTCCCACAACCCTCGCTCCAAAAATTTGCGGTGATTTCAATCTTCTCGAAGCTACGATCCGCGCCGAGTTACCTCGACCCGGATTCTGAACCCGGTAGAGAAGCTATCTCTCAATGCCTCCACTCCACTTCTCCAGCCGTCGTCGACCAGTCTGTTCGCGAGCTCTGTCGCCTCCTATTGGACTCCAGATTGGACCTCTCCCGAACTTTGCTGGAGCTCCAGTCTGCACTCGAAGGGTCCGACCCAAAATTCGTTGGTTTGTTTGTTAAAGCTATTGGATATGTCGTTCGGTTCGGGTTTCAAAGGAATCATGGGTCGTGGCGTTTTCCTACTATTGAGAATCACCCCTTTGTTAAGGTTTGTTAACATAATTGCATTTAAAAAGTTCCTAATTTGAGGATCACATTTTAATGGACTGTACCATCATCATCATCATCATCATCATCATCATCATCATCATTATTTTTGGCTAATTTGAGGTTTATTGTGTTTGGTTTAAGTGTAAATTCAATAATTTTGAGTTATGGATTACAGATTTTATTATCAAGAACTGAAGTTCAGTCTGAATTGGTTCAGCAAGTCTTGCTATTTTTCGGACAGAATAGAAGATTAGGAATGGTGGAGATATGTGAATTCTTGAGACCCTTTTTGAATTTTTCGATTCTACACGTGCCCTTTTCGAATTCTTCGTCATCTTTGTTTACAAGGCAGTTGATATCATCAATGGCTTCGTTTTGTTGTTCTTTCCCTGACGAGGCGATTCCGGTTTTAAAGCTACTGATAGGTTGCCTTAAGCACGCGTCACATAAGAATTCAGATGTCAGTAATTGTTTCTTTTACCTTTTCTTTTATTTAGATGGAGCTATACTCTCACGTTGCTTAACTTATTGACTTAACTGGAGCAAGATAATAAATTTAAATGATCCAAACTTCAATGCAAGTTCATAGCTATTAATTCTAATTTCTTGATGATGTGCAGGAACTTAGGAATTCATATTATTTTCTGGAATGCATAGTTGATGCATATACGGTCGTTTTGAGACACTTGGTTGGAACCGGATCGGTATGCTTCACAATGCAGCATCAGTGCAATCTGTTGTCTCATTTGTGCATTATGGAAGTTTGTTTTTTATTTGGACATGAAACTACTATAATTTTACATGGAGCTTGTCTTCCATAATTTGCTGTTAATTGTTCTCTTCTCCATGTTCACAGCTGGTTACTGAGGCTCAACTGTTTGGTGTGGAACTGTCAGATTCTATTCTTTCATTATTGACATGTCATCATGGCCATGCTGGTGCTAGTGAACCAATTGTTGAATTGGTGAAGCGGCTGTTTGCTGTCCAGAAAGATCTTTCTTTGCAATATATGCCTGAAATATCATCAACACTGCTATCCTTATTTGTTGTCCTGATTCAATCTGATCTTGAATACGAACTACTCTCTTTATTGAAACTCCTGAACTTCCTTTTAAAATGGAAAAGTGAAAAGGGTATGTTTCCTCACTCTCATTTTGCTGGCATGCATTAATGATTGGATACCTATTACAAGCCCATTAGTTAAATCATAATCTTCTTGGTTAATTGGAAATTGTTCTAATTCAAATTCTGCATTTAAGACGATACACAGTATAGTATTATCTTAATAGTTTTGGATGCCATATGATCATTTAAGTTGCATTAGAGTTATCTGTCTATTAAAAATATCAAGCAAGGCATAGCTTCTCCTTTCATCTTCAGCTAGTTTGCAGCCTCGTTTTGTGCAATGTTTCCTTTACATGTGATTTGCATCAGTAAGAATGACTGGTTTCACTGCAATTATTAGTTAGAAAATGAAAACTTACAGTTTTCATTTTCTTAATCTCACTTTCAAGCCTTTTTCAGGCACTTGATTCTATTTCAATGCTCTTATCATTGTGTATAATTGCCTTTTTTCATCCATCGTTAACCTTCTTGCAATGTATGGTAACTTATTTATTTATTTTTCAGAATATGAGGTTGATAGAGTCAAATGTGTTATGAGCGAAGAGCTTTTGTTCACATTTCCTGTCATCAACCTATTATCCTCTACATCTAGATCTATTAAAGGAGAAGCAGCAGAATTGCTTGTGAAGCTGGAAAAGGTCCTAGTAGAACTGTCAAAAGCACCAAAGGCTAGACTAGCCACAAAAGGGGGATTCCCCCCTATCAGCTCTCTAGGATCCATTGCTTATAGGCTTTTGCAATGCTTGTGGTTTCAGGTTCAATATAACTCTGATTATTATGTTAAGAGGGGAATTTTTTGTTTGTTTAATACTTGTTGCAATTGTAAGTCTTGGGATATGGTTTGTGTTTTTCACTTGCTGTTCTCACCCCTAACCTGGAAAAGAAATGGAAAGAAAATATTGCTCTTTGCTGGGTTCCATTTCACACTTTTGCTCTCAAATGAGAGATACAGTAGTCCTATTAACAAGCTAATTTAAGATGCCATTATGCTCTATGTAGGAGAGGAAGAGGATAAGGCAGTAATGTTGGGACTCTAGAAGTGCCATTTTTGCATCAGATAAAGTAGAATAGTGCAACAGTATTCATGTGGTCCATTTTGGTGAAATCAAGGCTTAGTGTGTCAAGGTGTTGGAAAAGTGCTATTTTGACTAGCATATGTAAGATTTTGTCTGTTTTGTATTCCAGGACCAGATTTTACTGCCCACTTCCATCCTGAATTTTGCTTCCAGTGGCGAAACTGATGTCAAAGTAATGCACCAGAAACTGAGACCTTGGGCTTCTCAGTTAAGAAAATACATTTTGTCGATTGTAGACAGAAGAAAATCCTCCCTATCTGTTTCTCAGTCTCAAGAACGTTTCATTAGGGGTAAGATAGAATAACACCAATGAATTATGTTTGGTTCATTCTTCATGTATCCTATTGTTTCAGCAAAATTGCTTTAAAATTAATGTGCTTTAATATCATATTCATTTATACCCACTTTATTATCTTGCAGAACTGCCTCCTTTACTCTGTGCCATTACTGGTGTTTTGGTGATGCACCGGTCAATTGGAGATGCAGCAATTGATTTGCTGGGTGCTATTGGCATTGTGGACCCCAAACAGGGAGTGCCATTGCTGCTAGCAATTCTATTTTACAGTAACATCTTCACCAGTAAAGACACTAGTTACCAGAATATGCTAGTGAGCTTTTCTTTCTTACCTTGCTTCACGTCTAATTTTAGTTGATACAAGAGTATATCCAGCTCTCCCTTTGATGTCTTTCACAGCAAGACTTTTGATTCTTGCAGCCAAAGCTTCTGGCATTACTTCCATCACTTGCTTCACATTCTGTGATGATTCCCCTCATAATTCAGACCATCTTGCCAATGCTTCAGAAAGATGGAAAACCGTATGTGCTCTTAACTCATGATGTTTGTCTATTCTCTTATTCTTCCTTTTTGAGTGCATTTTATGTGTTTGAAGAATTTCATGGAGCGATCCTAGTGATTTATGTATTCTCTCAGGTGGAACAGGATAGTGGGAAAGGGAAGAAACAATAGCCATGTCCATAGTTGTCCTAGGATATTTAGGACATGCCAGTTTGAATTGTCATTTTAGTGTGGTTCACATTAACCCACTGCTATGGTATTAATATGTTCTAACGGTTGTATAGGCTTGTTTTTCTTTCTGAAACATGCATTGCTTCCCTTATGGTTGACTGATTTTGCAAATAAAATGACCATGGACACTTGTGATGAGCAACCCAACATCGTAGGATGGCCCGGTAATTAAACTGACTTTATAATTAAAACTTTCATCCAGTGCCTAAATTCGATAACACATACAAAAAGTTCGGTATAATTGCATGCTCCAAATTTTCTACACCTATACAAGGCAGTCAATATGAGAAATTATTTTTACCAGATAACTAACCATGTGGTACCTGATGGCTCGCCTAACTGATTGTGGGTTCTGTTTTTTTTACACTGTTGGCTCTTTTGGCTATTTGAAGAGTCCTAATAGGATCTATTACATTGGGACTTTGCATAGCAAGTGGTTTCTCTTACTGTCTGTCTAATAATTTTCTTTCGGTACTTTAAATACCAATGGTCTTGAACCACTTTCATTCCTCTAAATTGCACTTGATGCATGCTAAATTGCAAGCTTTGCTATATGCCTAAATCTGGTATTTGAGTCATTGTATCTGACTCTATGGAAAATCATTTGAATTACTACTGTTTATTTGGCTCAATCATCCAATTCTAATTGCCCTAGACACCATGTGTTGAGCTCATTTAGCGGGTAATCATGTCTCTAGACAGCTTAATAGATTTCATGAGCACTCAAGAGTGAACGGCTCTATGAATAGTGAAATGACAGTCATTGATATGATGAGAACCACTTATAGAATGCTTAAAAGCATATTTCATCTTCCAACTTTCCATTTGGGGATGTTTCATTCTCATGCTTTTATGATGGGCTGCAATTGTCTAAACTCCCTCCCCATGTTTTGTTACTGAGCCAAACTCTCTCACTAGAGATTAATCTATCAACGTTAATTTTTTTAGTTAATAAGTTGTTCAGTTTGGCTGACTGAATTACCAGGTGCATGAAGTTGACAGAGACCACATGACAAACTTGTGATCCCTCTTTAGAAGTAAAAAAAAGCACAAAGTGTTGATAACCATTCCAGCTCAACAAATGGACAAAAATGTTCTCTAAGCCTATTCAAATGCTCTATCCAAATTATGCAAAGCAGAAAATAGTTTGATTCTATCTACCTCAAATTTCCAACCCTTTCTGTTTACATAAAAGACTTCCATGATAGAATCCTAAACCAACAACAAAAATAAAACAACCCAAATCCTTGAAGAAGCAACTGAAATTGTATGTGAAATTATCAGCAATTCAAGCAAAGAACTTAAGCTATCCACATTGTGGCTGCTAATGATGAAGTATCAGAGGAAAAGTAATGGAATATCAAATCCAATGCAGTAACAGAACTAAGAGGAACAAATTTCTATGATATTACCGAAAGAGATAAGGGGAAAAAAAATAAAAAACTATATCCTAAACATGTATCGTGGTTTCTGAAGTTCAAGAACTGAATGAGCCTGAGCTTGATTTATGCTTCACAACTGCAAAATTGAGGGTGTTTGCTGAGTTAAAGGCAAGCAGTGTTGATGAGCTCATTGGTGCTGGCATGGATGATGTCTTTTTTTTAGGCTTTGGTGGTTTGGGCATAGTAGAATCTCGGGAAAGCTGTTGATTTTCCAAGAAAGTTGGAATTTGAACAGATATATGAAAGACAATATAGTCAAGATGCCATTTGTATGTGTGACTCAATAACTGAAACTTGTTGGTTATGGTCAATAGTTAGTCTTCAACTTTCTTAGTTTATAATTGGACTTTGGTGAATGGCATCCACCAAGAAAAAATTTAGGGACCTAATAAATGCAAATGAAGCACAAGATTGAAACTAGTTCATGGATGAAATATGCCATTAAACCTTTGAAGTCTTATCATTTACTGATGACCTCTAAAACCTTTGTAACTTGTTACACAATCTTAGTTGTCTTTTCTCCATATCTATATTTTTTTAACTACAACCTATGTGTCATATTCAGTGTGTTGTATGCCACCGGCGCTCGTTTGCTTTGTCAGACCTGGGCAATCAATGACCGTGCCTTTGGGAGCTTGCAAGTAAGATTCTTCTGCTTCTGCTCTGCTGAATCGCAATAACCATTCACTTTAATTGTTTAGGAAAGCAAAAACAATCTTACAACGAAAATTTGAAATAATCAATGAAGTTGAGATGTACAGAACTGTTTGAAATAATCAATGAAACTTTTGGAGGCTTGTGTGCAAAGAATGGTGAGGATAAAGTGGGACTAGCATTTGCTCAAAAAGAGAAGATAATTTCTATTTATTTGTGTCAAATTAATATAGCCATTAGGCTTCATTATGTAGGACCTGAGAAAGGATTCTGGAAGAAGGGGATGGAAGAAAGGGGAGAAAGGGATGAAGAAAAAGGGGAGATGAATCTTTGAAGAATGGCAGTGGGCAGAGAGCAATTCTAATTTTAATATCAATTCAACGAGAAACCCTAAACCAAAAGATATGCTTTTGTAAACGAATTAAACCGTGGAACCATAAAAGAAAACAGGAATTGGAATAAAATTTCTAACCAAAAAGGTTATAGTTAATGTTAGTTATTATAATTATAATAACATAAAATAAGTAGATTCACTAAATGAGAAACATTTGAAGTAAAATAAAATCCCTAATTTTCCCAAGATTAGTGATTTGGGAAAAAAGCTCGAACTGCACGCCATTCTCCCTTTGTTAGAAAAAACTCAACCTTGTGTTTCAAAGTGTTGTTGTAGTAAGAATCTGCATTTTCTATGCTTTCTCCATAGCTTGAAGTTGCACTCCTGGCCTTGAAACATGCATTTTTTCACGCTATTCCTCCTCTTTTTTTTTTTTTTTTTTTTTAAAAAAAACAAACTTGAAGTGTAGTGATTGCATATTCTAAAGATTCTTGGATGTTGTTAAGCGTACTTGCAGACTTCAGGAGACATTTTTTGATCTGAAGCTTCATAGAGCTCCTCACAATTTCTTGGATTTTATCTGCTCCTTTTGTCCTGAAGGTATAGAAGGGTGGAATGCTCATGATTGCACACTCGTGAAACTCACTGGCACTAAAACTGAATGGCCATTGCACAACAATTAGAATATTGCAGCCATAAAGAAGATTTTGGTTGAGATGGAACTTCAGCCTTTGTCAGTATTGAAAATGAACATAGGGTAACTCTTCAAACAAGAAATAGAACAAAATAAAATTTATAACTAGTACTAGTCCTGATAACCTAAAATGTCTGAACTCCCTAAAGAAGGGCCAATTACGTATTAAAATCTCCAATTTTCTTTGGTAAATTAACATCCTAAAAAAGTGCAAGTACGTTCTAAAATCTCTAATTTTTTTGGTAAATTAACAGAAGTCATTCATCCATGCTCCTTCACCTTCATGATAGATTCCTGCTAAACAGATTTTCCCTTCCATGAGCTTGTTTTGTTTTCAAATTCTATGCTTTTATACTAATATGCTAGTTGACTTTTAGGCAATATTGCTTCCAAAGGGGCTCACTGAATTCAAGTCAGAGAGGAATATCTTAATAAGTTTGGCCGCTTCCATTCGGGATGTTTGCAGAAAGAACCCTGATAGGGGGGTGGATCTTATCTTGTCTGTTTCGGTATGTGTGAAGCCATAGCTGCTCTATGTTTTAATGTCCCGATTTTACACAATTCAGCAGGGTCTTATTCCTCTGAAATAACAGGCTTGCATTGAGAACCAAGATCTTGTTATCAAAGCTCTTGGATTTCAGAGCCTTGCACATCTATGTGAAGCTGATGTAATCGGTAATCCTCCTCCTGCTTTATAATCCAATCTTTTTCCTTTTCTAATTTATATCTCAAACATTTCTAAGTTTGAAAGTGTTACACCCCTTTGTGCCTGAAAAATTGCATCATATTTCTTGAGAACATTCTGTATATTTTTTATCCAAATTTGTCTTGCAAGTTCAAGTATGTAATGGGGTACTGTTTTTGGTTTCTAGTTATTTGATGGTCAAGATAAATGATGACGTGTAGTTGCTAGAATTTAATGTCAAGGTTTTAGAAGCTTTGGCCAGAAGGGAGGTGCCTTATGCTTGCTTAGTGAACCTGGAGCTCCTCTGCAGAAAGTTCAGAAATGACCCCTGAGCATCTTTATCTCCAAGTTTTAATACTTAATAAGATGGATTTTCATCCACCCCTCTTTTTGTTTCCCACCTCTTCTATTTTTTACCTGATAGATATTGTCAATTTTCATTTATTATGATTATAAATTAATGTTGTAGATTTTTGTATTAGTATCCTTACCTTGACTGCAGAGGCAGTGATTATTTCAGAACATGTTTAAACATTTCTATAAAGTCATAGTTTGAATGATTTGGTGTTTTTGGAAAAATGCTAATTTCATGCTTGTATGTGGCCTAAAAATTTGAATGCCGAGGTTAACCATTAATATTTCATTTATTGTCAGCAGGATAATGTGTATTTTTTTAACCACTTCTAGCGATCATGTTCATGACTGTGCATGATAAGTTAAAATTGCACTAATTATCATCATGTCATGTTCTTAACCACAGTCAAATAATTTTTCTTTTTAGATTTTTATACTGCTTGGGATGTCATTGGTAAGCATGTGGTAGACTACACCACAAACCCGGCTCTTGCACAAAGGTAAGCACGTGCTGGTTTGGATTGCTATTTAAATTTGTGCCTCCATTTGGCAATTCTGATATTATAACCAATATAGATCATTCCTAAAGAAAGGTGAGGCTAGGTAACTTTGGAGTTTGGATTGCTAAAGGATTGCCTACATTCAGCTATCTCCTTTAGCTATCCAGGCATCGTATCATTTGTAAAAAGGGACATTTTACCCTATCAGGAGGCAGTATTTACCAGTGGTTAAATAAGAACCTTTCTCAACATTTTTCTTCCTGTTTGGAAAATTGCACCCTAAAACATCCCTATTAGTTCTTCTTGTTTTAATTTATATTGCTCCTTTTTTTTCTGTCAAACATTTGTACCGTATCCATTTAGCAGTAACTTTTCATCCTTTCTTTCAATTGATATATTAATATATGCCAAATGACTTCTTCCCATTGACAGCATATGCCTCCTTCTGAGATGGGGAGCAATGGATGCTGAAGCATATTCAGAAGCTTCAAGGAATGTCTTACAAATTTTATGGGGTATTGGAACTTCTGTACATGTCAATCAAGCACTTGAGTGGGCAAGGGCAAGGATCTTTGCCTTTGAGGCTCTGAGCCAATATGAGGTAAATTGTGGGAGATGCTGTTTATTGAAAGTTTTATAAAATCATTGGAAAATTTAATTGTTTCAAAACCTTCTATCTTGATAATTTTACTTGGACAAAGTGTACTCTATTTAGTCCCCGTGCACATCTATTTTGCTGCTTACATTGTTTGGTTTCTTGCATCCTTTCATCATATGCTCCAGTTATAACAGATTCTCTGAATGACTTTATGTTTTACTAGGTTACACATATACAAATAGGAATTCCAGATTTTAAGAGAGTGAACACAGAATTGCTTTTATGTGAGACGAATCTTGATGTGCTCAAAGCCATGGAAGGATTTCAAGTCAAGATCATAACTCATGAACATGTGTAAAGAACACATCCGCATTTCTCCTTCACTTGCTGAAAACCATAAGATATTGAAGATTGATACTATGGTTATATTTGCTCCAGGAATCGTCGAAGGTTGGTGAAGGAGAAAAAAGTTGCTGGAAGTAAGATTGAGAAGTTGCTGAATGTATTTCCACAGGCTCTATTCACTTCAGGTATTATATGCAATTGGGTTTTGATGTAGATTGTGCTGCTTTCCATGTGAATTTTTGTTTATTTTCTCTAATCCTCAACCCCCTCTGTCCAAAGCATTTTATGGCATCATGACAACTTAAGTGATTGTGAGAAGTAATTGTCTGCCCTTGTTACAGGTCCTGATTCAGAATAAGTGGGAAAAGAGTTGAAAGATATTCAGTGGACTTTGGGAATGAAAAAGAAAAGGAAAATTAGATGAGAGGAATAATACAATGTAAACCTCTAGTAGAGAAGCAATACATGAGGTGAATATACAGCAAAATATTGAAAAATGTAGTATTAGATTCATCATAGATGGATGATAGTGTTTGACAAATACAGGAATCTAGCAGAAGGGTGAGAAAAGGAAAAAGAAAGTAAAATATAGAAAAATGAAGTGTTAGATTCATCGTAGGTGGATAATATTGTTTGGCAATTACTGGAATCTAGCAGACAAGGATGGTTGCCCTTTCTTAAAGGTGACTGCTGCAAACTTTCTTGATGCGGTACAATATGAAGGGCTTTTTCCTATTCATTTTAAACTTTCACTAATGGTGTAATTTTTTCATATCCAAGAAGGTTCTAATTATAAGGTTTGAAATAGGCTTTTTTAATTTTCTATTTTCTGGATTATTATGTAGTTTAATTCATTAAAGTTTTATTTTTTATTTGGCTATGACTCATTAGGACTGACTTAATGTTCCTCTTCAAGTACATTTTTTGTAAACTTTGAGGGGGCCATTTGGTGAATGAAAAGGAGTCTTGAAAAGTCTTTTGTTTGTTTGAATTTCAAGAGCTCTAGTTTCTTGTACATCTAAGAAGGTTTAACCTATTGAATGCTAGGTTATCTACTCCACCTCCTCATTTTACATTTTGTATTGGAGTCTGTTCATTTTTTATGTGTGATCTGTACAGTAAATCAAATGAGCTATAAATCTGCAGGGATAAAAGGTAGTGCTGGGCAATTACCTGGGGCAGCTCTTTTATGCCTTTCCTTTACCCCTAAAGATGTGAACAGCCAACGCATGTCAAGAGTAAGAAATCACATGTTGAGTTCTTTTCTTGATAATTTACTATGATATTTAAATCCATGTTACTTTCTCTCCAGGTATCTCTAGATTTCCATGCTGGATATGAGAGTGCACTGGTGGAAATAGCTGCTTCTCTTCAATTATCAAGAAATATTTTCATTGCCCTTCTTTCATTGCAATCTTGGAAGTCCTTCATGCAGCGTTGGATAAGGGCAAATATTGCATCCCTTGATGCTAAAGCACCATCTGTTTCATTAGATAAAACTTCTAAAGCTGCTACTGATATCCTGAAGGTTCACCTTTTCCTCTTCTAGCATTTGTATCATGATATTATATCTGCAGCAATTTTAACCAGATTTGCATTATTGTCACGCAGAGTGTGATGCGACTTGCTGAAGAGTCTATCCCAAGTTCTGCTGAAAATATTGCTCTGGCTATTGGTGCACTCTGTGTGGTAAGAGATTGCTCTATAAATCTCACTCCAAAATTATCAATCTGACTACTTACTGATGTGTTGACCTTGTTCAGTGCTTGGGATCATTGTAGCAATCATAAGATCAATTTTATATGCATACCCATGATATTCTTGAGATGGAATGTAGAGACTGGATTCAGATTTCTGCCCAGGCATGCATTAATGTGGGAAACAGATAATGAAAAAAAGAAAAAAGAAAATGAAAATGCCATCCTGGACAAATTTCCTGGAAGAAAGTTATGAGACTGAATGGAAGTTTGGTGGTCAGTTAATTGGTTACAGGTCCTTGGACAATCCTGATATTTCATCTTAATCTATTGAAGGCCTCTTAACCAGTCATTCTGATTTTTGAGTAATGGTTTGGTTTTTTTAAGAAATAGAAATGCACTACCATTCACATTCATATTTCTTGATACACATGCTTTGTCAGCTAAATGGTTGGTTTTGCTGGCTACTGTCAGGTGTTGGCTCCATCTACCCATACTGTCAAATCAACTGCTTCAAAGTTTCTGCTAAACTGGTTGTTCCAGAATGAGCACGATCATCGCCAATGGTCAGCCGCAATATCTCTTGGATTGGTTTCGAGTTGTCTTCATGTAACTGATCACAAACAGAAACTTGAGAATATCACTGGACTTATAAAGGTATGAAGATCTGTGGCTTGGAACTGTGAGCATTTTATTCCAGTCCATCTTGAAAAAGCTTTCAAAATAAGTGTATTTGTATACGTAGTTTTTTTTTGGGTGGTACTAACAGAGGGATTAATGAAGTATACTTCAGAAAATTATTATAAATGGGATCAACTTAGATTCTTTTGCAAAGGATTATACAAGTTATATGGCATTTGTTGTAAGACAGTGCATGCTTTCAGGTTTTGCATGGCAGCAAAAGCATTCTTGTCAAAGGAGCTTGTGGTCTTGGCTTGGGCTTTGCATGCCAAGATCTTCTTACCAGGGTTGAAGCTGCTGATAATGTTGATTTGGACAAAGAAAAGTACAAGGCACAGGAGGTTGACTTATTAGGGAAGATTCTCAGGACATTACTTCTGATGACAAGCCAGCTCAGTAATGCTTCAAATGATGTTCTAGAAAGTCTTTTGCCATATTTCAGCATGGGTGGTAATGATATTGAAATCAATTTGACATCTGACCAGTTGCCTGAGAAGTGTGATGACTTGGAGGAAGATCCATGGGGTGTTGCTGGTCTTGTCCTTGGCCTGGGGATCTCTTTCAATGCAATATATAGAGCTGGGGCACATGATGCTATGCTGAACATAAAGAACTTGATTATATCATGGATCCCACATGTAAACTCTCTAGTAACGAACTCATCTTTTTCCAGTGAAGGAAGGGAGAAAGCTTTATCAGTAGGATCATGTCTTGCACTTCCCTGTGTTGTGGCATTCTGCCGAAGAGTGGAAATGATCAATGATAATGAGCTGGATCAACTATTGAAGGGCTATCATGAGCTCATATCTGAGTTATTATCTGTTAAAAAATCTGGCACTTTCCATCAGAGCTTGATGTTGGCATCATGCGTTGGTGTGGGAAGTCTTCTTGCTTGCATTTTGAATGAAGGTGTGCACCCTCTTGAAGTTGAAAGTGTAAAAGGTTTACTGGAGATGTTTAGAAAATGCTACTGTAGTTCTTGCCCTCCTATCATCTGTTTGGGTGGGATGCTTGGAGTAGTTAATTCAATGGGAGCTGGTGCAGGGATTTTGGTTCATGCCCATCATTTCTCAGCCTCAATAAAGACTGCTTGTGAACAAGAGGTTATTTCTTATATTCTTTGTGTTTTTGGAGGAGTTACCCCAGTAAAAATAGGGGTTTATGCGTTGAACACCATTCTTTGTTTTGTTTGACAGGAATCTTCTCATATTTTGGGCCCTTTACTTTCAAGCCCTATTTGTGAGCCACATTTGACAACATTGGTGCAAGAGATGTTTCTCATTGCGCAAAATTCTGATGATCTTAAAATGCAACAAAATGCAGCTTGGGCAGTTTCATTCCTTCGAAATGGTTTGTGGTCAAAGGAACTTCTAAATGCTGAAAGATATGATAAAAGTGATGTTGATAGCAAAACAATTTCTTACAATTTTCCTGAGGACAATTTAGTTATGAAGCTGACCATATGGTTAATGCATCTAAATAACTCTGGGGTAGGTTCTGTCTAAACGTTCTAGGTTTCATGCTTATTGTAGTAATTTTTTTCCTTTGTGGCTATCTTTATCTAATATGAGATTTGATTTGTTTCATCTTCTCTCGCTAAACATGAATGTATGCACAGCTCTTTTAGTGAGAATGCATGCCTTCGATAAACATGGGGTTTATGCTGCATGTGTGTGTGGACATATCATGTTTAAATCTTAAGGCATGTTTATAAGCATGTCTCTTGTAGTGTTTCTCTGTTGGTGATGAATGCTAAAACCAATTCTCATATTATGTGTCTGCTCGTGTGCACATAATTATTTACATATGCAAGTAAATATCTCTTTCTCATTTTATTAAATTGGAATGCACTTAGTTGACCTTACTATGTGGACAAATGAAGGTGAATGAAGGAGAGGGAAGTTTTCCACAGTGGCCCATGTTTTCTTGTTGGATGCACTAGTGTGCTGTGCTGTTGTGCAGGCTATGATTGAGGATCCCTTAAGGTTTTTTCGTTTTTTTATATTTGGAAGAGAATGCATTGATATTAGTTGGATAGTAGGTATTTATCTTCATGTAGTTATTTTAGAAGGATGTTAGGATTTCCTTGGTGCCCTTATATAAAGAATCCAATATTATGTTTTGAGACCGCTTTGGATGTTACTGAAATTAAAGCCTCCCAGCTCTCTATTTCTTGATTCCCCCCCTCATCTCTCCTCTCCTCTCTATTTCTCATCCTTGTTTAGGCTAGAGTGCAATCTTTAGAAGGCAATGGATGTTTTCTATTATATTTTCAGAAAGAACTATCATGCATGCTTCTGCATCTCCTTGTTTATGCTGAAAGTTTGTAGAATAATTGAAGTTTTGTTTTAAGTAGGAGATGGACTCTAGTTCTTTGTGCATGTGTGGAGACATATTCAACCTTGGAATGGAGAGAAAACAATCAACTTCTGTCTGCTTATAATTGTGGGTCATGCCTGATAATTATCTATTCAAAACGACTAGTTGATGCATCAGGTGCTGGGAAATCTTTGTTATCACATTGTAGATTTACAACACCAGCATAAGCAAATACATGCAGACTCTTTAATGTTTTTGCCTTTATCCACTACCAACTCGTTAGTCTTATCTTATTGCTTGCATATATTATTTTCTTCAGTTATTTTGTTCTTATTGAGAGATGCTTTTTGTGAATTCTTCTTTCTAATTTCTTGCTGTCTAATTTTCAGGCAGGGGCTGTTGCACATGTGGGCACTGTTGTAACAGTCTTAAGATGCCTTTCCCGAGCTCCCAGATTGCCAACAGTGGATTGGGGATTGATCATTAGACGCTGCATGAGTTATGAGGCTCAAGTGTCTGAGGTGTTGTCACCAGATTCAGCTTTCAAGAGGGGAGCTCTTCGGGAGGAATGTGTACAATTCTCAATAGCACATGCGAATCAATTTGACCCCCTCCTGACTTTCCTTGACGAGCTATCTGATTTGACTAGGTTCAGGACATTAGAGCTGAATCTGCAGTCGTGTCTGCTTTTTCATCTTGCAGGCCTGATAAAAGTATTCTCAGGTTCCAGGATAGAGAAACTGTTTGATGATATTGCTGAATACTTTTGCTCAGAGTTCTTATGCCAAGGGTATAGCCCTGATCAGGAGAGCTCATTGAGAATCTCATGCTGGGTAGGTCTCTATCAATGTCTAGAAGAAGCTGCCCTTAGCTCTGTAGAGTACATATCAAACCTTGAAAAGTGCATAGAGGTGTTGTTTCACTTGTTGCCTGCATCAGAATCTGCTAACTTCACAGGAGTGGATCTGCCAAACACTGCAGAGGAATGGCGTGTGGCAGTTCAATGCTTGGCAAAGGCTCAAGGGGATTGGTTATTGGATTTCCTGCTGGTAAACATGCTGTCAATTATCTATCTTTGGAGCATTTCTTTTCAGAAAATTCTTGTCCACGATTCTGCTTTGTGGATATTTAGTTCATATGCTATGAACTTGAATCATATCTACTGATAATCATACTTAGTACTTAGGAGTACTCTTTGGAACTCTTTTATGTATATCTATATTCTACAACTTAATTGGACTGTAAATACTGAGTTGACCCCATGTTTGTTCAAAACATTATTTAGTCTTGTAGAGTTGATGTAGGAGCATTTGAATTTCCATTATGTTCTATTCTCAGAATATTATGCTGCAATGTTTGCTTTGCAGGTTCCACTAGGGGATCTTGTGCAAGGAGGTAGCCAGTCAAATGAAGTCCTAAAGAAGATTCAAGCGAAAGTTAAGCTAGTTAGGATGGGTTCCATCCCATTAACCGAGCTTGGAAGATTAAAAGCTTATATGTTGAACTCTAAATCAAAGGGTTAGTTACTTTACTTGGCAAGAGCACTGTTGTTGAATAACTATGTGCCAGTCTAATTTTCAATATTGCTAATGCTGTTTTCATGATGCCAAGTTGAATTTGCTTTGCTTCCTGTTTCAGTGGTTCTTTCTTTGGAATTTCTTGCATAGAATTGGTTTAATCCAGCTCTTTTCAACAATACAGATATTTGGAATTTGCTTGTTGAAGTGGTGGCAGCTTTGCAATATGCAGATGGTAGTTTCAAAAGACAGTGGCTTGTTGATGCAGTGGAGATTAGTTGTGTCTCGAGTTATCCTTCCACAGTAAGCTTCTATTTACACAATCAAAATGTATAGGTGACTGGTTCCTATTCCCCAACACAAGTAATGGGCATGGTAGCTATAGTCTACTTGAAGTAAGCTTCTTTTTACAGAATCAAAATGTATAGGTGACTGGTTCCTATTCCCCAAGACAAGTAATGGGCATGGTAGCTATAGTCTACTTGAAGCAAAATATGGAATAGTAACCCAGTAAGTATTTAGGAGGATAGTTTGTTTACCTGCAGTCGGGGCAGGGTAAGGTGGTGGTGGAATAGTTGATCTGTGCAAGTAGCCTGGCTAGTGTTACTTGCATGTAAATGCAGCTCTTAAAAATCTGTCCCTCACTGGATGTGCTACCTGCATGGTGCGTACATGCATGCAGTTGATATGATATGCTACCCCTTCCACTTCTACTCTTGTGTTCATGTTTGTAAGAAGTTCAGCTCTCCTGAATTTGAACCTTTTCAAAATACATTTCTGCAAAGAAATTAGTTATCACGTGTGCTGTTTTCTGCTATCATGTCATCTAAATCTTAAGGGGTAAAGGAACCTGTATTATTTCTGAAATTAAAGTCTTTTCGTTTTTGTTCTCAATTTTCTTTGTGATAATGCTTATGAATAAAAGGTCTTTACATTTCTTCTGCAGGCCTTGCTGTTTCTTGGCCTGCTATCTGGTAGCTGTTGCAAATATGGGTCCCTTCTGACTTTGGACCAGTTATCCTTGCTGAGTGATCTACCAGTTACCCTCCCTTCCCTTGTGACCGAACCTAGTTGGGAAGTCGTAGCCGAGTCCTTTGTTTCGAGCCTTTGGACATCAACAGAACGCATATACTACTGGGTTACTGAAAAAGGGCTCCCTGACAATACAAGCAGCGCGCAACCTATTGATGGAAGTGAAAAGGATATTGCCTCCTTTCTATTGCACGTGATGTATCACACCTGTATATGCTTAAAGGAGTATTTGCCTTTGGAGAAGCAGCTTAGGCTTGCCAATATGCTGGTCACATGAGAGAGAGCGTCATAGCTTAATTTGCAGTCAATTAGGCTATGTGATATTTCCTTGCGGTATCTCTAGCTATTCAGTAAGCGTCTACCACTTTATAAATCAAGGGTTTGTCAAAGCATTACTTACTATTCCTGCGTGCAGCTCATCTCTAACTGGTTTTCTTTTTCTAACTGGACCTTCAATAGAAAGATGATTATAGAGTAGCATGAAAAGTGGAAAATTAAGCAATCTAACACATCCTTATACAAGCTAGAAATGAATCGTATTATGGAAGTTGCCAATAAGAACATCAAGAAAATTGTCAATACGATGGTGGTTACATGTAAAGATTGACGTAAGATGCTTTCTATTATTCACTTCATGCGTGTTGTATTACTGTAAGAATCTTATCAACTAAAGCCACACCATATTCATTGGTTTATGGGATGCAGATAATGACACCTTTTGAACTGGAAATCCTTTCCTTGAAAGTCTTGATGAAAGCAAAATTATAAGACTTGGAATGGACAAGAATGCAATATGAACAACTCAACGTGATTAGTAAGAGGATATTATACACAATTTTTTCCATTGATTGTACAAAGAAATAATGGATAAGATAAACGATACAAAGGTCTGCTTCGATGAATTTAAAGAAAAAGACTGATTTTAGTTGTTTTATATATATATATATATATATATATATATATATATATATATATATATATAATTACCTAAGTTTTTACACGCATGTAGTGAGAATAAATGTATTTTATGTACAAGATGATAGGAGACGGGATGCCCTGATAGTTTTACTTGTCGGGCTCTGATTCAAGGATATGGGTAAAGAGGGTAGGCTATTTCTGCTTTGAATTTAGTTGTCGAGCTTGAGAAATCTGATGTTTCAATCTGGAAAGAATGTCTGAGCGTGGCTATATACCTCACCGCGAGAAATCTATGATAAACTTATCGAGTCCCACTGCAAAGATGATTGTGTAGCAGATGATTTACCACTAAAAACTGAGATTATTCTTAGGAGCATAAACCCTACTCCTCTAACCTATAAAACCCTCATCTGCTGCTGGTGTAGAATTGGCAGAAGTATAAAGGCTGAAATGCTGATGAAGAAATGCTTCATTCTGTTTGGCAACCTGATCCAGAAATATGCATCCTGGTAATCTGGAAAACTTCTTCTTGAATGACATGCATGATCAATATTTTGAAGGGAAAACTTCAAATGTTCTCTGGCTAGACATCGCAGTTTCACTTGGAATTCAAATAAAACAAACTCACAGTAGTTTTGGATAGACGGTGGAAATTGTAGATTGTAAGGTCTAATCTCTAATAGAATATGACACCCTCTAATTGTGTTCAAATCTTGAAAGAAAACGATCAGTCAGTGCCATCTTCAATTATTTTTATGAAAAGCTTCTTATCTTATCCAGCCCCCCCAAGTCACAACCTAGCACTCTGCACCTGTGGAGAATGAAATTGAAGGGTCAAATGAACACTGGAGCATATCTTGTTTTGACATTGTTGCCTCTCAAGACGCAAAATTTCTGATTGAAGCAAAATTCAAGGAAGGAGAAATGAAGCTAATCCCAATCCACAAGCCAAATTAAATTCAAAATGAAGCAAGCAAATCATACAACACCATCACTACAAGCAGCAAGTGTAATATGTTTTTCATCACAAAAACAAGCTACTCCCACCAAAGGAAAAAAAAAAGAAAAGCTGTTGTGTCAAACAACAGAGCATTTAGCTCCAGCCTCTTCAAGTTGCTTCTTAGCCTCTTCAGCTTCCTCTTTCGAAACCCCTTCTTTGAACTTCTTGGGCAATCCTTCAATCAATTCCTTGGCCTCCTTCAATGCCAGGCTGGTCAGAGCCCTAACCGCTTTAATCACCGCAATTCTAACATTACTGGGCACTTCATCGATAACAACATCGAACTCCGTCTTCTCCTCTACCGCTGCAGCCCCTGCGTCAGCTGCAGCCCCTGGAGCGACACCCACGGCAGCTGCTGGTGCAAATGCAGCAGCCGAAACCCCGAGCTTGTCCTGAAGGTAGTCGACGAGGGTGCGGGCTTCTTCGAGGGTCAAGGAGGAGATATCTTCACCAATCTTCTCGATTTTCTCAGGGGCAGCGACGGCGGAGATGGGGCGAACGTGGGAGGAGCGGAAAGAGAGGGGTTGTTGGCGGCGAGGGAAGAGGAGGAAATGTTTGATGGGGGTGTGTGTGGTGGAAGACGATGGAGAGTGGAGAGAAAGTGTTGGGGTTGTAGTGGAGAGTGGGTTTGTTGTTGCCATTTCTGATGATGGGAATCCAAGGATTTCTTCTCTTCTCTTCTATGGAGATGAAATGGAGAGAAACAGATAGATAGGTGTTGTGAGGATAAGGTTCTGAGGAGATGAAATGAAAGGTTTATGGAACGATTTTATTTTATTTTTCTCTCAAAAAATAAATATATTTCGTAGCTATTAATTTAAAATGCTATTTTTCTGTAGATTTATATAAATAGGTCTTTTTATTTATTTTTCTTATATAATAGAACTAGACTATAAGGTCCTTGCAATTTACGGCTGCTTTGGGAGGGAGAGCCTTTTGTTTCAGGGGTATATTTGTCTACACGCCTGAAAAAGATATATAAAGAAAATAATCGGGGGCATTCCGAGAATCGAACTCGGGACCTCTCGCACCCAAAGCGAGAATCATACCACTAGACCAAATGCCCTTCCTGCTATCTCAAAGTCCAATATTAAAATATATACCTATATATTTGAATGACCATTTGATTAATACCACAAATAGACAGTAAATAATATATATTTGTCGATTAATTTTTTTTACATAAGCAAAGAAATCAATTATAAAACGATACATATATTAAAACATCTCATTTATAGTATTGTTCTGCTCACAAAAAACCTTGCCCCACCAATCTATCATCCAACTCATAAGTTTTTAGAGAGATGGAGGAGAATAATAATTATAATGATGATATTTTTTAAATATAAAAAATGGCTTATCTATTATTATATTCTTCAAGGAGTCAAAATTTACTCTAATGAAATAATTAAGATTCCAATTTATCATTCTATAAACGCTATACCCCATAGTCAGTGGTGCTCAAAGTTTGAAACTGCATTGGCCACAATGCATTATTTGTTTTTTCTCCTTGACCAAGTTGATGTCTCGTGCTCTTGATAACATTTTGAAATCACAAGGATGAATCTGATCAAACCAAACAACTCAGTACCAAATACATCACAGCAACAAAATGAAGTAATTTGATTCAATATTCAGCAATATATTGAAGTTAATCACACAAGATCATAGTATTCCAAATCTCCAGACGTATTAAGGCTACAACATGGTATCATAATATTCATTCTTAAACCCCAACAGCCCTTCACCACCTCCGGCGCCTCCTTCCGTACCAATATGCGAATGCAGCTATTGATGCCGCCGTGATAACACCAGCAGTCGCATGCCAGGCAAACAATGGCCTCTCCAGAACAAGGGTAGAACCACTAACATCATCAGAAGGTGGAGGTGTTAGTGGTTTCTTACTAACTGTCACTGCAAAGCCCAGACCCTGCCTTTCCAGATCAGTTATGTCGTCTATTGCTGGCTTCAGTCTTGTGGTCTTGGCTAGAGCTTCATACTCTTCTTTCGTTCCTCCTTCAAGGAAAGATCCAACAAGGTGACCTTTACTTATCCAGTATGCTCCAATTGTATTCCCCGAGTAATCCCCAAAATGCACCACTTCCCCTGCATTGTCCCCATAAAACTGCCAAGAAAATGTGAAGAATCTGGAATAGAAAAAGGGTAGGTAATCAAACTCATCTGTTTTCTCAGGCTCCATTATCGCAGAAACAGCGTGTTTTGCTGTTTTTCGGGCCGAGTCAACATGCTCAAGCCTACGTGTTTCACCAAATAGTTTCACTGGAAATGCAGCAACATCTCCAACCGCATAGACCGAGGTGTTGCTAGTTTGCATTTGTCCATTTACTTTGATCCCACCTTTCTCCAAAGTCAGTTGGCCTTCAAACAGGCTCGTGTTTGGACGGATCCCAATGCCCACTACAACCATGTCAGCAGGAAGCTGACTTCCATCTCGAAGATTAACAGCAGTAATCTGAAAAGATGCATTGGATTGATTAGGCCAAATTTGGTGATCGATTTTTACGGAAGCTAAAGCTCCTGATGCTTATGAACTCATGAAGCTTCCTGCATTTTGACATTTTTCACGCTGGAAAAATTATAACAATCATCTGATGAACCCAATAACAAAAACTGTAATAGTATCCAATACTGTGTCTGAAATATTCCACAACATAAAACAGATTGAAATAAGTTTTAGCAAGATTGTTAAGCGGCAGGGGATTTACCTTTCCAATGGGGTCAATCTCGAAAGATGTCAGGACAGTTCCTTTTACGAATTGAACTCCTTTTGAACTGTAATAACCCTCATAATAACTTGCAATCTTGGGTGTAAACAAGCGAGCCACTACAAAAGGCAAAGACATTGATAGATTTTAATAGTAACTTGTATTCAAGAAGAAATCAAGACAATATTTTAGGAAAGAATTGTCCTGAATTTTTGTGGTCAAAAAACTTGGCAGGAAAATCTTCAAAAACAGCTGTTCATGCATGAATAAATGCAAGCAAGTTTGATAGCTATGAGATGATCCACAGCCTTTAACTCCAAAGGTTTTCTTCCTCAAAAGATAAGTTTTAAGATCTCAAAAGAGGAATCATAAAGCAGCATTGGGAGCACTTACTACAATGTACTTCTGGGAAAACCATAGTGACATTAATTCGATTTGTCACCAAAGAGGCAGCACACTCCATTCCTATATAGCCACCACCAATAACAACAGCATTCCCAGAAGCACAAGATTGCATCACATCAACAACCCTGTTTGCATCAGCTAAATCTCGCAAATAACATACATTTTCTGCATCTGATCCACTCACTCCAAATTCTTCAAGCTTCAAAGCCTACATTGAATGATGAATACAAAATAGAGTTACTTTAATTTCATTTTATCACTTGAACAATGCAATTCACTTTCTACACATTTTATTATTTCAATAAATTTTTATAAAGGAGAACAATTGTTTTTTTTTTAATAGTAGTAGTAGTAGTAGTAGTAACAAGTCTTTGGCAAAAAAATGCAAATTATTACAGTGATAAGATTTAATAGAACATTTTGTATCTCCCATATTATATATGTTTAACAATGAAAGTGGTCCCATTCAAAATGCTACCAAACAAAAGGACATGGATTGTAATTCTACTGATTTTCCCATAGCAATATCAGATCCCTACTAGGTGTTTTTATAATGCATTTACCCAACATTAAAAACATCAACTAACCAGAGTAAAAAATAGCATCAACAAATTGGAAGATCAGTTTCAATACCCGAGCACCTGTTGCAATGATGAGAATCTTATAGCTTATAGTCTCGCCAACTGCAGTTAGTAGTGTCTTGCGTCTCACATCAACAGACTTAACTCGAGTCCCCAGAATCAATTCAATTCCTAGAAAAAATAATTCATATACCCATCAATTGGAGATAAGACATAAAATAAGAACTTCAACAGCCAACAATTTAAGACTTGATATTAAACTTGTAACAGAAACTTTCGCTGGTATTTGTGTCTGAACAAGTTCTACCAGGAGTTTCCCCCAAAAAATGGAGACATTTACTTCTGATCTTGGTTACATTGGCTGTAGGTAAAATATGAAGAGCTGTACACATCACGAAGTGCTTGATTAAGACTATCTATGTAATTAGGAAGTCTATATTTCCACTAGAAAAAAGTAAGTCTCATTTTTTACCAGTGTAAGAATCTTTATAGCAACAGGTTAGCTAAATAAAGATGCTAGACTTGATAGTCCATGAACTTTCTCATGTCAAAGATATTAACAAGCAGATATAGTCAAAACATGAAGCATAATGATCATAGTTACTGTATTTAGTAATTGGTAATAAAAGCCTAATTGTACAAGTCTACAACCCAATTATATCTAACATTCAAATATAATACAACTGCCGCTGACACAATTCATGTCATATATATATTTGAGCATGTGAGATCACAAATGTCGAGCAGGAACAAAATTGGAGAACTTGAATTAATTCTCTACTTGTGCTCGCTTGACATTTGATATAAGGAAGTTATAATTACAGTTACACTAGATAAGAACATATAAAGGAGCCAAAAATAGATTACCGTGTTCTTTATACCATTTTGGAGTCAACTTTTCCTCATTAGCTCCAACACAAGTGTGAAACGATGGAAGGCGTGCTGGAGCTGCATGTTAGCAAAATTTTCAATACAAGGGTGAATACGAGAATAATAAATGAACAGGAGGAACATGAAACATGAAACATCAAATGATTAGCATTTTTCCACGCAAGTTTAGTTGTGAATTTTAGGACAGCACATCAGGAAAAAGAAACCAGAGCCACCTCCTTGCATCCAGACTCAAAGTTGACTATCCCCAAGCTTTGCCTGACACATTAATGTGACTTAGGCAAAGCTATTGACTAATAACAAGCAGCACAATTCAGTAAATTATTTATATGCTACACTACATAAAGAATTTTACCAGAATGGTTTGTTATATTAGATAACCAGACCCTGAACTTGAAGGATGAGAACTTTTACCTTCAGGAAGTAAATAACCTTTACTCAATGCAGGTCTCTCATAAGGTGGAACCTGAAAGAAATCCAGTAGACATTCATGAATCACTATCTAACTAAGCAAGTCAAGCAGGAAATATGAGGCAAAAACAATACTATGACCTGCGGAAAAACTTTCACTCCAGTCTTATTACTGTTCCATTGCATAATTATCACTAGTGCAAAGGTTTTCCCAACTCACACCTCACTTCAAGTATATTCAAATGCACAAGCTAAGCTTTTGTGTTATCACCCCTTGAATTACACCAACAACATTACATATCAACGACTAAAATATTTATCAATACATTCTGCACCTTCAATACTACGATGCCAAATTATAAAGTCGGCACAACTTCAGACTGAAAATGTCTAGTGCACAAACTTAAAAAACCCACATACGAAGTTGTTATTAGCTGTGAATTTGAACTTTTTGGTCTTTTCTGTTTCTTGGGATGATATGATGGTTCAATCATTTGTATTATTGGTTCCAATGGTGGCAGCTGCAGAATCCGCTATTGGGTAAGCCATTTTCACTATTGCTTTCCAACCTTAAAACCCCACATACCAAAATAAGACAGATAGAAAGAGAAGGTACTTGTTCACAGAAACGTCCCCAATGACTTATATTCCATTAAAAGAATGAGAAAAAGCATGTTGAAAGTAATATGAAATTGACAATAACTATTGCAGTCGACCATTACTTAAAGTCAGAAGGCAAGTGTTTGTAATCAATCAACCAATACAAGAAAAAAAAAATAGCCAGAGCAATATACATATGGTACAATGGCGGTGCTAACTGTTCAAATTTCAGAATCCTTCTTGAAGTTAAGCAGCAGACTATTCATTCTTGAAGTTTCATAAACGTAACTCATATTTCATAATCTAACCAAGAAAGATAAAAAGAGAGATGAAGACGCAGAATTATGGAGACAAAGCAACTAACAAACTGAAAATTGAACCCATTAAAGAAAAGAATGAATAGAACAAAGAGCGAAAAAAAAAATCAGACACCCATTAAAGAATTAAACTTAGAAAGGCTAAAAAAGATGGAGGATTTTTGTTTTTTCGCTCACAGTTTCTTCAGAGATGATGCAAAGTTCTCCAGGTGAGACCCCTTTCTTTGTGAATTCAAGAGCTGCATACCCAGCTGCAACTCCTCCTCCAAGAATAACATACACAAATGCTCTTCCCATTTCCTTTGACTCTCCTTCTCCGACCAATTCTCTATCCGGTCTCTCTCCTCTCAAGAGTCAAGAAGACTTGGGAGATTTATTTCAATTCTCCATTTTGTGTTATGGGTGGCGTTTTGTCATCTAAGGAAAAACTATCACAGATGTTTACTGTATTTTAAAATATTTTTATTTCAAAATATTTTATAGTAATATTTTTTAAAATTTAGCATATATAAAAACATAAATGAAGTTTTTTTAATTATTATTTATAAAGCAAAATTTAGTCAAGTTATAATATTTTATTTTATAGGGCGGGCTTCCAATAATTTTTTTTAATATGGGTGTTCGGGTCAGCTTGCAGTATCTCAACTAATTCCACGGACTCTGAAATTAACGATTATGTAATTTTTTAATGGTTATTATATTAGCAACCACAAGACTCGAACCTGAAACACTAAAAAAAACAAATCTCTTAATCATATACCATTGAGTTATCTACTAGATGGTTATGGTTTCCAATAATTATTAGCAGTGGTGGAGGCAGGGGTTGATAAGGTCCTGACCTTCGCTAGAATTGTTTTCATTTTTCCTTAACCCTTTAACGATTTATAGTTTTAGCTCTAAAACTAGGGAAATAATAAATCTTGCCCCGCGAGAAATTTATTTTTTCAATTTAATCCCTTTTAATTTGCGATATAAATACCCCCATCCCGCAAGTGTGGCACAGCTAAGAAGACCGATAAAAGTATTTAACGCAAACACTAAGAGAGTATTTAAGAGTAGATTGTGGTTACTTTTCAAAGTGATTTCTAATTAGAAATGTATTAAAATAGTAATACAAGAAAAAGTAAATGAATCAAAGGGAACACCTGAAAACCATATTTGCTTATATATATCTATCGAAATAATCTAAAAACACTAATTTTTTTTTAATAATTATTGTTGATCCATCTGTGGAGCATGTTTTGAACTTGATGCTATCAAGCTCTACGTTGGATAAACCTATTTTTGACTGAAGAAGATATGGTGGGACCAAAGTGTAGATATTGGGAAGTGTGAGGAAAGATGATGACAAAAAGAGAGGAGATTGTGGGTGGTAGGGTTTTTTTTTTTTTTTTTTTTTTTTTTTTTTTTTTTTTTTTTTTTTGTGGCGAGGACGAGTGAATAGGTTTGATATCATGGCTATGGCCACGACAAATTGTTGTAGACCCATGAATCATCTCCTGCAACAGAATTGTGGATGAGGCTTCGAATCACTTACACCACTTATCTTCTCTCTTTGGTTGTTTCTACAATTTCTTGTGTTGGTTTCTATGTTTCTGTTCATGAGTATGATTTATGACTGTAGTTGTTTTTAAAAATATTTTTTTATTTAAAAATATATTTATAATGATATTTTTTTATTTTTAAAAAAATATTTTTGATATCAGCACATGAAAATAATTTAAAAATACAAAAAAAATTAACTTAATGTAAAAAAAATCATTTTTTTAAATGCTTTTGAAATACAATGAAAAATAAGCTCTATAACCCTTTTGTTTTCCTCGATCATATCTCGTTTATTAATTTAACTATTAACTTATTAATCCAAAATGATAACCATGTCTCTTGTATTTATTCAATTATAGATTCAATAATCCAAAATAACACCCATATCTCATACATTAATTCAATTATAGGCTCATTAATAATAATCATGTCTTGTATATTTATCCAATTATGGATTCATTAATCTAAAACAATAACCATGTTTTGTGTATTTAATCTAATATGGCTTCAATAATCTGAAACAATACATGTATCTCATACATGCTTTTATTCAGTTAAGGACTCATTAATCACATACAATACTCATAATTTATGCATTAATTCACTTTCATTTCCATTGATTCCATTCCTTAACCATAGTTTGAGGCTTAAGCAAACCATTCTCATTTATTTAAATAGTCATCATCATTATGTATTCATTGATCTATTTTAATAACCATAGCTCAAGTTTTAAGTTGATCATGCTTATTTTTTCATTTTGATAGTTGTATTTCATGTCCTATATTTTCTAGTTATTTCATGTTTTTCAACGAGAGTTAAGTTCCCCATTCTCTTTTATTATACTATTTCTATACCATTATCAAATACCTTTTTTTGATTAGTGTAATAACCTTACCTGTTTTCTTTCTTTATTTCAAGTCATTCATTATTACATCATCAACTTCTTTAATAACAAAAGTATTTGAAATTTACATTTTATCCCTCACCATTATACTTGCCTTAAGATTTTCATATTTATCCCCTTTTACTTTGATTGACTTTAAGTTTATTCAATTAGTCTCTGTTATTGCAACCTACTAAGGATTTTTATAAGTCATTATATCGTGGTTGACTTTAAATTTACCCAAATAGTCTTTTTCATTATGGTAAATTTAGGATTTTGAAACTAGTCCCCACCATTTAACTATGTCAATTATTTATTTATCCCCACTATGAAAGTGTATCTCTTTTCATATTATTTCCCATCTCATAAGCGTGTGTTCACTTGATATCATTTTCCTACCTTGAAAGGTTAATTTATATGATATCATTTTCCCACCCTAAAGACATAATTCATTTCACATCACTAGCACATTTCTATAATATTTCTCATTCATAATTATAAAACAGTTTATAAAATGCTTTTTTCTTATCATGTACATATTCCTATAACAAACTTCATTTATAATCATAAACAATTATGAATTTTTTTTTTCTCATCATATACACATTCCTATGACATATTTCATTTATAGTCATAAATAATTATGCAAAACACTTATTTAATAAATAAATAAAGAGTAAAATGATAAGTGTGTACCTGGAACTCTTAAGGAGTATTTTGCTTATACTACAGGATCCATTTTCAATGTCATCTATAAATTATCGATAGAGCATCCCAAATTAAACCCAATTATTTTTGGTTCATATAACACATTACTCATTCATATCATCATATATTTTTATATATAGTTTCATATATATATATATATATATATATATATATATATATATATATATATATATATATATTCTATTTTTGTTTATTACATCTATTTATTCATATAACATCCATTTTGATAATAACCTTTAATTTCTAAATATGGTTTTTCATCCTTTTAATGTTTAGGAACTTCATCAACCATTTTCCACATTCCATTTTAATTCTACTAATTTTGTCAATCATTTTACATAATTAAATTCAATATCTAAATATTTCATCAATTATTTTCCGGTGTCTAATATTACATAATAAATGCTCAATGTCTAATATAAAATCAATGTTCAATGTCTAACATTTCATCAATAATGTCTATTTTTCTTATAAAAACATAACAATAATTCAACCCATTAATTTCATAGAAATCCCACATACCTATCCTTCCTAAACGCATCAATAAGAATTTATACATCATAACTCAACTTAAATGGTCATTGTATAAGCTTAAAAACATAATCAACCCCAAATTCTATTTCACTTATATGAGCAGTCACCCATGGTTTGAAAAATCCTTGGTTGACCTCAAACTCATCAAATTATCGATTAATTATACCATTTATAGCAAAAGAATCCAATAATTTTAACCAATTAAATTTTTTGTAATCAATTCTCAATTTTAGATAGCCCAATTTATCATGACTACTCATTTACATCACTTTCCATTTTTGTATTAAAAATTATAGGTATACCATTTTGTTTACCAATTTATTCATACTAGCATTCATTATGTTACCTTTTCTTACTTGTTCTATTTATTCATACTTTCTACACACTTGGTATGAAATCAACTTAAACCATCTTTTATATAAATACTTTTACCTACACAACCTTTCTTAAAAATCACAACAATACTTCAACATATTACAATTCAATTTAAACCCATTCACATATTTTATCAAATACATTATGGATCTATTTTAAACCATCTCTAATATACCCAAACTTTAAAATACACTAATAACACTTCAATATATTAACTTACAACCATCATATTCAAACCTAAACATACACTTTATCATTATAATATCAATTAACTCCAATTTATGCCCAAATTTTGGATCTTCCCTAAAATTTATCAGCAATAGCCAACCAACTATGATTTAAACTCTTAGGCTAATTAATTTAATCAATTAGGGTACTAATAATATCTAAGACTTTAATTAATTTAACAATCACATCATCAAATTGTAAGCAAACATCTTTTAACAACTTATCCCAACTTATGGGTATTCAATCTGCCCATCAAATCAATGTAAAAAATGATGAAATTAAAGAGATACAAAGCCCTAAAATCTTATCAATAGACTTAATATTAATTATAAACAAATCCAAGAATAAACCTCCTCCTTCTCATCCTTTGAGACTTCACTTACTAAAGTTTTCTTCACCAAATCACTCTAAATTCTTAATTTGCCTCTACTCACACAAGTTTGTGTTGTTTTTTTGTTGTTGGATTTCCACACTCTCTCTCCACAACATGACTTTAATTTGGAAAAAAATGAACAGTATCAAGTCAATCTCTCTTAACAACCTTAAAATAAAGACAAATTCTTTCTTTTTAAATTACCATTTTGCCCTTTATTTTATGTCACATATGATTTTTTTTTCAGGTCCTCGCTCATAATTTTTTCATTTAAATATATTATTTTAAATCAATATTTTTATTAATTGACTTAGGGTTTACAAAATCAATTATGGTGTTTATATCATTAATCGTATAAATTCCTTATGTATAATGGTTAGTTTGAATCAAGATTTACACTATTAAACTTAGTGTTTATTGGTTTATATTCATTTATTGACTTGGGGGTTTTCGGTAGGAAACATGGGGTTCACACTAGTTTAACCTGAGTTAGCTTGCTAAATCCATGAATTGAGTCATGAATTCCACTAGATTCAATTATTTTTTATTTTATTTTGCTACATGACTAAAAACTTCAAAATAAAAAGATAAATTGAAGAAAAATTTAAATATTTTACATTGAAAGACAAAATTGAAAAGAAAAAAAATAAGAGCACAAAAAGAAGAAGCAAAGAGCCAAAAAAAACCAAAAAAAACTCAATTGGTACGAGCTTGTACGACCTACGTGCATGGCCATCAACTAGGTGTCTGGACCAAATAACTAATTTCAAATCAATTTTTTTTCTCGAAAAAACATGTAAAAATAATATGCATAACTCAAAAAACCTATTTATAGATTTAAAGTTGCCAAAAATTAGTAAACAAAATGAAAATTCAATTTGACACCCCCAAATATTTCCAAGGCCTGATCTATTTTCTTGACCAATTCGAATGCCAATAACCAATAACATCTAACTCTCCTAGTGAAATGGAATATCTAGGGAGCAAACTTGATCATTTTTTTTGGCTGATATTGCGAGAACCCTTCATTCTCTCTTTGCAATTTGCAATTGTTTTTTTGACATGTCTCACTCTCACATTCAAAGATCTAAGAATAAATAAAATAAATTTGACGACCAAAATAAACATTGGCAAAATTTTGTATTAGACTTCATGTTCTCCATATTTTATTGTTCAATCCCTTTTGTTTTGATTTAGTACTTCTACCATACTTGCAATATTAATTCATCTAATTATGTTGTTGAATATATAATTAAAAAGAATTTATTTTAAAAATGAGAATAGTTAAAAAAACAAAAAAAAAAAGACAAGTGAAGTCTTTTTTAGAGTTGTAGGTAGGTAATTTGTAATTAATGTTAAAGAAATAAGAGATCAAGCATTAATACCTATACTACAAGTAATTAAAAAAAAAGGCTTACAAATAAACTTAATAGCCTTAAGTTTACATGGAATTGATTATGTTATTCTTTGATAACTATCATTAGATCATTATTAGTTGAGCTACAAGTTTATTGGTGTGTAAGATTTCCCTTTGTTTGGTAATTATTTGAGAGAGAAAAAAAGTCCTTTTCATCTTGAAAGAATTTCTTTTTTCTTTTTTACTCAATCAATTCAACATGCTGATATATTTTTATTATTATTTAATTAAATAAAAAATATTATAATAAATAAAATTTAAAAAACATAACTGGGTAAATATCTTGATTTATACATGTTTTTTTATTTATTTAAGTTTTGTTTATAAATATCATTAATAACTTTTATTTATTTATTTATTTATTAACCTATATAGTTCAACGTTTATTTAATTACACAAATTTATTAATTTACATTTATGTTTTTTTAGCTATATAAATACTTTGAAAAACCTTCCTATATAGTTTTTATTTTAAATAAAAATATCTAGCCCACTAAAGTAAATATATATACACATATAAATAATCAAAACCCATTATGCCTTTGCGAAATTGCCATGCTTTTGATTTTTTTTTCCTTTTCCTATTCATATTCCAGTTTTGAAACTCTTCTGCACAAAATTGCCCTTTCTATACTGTTTTGTTTTCAACTAGTTTCTTATCATGATTGCCTTAGATTTTGATGTTATCCAAGAAAACTGCAATGATCGGTGTGGATGAAAAAGCAACAGCTTATGATTTATTTATTTATTTATTTTTATTAACGTGGATATAAGAAACAGTTTACGTATATATTGATTAATTTTATTAGATGTCAGAAATAATATGTGATATGATGGAGGTAAGCCCATGTTAACCCTCTGCCTTCGATAAAAAAACAACCTTATGCTACCTCGTACGCATATATTTGATGCATCTCTTCTTTACACTGACCTGGGTGGTCTGGTTTGATGAAATGAAGAATGATATTTCTTTTCCCTAACTTGACCGATTTCGTGGCCATGCATATAATTTCTTGATCTCAATCTATCAGTGTCTAGGTTTCTGGTCAGATTCCAGCACGTATCTTAGAGCTTTCCGGGTTTGTTACCCTTGACATGGAAGTAGATTGTTTAAGGTTCCAGAAGCCTTGTCTGCAACATTTAGTTGAAGCATTAACCAGCTTGGAGGTACTCTAGTGGAGATAACACATAATCCAAGGTGCCTCACATCATGGGAAACTTATCCTCTCATTCATCTTTATTTACCTGGGATTGTTGATTGCAGGGAGACCTGGCATTTGCTTTCTTATTATTCTGTATAATCCATATCTAAATGGATATTTGCTGGGATTTTAGTATGGTAGCCAAATTGAATATTTGTTGCTTCTGGAATGATTATCTCCAGTCAGCTACTGGTCTGGTCTCCCTGGGGAACCTCGAATCTTTGAAAGAACTTCAAGTGGTGGAATGTCGTTTTTTAGGGGTGGTAACATCTACAACTAATCAATTTATGCAGCCTCTCCAAGGAACAACCTTGACAGTATTGAATGAAAGGGATTGAAACGATCTGAATTGATTCAGATAATGCTTATAACAAGGCTGCAAATTACTCAGCATCTTTGTTCCTATCTTTTGGAAGTGTGTTTGCTCTGGTGCAGGTTCGTGCCATGTTTGAGAGGGGGGAGTGCTGAAAGTTCCAGCTACTTAAGCTTGCGATAAAGTTGTCAGACTTGTTTGGTTGTGGATAAATGACCATATTAAAAGAGAAATATTTATCTCATCAAAAGGAGTAGGACTAACTTGTCTATTTTTCTGCTATTTATAAAATGAGTTGCCTTCACTTAAAATATAACATTGTGCACTCATCATTCTTGTGGAATGCTCGGTTTTGTTTGATCTAGACTCCGAAAAACAAAGCCACCAACAAGCTCTTGTTTTTGGGTTTGAATCGGACCTATTTGTATCATCAGCTTTGATTGATATGTGTTCAAACTGTGGGAAGTTAAGTGATGCAAGAATACTATTCGATGAAATTCCTTTCAGAAATATTGTTGCTTGGACTTCTTTAATCACCGGGAATGCTCAAAATGATGATGCTCATGAAGCGTTAATGGTTTTCAAGGAGTTTTTAATGAAAAGGGTAAAGGAAATGGTGAGGAGGCTGGAACTTCTGGTTGATTCTGCTTCTATGGTTTCTGTTTTGTCGGCTTGCTCTCGTTTTTTCTAATAAGGCAGTCAGTGTGGGAGTTCATGGGGTTGTTATGAAGGTCGGGTTGGATGAAGTTATGGGAGTGTAGAGTCCTTTGTTGGATGCGTATATAAAGTGTGGTGAAATGAATTTTACTGGAAAGGTGTTCGATGAAATGGCTGAGAAGAATGTTGTTTCATGGAATTCTATGAGTGCTGTGTATGCCCAAAATGGGTTATCGATGGATGCTTTTGAAGTTTTTCATGGGATGTTTAAGGATGGTGGTGGCAAAGACAATGAGGTGACTTTTTCCACTTTGTTGCTACCAACCAGAAACACCCTCTTCCTCTAACCATCCTGGTTCGTCTTCTAGGTCTCACCAAGATTATCAGTTAGTATTGCTGAATCTAAATGAATATCATGTAGATGACTTTAATTCATTGACTTGCAGTTGCAGCTGAAGAAGTTGATGCAGATGGGGAATCAAGCAGCACCATTGCAAATTGCGTTGATCGTGGTAATTAACACTCATTCCATTGAACAATTAGAAGTATTGCTCTCTCTTTCTCTCCATTATGAATGAATAAACCAAGGATGAGATTCTTCTTCAGAAAAAATAATAATATCATTAATCATATGCTATAATTGCAGTTAGGTCTGGTCTCTTAGACAACGAAATTTGAGGCAAAGAAAATAAAAAAGGGTGGGAGGAAGAACATTTTCAAGCAGAAATTTGACGTTAGAGCAGGATAAAAGCTGCTAAAGGCATCACACAGCTTTTCGTCAACTGAAACTGGTGCTGTTGCAGGACTTCTTTTTATTTCTACGGAAAGATTGCTTTCAGCAGTCAGAGATCAATTGCCTTCATTTTTCCTAATTGGCAGCACAATGATGCAGTTGAACAGGTGGATATCCTCTTTATTATATTTTTCATGTCTCAAGTATGTGAAGTCTTATTCAAATGACTTTGTTATACCAATTAATATATTAGTATTCTATTTTTGAGGAAGCTTTGTTATGGATATGGTGCTATAATGAAGTTTGATATATTTTCCTTTTGAAAAATTTGAATTCATTTTCATTTTTGAAAAGTAGAGCTGATTACTGATAGCATGGACCAATTTGGTTTGTCTGATCATTGATTCTCAAGCTGTTTACTGTTTGCATAATTGATTGGTGGAAATGCTTCAAATCTTAAAATTCAATATTCTGGTTTTAATGATCGAAACTGTAAATAATGTTCCTTCCAATACGGCTATGCTGCTTACTGTAGTTGTCACTCCATGCCACAGCTTATTGTTGACAGATGTTGAATTCTCTGGTCTGGTTTGCCCGCAGCTTTTCAATTTCAGCAAAGTGCATGTAGCGGAAAAAATGGTTGGTGGGGTTGCCACGTTGAAAATAGAACAGTAAGGGATTGCCATGGTTGATTGGAACCGCTGCTCTTTGCATGAAAGCAGATGGGAAAGTGTATCTGGTGATTTCATGGCATAGCTAGTTTTTCTAACTTCAGAACCAAGAGGCAGAAGAGGTTTCAATCATTGACATCGTTAGAGAACCCAGATGATATGTGTTTACAGAGAAATTTCTGGATAATGTATGAAAACATGAAAGAAAATGGCTCACCTGATCGAATCTGGATAGCCTAAACCACAACCAATCCTGCAGTACATTGCTACAAGTGTTATTGTCCAAGAGCCTTAGCTCCGAAACTGATATTAAAGGTGTATATTCGATAATAAAAACTTACTTGTAAGATCCTGTTTTTTTTATTCTTGGATCAATAATTTTAGGGGCATTTTAATTATTAGGATCAAAGTGATTTTTTACAGTACAAATGTCTTTGCTGATCTTAACAAGTTTAATGCAAAGAATTGAGATGGAAAAAAAAGAAGAAAAAACTACTTTAATTATAAAAAACTGTATTCTTTCATAGGAAGTTATATCAATATTTATATAAGCAGAGGAACGGTTACCTAGCAGTTACTTTTTAGTACTCTAGATAAATAGATCAGGTTTATTCTTCATGAGCAAACCAGGCCAGGCCAAACCCTATAACCAACAAAAGATAACACATCTTCATGAGCAATCCACAAAAGTTATATCACATGTTGCTGCAAATGCTTGCATATGATAAGAAAAGCTTGTTATAACTGATATTTGACTTTATATTTAAAAAAAAAATCATTAAATTCAAAATTAAAGAGAAAAGTGACATCAAGCATAAAAAATAAAAAGCAAACTCTCTTTAGGTTGAATTTCTCAAATGTTGACAATATGATTCTTTCTCCTTTTATGAACTCTAGTCGATTTCTCTTCCTTGGCCTCCCTTTTTTATCCAAAAATTTCTTTCCGTTTTTTTTTTAAAGTAAATTTTGAAATAATTCAAACAAGAAATATTTTAGATAAGTTAGCATAAAATTAAAAGTAAGAGTAGGTAAAAATCAAACACATTAATCCACTCCTTATCATTCAAATACCTCATATAATTCATGTTAAAATTGATATCCATATGTTTGTTACGTTCGATTTGTAAAATTTATAGTTAGAATCAAATCATAACAACCTTAAACTTGATATATATCTGTTTGTTACCTTTGATTTGTAAAATTTATAGTTAGAATCAAATCATAACAACCCCTATAAGATAATTTAATGATCTCCAGTTTAATAATTACTTACACAACTGTCACGTGAATTTTTTTATAAACAATGTAATCTCTCCATATGAAATCCTTATATGAGTTAGTTTAATGAAAATATCATCTAATAATTACACACACATATCAATCTCAACGACTCTAATTAATATCCAATCTTAATAAAACATTAACTAGGAATATTTTAGAGCAATGTATTCATGCAATGAGAATCTCATAATTATAAAAACATTATAATTTTTTTATAAAATATTTTTGTCCCAAGAACTTTACCTTTACACTAGACTCGTTAATTAAATATAAATGAATACTAAAGATAAATAATTATTTTTATTAATAATATATATCTTTTGCATGAACAAAGTTGATGTTATCTGTAACCCACCAATTGACTGCAAGATATATATTCTAAAAATTGCATTTGTACTAAAGTCAATCATTCATGTATCTAATATCATATTGATCTATATGGTGATCATGATTTAGCTGAGATAGTATTTTAATTTTATGAGAATATTTTTAATGGGTATTGACAATACTATTTCTTTTTTTTTTTGATAATCTCTCTAATTAAATGAGACTTTGGCTCCTTCACTTATATAAAAGTTTTATTTTTATCTTACTATAGGGCCACTAGATAAACAATATCAGAAACCACACTTAACTCAATGTTGAGATTTTAATCTAAATAACCTCTTTTACCACTTTAGATACAGGGAGACATTCAACTTTTATTGTAGAATATGCAATGATATCTTGTTTAAAACCATTTTTACTTATAACAAAATGTTTTAAAGTACAAACATATTTTCACTAAGATTTTATATCATCAATGTTGTATTGAAACAAACATTTAAGTAACCATAAACTATTGGTCCATCTCCTCCATTGATCAAAAACACATTCTTAGCTCTTTTTAAGTACTTCAAAATGCATGTAACTATCTTTTAGTTACCCTTACCTGGAATAAACTGGTATCTACTCATTATGCTCATAATATAATATACATCTAATCTTGAGTAAAATCACATACATGATCAATTTTATAGTTGAAGCATAAGGTATCTTTTGCACCCATCTCTCTCAATTTTTATCTTAGAAAACATATCATTTGAGAGATATACTTCTTGTGATATAGATAAGTATTATCTTTTAGATTATTCTTTATTAAACCGTTATTGCATTTTATCTATGTTCAGGAATTATGACAATTTAAGCAACCTTTTAGATATATCTTTATAATTCTTTATTCTTGTTATATCAGTTGTGTATCCCAAATCTTTCATGAAAAAATTATTAGAAAAAAAAGTCCTTACTTATTATAATACATGAATGTCATTTGCTATCAATAAATTGTCATTTATATATAATATCAACTCGTACTAACATTTTTATAAGCACATTGCTTATTCTTTTTTTTTTAATATAAAATCAAATTATAATTTTCTCTTTTCTATATCTAAGAGATATTGGTGATGACTTACAAGGTCATCATCCTACTCCTCATCATTATGATTGAATGATTTTTATTGTGGCTAGTGTTTGTTAGTCATTGTTAATTGGTCTAATAAATGCCTAACAAGCCTTTGGGATATTACTTGTTTAACATTGCCTCTAAAGTTTATAACCTTTGAAAGAATCATGTGGTATGTATGATATTCATAAGCCTCATTATAAGACATATTTTAGGCTTATCTAAACATGCTTTTAGCTCGTCCAAGGTCTATACACTTTTTTTCTAAGTACTACTATCCATGTCCAACGCAATTCTTTGTTGTGGTCTGTCAACCTTTAGATTTTACAGCTTTTCTTTTTATAAATAGCCCATTAAGCTTGAAGAAAACCACTATTATAATGATTTTAGGGGGTGGATTGTCATCTGCTTTTTTATTTATTTTTTTATCTAGGAAATAGGTGCATCTAGATTTGGTCTCTCAAGACTAAGTAACTGTCGATGTCATTATAATATGGTTCCACCTTGATTTTATCAATTATAAAATAATATGACTATTAAAGAACTTAATAGCTCCTAGACATGAACCGGATAAATATTGTCTCTCTTGATATTAAAATAATACTCCTTATCTTCAACTATTTTGGTAGCATTTACATCTTAACTATTATGTTTGTGACCTTTTTCATGCTTTCTCAATATTGTAATCTCAATTAGTCTTCCATCTTTAGTTTTTCACATCTATACAAGTTATTATTGAACATTTTTCATGTTAATGAATATGCCCTAAACCAATTGGGAACCAAGGTTAACTCGTAGAGGAATACTTAGTGATCATGGAATGGTAACTAGGTTATAATATGAGCATGACACTTAATAACCACAATATTAATGACTAAAGATATGAATTTTTGAAATACTTAGCTCGTGGTGAAAGGTAACTAATGACAAATTATAAATGAATACATAGTCATCATGAGATTGATGGTCATGAACTTGAGGAATGCTACTACTAAATTTTCAAGTTATTGACCATGAAAAAAGTAATACATGATGTAATGTGAAAAAGTTGATTGAGTTAGCTTGAGAATAAAGAAATTAATATGTTAGTTAGTGAATTGATATTTTCGATTCATAGAAAAAAAAATCTATTATTATATAATATTTCTGAAGTACGTACTTTTTTAAATTATTACACATGATTTAATGCGGGTCAAAATCACACCATCAACATTTATTAAAAAAAATTATTCTCATTGTACATTTTGCTGTGTAAATCATATACTCGAATAATGCTTGAAGAACTTATTAAATGTCTAGCCGTATAATACATACTAGAAAAAGGAACAAGCAATACGCGTGTAAAGATGGAATCATCGTTATCTCTATGTCGACTCAAGAAACTTCACTTCCATTATCCCATATGTTGCATATCCTTATGTCGGCTCTGTAAAAGATGTGCTTCGGTGAAGCTTGAAATTTTTTATTACAGTTTAAAAGTTAGAGATTATAATCTTCCTAGTATAAATACAGGGTTAAGAGGATAAATACGTACTTGTGTATTTAGTCTTTTTTAACAACTCGTATCATGAGAGCTTGGAACAATTAAAAGGAGAGCATAACAACCTCCAAGACTACTCAGTAATATTATAAGTTGAATAAGGAAATATAACCCTTAACCACATGAACATCGAAGATCTTAGATGAGCTAATGTGAGAGTTTTTGAGGGGTAAATGAGGATAGAACACTTGGGACCGATGATATAAAGAAATGTCAAATCAATTTATTATTTGTCTATATGCAAAAATGGACTCTAATCTGCCTAAAAAAATCATAGTTGGAGTGATAAAGTTTAGTGTAGTGAAACCATATATTTTTTTGTGGATGTCAGTAAACCCCACCACCTTGAAAGTATACTTTGTGGATACAGGCGAGCGAGTAAAATCTGGTTGTCCCAAATACTTATAAGGAGTGTACGTCCTGACTCGAACTCGAGACTTGTTGTGTAGTTCACAAGTCCTCTGTCATCACGTTACGCTCGTGAAGAAATCATAAATACTTTAGCCAACTAGAAGATGTGTTATCAAAAAGAAAAAAAAAGGAAATTGTACCTGATAACTTTTATTTCATGCATGAAATAAGACTAATAAAAGTGTTTGTTAATGTTTTGGCCGCTTACTAGCGAAAGCAAGAAATACCCTATGGAGTAAAACATGTTATCTAGTTTTAGTAATATATAGATTATTGGATGTTAAGATCGATTTAGAAATATATTCTAAAGTTATTGAAAATTTGTATGTCATTGACAACTAATGAAAATATAGAAGAGGACACCTTAAGTTGGTACTCAAAAAGTTTTTTCTTAAGAAAGTCTCTAATTATCACTTGTTAAGGAACTATCTCACCAAAAAATTTAAATTCATAAGAGAGACCCCTAAATATGATTTATATTATTCCCTGACCCACCTTCTCAAGTGAAAATCTTTTGGAATTGAAACTTGCACACATGTTCACATTGCTTTGTGCTTAATTTTTATCAAATACAGTGAGGATAATGAGATTTGAAGTCATGACCTTAAGGTTAACAATTATTATTCTCATAAATGAGATCCTTAGATATGATTTATATTATTCTCTAACATCACTAAACTAAGTGTTTAAAAATATCAGTTAATTGGATAAAATAAACTTGTGCTATAGTCTTATTGAATCAATTATTATATTTTTTTTTATGTGCACTAGTATGCTTAATCTAATAACATAATTTACTTGATATCTTATGCATATGATACAAAAAACCCTCAATTCGTGGATAATGGAAAACAAATCGAAATTGGAAGGATAAATCAAGGTGTGCCGACTGGAAAAAAAAAAAAAAAGGAGCTTCCGAGCTCGAGCACATTGCTCGATCATGATGACATTTTGGTGTGTGTATTCATGGCCGACCCATCATGTGGGTTTTCCTTGTCTTTCACATGAAAGGTTTATGCACAATAAACATGTGAGAAAAAGAAAGTGGGGGCTCAAAAAGTTAGGTCTTCCTCGTGTGGTACAATGAAAGCTCAATCAATTATTTGACGTCCCCTACCATCTTTCCTATATAAGCCAGCGCAAAAACAGAGGAAATGGGGCTTGGCATTATGTCCAAAACTCTTAATCTAGAAAAGAGTTTGTTGCTAAAGTTAAAGGTTGGCAAGCAGTAAATGCAAACTCTTGTATTGCTAGTACTCCTGTTGTTTTCGCTTCACCTGACTTCTGCTACTTCGTCTTTTAAAAAACCTCCAGCCTTTTCTGCACATGCCGAAATTGCTCAGTCGTGGAGTTTAGGGTTACTTCAGCTGATGAACAAGAGTTTAGATTTGAACCTATATATAACCTAATTAAGAAAAACACCAATAACATAATCAAATAACAAAATGAAAAGAGAAAAAGAGAATCCATCAAGCTAAGTTAACTGTCAGATAATAATATAAATTATATTTTAGGATCTTATCCGACAGCTTTTAAACTTTAGGAGAAGATGATTACTTAACCCACACAAACAATATGCTAGCAATAGCTCCTGAATTTTGCATGCTCATGCGTAGTTCTGTGATCGAGTAAGAGTGTTCTACATGGAACGCAAGGGTACGTAGCTCCGTTAATAGCTAGGTTGTCGAAATTTTATTTGTCAATCACCATAATTTTTAGCAGTGGAATTAAATATCAAAATTTCGATGGAAAAATGAAGACGGAAGTCAGAAAGTGGCTTCGCGGTAGCAAGAACATGGACAAGTGGGCAGGGAGTTTATAAAGAGCATGTGAAGATTTCCTTGCTTCAATTGCAAGAGTTAGGCCATTGTCGTTCGTCAATTTTTATTTTCTTTTTTATCAAAATGGAAAGCAAAGCTAACATTTTCTAAAAACATATTTTATGGGAGTCAATTTTCTATAAGAAATGCATATATCCATTTCATCGACCGGCCGGGCCACCAGGTTTGGATCTATAATTGAGTTTAGACAGGATACTAAGTACATTCGATGAGTGACCTTGATTCTATTTTTGATTTCTTTCTTTGACAAGAAACCTCTAAGGGATAACCCATCAATGGACCCGTACGTTTTTGTCTTCATGTATTTACTATCCCAAGCTATATATATTGTCCGTTTTAATGCTAATTAAGCTACTCGAAAAGCCTTAATTTGAAATGTAGTGCTGCCCTATCTTATAAATAAGCCATATATAGCTGATTAAAGTACATTTTATTTTGTTTTTTGTGAGTCACGGATGATCAGATCAAGCCATATATATCTTTCTATCTGCTATATAGCCCTAGCTTCAAATATATATATATATGATCATGGCTAATTCAGCGGATGCAAAGTATTATAACATACTATATAGATGTATGTATATATATTACAAACCATAAGTAGATGCATAATTATGATCAGTTTTAGGGCATAGAGAACACGGATAGGATAGGCAACTATAGACAAATTAACCTAAATATTGATCCGAAATTAATAGGATCATCATTAATTTGGACTATAACCTTGGATGTTTAACATATATTTAATCGCCATTAAGTAGCTGCATGGACCAGAGATCCTCCATGCTCCAATAGTTTTCGTTCAGTTCTTGAGGTATACTCCCACCGGAGAAAGCCCCGACGTTATCTCCTTGATAGAACGGTGGACAGAAGGTCTCCATTTGGTCGGTTGTGCTGGAAACTTGGCAAGCACTGCTCCCATGTTCATTCGTCTCAGAACTCTCCGCCGCTGATGTTTCAGTTTGCTTCGAATGCTTCTTGATTCTGGTCCTCCAGTAATTCTTTATTTCGTTGTCGGTCCTCCCTGGAAGATGCTTTGCAATTTTCGACCACCTAGACGTGCCAAGAATTTCCTGCTGGTCAGCTCTTTTATATATGATATGCATATGATCTATGATGTTTCAGGAAGAATTTCAAAAACAAAGCTCTACAAAACCAAATCTTAATGATTAATCAAGGCCAGGAACTGGTTATTTATTTATTTATTTATTAAAAGTTACGCTTGAGCTTGAGCCACTTTGAAATACAAAAGAAAAGCTCCAGTAATTAAATACTTTTCTGCAAGTACAGGGCACACCATCTCGTTCGAACAGCGTAAATCCACAGAAGCTTTTCGACGCAAGAGGTCTGCCCCATGATTGCAGACCTTGCTAGAGCCGCTAAAAACCACATGACACTATATATAATACTACTGACATGACCACACAAGACAACACTTTATTTTTTTCATTCAGGGACAAGACGTATAGTCTTACGAGTAAACCAAGATAGCTTCGTGAGGTCCCCTCTCCCTTGAGCTAAGGAAAGGAGATAGGAATTCTTTATGTAAATAATAATTACCAGCCCCATGAATTGATGAATGTTAGCTATATTTAGTGGATGGCTGACTTTTGAGATGCTGAGTTACAGTGGTTGGGTATCTTTGCACTACATTTTTGAAGAAAAAAAATGGTTTTGAAAACTAGAGTATGCAATAGAAAAGACATCTATACATCAAAAGCCAAGGATTTTATTTGAAGTTTCTATGCTTTTATAAGTGTTTAGATCTCTAATTACTCATAGAGGAAATGCTACTTTTTGTTTAATTATGGAATGTTTAGAAACAATAAAATAAAAAATTATAAAATAAGATGAGCTTGTTATTCAAGAAGGGGATACGAGTTTTAGTCATTTCAAGTGTTATTTTGATTATCTGTGCGAATATGTATCAAACAATTCTGAAAAAAAAACACATCTATACAAATATGTGTATGCATGAATAGTGATATCGAGCAATTCTGAGCAGAATATATATATCAAACTCGCAATCATATGCACACCCACAACCATGGTAAAAAAAAAAAAGCAGACGACAAAAGGAAATTGACACTTCATCACAAATTAAAAGAGCTAGAACAATAAGGTTGATGTCTACGTCAATCCATTCAGAACAGCTTCTCTTTCTCGGAAAAGGAGGGATTCTCATATGTCAACTTCGAAAAAAAAAAAAAAAACTTTAAATAGTAAATAAGAAACTAGAAACTTCTGTTGCCAATTCTGTGTGAATTCATTCACGTTGCCCACAAGTGGCCGATATAAAAAATCTAGCTTTGATATTAGATTCTGACATGTGCTTAGAAGCCTTTCAGGACGTCGACGGGGCTTGATTACCCTCGGTGTGAAAGACTCCTTTTTGTGCGTGTTGAAGAGAAAAAAATACATTTGTTTTTTGAGTAATACTTAACAGAATATTGCGCAATGAAAATCAATGTTGTTAGCAAAAACGTTGAATGGGGATCCATCATCCTTCATGCATCAAGCCCCCAGGTAGCCGCAATTTTCTAATAATTTTGGTGAAATTAGCTATTAATTTCACCTTAAAAGTATTCTTCTTGCTGTTCTAGTTTCTGGGGTTATGGATTTGATATATAGAAGAAGAAGAAACCGAGCGTCTCTTCAAATACTCGGGTCATATGGAGGATAGATTTCATTGAAAAGTGATGAGCCCCCAGCTCACTTATCATAAAAAACCTAAAATAGAGAAAATATTTTAAAGCTGGAAAGTTTTGCTAGCCACCACATGTTGTAAATCCTCATGTGTTGAATTCAGATTCTTGGCTAGGAAAATTAAACCCGGACCCTACGGCCAGCTTGCAATATTTATTTCTCACCCTGATCATGTACATTGAGGATGTACGAAGAAACTAGCTAGGGACTACTCTAATTGAGAAACTAGAGCTAAGAGATCAGGGATTGGATCTCTTCTGCGTCTTCCAATATCGACAATCATGCAATGCAATATATTTTTTTTTTATTTCTAGATCAGCATGGCGGAGAAAGGAAAGTTAGTGCATGCACCCACACACACGTATATATGCATATATTTCTTGAACCTGTTTCCCAACTTAGCATGCAGTTCCATGATCAAGAGCTGCTCTTCAGGAGTAATATTCCCTCTTCGGAGGTCTGGCCGCAGGTAGTTGAGCCACCGGAGCCGACAACTCTTTCCGGTACGTTTCAGACCTGCAATGTTATCAGAGAAAAAGATGGCTTTTGTTGCTTGCTGATCAAAACAACTTAAATGTTGTGTATATATTATGTTTTCATAAACTAATATAACAACAACAAAATTAGATGATAATATAAGAGATTTCGGTGCAACGTGCTGATCATAAGAGTACAATATATATTTTCAGTTACAAACATTTGCAAAATCCATCGTCGTGCTACCTCATCTTTCCTCCTTTGTTTGGTTTTTGTTCTGTTTGCATGATCATCAGATTTCTCTCTTCGTGATCATTGTGCTTTTGGGTTGTTTTTGGTTTCTTTTTTCAAGTGGATCTTTGCTGTCGTTTTAGATAGCCATTTTTGTCTATCTCGTGTAGTTTGTTTTGTTGCTTATAATAAAATTATGATCTCATGTTCACAGGAAAAGGGGCTGAGAGAGAAGAAATGGTGCAGCAGATTACGTACCTGCAGCTCTTGCGAGCGAGTTCCATACACCTTCACCATGGTTCGCGATGTAATTGGTTAAGATCAAGTCTTCTTCCAAGGTCCATGGCCCTTTTCTCACTTCGACTTCCTGAGAGTTGCATGGACTTTTATCCATTTCTTTTTCCTGGAGAGAGAGAGAGAGAGAGAGAGGTACAAAAGGTTTGAAAGAGAAGAAGAGAGGGGGAGGGGGGAGATATTATGAGATGAGGAGAGTTGCTATGGGTTTTTGTAGAGGAAATATAAGATAATATATATAATATTATTTAGCTTGTAATTGACTACATATGTGTTACAGATGAGAGTCTTTGACCTAACTATGTTCATAGTAGCGAATATCTGGGAGATAAAAGTGTGTTAAAGTTTTATTTTACTGTATACTAGCTAATTGCCCCGCGCTGCCGCAGGTATTCTTGTGTATATAATTTAACATAATTAAATCTATAACGATAAATTTATATGATATAAGTAAATAAAAGTTATAGATCAGGAGATAAAATGTATGAAATTTTGAGTTGAGTTTGTAACGCAAGCATAGATTAATTTTAATAAAAAACTCACTCTTTATATTTTTTTATCAATTTTATTCTTTAATGTTAAATTAATTGGGTATTAAGCTTTCCAATTTATTTTTTGCAAGATTCTCCTTATTGATCTTACAGGTCAACTCGGATTACCCGTGTAAATTTAATATATATCCATCTTAAAATTAGATAAAAATATCATCCAATATGCAACTATTTTTGAATTCTTGATTAACATCTATTTATTTTAGCAAAAATGTTAGCAATGCTAAATATATTTTTATTTCTATCTATATCTTGATTTTTTTAAAAGTTTAATCTTTACTTATCATTAGTATTTTTTTATTAGCATGAATAATTTTTATTTAGTTAATTAAATGTATCCATATTGTTTTTATTTTTAATTGAGATTTTTTATGATAAAAAAACAGAAAAAGCTAATGAAAAATTATAAATGAGAAAAATAAATTAATATTATAAGCTAAAAAAATAACTTTAGTTTTGTCCAAAAACAGAAATTAAATGTCAGATTTAATCAAATTATAAATCAAATATATAATTAAAGGATAAATCTGAACAAATTAAAACCTGTGGACCGAAATTCTTCATAATGTCAAACCAAACCGAAAAATTAAAAGACCAAGGACCGAAATGTAAACCAATTATATAACCAATGTTAATCAAAGGATAAAAGTGAACAAATTCAAACATCTGGACTGAAATTATTAACAGATTTCAAAGAAATCCGAAAAAGTTAAAGACCAAGGACTTAAATGTAAACGAATTATATAATTAATTTGACTTTAAGGACATAATTGAAACAAAACAAAACTTATATCAAAGCAATAAGGACCAGAACGCACAATTTAAAGAGCAGGGGCTACTATCAAATAATATAAAACAAAGGGGATTTACGTGTATTTAGCCATGCAGGAGAGAGAAATACACAGATTCTACTTCAATCGGCCACCGCCACCTACCGAGTTACCGTCCGATGACACGCGCGGCACCGATCGACAGAACATATGGAGGCGCACCTGGCGATAGGCCGGAATAACATTTTCCATGCCCGATAACCACCGCACGCTCCGTCGAACAGGAGCGTGCGATGCAGAAGCTCCGGCGCGTCAGGGGACGTGCCGTACAGAAATCGGGATTTAATATTTAAAAACAATGGCGAATTACCTAAGCACCCCTGCCTCAATTTCTTCGATTTTGTCGTTATTGGGGCTATAAGCGTAGTTACACATTTTTTCAAAAATTGAACAACCGAAAATAGCCCTCCAGACAAGGTCTCTATTTTGTCTTATCTGTGCCCATTGAGGTCATTACACTGTGAGCCGAAATTGTGCAATTACTGGAACAGCCCCGCCGGTTTTTCTTGCATTTTGTCTTATATGTGCCCATTGAGGTCATTACACTATGCATGGAAATTGAAAAAACAAAAATAGCCCTGTCTCCAGCGTTAAAAGGCAGGCGCACCGAGGGATAAAGCCGTCATTACACTGTTGAAATCCACAGTGAACTGTGAGTAGGGGTACAGTGGAAACGCCGCACCCTTTAGTTTCTTTTTAATAATATGAACATATGAATGAATATAAAAATAAAATTCTTATTTTATTAATTTTGTAAACATAACATTGTATTATAACAATCAAATAACAAATACTCAAAGACAAAATAAGCATACAACAAAATACATGTAATCTTTCTCAAAATTAAAATGTTTACTAAAACTTGGTTTAACTTTCCACTATATAAGCTATTAAAAAAATATTGAAATCTTTTAACATGGGATTGGGAATTTTGAATTTATTAAAAACATTTCAAACACAGTTTTTTTGATCAATTTCTAATTCACCTATAATTTATTTTAAACATGTTAATACTTCTTGTTAAAACACTTTATTTAACTTCCAACAAAGTTTTAACACAAAATTTAAGTGGACCTCATATTTAATTTGACATTAAATTTGCTCATTAAACATATTTTGAACTAAATATTTTTTTGTCAATCCCTAAGAGTTCTCTCATAGGAAGTCTTATAGCTTGTTGGACTTTTGTTGCAACATATTTGGTATTTATAAAAGGATCAACATTCTTTCATAACTTTCCTCAAATTTCTCTCACAATATGATTTCACACCATGATTTAATTAATCATCACGCATAATAAAAGGATCTCTTTCAAGAACTATATAAGATGTTTGACAGATTTTAATAACTAAAATATTATTCTTTATGACAAGAATGGGCACAGTCTCCTTGATTAGGCCCTCAATGAATATATCAATTAGTCTTTATTCTTATTTTCTATTTCAAGAAATAAGATGCTCAATGGTGAAGGAATAGAGAATTTAGAGTGTAAAACATAGAGTGTCTTGTATTTAAAAAGAATGTTTCTATTAAAATCAAAACACAAGAATTGAAAAGTTTCTCTATGAAACCATATTGGTTTGGGAAAACTATCATAAAGGGTTTATATAGCATTATGACCTATTTGATAAGAGATGTTAGATCATTAGTGCATTGGTTTACTAATGCTATCTTAAAAAAAAAAGTATTATTTTAAATTATATTAATCTATTGTTCATTATGCTATCATTTATTTACTGATATAGAGTTGTAATCACTAACAAATATGTAAATTTAATCTTGTATTGATATTGGTATTAAATAAGAAGATTTTATCGAATTCTAATACAAATCAAACTCTTTCTTTATTGGTACCTAATAAATTCTAAGTTAATCTTGTGACTTTTAAATAGTTATTCTATCAAGGATTCTAGCTTTATATAGAATTAAGATTTATAGTTTTTCATTTTTTAAGAAAATTTATGTTTGGTAACTTGATTGATCATGACTCATGCTCACCTAGTCAACTATTTCTTCAAACCTACTCATCTAGCAAAATTCTTTCAAAACATTTTATTCAACTATACCTTATTAGTTTTAACCTCTTTTTTTTTGTCATCAACAATCATTATTTTTTTTCATGAACAATCACACCATATCTCAAATTTTAGATCAATTAGACATCACTTAACCTAGGTTCCAAATTCGAACTAAATTTGTCATATATAGGTGTGTTTACATCAATTTTTGAATCTTTTTTTTTTATGATTTTTAGCAAAATATATTAATCATATATAACATATTTGGGCATTTTTTTTCATTTTTTATACATACTTTGCTTGTATTTTTATTCAAGTCTTTAGTTTCATTCATATTTAAGATAAAATTCATTTACTACTCACGAGACTTTCATTATAGTTTTATTTTGCTAGTTTTCATGCTTTTACTAATTCTTAAATGATATACACTTATTTGGATTGCATTGTCAAGTTGATTTTATTTGATACTCGATTCAGTTTCACAAGAGTCGAAAGAAGGTTAGACAAGAGGAAAAGCTCAATTTTGAGTTAAACACGAGTAGTAGAAGGATATTTTTTTTACCACTAATCAATTTTTACAGGTACCATCATATACTATCAGAATAACACACTACTCCCTCTCGAGGTTGACCTCAAGTTTTAAATGCAATCCATGACAAAGAGGATGAATTTTATAACGGGAAACACATGTAACATACTTGAGAAGTTGGAGAAATATGGTAATGAAGTTGGTACAATTATTCAAGATATGAGAAAGGTTGGGGTTGAACCAAAATCAAACAATGACAATAGGGTCGAAACGTGGTCTGCTGATTATGAGGATTTTGTGGAGGACGTTGATGACCATGATGATGGTGATTTTGAGGATAAGACCTTAGGCTATTAGGGAGGTTTCGGGAATAAAACTAGGGGTCAATTCGGCCAAAAAAGGAGGTTTATGTAGCTTTGGGTTTTTCAATTTCAATAGTGTTGATGCTTAGATTTAAATTATCTTTATGTTTCACTTCTATCAAACTTGATTTACTTTGGTTTGGGGGACTTAATGTCTTTGTATGTGGGTTGCTTAATTGTATAATCAAGAAGTTCGCATCAAATCTAATCAAATTTAATAACTTTTTTGTTTTGAAATGAAGTAAAAATAAATTACCAAAAATCAAAATGAAATAATACATTTTATTTTTATTAAATACATTCAACAAAAATTGAGTATATGAGCTTAACATAAAAATAAGGGTTAACACAGATGGACCTACAATACCATATTATGGACCTCACCTTCCTTCTCTTTTTTTTATGCTTGAGAGTGGACAATATCTTGTCCATATTTGTTTTTCCAAAACTAAATAATTAAAAATGACTTGTTATCTCTATTATTCTAACCATTATAGAATTGGCTAAAAAAGTCGGGTAATGATTTCTAAATTTTTTTTTCATTTATTTTCGCATAAAAACACTAAATAAACAACATATGAACTCAATAAACTAATTTATAATCTCAATGAACCTTTGAATCAATAAAAAAACATAAGATTACATTAAATAAAAAAAATCATTCATCTTTTTCTAAACCAATTTTTCAATGACTTTCTCTTTTTTTAAGGGCTAAGGAATAAAATGATATAGAAATAAAATTTAGGATCGAAATAGAAAATTCTCATATAATAAGACCAAAAATAAACAATTAAATGATTCAATAACTAAATTATCGTTTTATACACCTTAAGCAAAGTAAAAAAAAATAGAAAAGAGAATTATTTTTTATTTGAGATATTCCTTAACATGACTAGGATTGATGTATCAAATAATTGAAATGCAATCACCAAGTTTTAAATTGTATTATCATAGCATAAAAAAACTAAATTAAAAAGAATTAAAGTAATTAAGCAATTATAATTTTATCTTTTGTGTTGTGTGTGTGTAAATGAAGTAGTTAAATTTTCAACCACAATAAAATATGTATCTCATTTAGTTTATTTTGTAATATGGAATTATTTCTGTTTATATATTGAAAGATCTTCTAAAAGTTAAATAAATTAATTGAATTATAAATAATCAAACTTTAAATAAAATATTCAGATTTTTAATTTAATAAATAATTCAAAAAACAGTACAAATAAATAGCACAGGACAGAACGTTAACCAGAGAATGACTAGGTGTGGGGTCGTAACTCATATGGCGACCTGTCCTCGCAGCTCCTTTCTATCTCGTGCTCTCCTCCTTCCTTATCTCCATAGCCGAACACAAACCTTATGCGAGCCCAGCAGCATTGCCCGGTTCAGTTCAACCATGAAGCAGCCCAGACCTCCTCCTCTTTTCGTTCGCAGTCAGGCCAAGCGTGGATCCTTTTTCAAACAAGACCAAGTTGCAGCAACCAGTAAGCCAAAAAGAAAAAGAAAAGGAAAAAAATTGATAATAATGTTCTTTATGCTGGCGATCTTATATTGACTTTTACTAGCAGGTGATCTTGAATTCGAGGCACCATTAAAAATCGTGGAATATCCAGACCCTATACTCAGAGCCAAAAACAAGCGAATTGATACTTTTGATGACAATTTGAAGAAATTAGTTGATGAAATGTTCGACGTCATGTACAAGTAAGAACCCAATTGTTCTTTTATGATATTTTTGTGTTATTTGTTATTGATTCTTGTTTCAAGATGTTGTGGAGGGAAATCTTATTGAAAGAATATTTGCATAATTTATAGTTAGATGCTTTTAGAAAGAAAAAAAAATGTTTAGTTATTTACATGTTAGTGAACAAATACTCGTTGGCTTGCATTTGATCAGAACTGATGGAATTGGACTCTCCGCACCGCAAGTGGGAATTAATGTTCAGCTTATGGTATTTAATCCAGCTGATGAGCCTGGCGTAGGAGACGAGATTGTTCTTGTTAATCCCAGAGTTAACAAGTATTCGAAGAAAACTGTGCTCTTTAATGAAGGTTGCCTATCCTTTCCTGGGATATACGCCGATGTAAAGGTATTGATGTTCTGCTTTGAGTGTCAAGTTCAAACTGAAGTATTGAGTAGGACTATAAGATAAAAAGGGCTCCTATAGTACACAGTGGAACGTAGAATTTGGCAGATAAAAATAAAAATTTATATATAAGTTAACCTTCTTTTCATATATTATAATTCCTAGTTATATTTAGCTGAAAGTTGAGCTGCATTGGAGGTCCTTTTTTTTATTATTATTTTTTTTTGGTTCACAGAGAGATGGTTTTGAGACTCTGTTGACGTGTTCTATATTTGTCTGCTTAACATTTTGATTTTTATGGGAAGTCGTTTGTCTTGTGTGCTTATGTGAGCCAAATCAACAGATAATGTGAGAAAGCTTTTTGATTTATGATATGTTAGCTAACAATGCGATTCTTCTTCATAAAGAGTTTTTAATACACTTTATCTCAACTGAAATCTATACTTTCAGAGACCAGAATCTGTAAAGATTGATGCAAGGGACATTAATGGTGCAAGGTTTACTGTCAACTTGTCTGGTCTTCCTGCACGTGTTTTCCAGCATGAATTTGACCATTTAGAGGTATTTTCTTCATCAACATTCTGCTCTTTTTTTTTTCTTGTTTTGATGACAAGATCATATATGAGTGTTGCATTTGCAAATTTTACAAATGAGCCTGAGTTGTATGGTAGTTGTTAGTAAACATGAAGTTACCTATGGATTTAAGAGATATGCTGTATCCAAAATATTTCTTCATGTGCTTGGAAGAATATATTTCTGAATTGAAGTGAAATTTCAGGAGGTTTGACATTACAAATAAGCCTGAGTTGTATAATAGTTGTTAGTAATAGTATTTAGTGCTAGTCATTGAAAATAAAATAAAATCAGTTACTATATTTTTATAAATTTTAATTTTTTTCAGAGTTTTGATGGTCAAAATAAAGTTTCATTAAAGTCCTTTATCTATGAGTAATTTAAAAAAGCTTATTTTATGTTTTTCAGGGTTTTGGGTGGTTTAGAAATTGGAAAATAATGAATAAACAGGATTACCCTATTTTTTTTTCTTTCTGAATTCAATAACTTTTTAAAATGTCTTGTTCTTGTGAAAGAAAGAAAATGTCTAATTTTTTTTTTTTCAATTAGAGGTGGGTTAGGATTTACATATTAATATTGGTTTTACAGTATTAATAATATATTAAGGGTATAACAATCAAGCAAAAGTTTTTAAGGAGTTTGTGTTTTTATATATGATTCTGGATTCCAGTTAACTATATTTGTAAAAACAAATTCTGTGCTTGTATTGTTCTTGAAACGTGTAATTGTTACCCTTTATTCCTCAAAACTTTCTATGATCCTATCGTCACAATATTGCATTTTAAATCAAAATTATAACAATTCTTTAGCTGATATGCTTATTGAAGGTCCTATAATACCATAGAGATCTTGTCACACACAGACAAATAGTTTTGTAAGTAAAGACTTTAGGAAATATTTGTTAGAGGGAGAATGAGACATTCACCACTGCAGGAGAAGAAATAAGTCAACAAACCTAGGGATTCCATTCCAGCTGCATATTAGCTAAAGGTAAGCCTTTTATGAAGATTGCTCATGGTCTTGCAGGGGATTCTGTTCTTCGATAGAATGACTGAAGAAGTTCTTGATGGTATTCGTGATGGGCTACAGGTGAGTAAGATGCCAAAACTAATTTGCTTTCCATTAACATTGAGAAGGATTCCCTTTTTCTTCTGTAGGAAATATTTGTCTGGAGTCAATGCAACAAAGCTTGTTAATAGTTACATAGACTAAAGGGACAAAAAGCCCATGCAAACATTTCTTGGATGTAAAATTGAGCGTAGGAGGTGCCAAATGCCTAGTCTCACTTTCCAACCCTCAATTTACTAATGTTAATATGGTAATTATGCAAAAGTTGATGGACTTAAGGAGAAAGTTTGCTTGTTTTCTACGAATTATTTTTCTGTTTATTGGGACAAAGGAAAGCATGGCTATATTATTTCCTTCGATAGTACGAGTGTAATACTGAAAATCTTGATATGGTTGGTATTGCAATAGTCCCTCTATCACTCTTTCAACATCTGACGAGGTAGACTGATCAAATTGCTGCTGGCCTTTCTTTACACCCAGATAACTATAATTTCAACAGTTTCCGCTAGCCAAGCCATTTTCCCATCCATGTACAAAAGATTAAACTTCTGTCGTGATCATATTCAAAATCACTTCTGTACGAGTTTCTGCTCTATTTATTCATCTTCATGGTTCGCTGAAAAAATGCTAAATGCATTTATATAATAACCAGCTCGCCATTAGACGGCGTGGACATAATACTAATTTTCTTAATCCTGATCTGATTTCAACAGGCCTTGGAAAAGAAGTACGAGGATAAGACTGGATTCCCGAGCCCTGAAAGAATAGAAACACGCAGATCAAAGAAGGTTGCTGCAGGTTTTGGAAAATTATAAATATAGGCATCGCTTCTGTTTACTGCATGAGGTAATGTGGAAAGTATATATTAACATGTCTGTTCCCACAGACACATCTACACAATGATCTAGTTTTCCACATGGATTCTTCTGTTTTACAAATATGCAATTGCAATAACAGCTGAAATTTAGTCTGATGCTGCAATATCATCAGATGCTGGGGCAAGCGCTGAGCAGTTTGAACACAAGAACTGCTTAGTACAGGGTGTGGCGGTGGCAATAGATGGTTGGCTTACATAGTTATTTACAGCAGAAATATTTGTATTCCAATTGAATTTTAGCAACTAATGGTGTTAAGGATATTGTAGCTTGTACTGTTTACTGGGATGATCCCATATGTCTATATATACAAGTCCTCTGGCTTTTCTCTTTATCTCACCAATTTTTCAAAAAAAGGGAAAACAATAGAAAACAGAAATTATATCTGAACGATGGCTAAAATTAAGATAAAATTTATGTTGGAACAAGATAATAGATTTTTGGGTTCATAAGCAACCCTAGCAATGAACTGATAGGCTCTTAAATTAACTAGGAAGTAAACTATCGAAAGGCTCTTGGTTCATTCTCTTTTGTTGGAGAAACTCGTCCTTGAGTTGGTTGAAATCGTTCTTGTTTTGATTTTATAGATGCCCAACTAAGGGCTCCGGTTTTTTTTTTTTTTGGATATCTCTATTTTTTTTGGAAAACAGGAGAACTCCACTACCTGGAAAGCACTTTTTTTTTTCTTTATTTCAACTGTGTAGCAATTTTTTATATTACAATTATTTCTTCCATGATGAAGCTTTTATAAAAAAAACATCTTCATATATGCCACTTATATTTAGTAATCAACAAAACAAATTTTATGTATAGTTTCAATCAACAAATTTCTTCTATTAAGCAGCTCATATTCTCTTCCCAATCACCTTATATATTTTTAATGAGGGTAACTATTAACATATCCTTATAATTAATATTATCGTACGAGTGTTTTTGCTAACAAGGTGTGCTATAAAATTTTGATCCATGACTACTCCTCCCTGAAATAACCCTAGTAATTGATTAAACTCTAATCATATATAATGTAAACGACACGTAAAATTAGTAGTAAAATTAACTAGACTGCTAGAGAGATATTTTAGATCTTTTTTAAGAAAAAAATTAGGTCTCTTACACTAAGTTTGACTTCTTTTTTCTTTTTTGTAGGATGTCTCCTTTTGAGAATACTTGAGTTAAAATTTATTATCATTGATATACTTCCAAATTATGTATCTTTTATGTTTTCTGATTAACCTTATTCTACAAAATTATGGTTATTTTAATATAAAAGATACCGCCTATTTCATTCTATCTGTTTTGATAGAAATGAATGGCTCCCTCCAGCTTCCATGTTCTTCATTTAAAGCTTAACTCCAGGCTGGTTATATCTTCTTGATAATTCGAAAAAAGTGATTATATTGTTCCTGCTTCCCTGGAATCCTGCTTCTCAACATTATAGTCCCATCTACAAATGTGATGGTTTCTGCAGATTCAGAAATATCAGAGTATTTTGCTGTTTACTTGTACTCTGTTTTGTTCTGGGATTCTTTGTTTGGATTAATGTTTTTCTTTGACTACCTCTGAAGTTATTCGTTAATTTCATGCGAATTCTGGCAGCAAGACATCTCTGGTGCTACCTCATTTATGTTAAGGAATCATTTGACCTAAAAATTCAATCTTTTGGATGAGATCCCAGAATATGATTTATATTATTCTCTAACATATCCTTTTAAGTGAAAGCCTTTGGACTTGAAACTTGTACAGACTCACACTACCTTGTGCTTGATTTTTCATCAAATAGAATGAGGGTGGTGAGATTTGAACTCATGACTACTGAGTCAACAAGATTCTGATACCATGTTAAAGAACCATCTCACCTAAAAACTCAAGTTTTTAGATAAGGTCCAGAATATGATTTATATTATACTCTCTGACAACTCCATCCTTGTTCTCTGCAGATGCTTAAACATTCAGCTACAGCAGATTTTTCTTTTTCGATTTACTTTCAAATTACAGATAGAATCCATCTCATTATCTGGTCTTACTTGGATCATTTCTTCAGATGTGTCCCACTACACCATCTTTCATGAGTTTTGATCGTATCAAGGAATCCTTAGTGGAATGAATACAAGGAACGTACGTTAAGGTTTTTATGAATTAAGCTAAAATGAACTTGTCTAACAACAAACAATTGGATTTCATATATTAAGCTTTCTATCTTTTAGTGAACGGAAGAGTATAGCAATCAATAATATTACAGCACTGTACTGCAGCATCACCTCACACAATCCCTATATATATATATATATATATATATATATATAGTCCTAGGCTAAGCTCAGCAATTGACAACGGTTTTACTTGATTTGCCCATTTTTAGGCAATTTATGGGAGGAACAGTGGAGCTTCTCAGCTCCCCATATGTGTTCCAGCAGAAAGGTTGGCTGTCTTCTTGAACTGGATTTAGCTCTATGGCAGATAGCGATATTCCAGTGCATGGCAGGCCGTCACTGCATGCTAAGTGTACAGGGTTTGCTGTGTATGTGCCTTTTATATTTATGTAGTTTATGTCTGACACAGCCACAGCTGAAGATTTATTCTGGCATTTGCTCCCGTCACAGTAGAATTGATCAATCATGATTGGCGTCTTAACTCCGCTAACTTGTATGTTTGAGAAGGTGACTCCTTGTACTGATCCAGAGCCTCCCTGCATAAAAAAAAAAAAAAAAACCTTTTAGATAGGCATGTGGTTCCAGAATGTCATGTCAATGGCGAGCAAATTACCAGCAAACGATGGATTCTATTGTACCTGCCATGTCTTTATTCTGACACCAGTTAAAGTATTGAGCATCGCTACGTCTCGGACAGTGACGTTTGAAACGCAGGCTTTGCTGTTACCTTTTCCCAGTCCTCCAATACTAATTCCATGTCCAGGTCCGCAGTTAACGTTGTGTATATACACCTTCGAGCATCCTGTCTGTATAGATACACAGTCATCCCCTGAAGATTGGAGCAAGATATATAACAGGTTAGCGAAATCGTTGATTCATTTATTTGTGGTAAGTAGGAAATTTGAAGTTCCAGAATTACCACAGGCAAGATCGGAACTGTAGATGAGCACATCTTGGGAGTTCTGCAGATGGATTCCGTCTGTGTTCGGGCTGTTCTCAGGTGATGCCGCTGTGAAATCAGAAACTTGAACAGTTGTGCAGTCGTCGAATTTGAGGTGGGTTTGAGGACTGTTTTGGATTGTGATGCCGGTAACTACCACACGAGTACTTCCATAAAATCTTAGAGCCTGCAGTGAATTGTTAAGAGTGGCATCGGCATCTTTGTTTCAACATAAATTTTATACATCGAGAAGGCTTAGAGAGAAAGGTGATTACCGTTGGCTTGGTTCCTGGCATTTTCGCACTCATCATATTGCCCTATTTGCAGGAGACGAGGAAAAGTTAGTTTCTGTCAAAACTTTAAAAAGAAACTGCTGTGAATACAGTTTCTTTGACGGGATTGAGAACTGTGGCTTGATTGTATCTGTTACCTCTGAGGCTTCAGGATTATATGTTGGCAAGTTGTTCCACCAGACTGAACCCTGTCCATCAATAACTCCTTTACCTTGAATAGTAATTCCATTCAGCTTTGTGAACTCAATCCATTGTAAGAGCCCGGATTTCCAAGCTCCAGGAGAAGTAGGAGCTATGATCTTACCATCCAACTGCGTGGAATTAAATTAAACAAGTGTTTATTTTAGGTAAATCAAACATCAGAAATGGAGAGAGAGGGAGAGATGTTCATATGGTGGAAGTATACCTGAAACACAATGTCGGCTTCACAACCAGGACCTGAGAAAGATATGTAATGGAGGAGGAAAACAGATCCAGATGGAACTATCATTGTCGATGCCTCCACTTTACAAGCAGCTGCCCACGTCGCCTCAAATGCCTGGCTCGCATTTTAACAATAATTTCAAAACGTTTGCCAAACAGAATAATGCACGTATCTAATTCTCCATGGGGTTAGGTGAATGAATAAAATCCCGGTTGTACCGGCTCTTATAAATGATACATTTCTGACTCGAACTTGAAATCTGTTATAGATAGTATGCTCTTTGTATATAAAAATAAATGAAAATGAAAGCTTAAAGAAACAATCACCTTTGAGTCATCAGTATTTCCATCACCTTTAGCACCAAAATCTAATACATTAAAAGATTTAGAGCTCCCTCCTTGCGGTGTTGAAATGGTACTGCGACCAGCGTGCTGATGGCTGCTACCAGCAGTCCTAACATAACCCTTTTCTTTCACAGAGTTTGCAGGGGGAGATATGCTTTTTAAACTCCACAGATTGCCTTCTCTAGCATGGCAAGTTTCAATTCTTGAAGACCACAGAAACAAAACAATGCTGAGGATGACGAGGGAGTAGGTTTTGAAACAATTCATCTTCGAGGGAAATGGTGAAAGAGAGAGGAGATGCTGGTGGATTTCCTTATTGTTAGTGAGGAGATGGTGGGCATATTTATAGGAAGGTCAAGCTACTATGCTTCTGTTTTTTTATATATATACATATATGTGTATATAAAAAACAAATACTCGTATGTATAGGTAGAAGTCAAATAATGTTTTTGTTATAATTTTTTAGTAGAAGGTCTTTATTTTCCTTTTTCTGAAATGAAACAATTAAAAAAAACCATTTTCAGTATATTATTAAGCTATGTTTATAATTTATTATGTTAATTTAGGTGGAAAACGTTACTTAATAAAAAGATAGATTGAAAACCATATATTTTTTAAGGACAAAATTAGCAAACTCAATTAAAAATAGAAATATAGATTCTCAAAAAACCTTTTCACCTAAAAGTTTCAGGAAAATCCAGGATATAATTTATATTATTTTCTAATATACCTCTTCAAGTGAAAGTTTTTTAGATTTAAAACTTACACACAAGTCCACAATACCTTGTACTTGTTTTTTATCAAATAAAATGAGGGTGGTGCAATTCAAACTCATGACTGCTAGGTCAATAAAACTCTGATACCATGTCAGAGAATTATCTTATCTAACAGCTCAAAGTGAGGTCCCAAAATATAACTTATATTATTTTTAATATAGATTGAAATCTCATCTCATTCTATAAAAACAAATTGGGTAATTATTACAAGTATCTTCTTACATGTTTTATGAGTATGGCCTCTTTGAATGCTTCAACGAAAAAAAAAAAAGTTAGATAATCAAACTATAATAAATATAATCAGATAATAAAACAAAACCATGATAAATTATTTTAGAGTTTGATAGAGAGAGAGAAAAATAAAATGCCAATTTTATAGTTTCTAGTTAAGCCGTATGAATTTGGTGCTTCCACGTTTTCATTGAGTCCATAAAGTCGTAATTCACGGATTCAACAACTATGTTAAAATTATAGAGGAAATAATTCAGCTTAATGAAGACTGCTCGATATGAACAATTACTTGATATTATACCAAAAATGACCCTGATCTCAACTCTTTTATTATTATTATTATTATTATTATTATTATTATTATATTTGAAGCTCAGTTTCCTATTCATCGTTAAAAGGTACTCTCCTAGTATATTTTATATTATTCAATGTAAATGCTAGAGTATTTGCCATGTTATTATTTTGGGGGTGTTTGACATTGCGTTTCAAAAAATATAATTTTATTTTTTATTTTAAATTATTTTTTTGTTTTTAGATCATTTTCATACGCTAATATCAAAAATGATTTTTAACAAATAAATAAAAATATCATTTTGATGCATTCCGGAACGAAAAACACTTTCAAAAGCAACCGCAATTACACTCCCGAACAAGCACAAATATATAGGTCGGATTAATTTATTTTTTTTATAGAAAAGATATATTTAGGTATTTTTAATATTTATGGCTGGAAAAAAAAAGTTAATCATGTGGAAGATTGACTCGATATGACCCGGTTGAGTTGATGATATTAAAGGCAACCTAGAAGATCGGTAAAAATATAATTTTATATAAAAATAATTATTAAAAATGAGATATTTTTATATAAATATTGAGATGAAAATATATTGTATTGATTTAGATCAACTTAGGTTAACCTATCAATCAGCATGTTAAGTCATAAGACTATAATAATCTCATATAAAACAAAAACAAAAATTATTTTCAATAAATTCAACGTTGAAAGATGAAATGGAAAAACAAAATCAATTAAAAAAGGATAAAAATAACATAATCAACCCGGCTTAATACACTAAACTCACAACCTAAAAAATAAGACTAAGATAATCCAATAGAAAATAAATTATAAAGTTCAATTCACAATCAACCAGTGTTCTAAGCTGATATTAAAAAAAATCCATAAAAAACAACTCGAGCCAACCAGAGTTAAATTGTCAAACCTGTGATCTTAGTTATAATACAGAAATAACATCATTGAAAGCAAAATGAAGTAAATCACAAAGTTTAATTTTCAAATAACTACAATAACCTTATAAAAAAGTAAATTAAAAAACATTACAAAACTCAATTATCAATAAAAGTAATATTGAAATATACATTACAAAATTCCCTTCGTTTTTTTTTTATTATTATCTTTGATGTAAACCAATAAAAATATCATCATTTAAGAAGCTCTAACCTCACCTGACTAATTTATAAAAGAAAGAAAATAATAAATCTGAAAAGAAAATGAATTCTCATACGGGTTAAAATTTGGATGAAAATATCAAATAAAAGGACAAATAAACTATATTCAAGGACAAATTGGGAATAATGACACTTATAACGACATATCACAGACAAGGCATAAAATAAAATGATGAATTGAGCTAATTTATCTTTTATCTCAGAATCATTTTTTAATAATATTCACTCATACGTATCTGATCATGTGACTGATTAATTTAACGAAAAAAATAGTAATACAAGGACAACTGAAAACATTTATATTACATGACATTGACTCAATTAATTTTCTCAATATATATCGTCCATTTGGTAAGATATATGCTAGTACAATATATATTTAATTTTGAAGCAAATAAAAGAAGCCACCTTTTTTTAATTATTCAACCACAAAGAATATTCTTACTAGCTTAACCCGAACGTCGTGCACTAGCAAAAAGATGAAATTTGTCTCGTAGATCTTGAGTTCGAGTCAAGATGTCCTCATCTAATAAGAACCTGAAACAATTAGGATTTTACTCGTTTAATCCAGACCCGTAAAGAATGTCTAAATGGAGGTAGTTTCCTCGAATCTCAATATCAACTAGTTATATTTTATTTTATGTGGGATTAGTGTTTTATTTGAATATCTTTTTTTTTAGATTTCTCAAATTTCTTACATTATGTAAGAAAATATCTATACTAACACTACAAAACACATATAGATAACAAAACCAAAAGAATTCAAAGACAAACTAAAATAGACATATCATAGACAGGCAAATTTAAATGACAATAATCAAGCAAAAAGTTTGGAAAAGGAGTTCAAGCAGATTGAAGTAAAATCTTGATATGAACACAGAGCCTATATGATAAACAACTGAACATGTACCAAACATGATATACTATTAATTGGTCCAAAACCCCTTAAAAAATGAAGGCTCCTCCTCCTAAGAGCAGGGAAAACCCCACCCCCACAACTTCGACATAATTTTCGTAATATTTCTGGTTAGGTATAATTAAAAATGTTTGTTTTTCATTCTTTCTCCACAACGAACATAACTAGAAGATCGAGAGGTAGCATAAGGCTCCTAAGAGGAGAGAGAACGTTCATTCGAAGGAATAAACCATTATTATTAACTAGTTAGAGAATAATATAAATTATATTATGAGATCTCATTTAACAATTTAAACTTTTAGATAAGATGGTTTTTTTAATATTGTATCAGAATCTTGTTGATCCAGCGGTCACGAGTTCAAATCTCATTATCCCCATTCTATTTGATAAAAATCAAGCACAAGATAGCGTAAGTCTGTGCAAGTTTTAAACCCAAAGGATTTTCACTTGAACGAGTGTGTTAGAGAATAATATAAATTATATTTTGAGACTCACCTAACAGCTTAAATTTTTAAGTGAGATGATTACTTAACGGTTCCAAAATCTCTTAAAAACAATTACAAAGTTCAATGTCACATGAAAAACAAATTTCATCAGCAAAATTCAGTGAATGGGATCGGGGTTGCTGTCAAACAGCCACAATTGAGAGATCACAAAGCAGCCCGTGTAAGGAAGGAGTACTTAACGTATATGAACCCTAAAGATCACGAGCCAAATCCTTGTATTTTCTCATCCCGTGATAGAAGAAAAGTCATGGATCCAAGTATCAGCTTGCTTGCTATCAGCTCAGACGTGAGATCATTATACCTTACGTGCAAAACATTTCACATTAATAATAGTTTAAGCCCAGGTCATCTGTCATTAATTAAGAGGAAAAATATACACAATATATCCCTAAAGTCATGAAAGGAGGCTAAAAACATGGCAAGATCTTTGAGAAAATGGCGGCCAACAGGATTATCCATGTTTTTTTCAAAGAATGAAAGTGACAGTTACATGTGATCAACTACTGTTGGAAGTTGGATTAGCAATACATGCAGACAGGAGAAAACAGTTAAGGCGGTTAATCCCAGATATGGTGCCTTGGCTCAAGGGATTGTGCTGCCACGCTTCAAAAACCTTGTACAGTCACCCTCTCTGGGTCAACTCCTCTCTCTTGTACATATTCTTTTATAAAAACATGCATGGGATTTCTTATAAAAAATTTATCATTATGTTAAATAATAAAACACAATCTGGTTATTTAATTTCTTCACGAAGTGCCTATTTTCTATATAAAAAAAAAAAAAATTGATGTGAGAAACCTTATTCTCGGAAAGTATATTTTGTGGGTTCAGATTAGCGAGAGAAATCCTGGTTATACTAGGATGTTACAAAGAGTGCATGTCCTGACTCGAATTCGAGAACTGCTATACAGATTCACAAGCACTTTGCTATCATCAACACCACAACAACAACAACAAAAAAGAAAAAGGAAGGGAATCAATCTAGAGGTAACCCGGTGATAAAAGCTTGGAACTAAGAGGTTTGCTTCTCTATAGTTTCAAATTCAAGCCTTGAAATTGGTAATATGATGACCACTAGAAGCTTATATGATTTTTAATTTCATGTCTCATAAGATTAGTTGAGGTTTAACTTCATGTCCCGTTGAATTAGTTAAGGTGCGAGCAAGTTGACCGCCAATCCATGTTAATAAAAAAGAAAATGGAAAGGAAATCATGCTCGATGGACACGTAGTGGTCGAAATATATAGCAAGCCATGGTCGAGGAAAATGCCATGCACAATGATGGATATGTAGTTAGTTTAGCAATATATTTGCACAGTATGACCTGACCGTTACCAAAAGACAAGGTAGAAAATTAATAATAATAATTAAAAAAAAAAACTGAAAACAGCTCTGTGTATAAATTTAAAGTCCTCTCGTCGATCGCTAGCTTCAACGTATCAAGTCCGGTCCCTAGCTGTGAGGCATGTGAGTTCCATCGTTTCAACTCACATGATGATGTATTTACAATCGTTAGACAGCTAATCTTTATTTTTATATAGAATTATAATTCCATGGTATCTTTAGAGATTGTTGGGTTGAAAATTAAAACTCTCTGGCAGGAAATTATTGTTCATAATTTATATATGTTTCGAGTTTAAAATAATGCAATGCTAATGCTGATGTCAAACCATTTGTCATAGAAGAGGTCTGTATTTAAAAGTATTTTAAAAAAAAATGAAAATTTTTTATTTTTATTTTAAATTAAAATTTTTGGTTGGTTTAAATCATTTTCATGTATATATGTTAAAAATAATTTTTTTTTAAATTATTTTAATATATTTTTGAATTAAAAAATACTTTCAAAAACAAGTTTAATAACATTAACAAACGGGCAATAATTCAAATTGATATGAGATTTCATGTCTTGAGAATTTTACTACCGTGATTGTCGATCGCTTGTAGAATTTGCTATAAAAATGAAGTCAAGTCAGATGATAATAAATTAATTACGGATGTCAATCGGACAAATTAACTGATTAATTTTAGTGATCAATCCGGCAAACTTGCATGATTTTCTAGGTATCTTTAGAGATTGTTGGGTAGAAAATTAACTCTCTGGCAGGAAATTATTGTTCATAATTTATATAAGTTTTCGAGTTTAAAATAATACAATGCTAATGATGATGTCATGCCATTGTCGCAGATGATCTTTGATATTGTGTTTCAAAAGTGTTTTTTTTTAATATTAAATTAAAAAAAATAGTGGTTTTAGATCATTTTCATATACTTATATCAAAATAATTTTTTTTTAAAATATTATTTTGATATATTTTCTAATAAAAAATATTTAAAAAAAAAAAAAAAACATTAACGAAACTACCAAACACGAATTCAAATTAATATGAGATTTTATGTCTTGAGAGTTTTCTTGTCGATCGCTTGTAGAATTTGTTATATAAAAGAAGTCATGTCAGATGATAATAAATTAATTAAGGATGTCAAAATTAACTGATGACTCTAAGATTAATTTTGGTGATCAATCCGACACACTTGCATGATTTTCTAATATATCTAAATATGATTCATGTAGAATCTCACAAAAAGACTTCATTCAAATTTTATCTTGTCATTTTTTTATATGAAACACGTCATACAATTCCAACATCATATTAGACAGATACTGGTCGTATGCCCCCCTGTTGCGGGGTGCTCTAGTTTTTGCTGTTCAATTATTCATAATTATTCAATTGTAAAGTAAAGACAAATTGAATCAGTTAATGTCAAGGACATAGCATTTGAATCAGTTATCTCCATCTGATTAAGAAATGGTCAGGTTCAGAGATTTGTAAATGTCCACCGTGTGCGCAGATTAGTGCAAGGAAATTACAGAAAGATAATCTGTCCCTCCATAGCTGAGAGCACTAGAAGAAGGTATTTTGGGTGCTGTCATGCTGTTAATCCAAAACAAAAGGAAGACCTCGTTTTGCTATAATCTAGGTAATAGTAAGACTTGCACACCCAGTTGTTGGTGTCACCATGACATCAACCTTTTTGAAAATGTCCATACGATGGTGCATTAGTCTTCTTCGCCTGATGATGGAAACAGATTACAAAGTAAGAAATGCATCCAACTGTAAACGCTCAACCATACAGTTTAGAAAATAATAACACCTGCAACATAACAATTATATATATTTTTCAGATACAAGATAAATTTGTCTCATCAAGTAATTGCAATACTAGGCCCTAAATATGAACAACGTAGGAAAGGGAATGAGGAAAGACAGCAATGAGAATCAATTTCTTTTTGTTTAGGAATTTTGATATGTGACATTGCTCTAGAGCTAGACGAGTTCTTAGAAAATGTTATTATCTACTATTTGAAAGTTTTTGTCAAAATTGATAACTCCTTAACAGTACAAGACCATGCAGCTGATATAGAAATGCGCCCGATGCAGCTTCAAGTATGTCCTACCAATAATTGGTTGCTTAGTTTACTTTAGAAGGCGGAGAACACCAGTTAAGAATAAGAGTTCCACAACTATATACGTCTAGACTTGAATGTGAATAGGTGTTAGAGAATAATATAAATCATTTTCTGGGGTCTCACTTGATAGCTTAAACTTTTAGGTAAGATAGTTCCTTAACATGATATCAGAGCCTAGTTGGCCCAGCAGTCACGAGTTCAAATCTCACCACCCCATTCTATTTGATAAAAATCAAGCACAAGGTAGAGTGAGCATGTATACAAGTTTCAAGCCCAGAGAGCTTTCACTTAAGAGTGTGTATTAGAGAATAATATAAATCATATTCTAGGGTCTCACCTAATAACTTAAACTTTTAGATGAAATGGTTCCTTAACAAATGAGGCCACAAGAAATGGAGAGAGGAGAGAAGCAAGAGGAATTCTTCGTCAGAATGCAACTATGTATGAAAAGCGAAGTGCAATATAGGAGCACCCTATAAATGAAGTGGGCTAGGATTCCTTTCTTGAGGGCTTATATGCATGCCATGAAGGAGAGCTACTTCCTTTTTATGAATCATAATGAACATTAAGGATTATTCGCATTTTAGTTAGATACAATTAGTCATGTGATACATGTAATGGATGTAGACTTCAGAAACTCGAGCTATAAAATTAAAAGCTTCAAAAGTATCAACAACATATGTATTGACTTCGTGTCTCAAATGAAAATCTAGTGATTGTTCTTGTTATCTATCCTCACCTAAGACAATGGCCAGCAATGTAGTCTGATGCACCGGATGATCGAAAAAGTCTAACACTAGTACGGGAATCGTAGTTCAACCTCACACCTTTCATGCAAAAGAATAAGAAAGAACAAGAAATCACTATTAATCCAAAATTTCTTTCCTGTATAAATTCAGCAATGACAATGATCTTCTTGAGTGGTTCTAATTATGCATTTGATGAATTCTCAAATGAATTTTAGTTCTGTTGTCAATCTATTAATGTACTCTTTAGGAGAGGCAAGAGACTTACCCATCCTCAATATCAATAATCATCGAATGTATAAATTCAGATCCAACTGAAACAAGATGAGCAGTGTGCATCTCTTGCAACTCAGGTATGACAATCTCTACCATCTTGAACCATATTCCAAGAAACATTTGTTCTCAGTATACAAGGAGATCGTTTATGTATATACAAAACAATTATTCCAATCAGATTATATGTTAAGAATAGATTTGAAACAAAGCGCATTATGTGGACTTACTTCACACCCATGTGTTCTGGATAGAAGGTGACGCAGCAGAAAAACACGAGGAATATGACCAACATCGATATTCCGTAAATAAATTTAGGATGAGAGGAACTCTTAGAAAAAGTTCAAAACTTATTCAATAATTCAAAAGATAATTCGGCCAAAGGCTTACAACCATATTTAAAACAGAAACCGTAGCCCAAACCATGTTGGATAAGGAAACGATGCTAATTAATAAGATTACCAAAAATAGAAAATTTGAGATAAATGCAGAAATTGAAAAGGCTATAAATCCTAAGCAAGTCGGAATTGATGGAAGTCGATTCAAACTTGAAAATCAAGAGTTATGGCTAAAATACACTTTCATAAAATGGCAAAAACGACGATTTTGAGGCCTAAACAATGGAATTCAGCCAAAACCTGGTATGCATCAACAGCGAAGCTCTGACTTACTCCGGAAACGCCGAGACACATCAATTGAGAGAGTTTTGCGTCATTCCGACTTCAGCACCCGGACTGCGGAAATTCAGTTGTCTTTGAATTTTGAATGCTCTCTCTTGAGCATGTAAGCATTTGCCACTTATTCTACATCAAAAGGTTAAGCATATCCTCACAGGTATCAGAGACATCGGTTGACTGTACATCATTAAGCCACTGCAGGATAGTCATAATTTTACTCAAAACTAATCTTTTGATTGTTAAAACATTGAGTTAATCCACTTAAAATCAAAAGATAAATGAAATCATAACAGTAAATTTTCCCAGTGATGACAAATTTGGCAAAGAAAGGGGTGACTACAAAGGACATGCGCAGCATTATAAAGAAAGTGTATAGCAAGAAAAATGCATCCTAACAAGTAGTTAGAACTTACAAGGAATCATTTGCCTCAGTCAAAAGTCTGAAATATGTGAAAGCGGTGCAAGGACGTAACAGCTGTGTCAGAACTATAAGTTTGGAACATTAAAGTTTCCCACAAGATGCATGGAGTGAAGATGAACAGCAATACATGAAAGAATAGTCAAACAAGTCTCATGAATCTTAATAACAGGCAGGATAGCAGAGTGAATTATAACAGCAATTAACACTAATGTGTGGATTTAGACACAGACAACGATGACTATAAACTCTGTTATCTCTACTAGTTTTAGAAATAAAAAGCTTGTCAGCTCATGAAGAAGGAAACCATAGAAACTAATAGAGACATGTAGTTTGTGGTGAAAGGAGTTGAACTTCAAAAAGATCAAGGGAGAGAGGTAGAGTGACAATAGTAATTTTTTTAATTTTTTAGACAGATGATGGTTATTGTCATCACCCAATTTTGGGTCATTCGCAAATCTACCCGAAAATAACGAAAAAATAAAATAAAAGAGGCCAGTTTTGGTAGGAGAATCAAGGTGGAATTTTGATTTTTTTTCGAGAGCTCGATCGTACTTCTTTTTGTGTCCAAAATGAAAGAAATCGCAGATTCAAGGCTAAAATAATTTATTATCGGATAAATCTGCGTAAAAATTAAGTCGACATATATGATTATATTTGTATGAGTCAATTTGATTTAATCGTTGGTCGATTTTAAAAGTGTAATTATGTTTGAGAATTAATTTAGGGTCCAATCGAAAGATTTAATTAAGTGCAAGGGCTTGATTATATTTTAAATTGGCAAAATTAATTTTATTAAGGGCTTAATCGATGAGAAATCAAGTTCTTGAATTTAATTTGGTTTCAATTGATGAGATTGGAATTTTTGGAGACTGAGATTGAATTATTCCAAGTCAATTATACGAAATCGGGGGCCAAATTGAATAAATTGAGAGTTTAATGGTCTATTAAGGGTTAAATCGTGAAAATCAGAAACCAAGGACCAGAATAAAAAGGGCCGCGCAAAGTTGAGGTTGATATTGAAGTTCTGACGGGGTATAATTGCACAAAATCATAAATTTAAATCCAATTGGAGATGCAATTAAAACGATTACAAATTAAGGAAGGCAGCGCACGCCATCTCCTGCGCTGCCACCGACCAGCCTCCTGCGCATGCCACCAACGGCTATATTTTCAAGCATGCTGCCGCAGGAGGTGACTCACCGTTGCAACGGCTACCTCCTGCGGCTATAAATACAGCAGCCATGCACGACCAAGAGGGGAGGGGAAAATTCAAAAAAAAAGAGAGCAGAACGAAGTGATTCACACTGATTCATGTAGAGACAGAGGAGAAAATATCCTTACGTAGAGAGGAGAAAGCAGAATAGAGAGAATTCACGTAAAGAGCAGAACGGAGAGTAAGAGAATTACGTAAAGAGGAGGAAAATTTACAGAGAATTGATGAAACAGAGTGGAGGATTTTTGTTGAGTTAACAGAGGAGATAGAGCAGAATCACGTAGAGAAGAATGAAAATTTATACAAGATGACACCCGAGATTAGGAACCAGTGACGATCCCTCTTCATCCCCCTCGTCTCCGGCGTCAGCTCTCTCTCTCTCTTCATCCTCCTTTCCTCTCTCTAAAACCAGCAGCCAGTCTCTCTCTCTCTCCCTCTCGGTCTGCAACTCCGATGCCAGCTCAGGCCACCCAACCTCACCCTCATCACCTCAGGAAGCCTCCTCTCCACGCCAAACAGCCCAGCAACAACTCAGGCGACGGCAACAGGAGCAGCCCCAGTTGACAGCAACGAATCCCGTCAACTTCCGAAGCCCACTCCGGCCACCACAGGACACCATTTCGGACACCATCACGACCAGAAGAACCCCCTCGACCTCCTCTACCCAATGGTATTAACAGGTACGCCGTTGGTCATACTCCAAAATTAACCATTACACTGTTCATCTTCTACACGGGGAGTGAATTAATTCACTCTCCCGCTGGGCCATCTGGGCTGAAAGCCCAGCCCGATGTGGCTGAGCTGAAAGCCCAAGATGAGTGGGCTGGCAGCCCACATGCTGGCAGCCAGCCCACTGAAAAAAAAAATTATAATATTTGCATAAAAAATATATTTTTTAAAAGACAAAATGTGTTGTTTTCGTGCATACAGCCAATACGCTAGCATATTTTAAAAAATTCTTTTTCTTTCAAAAATATATATTATCTTGGAGTTTGAAGAGAAAATGTGTTTTAGCATGGATTTCGTTTCTGAAAAATCATTTCTTACATTTTTAGATCTTACAACATATTTGTAAAATCCAAAGGGTATTGGCCAATATTTCAAAAATATAAAAACCTTATTTTTGGTGATTCGTTATTATTCACTGTTGGTATTTGGATAAATAAATCCTAAAAGGATTAATATCCAAAATAGTAGCGGGGATAATTCGTTATTATCCATTGTTGGTATTTGGATAAATAAATTCTAAAAGGGTTAATATCCAAAATATTTTTATAGGTATAATAATTCATCATCATTTAATCAATATATTTTTGAAAAATCAATATCATAGCAATCATAAAACAAACAAAAACACCAAGCAGCTTACCTTAGGTAGGGTGTACTAGGGGTGCTAAAACTTTCCATTTACGAAACCAGTCCCTTACCTTAGAATCTCTGAAAGACCAGTTTTAGGTTTTCTAGTGACCATAATACTAGGTGGTGACTCCTGAAAATAAAGATGAAACCCCGACATTGAATTCCCCCGGCTCGCGGGGAGGGTCGCTGCGACGCCGTGTTCTCACGGAGGGTGCGACAATTATTATGAAATTACCGGATTCAAACTGATCCTTTTTGCAGGTCTGGAGCCCAAAATTGTTGCATACCTCATAAATCGACAGATTGTAAGGTGATTTTTTTTTAACAGAACAAACATTGATATCAACTACTCATTTCATCAAAAACTCAAACATCAACTATGTCCATGTCTTGACTTAAAGCTAGTATAATGAATACAACCACAAATTAAACCAAGAATTCAAACAATTCCAAGATTAAAAATATAAGGACCAAAATGAAAAACACATATATAATAAATGTTATTTAAAGTAAAAAAATTTAGCTAATAGTTCAATTCGTTTTTTACCTTCCACCTCCACCATATATTGTGTCTGTTTGGGAGTGTGATTGAATTTTCTTTTGAAAGTGTTTTTCATTCAGAAATGCATCAAAATGATTTTTTTTTAATTTTTTAAAAATCATTTTTGATATCAGCACATCAAAATCATCTAGAAACACCAAATTTTTTTTTAATTTAAAATAAAATAAATAAAAATATTTCAAATTTGTTCAAAAGCGATTTCTAAACGCATTCCCAAGCACTCCTACCATCTCCCATCAGAACCACAGTTTAATTCACCTTTTTAAATAGCAATGAACAACGAAAACAACAATTCAAATCACTGTCAATTACTATTTGAAATTGCGATCTCCTTTGGCTATCTATAAAATAATAGTCATGGTGCACGTAAACTAGTTCAGACACCCCAGTTATAAAAAAAAATTATAAGTGAGAAAAAAAAAGTAAAAAAAAAAAGTGGGTCCAAGGATTATTCGTGGTGCATGTAAGCTACCCTGGTTTTAAAAAAATATATACGTGGAAAAAAATCATGGTGCACGTAAACTGGCATAGACACCGCAATTATCAAAAAAACAAAAAAAAAGGATGCCCAATAAAAAAAGTGGAAAGCACATTTTCAAACAGTAATGAACAATGAAAATTGTAAAAAAAACAATAAGCTTAGAGATTTATCGTGATGCGATTAAGCTGAGTCAGACACCCCGGATATAAACAAAAAAGCCCGAAAAAAAAAGCACCTTTTAAAATAGTAGCTATTCATTACTCCAAATCATTTTTGTTTCTGAGATTCAAACTCCCGCGCCCTGCTTGGAGACGCCGTTGTAACCACTCAGCCATGTGACTTCTTTATTCAGTTCTTAGATACAAATACTAATAATAATAATAATAATTTAACTGTTTCAAAAATTCATTGCTAGAGAGATTTGAACTACCGCGCCCCGCTTGGACACGCTTTAACCACTCGGCCAAGCGACTTCTTTGTTCAGTTGTAGTATAAAAATAATAATAATATAATTATGTAATTTAATTGCTCCCGTCCACAGTGATCTGAGTCTAGATAAACAATGCAAATCACTATTAAAATCCGTGAGCTCTTTTAGCTTTTAGATAATAGTTTTATCTCACAACTTAAACTTTTAAAACACGTTTCAAGCAATTTGCTAGTCGTGAGTCATTCAAAAAAACCCATAAATATTTTTATTTTTACTCTCATAATCATAATTCATCATTCATGATTACAGGTTACTCCGATTTTAGCTGTTTAATATTCTACTAAAATTTTGACAGATTCTAGACAAAAAAAATAAAAATCTCAAGCATTTCAAGTGTGTATAAAGTTTTGAACAATATCTAAGATTAATTAAACATTTATTTGGTGAAGTTAAGCTTTAATTGTAGATAAAAATTGTAATTCTAGGTATATCTTACTACATTTACGTTTACCTAACTCCTTCAACTTCTCTTTTAAGTTTGTTTCCCAAAGCCCTTGTAATTAGAGTTGTTAGTTTCATTTCATTTCGGTTAAAATGACTGAACCGTTTCATATCAGTTAATTGTTTTTTAGAGCAATCAGATAATATAATGACCTTGCGAGATTGATAATAATATTCTCATAATATTATATTTGTTCATAATTTTGTTGAGAAATATTGTTTTATTATGTTTTTTTAGATTTAATTGTATAATTCTAAATAATTTTATTTTTGGATTTGAACTAAATTTATTTTTGAATATATATATATATATATATATATATATATATATATATATATATATATATATATATATATATATATATATATATATATATAAACAGTACAACCCCGAAACGGCGCACGGAAATACTTCGAAATCAAAATATTTCATTCCAATTAAAAAACAAAGTATTAACCAAAACAAAATTAACAACGGACCATTTTTCATCTCTAACAAGTTAATAATGTGTTTAAGAGTGGTGTTGTACTTGTTCTTATTATGAACAAATTTCACAAAGAACAAAAAAAAAGATCTCATTATTATTCTTCTGTTTGGAGGAGATTTAAGTTTAATCTTTGGAGTGGTATATTTTTTTTTTAATTTGGTCCATGTTATTTTATCAATTTATAATTTGATACAAAATTTTATTTTTGTATATTTCAATCATTGGATATTAAGAAATGAGAGAGAGTTATCGACAATGTTGGAATTTCAGTCTTTGTATCAATAGGTTTAAAATAATTCAATAAAAATAGTGTTTTTCTATAACAATACAAGAAAAGGTAGATAAGGTCTAAGAACCTTTATTCATTAAATTTAATTTTTAGAGCAATTATACTGACTTTAGGGTTATGTTTGAGTTTGTTGATGTTTTCAGGGTGTTTTTCATATGTTTTAAATAAAATGGAAGCAATTTGCCACTAATTTGGCCTCAAAGGAATCAAATTAAAAATAAAAAGACATAGCACAAAATAAATAAATAAAAATGCATTGTTTCACTCCATAATTATTTATGACAGACTGTATAATGAATTTTTACACAGTAAAAATATCACACCTCTTATTTATTTCTATTAATTATATATGGGTTGCGGGTCATTTATAGAAGTGAAATTTGAAATAAGGAAAATAGTAAATTCATGGTAATGTATAACAAGCATTGGATTTGGTCTTTGACGGTGCATATCAATTTTCAACCTAGATCACATACTATATTTATATCACAACCATTTTAAGAAGAAATTTATTTACTTTATTTATAGTTTTGTATTGTAAATAAATATAAAAATAATAGAAAGAGCGTAATAGCTTCCTTTTTTTAGATTCTCTTAAGCTTTCATCAATGCTTGTTGTTTCTCCTAAATTAGAGATTGAGTTGAATTTACATATTTGTATTGGAGATATTTATGATTTTAGTATTCTATAAAGAATATAATAATCAATAATTTTCTTAAGGATTTCATGTTTTTTACATATAGTTATGAATTATTATGATAATGATATGCTCTCATCTTTTTTAATGGTCAAGTTAATTCCTTATATGAGTCAAATAAACTTTGAATGAGTTTTCAGTTTTCTAACCATAATTTATTAAAATATACTTTTACCTAAAAAAACATCCTAGAAACCTTTGAAAACTCATTTGAAATGACAAAACAACATCTAATCTCCCTAAAGAAACAAAATATCACTAAATAAAAAAAAACAATTAAGCTTGTTCTGCTTTTTCTCAACATTGTGAAAGGGTGAATCAACCACCTTAAGACTCTAATTAAAATATTCAACCCATTGACATCAAGATCAGTGTAGCATCCTCATTTTGAGAATGTTTTTACATGAATTCCTTTTTCATTAATATAAAAAAAAACACAATTCCATAAAACAATTGTTTTTTTTGCGTAAGGGTTAACGGTCGACTACTTTAACTTGCTCTGATAATTCGGTATATATATTAGATCTACTATGTTTCCCAAACTCCTTTTACTAGTTGTTCGGACAGTCTACAAAATCAATCGTATATAGACAAGTTCGACAATATAATTATTACATTGAAGAAATAGGATACACATAACATCATGCAAAAAGTCATTCTTCAACAAAGAAGCTACAATTAAAAGCTACTCGTGACAAACTTGTGAGGTACCTGATGATCTCATCAAATCTATATCTATATGATAACATAATTCCTTCCTTCTTAGACTAAATGAGAGGTCTCACGGTGCTCTTGGAATGGTTATTCATTCCAGCATTTCCATTAGAAACCAATCGTTTTGGTGATTCCGTGTAGATACCAATCAATTTGCTGAATCGATAATATTTGTCGATCAATCTGGCATTCATATCCAAAACCCAATCAATAAGATAATTCCATATTGCTACCAATCAATCTAGTGAACCTATCATGGTTGTCAAACAATTTGGTGAACCTATCATGGTTGTCAATCATTATGGTATTCCCATTTAAAAGACAGTCAATATAGTAATTACATTTGGATACCAATCAATCTCGCAAACTCATCATTATTGTCAATTAATATGGCATTCCCATTTAAAAACTAATCAATCTAGCAATTCCATATACACACACACACACACACACATATATATATATATATATATATATATATATCAATTACAATTTAAATAAAGGACAAAAAAAAAATTGATACATGATACTTGAATTTGTAATTACAGTTTAAATTTTTTATAATTTTTTGTACATAGAAATAAAAAATTTATTAATATATTTTTAATCCAATAACATTATACTCAAATATGAAAATTAAAGACATATTCATCTTGAAATTAATAAAATACTACACAAATTAAAAGTTAAATTGAATCATAAAAGGCATAAATCAACATTATCATGGTATAACTTATTTTATGGAATTATGGTTTGATGGATCAAAGCTAGTAACATGGTGATGATATTCCTATGAGGTCATAAAGTGGCCTTATGTTTTTTACTTGATTTTCTTGCTTAAACATATAATATAAGGCCTAAAGATACTCTTGAAGTTAGGAGCACAATCAAAAATGATGATTGAGGATTCATTACTTATCATTGACAACTTATCTAGAGAATATAAATGTGAAATATAACTCTAACTCTTCATCATATTATAGACACAAACCTTATTAAAAACTTATCTAATTTTATTATTGTTTTTCAATTAAAAAAAAACAATACAGAAATCATTGATCGATTAATCATATTTTTTTACCAAAATGATTGTCGTGAAAAACAGAGCAAAGCAAATTTCATGATAAAAAATGCATAAGACAATATCAATAAAATAGTTTCTGAAATTTTCTTTAGTACAAACAAAGGTTCTAAATGACACTAGTGCTTTCGAATTAAATTCCAAGATCAATCACGAAAGGTTTAGAGAGCTTTCAAGATGGAAGCAATCATTTATGTACTCCTATACAAGAGAAAAAAAATCTAGATTTTTGTTCAAATGCTTAGAACCTAAAGATGAAAAATAGTAACTAATCTCTTTCCCACAAGGACTTTGACCCCCACGTCTTCAAAACTTCTCCCACCCAATGCACTTGCTCGATGAGATTGTAGTTTCATATTTTTTCTTCTTCGCAATAATAAGCTTAATACATGTACCTTTAAATGGGGAGCGACGACTTTAATTTCCTTAAAAGACAAGCCAAGATGACATTGAAACAAGTAACGCTCATGTTTTTATACTAAAAAAGAGTTGCACCTATCGCTCATACACAAGATGCTTTGAACAAGGTCTACATGTCTCCAAACATGTTTTTATAAAAACACACTTTGTGAGGTTTTTATTTCTCCAAATATGTCTCTATTGAATCTTTATATGTGTCTCCAATATTTCAAAAAGGATTAGTGATCCCTCTTAACGTACTTGTGATCACTTTTTTTTAGGTCTTTATGATCTTTTGTCTCCAAAAAAAATCAAGGATTCTTCTCCACTTCAAAACCACTTGTCTCCAAAAGGATCAAATATGTTTTTTTCACTTTTTATTAAGTTTACATATGTTGGCCTATGATTCAACTTGTTGAAAGCCTATTTTTTATGAATTTTTTTAAGAGTTCATAAATATATAGCAACTTTTAATTAATTAAGATCCCCTTCTCTAATATACTTACATATGTTACTTTTATGAAACAAAGAAATCACCACCTGAAGTAACATGATTAGTTATAATTATCACTTAGCCATGTTGGCTAGGTTAAAGGAATTGGTCGAAATGACATCTAACAAGCCTGTTAAATCAAAATATTTCCCATAAAATAATCTTATATGGAAGGTCATTTTCTCACCTCGTAAAAAATTCAAAATATAGCAAATCTTCCATTAACGGGGAGGCCCCATGCATTATTAATTAATAGATTTCGTAAGGAAGGTCACTATATATATATATATATATATATATATATATATATATATATATATATATATGATGGATGGGAACGCGCATGATCTGATTAAACATCACCTTCGACAGATGAGTAAGTTCCTTCATACAAGTAGTTGCGCCCCCAGAAACTTGTCACCCCACGAAAATGCGGCTCTGATGCCACCGGTATTCGTAGATTTTTTTTTTTTTTGGATATCTTTGCGGAACGGGGGAACCACATGACCCGGAAAGCGCACTTTGTGGGCCCAGGGCATGCGTAAACCTCCGGCTGTCCCAGGCTCTTACTAAGGGGACGGTGACTCACAGAAGAAGCTTCACCCTCAGGATTCGAACCCAGGACCTGGGAGGAATACCCCACGCAAGTCCCAAGCTTTCACCGTTGGGCTAACTCCTTGGAGTCGGTATTCGTAGATGCACCAAGGTAATCAGGGTATATTTCATCATTGGTGGCGCGGTCAAGCCATGCAGCAGCCCACAACATTTCATCCTACATATCATAAATTCAATATAAATGTTTTTAATTTCTCATAAGAGAATTCCCAGATCTTTTAATGAAAGTTTTTTCAATATAATTATTCTTCTCAAAGGTTTTATTCTTTCCAGCTACTCCTAATCAACAAGACTTTTATATGATAGTTGTAAAACTGGATTGAATATTTTTCTGTGTGTTTCTTCTTTGTGAGCATCTCCAACCCATTAACTATATGAGGAGGCAAAGCTATTTTTAGTTATTGTAAGCTCTTTTTACTTCTCCAATCCAATAGCTAAAATGGTTTTTTGTTCTTTGAGATGTTATTTTTACATGTTCTTGTAGAAAAGTCAAAATTTTAAAATATTATATAATATTGTTTGAGACTAGGAGAAATAGTTGGCAAGCAAGTATATGATTTGTGACAATAATAATTATTTTTTAAAATTGTTTTCATATATGATTTTAAAAATATGTTATTCATGAATTAGTAAAATATTATTTTAATATATATTTTAGATAAAAAAAATATTCTTAAAAAACCATTATTATTACAATATCAAATATGATCTAAACAGACACAAAATTATTTTAATAGATTTATCGAGTCTTTAAATTATAAAACAATATTTAGCATTGGAATAGTTTTTTTTTTTTTTTGCTCAATTATATATAAAACATTATTTGATTTACTAAATAGTATTTGTTTTTACATGTAATCTTATATAGACTATAATAATATATTTTATTTATTTATTAAGATAATTTATTTATTTATATTTAAGAGTTCATGAGATTTTTAGCTATTCTATTAAAGAAAAAACAAAAGAATCCAGTTGTTGATCCAGCTGGTGTTTAAAAATAGTATAAATTTGTGATGCATATATACGATTTTAGGACATTAATTTACTAGGATTTATAAAATTACAAATTATCAGGATCTGCATTATTGCATGAATGTTAGGAATAAACAGTTCTCGTTTACATAAAATGGTTACCTCATATCCACTGCTTCTCTCCCTTAACAATATGATTAGCTTTAACAATTTGTTCTTTCCCCGAGCTCTTAAAATCAAACTTGCAACCATGTTGTTCAGGGTACCTATGCGTTACACAAAACACCATACCACACCTGCACTTAAATCCCGTCAATCCTACACGCCTCCTACATGTCAAGCGCCGATTTGGCTTCTGTTGCGGAATCACAACCGTAGGTTCTGCCTTAACCTCCTCTTTTTCATCACCTTTCGCCACCAACACAGGACCTACCTGGTTTTTTATAACATCAACGGATGGGGATGAAAACGAAGAAGAAACAAAAGCAGATGATGATTGGGCTAGGAGTTGATCCAGGGGGAAGGGACGGTGGATGTGGTTGTTCTGTGAGGGAGATGGCTGAGGGAGAGTGTAATTCGGTGAGGGAGGTGAGGGAGAAGGCAGTGTGATTTCTATGTGTTTGAGGCAGAAACAGCATAGGCCGCAGCTGCAAAAGCATCTCTCAAATGCTTTTGTAACTGCGGTCGAAACTCTAATTTAATTGTGGGACCCACAATAAAAAACCGGGATCCCATTTGGTAAAATATGTGTTTGACTCTGCGGTGAGCTTTAACCACAAAGCTAAACACCATCTAAGTAACACAATAAATCATAATTTCTCAAACTCAATACTTCTCTATACTTACGTTCTCCAGTGATTTTTTTTAGGTAAAGTTCTAGTAACCAATAAACTTAAACACAAAGCCTTTATTAAGTTTACATTTGTTGGCCTATGATCACAACTTGTTGAAAGCTTGTTTTTTATGAAAAAAAATTAGATTTCATAAATATAGAGCAACTTTTAATTAATTAAGATCCCCTGATATACTTATATATGTTACTTTTAGGAAACAAAGAAATCACCACCTAAAGTAACATGGATAGTTCTGATTATCACTTAGCCATGTTAGCTAAGTTAAAGGAAGTGGTTGAAATGACATCTAACAAGCTAGTTAAATCAAAATATTTCCCATAAAATAATCTTATATGGAAGGTCATTTTCTCACCTCGTAAAAAAATCAAAATATAGCAATCTTCCATTAACGGGGAGGCCCCATGCATTATTAATAGATTTCGTAAGGAAGGTCACTATCACCTACCATATATATATATATATATATATATATATATATATATATATATATATATATATATATATATATATATATATATAATTAATAATGTCCAGAAACATCACCTTCGAATTCAAAATATAGCATAGCAAATCATACATTAACGGGGAGGCCCCATGCATTATTCATAGATTTCGTAAGGAAGGTCACTATCACCTACCCCACACACACACACACACAGATATATACATATATTATAATGTCCACAAACATCACCTTCGACAGATGAGTAAGTTCCTGCATACAAGTTAATTATTTGTAGCAACGCGAGCCAGAACACCAACAAGTGGTGCAACAGTAACAGTTGCGGGTTCACCCAGTTGGTAGTCAGACCTAGAGTCGATGTAGCCATCATGTTCATCTGGGCCTCCCACAATTGCTCCGACCAACACGTTAGGGTTTGGTGCATCCCTGTTGAACCACACCTGGTAACCCTCTTGACACGTCACTGGTTTAGGATCCTTCTTGATTGTCACAATGGATGCTCCTCTGTGATGAGGCTGGGTTGGATAATTCGATCCAAATCCAACCATGTAGCTCATACCCTTTGGATTTGACCCCAATATGTAGTCTACCTACATGTTCACACAGAGATCGATGACTAAGTAAATGTTATATCCAATCAGGACAGCATGTTAGAAGCTAAATCATCATATCTGAAATGATGTTTAAAGAATTGATATTTGTATTTTGCGCTTTTACCGGTACGCTGGTTGTTTTGATTTAATACCTGGGATTGGGCTAGATGAAAAAGATCAGTGGGTTGAACAGTAACACCAGCGCAGTGGATGGAGGCATGATTTGCAGAAAGATAGTTACCATAAGCAGCTGCTACCAGTGAAGCTGTGGCAACATATTGAAGGCCATCCCATTCAAGAAACCATAACAGGCCACCTGGTGTTTTCTTCACGTTCTTGCCTCCCTTTTGAATGCAAGAGCATATAAACTCTTCTGCCTGACTCTTGTATTGACCCCATGTCCCTGTGTCTGGAACCTTGCCCTCTAATACAAGCTGCATCACAGCAATCAAATTTATTTTCTTCAATTTTCTCTCCTTGATTAGAAGGAAAGTATTTACAGCGGATAGACTCTCTCTTATGCATAATATATATGAAATTAAACAGAAAATCAAAACAGTTAAAATTATATTATTTCATGGTATAAGAAAATAAATAGTTTTAATCGGGAGAGGAAACCGAATTAAGAAGAATAGGCGATCAAAATGGCAATTGAGAAATTGTTAGGGATGGCATGAAGCACCTTAGCAACAAGAAGTTGCGCACCCAGAAACTTGTCATCCCACGAAAATGCGGTTCTGATGCCACCAGTATTCGTAGATGCACCAAGGTAATCAAGGTATATTTCATCATTGGTGGCGCGGTGAAGCCATGCAGCAGCCCACAACAATTCATCCTACATATCATAAATTCAATATAAATATTTTTAATTTCTCATAAAAAAATTCCCAGATCCAGATCTTTTAATGAAAGTTTTTTTCAATATAATTATTCTTCTCAAAGGTTTTATTCTTTCCAGTTACTCCTAATTAACAAGACTTTTATATGATAGTTGTAAAACTGGATTGTATATTTTTCTGTGTATTCTTTTTTTGACATCTCCAACCCACTAGCTATATCAATAGTTAAATTGGTTTTTTGTTCTTTGAGATGTCATTTTTACATGTTCTTGTAGAAAAGTCAAAAAAATTAAAAATTATATAATACTGTTTGAGACTAGGAGAAATAGTTGGCAAGCAAACATTTGATTTGTGAAAATAATAATTATTTTTTAAAATTGTTTTCATATATGATTTTAAAAATATGTTTTTCATGAATAAGTAAAATATTATTTTAATATATATTTTAGATAAAAATAATCTTAAGAAACCATTATTATTACAATATCAAATATTATCTAAACTGGGACAAAATTATTTTAATGGATTTATCGAGTCTTTAAATTATAAAAGAATATTTAGTATGGGGTTAGTTTTTATTTTTTTGCTCAATTATATATAAAACATTATTTGATTTGCTAAATAGTATTTGTTTTTACATGTAATCTTATATAAACTATAATAATATATTTTATTTATTTATTAAGATAATTTATTTATTTATATTTAAGAATCCATGAGATTTTTAGCTATTCTATTAAAGAAAAAACAAAAGAATCCAGCTGGTGTTTAACAATAGTATAAATAGAGCACTTTACATAAGATTTTGGGACATTAATTTAGTAGGATTTAAAAAATTACAAATTATCAGGATCTGCATTATTGCATGAATGTTAGGAATAAACAGTTCCCTTTTACATAAAATGCTTACCTCATATCCACTGCTGGCGTAGAACCTCGCTGCAGGGATGCTATCATGGTAAAGACCAGGGTGATCATGGGCAAACTCAAAAAGCTGCGGCATGATATGAAAACAATGATTAGAATCACTTTTTCTTAGATACGATTAAACCTACCTGGAAAGTATCTTTTAGAGGTAAATTTATTATAAAAAATGCATGACCTGATTTAAATTTGATTAGTATCAATATATAGCTAGCTAGCTAATTAACAAAACTGCTGTCCGTACGCAGTACCTGTTTTGCATGGCTCACAAGTTGGGTAGAGTATGCAGGGTTGGAAGAGCTGAAAGCAATAGATGCTGCAGCGAGGGCAGCGGCTGTCTCAGCCGCAAGATCAGCTCCAGGATGGTGGTCATCGATCCTAAAACTGGGTCTGGGCGTCGTCATGTCCTCCGGCCTCTCCCAGCAAGAGTGGTCGGAATCGCCGTCGCCAACCTGACCATACAGGACGTGCGGCTGAGGGTGTGCTTTGATGAAGTAGTCAGTGCCCCACTTGATGGCGTCTAGGGCATTTGAGAGCTCATTTCGAGCTTTCAGCTGCGAGCTGAACTCGATCGTGCTCCATGAAAGCATTGTTATGGTAAATGCCATCGGAAATCCGAACTTCACATTGTCTCCAGCGTCGTAGTATCCTCCCACGAGATCCATCTGCTTGGCAGCAAAATTTACGTAAAAATACTATCGTTTTTAACTTCGGCTGTGTAATTATTAGCTGTCGTGGAAACATATATATTTGATAATTATGCATGATATACATACTCAAAAGTCTATAAATTTTATTTTTACGTTGAATTTATTTAATAACATGCTAGAAATAAAATAAAATGTTTATCTTACTCCAGCATCACTTCCATCCACGAGCCCAGAATCTCCACGCCACAGCACTCTTTGGTGAGGGGGCAGTTTTCCTGAGCGCTGGGCCTCGTAATATAATAAAGATTTAGTAAGGGCTGCTCCATAGTCATGTGAAACAGCTCCATTCATCAGCAGGAAGATGGAGAGGCTGAAAAACCCCGGCAAACAGTAAAAATACATTATATCTGACTGAAAATTACACCTAGCTAGATCAAGAGGATGTGGTCGAGTAACTTACAGAGAAGAGGGTTAGCTGTATTTATAGTCAAAATTAGAGACTGTGGCAATACGAAGTCATCGAGACGTTATCATTCCTTGCCATAATAATTCAATCCCATGAATCAGGCCATAAATGGCTTCATTGTCATAATAATAACAATAATAATAATAATAATAATACTAGTTGTAGAGATAATAGTAATAAATAAATAAATAAATAAATAAGATAAGATAAGATAAGATAAGCTTCATTGCACTTAATGCTTGCTAAAACAATATTCAACTCCAAGAAACCACCGTTTAATTTTTTTATATAGAAGAACGAGCTCTCTATTTTTTAAATTTTATAAATAATAAGAGGATTTTGCGCATCATCTTACCTTAAATAATATTCTACATGCCAGAATTAAAAATACTTATAATCCATATAAAAGAAAAGGTATTTTATATTTACATTGTCATATAAAAAAAAGTTCAGCTCTAGTATAGGTGTTGCAAGATGTAGGAATTTAAACAATTTCCTTAGTTATTTGTATTTCTTTCCTATTTAGTTTAGGAATCAAATATTATGCTTAATGTTTTATTTTTCTTTCAACGGACATTCCATTGCACGCGATTTTGCTATCACTGAATTGCAACGGAAGATATCCGTTCTTTGTTGTTTGCAAACAGTCCTCTTTTCTTGTAGTGAACAAGAAAATTAAAAACATTTGATGGAATATTTTGTCGGGATATAAACACCATTCTATCAGCAATTCATATCTTCAATGAATTCACGGCTCGACCTTATTTTGTTGGTCGATGTCATAAACAATATCCCATAGACTCCATTTATATAGGGTCCATCGATTGCTCCAGCCTTCAGTCATAACTATGAATCGTGGGGAGGATGGGTGTAACTTAGAAATTCTGAAAACTTCACCCAGTTATTCTCTTTAACATTAATCGGCTTATACTTTTTCCATACCCTAATGTCATTAGAGTCAGCTCTGTTTTTTGGATATTTGTGAGCATCATATCACAAATCACATGATACCAAAAAACATTATTAAATATACATAATATTACTAAATTTAATATTACTATTTTAAATATATAATTATTTATTGACACTTGTCTGAGTGCATTTTGTTCCCCACACTTTCCTGACCGCCCCCTCATTTTTCTTTTTCCACAATTTTGTTTCTGCATTGTCAATTCATACATTAATTAGTTTTTTAAAATAAAAAAAATATGTACTAAATTAAAAATATATATTTAATATTACTTTTAAACATTCCCCCATAAACAAATCTACCATATTATCCATGATGCTAAAGTCAAATCTATTGAAACGGTGGTTTTTCGAAAAATGAGGTCATCACACATGTCATAACTCAGTTTCTGAGTTATTCTCCAAAATCTACCCAAAAATAACAAAAATAAAATAAAAGGGACTGATGTCAGCATAAAAATCAAGGTGGATATTTTGGACGTTTTCAAGAGCCCGGTCGTACCTCTTTTTTGCCCAGAAATGAAGGAAAATATAGATTCAAGGCTAAAATAATTTATTATTAGATATATCTGCGTAAAACTTAAGTCAAAAGACATAATTATATTTTTATGGGCCAATTTGATTTAATCGTCAGCTAATTTAAAGTGTAATTATGCTTCAGAATTAATTGAGAGCCCAATTGAAGGATTTAATTAAGCACAAAGGCTTAGTTATACTTCAAATGGGTCAAATTAATTAAGGGCTTAATTGGTGAGAAATTAAGTTTGTAAGCCTAATTTGGGTTAAATTGAGAAGATCGGAATTTTTGGTAACGAAACTTTCCGGATGAAATTGGAAGCCAAAATTGAAGAGAAAAACATTGTTTTTACCATCAAAAAACTCTTTTTGTAACAATCTTTTTTTCAGTCTATTTTATAATATTAAAAAAAAAAAAAAAAACACTTACCTGTCGAGGCCTTGCCGGAACCCATGTTGCAACCATTCCCTACAACCCACTCCCACACACAAGACACCATACCTGGACATCAACCCCATGCTTACACCTTACCTCCTTAGCCTATAAATAGCTAGAAGAAAACAAAGGAAAAAGAGGAGGGAAATTGGGAAAAACAAGGCTGAAAACTGAGGAAAAACTGGGGAGAAATTTTGCAGTCATGAGGGGATTGAACACCGGGGATGATCCAGAAATACACTACAAGAAAAATGCCTTGTTTGCAATGGAGCTATCCGTTGCAAACAATGAAGGAAGCCATTGCTAATATTAATTAACAACAACATTTCCAACGGAAGCCAGCCGTTGCAAAGAGGCCCTTTCAAATTCACTTGCTACGGATTGTCCGTTGCAAGTGAATTTTCAACGGCTTTGCAACAGAACATCCGTTGCAATTTGCAACGGATGTTCCGTTGCAAATTCAAGTTTTGCAACGGGTATTCCGTTGCTAATTGCAACGGAAATGCCGTTGCAAAGCTAATGGAAATTGCAATAGCAGTTGCAACAGAAATTATGTTGCAACTGCTAATTAATTTTTAAAATCAATATTAAATATATTTAATTTTTAACTAATTACAAATAAATATTTTAAAAGTACTGGAACATATTGAAATATTATTATAAATTAAAATTCATAATACAATAGAGATTCGATTATATTTACATGTCTAAGTAAATCAACATGGAAAAAAAATACATATTTTAAAGTGTTTAAGGCGGAAATGATCTACGATGTTGTGGATGAGAGGAAGATGGACCATTATATGGTAGTTGAGGTCGAGGTCGATATACTGGTGAAGACACGGGACCCATAGGTGCCATTGTATGTGATGGCATCAACGGGACCACAGGTGTTGGCATACCTTGACCCATATACTCTGACCTAACATAACTTACATGAAAGCTCCTAAGATAATCTTTAATTGAATCAATTTCATTTCTCATTTCACTAATAATATCATATGTTGCTTTCAAGTCCTCTTTATAACCTCTATTAGTTGTGCTCGGATATGATGACTATACTGAGTAGATATGTGATAAAGAACTCACATTAACTTTAGATTTTAGCATACGAGGTGCACCATATACTCTACCCTTGCTTACCCCCCCTGAAGCCTCACACCAAGCTGTTCCATCAAAAGAAGGATGATTGTCCTCATCAGGTCCATATTTTGCAATCATCTCATTTCTATAATTTTCCTGCAAACAGACAAGTCTGTGTAAAAATATATTAATTTGAATATGAAATGATATTTTAAATATATATAACAAAATAAAAGTACTTACCACCACTATTTTGGCCTTGTTATCTACGAATGTGCTGGTCTCATTCGCTTTTTGATGCAAAATTGAAATGACCTCATCCCATGGAAGTTCTTTCCCTCCAAAAAAAGTAAGCAACAAAAATATTAAACAAATTAAATTACTAGTGTTGAACAACAACAATTCGTACCATAGATCTAAAATTGGGATCCAAGTTCAGCATTAACAATGCAAAAACAATATTCATGACTTGAACTAACGGCCTGAGTTTACTTTGTTAGTGCTTGCTACAACATTCACACAAATTGAGATTATGTAATGAAAAAACAATTGTGTTTTTACTTATAACTTCATCACAATGAAAAAATCACCATTATGTTTACCTTTTTATTCTCAATGTTCCATTTTGATTTCTAATGCAATTATATGTTTTTACTTACAACTTCATCATTTAAATTTCTGATTATAAATCTAAAGAATTAATCACACAAAACCATTTCATCATAATTATATTTCTTTCTTCCCTTGTTCATTTATATTCTTATCACAGAAGATAACACATAACCATTACATCATAATTATATTTCTATCTTCCCTTGTTCATTTATATTCTTATCACACAAGATATCATATCTTGAAAAACAAAATCCCCATTCTAACTTAAAACATTTTTAATTTGACTCTCCTTTCATCATTGTTGGCCAACCCCTAAAGAAGAAAATATTAACTCATTGATTTCTATAATTTTTCTTATTTAGGTCCATATTTCCTTATACTTTTATCTAATAATTTCTTCAATTACATTAAACTCTCAATTTATTAAACTCATCATCATCAAGTGAAATAACATCAAAAACTCAAAAATCATCATTCATAACATAATTATAACACAATTTATAAAAATTATCAAGAGAAGTTAATATTCATTGCTCTACACTTGGCAGGCCACTTTGGGTCTCAATAACCTTCTGATTTCTTCATCAATTGATCATAAATTCATTAATTCCACATCTTATAATAATCCTAAAATCCTAAACTAAAGATAATTTATATACCAAACTGGGCAAATGCCGTTGCATGTACATGGTTCATAAACTGATGGGCAGATGTCGCTGCATATCTTGCTCTTCACAGTATACCCTAAACGTCGCCTATCAATCAACCGATAATATTTAAACAATCGACAAAAAATACTCAAAAAAGGATAAGACTTGCAAATTTCTTGAAACCCTCTTCCCTAAATCGAGTACCCAAAAGAAATTATATGAGAATGAAGGAACAAAAGAAATGGGATCTTCGTTGTACCCAAAAAGGTCAACACCTCTCAAAAATTCACCACATTTCAAACACAAATTACTCGTCTTCCTTCTACTCAGTTACCCACAATTTAGAAAATTAAATTAAATGCAAGCAACATGTAAATACATACCGTATCATGCACCAGACGAAGCAGATCTTCGTTGTCATTGTGATGGGTCTTGTGGGTAACTGAATATCGACGCCGATGAGGAGTAGATCGCGAAGCTTAGCTGGAATTAACAAGGCGATTTACTGTTTAAAAATTGATTCCGAGGAGAGTGCAAGAATTAAGAGAACGGGAGAGATAGAGTGACGAAGAAGAAAGGATTTTTAATTAAGTTCAAACAGAAGCACGCCAATCGATGTTATTAATTTATATTATTTTTCAAATTACAACATTTGCAACGGTAAAATCTGTTGCAAATGTAATCTGTCCGTTGCAAATTCTATTTCATTTGCACCAGATTTGCCGTTGCAAATGTTTTAAATTGTAACAGAAATCCATTGCAATTGACTTATTATTATTTTTTAATCGGGATAAGTTTTGCAACGAAAAATCTGTTGCAAAATATATTTCGTTGCTAATCTGCTCCCATTTTTGCAATGAATTTTTTCGGCTTTGACAAGGGGAGACCATTTAAACTAGAAAAAACACAGAAATACAATACAAAATAACACACACACGAAATAACACACGCGCAGCAGCCCATCACCTTCATCAGCCCCGGCGACAGCTCCCCCAGCTGCTGCAACACGGTGCCTCCCTCTCTCTCTCCATTACAGTCACAGGAAGCACTCTCTCTCTCCTCACTTCAGCTCCCGTCGACCACCAAGAACCACGACAGCCCACATCCCGTAGCAACAGCTGAACCCTCCAACCAGCCTCCCTCTACAACGTCATCTCTCTCGGTCGGCCTCCTCTCTCTCTCCATTTGACAGCGTCGGCCACCTTCTCTCTCTCCTTCCTCCGGCAGCAACACCATCAAGTTCGCCATCAGCCCCAAGCAAGAAGCTTCTCCTCAGCTCCATCCCCAGCAGCTCCAGCTCCAGCTCAGCCATCTTCTCCAACTCCGGTGACCTTCGCAGCAGCAGTCCAGACCGGACACCTTCCGACGCCTCCCACGGCCACCACGGGCCACCATTTTGGACACCACGATAGACAGAACCACCTCAACATCCTCTACCTGGCGGTAGAGGCAAGTAAGTGGTGGGCCGACCACTATTTCACTGTTCACGTAACACGTAACACGTGACCGTAGGCAGAGTAAATATTAATTCACTCTGTCCCAATTTCTTTTTTTCTTTTTTCTTTTAATTTATGGGCTGGGCTGCTCTCGGCCCAGCCCAGCAGTGGTGGGCCTTTGGCCTAGCTTGGCCCAACCCAGTTTTTTAATTATTTAAAACAAAAAAATAAAAAAAATGCATAAAAAAACTGAAAAATGTGTTGTTTTCTTGCATACGGCCGAATTCCAAGATTTTTCCATGTTTATTTTTTGCAAAAAAAATATGTTGCATCTTTCTCATTTTTGAAAACCAAAATTGGATATTGTAATCGGTTTATGATTATCCTTTGGAATTTGGCCAAAATATCAAAAAAATAAAATATTTTTGTTTTAGCTATCTCGGTGTAAAATTACATTGTAAAGTATATTTGGAGATACTAAAAAAGATTTTTTTTTATTGCGGTGTAAAATTACATTGTAAAGTAATTTACAATGTAATTTTACACCGAGATAGCTAAATTGTCGCGGTAGCTTTTCCTCTTTGCCCGCCAATTTTCTATTTCCCTTGTTGAAACATAATTAGTTAGTACTTTAACTGTTCAATTAATCAGAAAATGGACTGACTAATTAGTTTTTATTGAATTAAAAAATTATTATTAGCAAGTCCGGACCAGCTCAAACGTATTTTGACTATTTTTACAGATCTTAAAATTAGTAATTGGACTCTAAAATTAATGATCATATAAACTTCTAATCACCATCGATTATTATTTTATTTCATTTGAAATAATAATAATAAATCCTTAGAAACAGTTCATCCTCAAATCAACAATAGAAACATTATTTTTATGGACAATTTATCTTTATAATCTTATAGCAGAAAAATACAAACACTAGGATCAAGTTTATTAGTGTTAAAATACATCCCTTTATATACAAGTAAAATCATACATATGTCATTACAAAAAACATTTTTAATTTGATTCCCTGTGAAATAAAAATCTAACTTGTTTCTTTTTTTTTTCTACATTTTTCTCACACTTTCTTTATTCTCTCATGTTTTAGCCAAAAACCTATTCTTCTCCATTTTTATAAAAAAAAAAATCGCTTGAGGCTCTTATTATCTTTATTTTTCCTTGCATTCTCACATACTTTATCTTTACTTTAGGTTTCACTTTTTTTCAACTTTAATTAGTATTCAAAAACCTGCCCAGGTGAAAATGATACAAGTATAAAAGGTTTTATATTTTTATTTTATTTGATTTGATTTATCCAATAATATTTTTTTCACAACATCAACCTTTTTTATTTTATTTTTGTTATTTTTTTATTTTTTATGGAATAACTCAGAAATAGTTTATGACACATACTATGGTGAGGATTTACTCTAATTTCTTTATTAGTATCTTAACAATAGTATTTGAAATTGTATTATGTTCACTTTGATATCACAATTCAATAACCTCTAGTACCTTGTTATGATAATTAACTTTAAATTCATTGGAAGTTGAATACTTTACACAAACCCCATTATTATATGTCTTTGTACCCTCGCCATACTCTTTAGTATAAAAGATATATTAATTGATAAAAAAATTATTAAATAATTAGAATTTTCATGCATGACCCAAAGATGGGATTTTCAATCTACTAGCATTGCCTCTCATGTTAATAACTTGGTTAAAGTTGATTAACAATCATTAAAAGTAAAAAAAAAACTTAAGTAAATTTATTCTTAAAAGTTACAAATTATTAAATATTTATGTTTTTTTAAACCACGTGAAGAATTATTCATCTTGTAAATGAAAGATTTAAGCTTTAATAGCATTTAAATTTTAAGATCATAATAATAATTGATGATGTTGCCTATAAGAAAGTTATCGCATTGAGTTTATATAAGAATACGAGTAATAATGGTTTAAAAAATATAATTGTGAAATTGACTTACCAAATAAAAGATCTTAATTCATCATAGTTGAATAACACTTGATGCTTCTTTGAATTCAATGTTTGTCAAATATCTTCATCTTATTATATTTTTTTATAATTGTTGTCCACAAAGGTAAAATATTGACAATTTTTCACTATAAAACAATTTATTACCATCATTGCATCTTAGAATCTGTTTGGTTCTTGTCCTCAAGTGAGTCTTAAAATAATACAAGGTAAATTTTAAAACCTCTTCACCAATTTAAGTTTTGCATATCGAAGTCTCAACATGCACTTTGTTTTTAACTTTTCTCTTAAGCTTGAACAGGTATCCTAATGCAAGCAATTAGAGGTGCTTAATTGAATTTTTATAAAAAGATAATTTATAATTACTTATGATTCATGTAATCCCTGATCTCATATATGTATTAATCCATATATACTACACAGGGACTCCATCTTTTTCCTCACATGCTAAATGTATTAACAAATTCTCTATCAAGTCAAATGAGTGAGGAAAGATCATTTCAAATTTGTAAATTATCTCAATTATGTATGTTTCAAATTGCTCAATGTGGTATCTATACACCTTTCTCAAAGAAATATCTTTAAAAAAATGATTAATCTCTGTCAGTGTATCTTATATCCCTTTTAAAATCAAATCCTTATAAGAAATCAGAATAAGTGTTTGTCTAAACACATGGTAGTCCTCATGACTCTTCATTTCATACAATTTGTATTCTCCTAAATTCACCAATATAATTACATTCAAAGCATATCCATTAGAAAATCCAAAATTCTTAAGTGATTTATGGACAAGAAATTATACATCATTTTTTAAGGCAAATATGGCTTTGGTCTTTGTGACATGCTGTTAACTTTTGGGTAAAATATTCATGTTTTTATATATAATAATAATAATAATAATAATAATAATAATAATAATAATAATAATAATAATAATAATAATAGAATAAAAAATGGACTAGTAATAAGCCTTGTTAAGAATAAGTTTTAAACATGTTTACTTAAAAAAAACATATCAACAAGCATAATATATTTCATGAAGAAGTCCAAGAATGAACCAAAGTGAAGTCTTTGATTAGGTTTTCATTTTAGTGCTCAATATAAATATTTATATGTTACTTGATAGCATAATTAAAATGAATGAATACACTTCACTATACATTAATTAACGGATTGATAAATAATATTATATAATCTAAAATGAATGATTTACAAATCCACCTAGTTTAATTTATCAGAAAATAGATTTTGCATGAATCGATTGATTGTTTTCTATGACTAAATAAATTGGTCAACTGCTTATTCATCAATGATAAACACCAAAGAATTCTACAAGAATTGATCAACCAATTCATTTGTTTATGGAGTTATAGTGACTATGAATGGCTAGTGTGTGTGTGTGTGTGTTGTTTAATTGAAACATTAGTAGCGAATTCTGAACATACATTATATACAAGCTATTTTAAGTGCAAAAACAATTCAAAAACATCAATCATTGATTTTACTTGAATTTGTGCAATCAAACCTTAATAAACTAACAGAAGAGCATAAAATTTCATTTTCACTGTACTTAAACTCTTTTTAATCCTATAAGTGTTATCTTGTGAGATATTGAGATACTAAAAGTTATTATTCTAAGATTTATTCTATTAAAAACTAAATTATGATAACAATAATAACACTTGTAAATCTTTAAGAATTAGGGGCGGAAATCTTGGTTTTGTTGAGGTGATTTCACAAAGAGAAAAATATTGAATATGGAGTGAGAGAAAAAATCTTGAAAAATAAAATATCTTGGTATAGATTCATTAAGTGGTCATTGTATTTTAAAGTTTGGTTTGGTTTGGTATTTGAGGTGGGGATGTAGGTTTATCAAACCATATTAAAAATGAGTTTGTAAATTCTTTTCTTTATCTCTTTACTTTAAGCATTTTAATTATATTATTGGCTATTGTATTTATTTGAATTGATATGTTTTATTTATTAATATTAGTGATACATATAATTCACAATCTATAGGTGTTATGGTTGCTTTAATCCTATCTATAACAACAATCGGTATTAGAACTTAATTCTTATTTATAAACTGTGCATGGACTTTGAGTAGAATGACAATGACTAGTTATAATCTCCAAAATTAAATAGCATCTACCTTTAGACCATTTTTTATGATAATGATTATGCTTATTAGAAAGGTAGAATAATTATTTATTTTCAATCCATTTATTGTGATTTATGGTTATCCATAACAAACCTATTAAATTTGAAGATGGTATTAAAATTCCAAAAGATGGAAGTAAAAATACAAATAATGATAAAAAAAAAAAAAAAAAAAACTAGTTTTTATGGATGTTAAAGCTATGAATACTCTATATTGTGTATTAAATCTAAGTGAATTCAACATAATCATATCATGCAAAAACAATAGAGCTATACGACATGTTTTACAGGTAACTCGTGAAGGAACTAACCAAGTTAAAGAATTTAAAGTTGATATGTTAATGCATCAACACGAATTATTCAAGATGCTTCCTAGTAAATCCATAACTGATATGTTTACTAGAATAATTGTATTAGCTAATAGTTTGGATGCTCTTGATTGGACTTATACTAATGCTAAAATTATGAGCAAAATTCTTAAATCACTATAAAAGACATGGGAAGCAAATGTGATGATAATTTAAAAATCCAAGGATCTCGCCAAATTTGTATTTGAGGAGCTCATTGGTTCTTTAATAACACGTGAAATTACAATGAAGAAACAAGAACAATCATTTATCGATGATGGTAATAATGATAAATACATTAGAGATGCAATAGCAAATGGGGTGGACATTGGGCGGATGCCAACTCCATTTCACGCAGATGTAACCGGCATCGGAAATTTCCCTGCCATGGAAAATGGAATTTTAGCATCCTGGTTAGTAGGAACTAGCCGACCATTCCAAAGAGAAATCTGAAACTCTAATGGCTGCAAGCACCATTGACAGGAGCTTTGCCACTACAGTCAGAAACAGACAGATCTTCCTCGTAAAGCTTTCTGATCCATTAAATTCAACTGTTACTGCCATTTTATTTTTTCTTTCAAGCAGAAGCTTCTTCATGATGATTAATTCTTTTCCCTCGAATATTTGCCAGACTCTTGCATAAAGTTTGTGAACTGGGGGTTAACTTAAGAGTGTCTGCAATCAACATATTTTGCAGAAGCATTTTGTGTTTTCCTTTACAAAGATGACAGGTAATACTTTGTCAAAGAAGGGTATGCACAAATAACACAAGCACATCTTGGACCATATAAAATGATAAACTTCAGGTTACCAGGATAATGCCGGACGGAAATAATTTTTTGCACTATCTTGAGCTGAAAACAGGATCTGCATCTAAGGTTGGTTGTGATCTTCGAGTGTACTTAAGCAGCAAGCCTTCTGAAGAAAGGCCAGGTACTTTTAGATCTCTGAAAAATAAATTTCATACAGGGAAATTGAATTACATCAAATGTCAGATCCAGAGAAAACAGAAAACAGAAAAGAAAAGAAGCATCAAATGTCAGATCCAGAGAAAACAGAAAACAGAAAAGAAAAGAAGTAGGATCAAACCTTATATATGGCTGTAAATCCTTCCACTCCCATTTTGACCGCTCTCGAAAGAGCATATTGAAACGTTCAGCAGGTGTTAAGGGCAATGAAGAAACACTGAAGGAATAAACCCATGTCTCAACGCCAAGCTTCTCCGTCAAAACTTCACCTTCCAACATGTCGAAACTTATCTGCATCCCACCCGGAATCCTCTGCAACCACTCAGCCATAAAAGTCTCCATCTTCTGCTTCCCTGTGCTCAAGATTTGTCTTGCAAAATGCACACATACACGACTCTCATCCAGCCTCCAAACACAACTCCTTCCCACATCCCCATCCACCTTACTGCCATAAACATGCAAACAATGAGAGGCAAGCTTCTCAGGAAATCCATCAGACACCAGCACACTCACAACATCATCTTCTTGGAGTGCATCCAGTGACCAGTCATTCAAAACTGAATTGTGCAAAAGCATCCTCAGAATCATGTCCATGTATTTTTCATCAACAATTCTCCAAAACCCATCAATCTCCACAGCTGAAAGAGCCCATAATCCATTCCTCAACTCCTCATCACTAGCCTGAACCCGTCCAACCAGATCATCCCAACTGTACAATCTTGCTTTATTTTTCTCCACGTCCTCCATGAAGTCCATTTCTAAAACATCCTCATAGCCATAAGGATTTTTGGAAAGAAGCAATTTAAGCTTGTCAAGCTTTGGAGCAACCTCAACGAGCTCCATGTTTCCAGGTGCAACTTTAATGACAGGTGCAAAACCATGAACTTCCCCATCAAAATCTTGTGGATTTTCACAGAGTGGGAATTGACCTGACGGGGGTATAAGGAATGGAGAATTAGAATTTCCAACAAACTTAATGGCATAAGTTTTTGACGGAGTACAAAGCACTGAATCTTCATCCGGCTGGCCTCTTAACGCCACCCTACAAAGAAATTAATTTACTTTATTTTTTTATATATATATATATATATATAAAAGTACATGTCCATTGAGTTTCTACAACTAAATTGAACTTATACCTCTCGTGGAGGATATCAGGGAGGAGTTTCTCATCAATCTCAAGGAGCATCAGATCATCATGAGAACCAAAGAGAGCGTGATACCCAATAGCAATCGATGAGTTTGGTTCAAGATTTAACACTGATTCAGCTCCTTTTATCCGTAATGAATTTTCCATAATTTCTACCTCGAAAAAATAAATAATGAAATGAAACGCTAAAATGTTCCAAGAAAAAAAAAGTCCTTCTCTTGGGTCACCTGTTTAGGGTTTCTTTCTACTTAGCTGCCTACACCGGCAGCGATTACTAAATATCTTCCATTAATTACCAAACAAGGGGAAGTAAAAGAGAAGGAAAAGGCGCAGTCTTCTTTTATCTAGAACAGAAGATATCCAAATCAAATCCAGCAATGAAAAACTTACAGAGCATAAATCCAGAGCAAGCGAGTCCGTCGCTGTGTCCAATCTGGGTGGCTGGATGGCTAGGGTTTCTAATTTGCTGGACCTTGTTAGAGAGTATAGAAAGGATTGAAATTTTTGGGCGCGGGAGCTTTTCCTCTTTGCCCGCCAATTTTCTATTTCCCTTGTTGAAACATAATTGGTTAGTACTTTAACTGATCAATTAATCAAAAAACGGACTGACTGATTAGTTTTTATTGAATTAAAAAAAAATTATTAGCAAGTCCGGACCAGCTGACACGTATTTTGACTATTTTTACAAATTTTAAAATTAGCAATCGGATTCTAAAATTAATAATCATATAAACTTCTAATGATTATCAATTATTATTTTATTTTATTTGAAATAATAATAATAATTCCCTAGAAACAATTCATCCTCGAATCAACAATAGAAACATCATTTTTATGGACAATTTATCCTTATAATCTTATAGCAGAAAAATACAAACACTAGGATCAAGTTTATTAGTGTTAAAATACATCTCTTTATATACAAGTAAAGTCATACACATGTCATTACAAAAAACATTTTTAATTTGATTCCCTATGAAATAAAAATCTAACTTGTTTCTTTTTTTTTCTACATTTTTCTCACACTTTCTTTATTCTCTCATGTTTTAGCCAAAAACCTATTCTTCTCCATTTTTTTAAAAAAAATATTCACTTGATGCTCTTATTATCTTTATTTTTTCCTTGCATTCTCACATACTTGATCTTTACTTTAGGTTTCACTTTTTTTTCAACTTTAATTAGTATTCAAAAACCTGCCTAGGTGATAATGATACAAGTATAAAAGGTTTTTCATTATTTCAAGAGAATATATGTTCTCAGACCCATCATGCTTGGTTTTTCTATTAAATTATCAAAGACACCTTAACAATAGACGAGTAGCATGCATAGGAACCACATCATACAAAACCTCATCTCTATACTTTTAACCAAAACATGTTTATTAACTCTCACTTCTTCAGATTCATTCAAACATTTAAGTCTATAAGGCCTTTCATGATTAATAATGTTCAGATTCAACTTTCTAACAAGTATGACACTACTAACATTAATACAACTCTCATTATCTATAATCATATTATATACTCTCTTTTTTACTTATATAGCATCTAGTATGAATGGTTTACTCTCATTGTTCCTCGATATCATCATTCTTAATTTGAATAATAAGTTTTATTCTAATCACCAAAGTTTTTCCATTTACCGGATACTTAACATGACTACAATTCTCAAAACACTACATTTCATCCTTCTTAGATTTGTCATTTTCATATTCATTCTCTTCATGTTTTTTTATAACTATAACTTTTCTATTTAGATATCGTGAAGCTATATGTCTATTTTATAAATTCTTGAAACACTTGATACTATATTTATAATTAGTTTGCGTTAGCTTTACCTGGACAGCAATAGCTAGATCATTTTTTTATAATTATCATTGTACCTGGCTTTAATGAAATGACCATATCTCTTTATAATTTGCCCTTCCAAGCCGGTGAAAAACTGAAATTATCTTGTTAGCGTGTCCTTTTTTTTCAACTATTTTTTACCTTTGTAGTCATGTAAATCATATCCCCTAACACAATGTAATATTACAATTCAACCGATTTTCGTATAAGTTGTAAGAAATAACTAAATTAAAGCTTTGGAGTGAGAAAAAACCTTTTGAGAGAAGAAAAAATGTTCCAAGAATAAAAAGAATATTGAGTATACTTCTTTTAAAACTACAAGTTTATCACCTTATTTAATAATAAACAAATAGTATAAGAATAGATAATAAGTATCATGCTCATCATGTCATTGAAAATAAACAAAATATATAATGAAATAATATTCATGAGAAAATTTTTACTATGAAATATTTTATGCACTAAAAATATTTTTGGATGGAAATATGACAATAAATATTTTAGGATGATGAAAAAAATCTTTATTTTAGAATATTATCTATTAAAAATAAATAAATATTATTATTGCTATGAGAAAAATAATATCTATTTTTTAAAATTTAATTTAAATTATACCACCAACGTTTTAGAAAAAAATCGTAAGAAATTTTTTTAATTGTATTATTTTTTAACTATATTAAATATTTATTATTTTATTTTTATTGTGCAACATAAAAAAATTATCATGAATTTGTGTTTCCAAAGCATTGGTCCACCATATTGAAAAGTGGGAAAGTTAATGCAGGACATTCACTGATTCACGTGATTCACTTACAGGATGTTAAGGACACCAAATGAGTTCGTGTTCTTACTAATTATTTCTATTGAATAATTGTACTTTTTGAAAGTTTTTAGTATTAATTACAAATGTACAATGCCTGCTCCGCAGCCGGTTGAAATAATTTTTAAAAAAATGTAAAAATATATATTAAAATTTAAAAGTAATAAGAGTTTTCTTTTACTATTATTAAACTTACCTTTTACTTAACTTAAATTTCAAACTAAATTATATAGATTTACCCCGAATTAAATTAATTAATTTCACATATTAAAATGTATTTTTAATAATTGATATAAACATAATTTATTTTTTCACAAAACCTTAATATGACATATTATATTGATCTTAGTCCCAAGCAAATTATGTCATGAATTGACTTCATTGAGTTTAATATTTTTTTATATAATTTTTTAAATTATATGATAAGAATATATAGTTATAAAAAAGAGCAGTAACCTAATAAAAATTTGAAACGATGATAAACTTAAAAAAAAATGAAATAAATCATACAATTTATTTATCAATCAATCTAATATTGAAGAATAAAATAAAAAAAAATAAAAAAAATCACAAACCAAAAAAAAATATTCAGCTAGTTGGTGAACTCGTCAAATTTATAAACTAGATAACTTAAACTAGTATATCAAACCTATGACTCTAATGAGATTACAGTTTTACATAAAAAAAACATTGGTATACCAAGACATGTTAGACCCGAAACACTTAGATTCAAAGAGTTTCACAACTATATGTTGAATCTTAAATTTTTTTTTTTATATTCTTCAACATACAAAATATCTCATAATGAGTTCACCACATACATCATCTCATTAATCATATGTAAACGATATTTATACCTCATTAATAAAACATATAAAATTTTAGCTCATCATTAACATCACCATAAGCAAAGGACTTTATAGCCTTTCTCTCTCCTGAAAATGATATTTGTATAACTATCTTCTTAATCATCCAAGTAAGAGATTCATAATCTTCATTGTTTACTACCTATATATTTGAGAGCATCTCTCTCTAGGATATTATTCTACTTTCTCTCTCCATAAAAAAAGTGTTTTGCAAGTACTAGTCACAAACCACCTTGGTTTACCAAACACTATATACATGTTTGAGAGTGTGGTTGTAGTTGTTTTTTAAAGTGTTTTTCATTCAGAAATGCATCAAAATAATAATTTTTTTATTTGTAAAAATGTATTTTTGACATCAGCATTTGAAAATAATCTAAAAACACCAAAAATATTTAATCTAAAGTAAAAAATAAAATTTTTTTTTTTTTCAATTTTTTCAAAAATGTTTTTATCTAAATAAAAATAAAAAACGCAATATCAAACATCCCCTATGTAGAAGCTATCCACCACATTGTTTAGGGAGAATAAATGAGATTGCTATTACCAATTGATTAACTAATTATCTAACTTAAAATCCTTATTTCTAAGCTACTTGGATTTGTGAAACATCATTATAGAGATTCCTTTCTTTTTCTTTTTTTTTTTATCAATTTGGTCTTTAAATTTAAATCCAATAAATATATATCTAGTACTAGAGATAAATTTTATTTTTTGTCGTAGCAATGGAAAAAGTGTTTGATAAAATATACAAATGAAAGTGTACTCGTGTTAATATAGTTCAAATTATAATTAAAAGGCATAAAAGTCATGAATATAATTATAGTTGAGAAGCTTTAAAAGTTATTCTTATAAAATGATTGGTATTGTGGTAGTTTTTACTTTTTGTTAAATTTAAATGAAAAAAACCACTTAGTTTGTCAAATAATTTCTATTTTTTACACTAGGTTATATACCTTGATTTTCATTTATTTTGGATACAAAAATCAATCTCTCAACATTTTAACCACACATATATCCTTTTAAACTCTTTTTTTTTTTTAAAAATCACAACTAAAAATATTTTCTAATCATGACTATGAAAACTATCATAATACCAATCAAATAATTAAATTAAATTTTTTACTTTTTATCTTTTTAAAATTAGCAAAAGATCATGGATAAAATATTGTGGCATTTTCTACTGTTCACCATGTCACAATTTACTATGGATTGTAATAATTTTTTTTTAAATATATTAATCCTCAAACTTTTTTTTGCATGATTAGGCATTTTGAGCCAAGATTTGAACTCAATTACAAGTTTCTTTTGGAAGGAATGGTTGAATTAAAAAAAAAAAACAAGATTGAAATGAGTTAATTTTTATTCCCTATCTTTTTTGGCTATTGGGTGACTAGTCCCTATAATGTTTAAAAAATATATTTTAATACCAAACTTCATTCCCTTTAATTTTTAGTCTCTTAAAAAACAAATTTATTAAATTATGATTCTGAAAGAGAAAATTGTTATTGGTGACGATTTCAGCTGCTAAAACAATCTATTTTTATATCAAATAGTTTCATATGATGACTTAGTGGGGTTAAGAATAAGTTGTGAAACCTTGAAAATAGCAAAAACAATAAACTTGAATGCTAGATGATTTTAACTATAAGGTTTTAGAGTAGTTTTTTTTTTAATGTTTTTGGAGGTCAAAATTTGATTTAACAAGGCTTTTAGGATGTTTTCTAGTTGTTTTGGCTATAAAAAAAAGGCTCAAAATGAGTTTTGAGTGAAAAAACCATGGACCCTATTTTTATGGGCACACAAACGGCCAGCTTCTATGAATTATAGATGATGTGTTGTTTATTTGTTTTGTACAAATAGGTGAACGACATATTATCCGTCCCAATGAAGTAAAACAAAGACACAGGTGTATGATTGTTAATGGGCCACTTCAAAGCTACAAGAATCAATATCACTTGACTTCATTTCTATTTTTTTTTTTAAATTAGTATCTTTTATATTTTAAGAACAATATTATTATTATTATTATTATTATTATTATTATTATTATTATTATTATTATTATTTAAAAATCCTAGGTCATTTTTTCTGTATATATATATATATATATATATATATATATATATATATATATATATATATATATATATATATATATATATATTCTTATGCGCTAATATTAAATAAATATTAAGATATATATTTAGTCTCACATATTTATAAAAAGAGGAAACTAAATAAATGAAAAAAGAAACATAAATATAAGTAGATTTCAAAAAAAAAATATTTGACTTGAAAGATAAATAAAAAGAATTTAAAAAACAACAAAGAGAAAAAAATAATAAATATCAATTTTAAAATACCATCAACTCAAATTAAAATATAATTATTAAAAAAAAATTAATAACAGTTGAAATAATAAAAAAATGGTGAGATCATAATTATTGTTAGAAAAAAATATTCCATCAATGTTTTATTTTATAAGATTTATTACTCATTATTATATTAAAAGTATTTCAAAGCAATGATAGTAATTGTTTTCCTAAAAAAACGTAGGTTTTTTTTCATATATATATATATATATATATATATATATATATATTAAGGCTCTAATATTCAATAAATATAAAAAACATATAATTAGTTTGACATATTTAAAAGAAAACAAAACTAACAAAAAATCATTATTAATATTTTGAATGTCTTATCTATAATAATTAAAAAAAATTCAAGACCTAACAATATTAACAAAAAAACAATCAAAAAACAAAATAAATGAAAAAATAAAAATAAATATTATTTGGTTCTAATAGATTATTTGACTTGAAGGAAAAAAAAAGAAGAGAAATCATAATAATTATTAATTTTCAAATGATCACCAACACATATTAAAATTTGAACATTAATTTTTTTTTTTTTAATAACATTGGAAATAAAAAAACTAAGAGCATGTACATATAAACATGGATAGAAATAGGAACTATGTAATGAATATATATAAAAAAATAAATGAATTAAAATAAAATTCAAGATTAAAAGTATGAGAGATAAAATTAAAGAAACATATATAATAAATTTAATTTGAAGGACAAAATTGAAATAAACCTAAACATTGATACCGATAAAATTAAATAATTTAAAACAAAACCGAAAATCAAAAGAATTACAACTGAAATGAAACTGAAATCTATAATGAAATTGCATGGAAGGATAAAATTGAAAAATATCAAACTTTGATACCAAAAATATTAAGGATTTATAATAAATTTGCATGGAAGGATAGAATTAAAATAAATCAAAATTTTGATACCACAAATATTAAGGATTCCAAACCACTTCAAAATTTCAAAGTCTGAGGACCTAAACGAAACTACAATATATAGTCAATTTCAATTGAACAAATCAAAACCTATATAATAGCAATAAGGACCATAACAAACAATCAAAAGTTAAGAGACTAAAATAAAATATCGCAAAAACAATTGCACTGACATCAGATTGCGCAGGCAGAAGAGAGAAAAGGAAGGGAGAAATTCAAACGACCATTGACACGTCTCTAGCAACCCTATACTCACATGCGCTGCACTAGGGAGAAGAGAATATGACTGAAAATTATTCTAGATGTCAGTTGAGTATTTTTGGACGCCGTACACAGCATCCAAAACACACATGAGCATGAACACCGACGGCGCGTCCACCGACGCGCCAACAGTAAATTGGCAGAAAAAGATTAAAAAATTGATAAATTACCGGGACACCCCTCCCTGCTACACCTTGGTTTTGTCTTTTTCAAGGGACAAAATGGTTATTTCACTATGCAAAGAAATATTAAAAAATTAATAAACTAGCTAGATGAACCTGACCAGACCGAAAAATATACAACTACTGCCGAACCCCTTAGTCCAGTGGCCTTTTTTTTTGGTCTTTTTCTAGGGACAAATTTGTTATTTCACTGTGCCAAAAAGAAATACGAATGGACCGAATGAACCGACATAACCAAACCGACCAGACCCGACCCAAAAATTAAACACTACTATTGTCGTCCATAGTGTTTTGGCTCTTGGTGAACAGTGATCTGACCGTGAACAATTTTAGCTTTTAAGATAATATATATATATATATATATATATATATATTAAAATTTTATTTTTTTATAATATTTTTAGTATATGCAACCTTGCAATTTTTTTTTATCTTATTCAATAAGTTTTATTTATGTGTCAATTTATGTTACAATTAGATCTTGATAATCAAATTCATTAAATATAAGCAAGTAAATGACATGTATTGTGATATTAAATATCTTTGTCTATATTTTTCTCTTAATATTTCCAATTATATTTTTGTTTATTGCTAATGACGTTTTCTCTTCATTTATTTACACAATGGTCTGTAATTTATTTAATTAGATGGGTGCATAAGTTTTTTTGATTTTACATTTATGATTTTTGAATGTAAAAAAACCTGTTGAAAAATTATACATGTTTATTTTTATCTCTAATAATTGATGTTTTTAATTTGGTCATTATATTTTGAACTTCAATTTCACTCTTTCATCTATTTGATAGTGTATGTTTCTTTTTGTTTTTTTCTTTATCTGTTTCTTAGATTTTTCTTATTAATTCCTTTTTATATATTTTTTAAAAGAGTTTTAAATTTATTCTTCAATTAATACAACTTCTTTGTTATTTAATTTGGGGTTTTAGCCTTTTTAAATACCTTTTTTTTTAATTATATTGGATGTGCTTAATTCTTTAAGAGGGTAGTGTGATTCATTTGTAAATTTCTTTTATATTTTAATATATGCAACTTTGCATATTATTTTTTCCTTTTATTTTGTTCAATATATTTTATGTGTGTATTGATTTCTATTACAAATTAAATTTATTAAATAAATTTATTAAACATAACAAGATAAATGACATTCTTTTTCTTTTGGATAAAATGTTTTTTTTATGTTATCGTGATCACATTTTTTTATATATATTTTTTCATGTTTGCTATTATCACTTTTTTTTCAATATAATTCAAATAAACCCCACTTATTTTGTTGATTGAAACTATAATTTGAGTTATATATATATATAGGAAAAATAACATGATTCGCAACAAACTATAAACACCAATCTAGTAATTTTTATTTAGAGCATGTTTGAGAATTTGTTTTAAAAGATTTTTATTGAATTTTTTTGATGTTTTTAATTATTTAAAAAAATAAAAAAGATTTAATATAAAAAATACTTAAAAAATAATATTTTCACAAACTTTAAAGATAACGCGACTTTTTTTGGGATTGTGGTGCAACCAGAGGTTGAAAAAAGAACCCTAATCTAGTGTTTAGTTAGTGTAAAAAGCCGGATACAAGGCATGGGTCCCACATACAAAACTATAATGAAAAGCCGATGCAAGAAAAAACAACTATTGGCTGCTTTTCTTGCTTTTCGCTCGAAACCAATTCACTTGAGTGAGATAGAGGAGAGTGGAATTTCGGGATGCAAGGAGGAGGGGGGGGGGGTTAGGGAGGGGTAATATATTTTTAATGTTAAAATAATCTAAAAATTAATTAAAATATAAATAAATATATTATTAATTAAAATATAAATAAATATATTAGAAGGAGATTACAATATAATTTTTGCCTTTCAATTCTAATTTTGTTTCAGATGATATTTTACTATTTGTTATTCAGGGATCGTAGAGGCCTTCACGTATGGATTTAGTTCGTGATGAAATTACAATTAGTTTGAGGAGAGAATAAAAAACAAGTGTCTAATTTACTTGAATTATTAATTATATTTTATTATTATAATTATTAAATATTTAAAAAATAATACACACACACACATATACACTTTAAAATAATTTCACAAGTTGACAGCAATATAAAAAACATGTTAACCAAACACATGAAATTGATTTTTATTAACCTTAAACTCAACCATAGTTTTAACTAAACACTTCAAAACTTATTTTGAAACTCAATTAAAATATTTTTTTATGAAACTATTTTCTTAAAACCTCAACTACAAAAACAAAAGTAATATCAAACACAACATTAAAATTAAAAGCCCCGAGCCTGGAAAAAAAAATAATACTTGAGATAGCATATCTTCTTAAAAACTATTAGGGTAACAGTTATTTTTTCTCCCACATAACACAAATAATTATATCGGTGCCTTTGCTCTCTCTTTCCTCTCGAATATTTCTACCCTTCTACTCTCACCCCCACCAACTCTTTTTCTCGCTCGTACTGATTTCGCATTCGACTACTCGGTAATCTCCCACTCTCTCCAAAAAGAAAATTACTTGTATTTTCTTGGGAAATTCTATTTTTTGTTCAACAGTCAAGAAACTATTTCATTTTATTTATTCTAAGAATTGAAGCTCAATATAAAATCGTGAAATGTTCATTCAAGGGAGCAATTTTTTCCTTTTGATCTCATTTAATTTAATTTAATAGTGATTATTCTTTCGTGGTTAGGTTTACTTTTGTGTAAGAATACGTGTATAAGCAGTTATTTTTTTTTATAGGTTATAAAGAGTTACTGGTTTAGTTATGATTCCCTGTCGAATTTTTAAGGTTCAAAGCCTCTATCTCTTGTGCCCCAGATTTTGTTAACATTTTTAGTGAAGAATGTGGGTCTTATGTCTTTTGCTTATGTGTTTTTGATGTGGCCTATTTTTAAATATGTTTATTGAAGTTTGTTTGCTGATGACGTTTGTGGTATTTTGAGATATGGCAATGTTAAGGCATTTATAATTGGTTAATGCATTTATAATCATGGAATGATTAGGGTTTTATAATTGGTGATTACATTTGTGTTATTTAGATATATGACAATGTTAAGCCATTTATAATCATGACATGACTAGGGTTTTATAGCAAAATTCACTGAGTTGGCCTATCTTCGGACATGTTTTGCATGTAGAAAAAATCTTACTCTTATGGTTGCTGCCAGCGCTATATAACAAATTTCTGTTAGATTCTTGTTGATGACACTCTAAGATCAAAACTTTAAGGTGGTTTTTGGCTCACACTTTCTCATCTGGGGTCACTCTCCAGGGAATGTGGTACCATGGAAAGAGATTCCTAGAAATATAAAACTTTTATGTTTTATTGGCAGTTCCTAAGAAATACTACTTTTGGCTGGAAATCATATAGTTATTATAGATTTCCATCATATCCTTGTTATAATGATCCTTGGAATACCACTTTCCTGATTCCCTTTCTCCTCCGATTCCATTGACCAGACACCACTTAAACTGAGTCAGACTGGACAGATCTGACTCCAGCAAGTATTTTACATGTGTTTCCTCTCATAAAATCTTATTTCATCGCTTGACATTACTCTGAAGTGATTGTATCCTTCTTTTGCATTCACTCATTGTTAATTATGAAGCTAAATTTAAAATCTCATACTAGTATTCTAAATACTAATGTGATTTCAGAGTCTAACCAAGGAATATTTTGTTTGGCTTAGTAACAACTTGAAAGCATAGAAACAACATGAAAGTTATTTACCTTTCCTTATGTGAAGTCTGCATAGTTATTGCATTTGCGTGTAGAATGTTTAGATATTGGACTGTTATGCCACTTGTAATCACAGAGATGATTAGGGTTTTACAGGGAAAAAAAACACCAAGTGCTTTCTTTGGATCATTTCTATGTCAAAAAAAATTATTCTAATGATTGTGGCCAATGTCTTATACTGTATCACTTGTTAGATTTTTGTGGAACATACCAAAGATGGAAACCTCAAACAAAGTGTAACAGGTTATATTTGAGTTTCTTTCCAGCAAGTGTTTTGTGGTGATTGCTGCTTTCTTTTGTCAAATCTTGTTTTCATGCCACTATTCATCAATGGATGATAGTGCTGTAAAGCGCTTATGTCTTTTATTTTGCACTTATTCATTACTACCCATGAAGTTTCGTTTAATGACTCGAAGTCTCGTAATGTATTATGAAATCACCGGAGCATATACATGACACATGATAGACCAATAGGGGAGGTGTTAGATTCCTTGATGATAACATGCCTAGGTGGAACCAGGAAACTGGCTGAATCTGGAGAGAGATGAGTTTATGCTCATTAACTATATTTTAATGTCATTGGGCCTGAAAAAATCAGGGATTTTAGGGTTTAAATAAAAGAAGAATGCATTAATGGTCTGTGAATTGAATTGGGGACAAATGTATGGATGTTTGAGGGAATAATCAGGATGCTGGGACGGCAAGTTGAATTCTGGGACAGCATCTTAGGATTGAAGATATAAAGAAGGGTGTCTGAGAAGAAAACCCAAACAATTACACTTTACTTAAGACTTACATCTGAGATGGATTCCATCACATACTCACTAACATAATCACTGAAATAACACATTCTAGTTGCTTAAAGGCTGTATAGACACTGATTTTCTAGCATTCCTAGTGCAACAGTGTCTTACATTCCTGCAGTAAACACTACTATTCTTTTTTAGTACATGTTTGGTAATGTGGTGCAAGATGCTTTTCAATTGAAAATTTTTAAAAATAATTTTTTTCCAGATTTTTTATTTTGACATAAGCACATCAAAACCATTGAAAAGCACCTAAAAAGCATTAATTTCCAGTTATGCTTTGCATTAGGTATTTTACTCCTGTTTCAGTGCTCCATCGTTCACTTAAAAGTGACACCATAATATCCTACCCTTGGGTCCCACTTTTATATGAGTGAGGTAGCAATACAATGGAAATATGTTATGATTTCTCTTTAATGGCTTGCGTTTGTCTGTAACTTACTCAGTTATTTCTTTACAGCTGAAAATCTTTGAATTGGGCCCAACTGTAGCTGTCAAAGAATGGTACCTTTCTTTCCTCATTTTATTTTTCATGTTAATTTGTTTTTATTTTGCTTTTTCCTTGCATTGCTGATAATTAGTATTTCTTGACAACCCTTGTGTGTTTTGAATAATGAATAGAAAAGTAAACAATAAATGTTTTCATACCTATTTGAGTTTCATGTATGTTGGTTTTGTGCGTGTATTTATTTATAAATTTGCGCAGGTTGGTGATTCTTTATGTGGAGATAATGATGATTTTGACTGGGACAGTGAAGATGAAAAGGAAATTGAGAATTTTGCTTCATCTTCGTCATCGAGTCTGAGGCTTCCTCATTTGGAAACTAGGTCGAGCTCTCTCGAGGTGAGTGGTTTTTATTTTCCGTTGGGATTTTTAATGTCATTTTTTGCTGTGTGAGTCAAATGGGAAAATTACAATGAATTTATTTCAATATAGAGAATTTGATTGTTGATTTCGAAAAATTGGTGCCATTTGGGTAACAATCTGTTTTTTGCCATTGAAGAATTATTTGATGATGCCACTGAATCACTTTTTGAATGTTCTTATGGATTGAATTTGGTGGGATTAATTGTATAGTTGGTCCATGTACCCTTGACATTGGCCTGCCAATCTTCTCTTTTTATTTAGTTGGGCTCTCTAGTCAAGAAGATTTCGTAATGTGGTCTCTTTGTCCAACTTCCATCCTATTTACCGTAATTCTTGACAAGTGTTCTCTTTTGTGACATGTTGTCAAGAATTATAGGTAAATTGGGAGGGGCTATATTGAAAAAAACTCTAGAGTAGAGGGACCACATTCAGAAAATTTCTAGAGTTGAGGGACCAACTAAAATAAAAATGAAGTAGTGGAGCTGCATTAAGAAAATGTACAGGGATGAGGCATGAGATTACTCCTTATCTGAATACTGCTTGAATGTTTATTGTTGCTTACAATTTTTTCATTTGCATGTATGGATTTCACACGTTCATGCTATAAGGAGATAATTTGCCTTGCTTTACATATATCTTACAGAATCTCAATTCCTACAAATTTCTGTTTGCGTGGAGAAATATGCTCTCTAAAAGTCATGCACCCGCTTTTTTATATATCTATTTGGCTTCACAGTTGTGCAATGATATTGCATGGAAATTGCATGTGTTTTGAGGCACATTTGTATTTGTGTATGTGTTTATTTAGCTTATATAGACAATGTAAGTTCCCATTGCATAACTAAATGTAATTCCTATGTTGCCTCAAGGCAAGCTCATCTGTAGGTTCATCTTCTGGTTCCAAAATGACCGGTCATTTTGTAAAAATGGGGTTTCCTGAAAAAAATTACCTTGCTTTTTTTATTTTTAGTCTTACAGAATCTCAATTCCTACAAATTTCTGTTTGCGCGGAGGAATATGATCTCTAAAAGTCATGCACCCGCTTTTTTATATATGTACTTGGCTTCACAGTTGTGCAATGATATTGCATGTGTTTTGAGGCACATTTGTATTTGTGTATGTGTTTATATAGCTTATATAGACGATGTAAGTTCCCATTGCATAACTAACATGTAATTCCTATGTTGCCTCAAGGCAAGCTCATCTGTAGGTTCATCTTCTGGTTCCAAAATGACCGGTCATTTTGTAAAAATGGGGTTTCCTGAAAAAATGGTTGCCGAAGCAATTCAGGAAAACTGTAAAGGTTCTCTGCTGTTTCAATCTGAAATAAATATGCATGTTAGTATTATGTGTACACCTACATGTATACACACTTCTTTCCATCAAAGGCTTCTTTGTAATTCTGGCTACTTATTCAGGAGAGGAAGATGAAGATTCAATACTCGAAACACTTCTTAAGTACTCGGTGATGCTCATCTTGAATCCTCAAAATTGCTTATCATTTATTGTAAATATATGTTGGTTGCGAGTAAATAAGACGGTGGACATTTATTGCAGGCTGATGCAATTTGTTTTTGTTGATACTGACAATTGATTTCCATTTCCCTCTTGAAGACAAGTTCATCTGCAAGCTCTTCTGGCTCCAAATTATTTGATCGTTTTGTAGGGATGGGGTTTGAAGAGAAAATGGTTGCCAAAGCAATTCAGGAAAATGGTAAAGGTTTTTGACTTGCTTTGTCTACCATTAATTTTTACCATTAAAGATCCAAAAATATCTCTTTACTAAATTTTCAGGAGAGGGAGATGCAGATTCACTTTTGGAAACTCTCCTCACATACGCAGTAAGATGCTGTCAAACTATTCCAATTGACAATTACCTTGTTAACTCCACTTCAGTTTTGTATGGTGGTTGAGATGACCCTGGCATTCACTGTACAATTGCCATGTTGATTAGTTAAACTACAATGTCATGTTCCTAATATCTAATACAAGCAAATTACAAGGTTTTATTCCCTGGACTCCAGAAATCTCATTGTTACACGGTGTATGTCATTAATTCTGTAGGCTATGGCTATATAAAAAATCAGTAGCTTTCAGCTATTTCAATTAAGATTCATTGAATGCTAACTATTTACCATGTGGATTTTATCATATACTCAGGCGTAAAATTTTAAGAAATCCTACTGGCTGCCTTGTGAGTATATCAAAGCAGGGCTGTTTTAGGCATCCAGCTAGTATCCTCTGCATATAATGAGCATAGGAGTAATGGAATTATAAATATGATAAGTTCACAGTTATCTCCAACAAGTGAGCAAGTGGTATTATTGATATGATTTGCTATTAGACCAATTACACGAGCTTGACAGTCTCAATCAATGGCCTGTCACTCCATTTACGTGAGAGATACCACTGAACAAATCTATGAACTATATGCGTTGATCACTAGAATCAACCCTGCCTCTTTTTGGCTGCTACTGTCAGTCATTTTGATCTGTGAATGTTTGGTCATCTATTTCTTGCAGGCCATTGGAAAATCTCCTCGTGAACAGCCCAACAATGATGCTGATCATTTATTCTCAGAACATGAAGGGAGCTTTCTGGATGATTTTTCAGATGTAGATAGTGCTGACAATGAGGTAGCTAATCTCTATGGCTACGTAGAATATTTTATTGATTATGATATATGATTTTGATTTATATGCTATGTGACATCATTTCCAAGCACTGTTTGTGTCCTAGCTGCAGAGACATGTTGAATCTACAAATTTCTGAAGTTTTTTGGTTTCATATACATGCCTCTGTATATATAATAGAATATTGAAATCTTGTTTATTGAAACTGTATGCTTGCATGCCCCTATGAACACACGTACACGACTGTGTATAAGTTTCTTTCAGGTTTATGAATAAATATTGTATTTTTTTTTTGTCATATGTTTTCTAGTTTTAGTGTTCTGATTGATTTATCTTCAGGTAATTACGAAGACTGTTTCTGATGAGGATAATAAATTAGCCTTTTTAAGAAGGATGGGTTACAAAGAGGCAGATGCTTCAATAGCCATAACTAGATGCGGTATGCACTGTAACTCGTAGCAAATTTGTAATGGTTTGGCATGGTTCACTGTATGACACATGGAAGTAATTGCTTTTGCTTTGAATCTTAATGTCAATGATAATGTTATCCTCCGTGAAGAGCCACACCATGATCTGACTTGCAGATGTTTCATATCTACCTTGCTTATCCACCTTTTCTTTTCTTTTCTTTTCTTTTAAATGTTTTTTGATGCATTGGCTGGACAATGTTTGAGTTTCTCTGGTCTACATCGGAGGATTCAATATTTTAATTTCTTTGTCAACTTTTCGTCATATGTTGTAGGAACGGAAGCGACAATTTCAGAGCTGGCAGATTTCATTTGTGCAGCTCAAATAGCAAAGGCAGAGGATGCTTTCTTTACTGAAGATGAGGTAGTTTTTTTTGCTGTTATTACAAAATTAAATATATGGTGCTTTAAGTTATTGATACAGGTATAGATTGATGCATTGTCCAACATGCATTTGTGGTTCATATAAAAACATCTAACCTGTATTTAGTGCTCATTTTTATAATACTATGTTTACAAGGTCCATGATATCTCACCTTTTACGTCTTATTTTAGCCGAAAAAGCCTAAGCATTTGGACAAACAGAAGAAGAGGAGTTTTTTGGAGTCTGACATGTCAGAAAAGAAAAGGCAGAAGGGGTTGGAGAATGGAGATGATGAGGGAGTTCGGCTCCCAAATCCAATGATTGGGTTTGGGGTGCCTACAGAACCAGGAATTGTCACTTGTAGAACACTTTCAGAGGCTGCCATGGGCCCCCCCTTCTTTTATTATGAAAATGTAGCATTGGCTCCAAAAGGGGTTTGGCAGACAATTTCAAGGTTTTTGTACGATGTGGAGCCAGAATTTGTGGATTCCAAGTACTTTTGTGCTGCTGCAAGGAAAAGGGGGTACATTCACAATCTTCCCCTTCATAACAGATTTCCTCTTCTTCCGCTTCCTCCACACACAATACATGAAGCTCTACCCTTAACAAGGAAATGGTGGCCTGCATGGGATGAGAGAACAAAACTGAATTGCCTACAGACTTGCATTGCTAGTGCAAAGCTGACTGAGAGGATACGGAAGGCCCTTGAAGCTTATGAAGGGGAGCCCCCTTCGCATGTCCAGAAGTATGTAATGGACGAATGCCGGAAATGGAACCTGGTTTGGGTTGGAAGGAATAAGCTTGCTCCTCTTGAGGCTGATGAAGTTGAAATGCTTTTGGGATTTCCAAGGAACCACACCAGGGGAGGCGGTATAAGTAGGACTGACAGATACAAGTCACTAGGTAACTCATTCCAGGTGAGTTTCATCGCATTAATTGCACAATCCATGGCTGTGCATCAAATCATTTCTGATATTTGATTCAATATTTGCATGAATCAATATTCTCACTAATTTCCTTCAGAAAGCTCATGTTTTTTCCTCTATATGTTTCCTAAAATTTCATTTTAACCTTGCTTTCATTGCTTGACGTTGCATTTCGCTCACTTTTTTTACTCTTTCAGGTTGATACTGTTGCTTATCATCTGTCAAGTTTGAAAGACTTGTTCCCAGGAGGGATCAATCTTCTGTCTCTTTTCTCTGGAATTGGTGGTGCCGAAGTAGCTCTTCATCGGCTTGGTATTCGCTTGAAGAATGTGGTGTCGGTGGAGATCTCAAATGTGAACAGGAGCATCATGAGTTGCTGGTGGGAGCAAACTAATCAGACTGGGAATTTGATCCACATTGAAGATGTGCAACACCTAACTGCTGATAGGCTGGAGCACTTGATGTCCATGTATGGCAGTTTTGATCTTGTTGTGGGGGGGAGTCCATGCAACAATCTGGCAGGTAGCAATCGCCATCACCGTGATGGACTTGAGGGCAAAGAATCTTCCCTCTTCTTTGATTACTGTCGTATCCTAGATGTTGTCAAGAATTTAACATCTAGATACAGTTGAATTGATGTAATAGAGCTATTTTTTTCCAGATTTTTTCCCCATTTCCATTATTTATGTCAGTTTAATAATGATAGACCGCCTAACAATTTAACATTTTAGCTGACAATATATATATATATATATATATATATATATATATATATATATATATATTGCTGTTCTATTTTAGCCTTCTGAAAGCAGCTCGCTTTTTCTCGTGCAAGTTTAGTTATTCTACGTGTTTAATACTGCTACTGCTAGTTATTCTATTTTTTATTTATTTATATAATACTTTTTATTATTATTGTTCTGGCGACATCTCACATGTTGGGTTTTATGGGTTTCAATTTTGTCCATTTTTAACAAAAACTAATATAGTGAAACCCTAGAAACCCTAGGTGTTTTGTATATTTAATAATTTGTGAGTAGAGATGACAGTTTTAGTGGAATATAATGAATATTGAGTTGGATCTACCCAAATGGATAGGAATATAAATATATGGTTTGGGTTTTGAGTAAAACTTGAATGGATGAAGTCGGGTGTTAGATCGGATATAAATATTGCTCCACCAAATCCGAAACTTTAGTTGAATTTAATAATATCCTTAACGTTTAAAAATTGGATTTGTGTAAAAGTTTAGGGTTTCTATTTAATTGTTTTTGCAATTAAAGATTTAAAAGTTATGTGTTATCTTATTTTTATTGATAATTTAAATTATTTTTAAATCTATTAAAGTGATTAATTTACTTTGAATCAACTCTCACATAGTTTCATTGAAAACTCGATCGAGGTATAAGGTAACAAAAATCTGGTTAAACAATTTATTAAATTTAATAATAATATATATATAAAAAAAGTCTTTATATTTCTAATATTTGTTTTTAAACTTAAACAAAAATTAATCCGATCGGCAGAGAGCATGTAGAATAGAATTGACTCCAAAATAAGTCATAATATATGCTTCGCTTTCCTGCCATGTATCTATATATATTACACGCTCGGTGGTAGGTGCCTCCCTCTTTCCTCTTCCTACTTTCTCTCCCTCAAAGCTTCTCTCTCTAAAAAGCATCTAAAAACATTCAAGAGAGGGTGGGAGAGAGAAAGAACCACAACTTTTCTCTTTTCTCTTTGTAGCGACGCCGTCAGGTACTGTTTTCTCTTCCATGTTCCAGTATAATTATTGCTGTTTTTTAATATCAGATCTGAATCTGTTTGATCCTAGAAAATATAGAATCATGGGTCTCTGTAACCTGTTCGATCGCTGAGAAAGTACTTGTATTAATTAATTAATTAGATCTGCCTTTTCATTTCTTTCTTTTTGCTGCTTGATTTTCTTAAAGTTTTTTACTTTTATTTTTATATTCATCTAAGCTTATTGGGGGTGTTTGTCTTAGGGTTTTGATTAAAATGGCTGCTATAGCGACAGCGTCTTCTGCGGGTCCACGTTATGCACCGGAGGACCCGACTCTCCCGAAACCTTGGAGAGGTTTAGTTGATGGTAAAACCGGTTACCTTTATTTTTGGAATCCAGAGACCAATGTTACTCAGTATGAGAGGCCTGCTCCGCCTAAGTCGGTTCCGTCACTACCCGTTACCTCTTCTGTTCAAGTTCAACCGTCTGCTTATCGGGGGTACAATCCCTCGGTAAAGGAAGATGATAGGTATGGAAGAGCCAACAATGCTGGATCAAAACCTGATGCTGTAATCAGGAGTAGTAGTGGTAGTAGTCAGGTATGGATTGCTATCAAAGTTATGACAGTGTTTATATATGATTTCAAACTCTAAAGAATGTGAATGTGTGGTGGCGTTGAATTGTCTGTTTAAGCTTTCCTGCATAGAAATCCTCACCAAGATGTAGTTTTGTTTTGCGATGCCCTTCATTTTTCCTAGAGTGCAAGAGGTGCAGCAACTCAGTCCGAAAATGTCCCAAATGGAACAGCCAATGGACTCTCTGCTAGAGTACATGGATCATCAGCTGGAGGAAGTGGTTTATTTGGAGAAGCTTACCGTCGCCGCCATGAAATTACTGTCACTGTGAGCTCATGGAATTCCTTGAATAAGTTTTGTTTTAGTGCTTCTTACACATGTTATGTGCTGTTTATGCTTGGCATTTTTACCTGTCCATCTTATGAGGCACAGATATATTTTTTACTTTTTTCTCGGAACTTTACGAATAAGCATGTTCTCAAGCGCATTTGGAACAATTTTTTATGCTAATCAAGCAGCTTGTCAAATCTGAACATTGAGTTAATTTCAGATATTCTCCATAGAGCATTGCTGTGCGAATTTTGGATCAGAATAGTCATACTAATCCATTGGCAGTAATGACAGGGACCAGAATTTACAGAATATTCCCTTTATTAGCTGAATCTATCACTATCTCTTTCTTCCCTGGACCACTCCCTTGTCACCAGACATGATTTTTTTTGTGGATGTTCTCATAGGAATGTGTGATGTTTGCATTAAAAAATAGATTAGCCTATTTGATACATAATTATTTTTGTGAAATTAATTTTTGAGAGCATGAGTGGTTTATAACCTGCATGCAGTCCTTGTTTATATTAACTTTGTAGTGGATTGTTAGATAAGATGCTAAAAATTTCCCTGATAACCTATAACAGGGCGATGAAGTGCCCCCTCCTCTAACATCATTTGAGACGACTGGCTTTCCTTCTGAGATTTTAAAAGAGGTATGTGCTTCTAGTTTCTTGTTCTCTCTGTGTGTAGAGAACCTGTGGAGTGGAGCTGCTGTAAGTTAGAAAGACTATGAAAAGTGTTTCTCCTGCTAAGTTATGTGATTGATGGAGGTCCAATGTTGAGTTTCAGACTCGTTAATGCTTTTGCCCTCTGTACTTTTTGTCGCAGGTGCGATATTTGCTCCTGCGAGGAGCTAATGTCGTACGCTGTGCTGCCCTCCCTTTGGGCCTTGCATATAATTTGGAGCGCCCTTGTATGGTGGACCATTTTTTTGGGAGGGTTTACTGAATCGCCCAAGTTCGTGACTGGGACTGTCGTTGGTGATGTTATAGTCTACCACTTGGCCTGAACGGAAGAAGAGGCCTCCTCCTGCTCCAGCGTGCATCAGCAAGCATTTGCCGACTGCATATGGGGGATGATGCTTCTTCTGCCATTCGCCATTCTATAAGTCCAAAGAAAACCAACCAGAATCTTGAAGCAAGTACCTCAGCTTATGGGCCTTGCTGGATTTTTGCTTTTTCCAGGTACTCAATGCTGGGTTCTCAGCCCCAACTCCAATTCAGGCACAATCATGGCCGATCGCATTGCAAAGTAGAGATATAGTGGCTGTTGCTAAGACTGGTTCGGGTAAAACATTAGGTTACCTAATTCCAGGCTTTATCCATCTCAAGCGGTGCTGTAAGGACCCTCGACTGGGTCCAACGGTGCTGGTACTATCACCGACAAGAGAGTTGGCAACACAAATTCAAGTTGAAGCTGTGAAGTTTGGAAAGTCATCAAGATTTTCCTGCACGGTATGCTAATCATGGTTTCATATGCATGTGTTATATAAAAATCTTTTCACATGTAATTGTATTTTCTTGTCCAAATTTATTTGTTATTCTATTTATTAATTTATTCTGAGCTTTGCATCAATGCCTTTTTGTGATGTTACTGATGTTTTCTGTGATATGTTGTGTTTCAGTGTTTGTATGGAGGAGCGCCAAAGGGTCCCCAGCTAAAAGAATTAGAAAGAGGAGCAGATATTGTGGTTGCCACTCCTGGCCGATTGAATGACATTCTAGAAATGAGGAGAGTTAGCCTCAGTCAAGTTTCATACCTTGTACTAGATGAGGCTGATCGCATGTTGGACATGGGTTTTGAACCCCAGATACGAAAGATTGTAAAGGAAGTGCCTGCTCGTCGCCAGACCCTCATGTACACAGCAACTTGGCCAAAGGAAGTTAGGAAAATTGCAGCAGATCTTCTTGTCAATCCTGTTCAGGTTAATATCGGCAACGTAGATGAGCTTGTGGCAAACAAGTCGATCACACAGGTTTGAACTCTTTAACTGTTCTGATGTTGCCCAGAGTATATTTGGACTTTCAATAAATAGATTAGATGTTTTTTCATATTAAACTTCCTTGCTTTTCAGTGTAACTCAAGAGCAAGAGTATATTCATTAACATTTGTGTGGTTGAATAACTTGTATATGCTATGTGCTCATTCAGCATGTTGAATTACTGGCACCCTTGGAAAAACATAGACGGTTAGAGCAGATATTGCGGTCACAAGAATCTGGATCAAAGATTATTATTTTTTGCTCAACCAAGAAGATGTGTGATCAACTTGCTCGCAACCTGACCCGCCAATTTGGAGCTGCTGCTATTCATGGTGACAAATCTCAGGGTGAGAGGGATTATGTTCTGAGTCAGTTCCGAACTGGGAGGTCTCCAATACTTGTAGCCACTGATGTAGCTGCTCGAGGACTAGACATTAAAGATATCAGGTTAGGGACTGTCCCTATATATTGTAGCTAGAATGTTTGATTGATTACAAACTGTGGTCATATTAATTGTGAAGTTACTTAGCTTCTGGGCAATTGGATACAATACAGTTATAAAGTCTTGATTCCTGAGCCCAGCTGCATGCTGTATTTCTTTGGGATTTCAACATATTTTGAAAACATTTCTTGTTTTCCACATTTGGTGGCAACTTAAGAAAACCAGTCAGGAATGTTTTCCAGAAATTGAAAAACTATGCTTTGTTGGTGGGAATATGTTTTCCCTTTTCTACAGGGAAAACGTATCCTAAAGATTCAATAGCCTGAAGAACCTGCAAAAAAAATTGTATTGAAGTATCATCATCAAAAAAGATATTACATTATTCCAATTTTATTATTCAAAAAAGGTAATATGAAGTTGATTTCTGGTTCATGCCAAATACAGGAAAACATTCCACTGATTTTTCTATGACATAGCCAAACATCATGAATATTTTGTTTTCTCAGGGTAATTTCCATGGAATTTGTTTCCAAAACTAACAGAGCATTAGAATTCCTGCATTGAATTAATCAGAAAACAATGTAAGTTTTAATGGATATACCTGATAAATTTATTCAAAGATTTATAGAACTTCCTGTAAAAAATGTCTGGGAAGCTTTTCAATAAACAAATCTTTCAACATCTTTATTTGCATTGCTAACACTAACTAATGAGAATTCTAGGATCTGCAAGTCTTTATCTGGAAGCAAGTGTCTTTTGCATCCCATTGTGTGCCCAGTTGTGCAATGACTGCCAGTTTTTTGTCCACGCAGAAGCTTTTATATTTCGATTCCAACTAATGTTTGGATGATAAACTAGGAGGAATATGTTATGAGTTGTCCACACTTCATTGATACCACACATGCCTTTTCACATTTCCTGATTTTCCTGTTTGAGTTGACAAAATAAATAACTATGGTAATAATTAGTGGTGAATTTGTTTCAGAGTGGTTATCAATTATGACTTCCCTACTGGAGTGGAAGATTATGTTCATAGGATTGGGAGAACTGGGAGGGCAGGGGCCACTGGATTGGCCTACACATTCTTTGGCGATCAGGATGCAAAGTATGCTTCAGATCTCATCAAAGTGCTGGAAGGAGCAAATCAGCAAGTCCCTCCAGAGATACGTGATATGGCTTCACGTGGTGGTGGAGGGATGGGAAGGTTTAGACGTTGGGGTTCTGGTGGTCATGATGGGGGGCGTGGTGGACGCAGTGACTTTGGTTTTGGTGGAAGGGGTAGTCGGGGAATGTCTAATTCCTCTTCTGGCAGACCAGAAAGAGGTGGAGGGCGTGGATATGACCATGAGTCACGGGACAGGTACGTTGGCTTATTTGAATTATTCATAACTTTAAATATCTTGTTTTCATCTGGGCTACCTTGGAAATATGAAGTGATTTTAGTTTGTTTGCACTGAAATGGAAACTTGTTGCATCCAATACAATATTACTTTTATTTAAATTATTCCACTGTACTAATAATGGTTATAACATTGTTTGTCCTTTTTGCTGTAGCCATTTATTTGTTTTCTTTCAACTTAATGGCAATCTGTTTTTTTTTGCATTCAGGCTCTTCATGGTTTTAATAAATGACCTTTGTGATTTATTATCAACAGAACTTTTTTTTTTTGTGTACTTTCTTTGGGTTGAAGTTGAATTTGTGAAGATGCAAACGAATTCCAAGCTACTACTTTTTCTAATGTTGCAACGCCTGTGATACTTGTGGACAGGTATGATCGGGGATATGGTGATGGACATGATAAAGGCTACAATCACAATCGGAGTCCTGACAAGGGATCATCAGGCTGGGGTGATCGCATTAAAAGTTGGAACCGTGATAGAAGCCGTAGTAGGAGCCCGGACAGGCATGACAGGGCTCCACCAGTGCGCAGCTTTCACCAGGCAATGATGGAAAAGGGCCGGGCATCCCCACCTGTTCAAACTCAGCATGAGAGGTCTCGATCACCTAGTGCTGCTGGTGGTGGTAGCAGTTTTCACAAGGCAATAGTGGAAAGAGGTCGGGCATCCCCACCGCGACAAGTCCACAGCGAGAGGTCTCGATCCCCTTATCACGGTAGTGGTGGGAGTTTCCACAAGGAAATGACCGAACAAGGTCGGCCATCCTCCTACCATGCCCAGCAGGAGCGGGGGAGATCACTGAGCAGTGGACATGATAGAGGATTGAATGGCGGGCCTCGTACTTATGTGGGAGAAGAGGAGGAGGAAGGAATGATTCCAGCTGATGAAGATGGCATGATACCTCCGGGGGAAAAACGCCACTGATCTCCTGGCCGACGCAATTGGCGAGATAGTAGATGCGGTCTGTTTTGTACGGCTCCTTTTGTTGCAGCTGGAGAGGAGGGGGGGATCGCAGCCGTAACAAGGGGAATAAAGGCGGGTAGTTGATTTTTGGTGGATGTGCCCCTTAATTCTGAACAATGAAAACTTTAACCGGAAGTCCACGTTCTCAGAGATTCTGTTTGAATATGTATGTAATATAACAAGCTATGAATTTTATGATGTATTTTCTTCTGTGTAACTCCGCAACCCTCATTTTTTCTAGCTAATCTTCTTCCTGGGCATGTGAACAGAAATCCTTGATTTCTGTATATTTATTATTATTTCAATTCATCTTGGGGCTGGTGATAGCTTTTCGGTGTGCCCGAACCTCGTGATGTCGTCTATGTGCTGCCTGCTTGGCTAGGAATCATCAGAATCTTAATTAATTAATTGCTGGAGCGAGGCCCATTTCACAGAACAGATATTGCTACCGATGGACCCCACATAATTGTCCGAAAAGGAAGAGTCTTTTGATGACAGAATAAATTGTCTAGCTTTGGTTATTCTTACAATTGAGTTCATCATCTGTCTACAAGACAAGCTCTTCAACTTCTTTTAAACCCAGCAACCAAGTAAATAATTGTTTGTCCGGTGTCTGAATTCGAATTCGGTAGAGATAATAAAGGGCTTGCTGGGTTACCCATTTCTTTTGATTTTCAAACAAATTGAAGGAGAGTAAAAGGCATTGAAGACTGAAACCTAAATGCCTTTGAAGGGCGAGAGTTAAATGCAAAATGGCATGGTCTTCGTTCGCAGAGAGTGATGAAGCTAAAACTCAGGACAAAAATTAAAAATATTTATTTTCTTACATTTGACTTTTTAATTGGACAATGAATTCCAATAGAAGCTAACTAGGAAAGACATTAAATATATATATATATTCAGTTACAAAAAGGAAGAAGGAGCTTTTCGTTCTCACCTACTGACAAAACTACTTGTCTCATTAGCCTCCCAGGTTCTGCAACTTCAGTAGAGCAACAAAGATCAAACCTTGCCCATTTATTTATTCTTGAATAAATTTTAAAAAATATATATTATTTTCATGTATTTTTGAGACGAAAAACAAATCCCGTTATACTAATTTGACTTCTTCACATAATTATATACCCGATTCCCCTCCTTATTTTTCTTCTGAGAAAGTTTATTCTTACACAAACCCTTTATTCCAGTAAATTTTTTGGTCAGGTCGAGTAAATTCAGTGCCTTCTTTGTCCAGCAATTTTAATTTGCAAATAAGATAATAATTTGACCATTTCAATATGCAATTTGACTCTCTTTTGTAATTACGAAGATGATAGCATTTAAGGCAAGAATTGTTAGCAAAAAAAGAAGAAAAAAAAAGAGAGCGATTAATGGCCGAAGGATTTGTCCAAGCCAAATAGATGGCAAGTGCACTCACTAAATTACCATTAGGGCAAAAGGTCTTAAACCTTCTACCAAATTGTAAGCAAATGAAATCATACATGCATGCATCCATACTTGTTAAAATTTATTTTACTTGTAGAATTATGTATAAACTAAATTTTAAAAGCGACGAGAGGGCCTTACATGCATGCCACGTGTCCCTCAACTGAGAGAATTTTCCTAAAATACAAACCATATTATAATGATTATCAATACTGCAAAAACAAACAATAAAAAAATACCACTAATAATTTTACCAATAGCGAAAAAAGGAGCTGAACAGTCACTAGCAAGAGGCAATATCAACCCTTGAAGGTAGTGTCATCAATGGCTAAACATCAGCCAAGTGTACACCAACCTTCTCTCATTTCACCATTAAAGCCCCACTCCTGAAAAAATTAACATTGAACCATCCTTCCTTTCTAGCGCTCTCTCTCTCTCTCTCTCTCATCCCTGCTCTCTCTCGAGTCCTAGCTAGCGACCCTCTCTGCTGCATGGAGTTTAATACAAAACTGAGAGAGGAAATCCCGTTTCTTTCAAGCCTTCTCTCTGAACATACCTTGAATCCAGAGGGAACTGATGAATTTTCCATTGAAGAAGCTTTCTCTTCCAGGGGCCTTTTTTACAATCTTCACCATCTTGATAACAGCCATCTCATTAATAGCAGTCCCCTAATCACGCCCTCATCCTATCTTGATCATTTCACCATGGAAGGCTCCTCGAAGAATCCATTTTCAGGAACATGCATCGATCCGGCTCGCCTTGATTCTTTGCCAAGTGGCTTCTCTAGTCATGATCTCGTGAATGCCTGTAAATCCACACCTTCGTTGCCTTCAGGTTGCGGAGATGGGCCACTGCATGGCTTACCAGGAGGGCCAGTTCGGGAACATGACTATCAAAAAATATTTGAAGCTCGCTCCTCGAATCAGAAGGAGATGAAGGGGCAACGCAAGTTTGAAGAAATCGGGTTGATGAGCGCTGCTGCTAACAATGGGGTATCCACAGATGAGAGTACTGATAAAGATTCCAAGTATCATCACAAGCAAGTTGATCATCACAGGAAGGCCAGAAGGTTGCTCCTGGAGAAAGATTCGAAAGTTGATGGGAGATCTCAAGTTATCAAAGGCCAATGGAGTCCTCAGGAGGACAGGTAGACAGGATTAATCCCACTTTCTCTTGCTGTTTTCTCTTTTCATTGCTGCTAATTATTAATTAGGGTTCTTACATGCGCTCGCTACATGTTTTCAACTCGATCGGGTTAGAAAGAACTGAATCTGTGAATCTTTATCGGCAGACTACTCGTGCACTTGGTGAAGCAGTATGGAATAAAGAAATGGTCTCTGATTGCAAAGATGCTGGAAGGCAGAGTAGGAAAGCAGTGCCGAGAGAGATGGCATAACCATTTGAGACCAGACATCAAGGTTTCTCCCCTCTTTTCATCCCTTTTCTTCTCTCTTTTTTTTCTGGTACCTTCCTTATAAATGAAAAATTAATAGCAATATAACTGCATTTATACATCCATATAAAAGAAATTCACATATTATATAAATACTTTTCTTGTCAATCATCATGCAAAGTGACCGAGTGTCAGATTGGATTACAACTTACCAAAACAAACCTGACCTGGAGGATAACGAGGGATGCTACTGCTACTTTTTTCTTAAATAAAAAAGTTGAAATTATCTTCCATTTTTGGAGAAATAATGAGAAAAAGGTTGGTATGTTAATGAAATTAAGACAATTCTAATGTTTTAATCTTATCACCAGCACCCCCACGAGAATAAATCATAAAATCTCATATATATTTGGTCTATTGCGGGAGTTGTGACAACGCATCAGCATGCACAATGACTGAGTGTCAAGTTGGATTTGCTGAAACAAATCTTACCTGGAGGATAACGAGTGATGCTGTTGTCATCCTTTTAAATATATATATTAAAATTATCTTTAATTTTAGAGATTTACATAAAAATGCTGCTGGTATATTTATTATTTTCTTGCAATTTTGTGTTAAAATATCATCTTGCCACTAGACGATAAATCATAAAACCTCTTATAAAAGTCTTGACAACGCATTAATATGCAGGGTTACTAAATGCCTGTTTGGGGAGTGTGGTTGTTGTTGCTTTTGAAAATGCTTTTTTTGTTAAGAAATGCATTAAAATGATTTTTTTTTATTTTTTAAAAATTATTTTTGATATCAGCACATCAAAATGATTTAAAAACACCAAAAAAATTTAATTTAAAATAAAAAAATAAAAAAAAACTTTCAATTTTTTTTTCAAAAGCGTTTTTGAAACGCAGTGTCAAACACCCACTAAGTATCAAGTTGGATTATAACTTACAGAAATAAATCATATATGGAGGATCATATGAGTGATGTTAATATCATCGTTTTTCTTTTTCTTTTTCTTTTTAAAAAATCATGTTGAATGTTAGAGAATTAATGGTAAGAATTGGTATACTTGTAAAAAAAGTTATGATCATATTTGGACGTTTAATTCAATAACTGCTTTTAAATCTCCAGCATTTAATTTATTTTGATGTGCTGTTATTTTCATTTTCAGAATGCACATTCTTAAATCTTTAAACTCTTTTACTTGTGCATTGAGTTAAATAGTTATATGTTTAATACTACTTTGATTTCTTGGTTACAAAAGAAATAGAGAGATGGTATGTGATATAGTTTCGATTTTAGTCTTAAAAAAATTAGAACATATGGGTTAAGAAAATTATTATGAAATCTCAACTTTAGATGACTACCATCACATATATGCATTGTTAATTAGCTAACCCTAGCTAGCTAGCTTGCATTGTTTTACATGTATGTGGCCATGCTTGTGCTCGAATGAAGCTCTGTGATTTTACTATCTGGACAGAAAGGCATGGACGTTTCTTCCAATACATGGCATTGCACTGCCAAGCACCACAATATGCATAATATATAGTAATTAAAATGATCATCAATATATATATATATATAATTCATCATCCAACATGCAGAAGGATGCATGGAGCGAGGAAGAGGATGAAATACTGATCAAAGCCCACAAAGATATTGGAAATAGATGGGCTGAGATTGCCAAGAGATTACCTGGAAGGACAGAGAACACCATAAAGAATCACTGGAACGCAACCAAGAGAAGGCAATTATCGAGGCGTAGATCCGGAAAGGACTTGAATTCTAAAATCACCCTCCTGCAGAGCTACATTAAGATGGTGACCTCATCCCCATCAACACAAGAAATCAAAGAGGAAGCGAAAACTGAGGACGTCAATTCGAATTCACAAAACCAAAACGAGAGCTCAGGTTCATCCTCGACAGACATGGAAATCCCATATGAACATGACCAAAACCCTAACTTGTTTCATGATAGTTACGGGTTTATGTCCTTCCTGGAGGAGATGCCGTGCAGCTGTGTGGTTGATGAGAGCAATATGGAGTTTGAGATATCGGAGCTGGATCGTTTGATGAAGGGTGCTGAAGTGAAGAAGGAGATGGATCTGGTAGAGATGATCACCCAAGGAATTATTCACTAAGCTTTTCGTCAAAGCTTAATCTTCATGGTTATGAGGGTGTAATTAATTACTGGGCTTTATTTCTTTTTTTTTCTTTTTTCCAGTGGATTGCTTTCAATGCTTGTTTTCTTCCTTGCACCAGTAATGCTTTTAGGGTTGGGATTAGGAAAGTTCATGGACTAATTTGTAGTGGATAAATGTGCTTTTACAGATATATATTTCGTTTAAGGTCATCTCATAAAGCTTCAAATAAGTGCGTGGGAATATAACATGCTAGAACCCTAAGAACCATCGTTTAAGAAGAAGCGTTCTCTCTTCACGTTCATGTGACCGGAGATGGATTTGCTAGCATATGAGAAATATTACCATCGACAAATATTATAGGGTAAACTCTTTGTTTGTTAATTATTTGTATCTAATTATCATGTAACTACAAGCTAGCTAGTAGAGTACTATTGGAGTGTTCATATAAAACCAAAGGGTTGTGCAATTTCTAGACTTAAAAAGGATTGTACTCTTGAAGAGATTTCTAGACTTACTAAATAAATTAATTTTTTTTAGTTAAGATAATTTCTTAACAAATTCACTAGGTTCCTTTTACTGCTGACAATGAGCCAGGTTAGAGTGGATTCTTTTTGTACATACACCTATAATTATCACTCACACTAAACTCATTGTTAAGGAATCATTTCATCTAAAATCTTAAGATGTTAAGTGAGGTTTCAGAATATAATTTATATTATTGTCTAATACACTCTCTTAAATGAAAGTTCTTTGGGCTTGAAACTTGCACAGACCCACACCATTTTGTGCTTGATTTTTATCAAATAGAATGAGGGTGGTGAAATTCTAACTCGTGACCGTTGGGTCCAAGGTAGTCAAAATCGAGATTTTGACACGGATCGGAAAGGGCTCCGAAAAATCGGATCGTAAGATCGGATCGTAAAATCGTAGAAAGATCGTACCCGAAATGTCCGTACAAAAATCGTAAAATCACAGCTAAAATCGTGTGAGAAGAAAAATCGTAAAATCGTTTGTAAAATATTTTCGAATACAATATAACATAATCATGGCCATAAAACTTCATTAGTTAAGGTTTTTTTTGTTGAATAGTGTATATATAGTTTTTTTGTTGATGTGTTTTCCAATAGTAAAAGCTATTTTGAAGAACTATTTTTTTATCTTATTTTAAATAAATTTCAATTATTTTATATATATATATATATTAATTATGCAATTAATTATTAGTAAGCTGAGGCATGGCCTGCATTTAAAATAGCTTGAGCATTAAATATAGTTATTGAAATCTTGATTGATTGCCTGTCAAAAGAAATTAGATTTTTGGACGAGTAAACATGCCCATGTTACTATAGATCGGCAATGAGCTGGTGCCAGTTTTTCTATTATTATTATTATTATTATTATTATTATTATTATTATTATTATTATAAAAGCCCCCAACCCTAATTCCCTTACTTTGCCCCCCCACACATCTTCCTTTCCTTGTGCCGCCGCTGCTCATCTCCATTTCCTTTGCTCATCTCCCTCCCTTTCCTTGTGCTCATCTCCCTTTCTTGTGCTCATCTCCCTCCTCATCTCCCTCCCTTTCCTTGTGCTCATCTCCCTCCTCATCTCCCTCCCTTTCCTTGTGCTCATCTCCCTCCCTTTCTTGTGCCTTTGCTTGTGCTGCTGAACTGAGAACTAGCGATTTGGGGGATTTTGTGCTGAGAAGAGAAGAGAAGATTTTGGGGGTGAAAGCTGATGATTTGGGGTTCTTGGCTGAGAAGAGAAGAGAGGATTTTGAGCTGCAAATGAAATTTGTAAAATTGTAAATGAAAGAAACGAAAAATTGCAAACGAAAGCTTAGCCCCGCGACCGAATCCCTTGAACTCGTAAGATCGGACCGAGTCGGTCCGATTTTACGAGTCAACCCGATTTTGACCGAGTTTGATCGAGTTTGACCGGGTTCGGTTTTTCTACCGGTTCAACCAGGTTTTCGGAGCCAACTCGCAAAATCGTACGATTTTGCGAGTTGGCTCGCGATTTTGACTACCTTGGTTGGGTCACCAAGGATTTGATACCATGTTAAAGAATCATCTCACCTAAAAGCTTAAGCTATTCGGTGAGATCTCATAATATAATTTATATAATTCTCTAACACTCATATTCTCTAAATCGAATGGAACACTCATCTTGTACCCAAATTGATCTAACATAGATTTTTTTTTTAACAAAGTAAGATTTTGTTAAAAAGTAAATATGAAGCTTTATTTATAAGGTATATAAGTAATTATATATACTAATAAAAAAATGTTAAAATTTCTTGTCAAGTGATAGGGCGGGTGAATTCTTCACCAGATTGATCTTTCTCTTGATCCATTTTCACCTGGTCAAACTAAATAAAAATATGACTCTACCAAGTTGGATGATGGTAGATGTATACTTGATAGATTGAAGTAAATTATCATAAGTCATCACATGAAGTACATTCAAATCTTTTATGAATAGTCATCAATAGAATTTCTAAAATACACATATCCTTCATGTTATGCTACCTTTACTAGACCTTAAATATATGTAAGAACATAATCAAGAATCCTTTATGTTTTGTGTGTGGATGTCTTGAACTCCATCTTATTTGTTTTCCTAGAACACAATACCAATATAAATAAAGTTTGCGTGTTTTGACACCCTTCAATAGATTCTTTTTATAAAACTCTATCATCTCAACCTCACCTATATGGCCCAATCACATGTGCCACAAAACCATGTTATTTGACTTGTATTCTACGATTATAGCTCCACCTACAACTATGGTACCTGATAATCTATAAATATTTCCGAAAAATCTTTATCATTTCATCACTATCATAACACCTTTACTCACCTTTAGTATCCCATCTTCAAACTTGAAACTAAACCCATTATGGTTATAAAGTGCTTAATAAAATCCAATTCTCCATGAAATTTGGTTTATGTCTAACATCATAAAAAGTTTTAACAATATCATAAAACATTTCCATTTTGACATTTTCTATTCCAATAACTCTGCATGAATCATCTTTTTCTATCATAACAAAAGTAAATTTGACTGACATGTAGTTATCTAACTAATTTTTTTATTGAGAATCATGTGATAAGAACATGTTGAATACAATGTCCAAGAATTTATGGCATCATATGAACTTGATGATATGAAAGCATGTCTTTGTCGCTGCTTTTTGAGTCTTTTTCCGTTGCATCCACAAACTTTGATGAACTCTTCTTGTTCTCTACATCACACTTCTTTTTCTATAGACATTCTCATTTTACATGCTCTATTTTTCCACACTTATAACATTGTATATCCTTCCTCTTCCTAGATTTGGACCAAACTTTATTGTTCCTCAATTCATTTTGAGATCTGTTTCTTTCATACTTCTGATTACTCCTCAACACTAACCCCTCGCCTTGTGAATTTCTACCACCAACTTTCTTCCTCATATTGAAACTTAATAGAGCATTTATGATCTCTTCCAATATAAGGTTTTTTTTTCCCCGCATCAAAAACCAAGTTTTTGTATATAGGAAAAAAAGTAGGGAATTCAATAACATCAATGCCTTGTCTTTATCATCGAACTTCATATTGATTCATTTCATATAAGCTAATGATCCAATTAAACAAATTGATATGTTGATTCAAATTTCTACCTCTTAACATTTTAAGATCAAACAAAACCAAATTTTTGTATGTAGGAGAATAAATAAGAGAATTTAGTAACGTGTCTTCGTTGTTGAACTTCACATCAATTAGTTTCAAATCATTAATGATCTGATTGAACAAATTGATATGCCAATTCAAATCTGTACCTCCTGACATCTTTAGACTACACAATTTCTTCTTAAGATAAAGTTTATTTGAAAATGACTTGGACATTTACTGACTTTTCTAATAAAGAAAATAAAAGTTTGAAAAACATGGAATCAAATATATTCATAATAAATTGGTTGTTTCTAAAGTGTTTTTGGAGAAATTCAAATACATAATATGGAAGTATTTTATTCAAATGACAAAAAAACTCTTATAATATTTCCCATAAAAAATCTAAAAACATTTTTGGGATTTTTATAAAATTCTAAAAAAAACTAATCTTTTAAGCATTAAACTGTGTTGAACAAATGTTCACAAAAATAAAAGAGATTCAAACATGGTCTTAGTTGGATTTAACTTGGTTCAATACGAAAAGGCATTGCTTTGGTTTTTATAAAGAGACATTTGAAATATGATATGATATAGGGAACATGCCATCTTATCTAATGTTGGAGCCTTGAATGGAGCTATAAAAATTACAACAATTAATATAAAATTATTATTAAAATCTTTTTGAAGTTTTTTAACTGAGATGTTTCTTTGAAAGAGAAAAAAAACACATTATATAAACCATGAAAATGAGTAATGGGTGGTTTGAAATTAAAAGATTATTGTTAGAAGAGAGTACAATGAAAAGAAAAAGGAAATATCATTATTGGCACATGTAGTGTGTGTTTGTTTTTGTTTTCATGTTTTTTACGCTTTTAGTGGTGGAGCCCACCGCTAAAGTAAGAAAAACAAAATATCAAAACCATGATTTTCATGCTTTTGATATTGTATTTTATGCTATTAAAGATTGTACCCCACAACAAATGTAAAATCAACCATGAAAACAAATACATGTAGTTTAGTCAGTTAATTATTTTTAAAAACAAAACAATTAATTTTTTTTCTCTTAAATCTCTAGAAAAAAAAATCCACATTACTACTAAGGAAGAACCTGATTTTTTTTTTTAATTTAGAAATGGCTTTCTTCATTAGATTGGTTCCTTAGTTATAATTTCTCCAAAAACAAAAGGAGAGAGTCAGAAAAATGGCAGCTACTAGTTGATCAATTTGGTGAGAGAGTCTTCATGCATACTTTTTTTTCTTTCTAGGTTCATAATTTCACCTGTAATTCTTTACTGTTCTATCTCATTAATTAAGCTTTTAGAAGTTTCCCTGCATTGTCCATTGTTTTACAATTTGGACAGCTTCTAAATCCGTTTCATTTTGAATATTGTTTTTAGGTTCTCACATGAAAGTTCAATTTCTTATCTAATATTAAGGAAATTTTGGCTCTAGATATTCTAAGTGACTGTTTGAGAGTGTGGTTAAGGTGATTTAGAAAATATTTTTCGTTCAGAAATGTATCAAAATAATTTTTTTTTCTTAAAAACATCATTTTTGACATCAACAAATAAAAATAATCTAAAAATACTAAAAAAATTAATTTAAAATAAAATAAAATTCAAATTCATTTAAAAATATTTTTGAAACGTAGTACCAAATAAGATCTTAGTGAATGTTGCGATTGTTGTCGTACTTGTGTTTGTTTTGGATCTATATAAAAGGATACTTTTTATGCTTCGACTTGTTTTCTTTCTTCTCAATGCAAAGAATGTGCCTTTAGTTCATACTAGCTGGGTTGCCCGCACTACGTTGCGGGCATAGTGCGGGCAGAATAAATAATCTTCATAACTGTTGAGATTACAATATAATATTCTAATATATAAAATTTGATATTATGAAAAAGATCAACATCTTTTATTATAATAATATTAAATCAAAGTTTTAACTTCTTAAATCATCATCATCATCACTGTCAAAACAATAAACATAATGAAAAAAATAAAATAAATGAAAAAACAATTACTCCAAAAAAAATTATTTGACCTGAAAATTTATAAAAAAATATTACACTACTTTGCGGGCTGAGTAAAAAGTTTGTATAACTATTAAAAGAATAAAAATTATCAAATTATCCCGAGAGAAAAAAAAAACCTAAAAAACATTAACAAAAGATTAAGTAATAGAAAAACATTAAATTATTATTATTATTATTATTATTATTATTATTATTATTATGAAAAAAATAAAAGACTAAAAAAATCATAAAAACTTTAACAACATTAACAAAAGAGTAAGTAAGAGAAAAACATTAAATTATTATTATTATTATTATTATTATTATTATGCTAACAATGAAAAAAAATAAAAGACTAAAAAAATCATAAAAACTTTAACAAAAGATCAAACAAAAAAATAAAGTAAAAATTATCAGGTAAAAAAAGTCATATGACGTACAAATAAAAAAGGAAAAAAAAAACTAAAAGAAATAACAAAAAAAAATACAAATATCAATTTCCAAATGATCGTAGATATAAAATAAAATTTAAGAACTATTGTTTTTTTTTTTTAAAAAAATATACCAGCCCAACAAATAACAAAATAAAAAAAATAAAAATGAAAACTAACCACAATTATATATATATATATATATATATATGGACAAAAGTAAGGATTATTCTTGAAATTAAAAGAAATAAAGGGATTAAAATGAAAAATTAAAAGTAATAGGGCTGAAATGAACATTAAATATAAAGGGATTAAAATCCAAAATTAAAAGTATAAGGGCTGAAATGAAACATTTGAAGTCTTAAAATATAAGAATATTATTACTATTACAACTAAAACAATAAAAATTATTAAATTATTATAATGAAAAAATAAAAAACATAAAAAAAGAAAGCAAGAAAAAAAAATAATATTATTATTCTTATTAAGTTAATAATTGGAAAAAATTCAATAAAAAAATGTCAAAAAAACATAAGTGAAAAAAAAAACGAAATAAATAAAAAAAATCAAAATCAATAAAAAAATAAAAAAACAATCAAAAAAAAAAAAAAAACATAAGTGAAAAAAGAAAAAAAAAACGTCAAAATCCATAAAAAAACAATCAAAATGAAAAAAAAAGTGAAAAAAAAAGAGGAAAATGAAAAAAAAAAAAAACGCTAGCGCTGGCAGGGGTCGAACCCCTGCCCAGCGCCTCCTCTCCCCCCACATGGCCATGTGTTTGCCAATAAGCTACATGATTGTTATTGTTTCTTTTTGTGAAAAACTATATAAATAGTATATGTATTGTTCAAAAACGAAAAAAAAAAAAAACCACTATTGAAATCCACAGTGTTTTCACTCACATGCTACAGTGATTTCCCCAACTCTTTTAGTTTATTGTATAATTTCTAGAAATTCAATTAAGAAACAATTAATTGTGAAGTCGTATGTTTGAAGTTGATTTTTGAAGGTATTTAGATTTGGTTAAGATGGTGGTGGATAGTTTTTTTTTTTCAATATTAAACTTGGAAATATTTATTATAAAACTATTTATAATGATAATCTTGAAAATAATTAAAAAAAAATGTTATTTTTTTTTACGCGGTAGAACAGAGTTTAGGATTTCGAGGGTGTTTGGGAGTATGGTTGTGGTTGCTTTTGAAAGTGTTTTTCGTTTAGAAATACATCAAAATGATATTTTTTTTATTTTTTAAAAATTATTTTTGACATCAGCACATCAAAATGATTTAAAAAAAATCACTTATAATAAAAAAATAATTCAAAATTCAGCCAAACAGCAGTTCAACCGCTTAGCCAAACAGGCACGAAACCGTAATTTTCAAAACTATTAATGAAAAACAAACACGAAAGCTGAGGATAATTTTTCTGGAGGAAAATCATGCAGCCTTAGGCTTTGTCTCCGGCTTCATTCGCTTCGCTCTTGAATACAGGAAGACTCCAGCAAGGGCCATGGCAGTTCCTGTAGGCATTCGAATCAACAGGTCCATGGATTAGTAAACAAGAAAAATCTTCTAATACTTACTAAACGTAGTTGTCTGTTTCGTTTCATTTCGTTCTAAACGATCAAAATATTCTGTACTAATTAAAAAATCGAGACAAAACAATGTCGTTTTTACCCCGGTTTTAATTCTGGTCTGTTTCGTATTTTTCAGCCAAATACCTGTTGAAACATTCCGGTTTCGTTATGTCCATTCCGTTTCGGCCAAATAGTATTTTTTCAAATAATAAATAATTTTACAATATCAATCATATCTCTTAATCCGACCGTTAGATTGAGAAGAACTTTTACGAGGAATCTCTTGATATATTTATATATATTATGTTAAAATTTTAGAGCAATCAGATAATGTAATGACCTTTAAAGATTGATGATGATATTCTCGTAATATTATACATGCTCATAATTTTGTTAAGAAAAATCATTTTATTGTGTCTTTTTTTAGACTAAATTGCACAATTCTAAATAATTTTATTTTTAGATTTGAACTATTTTTTTGAATTAATACACACACACACACATAACAGTACAACCCTGAAATGACATGTCGAAACACTCTGAAACTGAAATATTTCATTCCAATTGAAAAAACAAATCACCAACCGAAATGGTATTGACAACTTTTCTATAGAATATGGAGAAGGGATAGCGCGTTGTAGTTTGAAGGACTCTCACTGAACCAAGAAAGAAAATTACGAAAGAATCTTACCAATGGAGTTTATAGGTGACACAGGCGTTTGAAAGAAGAAGACTGACGAGACTACGACCACCACGCGCTTCACGCAATTTCCAACAGCATGTGTGACAGGATTTACCATCTGTAATATCATATAGGAGACCTGCGACGAAATCAAATCAAATAATCAATGGCACAGGCAGTTCAGTCGTCCCTGTGGAGCTGTATCAGACTGCTATAGCATAATCTATTACAGGATTCACCTCTGCTTGCTATTAGCAGATAGATTTTATCCGTTAAGGGTTGATTGCCATATTTTTCATTCCTCTGTTAAACAACTACAATTCCTATAGTTTTTCGTTTCTGAGCAGTGGCTGGGATGCTGATAGTTGTAAAGCTATGATAAATAAAGGATAAAAGAATATCACTTGTTGATAAGAGTGGAAGCAGAATCCGGCGAGAAGAGATCTTATGCATAGCTCCCTCACATTCAACCCCTGGTTTGCCTGCAACATGAAGAAGAGAAAACATCAGGCATCTTTCTGGTGGCTTTTTGAAGAATCAATCTATGATAGTTTGGAGTCCCGGTTGACTAAAAAATTTATGTATACTATGTTAAGGAACCATCTCACCTAAAATCTTAAGTTGTTAGGTGAGATCCCATAATATGATTTATATTATTCTCTAATACACATCCTCAAGTGAAAACCCTTTGGGCTTGAAACTTGCACAGGCCCACACTACCTTGTGCTTGATTTTTATCAAATAGAATGGGAGTGGTGAGTTTTAAACTCTTGACCGTTGGGTCAATAAGACTCTGATATCATGTTAAAGAACTACCTTACTTAAAAGCTTAAGTTATTAAGTGAGTACTCATAATATGATTTATATTACTCTCTAACATACTACTCACAGCAGACTGCAGGTATGATGGAGTAAACTTGAAGCCTTCCATGAAAATAGCAGCAGGAACCAACAGGATAAAAGAAATGATGGTTATGACAGAGAAGAGATTGATGTTGTCCAAAGCTTCCTGTCAAGAACAAAGGGCCAAATCAAACTGAGCATAATAAACGATTCATGTAGAGGAATTACTACCAGTATAAAATTAGAGAAATTAAGTCTGAAATGCTTATTCCTGCAAACACTTTGCGCCTCTTACCTCTTTGTTAGCCATCAACTTTTTGCTAAATACATTTCGTGATTGGTTAGTCACGTTGGAAGCCATTGCGCTACAGAAACCGATCCTGTTCATGTCAAAATAGCTAATCATGATCAACAGCAGGTAAAATATGGACTCCAAAATCATTTATTTTAGACAAATTAATATAATGTAAGCTGTTGAATATCGAGTCGTTCGTGCAACCAAAAACATATGAAATTGCTTTCTCATAATGACTGTTATTGAGAATGGTTTCTTACCAGTTAAAAGAGGCCTCAGTTAATGATGCCAAAGCTACTCCACCTGCTATTGGCACAAGGGAGGAAAGTGCCCAGAAAGCAGGCTTCTGTTCCCACAGTGAGAAAACTAATCATTGTGCCTTACAAAATAGACTTTATAACTGTTGTTTTATGAAAAAAAATGAAGATAATAGCACGAACAAAGGCAGCTTGAAACATTCAGGGACAGCCCGACCGTTTAGCAGTAAATTCATCAAGACTTAACTGGTGAAGTGAATTACTACCTCCACAGTTCTAACTTTGTGTACAGTTGAATGAATATCAGCAGCCCTACACTTTTTTGAATCTGGACGCCTATTATTCTTACGGTATTGGGATTTGCAAACGAACACTAATCTAAATTTTGGGTTCCTAAATAAGGAATTTTACAGCAGCATTATTGTCCCAACGAAAATGTTTTTGAAGTTCTACTAGACTCATCGGCAACAGTACTTGTTGCATCCCAGAGATCCTACAGCGGTAAGATTGTCACATTCTGATCACGAATCCTTACCTCACCAAGAAACAATGCAGCAAATAACACTGTGAAAAAGGGTTCCAACGCTTTGATTGTATGAGTGAAGGAAACAGCAACCTTTCCCAGACTGACATTTGTCAGAAGGTTACCAAATGTGTGCGCTACAGCCAAAGGTAGGATTGCTAAAATCTGCGAAGGGGACACGATAAGTGAAAAAAAAGCAGGAGGAATACTGATTCTTCTGTCCGATACCAGCAAGTACCTGTGGACGAGTGAGCTTTGGTCTGTTGCAGAGGTTTAGTGCCCACATTATGTTGATCATTACAGTCCCACAGCCAAATTGGAAAGCTGTAATTGTTGCTGGAAATGGATACACCTTCAGAACCTACAGCAAGACTATCGAAATTTCCTGAAGAAGAATATCTCTATACTGATTTAATAGTTAATAAGTGATGCACCATTAAAAAAAAAAATCATAATTTCGCCTCCTAAGTATCCAATTTTGTAGCTTTGAGAGCACAGCTTTTCTTTGTAGAATTATATTAGATGATAGCAGGGTGACATAGAAAAGACGAAGTGTCACCACTTCATCAAAAAGACATAACCAAAACCATACAAAATTTATAAACATCAAAAAATAAAAACAAAGAACGACAAATCAATTTCTTTAGTGAAATGAAATGTCATACAGAGATATGGAAATGAACCTGTTTGTTAATGATGTTGAAGAAGATATTCAAAAGATACCAAATTCCAAACATAGCAACTAGCTGCATTGTCCCAGCCAAATCATTTGATTTCTCAAATTCACCAGTACTTTCAGGAACTGAGGCTGCCCGGACCTTGATACTGCCATATCCATGATTTCGACAGGTAATTGCTGGGATTCGAGCATTGCAACTCAAACAAGAACCTGACAATGAAGTTTTTCGACGAGAGAAGCCATGGCAGCAGATACTGTCAAGCGGTTTTAAAGAAGGGAGGTTGATATATGTGCTAAATCTGGGGTTAGAGTGGCCGTATAAAGGTTTTTGTGGTCTAAGAATTGGGATTGAAAGAGACAGAGCTAATGCTGTGCTCAGCATTTTGGAGCGGAAGAACAAGAGAGAAAAGGAGACGCAGATTTATTTAAGCGTTGCATGAACAGTACAAAAGCCTTGATTTTGTTCTTGGCACCTTGTTTAATGGTAGTTTCATTTCAAGTTTTAAACGGGAAATGAACTTCTAAGAACTAGCCATTGTTCAAAGAATCTTTCATTTTGTAGCTAAAACTTTGACCATCCCATCAAAATTGATTAACAAAAAAAGAAGTTGAGTTATCAGAACGAACTCTCATATCTGTCTGCTACTCGAAGAAATGGATTGGTTGACCGAGAGACCAAATAAAAATCTAGTATTGGATAATAGTTTATACAGATAGCGTGCACTGACTGGCTGCTGTTACTGTCGAGCGAATCAGTGATTGGAACTAAGAGACTGACTTAAAGAGAAGACTTATTACTAGTGGAATACTGTGGTTAGTCATTTTATAATTTTAATGGTGGTTAGCAATAGTTTCGAAATGAATGGACGATACGAATTTCAAGTTTCACGAGCAGGAGGAAACTTGTGGCTTGCAGTACTCCAATTTGAGAGTGGCAACTATCATCGACAACAATCATGGACCACCAGCCTTGGACAGGATTGACATCCCACGATCAACTTCCCGGAACTTTACTCCGACGCCGATCATCTTTCTTGACAATGATTGGCTACTTGATCTCCTTTTTTTTCGAGAACAAAAAAAAAGAGGAAAACTTGCAGGAGAGTGAGATAAAAAGTAGGGACACAACCAGATGTTTTGTTGCATTTGCTTCTTAACATTCTATAACTTGAAAGGTTGTGAAGGGGTAAATTTTTTGCTCCGCGAATAAACCCGCGCGGCAGCCTAGCCCTCGACTAGACTCAGTTTTTTCTTATTTTTCACTCGTGTTTGTCTGTATAACAAATCTTTCTCCACACCAGAGAGGTTCCACAAATAAACTCGAGCGGCAACCCAACCCTCGGCTAGACTCGATTTTTCCTTGTTTTTCACTCATGTTTATCTATATAACTAAATGTTTCTCCTCACCCGAGAGGTTCCCACATTTTTTTCTTGTTGCAATACAAGCTTATTTTTATAGCCTATTTTTCTTGACCAATGGGATTAAGCATATTTTTCTTTCAAAACTTTTATAACCTATCAAATACAAGGGCAAAAAAAAGAAAATGGCTGGATGAGCTAGCCACATTCTCAAGAGCGTTGTACTTGCTCAATGCAACCCATCTTGTTTCAACATTTTGCCAGCTGACGAGATGGCCAGCCATGGTTTGGGTAGGTCCAAAAATACAGCACCAGCCAACCCACGATAGTCCTATGGAGATCCCTCACCTTGGATATCTATTGTAATCTGCAGAACTCTCCTTCTTCTTCTCTCATTTCTTCTAACTCTCAATCCCATTCTCTACATGCAGTTCTCTGGAGGAGCATGGCAGTCAAAGAATGCAAGTTCTTTAACAAAAATTGCAATATTCCACAGCTGAAAAAAAGAGAGTGGGCAAGAACAAGTCAGGTGGAACGGGAAGCTGACTGTGCAAATTCATACTTTGATGGCTACCGTAAGTTATTCGGTGAGATCTCATAATATAATTTATATTATTCTCTAGCATACCTTTTTAAGTGAAATCTTTTTGGGCTTGAAACTTGCACAGACCTACACTATCTTGTGCTTGATTTTTTTTAATCAAATAGAATGGAGGTGGTGAGATTCAAACTCATAACCGCTGTGTCAATAAGGCTCTGATACCATATTAAGAAACTATCTCATCTAAAAATTTAAGTTGTTAAGTGAGGTTCTAGAATATAATTTATATTATTTTATAAATCATTCAAACATTCATGGCTGGAAAAAAAAAGCTATTTTTTTAATCAAATAGAGTGTTGCTTGAAGGATTTTTACAGGAGATCATGATCTTCTAATTAGAAGGAGTTTGTACGATATGTTTGAACAAGGGATGCAATGGATGCGTTTAATAAACTTATACATAATAGAGGTAGATGAGTATATTAAAAGATTTGAGGGGATTAAGTCATTAATAAGCAATTTAAATCCTTTACTTCTAAAATCATATTACTTTTTCTTTTTTTGTATCTTTATGACCGAAAGGAATAAAACATCTATTTCTTTAAATAATAAAAGACCACTAGGTAAACCTTTTTTTAATTCTCTTTAAACTACATGAACTGATATGATAGTCGGAGAAAAATGGAAGCATGGGGGAAAGGTAGGTCAATATTATAAGCCTGTGGATAATTGTTTTCCAATCCATTAATGTAACAAGAAAAAACCCACAACATATGAAAATAAAAATTAATTAATGATCTATTGTAAGTATTACTATTTTATTTCAATTCACTGCACATTAAAATACCCACATGCACTCTAGCATTCTCGTACTCTTTGTTTAGCATTTAAAAGACCTTGCTGCTATTTTCATTTTTTTTATGTTACGTTTAGTCATTATAACACCCTTCCTTAAGCTTATATTATAAATAAAATATATAATTGACACGAGTTATGTGCTCATTGGAGTTTTCAATAATATATATTTCGGGGCAAGCACCCTTCGATGAAGCTTTGTCGTGAGGATTTGCAGCCCAAAATCATTCCAAATTCTATCCATTTTGGTATGGCCATCCCATTGCCAGCAAGTTGCTATCTTTTTTATTCAAAACGTGGAAAACTCTGCCACACTTGTAATTCATCTTTAAAATAATTAAATAATATCTTAGGTCAGCTATGAATATTCTTTTTTTCCTGAAACTAACTACTACGTAAGTAGTTTTGGTAGACTATAGGGACTAAGTTAGAAAAAAACAAAATGAAGCTGGCATCACTGTGACCGTGGGAAACTCAAGTGACTTCTGTCTGCTTGACTATGATATGGATGCTGTGCTGCTACTCTCTCTCTCTCTCTCTGCCTTTTGCATTTTGTTTATAGAGATTCTCTTGTTGGATCGATCCCTAAACAAAACCAGACCGCTTCACATTTCTTTATTTTCTGTCAATATTTATTTATCTATTAACTGTACGTACGTACAACATCATATCATGTATTGAGCCTGCTTTTCTTCCAGTTCATAGCCAAGCAAGCTTCTTTTTTTTTTCTTTCTATGTAAGTGCCCTTCTCGCTTTTAACGCTTATTGTCATCCGGGGTTGCTTGAATTGGCTATATATACATCAGTTTTTAATTTAGTTGAATATGATGTATACATCAGTTTTTAATTTAGTTGTTTGTAATTGATTGATTGTGGACTTCTTCTTTAGTATTTACTCTTCTTGTAATTGATTTATAACTATAGCACCAACTCCTCAGTTAATAAAATGAGTAGTCTTGATTACTAGTTTAAGTAAACGATGAGCTTCATCTCATCTTATGGTTCCATGAAGAGAGAAGGTGAATGAATCCATGTGCTTTGATGATGCAATAGCACACAATTCATTTATTAATGATGTTGAAATAATCAGAAATCAAGCATGCATTTTATGAAATAATCATTTGATTGATGATCAGGAATTGGATTGATGGAGTTACTAACAGAGTGGTCATTCCTTTATCAGAATGCAGCAGCTAATGGCTACTTCCGATACAACCACCCTAAATTACTGGTTGAACTGGAGGGTCTTGCTTTGTGCAATCTGGGTGTTTACACCTGTGGCTGTAGCATTCTTCCTTATACGGAAATATGAATGTTTGGGATCATGCAAAGGAAAAACTCAGCAAGAGGTAGCTCATTCGTTGTGCGGCAATCAACCGTGGAGATCATGTCTTATTCATGTTCACCCTCTTTGGTTGCTGGCTTATCGACTTATTTCCTTCTCTTTGCTTTTGGCGATCCTCATTGCCAAAGTTTCTCGTAATGGATTCGTCATGTTTTATTACTATACCCAGTAAGCTCAATCAGAGAGTGAGAGAAGGCTTTTCTTAATGGACTCAAACAACCTTGACCTTGTTTTAATTACGTTTTGGCAATTGATGTTTTAAGTACCTGTTTCTCTTTTCTTTCTTTTTGCTAGATGTGCTCTTAAATCTTAACTTAGCTGTTTGAATGTTTTGGGGTGCTTAACAGGTGGACTTTCACTTCTGTTACCGTTTATTTTGGGGTATGTGTTTGATTTTGCTTTCTTTATATGCTTCTGTTCTGCACCTCCAAATTTTGACCACATTCATAATATAACACCAATCTTTAATTGGTGCCAAGTACGTGTTATGGTCTTGATATTTTCTTTTTTAGTTTGGATCACTGCTCTCCATTTATGGATGTTACCTGTATCACAAAAGGGGTGGTGCTGGATTTTATGAACCTCATGTCGGGAGAGACAATGAGCAAGGGTATTACATACCTCTACCTCATGGGGACAGGGCAAACGTGCTGGAAAAAAGAAAATCCTCAGAACCCCCAGAGGAAACTCAATCTTCTCAAGCTGCAAGCATTTGTAGTTATCTTTTTCAGGTTATATTCCAGGTACATTTCTCTGTACTGTCAAGTAGTTTTAGTGCTACATAGAAGGACTATAATAAACAAGCTTCATGTCATGTTTCTTTGGTTGGCCACTAGCCCACTAGTTTGTGAATTAAACCTTTCGATAGATTTCCATGAATCTAAGTTGCTGTTGTTCAGTTGTTCTTTTTGGTTATCTGTATGTTTACAGATGGTCCATATTATTTTCTCCACAGCTTTATTCTTTTACTTTTCTTTTTCTTTGTCTGTCCTGGGTCCAGGTCTGCAAGTTTAGGTAGAAAAAAATATAATCTGTGAAAAATGAATTTTTAATAAATCTTGCAGTTGATCCTTGGCAGAATTTTGATTAACCTTATCTCATATGTGTTCTGAGATCTTTCATATTGGTGGGCACAAATTGACCCTTTTCAGGGTTCTGATTTCCTGATCCAGAACTTTAAATTTTGGACTCAAGGTTTAGTATTAATAAAGCTATTGGGCATAGATGCTTTTGATACTTCGGCTGTCTTCTCTTCAAGATTTTCCTCTTAGATTGTATTCTCTAAAATTTTGAAAAACTTTGAGGCGTGTCATGAGAATATTATAGCTTCATGCAGTTGTTTGTTATCTAATTAGTTTTCTGTTTGATCTCTTATAAACAGATGACTGCTGGTGCAGTGATGCTTACTGATTCTATTTATTGGTTCATTATTTTTCCATTTCTTACCCTCAGAGATTACTCAATGGATTTTGTAAGTTCTGTGTGTTCTAGATGTGCTCTGGACCCTGCATTTGCTTTGCTCTTTATTACTTAGTTATTTGATTTAAAACTTATATATATATATATATATATATACACACACACACATACTTTTCTTGCTGCCTTACATGATGATGTTGTTGTTTGTCAATACGTTGTTCACTGTGCTGCATGTGCTCCTCTATATCTGAAAAGTCCATGTTTTCTTCATGTCAGCTAACAGTGAGTATGCATTCACTCAATGCTGTCTTACTTCTGGGGGACACAGCTTTGAATCGCATGGTAAATTAATATTGTGTCCTTCCCTCCACCCTCTTTTCCAGTATTTCCCTTTGAAATTATCATTGATTAGCTCTACCTGCTCATTTTCAGCCATTCCCTTGGTTTCGAGTTTCTTACTTCATTCTGTGGACGGGTTTTTTTGTCATTTTCCAGTGGATTGTGCATGCTTGTGTATCAATTTGGTAATTTTGTCTCTTTTTTCGTTTAACATTTTTTTTTTTTGTTTCACTCATCGATAGTGGTTTTCTGTTTGCTTCAGGTGGCCATACCCATTTCTTGACTTGTCCTCTGTATATGCCCCATTATGGTTTGTACCTAGTACATCTCATTACTGTTCTGCTATGATAGATTTTATCCAATGTATTCCTTGCAAAGTTTTCAGCTTAATTTTCCTAATAAAACAACTTGTGGATATACTTGAAAAAATAAAGATGATATCCATGTCTTGATGCATTCACATGATGGTGGTTTCAACGAGTTATCCTTCTGCAGTGATCTACACGCATCCTGTCATAATTTTTTTTTTTGAAACAGAAGACATTAGTAGCTCCATTTTTCTCTATATCTCGTCCAAGTTTCTTATAATAAATTACAAGTTTGAGCAAATTATATTTAGTTAACTCTCGTATAAAGTTTAGTTAGTTTAAAATATCATAGTCCAGGATATTATTTCTAAGCTAGGTGTGCATCCTATTAATTCCTTTTCTGCAGAAGGCTACTCTTGTCAAAAGTTCTTCCTTTTATTATCTCCTCTGTCTGGTTAAATTAAGAAAAAACATGCCTGATCTTCGAAGTACAAGTGTATTTGATTCTTTTCTGTTTGTGCTATGGATGTACAGGTACTTACTTGTGGCAATGATGCATATACCAAGCTATGGCCTCTTCATGTTATTTGTCAAAATAAAGCATAACTTGTTAACAAAATGGTTCCCTCAGTCCTATAGCTGTTAAAATGAAACAGCACTCTGTATCCAAGATTTTCCCTCCGCAAATCATTGTCGTGACACACTGTTTTGTCCTAACCTCAAGTCCAGATGCTTTCATCCCGTCGTCATCTGGTGTGGCTGAATCTGAATTCTTGATCCTTGGAGGTATAAAGTTTGTTCAAATGTGGCAGGCTTTCTTGTGTTTTTCCTTTTTTTTTCTCCAGTCAATTTTTCTACCTTCACTTGGATTGGAATCAAGACTAGAGCACAGAGCATATTTTAGACCACAATGGATCTAAGATATTCTGCAGAATTTTCACTGAAGCAAGATTGTAAGTCACTTTGACAGAAAATAGTAAACGCAAGGAGGACAGGTTGGGTAATAGCACTAGTATTTATGTGTAGGTGTGAATGTAACCTCATTAACTGTAACCATTTCATTAACAAGAACATCAAATGTTGCCAACACTGAAGTGATCCCTGGAACTTGTACTTTGATTTTTCTTTCTCTACTTTTGATGGAAATTATGCCAGCAGACGACCTTTGGTTTAAACAAGGCTGTGGTGGCAGATAATTAACCGGGGTCGATTTCTCACTGATTAATTTGCATAAGAAGCCTGCTCATGGCAATGGTAAGTTCCTTTGTGTGTACATGCATGAAGATTTTATTGAATGAACCATATCGATTAATTGCATCCATGGAGATTGTGTTGGATGACTCCTGGCCATATCACCTCGACAAGATCCATTATTCGGTGGAGTCTGTCCTAAATTTGAGTTTAAGAAGTTTGTTGTGGTTTGCATGTGGATCGTTTAGAGAATAACTCTTGTTGAATTTGTTGCTCATAGTAAGCTGTGCATTTTCGATCAATCTAACCCTTGCCCTTTTTTGAGTAATAGCTGTTAGGGCAATGACAATTCAAAATTGCTAAGAGCATTTTATCTTTCAATTCACAAAATAACTTTGCTTTGTTAGTGCATCTGATGCCATGATTGAAGGAACTAGTGCATCAAAATATGGAAATATTTGATGAGATGATGGTTCAGAATCTGTGATGCTTGAAGGCCATCTGAATACTTCTTAATAGTTTCTGTACTTAATTAGGATCAGTTAATTAATATAAATTCAACAAGATAATCTTAATTTCCTCAAAAAATATAGCTTGAATGCATTTAGTTGATTGACATCTGGAATCAGAAAATCAACTGCAGATGATGACTTGGCAAAACAAGAGAGATTTTTTACTTATTTAGTGATAGAAATTGAACAATTCATGATGAAAGAAAAAAGCCCCCGCCACACACACACACACACCCCTCCAAAATAATTATTAGAAAAAACAATGACATGCTTTACTTGAGCCTCTTTCAAAACTCACTGCCTGCAATAAATAAACCTTACTGATAACGCATAAACACAGAATGCATTTTGCTGCCTATCAATAGCTAGGAGGCAGGAAAAACAATAAACGATGCAGCATTGTATTGCTTAGAGGCAAGTAGTTGTATTCTTTAACATCGCGGGTACTTGACGAGGTTGATCTGAAACCAGTTTCATGATCCACAATGATCAGATCATCAGAATTTCTGAAATGAATCAAAATAACAAGAATTTCATGGCTGCGCTGTCGGAGATTACAAGGCGGAAAACCATCAAGGGATAGTCTTGTACAAGATACAAGAACAATCATGCAGTCATCGAAATGGGGTGCCACAGCAAGCTGCGGAAGAGAAGAAAAAAGGTGGTGAAGGTGATAGCAAAGTTCATGCGATAATACCAAGCACTCATTTTGATTCTTCAACCGTATTCTGTGAACGTGGCGGGAAGAGAGAGATTGTAGTGGGATCATTTCTTTCCATGATCTTGTTGTAGCCAGGGCTGATGAAATCCTGCCCTTTCTATTTGAAATAACTTGCTAGTCTGATGATGGGTGTGCTTCTGTTGGGATGGCTCCGTATTTAAGTCATATTTTTAGTAATCTACACAGGAGAGAGCTTCTTCTTTGCGAGTGTAGTTACGGTTGTTTTTTAAAATGTTTTTTGTTGATAAATACATCAAAATGATATTTTATTTTTTTCGAATCATTTTTAACATCGGTATATAAAAATGATTTAAAAATAACTAGAAACAATCCCTAGTTACAGAAGAACAAGGGTAAATTTTAAGACAGTAATAACAACGCTATATTTTAAGAAAAAGGAGAAGCAGCAGCTCATCTATGCTTCAAACCTCCTCTACTTGAGCTGCATGTATTACAACAATGTGATTAACCATCTAAGATTACAAATTTCAAACTAAAAAATAATCATATACAGTTTCTGTTTTCCTCCTTTTTGACTTCCTGGACATCTTAAAGGAGTTTGCAAAGAAGCATAACTAGGAAAGCTCCATATTTTCTGAAGTGGCCCCAGATGAGCTGTTTTAACCAAAAATCTCATTCAATGAATCCCAAATTTTTGAGAAACTCTCCATCTTGATTTTCAAGCTAGCATTGGCACGAGCCTCAGCTTGAGCAGGCGTTTCTTCCTCTACAGCTGTTCGCACTGCAATTGCCATGAACCTTGTTTAGTACAAATCATTTAGAAGAAGGGAATTGCAGGTGAAATCATCTTGATGATCGCAATTGTTCCTTTCAATCATTTAGAAGAAGCAATATGGCTTACACTTACCACTGTTGTGATTATTCTCAGCCTGCTGTCTCAACTGCTTACTCAATGTCTTTGCTGCCATGAAAACATTAGCAGGTTTTTCCCAGCCTTGCCCATATACACCATAACCTTGCTTTGGCTGTGGCTGAGTCAGGAACTCAAGAAGTGCTAATTCTTCCCTGTCCACCCAGTAGATGCAGTTCACAGGACATGATTCAACTGATACCTGTAAGATAATCTCCTCATCAGATCCTTAACTCATTCAAACACTAAGTTCTGACACAATAGCTGTGACAGAAGACACGGAACATATCATGTTGTTAAAAATGTCTTATGGTCTCCTCGACAAGATCACGCTTTGGTTACCTCAATTTTTTGTTCGTCATCTCCATATTGAGTTCTTACTCGTGCGCATCCAGTTGATTTATCCAGGATGAATGTGTTGCTAGCATGGTGCACACATTCTCTGCACCCTGTAAAACAGAAGCTGATCACAGAACATAAAATAGAAAAAAAAAAGAAAAAAAATGAAGATTAATAGCTAATTAGTTGTGTTTAATGCATGTAAGATTGACCTATGCATGCATTTTCATCTACAAACAGAGCTTGGGGTCTCAATGGCCCTTTCCATGAGCTGGAACCCTTGACATTAACATAGTTGTTTGTCCCAAACTGCACTGTCATATGACCAATCGAATCATCATATTTTGTCCTTAGATCCTCTGCCATCAGGACATTATAGGCTTCATTCAGAAGTAGAGTGTACTCATGGCCCTAAAGAGAGATTCAAAAAGGGTTCATCAGGATGGAAGCATCATATTTTGCTAAAACTAGTGCTAGTAATTTAGAGATTGGTAGTGGTTCATTGAAAGCACCTTATGTCCAGCAATATCAGGGTGATGTTTCTTTAGTAAATTCCTATAAGCCTCTTTGATTTTCTGAGAACTGGAATCAACTGAAACTCCCAGCAACTCATAGTAATTCTTCTTTGTTCTTACACTGATCCCTTCCCGTCTTCTATCACGACATCTGACTGGGGAGCATTTGAGCCTACATCTTGAAATCAAACTTACTTTTTAAGTTTACTAAAACAGTGACCAAGTCCCATATCATCCAAACTAGAAAACATTATGTTTAAGAAGAAAAAAAAGCGACTTACTCACTTGGGAGAGAGCTTCAGATGATGTATAGATAAAACAAAAGCAAGTTGTTTTGCTGTTTCATTTGGTAACATTTGCTTGATTATTACTGTTTTTTTAAGTACAATCATCATCATTATCGACACTTCACAGGAGAAAGAAGTACCTCGAGATGGTCCTGTAAGGATTGAAGTAGCTGGCGTGAATTTGGAAAGCTTTTGGCATTGAAAGATGATCGATTGAAAGTAGAGAAACTGACATATCTTCCACTGATCCTCTAGTTGTTTATTGATACGATATGATTATAGAATGGTGGCCAAATTCTGAAGCTATGGATAAGGAAACATTGAAGAACCCTTCCTTCCCAGTTGAGATATTTCTTTCTTTTGAGTGGGACACCACACTGACTCCCACTTCAGAAAACAACATTGAAGAACCCTTCCTTCCTAGTTCAGATATTTCTTTCTTTTGAGTGGGACACCACACTCCACTCCCACTTGAGAAAAGAACGAAGGATATTTTCTTAGTAAGGTTTGAGTTTGACATAACACCAATCACAATTATCCATTTCAGCAAACAAACATGCAAGGTACCCACAATATGAATTTTGAAGAAGCTAGCTGAATTTCTAATTTGCTAGCTGAATTTCTAATCATCGGGAAGTATACTTTGTGGATCTAAATAACTGAGTAAAATCATGATTATTCCAGGCTCTTACAAGAGGTATACTCAGACTTGAGATGTATTGTGTAAATCACAAGTTTTCTGTCGTTACGCAACATAACTTGAGATACTGAATGCCCATTTCCATTGTAGAATAATACGAAAATAAGAACAGAAAGCAGTCCCGGACCAGAAATGAAAGGATGGTAGCGCACTTCACATAATAGAGCACTTGGCAATAGATTGCTGAAAAATATAGTACATGTTAGCTTCTACAGGAGGTTTCGACATTTTCTGCTTGGTGAAGAAACTTACGAGCTCAACCATAACCAGAGACTTGTCGATGCAATTTAGCCATCAATACGAGCTTCATCAAACAGCATGCAGAAGTATCCAGCTGTCTTCACCAGCCAAGGTGGTGTGCATTACTGATATGGCAAAACGGGAGCAGGAATTTCAGTGGAAATAATGGATATGTTGATGGAGGGAAAGAACAAACAGAAAGATGGAAACAAGAAGAGAATCGCTATCTTAGAAATCAGAGTTTGGAGCAGTCTTGGAAATATGACAGAAAATCTCTTCGCACTGCATCGAAATTCACTCTCTCGAACATTTCTAAATGTCATCTGGGCTGTAAGCTTGGATTTCTAGCTTCTCCGCAATCCAAAGCCATCATTCTAGTCTAGAGTCTAGACTACTAATCTCATAAAAGTCAAAGGACAATCACAGTTTGCATTGGATTTCAGAATTGCGATGGATTATGGAACTGCGCTTTGGGGTTTACTGCTTTATGTAATTATTTTTATGTACAGCACTTGGGCTACAAGGAGGATTGCTGTCCTCTGAACTTCATGTTTCGTCCACCTCCTCGGCGTGCTCTGGTTTTTCATATTTCCAGTGATAAGGCAGGACATTTTAACGTCCTGAGCAGAAAATATGTCGAGATGAAGAATCATTCACCCACATACAAAAATATACGGGTAGAACGTAGAAGATACGAATGAAAAATGTTATCAATTGACTGTTTCTCGCCTGGAAAATTGTTGAGTTACAAACATCTAGTTCACTCCTACAATTTCAAGTCCTAAAACCATCTTCCTTTGTCTGCATAGCAAGAACTCAGGAAGTGGAGCCAATATAGTTTCGTTGCTTGGAAACGACTTCATGAGGCTGGAGTAAACTTGATCCAGATACAGAAGTTTGCTACAAAACCCAGGCAGGGCAGGTGATGATGGACATGGAAAACAGTGGGAATTTTTGCATTGTGGCTACGAGAAACCTCAATTTTTAAAAGGTTTCTAATTTCTACTAGTCCAGAGTAACAATCTTGATTCATCCAAGGACAGAGAATTGACTAGCATTTCATGTTAGAGTAAGTTTATTAGTCATGGTAAATCCCAGCTAAGGGCAGCTGATGTTTCATCATCGATCGATACACAGCTCAGCTTTTGATTCCACAGCAAACAGAAATTCAAAGGTATAAAAAACTAGACATGAACTATTAAACTATTATAGAACGCAAAGACACTTTCTTACGAGTCAAAAGACAAGACACCAAGCAAACTGGTTGATTATTACAAGACATAACTGAAACTCCTTTAAGCAGATGCTTTGGCAACAGCAACGGCAACAGCTCCAGCATCAGTAAGAAGAGGAACCAGCTTTCCTTCCTGGTGCAAACCTGTGGTTTCTGGAAATAGTAAAAAGAGCCCCCAATGAATAATGGAGTAAGAAATAACAACGGAATAGAGAGAAAGAAAAGTTTAGAATATGAAGGCATACTGTCACAGCCCCCAATGTGGTTCCCGCCGATGAAAACATTTGGCACCGTGCGTTGTCCAGTCCACACAAGCAACGCTGATTGGATTTCGTTTCCGTCCTCTTAAGAACATGAAAGAACAGTTATCAATTAATCAAATCCCTAGTTCTCATGATACATATTGACCCTTTCAAAGGAATTCATACATGTATATAATATGATTATGGCTGTAGCGTAGAGACTACGAAACAAAGACTTTTATAGATCCATATACGTAAATCAGTATATATTCAAAAAGACATAACAATAATACTATATCTGGTGATTGATTGGATCCCATCACGTCCCCTTCTAGCTCTTATGATTGGATCTATATGCCTTCTTTCTTAAAACTATTTGGGGGCAAGAAGATTCTACTCTAAATGGCATGACTGCCTCGATCAATTCTACCAAAATCCTCCGTTTTCTTAACTGATGGGGTTATACGATGAATCACGAATTCTTTTAAATAAATTTAATTATAGTAAAACAAAAAAAGTACATCAACTAGATCAGTAATTTCCAAATGTATTAAATATCATTTTTGTCAAAAGCAAGAGCATGTATATGCAAAAACTCACTCTCGGTATCCAATTCCACAGCAATGTATTTGGCTCCTAATTGATTCAGAAGCTGCTTCACTTTCGTGCAATATGGGCAGAATGTCTTGCTGCGAGCAAAGTTTTTTCAAAAGACATGAATATTACACAAATATATTAATCTAAAAGGAAAAGTAAATAGATCCGTATGATATTCAATTGAAAGAAAACCTGAAAACCACCACGGAATTGGTGGATACCAGCTCCTTCGCCTTGTTCATTGCCATTCTTTCTCTCCCTCTCTTCTTTTCTTAACCCTAAATTACAAGTAAGATTCCGAGCATTTTCTGTGCCCCACCGTCTCGCTATATATACGCATTAAGTTGAGAGGCTGAAGCACGCAAGGACAATCGAGAAACCTTCTGGACCGCGTATTCTATTTTGTTTAGTGCGCTTACCAGATTGAGGGAACGTGGTCAACAAATATCACAAAGATGCTGTGTCGATTAAATTTTTTTTTACTTTATTATTAAAAAAATATTAAATTATTTTATTATTATTATATTTTGATGCTCTATTATTTTAATAAAAAATAATCACTATTATATTCTCAAACACCCTGTAATCTCTTATTTTTTATGGTAAGGTCAACTATTTTAAAAAAGAAATTTAATTTATTTTTTAAATTAAATTAAATTTTTATATTTTTTTATAAAAACAAGAAATCAATGACAATAAAATAATGGTACAAGTGGTTGTTTGATAATGTGATTGAAGTTATTTTTGAAAATATTTTTGTTTAGAAATATATCAAAATGATATTTTTTATATTAACACATGAAAATGATCTAAAAATATAAAAAAATAATTTAAAATAAAAAATAAATTTATTTTTAAATACTTTAAGATTATTAGAATTAAAATATTGAAGTCGGCATCGCATGTACAGTTTCCATTGGTCAACTTGAAAGAAAAAGTCTTCTCTCTCCGTTCGAACGAAGTCGTTTATAATAAATAATACAAAACAAAGACTAGATGGAATCTCTTGGTTCACATGTTCGGCCAAATATTAATTCAAATCTTTAACTCCTAGAAGAAGACAAGAGGTTTCACACAGGCACCGGGTTTGTCGCTTACCAAATTGGGAGTGGGGGTAGCCGAGGACTCCTCTCCTTTCATATCAAAATAATAAATTTTATTTCTTTTAAAATCTTAGCCAGTTCTATAAATTCTTCTAAAATCTAATCTATCATTGTTTCTTTTAAAATCTTAGCCGGTTCTATAAATTGTTGATCCTAGCAAATCCGATATATTATTGTCTCAATATGTGTTTACAAAAAGATGTTAGTCTTAAGTTTTTTTAGTAAACTATATGTTTACCAATCATTCATGTTATTTTTGGACGAGCCGAGTTGATTAAGTCATATCGATTCAACTCACTTTTTCACTTGTAATTGAAATTTAAATTACACAATTTCAAGTTATTATATTTGTTGAATATATATATATATAAACAATACAATCCTAAAATAACACATTGAAACACTTTAAAATCAAAACATATTGTTCTAATTAAAAAAGTTAAATATTAACCATAACAAAATTGATAACCTAATTTGAGATAGACTACGAGGAGATAAAAAAAAAAATACATTAAACATTTGAAGGGGATCCTAGTATTTTTTTTTTTATATATATAGTTAACACCATGGTTATGGTTATTTTTTTGCCTGTTGGCATTTTTTTTTAAATAAAAAAAATAATAGTTTTTTTTTTTTTTAAATGGCAAGGCGACAATTTGTACACGTGATAAAAAAACATGACATTCAAACTTAGGCTATTTTTAAAAACTCAACATCTAAAATAAATTATTAAATAGATTGCAATTAACACAATAAAAAGAAAGGAGTAAAAAATATCTCAAATGCATATTGAAACTTAAGTGATCTTGATGAAATAAATATAAAAAAATCATTAACGATAACTAGAGTGAACAGCACTGTCACCAGAAAAAATAAGCTACCTGCCAGATCTCCAGGTAGCAGATAAAGCTCATTCCAGTCACTATTGATAATATTTAGCCTCGTTGTGCATCCGAGATCCCTTCTTCGTGTTTTTCTCCTATGCCAGTGTAATTTATACAGACAATTTTATAATCTCTTTGAAATAGTACGATTTTCAATTGTGATATTTCACAAATTCTTTTTACAAATTCTATTAAACAGGAAAAAACAGTGCTCATGTTTTTTTTATAAAAAAAATCACAAATTTCTCAACCCCGCCCTCAGTTTTCCAAGAAATCGCATCTTCAGTCAACATCCAAGCTCAACAATGGTTTTTTTCTTGGAGAAACTTGGGTAGCAGACGCAGCTTTTTTATGCCTAGACATCAATACGTGGAGCACAAACATAAAATCGAAACAGCAAAGGGGGAAAAAATCTAAATTCACCCTAAACTTCCAGAGAGATAGATTGAAACTAACCCTTTATGTAATGCTGTGAAAATTGCATCTACTATGATGATCAAAACAATTAAAAGAGTATATGGTTCTGGAAATTTTATCCCAATCCTCAGAATTTCATATTTCCACCACGTGATAACACTCTCCGCTTAGACAGCAGCAGGCTCCCTAAGCTTTGTTTCTAGATTTTGTGCGACGGCGTCGATAAACTCTTCGGTATTCAGATAAAATTCCCTTGATACCCTGCATGCATCAGCAGTATCTCAGTATCTACGAGTACAACTTTCTTAACAAGGTATGAACAAATCATCATAGTAAAAATTTTGAAGGGGAAAATGCTCAATATAATGTTTGAAGGACTGGAGGCCACTTGTTCTGACTGATTCAATCACAACCACTCCAGCACTGGAACCAAACAGTATACATGAAACAACCACCTTTTCCCCCCCAGATTTAAACATGTGAAGTGGAGAGCTCCTAAAAGTGGAGAGAGAAGAAAGCCTCATGGTAACATTTCTTGGATGAAAAAGGAATTAGATGGGTCGGAATAAATCAAATTATCAGCTAGCTTCAGAAGTCAGGAATTTTGCACAAGTATCACCTCTCAAAGTCTCAAACCTCTATTCTTATGTTTTTTTTCCCATGCTTCCATTTATTTTCACCGCGCATTACCCCATTTACATCTGTTCCTATATAAATGTTCTAAGCAAATCCAGCAATGATGGCATTATGATTAAATCTCCACGCAATTATATTTTGCTTCCATCACATATAGTATACGTCACTCTAAGTCGACCAATGCAATTATCTACTTTAGTTCTCCACTCCCCAAATTCTGCTTTATACAAACTCAGTATCCTGGTATTTTGATACTCTTAAAATCTCATTCTTCATGACTCGTGCCCCAAACAGGCCTTTTCTAGAATGCCCCAGCAAGATAAAAAAAAAAAAAGTATGCCCCTAGAACCATTCATTTTGTTTTTGAAGGTTTTCATGAACCTGAGCCAAATCCTTCACCCGTGACATCAGAAACATTTGTTCTCCACAATATGTATCAGTAATTCACTTCTTATTATTAGGTACATGACCATGTAGGGTGATTCTGTTGAATCTTAACTGGAATTTCCAAAAATTGAACTTATGGAGACGAACAAAAATGACAGCCAATAAATTATGTGATCAAGAGCATGACATGAAAACACACTAACACTTACCTCGGGCCATGGGTCAAAATGGCAAGATCCTTGGTCATTTTTCCTGCCTCAACAGTTCCAATGCATGAAGCCTCCAACTTGAAAGCAAAATCAAGCAACTTTTCATTGTTATCCAGCTTGGCCCTGAGAGAGAAAGGACAGGAATCAAAGAAAAATAAAAAAGCATAAAGACTCATTCATTCATTTTCATGGGGGTAAAGTTAATTAACAGCAGTTTGAATAATACTATATAATTTTAAAAGAAATGAAGCTGCTTTATTGAAGCTTATGAAGAGCATGAAAACATACAGCCTGAGACAACAAACAAATTCTAAACTTGGATGAACATTATGAAGAGGAATCGGCAATAGAAATATTATACAAGACGAAATCAAAAATGAGATAATTTATCTGTTTCATTTTCGGTTACTTAGATTAAGCAAACAATACCTGTGCTCTAAAGCCCGTGTCCATGCAAACATTGAAGCAATACTATTTGTGCTGGTTTCCTGTCCCTTTTGATGCAACCGGAAATGTCGGGTTACAGTCCCATGAGCTGCCTCAGCTTCCAGTGTCTTTGCATCGGAAGATAACTGTACATTTTGAAGATATAAGATTTTGCAAAAGCTAAATAAAGAAAAAGTCAGCATTGAGGTTGACACCAGTAATTGGATACAAACCAACACAGAGGTCATGAGGCCTAGCGAGCCAAATCCTGCCCAAAAGAAACCTAGATTAGAATGGTTTAAAAAAGAAAATTGCATACTGATAATGCATAATTCAGGTTAGTCACACTAACAGAAATGTCATTTATCTGTTCACTAAGTCACTTGGTATCTCTCTTCAAGAACCATAGAACTGATATCTTTAAAAAAAGAGGACTGCAACAGAAAAAACTGAAACAAAGTTGGTCCATTGCTATCAACCATGGCACTTAAACCCAAGAAACCATAGTTCATGAATAATGAAATTAAATATATTTTAGATTAAATTTTCTGCGCAGAGCAAGACTGGTTTAATCTACATCAAAAATAAAATGTTTTAAGACTTGATTTTGCCAATCCATTAAAACAAATACTAATTAGAAAAAAACTCCCTCAGAAAAACTCCATTTGCAAAGAGACTGATGGAAAAAATAGCCAAAATATAACAGTATCCTCAGCATTCAAGTAACAGAACAAGAACCATATTGATGTGTGTAGCTCTAAAAGTTAGAGCAAGTCAAAGCACCTTGAGCAAGTAAATCACTTAGAACATCTCCGTCATAGTTTTTGCAAGCCCAGACATATCCGCCCTCACTTTTTAATGCATAAGCTACCATGTCATCAATTAGCCGATGCTCATACCTGAGCAACAAAAAGTCTTTGAATCAACCATTTTTTATAACAATGATAAAAGAGATACAGAGAGTCATCCCGCACAATTGATAGAAGCATACCATATTGAATTTTCTTCAAACTTCTGCCTCCACTTTTCTTCATATACCTCCTGGAATATGTCCTTAAACCTGTGAAAAACTATATCAGTGAGCAGATTTTTGGATTTGTTTCGATTCAAAATTGGAGCATTAATTGATGAAGGTCAAGGTTCTGAGAAGTTTGTTACATCGCCAAAAGAAAAGGACTGGAAAGAAGTTCATTACATGAAGTAATTACCTGCCATCATATTTCTTCAGAATTGTGTTTTTGGTGCTCAAGTAAAGAGGCCACTTCTTTGCAAATGCCAGTGACATTGATGACTCCGCAAAATTTCGAATAGACTGGCCAATCACATAAAGATTAGTAAAATAACTGATGTAGTGCAATCAACATACACGAGAATACATAGAAAAGCGACCTCGTCAACATTATACATTGCAAGTGCTATGCCTGGGCCTTTGAAATTATAAACATCAAGCTCCACTGGGACTTCACCATCTTCTGGGACTAGTAAGAGGAAGAGAAATTTGGTCAGCACCAATGGTAGCTCAGAAGAATAGAGATTCTAAAATTAGTTACTTGTATATGCAGCAATATTGAAACTGAAATCAGCTCACCAAAAACCATTTTAAGCTTTCCAGGCCCTGTAATAATTGAGTCTGTGGCACAATATTGATCACCAAAGGCATGCCTACCAATGCATATGGGTTTCTTCCAACCTGTGGATCAAATCTATAAGCACTGAATGGTGACTCGCAATATTTAATAGGTATGCAAGCTTTACAATAGGAGAAATATAAATAAATTACCAGGAACAATTCTTGGAATGTTTTGACAGAGGATAGGTTCACGGAAAACAGTACCTATACAGCAGAAAACATAAAATAAAAAATAAAATGAAAGATGAGTCTAATATAAATATGTCCTGAGAGAAACTAAACAATATGACTTCACTGTTCCAACACTGTATCAAGATAACCCAGGGGCAGGAAAGGCAAACAAGGTGTACTTCTTAGAGGACATCTATGCAACACAAACAATGAGATGCAAGAATTGTCAACACTCAAAAGATCACCTCACAGCTTCAATATTCTCCACCTCATTCAATCACCCTTGTTATACTCAAATTAAATTATAAAATGCCAGCCATATTACTAACATAACCTGCTAGAGATTGTGAAAAATCAGTAAAGTTTAGAATTTCAATAAATATTTCAACATGTTTCATTCCAATACTCTACATCCTAAGATGTTTATGAGAGAAAAAACGAAAGAAAAAGGAGAAACATTATTTATAGATTATAAATAATTTAATAAGCTTTAAAAAGGTAGTTTTTAATTATTATCAACAAAAGAAAACAAATCAATTGCAATATAACTGCCCAAAAAAGGGAGAACTGCCAGATAAGAGATTCATGGTCCTCAAGAAATCTTATACCACCAAGGGCACAAGGTCATGAGCAACTTCAATCTAAGATATGGGTGATGTAGCATGTTTATATCTAGTTGATTTTCAAGTTAAACTCCTGAGACAAGTAATAAAATCTAGAACTATCAAAAAAAATTAATAGTAAAACAATAATCTTAAAAGTCTTGCTTCATTTATCAATAGGCTATGAATGGCTCTCTGTTATAAAATGTTTATAATAATGATGAAAACTTGAATTTGTATTCATATTATTCTCAAGCAGAAGAAAATAGGACAGTTGGCTGTTTTACCAATTGCTTCACATGCAACCATACATAAATCAAAACCATGTTGTTTGTATTGAAGGCATGAAATATTTCATAAAAGTATGGGAGAAACAAATGTATCGAATACAGACCATTTAAGATGTTTCTAATGGTGCCATTAGGACTCTTCCACATTGACTTCAGGCCAAATTCTTTAACTCTAGCCTCATCTGCAGAGAATGGAAACCTTAAAACCATATGCAAGCTAAATAAACCATAATAAATAGAGTTATCATAAAGTAAACCAGTTGATATATCCTATGAAGACTTTATCAGTGTTTGTATCAACTGTTGCAATCAACATAGTAAGCAAGTTCTGGAAACTATGTTTTTCAGCGGTCCTAAATGAAGCCAAAAAAGCAGGAAAGAGACTAGAATGACCAACCAGGAGTTATTGTAGCACACTTAACAGCAACATTGTACCTGCAATGCACAAACCATGAGAATAACATGTTTCAGCAGAGTTATGATATTCCAAGCTTTTAAATATTAAACTATTCAATTTAATTGTGTGTACATGTGTATGTGTCAAGACCTCTTTATCTTGCCACCACCCCTTTTTTCCCCTTAAGTTAAAAGCTTCTGTGCACATTCAGTGGATCTTTTTGTGGGAAAAATTATACACTATTTAGAAGAAATTACTAAACCAAGAAGACGACAAACCCTCAATATAAGTCATTAAGAGATCAAACCAAGAGGAAAGATCTCACTAGCAATTGCAGTTATTGTGCCCTATCAAGTGAGCTGCAGTATCTTATGTCACGACTATTTCCCACTCTCTCTATATCAATTATGGAAAAATGAACCTTTCAGTCAAAACAGAAAAAAAGAAGAGATATATAACCAGAAATGCTCCAGCAACTAGGGTGCTCTCTCTACATTTTAAGATAGTTCCACAAATACCACTGCCTAAATATTTACAACTGATGGAAACACAAGCATTACTCAATTGGTTCAAATTTCAGAGTGTGAACCACTGCGTGTTATTAGTAGCAAAAGCTATGCAAAGAGTATGAAGCAATACGATTCCATAAAATCGAGGTCGTGAGATAAGAAAACTTACTCAAGAGCCGCAAGAGCACTTTCTACAGTGACCTTATCATCAGTAGCATCACGATTCAATATTCCCAGATCAAAATACTTGATATCCAAATCCAGATAAGGATATATCAGCTGTAGCCACCAGGAAAATAAAAATCCTCATTACTACTAATCACTGAATTCCTGATAGTAAAGCAGCCTTAATCCCAAAGAGATTGAATCCGAAACAAAATGAAGCAAGAAAATAATATAAAAAGAAGAAGAAAATAAGCACACAAACAGACCTTGTCTTTTATCATTTTCCAAATTATCCTCGCCATTTCATCACCTATTAGTAAAAGAAAAGGAAGGAAAAACAATAAAATTAAGAAACAATGCGTAATAAAAAAATTAGTAATGAAGAGAAACAGAAAAAAAAATCTAATAAAAAAAAGTAAAGGCTCTAATTCGAAAGAAAAAAATCCACGAATTTGAAAGCTATAAAATTATTAAGAATAATGCGGCATAATCGACGCAAATAATAAAAAAGAAGGGTTTATGGGAGATTTTGTTTATTTCTGGTTACTGTCCAAGATAGGAACAATCAGATAAAAATAACAATAGAAACTGCAAATCAATATCAGTAATCAGAACCAAAACAGGAAAAAAATAATTGAAAAGTATGCGTCTTATATTTATTTTGGTTACCGTCCATTTCAACGATGGGATTTTGAACTTGAACCCTGTCAAAGCCACTTGAAGAAGAGGAGAAACATCGAAGCGAAAGGGCGCGAGAAGTAGAAGAAGAAAAGGGGACGCGATTCCTGACAGAAGCACCCCCTGATATTCCATTTCCGTAATTCCGAGAATCGGAAGAGAAATGGAAGAAGTTAGGTCTTCTTCTTATCGTGTTAGAAGCAGCAGCAATTCCCGGCATCGCACCTGGTTTGATTGTTGTCATCATATTTTTAGCAGCACCACCGCTACTACTAACTCTATGCATTCCACTCCTGTTAATGAACGGGGATATGATCAGTTCACTCTTTGCGCTTTCCCTTCTGTCTTTTTACTAGTTTCCGTTTTACTCCCTCTCTCGTCTCTATCCTTAATTTTTTTTTATGTTTTTAAATTAATAAATTAAAAGGCATTCCTTCTAGTTATGCAAAACAATAATATAATTAATCGTCCCTGTTCCGAAAATTAATTATTTAGTTTTTTTTGTTCATTTTTTTTATCATATTTTATGGAAAATAGTAGATTGTTGGAGTATGCAAATATAATGGCCTGTTTGGGAGAGCTGTTGCGGTAGCTTTTCAAAGTGCTTTTCATGTCGAAATATATCAAAATGATATTTTTTTTATTTTTTAAAAATTATTTTTGACATCAGCAAATCAAAATTATCTAAAAACACCAAAATATATTCATTTAAAATGAAAAAAAAATATCAAAAGCAGCGGCACGGCGGGTGAAACGCTGTGCCAAACAACTTCATTTATGAAAACAACTATTATATAAAAGATATTTTTATTTTGCATTAAAAAAATTGTATATACATATTTTTTAAATGCATTTCTATAGCTCAAAAAATTTAAATGCAAATCAAAAGGTGTATGCATGCATGCAATTAAATAAAATGAAACCTATATGTGTTAATATTAAATAAAAAATAAATTTTATGAATTTTCTTCATCAAATGAAATAATTTAGCATAAATTTTATTTGTTTGATGATTTAAATTGGTGTTGATGATATTTTTTTGTTGTCGAAATCTAACAACCTCTCTCTCTAATCTCTCAATTAGAATAAAAAAAATAATAAAAAAGAAATTTTGTATCAAAATTAAATTTTAAAAATATTGAGGGACCACAATTGTATATAATATGCATTATTTTTCAAGTTCATGGAGCAAAGTAATTTTTTTTATGAAACTTATGGTTTGTTACCTTTAATTGGGCCTTTTTTTATCTTTATTTTTTTAATTCCAACTTCTCATAGAGAAATCAAAATAAAATGATTTTAATAATAATTAAATTATTGAAACAAAAAGTTTGAGGATCAAATTGAAAACAACACAAAATTTTGCATAGTTCATCCATAATAGTAGGGGTGAGTATTTTCAGTTTGGTTCAGTTTTTATCAAAAAAAGTAACCAAACCAAAAATTGTAATTTAAAAAAAAAAAAAACCGAACCGAACCTGTAAAAAACCGACCATTTTCGGTTCGGTTCGGTTCGGTTTTTATGATTAAAAAATTGAAAAAATCGAATCTGATTTTTGGACTTTCTGATGGGCATTCTGATGGGCCTTCGGATAGACTTGCAATTAATATAAAGAAAAACTGATTTTCTTGTAATATCCCAAAGTATTTTTAATTTTTTTAGCACTAATACAAATATTAATGTATTAAATACTTAAATATAATGATTATTAAGTTTTTTTCCTTTCTAATACTTTTGTTTTGTTTAATTTAACATGAGGTGAACTAATTAAAACTACAAAAGTAAACAAATTTAAATTTAAATTACAGAAAATGCCTTCAAAGGACTTCAAAATAAAGAAGCAATATTAACATAAAAAACTTCAAGAAATACACTCGGTTTTGAACTAATTATCATCAGTTGCTAGATTTAACTTTCCATCAATTTCTACAAAAAAAATAATAATAGAAATGTTACATTGAAGATAAGTTGATTAATTATCATCTGTAATCACCGAATGAAAATGTTGCTATTCAGAAAGGATATAACCATGCAAAGATGGAACACAAAAACACAACAAAACACAATCAGTTTCTAATATATTTAACATTCATCAAATCTTGCTATTCAGAAATTCATCCTTGCTGCTAAATAGTATGATTTGCTGTGTTTTTATCAGATGAAAATGTTGTCAATTTTCAGGCTTGTAAAATGAAATGTTAGAGTTGAATTTCACTATCTTGAGCAGGTATCAAAGAGATAAATCAAGTACCACATACACCAAATGGAAATTGACATATTAAGGAACCTTAAGAAAGGAAAAATGGAACACAAAAACACAGCAAATCACAAACAGTTTCTGATATATTTAACATCCATCAAATCTTGTTATTCCGAAATTCATAATTCCTGCTAAATAGAATGCTATTCTTAAAGAAATTCATCCTTCCTTATAATAGTTTATGAGATGATGAATAGTGTATCCTTAAATAGTAAAAAACTTATATCTTTTAAAGTTATACTCCAGGTATGTTTGAGAGTTTGTTAGATGTTAATTTTTAAATTTAAAAATATATTTAAATAATAATAATTTTATTATTTTTAAAAGTATATTTATTACGCAAGATTCATGTAATTTTTATATTTCTTTAAATATTCTAATTTCGGTATTTTTTTTTAATTCTACACTGTAGCCACCTCCCCAAACTCAACCAACTTAACCTACACCACGAAACACCCAATGAAAACTCTAAAACCCTTAATGACATTTTCATCAGGGACATTTCCGAACCCCCTTAAACCCTAAAAAATAAAACGTCTCTCTCTCTCCCACACACACACAGTCAATCAGATTTCAATAAAATGCCCTCGATGATGGCAGCAAGGAGATCAAATCCTCTTTTAAAATCGCTTCCTCGCTTCCTCACATGGCGATCCTTGGGGTTCCGCACCATTTGTAGTGGCCGTCTCGGCTTCGCTCCCTCCGATCCTGACCCGGGACCACCCGTTTCCACCGCCGGTACCAAGTTCCTCGAGACCTTTAGAGAAGAATTCGAGATCGGTTCGCGCTTAATCACTTTTGAAACTGGCAAAATTGCTCGATTCGCTAATGGCTCTGTCGTTTTGGGGATAGAAGAGACTAAAGTGCTTTCTACTGTCACTTCTTCTAAAGGCGATTCTGTTCGCGATTTTTTGCCTCTCACAGTATGTTATTATCTTTTCAATCAGTTAATTCTCCTTTTTGTTAATTACTATGCTTAAAACAAACAATAATTTATTATTGGTTTTCAGAAGATAATGCTCTTTTATTGACTGCTAGAATTCATATGAAATGAAAATGGTTTACTTTCTATATGCATTAACTGGAATTTATTGGAAAAAAAAAACCAAAGAAAATGGAAACCGTAAATCATACCAAATGGCCCTTTATGATGCCGATGTTCTTCTTATTATTCATTTGAAAGGTTGATTATCAAGAAAAGCATTTTGCTCAAGGTGTGATTCCCAGTACTTACCTGCGAAGAGAGGGTGCACCAAAAGAACGTGAACTCTTATGCGGTCGGCTTATTGATCGACCGATAAGACCACTCTTTCCTGCTGGATTTTTCCATGAGGTTCAGGTATGCTGTTACTGTTTTGTTTGCCCTTCACGTTTGGTAACTTCTCTGACTCCCTTTTTATGCTTTGATGTCTACTGATAAATATTGATATCTTCATAGGTGATGGCAAGTGTTCTTTCTTCAGATGGGAAACGAGATCCAGATGTAATGGCAGCTAATGCAACGTCTGCTGCTCTTATGCTGTCTGACATTCCTTGGGGTGGTCCCATTGGAGTGATTCGCATAGGAAGAATTGGTGGACAGTTTGTTGTTAATCCAACCATGGATGAGGTGATACTCCATGTTGATTGCTTTGCTTATTTTTTTTATTCAGAACAATGCAATGATCAATATTTTGGAATAGGTATAAGTTATGAGATCAGTTCTTGTTGTTTCTTGTGATTTGTTGGATGCTTATCATGAAGGCACATGGTTGCATAGTTCTTATGCGTATTGAAATTGTGTGATTTTTGCGCCTGGTTCTTGAAACTGTTTATTATTCAATCCTTTATTTTTTGGTTCATTTCTTTGTTCTTTCTTGTCTTCAAATATTATGAGCCTGTGAATCTACTAATAAGAGATTGACTTTTGTGAGACCTGAAACTTATAGGACCATAGCTACTATAGCAAATCATATTTGTCTAGTTCATTTTAGGAGAGCAAATTCTTCCATAATCAGTTACAAACATGTCTTTCTATTGTGATCTGAAGAGTTTTGTATTCATTTCTGGTCTATACTTAAACTCTTTTTTAACTTACATTCTTGACTCTAAAAACAAGCTTTCCTGGCCTATGCTAAAATTGCTTCAAGTACTATATACCTTGAAAAGATCTAGAACTAGCTAGTAAATGGATATTGTCTTCTGTCATATGCAAGTATATCATTCCATCTGATTGGTACTCTTTGGATTTATGCAGCTTAGCTTAAGTGATCTGAACTTAGTATATGCCTGTACAAAGGACAAAACTCTAATGATAGATGTACAAGCTTGTGAGATCTCAGAGAAAGATCTAGAAGCCGGGTTAAGACTGGCACATCCAGAGGTGAGCAGTTAAACTTAATAAATTTTCCACCCACTATATTTATGTTTATGGATTGGATTGTTATGCTTGATTCTGATTATCAGGCAGTAAAGTATATCGAACCTCAAATCAGACTAGCCGCGAAAGCTGGGAAGCATAAGAAGGATTACAAACTATCTTTGGTGTCAGATAGAACATTGGAAAAACTTCGAAACTTGACTGAAGCAAAGATTGAAGCTGTCTTCACAGATCCTTCATATGGTAAGGTGCGTGAACATTTGATGTCAACGAGCTATCATGCGGTCCAAGTTCTTTGTACATGTGTGTTGAGCATGCTGTGTTTGCTTGTGTGCATGTACATGTGTAAGATACAAACATAGTGATTACACTACATACTATATTTCTCTATGATTTCAGGTTTTATATCATACTTATTTTTACTTGTTCAGTTTGAGCGTGGAGAAGCCTTAGAGAACATTGCACAGGAAGCAAAAAGAACCCTTGAAGAAGAATGTGATACAGAAAGCTTAACAGTTCTTTCGAAGGTTGTAGACAGAGTACGGAAAGGGGTAAGCTGTGCACACAAATAGTTATCTAATGGTACACTGTTTAGTTTTTCATTAATATTTTAGTGCAAATATACAGGTGGTCACTAAAATTTAAATTTCCTCTTCTCATTAGGATGAGATCAATGAACCTTCGCCCCCCCCCAAGGGCTGGCCTGTATAGTTTCATGTGGAAATAACACCACATTTTTCTTTTGCAGTCATATTAGCTGTTTGCATATATTCTTATTTTGCCACTTGGATTGCTCAGGGCTCTCACAGTTTTCAAATCTTGCAAAAATTTCAGGTTGTCCGCAACAGGATTATTGCAGAGGGATTTAGAGTTGATGGGAGACGCCTTGATGAAGTGAGGCCATTGTATTGTGAAGCAGGTTATCTACCTAATTTGCATGGATCTTCACTTTTTTCTCGTGGAGATACTCAGGTTAGTCTGCATTTTTCTTTTGCCTGTATCTGATGACATACAGTGCTGAAATGTTTGATCAAGAAATATAAGCCCTGAATCAACGATAATGCTATGTTTTGGTGATAGTATTTTTGACTCCAGGGTATATTTGATAATCTCTAGGTTCTTTGTACTGTCACTCTTGGTGCACCTAGGGATGCTCAACGTTTGGATTCCTTGGTCGGATCCCCAACAAAGCGTTTCATGCTTCATTACAGTTTCCCTCCATTTTCAATTAATGAAGTTGGCAAAAGAGTTGGTCTGAACAGACGTGAAGTTGGTCATGGTAAACCCAATTTCACTTTCATATTACTATGTTGTATGCGTGCAATAATGAAGCATGCAAAAGCTTGTTTATTTCAGGTTGATGTTCGGAGACTTGTGATAATATTTTCACAGCTTGAGTTAATTCAAATTTGGCAGTTTAATTTAAAATTTTGTCAAACTTTATATATTATGGTGGAGCTTTAGTTTTTCTACATGTATTTCCTATTTTCCAGTGTTTTGGAAGTTTAATAGAGCAAGCAAGTCCATATCACATTCAGCTTAATCTGTGTGCTTATTTGAGACTATAGAATTGGCTTTATATATGTTTATTAAAGTGCAGTTAATCTGAAATTGTGCATGTGTTATCTTCCAAACACTGATGTAAGACAAGTAGGTTTTTAACATATCCTAAAAAATATGGTTGGAGCTGGCATGTAGCTTAACAACATTCAACCACTGTATACACTTTAAGTAATCTGTTTAAGATTGCCTTATTGAATTTATATTCCAATCTAGTTTGTATAAGATTCTAAAATAGTAGCAATGTTGTACTTGGAAATAAATAAATTACAGAACCAACCTAAAATAGGAGCAATGTTGTACTTGTTTTTTACCACTAATAATGGAATTGTATTCATTTGTTTGTGGGGCATAAATTATTTATATGCTCAGGAACGGTTGATTAAAAATTAATTGGACAACCATAGATATCTACCTTTTACACCATGTTTGGGAAACTAGAGAATGAGTGAAAAGGATAGGGGTAGAGGATCTTTTCTTCTTGTTTGGGAATCTGAGGGAGAGAAACCCTTACCTTTTTTTTAGTAGGCCTTGATTGTGTCTCTGATAACCTTGCTCTGCAATTGATGCTTACTAAATTACCTATGCATCTAAATGATTTTCTAACCCATATTCTGTGTATGCTGTCTTCATCATTTCCAGGAACTCTTGCAGAGAAAGCCTTGCTTGCTGTTATGCCTCCTGAGGATGATTTTCCATATACTGTTCGTATCAATTCAGAAGTAATGGCATCTGATGGTTCAACATCAATGGCAACCGTTTGTGGAGGTTCCCATTTCAACTTACAACTATAATAGCTCATCATTTTCCCTTTGTTTGCCTGCTGTGCTTATTACCTGCCTAAAGAGTTGGATTGAACTTTCTTGTGATTACCATAGGATAAGTTGACTAGGCTGTGAGGAATTTTGGTATAAGTTTGAAAAATCTTGACAGCTTTAGTTTGTGTCATATGACTATATAAATCTATGCAGGTCTATTCATTTCAGCCTTTTGTTAATAGCTAGTATGACATATGTTTCATTTTCTCCCCCTACCAAATAGGCAGTATGGCCTTGATGGATGCTGGCATTCCATTGCAAGAACATGTTGCTGGTGTTTCAGTGGGTCTTGTCAGTGAAGTTGATCCATCAACTGGTGAAATTAAGGACTATCGTATAGTGACTGATATTTTGGTGAGATTCTTACTTGGTTTGTTTGCATCATTGTATTGTAGATTGTAGTATCTTCTTTTATATGTTGGTATTTTTTTATTTTCATTGCTGAAGGTCATTGCAAGCTGTTAGGATTTTTGCTTGTTATTTCCTTCCTTAGTAATTGGTTTAGAAGCTTCTCTATTTAACTAATGTCAATCTTATCTGCTACTATTATTAGGCAATCATTTGGACTTGTATGAGAATTTCTTATTATTCATTTTATCTGTTTTCAGCTTTTGAAAATCCTTCCAAACTTTTGCTCAGTTTCTTTTTTATTGGATTTGGGTTTTTCAAGGGCCTGGAAGATCATTTAGGGGACATGGACTTCAAAATTGCTGGAACACGTAAGGGAGTTACTGCAGTTCAGTTGGATATAAAACCTGCTGGAATTCCTCTAGATATCATTTGTGAGTGTTTAGAGCCAGCACTTAAAGGGCGTCTTCAAATCCTTGCCCGCATGGAACAAGAGATTAGTGCACCACGCTCTCAGGATCATAGAAATTCTCCCCGATTAGGTTGGTTTTTCAACATCCACTGTGCATGTTTTCTATCATTGTGCTGACTATATTCATTTTCTTCTTGCTCAAAACTTTTCATCCATGATGCAGCTACCTTAAAGTTCAGCAATGATGCTCTTCGTCGCTTGATTGGGCCTCTAGGTGTTCTTAAGAGAAAAATTGAAGAGGATACAGGTTCAATTCAAACTTAACAATGCTATGTGTGGCATTATATAAATTATTATAGCTCCGCTCAATTGATAGGGTCTTTTGGCACTAAATTATGATAGGACTATTGTTTGATACTTCTCAATATTATCTGTAAATAGATGGCATATTGAGAAGAAATAATGCCCGAGTATGATGACATTTTAATAACCTAGTATTTCTACTTTGTCTTGCCTACAGGGTGTTTTATAACTTAGTATGAAATTCATCAATTCAAATTCTAGTATTCAGGACACATCCATGGTATATTCTATATTCAGGCCTTGGTCAATCATCCCACTTCCACCTTGTTTTCCTTATTCCCATATGATTTGTTAGAACATTTCAATTTTTTTGTGGTGTTATTTAAGACAGTCTTTACTAGTTTATTCCTCTAATAACATGTACAAGTGGAACATGGTTCACTTCAAGTTCGGGACAAGAATATTAGTGTTTTTTTTACATAAAAGAATGTAGGCACTATAAGGTAGGGTTGAGTTATCAATGACAATTTGCAAACACGTTACAAGTATTTCAGACTTCTGGATTACTCTTCTTTTTTTTCCTGTGCGAAACCAAACCACTACATCTTCTACATGCTTGCCAGTCTGTGGCAACCTAATGCAATAATTTTTAGAATATTCCAAACAACTCTTCATGCTGTAAATTTTAGAAAATTTCAACTACTATGATTAGATATCAATTTGATGTTGACTATATTACAATTTTTGTGTGCATTATTGCATAATCTAGGCGCGCGGATGTCTGTAAGTGATGAAACACTTACTATAATTGCCAAGAATCAGACTGTACTGGAGAGAGTGCAAGAGAAGGTTTTGTTTTTCTCTTTTGTCTTCTGTTCAGCCATTTACATCTTTCCTTATTTTGATTGAGATCTGGTTCTCTTGATCAGTGCGTAACATAGAAAAACATGATTTTTCATGTCACTAGCTCAGTTATTATTTTCAAGTATTCATACTATGCGTCAGAACTATGCTGCCTTTTTCCCAAGCTTTGGAACTATTAACAGGCAGAAATCCAGTCACTTCAGGAGCTTTTTCATGCTAATTTGAACGAAGGGAATCAAGTGCTCCAAGGGTTTTAATCTGAATCCTTAATATTGTCATATTGCTCCATTCTCAAAGTGTGCAAAAACTTATCCCTCCCCCCACTCACAGAAAAAAGAATTATAGATCTTAGATAAATGCCCTTGTCTCGCTTTTTATGTTTTAGAAATAAAATGCAATATTCTCTGGGATAGCAGTTTTACCTTCTACTTGCCATATGTTTCACGCGACAATTAATCCATATTTGATGGTTTAATGAGTGGTGATTGGGGGATCTATTGCTTGTTATAAGTTGCATGATTGCTTCTACATTTTTCTCCTCAGATTGATTTTATAATCGGCCGTGAAATTGAAGTTGGTGGGATTTACAAAGGCATCGTTTCTTCAATAAAGGAATATGGTGCTTTCGTGGAGTTTAATGGTGGCCAGCAAGGTCTGCTACATGTTTCTGAGTTATCACATGAACCGGTATGAAATAGCATGGTGACATAATGTAAATTGGAGCTCTATTAATTGTATTCCCTACATTTTCTTCTTGAATGTTGTGTATTTGGGTCCAGTATTCTGTTGCTGAAATGCCCAGTAGTGGGACATGTTATAGAAATGCATAAATCTTTGGCAATCTTATGCAATCTATGTTGTGTTCTTAAAATGACATGACCTCTTCATCCTTGGATGAATTAAGTAAAGACTATCAAAGCATATTTCTTTTATTTTAAACTTGAGTTGTTCGAGTCCTAAAACTCAAATTTACTGGCATAGGAAGTTAACTGGACCTTATACCTGAAACTTGAAAGTGCCAATTTCAGGATGTTGATGATGAGCTAAGGTCATCTTCTTTATACTTTGTCCTTGTTGAATGATCAAACATGGTCTTGAGTCTGTTGTGTCTTTGTTGAGCATTGTCCTTTGCTAGTACAAATTAAGAGGTTTTATATTTTTATAATACATCTTGCATTGTTTTTTTTTTTTTCCTTCTGGGTTCTGGGTTTTAATAGAGTATGATACTGTCATATGACAATTAAAGCTGACAATAATTCATGGAGCTAAAAGGCCTTGGAAGTGAATACTACCAAAAAAACAAGGGACTGCCACGGAATGAAAAAAATATAAATAAATTAAACCTACCACCTTGGACAAAGGAGCAGTTTAGATGTAGGAGTGGGAAGGCCATGCTGTTTCGGGGGGCAAGATGCAAGTTGGCAAGCAGCCTGGCCTGTTTCATGTTTTGCAATGAGGCCATCAGTTGTACCAACCATCATTTGCTGAGGGACTAATATTTTCAGCAGAATCTGTTACCTGGATAATGATAGTTGCATTTAATTATCTGGAAGAGTACACCTTATAGAAATAATTGAAAAAAGAAGAAGTTGGAAAACCAATTAACAGAGGGGAATTGGCTATCAAGTCGTCATGGATTTTTCATGCCTTGTTTGAGATATTTTGTTTTCATGGTTCGGTTATGTTTTGCTTTTCAGATGTGGTTTAACTCTTTGGTGCATTAGATTTATGTTTTGAAACAAAATGCAATTGAAGTTGAAGAATGTCCTATCTGTTGAAATTTATGCTCAAAACTCTGCTACTATTGATACCTTCAGAATTCAGATTTCTCACCTAATGGCTTTTGAATGGATTAACATTCTTACGCTTATATGTGAAGTTCTACACACAGTTTTACATCCTTTCCATTCATCAGGTCTCCAAGATTTCAGATGTCATATCTGTTGGGCAGCAGCTTTCCTTGATGTGTATAGGTCAGGATGTCCGTGGCAACATCAAATTATCCCTTAAAGCAACCTTATCCCAGGTGAGCTCTAAGAAAAATAATGTTACTGAGGAACCTGTTCCTGCTATTAAAGAAGCACCTAAAGTTTGGACCTCAGTTGGGAATATGCCTAATGAACAAGAAGAGCAGAAACTTACAGTAAAGCCTTCGACTCCCTCAATTCCTGGTTTTCTGATTCGAAGTGCTGCAGAGTGTGATGAGGAGGACAAAACTGCTGGTTTGAATCAGGGTTCTAAGAGCAATTCTAAAACTTTACGGGCTACGAAACGGAATCGTAAGCAAAAAACAAAGGAGCCTGAAAGTGATGATTCTGATGCATCAATCTTCAGCTCTGGTCTCTCTTCACATACTGTAGATCGTTTGAATGATGAGGATGCCAAAGTGGTGTCACCTTTGAGTGCAAAAAGTCTGAAACTTGGAATGCAGGTTACTGCCAAGGTTTATCAAATTCGGGCACTTGGGTTAGTCCTTGATTTGGGTAATGGAGTTCGTGGAATGTATCGGTTTGAGGTACGCATTGCTTATGGTTCTGAATTGGCATGTATTTCTAGAACAATATTCTGCTTTCATAACTTTTTTCTTTGCTGCTACTCTGTAGAGTAATCATTTTTGAAAATAAAAAATTATTTTTTTGTTCATGATTAAGTTTGTTGGTTGACAGCACAATATTAGTAAATTCATTCACTCATTTATAATGAAATGGTTCCAGTCTTTTAAAAGCTTTGACAACTTTCTTATTATAAAAACCTGATTTTAAATTAGAGGCACTTTTTCTAGGCGATGATCGGTCGTGTTTTGATCTTTTGTTTTGTTGATACAAGGGATGTCTTTTTCTCGAATAAAATAAAGTATCTGAAATTCAAATGACTTATACATCAAAATGGGTTTTTTTCTCCCCCATTTTCTGCTTGGCTTTTCTTTGGTCTGTGAAAATCACCATCTTTGCATCTCCATGCAGACCAACGGAAAGAGAGACTTTGAGATTGGTGATGAGTTGCTAGTCAAGTGTACAAGCTTTTCTAGCAAGGGACTTCCAGTTATGTCCCTGGTGGATGATGAATGATGCTCATTGACTAACCAGTGTCTTAACATAGATGTTAACCAGCAGATGATGAATTGCAAGAAGCTCATGTGTCTACAAGGAGCTGAGCTTCAAAATGGTGATAGAAATTTTGATTGAAGTTGCATATGATTGAGTCTTATTTATGTTCAATAATTCAATCGGCAGATGGATCTTCGGTTTGGGCAGCAGTCTCACTTTACAAAACTATGCCCTTCCCTCTTTTTTTTCGTTACATGGAGACTCCAACCCGGAGTGTAGTACGGAATGGGATGACAACATGCCAGTTAAACTTCAGGTGATCAGAAAGTGCAGTGTTGTTTAAATGCATGATAAGTGGTCATTTTGGCCGTGAAATTTTTGTTTAGCTAGGGTTAGCCAGATATCTCTGATTGTAATCTCGTTTTATGAAGTTGGTATCTATAATTGTTAGAGAACAGATAGTGGCCTTATGTTAGAAAGGTGAGGACAATCTAGTTCTAGTATATTGATTTCGCTCAATGTTTTGAAGCAAATTGAGTGCTGGAATCGCTATAGGGTTTGCCTATTTCATCTTCTGCTGACATGATGAAGTTGGAAGAACACTTGTCATTCATTCTCTTTGTTTTATTTTTTCTTGGCTCTCTACTTGGATATTTGAAAATTTTAATATGTGAAATCCCTCCTGTTTTTAGGCTTGAAAGCCATTGAAAGATTTTGGCCTTTCAAGGAAGAGGAGTCGAGCAGCCACAGCCCCTCGGTGCATGCGTTCGTGAGTGGTAATATTTATTTATTTTTAATTAGATGAACTAAGCATGAACTAGCAATTAATGCAATGAAATCACGATAAGGTATGCAATTAAGATAATAAAAAAATAGAGTTAGGATGATAACAAAATCAATTAGCTAAACAATGACAAACTGTAGTTTCATTAGAAGGTCTATGCATCATTTTCTTTTCACTCGTAAAATACAGTTGTAATAATCATAACCATTCTTCTCCCTTTGTCAAAAGCTTTGGTAGTCCCTATTTTGTTTTTTAAAATTACTTTAATTCCTATTTTATCTTTATTATATTTTAGTCCTTATTTAAACTTTTTTGGTCTTGTAATCTTTTTGGAATAAAAAATAATTATTGCTATGTCTTAAGTATCACACAGATTTTATAAACATGCAACACAAAACACTGTTCATCATCTCATATATTATTTTGGATTAGAATAGTTTTTTTTTTTTTTTAATCTGGTTCTTAAACTCTTATTTTTCACAATGGGCTTTTTTGAGCTCAAATTAGCACCCAACCAACCACATTGTTAGACTTTTTGTATTTGAACTTTTTGAAAGTGAAATATTAGATAGAAAAGCAAGAAATTCAATGTAGGGACCACAGTAGCTTTTGGGGTTGACAACGAACACGGCATTCTTGGATTTGCCACCTAGACAAGACCACCACCTCTTGACTGTGGGAGCAATGACTTCGGGCCCGTTTAGTATTGATTTTAAAACGTGTTTATGAAAAGAAAAAATATATATTCTAAATTAAAAAATTTGATGTTTTTATATTATTTTTATATATTAATAACAAAAATAATTTTTAAAAATAATAAAATATTATTTTAATACCAACAAAAATTATTTTCAAAAACAATATAAATCAATTTTAAACAATCACTTCAATGATCAAAGTGGTTTTCATCTTACAATTCTCTTGTCGTGTTTTTTACTACATTGGTTTTATTTGAATTATATTCCAATGATAGCAGAATATAAACCAATTAATAAGAATAAAACTTCATAAAAAATGAAAAAAGACAAATAAAAACATAATTGAAAAAATTAAGGTACCAATGTAGACAAATATATTTAATATCACAATACAAATTATTTACATGGTTATGTCTAATGAATTTAATTATGAAAATCAAAGTGTAATAGAAATTGACACAAATAAAATCTATTGAAAAAAATAAAAATAAATATAATAGTATGAAAGGTTGCACGTATAAAAAATACTATAAAATATTAATCTATATAAAAACACCATAGATGAATCATACTAACATTTAAAAAAAAAAAAACTGAACACTTAATATAATTAAAAATAATCACTATTCAATAAAAACTAAAACATCCAAAACAAAAATCATAGAGAAGAGATATTAAAATTATTTAGAAAAATACATAAAAAAAACCATTAATACATATATATAAGAATGAGGTCAGATGTCAGATCTAGAAAGTTTGGCCAATTTGGGATTGTGGTTATGATTGTTTTTTTAAAGTGTTTTTAATTTAGAAATATATTAAAATGATATTTTTTATTTTTAAAATTTATTTTTGATATCAGCACATCAAAATAATTTAAAAATAATTTTAAATTAAAAAATAAATTTTTTTTTTTTTTTCAAAAATGTTTTATAAAAGAAGTACAAAACACCGCATACGGGGCTAATGGAACTCACTCCAACTACTGTTGATGACTTTTGTTAATGCTATTGGTTCATCTTGTTAAAGTCTTTTTTTGTCTCCCTCCTCTCTCTCTCCCCTATCTATTTATTGAATCTTGCGCTGCTAGCCACAAAACACACGTGTCATTTTCTAAACTTTAAACTATTTATTATATCATTTTGTTTTTCTTTACTATACTAGTTTAAAAAGAAGAAAAAACACTATATATAGAGAGAGAGAGAATGTGAATGATAGAAATTGAAGTCAACATAAGGGGTTGAAGTCAACAGAAGGGGTGGTCCAACCAGGTGGTTCACAATGACAATTAATAAATGGTGTTCACCAGGCAGGCAGGTGGATATATATACCTCTCCAAAGAAAAAACACTTGCACAACTGCCCCTTCCGTCTGTGCCCACAAGAAATTATATTCTTCTCAACTACCCTTTTTTCTTTCCCAGAAATATATTTTCCTGCGAGTAAAATATTGGTCTGTGCTCATTCACACTGATTATTCCTCCTATTATAATTAATATATACTAAAAATTAATTCAGATTCGATTATTGTAGCGTGTGAGTGAAATCACTTTACATTACAATAGTATTGCTCAGTTTTCAGGTCGGTTTGGTTTGTTTGGTTCGTTGTTTTATTGATATTTAATTATTTTTGCACAGTAAAATACAATGAAACGCTTATAACTCAGTGGATAAAGTGTATGTTTCCTAAGTAAGAGGTCATTGGTTTGACCCCTCGTGTTTGATTATGCTTTTTTTTTCTTCTGAATCATTTTTTTATTCGTTTTTACACTTGTACTTTTTTCTTGTTATTTCTTTGGTTGTTTTTTATTAGTTTTTTTTATTTATTTTCATGTTAAATTATTTTTTTGCTTATAAATTTATTTTATTTTATTTTTTGTTAAAGTTATCGGCATTTTTTTTTCTTTGATTGATTTTCTTCCCTATTATTAACTCAATAGTAATAATAATAATAATTTTAGTTTTTTTTCTTACTTTCTCTTTTGTTAATGTTTTCAAAAAAATTTCTCGAAGATAATTTAATAATTTTTATTATTTTAACAATAATTGTTCAGCCACAATGTAATGCGGCCAATTAACTAGTATACTGTATACTATACATATATGTGTCTAAAAGCTAAGAGAAATTGAAAACATCATCAGAACAACAGGTCGGGAGAAAATTCAACTATCAATTTAATTGCCAATGGGATGAGACGTTTTTTAATTATTTTTCTCTCTAAATTTTCTTTTTTATAGATGTATATAAAACCATTCAACATGAATATTATCATATCTGTAAATGCTAGGAAAAAGGTCCATCCCCGAAAAAATCCTCCACAAAAGCAGGAGGAGAGACAGAGCCGAAGACAGTGGACAATGCGTGTATATAGGACTGGAAGAAACAAGACAGAAGCCAGTTCAGTCCCAGCTCTTTCCTTCTGGTTTAACTCAGAATTTGAAGCAAAAACATGATCTCCCTCCATCTTCATCCACAACTGATTGTTATAAATCTTCAAAGCTGGCTCTTCTTGTCCTTCATCTACTCAGCCAGCTTCCTCTTCTCCCTCTCCCTCTCCGATCCTAGGATAACACAATCCGGTCTCTACTGTGGGAGCTCGAAATCTACCATTAATATCCCAACTTTTGTTAAGGAGATGGAAACTCTCTCTCAGCTCATAACCACCAGCCATTTTGCCACCTACAATCTCAACTACTCTTCTACTTCCACTTTTTATGCATTGGCCCAATGCCACCAAGATCTCTCCCAAACCGACTGCCTTCTTTGCTATGCTGCTTCTCGCACCAAGCTCCCTCGCTGCCTACCCTCCCTTTCTTCCCGCATCTATCTTGATGGCTGCTTCTTGCGTTATGACAACTACAGCTTCTATAAAGAATCTGTCTCTTCTTCTTTTGATACTTTCAATTGCGGTGATGAATATTTTGATGTTGACGGCGGCGGCAATTACCTCGAGTTTTCGACAGGAGTTGGCGATGCTGTTGGTAAGGTGACGGTTCAAGCTGTGGAGAATGGTGGGTTTGCAGTCGTCAAGGTCAGCGGCATTTACGCCTTGGCTCAGTGTTGGGATAGTGTTGGCAGAGAAGGGTGTAGAGGGTGCTTGGAGATGGCCGGGAAGGCGGCGAGAGGTTGCGTGCCCAAGAAGGAAGGGAGAGGAATGAATGCTGGCTGCTACTTGAGGTACTCGACAGACAAGTTTTACAATAAAGGGGGGGGAGAGAAAGGGAATGCTCATGGTAACTTCTCACATTAGTGTTTTGCAACTGGTTCTTTGTTATGGTTTCTGGGCTGGGTTGGTTTGGTTGTAGTTTTTATCATTCTGCCCTGATTAATGAGAGACAATACAGGGGAAATGAAGGGAAGACATGGTTTTTGGAGTAGTTTTAGTTTTCTTAAACCAAACTCCATGTCCAACTCAAGTTGAATAGTTGAGTTAGGCTCAATTAATGTGTAATCCAGTCTTGATCTCGGGAATCAACTGCTTTCTCGGGAAAAAGATCTCTAATAATAACTTTTCTTTCTTTGATACTGTAATTTTTATGAGGTGCATCTATTTATGGGCTATGCCATCTGACTGCTCTGTTTTGCTGTTTTCCAGGATTTTCTGGCCTAGGAATCACCATTGCTGTAGTTTTAGCAGCTGCCGCGTGTCTCATGCTTTCCTTCTTTGCTGCTTATGCCAGCTGTGTATGGTTGCTGAAGGCAAAACGAGGTAGTTACTGTAGCCTCAAGATTTTAAAGTTAACCCAAAGTTCACTGGGAGCATGTAATATTTTTAAGCAGTGGTGGCTTGAAACATAAGTGATGTGCTGATTTGTTGTCTCTCCTCGCATTTCCTAGAACGCAACAATCTCGGCAAGGTTCCTATCTCTTTCAACAAATCAAGTTTGAGCTTCAAATATGAGATCTTGGAGAAGGCAACAGATTTTTTCAGCCCATCAAGGAAACTAGGCCAAGGAGGAGCTGGTTCTGTATTCATCGGGACTCTTCCAAATGGAGAAACTGTTGCTGTGAAGAGATTGATTTTCAACACCAGGCAATGGGTGGACGAGTTCTTCAATGAAGTCAATTTGATCAGTGGGATTCAGCACAAGAATCTCGTCAAACTGCTGGGTTGCAGCATCGAAGGCCCTGAGAGTCTGCTGGTTTATGAGTATGTTCGGAACAAGAGCCTCGATCAGTTCCTTTTTGGTAACCCCTTTACCTCAATTCTTATGGAGCCGGATCTTCATCTGCTCAACAATTTCCTCAATATTTAAAGTTCGATTGTTTTTGATATATCATTTCTTAAATTCTAGTACACCTACTTAAAGTAATTTTCAGGATGACTGACTTTCATTCTCATGCAGATAGGACTAAAAGTAGGACTCTAAATTGGAAGCAGCGTTTTGAAATAATTCTTGGAACAGCAGAAGGGCTTGCATATCTTCACGGGGGCTCTCAAGTGAGGATGATTCACAGGGACATAAAAAGCAGCAATGTTCTTCTTGATGAAAATCTCACTCCAAAGATTGCAGATTTTGGACTTGTTAGGTGTTTAGGTGCTGATAAATCGCATCTTAGCACTGGCATTGCAGGGACAATGTGAGTCATCGCTGCTTCTATTTATCTGTGCTATTTCTTTTCATTTAACCAGCAGCTCTCTGAAAACATATACAAATTGATGGCGCAGAGGCTACATGGCTCCTGAGTATCTCATCCGCGGACAACTCACAGATAAAGCAGATGTTTATAGTTTTGGAGTCCTGGTTCTTGAGATTTTAGGCGGCAAGAGGTGCAATGCCTTCATTGAGAAATCTGGATCCCTCCTCCAAACAGTATGATATCCTCTTAATTTTCTGTGTGAATAATAGCCCATCACTGTCAAGGAGAGAATGCTCTCCTATGCATCGAATTAGTCCATATTAGCTATGTCATTTTGTCAGAGAATAATATAAATCATCAAATTAGTCCATGTTAGCTATACTATTTTGTTAGAGAATAATATAAATCATATTTTGGGGGTCTCACCTAACAGTTTAAGGTCTTAGGTGAGATGGTTTCTTGATATTGTATCAAAACCTTGTTGACCCAGCGGTCACCGGTTCAAATGTCACCACTCTATTCTATTTCGTAAAAAATCAAGCACGAGGTAGTGTTGACCTGTAGAAGTTTCAAGCCCAAAAGGCTTTCATTTGAGGGGGTGTGCTAGAGAATAATATAAATCATATTCTGGAGCCTCACCTAACAGCCTAAACTTTTAAGTGAGATGATTGCTTGACACAATTAAGCTTGATAACATTGATTTTGTGTTGTTCTCTGCTGTGGAAGCATTATATTTTTTCACCTTTGGGCCGCAGGTATGGCAGCTTTACAGATCAAATAGATTGGTTGATGCTGTTGACCCTTGCCTCCGAGACGAATTTCCTGCGCAAGAGGCATCCTGTGTTCTTCAAATTGGACTGCTTTGCACCCAAGCTTCAGCAACCTTAAGACCATCAATGGCACAAGTAGTTCATTTTCTGACGAATAATGACTGCGAAATTCCTACTCCAAATCAACCTCCGTATATGAACACTTCACTGCTAGAGACTGAAAATTCCAGGAGGTCTTATAGCATAAACAGCTTGGTCTCAAATGGGCCGACAGAAGTCGAAGCTTCCTCCACTTCCATGGAGTCCTCAAGCATGCACAGCTCAGATGGCCAGACAAGAAGCGAGGAATCTAATGCACGAGCTGCTACTTTTCCAAGCAAAATCCCAACAATTTCTCATTCATTAGTTTGAAGCATCATTGCTTCTGTTTTCCATGTCTTCATACAACTTAGCGTTAAAAATTCACACCCGAGGTTTTGAAAGCTCATGTTAGCAGCTGAAGATGTATAATGTATTTTTTTCTTCATAGTCAATACATATAGTGAGGAAAAAAGAGAGCAAGGAAACTGTTTCTAATGCTGGGTCAATTCATATTTAAATCTTAAGTTATTTAAAAGCTCATTGTTCCATGAGAGTTAATGATATGGTATTTGTATTTTTATTATTTCTAAATATAATTATAACTTTTTTTTATCAGTTTAGAGGGTACTTAATAATTTAATTGAATATATACATGGGAAATGTAGGTGTAGTATATATAAAGTTTTAATTTACTTGAATATAAATTTGATTTTAATAGAAAAATAACTCTAAAGTATTAAATAGGTTGAATAGGCACTCCCCAAGAATCACTAGGGACTATTTTAAACTAAGGGGATGCAATGGAGAGAGTGACACGATGAGTTTTCTTTTAGTTTAGTGCAAGATCACACTCTGCATTCCTCGATGATAAATGATTTTTGATCTATATAAAAAATTTTGAGTTTGTAAGAGTTTAAATCAATTAAAGTTTTATTTACTTACTTAAACCCATAAAATATATTTTTCAAAAAAATAAAATTTTGTCACATCCAAAAAAAAACATTAATAAGCATATTTGTTAGATAAAAGTAATATAAATGAATTTGACATAATAAAAAAAATTATATAAATTATGAATGGGCTAGTAGGTGAATCTGAGATTCAATCTTAAAAGGTTTTTTTTTTTTTTTTTACGGCTATATATACAAAATTGATAAATCGGTACTTAATAATAATAATAATAATAATAATTTTCTTGTTTTCTTTCTTTCGGATCAATGCCGGGGCATTAATTAGTTCTGTACAAGTGACCGTAAATTTGTCGCCTTTCACAATTCTCTAAAGTTGAGTTGTTGAGATCTATAAGGTTTGTTCTCTTGTAAAATCCCTTCCAGTCGAAGATCGCTCTCCTTTGCGTTACTCTACTTTTTTAAAAATTATTATTATTATTATTATTATTATGGAAACATAGACAATATAGTATATTTATAATAAATAAATAAATAAATTAAATCTGATGGAAATCAGGGTAAAACGAAATGTTTTGGGTGATGGATTATATTAACAAAACTAACTGGTCATAAAAAAACACTCATTTATATTATTAATTGCAATAGTACAATAAAATCTTTGTTCTTCCCACAAAAAAAAAATCAATTGTTCTTACCAGTGTTTTGTTAGTTATTAAGATAATATTTAATTGTTTTTTTGGAATATAAGAGACAAGATAATATAGATAGAAAATATGGGATATAAAATAAAATGAGGGCAATATTGTATCCGGAAATGATATGTACAAGTTAAAATAACTAGCTTTGTATCTTGATTGATTATGATGAACAAAACATTCTAAAAATAGTTATTTTTTTTACTTTAGTTTATATTTATTGTTGAAATTAATGATATTACAATAAATTTAGTTATAAAACTAATTAAGAATGACTTGATAGGTTAACTAGGATCTGGGTTGGTTCGAGCTTTTTTAAAAAATTAGAGGAATGATTAACTCAATCTGACCTTGTGAATACCCAAATCAATTTTCTGACCCATAATCATTCGAAAAGCAACAGGGTTGTTGAGTGAAACGAATTCACTCATTTTTTCCTTTCATTAGGGTCAATCTCTATTTATATATTTTTTAAATTTTTTAATTTGATTTTTAATTTTTTTAAATCGGACTGGGTCTTTCTCAACTAAATGTGTCGGCCCAGCCAAGATGGCCCAAAACGCCCAACTCTACTAGACTTGGGCTGGGCCGAGAGCAAGTCCAACCTAAAAGTTAAAAAAACACAGAAAATTGGGTTGCACTGTTCAATTTTTATTTATTTTCTATAATGATATTTTAGGGGGGGGATATTGTATCTGGAGACACGTTCCCTCTGTTAGAATTGTGTAATTGATGAAGAACAATTTGAGAGAAAACAGGGGAGAGAGAACAGAGGAGAGGGAGAGAAGAGAATTTGAATTTTATTATCTTTGTCACATCTATTGTGTGTTACAACAACCTCTATTTATACTACTCTAACATCCCCCCTCAATCTCATGCTTTGATAAACAAAACATGAGATTGCAACAATGAAAATGAAATACAAGAGTGCTTAATTCTTTTGACAAACAGTATGTAAATGAGAGAAGAGAAGGAATTTCTTCGGTCTATTTCTTGACCGGAATTTCATTTGTCTCTGTAAGACTTTGAGAAGAGAGGGATGAGAAAAAAGAAATGGGAGGTAAGAGAAGTGATAGAATGAGTTTGAATTTCATTTATCTACTTCAGTTTTTCTGAAGGATTTCATTTGGCTTCTTCAGTTTTTCTGAAGTTTTTCATTTGCCGATGAATTTCTTAATCTGTGTAAGAATTCATTTTCTTCTTCTTCTTCTTCTTCTTCTTCTTCATTGGATTAAGTTTTTCTTAATCTCTTTTTTTTTCCGTTTTTTTTTTTTTACAAAACGGCACCGTACCACACAATAACAACGCATTCTATCAAACGACACACACAAAGCATCACCACAATACAAACGACACAAAACACAAAACCTAGGGTTTCTACTTCTTTCTCTCTCAGCAGCCGCCTCAAGCGCGTCTCTCTTCTTTGCCAAATCGATTTTATTCTTCTCCTGTTCCAGCTCCACCTTGCACGGCTTCAGCTGTCACCATGAAGAATCCAACAGCCTGCTCTCTCTCCAATCGTTGCCAAGTTGCAAGAAGCTGGTTATGATAGAGTGAGAGATGTTGTCGCAGAAAAAATGATGCTCCTGAGAACTCTGTGCTTCAAACTTAAACTTAGACAGATTTGCGTGTTGAATCATTTCACTCTTCTGTATTTCTGCCTTAGAAACAAAAGAATGAGCAACATTCTCCAAACTATCATTCAACACTCCAGTCATCACAGCAGTAATCGCCTCCGCTTGGTTCGACGGCACGTCGTGCGTTTCCAATCGTATATCGGCGAAGTGCAGGTCTTTGGCAGCTTGAGGAAGTGGATGAATAAGAACCTCGATTTTGAAATCAGTCAGTTGAATCACAGAGCTCTCCTTCTCCTTCTCCTCCATTTATGTATTGATTTTGAGAAGATTCTTAGATGAAGGAGACGATATGTGATTGTGTTGTTTCAGATTTTTTTTTTTTAGCAGAGGATCCGCCCTGCGATATCGGTTTGCAGAGATTATTCATCTGAACATGAGCATAGAGAAGATGAGGAAGCTCTGACCGGCGATGATTTTTGAGCTCAGGTTGCTCCGATCATCAAGCTTGGAGTGAAGAAGCTTGTAGTGAAGAAGACGAAGATTTTTCTGTAGCAACTCACTGTAAACAAGATTGTGAAGAAGAGCAAATTACGGAAGCAAGAAATTTGAATTAATATGTATGCGTGAGCATTTGAAGCTCTGATACCATGTTAGAATTGTGTAATTGATGAAGAACAATTAGAGAGAAAACAGGGGAGAGAGAACAGAGGAGAGGGAGAGAAGAGAATTTGAATTTTATTATCTTTGTCACATCTATTGTGTGTTACAACAACCTCTATTTATACTACTCTAACACCCTCTATTCCTTTTTATTTGGAAGTATAGAAACTCACTCCACAATTATCATAAAGATTTATTTATTTTTGTATCTTTGTATTTATCTCTTTAACCAAACATATTTATGTTTTTCAATTCTTACATCTCTTTTGTCCTTGGACAATAACCAACAAAGAACTCATATGGTGTGCGTATAAATATACGTGTGTCTGTGTCTTTTTAGATTTTTAAGCACAATAAAAGGACTCAAGTTCCCTCTAAATCAAAAAATTTAAAACTAATGTCCTAACCTATTTACGTGTTATTCTCTAAATTTACTAAAAATAAACTAATAAATAAAATAATAAAAATATAATAATAATAATAATAATAATAACAACAAAAAAGTAGAATAAAATAATAAAGTAAAGATAAATAAATTTATGGTTATAGCTTAAAACAACGTAGTTCTTCATGGTTTGAAAGCAGCCAATCAAAGGCGTTCTTGTTATCTTTGATTTAATGCATTCAAGCATACTCCCGCCTCTATCATTACAATGCAACATGCTACAACCTCCACCATTATAACCTCCATGTCCCCATCGGAAGGGCCCACCATTTCTAAACGTAGAAATTCATACCAAAACCTTAAAATACTCTCCTTGCCAATTATACATACAGCTAAAACAGATCGTGCTTTCCCTGTTCATCTACTCTCATTCTACTGTGGACTTCAATAGTGATTTTCACGCCCCCCTTCCTTTTCGTTCTTATCTGTTCATTCACACGTGGATTGTAATAGTGAGGCAACTTTAATTTAGGCTCTTTTTCCCAGTTTTAGCATAGCTTGATTTTAGGCTCTTCTTTCCAGTTTTAGCTTCATTTTAGATGGCGGCAGCCATTAATATGGACTCTTCTTCCCATTTTTGGCCCGATTTTCAATGACGGGCGGAATTAATTTGATCAGGTGCAAACAATATGCTTTTGAAACGCACTTAAACCGCTCTTCCTAGCCAAACCCTCTCTCGCACCTCTTTCAAGAAGCCTCTAAAGTAAACCCCCTAAAAATAAAATGTCGAATAAGTGCCCCTCTTCCTCTACCTCTCGGCAGAACACTTTCAGCCCTCTCGCTTCACTTGATCTCTCCCCCACAGACACGATAGGGTTCAGAAACAGCTCATAATGCTAATTATAGCAACCGATCGATATCGTCTGATAAAAGATTGGCCCATCTGGACCTGGAGCTTCCTAAATTCTTTTTTTAAAGCTTTCTAAGGCCACTCGGACTACCTTTCCAGGACTCCTTCGTGGGGTGGCTGTGGTCAAGTCCGATGTTCTGACCCACAACTCAAAACACGCCTTGCGACGAGACGCGGACATTCCCCATGCTACGGTTCCTTCCGGTTCGTTCCCGGGTTGGGTTAGGGATGCAACTTCGGTCCCCCACAGACACGATAGAAAGCATAAACAAACAAACTCCCAAATCCAAAGAAATTCGGGTTTCAACGTAGTTGAATAAATTAAGCACACCGAGTTCAACCAGCAACTTCTCCCTTACAACTTCTCCCTTACAGATGTCTACTAACCTCGCCACAAACTGTGAAAATAGACACCGCCATCACCACACAGAAAAGCTCTGCTCTTCCCTTGCAGATTCAAAAGCGACAAGTAACGATAACTTTCATTTTTTTTATTAGTGCTTATTGTGGATTAATTATTAGCTCCATTTCTTTTTTTTATTTGACATCAAATTCAATATAGGGTTGCTATGCAATCGCTTTATCTTCATCTTTTTTTTTGTGGTTGTTGTTGTTGTGCCTAGATTGTGATATTACAGAATATTGGCTCTAAGTGATCCTAATTAGCAGAGTGTTGGTCATTTAGTTTCATGAAGATGGCGAATTTACAAATGACGGGTATTCTGGAGAAGGTACGATTTTTATTTTATTTTGTATTTGATTTGATTAACTGTGTGTTTGAAGGGCTGGTTTTGCAAATTCTGTGTGATGATTTGTTTGGGTCTTTCAGTTGGTGATAGGTAATTGTTTTTAATTTGGGTGTTCTAGCAGTGATATTTTGATTCATTTGGCTTTTCTTGCCGATGACGGGCAAGGATAAAGATTACAGAATACATGGCAACGTTTGATTTGTTGAATAAGTTAAATGTTGATGGATATGTTGTTGAATGTTGCATGATCTTCATATCATGTTCAATGTTTAGGGGAATCCTCTTGATGCAAATAGTTGATGGATATGTTGTTGAATGTTGCAGGATCTTCATATCATGTTTGATGTAACCATCAATCTGTGTGTTTCCATACCAGTTTGTTCAACTAATTTTGACTTCACTTTGCAATTAATCTGGAGACAGTTTTGTGTTTGTATGAGAAAGCTGATAAATGATAACCTTTCTGGGCATTTGCTGATAAATGATTCCAGCAATTATAATTTAGTTCACTTCACAATGAGGTAGTTGCTGTGGGATTGAAAATCCTATTTGCAATCTTTTAGTGTAATGCTTTGGGTGTTTTAGGAGTACTGCGGACATTCTTGATATTCAATAGGACTGGAGTAGTCTTTTTCTTTGTTTTTCATTTTTTTTCTACATTGTTGGTTCGGAGAATTGCTAATTTATTAAATTTTCGTGTCTCCAAACTTATTGTGTTCGAAAGTGTTTCAACGCTTTCTTGGAGGTTGTTTCAGATTGTGTTTCATGAGGGAGCAAATTGGTTTTTTTAGCATTTGCTGATTTGTGCTTTGGTTTGTGCCTTATATTTTGTCAGATGATATTTTAAGATCCTAACGGGATTTGATAATTTCTTATGAGAATATTTGAAGATTTTGATCTCATTTTGCATTTATTTAAAAGTAATTATTTGATTATATAACTTACTTTTACTAATTTTATAATTAATTGCATAATTAAACTACATACAAAAAAATTGCACTATATTTAAAATAATATAAAAAAAATAGTTCTCTAAAATGATTTTTACTATTGGATCACATATCAACGAAACCAAAAAAAAAACGAATATATACTATTCAATGAGTTATTTTAAAGATTCGACTGACACCGAGAATACAGCTACGAAAGCTGCTTCAAGAGAAGTAGGAGAATATCTAAAGATTTGTAGAAGGAGACTTCTAGCCAGGTTATATATAATTTTTTTTTTAATTTTAGCATATAAAAATAATATAAAAATAAAAAATCTTAAAAACTCAATTCATTGACCACATATTTTTTGGATTCAAAATATATATATATATATATATATATATATATATATATATATATATATATATATATATATATATATATATATATATATATATATATGTGAACATATCATTACAAAATTAATTTAAGAAAATGAAAAATTCAAAATTGGATGGATGATTTATTAATTGATGGCTGACCGAAGTGGCTGTGTGTACTATGCAGGTAGTCTTATCAGTAGAGGACACTGTTTTATATTTTTTTATTGATGTTAGGCGAAGTTATAAATAATAGAGAAAAATCATGTGTGGACAGTTTACGCTCTTGCTTCCGGACCCAAACCCATTTCTATCAGCTGAATCACTCCACGCGATTCACTGACGCATTGGCAAATAATAAAGCTTTTAAATTTGACATCGAAAACAGTCTGACATAACATGAATTACCGAGACAAGAAGATGACAGAATGCTTCGAATAAATCATTGCTTTGATTTAAGATTGTGACATTATTTTTTAAAATGTACAAAAATATTAAGATGGTAAGATTTTTTTCTAATGCTAAAAATTTTGGGAATATAAAAAAGGAAAATTTTTTTATTTATAAAATATGAGTTTTCAATAAAATATATGAATTTTAAATTTATAATTGTCATTGAAAAAACAAGATTCGGAAACTTTAATCATTGAATTCATTGTATTAGAATCAATTTATCTCATAATTTAATTTAAAATAAACACAATAATAAAATATAAATTGTGTAAACATCTATAATAAATAAACAACAAGAATAAGCCGTTGATTTTCTACCTATATAAGAAAAAACAAAATTGGAAATCTATTGTATGTCACTATTATTATCATGATTATGACAATTAAAATTATCAGTATTATTACTATTACTTTTCAAATAATAAAAATTATTAAATTTCCCCGAAAAATAATAAAAACTAACAAAATAGCAAGCAATAAAACAATAAAAAAAATAATTGAAATTATCATTATTATTGCTTAAACAATGAAAACCATATAATTATCTAGAAACAAAAGATTTAACAAAAGAACAAACAAAAACAATAACAAAAAAAAAAATTGATCATAGAAAAAATCATCTGATCTAAACAACAAATAAAAATAAAAGAAAATACTAAAAAAAAGAGCAAAAAGAAAAAAGAAGAAATATCAATTTTAAAATTATCACCAACATAGATTAAAATTTCAAGACTAGACTGAATAAAAATAAAACCTCAACAACAACAAAAATGATAAAAATCAAAAACCAAAACTAAAAGCATAAATACGGACAAAAAATAAAGACTACCCAAGAAGGACCAAAAAATTAAAAAAATAAGGGTTAAAATAAAAAATAAAATATATAATTACTTTTAATCGGACGACAAATCAAACCTTCATTTTTTTAGTGTTTCCAGGGAAAAATCGTAGTTTTAATGTTCAAATAAAAACGGAAAAGACGCAAACACCCCAACACAATCTGCTAATGATACACAGATGCAGTGGAAAAATCTAAAATACTCCCGGGACAGAGAATTAACTTTTATGGACTAAAGGGCAAAATGATAATTACACTATTAAAATGAGTAATAATCTATATCTAGGGATATAGTAAAACATCGACGTGTTTTATATATATATATATATATATATATATATATATATATATATATATATATATATATATATATATATATATATATATATATGAAAACATTATTTGATGAAAACATTATTAACTTACAAGCTAAATCATTTGAGAAAAGCATTGTAACTATTATTTCAAAATACGATTGATAACTACAGTATTTTCCCACTTATATATATACTAGATTAAACTTGCGTATCTCCACGTCAGATTTAAACTGATTTTAGCATATAAAATTTTTTATTAAAAAAATGTGAAGATTTGGATAACTGAATCACTGAATTCACTGTATTGGGATAAATTCATTCCATAATATATTTAAATGATAAATAATAACTATAACAAGTAAATAAACAATGAAAATTATTAAATTATCCCGAACATGAAAGATAATAATAAAAGTTAAATTGTGCAAACACCTACAATAATTAAAAAAAACAAAAATAAATAGTTGATTTTATACTTATATATATATATATATATATATATATATATATATATATAAAAGAAAACACTATAGTAACATTACTAATGATAATGATAATAACAATAACAATTGATTATAATGGTTACAATATAATTATGGTAATGATAATAATAATAATAATAATAAAAATAGATCATAAAATAATATCAAAGATATAGATAATAATAAAAATAATTATAGTGATGATATTAATATTAATAATAATAATAATAATAATAATAATAATAATGATAGGGTTTTTTTTTAAAAAAAAAACTCAAATTAATTTAATCTTACTTTTCTAAAATACTTCAAATGTAATAATATGAAGAATAAATCTTAAAAAAATTAATTTATTTTTATAACGATAATGATAGTAGCAGCGATAATATTCTCAATAATGATTAGAATATTAATTATCTATAATAATTAGAATATTAATTATTTATAATAATTGTTATAATAACTATAATAATTTTGATAATTTAACAATCATGATAATAACAATGAGAATAATAATCAAAATAATTCATTATTCGATGTTATTTTTGTTAAAAATTGACTTCTGCAGTTTTTTTAATGTATGATATTTCAAAATATAATATCACGTTAATAAAAATATACGAAGCTACACATAGCTAAGTTTTTTTTAAGTATGTTATTTATAATAAAAAAATATACGAGTCACTTGCCTTGCGCTTCGATACACATAGACAATCCACCAATTAAATAATTATTCAAACATTTTGAACAATAGCAACATTCATTTACTTCAATACACAAAATAAATAACCCATTTTAAACTACTTTTATCAATGATAATTTAACTAATTAAGTTTTTAGTTAATCAATGAAAATATGCATAACAATCAATTAGTTTGCTATATCAAAAAGCCCAGCGCAACGCGCGGGCAAAAAAACTCGTGCTAACAAAAAGAGAGAGATTCACTATTTTTTTTAGGTGCTGATATTATGTTTCAAAAATATTATCGAGAAAATTTGAAAATTTTATATTTTTATTCTTGTTTTAAACTAAAACAATAATAATATTTTTAATATTAAAAATAATTTTATAAACAACCACACAACCGCAGTTACGAACCAGGACGAGGCAAACATGATTTATTTATATATAAAAAAGGGGCTTCTACGTGGCACTGGCTAAATTGCTAGTGATTTGTACAAAGGATGTTTTTCAAACCCGTTTCAAATCAGATATCAGTTCCTCCACCAAAAAGTAAAATCATCTTTAGATCTGAAAAAAAAGGCAATAATGGGTAGATACCTTGTTTTTGTTCCTACGAACGAAAAAAAAGTAAAGAGAGACGGCTAGTTAATGCTTCATAAATGCTATGAGCTGGATGGATTGCAGCTTCTTTAATGTCATCCTCCTTGGACTGCACAGGTGAGGTCATTCACCAGCGCGTCTAAATTGCGCCATGAAGATCCACTTCCCACCTCCATAGCTTTTCTGGCAAGCTCCCCGTACTCCTCCACGTTCTTCCTCACCTCTTTACCCATCTCTCCTTCCATCAGCTCCTCCACCATCTTCTTCAAACCCTCCCACTTCACAAACCCTCGCACTGATCCGTTGCACGTCTCTACTCTCAGCCCGACTTTTATCTCCTCCGCCACCATTCGAGCATTCAAAGGCTGCTCAGCCATCATGGGCCATGCTAGAATCGGCACTCCTGCGCATATGCTTTCCAGCACCGAGTTCCATCCACAGTGACTCAGAAAGCCACTCACACTTTGGTGCATCAATATCTCTCTTTGATCCACCCACTCTCTCACAACAATCCCTCTGTCCCCTATCCTCTCCTCGAGTTCAAACTCACCACCAAGTTCTAGCTCTTTGGCTCTCGTCACCCACAAGAAATTTACCCTGGACTCCTTTAAACCGATAGCTATTTCCTTGAGCTGTTGTGGCGAGATATCTACCTGAGATCCAAACGCTGCATACAGGACTGACCTTCTTTGCTCCAGCTTTTGATCTAGCCACTTAATCCAAGTGGGTTTCTCGTGCGGTTCACGCTCTGCCCGTGGTGCATCGACCAGACATAGGGGTCCAACACACCAGGCCTTGTTTCCACTCTCTTTGTTCCAGTAATCAGCAAACGTTGCCTCGAGCTCGTAGAAGCTATTAGTGATGGTGCCATAACTGTTAATTGCTGCTATGAGTGACGCCATATTGAGCTCAAAGAGAGGACCGCTTGGTTCAGAGTCGGTAAAAGATGAATCAAAATCATTTCTGGTGACTTTAATCCATGGAAACTGAGGCAGCGTGATTAGCTCGTCATCTGACTCTGGACCAAATAGAAGTCTACGCTCAGCCACAGCTTTGTACAGACATGAAGAGTAAATACACATGCCATAAGAAACCAATCTTGGAAAACCAAACTTGATTGCAGAATCCAAAGTCCACCATAAGAAGCCGTCCGATACCATGAAGCTGACGGGAGGAAGAGTTTCGATAGCCTTTTCAAAGTCGGGTTGCATGAGCTTGGTGGAAAGGGCAAATGGGGCAAAGAGAGACATGGAAGGGAGCTGATCGGTGCTTTCAACACCGGCAGGGATTTGAGGGACATTTTGTGGGAAGGGTAGATCAATGATAAAGGCAGTCGTATCGGAAAGAGAATTAGCTATGAAACTGTGGTTTCCAGAGGTGGTGAACACAGTGACAATGAAGTCCGGGCGGCGGAGGAGCAGGCGGGCGAGGTCGAGGAGTGGGAAAGTGTGGCCCTTCGACATGAAAGGGAATAAAATCACATGATACTTGGAATCAATAGACCTAGCTTCCATGACTCCTTTGCTAGCTAACAAAGCGAAGCGTTAAAATTGGAAATGTAATATACATGAAAAAGAAAAACTCTGGACGATAATTTATAGAGAAAGGTCTATCGAGCTTTGGAAAATATCAGATGAGGGCATCTTTACTACCATTACCTTAACTACGATCTACGAGTGTACGTACTTGTTATTGTATAAAAAAACACCTTTAGGGTTATTATTTTTTATATTAAAAAAATAATAAATTGCCATCACATCCCTGCAATAAACACTTGGTTTTTGTCTTATATAGGGTATATAAAAATCTATGCAGTTACCGTTATGGCCCTTTGATTTAAAGTGCAATTATGTTTTATTAGGAGGTATATCAGTAATTAGTCATTTAAAATTTTTTTTGCAATAACTTTGTTGCCCTCGGCAGTAAGTGTGTATTTTTGTCTTATACATGGGTATTTTGGTTATTGTATTGTGCAAGGAAAGACAAAAAATCAAAAATATCCCTGGACTCGGGGCTAAAAATGCAATGAATATAGGAGGGAAATCGTAATTTTACTATTTCAATTCATCTCTAGATGAATAGTATAAAACATTGTTCAAAAACCTAATTTGTTTTAGCTTTCGTAGTAATGATATTATATTGTTACTATATTCTTGAAAACAACGAGTCTATTTCTTAAGAATATACGGTTTATTTTTTTTTGCCTCTTTTTAATGGATTCTACCATTTAATTTATGATTCCATTAAAACTATGCCATTCCATCCAACTGTATTAGTTCTTGTAAATGGAAAAAAAACCATTAGAAAATAAGAATACAATATTAGCAAACATGTCTTCCCTGGTGTTTTTTATTTTTATTTTATATGCCCTAAAATAGAAAAAATAAAAATACTCAATTATAAATAAAATGAATAATTTATGTTTACTTTGCGAAACATATAAGCATGCCATGGGTTAATTTAACGATCAACATGTTGGACGAAATGACACAATCTTTAATAGAATCATAAGTTAAAAAATATATATTACAATGGAAAATCACGTCATATACCTTTTGTATTTAATTTATTACCTATTCAATAATTAAATGCTTTATTTTTAAAAAAAGTTTGATGTCATTTTCTATTTTTCAAATTACTGTATTTAATTGGTTTATTTTATTGTTGACCTTTCTTTGTTGATTTTGACTTTATTGAAAGGAGATATATAAGAGTAACACTTTTGAAAGAGAAAATATATTTTAATATTTTATTTATAAAATGTAAAATATACATTGAACCTCCAAAATAATATATATTTTTTTATTTTTTATTTTTTATTTAGCATGTTGCTCTAAAAACCATTGATTTTTTTAGCAATAACAAATTGGCCACCCAAAGAAAAGTGTGGCTGGACCGCTGGTTAGATTCCTCAAGATTTGTTTTATTATATTCACAGGACTTTTTTCATCACGATATTTTAATTATTTTTTATATATTCTATTATTTTGATATGTTCTACAAAAAAGACGTACACTCTTTTACCCAACCACAAATTTCATTACTTTTCGGTTTAAGCGGTTGAATCGTTGTTTGGTCAAATTTTGAATTTTTTTTTATTATAAATAAATTTTTTTTGGTGTTATTCGATCATTTTGATGTGCTGATGTCAAAAATAATTTTTTTATAAAAAAAATATCATTTTGATATATTTCTAAATGAAAAACACTTTAAAAAACAACTGCAACCACCCTTCCAAAACACTCGACCACCACAAAACCCATCATCTTTGGCTAACCATAACAACAATTTTCATCTTTGACCATGACATTCTCTTTCTTCCTCTATCCACTGTGACCAAGCTTTCCCAGCAATAATGTTCTTCTTCCTCCTCGTCTATCGACAACAATTTTCTTTTCTTTTGATGTCGTTATTCACATAATGCATATGAACAGTAGATAATTAAAATTCATACTCCATTGTTCACACTTTGTATATGAACAACAGAACATAAATAAATTATACTTTCGCTGGCCAATGCCCTCGCGTCTCGTTGTAGGCGGTACCATATTTTTTTCAATGCAAAAAAATTAAACATATGAGTTTTTTTATTATAATATAAATTTAGATGAAATAATAAATTTGTACAGAATTCCTGTTAAGATGAAAAAACAAAATATTTTTTTAAAAAAAAAACAATAAAAATATAATCACTAAAATTGTCATTATTATAGCGCAAACAATAAAATCATATGATCCGAAGAATAGATAAAAATAACAAAAACCACAAAAAAAAAAAACAAAGGGAAAAGGGGAGCAATATTAATTTGAAAATGATCACCAAGATAAATTAAAATTTTAGGACTGAACCAAATAAAAATAAATCCCTAATAAAAAATAAAAAGATAAAAATTAAAAACAAAAATTAAAAGCATAGATGCATAAATACGGATAAAAATAAACGTTGTCCAAGAATGACAGATAAACCAAAGAAATTAATAGCAAATAAAAAATTCAAACAATACGGACCAAAATGAAAAATAAAATATATAATTATTTCCAATCAAACAACAAAATTGAAACAAATAAAAACATTAAATAAATATTTAAAAAAAAACAATAGTGTAATTTTGTTTTAAAAAAATAAAAGAATAAGGAATGAAATATGACTAATTTCAATTGGAGGACACAATCAAAATAAATTAAAAGAAACTATATAATTAATTTAAATGAAGGATTAAGTTGAAATAAATAAAACCTTGGGGCCGAAATAAATAAGTGCATTTAAGAAAAATTGTAATGTTTTTACAAAATTAAAAGAATAAGGACCGAAATGCAAGATAAAATATATGACAAATTTCAATTAGAGGACCCAGTTAGAAGCAATTAAAACTTGCATAATGAAATAATTAAAATAAATATAAAGCAAATCAAAAATAAAAAAAATAAGGACTAACTTGAAACCCAACATATATAATCAATTTCAATTGAAGGGCACAATTGAAACAAATCAAAAACTATATTAAAAAAAAATATAAGAGAAATTAAAAGAATAGGGACCAAAATAAACATTTTGCAAACAGCAAGGACCGACCCGTATCTCCGGCCGGCAAGAGAGAGAAAAGGGAGGAAAAACTTAAAACTGTCCACCGGAGCTTCACCGGCCACCGTAACCTGACACGCGCCTCACCGGGAGAAAAAAGACCTGTCGGCGCACAATATGACACAGCCAATGCTGGTTTCTGACCGCCGTATGAATGCACACGCACTGCCAGAAAGGAGCGTGCGACGAAATCACTGCAGGCACGTCCGGAAGACGCGCATGCAGTATTTTCGAAAAGAAGTAATAAAATTATGGATAATTACCTATACACCACTGGATCCACCCGATAACCACGAAAAAACCACTGTGGAAAACACGGAAATACCCTCAGGCCCGGTGTCTGCAGGACTAATATCTTTGTTTTACTGTACAACAAATTCAAAAATATCATCCATGTCCCGTGGAAATTGCTAAACTACCCCCGGTACGTTTTTGCTTATTTTATCGTTTAGGGGAGCTAGTTTCGTCATTTCACTGTGCAACAAATCCGGAAATGTCATTTGTGTCCCTTGGAAAATTTTAAAATGCCCCCAATCCCGGGAGCTAAAAAATTTTGGTCATGGGGTAAAATGGTCATTACACTATAACAATGAATAATGAATTGTGTCTAGGTAAACAGTGAAGAAATCCACAGTAAAAGGGTCACGGGATTTATTGTTTAGTTAATGTTCTATTGTTCATTTGTTTTGGGTTGGACTGGTTTCAACCTAAAACAATTTAGGTATTATAGTTATATTTATTTTTCTTTTTAATTTCACTCTTCATTCATAAATTAAGTTTATTTTGTATTTAAAATTTGATCCTTATTTTTTTAATCTTTTTGTATATTTTTTTTTTAATTTCATCCTTTAAAATTAGATTTAATGGTTCTTCTAGATAGGAAATGTATAGTGTATCGATCCAGGAAATGTATAGTGTATAGTGATTTTTATTATTTTATTTTTTATTCAATTATCGCAATCTCTTGACTTGATTCACAAGTATAGCGGAATAACTTAGGTCGGCTCGCCTGAGTAACAAGATTACATGGTTGTTATGCTAATTTAGATTGACTCAAACTAATTTTTAAGTATTTTTTCACCAAAATTTATTATTTTATTTTGAATCGTGTGAGAATTGAGTTTAATCTTTATATCCTTTTATTTTTTTTCTTAGGTTGTCGTGATTAACTTTTTTTCATATGTTAAATATGTTATTGTTGCCTATTTTTTATTATTTAATTAAAATAAAATCAATTTAATTGACCAGGTTGCAAGTGGGGTCAAATGACTTGAACTTGTATTATTTTTTAAAACGCATTTATGACATACAAACATGATTTATTTATTTATGAGCTGAATGGATTGCAGCTCTTTAACGGATTCCTTGGGCCGCACCGGTGATCAGGTCATTCACCAGCTCGTCTAAAGTGCGCCATGAAGATCCACGACCCACCTCCATAGCTTTTCCGGCAGCCTCCCTGTGCTCCTTCACGTTCTTCCTCACCTCTTTACCCATCTCTCCTTCCATCAACTCCTGTACCATCTTCTTTAAACCCTCCCACTTCACAAACCCTCTCACTGATCCGTTACACGTCTCTACTCGCAACCCTACTTTTATCTCCTCCACCACCATTCGAGCATTCAAAGGCTGCTCAGCCATCATGGGCCATGCTAGAATCGGCACTCCTGCGCATATGCTTTCCAGCACCGAGTTCCATCCACAGTGACTCAGAAAGCCACTCACACTTTGGTGCATCAATATCTCTCTTTGATCTACCCACTCTCTCACAATAATCCCTCTATCCCCGATACTCTCTTCCAGTTCTAGCTCTTTGGCTCTCGTCACCCACAAGAAATTTACCCTGGACTCCTTTAACCCGATAGCTATTTCGTTGAGTTGCTGTGGCGAGATATCTACTTGAGATCCAAACGCTACATATAGGACTGGCCTTCCTTCCTCCAGCTTTTGATCTAGCCACTTAATCCAAGTGGGTTTCTCGTGCGGTTCACGCTCTGCCCGTGGTGCATCGACCAGACATAGGGGTCCAACACACCAGGCCTTGTTTCCACTCTCTTTGTTCCAGTGATCGGCAAACGTTGGCTCAAGCTCGTAGAAGCTATTACTGATGCTGCCATAACTGTTAATTGCTGCTGTGATGCACGCCATGTTGAACTCAAAGAGAGGACCGCTTGGTTCAGAGTCGGTAAAAGATGAATCAAAATCATTTCTGGTGACTTTAATCCATGGAAACTGAGGCAGCGTGATTAGCTCGTCATCTGACTCTGGACCAAACAGAAGTCTATGCTCCGTCGCAGATTTGAACAGACATGAAGAGTAAATACACATGCCGTAAGAAACCAATCTTGGAAAACCAAACTTGATTGCAGAATCCAAAGTCCACCATAAGAAGCCGTCCGATACCATGAAGCTGACGGGAGGAAGAGTTTCGATAGCCTTTTCAAAGTCGGGTTGCATGAGCTTGGTGGAAAGGGCAAATGGGGCAAAGAGAGACATGGAAGGGAGGTGGTCGGTGCTTTCAACACCGGCAGGGATTTGAGGGACATTTTGTGGGAAGGGTAGATCAATGATAAAGGCAGTCGTATCGGAAAGAGAATTAGCTATGAAACTGTGGTTTCCAGAGGTGGTGAACACGGTGACAGTGAAGTCCGGACGGCGGAGGAGCAGGCGGGCGAGGTCGAGGAGTGGGAAAGTGTGGCCCTTCGACATGAAAGGGAACAGAATCACATGATACTTGGAATCACTAGACCTAGCTTCCATGATCTTTGCTAGCTAACAAAGCTAAGCGTTGAAATTGTAAATGTAATATACATGAAAAAGAAAAACTCTGGACGATAATTTATAGAGAAAGGTCTCTGCTCTTTCGCACCCGATCGAGCTTTGGAAAATATCAGATGAGGGCATCTTTGCTGGCATTACCTTAACTACGATCTACGAGTGCACGTACTTGTTTTTGTATTAAAAAACACCTTTAGGGTTATTATTTTTTATTTAATGTTAGCATATTAAAAATAAATTTTAAAAGATAAAAATAAAAATATTATTTTAATATATTTTCAAACAAAAATATATTTTAAAAAACATCCTCAAGTCAATCCATATTAAAAAATCAATCTAATATTAAAAAATCAATTAAAAAAATTCTAAGTCAATCCATATTAATTTACCGAACTCATAACTTAGGTGATGAGTCTAAAAGAATTCATGTAAAAAATCAATATGAATTATGAAATTTAATCTCCAACAAACTAATTGTGAATAATATATTAAAAAAATTAAAAAAAAAAGCACTAATTGTGAATAATATATTAAAAAAAATTAAAAAAAAGCATTATTCGAGTTGAAGTGATTTCTAAGAGGTAAATCACCTATTCTTTTAGCTCTGTTAATTTTCAAAATTAAAAACAAAATGCATTAAATAAATCATTCGCCTATGTTTATCTCAAGCTATAGTTCAAAGGAAAACGGTAACAAGTCCTTGAGCATACCAAAAAAATTATTGTAGCATTTTTTATTATTTTTCTAGATTTGTTTTAGCTGTGGGCTGTAATAGTAATCATCTTTCTTTCTATTATAAATATTTGCACAGTAAAATGATTTGTATATTTTTTGAGACATAATAATAATAATAATAATAATAATAATAATAATAATAATAAAATAATAATAATAATAATAATAATAAAATAATAATAATCAAGCGCCGGATGACAAGGATATTTTTCCTTTTTTATTTTGATACACAAAAAAATAATCTAAATATCTTTTCCACGATGCAAGTGATATTCACACGTACACAAGTGAATGCTCCTACGATTTTCTTTCGACATGAATAATGGCCAAAATCTAGCTTATATGATGACGTTTTGTTCCTCGTTACATTGCCTTAATAGGTGGCACAAGAACCAAAAGGATGGGAATTTTGCGGGGAGTTATAAAAATGTATTTTTGTTAAACAATTTATTAAAAGGATATTTTTTTTTGTTTTTAAAATAAATATTTTTGACATCAACACATGTAAATAATCTAAAAAAACAAAAAATATTTAATTTAAAATAAATAAATTCATTATTTTAAAACACAATTTCAAAAAGTGTATTTGTTTCGATGACTTTTTTCTTCTCTCCGCCGTGGTTTTGAGGGCTTTTGTTGTATAATTTCAAAGCAACCCTTTGATTTTGTTTTCTTTTATATTTGGTACCTTTTATTGCTATTTTTTATTAAATAATCTATAAAATTATATTTTTCTTTCAACTTAACCCTCATTTGATTATTTTTCTTTTTAGATTTAGTCCTTATTATTTTGATTGTTAAGTTTTATTAATCATTCTCTTAATTAAATTATCTTTTCAATTACATCCCTCAATATTTTATAACATTCTCTTAAACGAATTAGTTTTAAATTGCATCCCTCAATATTATAGTTCAATTTATTTTATATTAGACTTAGTCTTTATTCTTTTTATTGTTATTTATTTTTTTAATCTTTTTTTGAAACTTTATTTTTTATTTTATGCCTCAAAATTTTATTTTTCAAGATTCTAGTAACCTTTTGATCATGATTTTGAAAGATTGGACCGACTTCGCTTAGAATTTTTTAGGATTTTTTTTACAATTGATTTTTTCTGATTTTCTCATGTTTTAGGTCACGAGTTTCACATGTTTACCCATCTTGACCAGGCCCAATATTGTTTTTTTTAAAACAAAAAAAAGATTTTTGTTCTTTTTTGTATCATTTTATCAATTTAATTGAGGTTCAACCTCACTCTCGAGGTTCTATTACTTCTTTAAAAATGTTATCGTCACCTAAATATATTTTTTCAATGGTAGAAAACATCTTGGTTTGACCCATTGCATGTCATAGGCCTCCAATCTAGTTAAGCCTATTTGAATGAATTTATTAAACTATATTTGTTGTTGATTTTTTTAAAATACAATAAATATTTCAAATGAATCAATAATATTTATTAAAAACATTAAATAATTGTAATTTTATATGATGATATTCTTAAATATTTATACTAAATTAAAAAATATTGTGATTGTATAAAAACATTAAATAACTCTTAGCAAAAACCTTGATAACATTTTTTAAATCAAGTTCTCGTAAAAGAAGAAGTGTACGAGGGTAAGAGCTTTTGAAAAGTTATTATATACAAAAGGGCTATGTGAAACTAAAAGGGGGGTGAGTTTGGTTGTCAATTAAAAAACTTTTCTTAACTTAAAATAATTTATACACAACCTAATGGTCAATCCAAATAAACAATCCAAACAACAATAAAAGCAACCTTAAATATTAATCAAATAAATCAACAAAAAGAGTGTACATTAGGAATTTTATAGAGGTTTTTAGACAATTGCCTACTTCTCTTCGTGAACAATCATTCAAGAGTTTCCTAACACTCACATGGTCTACTTCATAGGCGAGTCCAAACCCTAACATGATGATTTTCACAGGTCAAATATTAAAACATTTCCATATTCTTTTTACATTCAAAATCTAACATTCTTTTAGGAGTTCAAGATTAAACACAATCCTTTTTGCACAAACTAAGAATCAAACTTTCAACCTAATATTTTTTATAGGTATAATATTAACAAATCCTTCCTCGCCAATACCTGTAAATGAACAAGTTTCAAACCACTTAAATACTACTCGAGAAGATTTATTAAGTGTTTTATGTTTCACTTACACTTTCACAATATTGTTTTCTCAATAGAGTTGACTGAAATACAAATGAAGTACTTAAAGGAATTTAGCCAATGCCACTTTAACCTTGTTTTAGGATCAAACAAGAGTACAATTAAGGTTGTTGAAATTTGTTTAAAAGTGAGAGTATGATACAAAACTTGTCTTGGTTGTTTTTGATTATTTTGATAAAATGATATATTAATAGGGGTAAAAATAAAAATAGTTATTGGGCATAACTTTTAAATATTTTTTATCATTTCAATTATATAAATCATTGGTGGAGTCAGTTAGATCATTTTAAAGTTATTAGAAAGATTTTGGAATTTCCAAAATTATCTAGACCATTTTACCAAAATGGTTAAAATTTTCTAAGAAATGAAAAACTACTTTTTTAAATTGGTTAAGCTAATTTAATTACTTGAATTTTTCTCATGTTTTATGTGATTTGACTTTTTTTTTTGTCATCATATGCTCTTATGGACTTGTTTATGTTTAATAGGTGTGGAAACTTATGTTTAAACAAACTGAACAATGGTTGGTAAACTCTCATTTCAAGATGTTGATCTTTGAAGTTGATTTTTTTTTATTATATCAAGTTTTTTTATTTTTTAATTTCATGTGTCCATACCTTGCTTCCTTGATGACTCACCCTATCTCTTATGCATGCCTTGACCTTGTCTTTAATTATCATTTAACTTAAGCTCTAATACATGTTTCATACAAGCATATATTTTTAGACATTCAAATAAACATATGATCATTACATCATTCCAAAATGTAACAATCCATGCATGGTATAGTAAATGAAAAAAAAAAGTTTAGATTTTAAAACAAGTTAACTTATTAATGTAAAACTACTCCTATAATTAAGAGTAATTTTAAGATTAGATAACATTTAAGCAAGTTTTCACCCAAGGGGTTATATTGTTTCAATTTGATATAGAAAGATTTTTATATCATTAAAACCATTGACAAACATATTAATTTGCTAATTATTATTATTATTATTATTATGATCATCATCAAAATAATTAATCCATTGGTGACAATGACCTTTGAACTAACACAGCTACGATAAATAATTAAGAGAATAAGAAATTGATACTACGACGTTTTGATTAAAAAAAAAAAAACTCTTCCATTGTTCTCTATTGATAAAGATGATTGACAATTCCTTAATAAAACTTGATATCTAATACGTAAGTAATTAATATAAATCATAAAAATTAAATATTTTGTTATCATCAAACATCATCATGAATAATGATGGGTTTGCATTTAGACTAACATGATCATATATTGTTTCTATTTTCTTCAAAAAATATATTACAATGGAAAATCACGTCATATACCTTTTGTATTTAATTTATTACCTAGTCAGTAATGATCCTCAGAATGATGCTAACTAGTTGATTTTAATAAAATACCTTGCTGTTTATTTTTTTTATTAGAATTGATAAAATAATATTTTAAATTATATAAATATATTTTGTTTACTGTGTGTTCTCCAATGAAGAGAAAACCATTTGAAAAGCCAATTGTATTAGAATGAAAAAATTAAATGCTTTATTTAAAAAAAAAACAAATTGATATCATCTTCTATTTTTCAAATTACTGTATTTAATTGGTTTATTTTATTGTTGACTTTACTTTGTTGATTTTGACTTTGTTGAAAGGAGATATATAAGAATAACATTTTTGAAAGAGAAAATATGTTCTTATATTTTATTTATAAAATGTAAAATATATATTGAACCTCCTAAATAATATATATTTTTTATTTTTTATTTAGGATGTTGCTCTAAAAACAATTGATTTTTTTTAACAATAACATATTGGCCACCCAAAGAAAAGTGTGGCTGGACCGCTGGTTAGATTCCTCAAGATTTGTTTTATTATATTCACATTACTTTTTCATCACGATATTTTAATTAATTTTTATATATTCTATTTTGATATGTTCGATTTTATATTTTGAAGAGACAAAACCATCTTTTCGAACTATCGGATCTTCCCATCATGTGGTGATAATTATTACAACAAGATTTGGCCACGCAAAGAAAAGTGTCTATTTTTAGAAGAAGAAAAAAACATTAATATATTTTTAAATACTTTTATGTGCAGCTATAAATAATATATTTTAAAAAAATAAAAAAATAATTATTTTAATATATTTTTAAATAAAAATAATTTTATAAAGAGGTTTTGAAATGTCAAGAGGCTATTACAGTAATATTCATCTAACATGTTTTTGGCAAAATATCTCATATGATTTATTTTTTTAGCCTTATTGTGGTCCCTTTAGTTTCACAACCACAAGTCTGATCTGAAACTTTATTTTGTTCGTGTTTTGAGAAAGTGGAGGGAGGAAGCCACCAAGATAAGGAAATGAAAGTCATTAGTTGTCTATATTTTAGAGAGAAAAACAAAACACACTCTTGGTGGCAATCAATTTATTGGACAAGGTTTCATTTAAGTGTTTTGTCTTTTAATCTTGATGGAAGATATGCTTTTGGATCAATTTAAGAGTGTTTTAAGTTGAGAAATTGATTTACTGAAGTTCCAAGAGTGTTTTTTTTTTTAAAAAAAAAAATTATTTTATTTACTTCTTGTGTATGCCTATTTTTATGATTGTATAATTAAATAAAAATAACTTTATAAAATAAAGTTGTTAGACTTCATAAAGTCACATAATTGGCAAGAAAATTGAATTTGGTCCTAAATATCATGGTCTCGGTATTTAAAAAAACAATGTTAGAACGCCTATATTTTGAGTATTTTTCTTACTCATTTTTAGTTATTGGGTTGATAATATCGTGTTTTGACTCACTTAGTTGATTTTGTTATATAAAGTTAAATCCATCCCGATTTATTTTAAAACTCAGTATAGATAAGAATCAGCCCTAAAAGTTTTCAATTTTAATTGAAATATATATATATATATATATATATGATTGTTGCTATTGTGGTTGAGGTTGAAATAAAATAGTTTCATGAAAAGCGCTTTTAGCAGTTCATAACTGAAATTGAAATGTTTTGTTAAAACCGTGGTTGAGTTTGAGGTTTAATGAAAAACAGTTTTGTGTATTTGGTTATTATGTTTTTCATATTGCTGTCAACTTGTGAAATTACTTCAAAGAACACACACATATATCAATATATTTTTAAAAAAAAATATTGTTGATTAATAATCATAACAAAAATATTATTGCAAGTTTCTGATTCATAATCAATCGAAAACCAACAGGGTTGTGGAGCGAAATGAAGTCACGCGTTTTTCCCTTTCAATGTCAACTTGTGAAATTACTTTAAAGAACACACACATGTATCAATATATTTTTTTAAAAAAATATTGTTGATTAATAATCATAACAAAAATATTATTGCAAGTTTCTGATTCATAATCAATCAAAAACCAACAGGGTTGTGGAGCGAAATGAAGTCACGCGTTTTTCCCTTTCATTAGGACTGATCTTTATCTATAATTTTTTTAAAATATATTTAAAAAAAAATTGGATTGGGCTCAACCCAACATAATGGGTAGGCCCAGCCAAATTGGGCCAAAGCCCAACTGTTATGGACTTGGGCTGGGCTGAGAGCAGCCCACCCAGCCCAAAAAGTGTAAAAAAAAACACAACGCACAAAAAGGTGCGCTGCGTTCATCGTGATTTATATTTCACTTTGTTACTGTTCACGTAACACGTGAACAGTAACTTGACCGACTGTGACGAGAGGGTCACCGGCCGATACCGACATGTAGAGAAGACCGAGGTAGTTCTTGTGGTGGTAGCGTCGTAAATGGTGCCCTATAATGGCCGATATGATCGTGGAAAGGTTGTAGCTAGTGTTGCCGACGCTGGTGTTGTTGATGTCGAAGCTGTGGGAGAAGACCGGACGGTGAGGTGCTGACGGTGAAAATGAGAGGTCGCTGATGCCGAAGGAGCAGCTGGTGGTGCTTGCTGGTGACTGCTGAGGAGAGAAGGGTTGCATCTTGAGAGAGAAAATTGCAAACTTGTAACCGAGAAAGAGAGGATGCTACTAGTGGTCTGTAGGATCCAAGGGTGGCAGGGTGGTCGGTGGTTATGCCATCGTCTTCTTCCTCTCTCTCTCTGTCATGTTATTTTCTGCAAAATCATCGTCTTCGTCTTTTTTCAGTGACTGTTATGTATGTTGTGTATTTAGCGTATTTCGGTGAAAAGCATCTCACAGATGATTTTCAGAACGCAACGCAACCGCTGTTTTTTGGTGAGATCCACAGTAAAAACTGGGATCCCATTTGGTTATTTGTGTGTTTGGAGCTGCGGTTCAGCGCAACCACAGGTTAAACCAAACACCCACTTAATGAGAGACTATAATAATCATTTTCTTTTTCTCCTTTAGTTTTTTATACTCTAGTCATCTAACTTTTTTTTTATTTCATTCTTCCATGATGCTTTCTAACGAATTATCACAATGTCAAGTAAATGCTCTGGTATTTAGTCGATATGTAATTTTGCAAAAACAAATGAGTTAAAAATATAAACTTTTTTTAACCAATATTGTCAATTCAATTTCTTTATAGGAAGGAGTTCCTTGATATTTTTCTCAAACTGTATTTTGATCCCTTGGATATGCACAAAATAAATCTTTGGTCCAAAACTTCTTAATGTCATTTCATAGGGTAAATTTAATTTGCAATATCTTATGTTTGTATTCAATTTTATATTTTTTTGAAAATTTCATTTTTAAGCCATTTTTTATTTTAAGAAATTGAAAAACAGGTCATATTTGTACATGGACACGTGTTGCCGATCTACAAATTGGTACTAATAATGTTATCTGGTGAGGTTCATTTTCTTTCTTTTCTTTGCATGTTTCTTTTTCAATGTAAATACAGGAAGTAATTAATAAATACCACTAATACTTTTCTAATTGTAAATGAATAAATAATAAGAGATTTTATTAATCATATTAGTAGTATTTATATTTCATGTATGTATACATTACAAAACAACTAATTCGTGTGGCCTGTTGCACTGTGCATCCTCTCTTAAATCATTGTGGATTGCGACAGTGTGGAGATGATTTTGGGCTTCATCATCCGGCGTGTTGTGTTTTTTTTCTGGGGTTGTTTTCGGTTTTTGGCTTTTTTTTTAACTTTCCGCTTTTGTATTGTGCATTGACGCCTCTGACCCTCGAAAACGACAAATTAGTGCACAGGGATGAGGGGCTCCGTCGGCTTTTCACAATTTCAGTGCACAGTGCATCGACGAAAAAAGCCCTCGATAAGGACAAAATAATGCACAGTGAACGGGGACACGGGCGTCCTTTCCCCCTCGGTTTTTTCTTGAATCTCGGTTGGGTCAGGGGTGCCTTAGTAATTAGCCTATTTTTTTATTATATTTCCGTCTGCACGGCTGGCGCGTCGTCAGGACGCGATAGCGGCGCTCAACGCCAACGAGCCCTTTAGGCGGCGCGTGCAGTGTCATACGGCGGTAAAAAAATTTCTTCCGCCGGTGAATACGGTGAGCCTCCAGGTGCTCTACTGCCATCGCGGCGCGTTCCAATCATAGATGCCCGTGTAAGCGGCGGCGGACGATTTTTTGTCGGCTGTGGCTTTTCTCTCTCTTGTCGACGCATGTTTGTGGTAAGTTAAATTCGGTCCCTTAGGTTTTGATTTCGTTTTGTTATTACTGATTTATTTAAATTAAGGTTTTATTGTTTTCAATTGTGTCCTTCAATTAAAATTGATTATATAAGCAGTTTTTAATTCAATCCTTATACTTTGAATTTTTGATTTATTGTTGATTCCATCAATTTTTCCGGTACGGAAGTTTTGCTTTCTTTAATTTGGTCCTCCAATTGCAATTGGTAATATAAACAAAGTTTGATTTCAGTCCCTCTTCTTCTAATTTTTTTTATAGAATGACAGCATTTGATCATTATTTATTTTTGGTCCTCCAATTATTTTTTTTTCAATTTTATCCTTCAATTGGAATTAATTTTATATATGTCATTTTTCATTTTGATCCTTATTCTTTTAATTTTCTATTTGATATTAATTCATATGTTCTTTTTTTAATGTTTATTTTTTATTGGTATTTATGCATCTATGCTTTTAGTTTTTGTCCTCAGTGTAACTTTTGTCCATGTATATATAAGTGTATTTAACACAATAATAATAATAATAATAATAATAATAATAATAATAATAATAATAATAATAATAATAATAATTTTTCTCTCTTACTCTTTTGTTATTTTTTTTCATCCCGATAATTTGATAATATTTTTTTTTTTACCAGTAATAACAATGATAATTTTTTTTTATCTTTTGTTAAAGTTTCTGGGATATTTTTAGTCTTTCATTTATTTTTGTTTCTTTCATTATTAACATAATAATAATAATAACAACAACAACAACAATAATTATTATTATTATAATTATAATATTAATATTAATAATAATAATAATAATAATAATAATAATAATAATAATAATAATAATAATAATAATAATAATAATTTAATTGTTTTTCTTGCTTACTCTTTTGTTAATGTTTTTTTTCCCTCCGGATAATTTGATAACTTTTATTGTTTTGACAGTAATAGCAATGATAGTTTTTTCTTTTTTGTTTTTTTAATCTTTTGTTAAAGTTTCTAGGATATTTTTAGTCTTTCATTTTTTTTTCTTTTTTTTCATTATTAACATAATAATAATAATAATAATAATAATAATAATAATAATAATAATAATAATAATAATAATAATAATAATAATAATAATAATAATTTAATTGTTTCTATTGCTTACTCTTTTTTTAATGTTTTTGAGTGTGTTTTTTTTCACGATAATTTAATAATTTTTATTGTTTTAATAGTAAAAGCAATTGTAATTTTAGATTTTAAGGCTTTGATTTTGCTATTGTGATAATAGGGTGTGTTGAGCTATTTTATTATATTAAATTTTGTATATATAAATATTATATTTTAATTTTGATCCAGCAAATCCTATAAAAATTGTTCGCTCAACCCGCAACGTTGAACATATATTTTTTTAAATTTTGTGATTAAATGATTTTTTTCAGCTATTAATTGTTATTTATGTTTTATCATCTATAATATTTTTTCATTTGCTCTATCTTTTAGTTTTTTATTGGTTTTTTTATATATTTTCAAGTTAGATTATTATTATTATTAGCAATGACAATTTTTATTTTCTTTTCATCTTTTGTTCAAATTATTATAAATTTTTTTGGTCTTTCATTTATTTCTGGTTTTTCAATCATTATTAACACAATAATAATAATAATAATAATAATAATAATAATAATTATTATTATTATTATTATTATTATTATTATTATTATTATTATTATAAAATTTATTATTATTATTATTATTATTATTATTATTATTATTATTAAATAATAATAATAAAAACAATAAAAATTATCAAATTATCCGAAGGGAAAAAAAACAATAACAAAAGAGTAAGCAAGAAAAACAATTAAATTATTATTATAATAATAATAATAATAATAATAATAATAATAATAATAATAATAATAATAATAATAAAAACAATAAAAATTATCAAATTATCCGAAGGGAAAAAAAACAATAACAAAAGAGTAAGCAAGAAAAACAATTAAATTATTATAATAATAATAATAATAATAATAATAATAATAATAATAATAATAATTATTATTATTATTATTAATATTATAATTTAATTATTTTTCTTGCTTACTCTTTTGTTATTGTTTTTTTTCCCTTCGGATAATTTGATAATTTTTATTGTTTTTACAGTAATAGCAATGATAATTTTTATTTTTTCTTATTTCTTTTATCTTTTGTTAAAGTTTCTAGGATATTTTTAGTCTTTAATTTATTTTTTTCCTTTCATTACTAACATAATAATAATAATAATAATAATAATAATAATAATAATAATAATAATAATAATAATTTAATTATTTGCACAATAATGATTTCAGTAATTATTTTTTTGCCCTGATAAAAATATTTTGCTCTTTTTTCTAATGTTAGTTCGCACTCTTTTGTGATCGTTTATGACGCAATACCTATATTCTAAAAGATGTAATCTATGCTTGCGTAACAAACTCAACTCAAAATTTTATACATTTTATCTCCTAATCTATAATTTTTATTTACTTATATCATATAAATTTATCGTTATAGATTTAATTATGTTAAATTATATACACAAGAATACCCGCGGCAACGCGCGGGGGCAATTATCTAGTATATATATATATATAGTGTAATACTGGAGTTATGCATACATTATATTACAAATGTCGCATTTATGGGTTAAGGGATGAGACTAGATACGGCAGCCATCTCACAAAAATTTCGTGCTAAGTGTTTTCTTCCCCGGAAGAGTTTTTTGTTTTTTTAGGGGTGTCAATGTTGTATTTCACAAGATGATGAAGTGATTCACGAAATACACCAGCAACTGATAATTACATATTGAAATTGGTACGGTTATTATTTCTAGTTTTATATTATTTTTTCTCAATTCTCTTAAACACAAGATAATAAATTTAACATGATTGTTAATCAATATACGTAATTCAATTTGAATGAATGAAATACTTGAAGATATTTCTGTATCCAGGCATGTAAAAAGAAAAACTCGTCCAGCATGCCAAGATTTTGGAACAGGGTGTTCATCCTGCACTTGATACCCTGTTAAAAAATGGAATAAAGCTGTTTGGGTCGAATATTGTCTAACCAAGCCTGCCGCTGAATCTGTTTGTGTGTTATTCCTTTTGTGCTGCTTTTCCCCCTCCCTCCATTAAACGTAGCAAGCTAGCAATTCCTCACTAAAACACAGAGAGAGAGAGAGAGAGGACCCCAAGAAGCTATACATATGACGTCGAGACAGCAGCAAGCTTCTTCAATCTCTCACATTATGGTTAAAGAGGAGTAGTCAGAGAAATGAAAAGACACTCGTAAACCCAAGAAAAGAGTCCACTTCCCTATTTTTACCAGCCATTTCCAATGAGCACCAGTGCCTTTTGGATCCGTTTGGAGAAGACTGCTTCCTCCTGCCATGCGCCTTGGAGCTTCTCGAGTCTGCTGCCCGATTATTCTGTTTCATCATAGAAATGTCGAAAGCTAGCATTTCGATAGAAGCTGGATCAGTGTTGATGCACGAAACTTTTGTTGGAGGAGCACTCCAACTTCCGCTTTCTCCATGCGGACTTCGAGAAAATTTATCATCTGTAGCCTTTGATCCTGGCCTTGTACTATATGCATCTAAGCCTGTCCTGGTTTCCGAGTCTGAAATGATTATGGTATCTCTGGTAGATTTATCAGTATTCAAAACATGCGAAGCAGCAATGCAAAGGTCAGGTTGATTCCCAAACGAGTGTTCCTTTGTCCGGACTACAGAGTCAAACTGCATGGTTCTTGACAACGCTGGAAAATACTGAGCTTTTTTCTTTATGTGATCAAATATTGTATCTTGTGTTAGACCATTGAGCCCACTTGTTTCAGATTTACAAGGAGATCCACCTTCAATAATGAAAGTATATCATTGAGAAGTAAAAAAAGATGATTAAAAAGGTAAAGAAAAGATAATTAAACCCTGTTATCTGGTTAAAAGTGCACCTGAAACATCCACAAGGTCTGCAACAAACCTTCCAGGGGTAGTGTGATGCTTCGGAGTCCGAAGCTTGTTGCTATCATGTCCGTACTGTTCTCTCTCTCCTTGTTCTGAAATAACATTGAGCAAAGCTAGTGAAATCTTGCTTCCTTCTGTCTCTTCCATAACATTCGGTGCACTATCAAGTTCAATGGCCTTGTCACGAGGACGTTTTCTTGTGAGAAGCATGGCTTCTGAGGATGGAGAACAAACATTGCTTGAAGTAGTCAAGAGAGGGAAATTCTTGGCCTTTACACGTATGTGCTCAAATATCGTTTGCTCAGATATGATTTTACAGCTGTCATTTTGGATTTCAAAACCAGGCTCGCCTTCTGCATTGTAAGGTAGGGATTGTCAGTGAAAATCAGTAGAGATAGCAACACAAATGCAAAATCCATGGATAGAGAAACCATATGGAATAGTAATGCAAGCTATACCTTCTCCCAGTTCCAAATCCTCATCAATGAGTTTGAAACTTGGCCTGGGATAGAGAAACCATATGGATTAGTAATGCAGAAAAAAATATGTAAGTTGTTCCATGGTATCAAATAGATGCAAAGAAGCTTTTATATTGGAAAAACTACTTACATTGAATTGTTTATTGTTTTAGATTTTGTCATATTGCAAAGCGTTTCAGCTGGACCACAAGATGTCATTTCACTTTCGTCTTCTATGATACAAACGACACCAGGTGGAGGAAACAAGGAAGGCTGCTTGCATCTGTGTTTGTTTGTTTCTGGATTGCTTTCCTTCAGCAATAGAAGTTTTTGGTGGAAATCAAGACCAACTGAATGAACAATAAAAAAACTCCAAATTAACTTTGTAGTCAACTAAGTACTAATAGTAATAATACAAAATGATGTATGAAAATTGCGATTACTGTATTCTTCAAATATAAGATCAGCCTTCAAAGTCAGCTTTTGCTGCTGCGGGATTGACAGGAGAATTGTTGCACAATAGGGGCTGCAGTGAAAGACAAACGAGCTAAGCTTCTAATAGTACAAGTAGTTGACTAAACACTCACTTTGAGCAGTGAAGTAACTTTTCTCAAAAAACAAAGATATGCTTTCTTTAGTGCTGTTGATCTTCTCATTCTTCCGGAGAGAATTAGTTCTATAGTAAATGATATTGCAAAGTTTATAGATCATTTCTGCTCATATCAATAATTGTAATTAAATAGCAGTGAAGGAATTATAATTCCCCCCCCCCCCTCTCAATAGTAGTGTTAATATTTTTTTTCTTCATAATTATTGATTACACAAGAGAGCTTAATACATTTGCTGACTTTCATCATTTCATTTATTGAGGTGAAATAAAATTATTGCTTAGACCACATTAATGAATATCAATGGGAAAGGAGCCTGGAGTTTAAATCTGCGTACCTTGAGAACTCATCCACTCTGCAGCAACCAATAGGGACAAAGCAAACATGCAGGTGACAACGTGCTCATGAAAAAGTAAGCATATGATTAGGGATTGCTAAGTTATTAGATTAGAAGAATCGATTCTGCAAAGAACATTTAGCTTTTCCAGACTAAAGTAGAGGAACACGTGATTTTTTAAAGCAGCCGTTTACGATATATCAATTTTGGTATTATGCTTGACTGGTGCGGTAATATCGAATTACTGAATCTGCATATAAATGAAAAGAGCACATTACCTTATTTTCTCATGAAAGTGAATCAGGTTATCTTCTTCTGTAGCGACAATCTGAACAAAAAAATAATATATATATAAATAGTGTTAATGTTACTTTCTTTGGACCTAACAATCAGTAAGACAAACAATTCTTAGCTGTGCTTTTTTTTTATTGCAGTACAATTGGCACCGCTTCCATTAGGTTTAAAGAAAAAGAAGCATCTACATTCTGGAAACATACCATATCAGCATAATGTCGTTTAGTTGACTGGAGTGATTCTGATATCCTAGTCAATGTCACAACAAACTTAGACATGCCTCTCCTATGGCACTCATTTTCCTCAATACTCATATTGACTTTTGGAGGTAATGATCGGAGAGAGTCCTTGATATGGTTCCCAAAGGGGAATTTACGGCCAGTGACAATCTCTATTCTCCTTGGATCAGCTTCAGCTAGCGTGTCAAATGACTTGATTCCCATTGAATGTAGAGCCTGAAGGCAGAAATATGGAGGGACAGCAAAATTTTAACATACAAGGGAATTAGAAATCAGAAGAGTAAAAAAAAAACAATTCACCAAAAGATGATTACACGAGCCTCCAAATTGCAGTAAAGTAAATTAACCTTGGCAGTCACCATTCCAATGCCAGGTAATTGCTTCAGCAAGTATGGACTATCATCCCAGAGTTTCTGATATAATGATTTTGCTAGAAGAGTTGAGTTGATGGCTCCTTTGTAATTCTTTTTGAAAATAAAATACTCTTTCATGCACTTAGAAATTCTACACCCAATCGAACATATAGAATTCATGTCCTAGTTACAAACACCAGAGTATAGTCTCATCAGTAAGCTTCCAGCTTGAGTATAATACAGCAAAAACCTTTCAAATGACTGACAGAAAGAAACCTGGGTTAGGGATAAATCATGAACAGAAGGATCCCCAGTCAAGCAGTCATTTGCCAAAACAAATATCTTCTCCTCTCTAGTTTGAATACGCTTTTTCCGTTTCTGCTTATCCCCATTGATGTGAAACCGAATTCGACAGTCTTTATCAATGTTGATATCATTTAGAAGCTTTTTCTCATTGCGTCTAAGTTGTATCCCTTCATTTTCAGCAAAAGTAAATGTATCATTCTAATGTTAACTATTTGAAGTAGGGGTAGGAAAAGAGCTGTTGGAAAAGTATACATACATGCAATTTCCTCGGCATGACATATAACATTTAGTGCATCTTCCAAGCTGCACCTTTCTGGGGTCTGCATGACATGCTTCATTGTATTGAATTTCAAATAGTACCTGGTCATCAACCGTCCAGGCTCTGAAAAAATCAAAAATAAAAAATTAGGAATTCCAATCGTAAAAAAAAAAATATATAAATGAATTTAAAGTACCTAGTGGCTTCAGTAGAAAACCATCTTTGTCAGTCCAGATCATTTGGTGGTCTGATAACTCGTTAACTTTCTGAACAGTAATCTCTGACATGGAATTGCATGGATGAGAAGGGGATGTGGGGAGGGGAAACTACCAATGCCTAAGAGCAGTACCTTGCATATGCTTTTCTATGCGGTCTCTAGAAATTCCTTTCTTAACAGCATAATGCTCAGGGTTCTGAAAATTCATCAAAGTTTCAAATCTGTTAAATGGAAAAGAATGCCCGTGTGCTATTTTTTTATGAGGCCTAGAAATGCATGCCTTTTTTATCCTAACGTACAAGTATGAGAACTTCATCCATTCAATTGCCCGTGCAATATCAGAAACAGTCAACTGTACTATCTCTGCAGTCAAGTGCTCCGTCACGCATGAAAGCAATCTCCAGGAACAAAAAAAAAGTTAGTAGCCTAATAGAAAAAAGCACAATTTTTATAGTCTGCACCACTGTTCAGAGAAACACGGTATGATATTAAAGGTTATAAACATACTGTGATTCCACCATTTCACATCCATTCAAGAGATTTTCATACAAATGAACCTGGGGTCATAATCAGAAAAGAAGGAAAATTCAGACAGGACAGACATTTCTCACATCAACTAGAAGAAAAATTCAATAACAAAGAAACACCAAACATGCAAAAGAGAGAGTAAAAAAGATTTAGATTACTGTTTCTCTTCTTGTCATGATTATAACCATCCCTGTATCATCAAATGGTGGTCGACCTGCCCTTCCACACATCTGCATGATACTTTTAAATTTTAGTCTAGGGATTTAGAGAAAACAATATTTTTTCCTCATATGACTGAATGAGTATATGATCCACAACATAGCTTGTTTTTGTATGATATTTTACTTTCTCACATGTTAGAAATGACAAGAGTATCTTTCCAGTAAGTATCATTTGAAATCAAAAGAGAAAGGCATCATTGGCTGTTTTTTATCTTCCCAGTTCATATAGAGTTTGGGTTCACAATCTCTACATACGATAATTATATAGATTTAAATCACAAGAATTTTTACACCATACAATTTCTACCATAAGGAATTAAAATCACAGAGGAATCCAACCAGTACTCCCCAGGGGATATATCCACCCAGAGGACAACATTTGGACAGCTTTGTGTGTGTAATTGATACCTGAGCAGAAAGTAAAATCATCGACTAGTGTTAGGAAGGGTCAAAAGAAGTTACGTACCTGTAGTATCGTGGAACGATCATATTCCATATAAAGACCTTTTTCCTTGTTGCTGTCACAAAATACATTTTTTTGATGAATCAGAACAAAAATAGATCTTATATCTCTTGATCTCTTAATTTATACTAGAAGATGAAGATTTCTAGCAAAGTTTCTTGACTTACAAGTGCTGTGTTGATTTTATAACTACTGTATGTGCTGGTAAGTTGATTCCATGAGCTAGGGTGTTAGTTGTGCACAGGATTTTAATATCACCCTTAAGAAACAGACCCTCAATAAGGCTCCGATCTTTCAGGCAAAGCCCACCATTGTGATAACCAACTGCAAGCATGCCACTCGTTAAATAAAATTACAGTATTCAAGACCAGCTTAAAGAATCATGATATTGGGTAAATTATAACAGAACAGACTAGCCCCATACCACCATATAGGATGTAAGACTGTAGTTGTTTGTCACTGCATGACAGCGAAGCTTCCCTTAGCCTTTCCTGCTGTTCTTTGTCTTTAATGAAAGGATTTGAATAGCCAAAGGTTATTGCTGTCTGAGATAGTTTCAGTGCTGCTTCCTGTGCTCCTTTCCTTGTCGAGCAAAACACCAGAGCAGATTTCCCTCTTGAATAGTGCATCAGAATATCTGAATATCACTTATAAGGACAGGAGTCAGTCGCGATCTCTTTGGAGATTGAAGAAAAACACAAACTTAAATGAACACTTAATAAAACTTGTGCAAAATATTTCCACTTACCAAAAATATAGTTTTCAAGGCGCTGGATATAAGATGAAAACAATCCATCAGAAAGATGAGAGAAAATTTCCCACAATTTCTTACGTTATCAAAAGAAATAAAAATTTTAAATTGGCCAGAATTTCAGTCCAATGAGTATTCAGATACCTTTTCAAATAGAAAATCATTTTTTGCGGGAGCATAGCCTGCAGAAGGACATAACAAAAATGATGAGAATTATAGTATAATAAATGATAGAAAATCACAAAAATGATGCTATATGCGATTGATAGCTCTAGCTCGTCCTCCATTTTTAAATCTACAAAATTCTATGCGAGTAAAATGGTGAAATGAGAAGTGTAAACCATCCTATTATAATATGTATCTTAGTCAAGTGATCATGAGAAAAGGTATGCCAACATGATTGGTGAGAAACTAAATTCGAAATGAGACATTTAAGTATACCAAAAACTTTGGTTGTTAACTTTACAGGCCTCATTTCTTCTCCAAACCTGCCAAGGCATTAGAAAGCTAGTTGAAATAAACATATGCTTAATGGAAGAAAAATAGTTGACATGGAATAGCTTAAAGGTACCTTTTAATACCTTGTACTGGAACATTAAGCCACTCAGCTGTAGACATCATATGCCATAAGTAAGTTGTTAAATAAATAAACAGCTGTTTTGTTCTTAATGTCTGTAGATAAATACTAATGGAACTCTTTTTTAACTCTTTGACAAACAGCAGCAACACAGTAATAGATTTACCAAGATCTTCAATATTTGGAATTGTTGCTGAAACTGCTAAAAAACGAACACAAGATAGAGGACTTGATTTCATTTCAGGATTGTGAGCAAGCATCTTTATTCTACTAACAATTGCCTCTAAAGCAGCTCCACGAGGATCATTCAGTAGGTGAACTTCATCAATAAGAACCAGGGCAATGTCACTGAAAAAGCTCAAGCCACCATCCTTTATGCGATACCGAGTGACAGCATCAAATTTCTATATAGAGGAATAGAAAATGCATTCAATCATTTTCCAATTGATCAAATAAAAACAGTACAGGGGAACTTAAAAGAATAAGAAGAAAAAAATCTTGCATGCAATATGTATTTTAAGAAATTTTATAAACGTGTACACATGGACAGTGAGCAGAGGCCGAATGAGGAAAAAAAGCGCAAATATGAAAATGTAAAACAAACTGCTGAATCAAAGATTTTTCAATGAAAACATGAAGGCTTGATTTAGGCGGCCAAACAAACAATTATAGCAAGGCATTCTTCATTTGAAGCCAGCATATGCATGAATGCCAGCATCTGTGTGTATAAATATCTGCAGCTTTGTATGGTATTTACCAGCATGCCGCTTTTTTATTTTTGAAGTAATGGTGGAATGGAAGCTCTTCATATCATTGCATACTGACCTCAGGAGTAGTTAGAATAATGTCTGCTTCCTGTATAGTCCTTGCGTTGTAGAATTCGTTGTCACCAGTCAGCTCCAGGCAATTTGTCCCCAATGATCCGAACTTCTGAGTCCAATCACGGAGTTTTTCTTGAACTAAGGCTTTAGAAGGGGCTATGTAGATCTTCATATGACATGAAAGGAAGGAAACAAGTGATAGCTAATGAACCAGTAAGAAAAGCATGGAATCCTCTTGATAAAGAAAAGCACGGAATCCTCTTGATAAAGGAAACACCTAGTCTAGGATAATGAGCGAGGAAAGTAAGCATGGATTATCTCTTGATAAAAAATAGGGCACGACTTTCCCAGTTAGAATGAAACAGAGGAATAAGAAAAATCAAAGGTGATACGACAGAAATAGTGATGCAGCGTAGTCATTGTTTCCAGTGACTTATATAGAATTCATAATCATGAAATGTCTAGTGTAGTTATTGAATTTCAAAAGGGACTCGTTGAACCTTATATTTTTCATTTTATTTGGATACTTACTGTTTTTAGAATTCCCTTGACATGCACAAATCTCCCTTCAGAGATAAACCTTGACAGAAGCCTCAGTATGCACAGTTCAAAGAGCACTGTTTTACCGCTACCAGTTGGTGCTGAGATAACCATGTTTACATCTGAATGGTAGCAGACAGGGAAACATTCACTTTGCAAGGAATTAAAATACCTGCACGTATAAGAAACGAAAGCAGAATATCTGTAACTGATTCCTCTTCCATTTGTCTTGCAGCAGAAATAACGGAGTAAGAACATCAATACGCGGCAATTATTTAGGACATTTTACTCCAACAATATTAGAAGATGCATTTCCTTACTAATCACATGATTTGCATTTAACTGATCGATTCCACCAGTAGATTTTTCATCTAAAAATTGATAAAACTAAGGCCAACAAAAAAAAACAAGATGTAAGGATTGGCAACGTGCAACTAACTTAAATCAATAAAATTGGTACCTGAAGCTAAAAACCGAACGAAAGGGCGGTGGCAGATCTGACATGGACTTGAGCGTATACGAATCCATTATCGAACAGCTGTTCTCTCCTTGGTGATCCTAATTTCTGAAAAATAAAATATCAACTCACGAATTAGTGGCAAATACCATAACCCTGGATCAATCAATTAGAGCAAATTGAAAGCAAAGAAACAGTTTTGAATTTATGTTAAGTCCAAGAAGCATAGCTAGCATGAATTGAATAAGAATTTCAATTACAAATCATTTGATTTCTCTCCATCAATTCACCGATGGATCACTGCATATCTATCTATATATGTATAAATTGATTTGAATGAAAATTAATCGTAATAGAAGTCACAATGGAAAGCAGATCAGTGAAATAATTTTCAAAGTCTGAAACAAATCACTTTAACTACTCTGATAACGTAAATTTACCTACAAAGATGAGGTAGAAGAGAGTTATAAAGAGCGGTCTGGAGAAGCAGGGGCAGGGCGATAGAGAATGGAAGCGTTTAGGATTTTGCAGAGCTATAATTAAAGAGTGATGAACTAGGCAATATTTATACTGACTTCAAGAGCTTTTTGGCGGGAGAGAGGGAGCAGTCACCTCACGCACGCCAAATGCATTTCAGTCAAGTTCAGCGTTTGTACTCCGTACTCCGTAGGTTGCGTTTTAAAAGTATTTAAAAAAAAATGATTTTAAAAAAAAATAAAAAAATAATTTTTAAGAAAATAAATATTATTTTGATATATTTTTAAATAAAAAAATATTTTTAAAAACCTTAAAAACATACCCGAGGTAAGCTTATTCGCGCTCTTGGTTAATTTTTTATTAATATAAAAATTAATGTTTATATGATATTACTATTTAAAAAAAATAAAGAAAATCTAAAAATATGATAACCGAAAAAAGTAGCATTTAATGACTCGAAAACAAAAATGAAACACTATAAATCGAGCATCTCATATTTATTTTTATACCATTAATTTAATTTAAAATAAAAGTAATTTTAGAAAAAACATATTAAAAAAAAAGTCAAAATATTTTTCAAGTTTACTTTCAAAACCACATAAAAATCACATAGAAAGTAAAAAAAAAATGTTAATGGATGAAACCAGACAAAAACACTTAAAAAAAAAGAAATTAAGATCAGGGTTTTGCATAATAAAATTCACTGTGTATTTAGACTCATATTATTATAAATTGTAATGGTGAAATTATTATTTTACGTCTCAGTAAACAATGATTTTAGCCATGAGTCTAGGGATATTTTAGATTTTTAATGTTTCTGGATACAGAAAAATAACCATAAATAACCATAATACCCTCCAATAGGACAAAAATCAACAATTAAATTTGGAGCTATTAAAGATATTGTACATGTTATTTATAATATACAAATATAAAATAACCTTCGTATACATGCATGAAAGAGAGTTTCGCTCTCATTTTATACCATCAAAGTTGAACTTACTATGTTTTTTAATAAAAATAAAAATAAAAATAAAGTAATCTAAACTAAGAGTAGAGGTGTATAGATACAAATAAAAAATTAAAATTATCTCAGAATGAATGAAAAAATCAAGGGATAGAAACTAAATCAAAAACTAAAAATAAAAATAAAAAATTATATATGTTAAAACTAGACAAAAAAAAAAATAATCTCAATGGCAAAACGCAGATTTATGGCTCATTAAAAAAAAGCTATAGCATGTTGAGTAATTACTGTAGCATAAGACACACTTCACTGTGTTTTTTAATAATATAATTATTATTTTACCCCTCAGTGCGCCTCAATTTTTGCCTTCACATTCGGGTATTGTAGACTTTGCACGGAGACCAGTTGGCATTGACTAAATTTACGGGGGTGTTATCGTCTGTTTTTTTTTTTTACACAGTAAAACTACCCATTCACCGGAACGAACAAAAAAACGACGCAAGGTTAAGGCTATTTATGATTTTTCTTTCTGGCCGTGCACAATAAAAATTCAACTTAACCCTTCGAAAACGAAAAAATGATTCACTAGCGATGAGGGCATTTTCGATTTTTGCCACGTTGGCAAACAGTGAAACGATTGCACTGCCCTCCTAAAAGACAAAACAGCATGCTAATGCCAGGGGCCTAATAGTATATTACTCACAGGTATTTTTGTTATTATCATCGCTATTACGATTAGTCGGTATTTGTTTATTTTTATCTGATTATCTGCAGGAGCGTCCGATGAACGCGCCGCCTGTTATTGCTTTTACGCGCCAAAGAGGAGGCGTGTTTCATGTATTGAGATTGTGGGAAATTACCTTTCCCCATGTTTCCGGATGCGCCACCATGTCCTCTACCACATGAAGTCGTGCATGTCTGCGTTAAGAGGTCGTGCGGTGGCCGGTGGTCAAAGTTTGGTTTTTCACCCCATTTCTCTCTCCTGCAACGATAGATTACATGTAAGTTCTCTTAGTTTACATAGTATTAATGTTAGTCCTTCAGCTTTGTATTTTGATTTACCTCCTTATTTCTTCTATACAAGTTTCTGGTTTTTTCAATTGCATCCTTTAATTGCAATTAATAATATATGTTGTCTTTCACTTTAGCCCCCACTCTTTTGATTTTTTTTGTTTCCATTAATTTCCGGTCTGTAGCTTTTGATATCTTTCAATTTCGTCCTCCAATTTTAATTAATCATATATGCCATATTTTATTTTAGCCCTTATTCTTTTGATTTTGTTTTTGTTTTAAATGCATTTAATGTTTTTGATCTCAAATTTTTTATTTATTGCAATTTAGTCCTCCAATAAAAAATGATTATATATTTATTTGAGTTTTTTGGTTTTTGCTCTTTTATTAAATTTTTAGTTTTGTTATTCTTAGAGATAATTTCATGGTTTAATTTTTACACAATAATAATGATAAGTTTAATAATCTATTTTTTATGCTTATTCTTTTTTTAAAAGTATTCTACTTTTTTTCTTCGAGTCAATTGAATATTTTATTATTATTTTCACAATGATTGTGTTGGTGATTTTAATTATTACAATGATGATTTTTATTTATTCTTCAAGTCAAATGATTTTTTTAAAGCTAATAACATTTATTTCTTACACATGACACTATGAATAGCTACAGTGGTTCTGGTTCACCGCTGCAGTGCTTTTTTTCATTTTTTTCTGGTAATGCTTTTTTTTCACATGATTATGCTCTTTTTCCCCTGGTTATACTTTTGTTTTTAAGTTTTTTTTTTCTTATTATATATTTTTTTTGTTTTGGTTTTTATAACCGGAGTATTCGAGTCCGCTTAAGCGCACCATGAATAATTTTTTTTTAATAACCTAGTTATAATCTATAATAAAACATGAGAAAATGAAGAGTAATGTAGGGAAAAAACACTAACATTTAGCTTTTCTTAACAATCACCTTAATTATAAAATTATACATAAAACACAGCTATTCAAATGTCTTTTCAGGGGGTAGACTATAAACTCTGTGGAGAAATTTCACCCACGAGGAGGTTCAAATCGAGTGGCTCTGGCCTCGCGAGTACCTACCCTGTAAACAATCATTGCCAAAAACACCTGGCCAAATATGACCTTCACCGCAAAGATTACGGCTGGCAGAGACGGAAATGTGACTTGACACTCAGAAAACAGAGGGTTCTAACTTTACCTTTGCCTTGGGGGAGGGCTTAGAGATATCAACGTAGTATTGGTTATCTTTTAAAATATTTTTTTATTTTAAAACTTATTAAAATAATATTTTTAATTTGTTTTTCATATTACATGTAAAGTAATATAAAATTAATTAAAAAAACATTTTTAGAATATAAAAATAAAATCTGCTTGGTGTGATAATTGCAAAAATATAGCTCATCAATGATGCGCTACCAGCCAAGATTCCTAAACCGTAAGATACAAGCATTTATTACTGGCAAAGCGAAAGCCAAATCATTTCCGTCCAAACGTTATTTTATCAACAAGCAATTTGTCAATCCGTTTTAAAAATATTTAAAAAAAATTAAAATTTTTCATTTTTATTTTTTAATTTAAATTAAAATATTTTGTAATTTTTAAATTATTTTAATGTATTAATATCAAAAATATTTTTTTAAAAATAAAAATAATATTATTTAATATATTTGTAAACAAAAATTACTTTTAAAAACATCAACCATACGATACAATTATTATTCTGGCTGTGATCTCCTCGAGTCTTTTTTTTTCTGTGTCACCGTCTTATGTTGTTTGTTTATCGTGTGCTTTGATTGGCCATTGTCATGTTATGCTATGACTGGAAAATCTTTACGAGAATATATATATGATTGAAGAGCCCAAACAAGAGCGCATAAAAAGGAAAAGCTTCGAGTCGTCATACCTATTTGCTATATTTTATTTTATTTTGCTGAAGTTTTTTCTAAATTAATTTATTTTAAAAAAAATGATTTTAAGATCACCACATTAAAATAATATAAAATATTAAAAAACCAATTTAAAATAGAACAACTATTTTTTTCAGAATTGTTTCTAAATCATACTGAACCTAAAAAATATGTACATCAAGGACATGTAAAAAGCTAAATGGGAGCACCAAAGTAGTCAAAATTTGCAGAGAAAACAATCAAAGAAAATCGTTTCAAATATATATATATATATATATATATATATATATATATATATATATATATATATATATATATATATATAAGTTATTGCAACCGACAGTAAGTGTTCCAGTGGGATTTCTCAAACAGGAAAGCTTGATTTGATGTGCTATTGACATTGTTTTTTAAATTATTTTTTATTAATAAATATATTAGAATGATTTTTTTTATTTTTTTAATAAAATCAACATATTAAAATTTATTTTAAAACATATAAAAAATTAATTCAAAGGAAAATATAATAATAAAAAAATTATTATTTTTTTAAATCATTTTTGAAACAAAGTTATAAACAGTCCAAAATTTCAAACGATGTAGTTTTACTTTTTAATGGCAAAACGGTTGCATCCGGTTACCCCGTGTGCTGTCTTCTTTCTTTTCTTCTTGTTTTTTGACAAGGAATGTTATGTTTACATGATACACGTATCTTAAGAAAGAAAAAAAACCTTTACACCTACGATCTATTATTTTGCACTGTAGAGTGATAATAATTATGTAGTGGCGATATGGTGTCGGTTAGATTTTTTTGAAAAAGATCTATTAAAACATAATTTTAAATATTGTTAATGTGTTTTTTAAAAAATATAAATATTAAACTATAGAAATTGGTCGATATAATTTTGTCAATTTAGCATATTTAAAAAAAATTAAAAATATATAGTTTGACTAAAAAAAATTCAAGATAATATTTTAAAAAAATATTAAAACTACCATATATTAAATTAATCTAAATTAACCCAAGTTAACATGTAAAATTTACAATTTAGATTATAAGACCATAATAATCTTATAAAACCAAATAAAATCATTACATTTATACCTTCTCCTCAATTCTAATATATATTATGTTTGATTGAATTCCATTTGTATGTATGTATGTATGTATGTATGTATGTATATACACACTGGGGGCATATAAACAACCAGGGAAAACATAAATTACAAGGGGAATCTAAAGAAAATACATAACACAAACCATCAAATCTCAGGTCATTCTCTTCTTAAAAATAACGCCTTCATTTCTTTTAGGGCCCTTCCAATTTGTATGATTAAGATTCTATAATTAACTTAGAAAACAATTAACTAAAATTGATAAAAATAGTAAAATAATTTTTTAAAAAAAGATAATAAAGTAAAAGAAAGGAGGATAGTTGTAAATATTTATAACATACCTAAACATAGTTTCAATTTAAAAAAAAAAACAGATGATATTTTTTTTAATATTAAGATAACAATATATTAGATTAATTTGGATCAACTTAGGTTAACATGTCAAATTCAAGGCCTAGATTATAGAACTATGATAACCCCATAGAAAGCAAAAATAAATAAATTATAAAGTTTAATTCTCAATCACTCAATGTTAAAGGATGAAATTAAAAAAAAATCAATTAAAAAATACCTAAAAACAACATAAATTAATTTGTCAAATCTAACACCCTAGCTAGAAAGCAAATTGAAATAAATTATAAATTTCAATCCTTAATCAACTTAATTTGAAGAATGAAATTAATAAAAATATAAAAACAACTGAATTAATTAGGGTTCAGACCCAAGTTATCAAACAAAGATAAACTTGTATAAAGAAAATTAAAAAAAAAATAACATGATTTAAATCGAGTTAATTTGCTAAATTTACAATTTTAGTCATGATACTGACATAACTCTATAAAAGGCATATAAAAATAAAATATGAAGCTTAATTTTCAAATGTTCATGGTGGACCCAATGTTAAATGATAAGAATTGTGATGATTTTTAATAAAAAATACGAGACAAAAAATAAGTTATGTCAACTTAGATTAACTTGTTAAGTACTATTTATGGATCATAAGATCATAATAACCAAATAAAAAGCAAACTAAAACAAATTATGAAACCTAATTAACAATAAAACACAATATTACATGATAAAATGGGAGAGAAGTCTATTAAAAAGAAAAGGAGTCAATTGAGTTATCTTATCATACCCGTGACCTAAGATCAACCCGATAAATAGCAAATTCAATGTTGAAGGACCCGTGACCCGGGTCATGAAACATAGATAATCTCTTAAAAAATTAAACAAAAAACAACTCAGTTTAATTAGGGTTAAAATGCTAAAAGTCATGACATTGATTGAAGACCAAAATATCCCCCATATAAAACACATTAAACATGTTATGAATCTTAATTTTCAATCGACCCAATGTTTAATGATGAAATTAGAAAAACAACTCAATTAAAAAACAAACACAAAAATATCTAATCATGAGATCAAAATAGCATAATAAAAAATAAAATAGAACAAGTTATATAGTCTAATATCTAATCAATCCAATATTAAACAATAAAATTAGGCAAAATACAATTAATTAAAAAAAAATTGAGTCAACCATATTAACCTATAAAACTTGCTATTTTGCCATAAATTTGTAACGACTCAATAAAAAAACAAATCTAATATTAAAATGTTTTTTTTTAAAAAAATAAAACTTGTAATCTTTATCATGAAGGCGTCAACTTCATTTTCCTTTATGATATAAATGACTTGCTTGATATATAATTTACAAAATATCATGTCGTAGATCGAGTGGTTGAAGCGCATGGTTGAGGGTTTGATGTGCGGTGACGGGAAAATCACTCCCATTCCATTAGACGACAAATGACTTGTCATCTATGGGTTTGTTCAAAATTCAAAGAAATAATAATGAGTTATCCGCCTCTTATATAAAGAAAAAAAAACATTGGCCTATACATGCTGGCCTCCCACAAGCCCACGCGTCTAGGTTATTTTCACAAACCCATGATTTTTATTTTGTTTTTCTTTTCTTTTTAATTCATCATTTAATATGAAGTTTTTAATCTCTTTGGTTTTTGACATTTTTTTATTATTATTTGTTTTTTAATTTTTTATTTTTAGACATATTTTTTTTTATTGCAAGAAACTCATACTAGAAAATGTATTTTATGGATTCAGCTGAGCAAATAAAATCTTAATTATTATATATTTTTACAAAAACTCAAACTCAATATCTATTATACTGATCACAAAACAACTTTTATATAATATAATTTAAATACAGGTTTGACTGCTAATATCAAAAAGTTTTTGATAAGATATTTTTTATACATACCAGAATACTCCAAACCACAACAAAACCGCAATGAGTATATTAATTTGCGTGTAATATACATAACAGAATGGAAGTAATGAGCTAACCGGTAATGTCAGTCAACCGGTTAGAAAGACAAAAAGAAGAAGATGAAGTCACCACCACTACGGAGACATTAACATCGACTCTTGCTTTCACCATGAAGGTCCGATTTACTTCAAAAAATAAAAGCACAAAATATCCTATAGGAAAGCACAAGATCAACATCAGAGAACTGTGTAGGAGAAGAGAAATGCACAAAATCTAGCTAGCTAGCTCCTCCCACTCATTCATGTAATTTCTGTATCCTGACCAGCTCGGATCATCTCCGATATGGAACCAGCTGGATCTCTAAAACTACAATCTCCCTTCTCTCTACCAGTGGATTCAGACAACAAAGCTACTGAATTCCGTCCGCTCCAAATATCATCCCCCCACATGCGTGCCTTTCACCTTGCATGGCTCTCTCTGTTCTGCTGCTTCTTCTCCACCTTCTCCATCCCTCCACTTCTGCCCGTCATCCGAGATGACCTCAAACTCACTGAAACTGATATTGGCAACGCTGGCATCGCCTCCTTTGTCGGTTCCATATTTTCCCGACTTGCCATGGGACCTGCCTGCGACCTGATGGGACCACGTATTGCCTCCGCCGCGCTCTCTCTCACCACCGCTCCCATTATCATGTCTGCTTCTCTAGTCACATCTCCTACCTCCTTTATTCTCATTCGCTTTGGAGTAGGGTTTTCACTAGCCAACTTCGTAGCCAACCAGTTTTGGATGACCTCCATGTTCTCGCCTAGTGTTGTCGGACTCGCCAATGGAGTCTCCGCTGGCTGGGCTAACATGGGAGCCGGAGTGGCGCAGTTAGTCATGCCACAAATATACTATCTTCTTATCTCCCTGCTGGGCCTCCCTCTATCCACCGCGTGGCGAGTCTCGTTTCTGATCCCTGGATTCTTTCAAGCTGTAACAGCTATAATGGTTCTGGCTTACGGCCAGGACCTTCCTTCAGGAAGCTACAAAGATTTCAGGAAGGCAATCGGAAAACCAAAAGATAGCTTTTCAGAGATGCTTTATAACGGGCTAACAAATTACAGGGGATGGATTCTAGCTTTAACGTACGGCTACTGCTTCGGTTCAGAGTTGACAACTGATAATATCATTGCGCGGTACTTTTACGATAGGTTTGGAGTGAATCTTCAGGTTGCAGGGATGATTGCGGCAAGTGTTGGACTGGCGAATTTGTTTTCAAGGCCAATGGGCGGGGCGTTGTCAGATAAGATGGGAAGGAGGTTCGGGATGAGAGGAAGACTGTGGGGGCTGTGGTCGGTTCAGACAGTGGCTGGCTTGCTGTGCGTGCTGCTCGGAAGAGTCAACTCGCTTTGGGGTTCCATAGCTGTCCTCTGTATGTTCTCTGTGTTTGTCCAAGCTGCTTCTGGGCTTACGTTCGGGGTTGTCCCCTTCGTCTCCGAAAGGTACATATTTTTTTCTTTTTATAAAATTACTAAGCCACACACCTGTACAGCTTCACCGCCTTGTTTTAGCAGGTCACTATTTCAATAATATTGTTCTTAAGAAAAAAAACAAATTGATTAAAATAATTTTTTAATATTTATTTTTTATATCAAAACAATTTGAGAATAAATAAAAAATATATATATAATTTTTTTTGAAAAATAACTCATTTGAATTTAAAAGTGATTTTAATCTTCAAGGCACGTCAACTTGTGAATTTTGATAAATCTTAAGGCGGACGAACGTAAAAAATAAGACACGAATCCTTAGGAATTAAGGCATGTGAATACGGAGTGTGTTTTTATACTGTGATGCAGGTTATTATTTTTAAATAGTTTTTCTAAAAAAAAGTATATTAAAATAATTTTTATTATATTAGTATATCAGAATTAAACGATTTTAAAATACGTAATTAACTTAACAAAACTCATTAGTTTAATACAAAGAAATGTCGACTATTAAAATTATAAGGTGTATGCATTAATGCTCGATAATTTTAATGTACGTTTTCTAACTATTAATTTAATTTCTAATTTTAATATAAGCGGAAATATAGATGTATACCTTAGCCTTTTAATTTAATTTATTTTAAACTAATTATTATTATTTTTTAATTTCTAACTCCCAATCTTGTCCCTGGTTATAGGAAGAGGGGAAAATTCTAACTTAACCCAACACGTTTACAATTAATTTGATTTTCTAACTTACATTTAATTTCTAATTTTTAAAATACCCCATTTTTCAATAATTATTTGATATTGACATATTTTTTTTATTTTTTTTATCATTCTTAAAGCTTCTTCGTACTTTTCGTATGCATAATATAAATGTGATTCCACATATTCCACTTGTGAGGATTATGAAGAATTTAAATTAGAGAAAAAAATATTAATGGACTTACAGGCAGATTAGCCCAACTTGATGGTGTTGCATCAATGGCCCTCTCCTGGGCTTGGGGCGTAATAGAATGGTATTCACCTCCGGACGCAGTCAGTGCGAGACTCAATTGCATCGTTCGGGACTTTGATTGCTGTGCTAGGGATATCTTGTAAGCTAATGTTTGCTGTTAGGTTTTAATTGTTTTGAAAAGAAAAGAAATTTTTTTATTTTATTTTAAATTAAAATTTTAAAAATATAAAAATATTATTTTGATATATTTTTAAATAAAAAATATTTTAAAAAATAACCTTAATCATTCTACCAAACATTTACTAATTGTAGTTAAGGTTAATTTAAGATGTTGTTTTATTAAAAATATATATGAAAATGATTTTTTTAAAACTACTTTTAATATCCACACATCAAAATAATTTGAAAATATAAAGAAAAATTAATTTAAAATAAATAAAATTTCAAAACTTGTAGCTTGTTCAATTGCTTGCCAAACCTCTTCTCTGGGCTTGGGATGTGACAATACAGTTCCTAGCATAGAGCAGCATCCATAGTAATGGAACTGGATAGAAGAAAAAACACTTTTCAGAACCGAGGCAAGCAAACTAGTGAATCAAAGTTCCCGCTTAAACTTCTTCTTCAACGTGCCCCAATGATCAGGGAAATATTATGCACCTGGTTCGAATAAAGCTTCAGCTGATCCGTCGACGTTTTATTGTTGCAGGTCACTGGGAGTGATAGCAGGGATGACGGGGAGCGGAGGGACGATAGGAGCGGTGGTGACCCAGATGCTATTGTTCTCCGGCTCTAGATTCTCATTGCAAACAAGCATTTCTCTCATGGGCCTCATGATGATTGTCTGTACCCTCCCAGTCACCTTCATCTTCTTCCCTCAATGGGGTGGCATGTTTTTCAGTCCTTCCTGCAGCGCAAACTCCTCTGCTCCTGAAGATTACCATCTGCTTGAATCGGGATCTGATAAAAAAGAATCAAAATAGCTTGTTCGTCGTGTGATACCAAGGGAATGGAAATAAAAACAAAATACATATTACTGCAAACCAGCATTACTATTAATGTAAGTTTAGTGGTAAAGATCTTTAAGAGAAGTGTTCTTTTTAAAGTTTAGGGTTTGAATTTCATTCGTTATATTTTTTTGGGTCATGTCCCCTGTGTTACTAAAATAATGACTTACCATGTTCTTATACGAGTAATTTAAGTGGACACAAACACAAAAGTCAGGAGATTTAAATTACAAAAAAAGAAGGCTAATTAATGTTCTTAAGGTAGACCATTGAAATTAATTTGGCTAAAAATACTTTTAATAGTTTTTTAAATGTAGTAATTCATTTTATAAATTTGAGCTGACCTAATTACAAGTTGAACTAGTTATAGATAAGATGATTAGGTGATGTAATTAGCTTGAGATTGTCTATAGTACACTTGTGGGGGATAAATGATACATTATGAGTAAATTGTGATAGATAGTTAGTTTGCTATGCAAATATAACCATGTGTCTCACATTAAAAATGAAGAAAACAATTGTTACCAACATAATTTTTTTTCATTTAAGCAGGCAGAAGATTAATTTTAGACTTTATTTAATGGTATGGCAATACCTAGCTCTTTATTACAATTTACCTATATTGTACCATTTATCCCTACAAGTGTGTATCAAAACAATTACCCGACCTAACCATCTTATCCAAAACTAGCTCAATTGGGCAATTCAATGCTCCACAAGTTGTCTTTTAGCGAAACAATCTCAATCTTTATATACTCTTTGGACATGATGTTGGTTAATAAGCAAGGAAAACATACCTAGTTAGCATTATCAATAAGGTCATGATGGCTTATTTAATAAGCAATTTAGACTACGATGAGGAGTTGAAAGAAGTTGAATAATAACTAGTGTTATTTATAGAACTTTAAGAGGGGGAAAATATTTAGAATATAAAGAATTTTCAAACCTTTTTCTTAAGGTAACAACAATATTGGTTACTCATAAATCAATATTACTTCTTTGTAAAAGAGAAATACAAGAGACCAATCGTAAACGATTATGAAAAAGTTTGGAGGTGGTCAATGATGCTACTACAAGTTAAAGGTATGTCAATTGTTGTAAGGTCAATCTATTAGTACAAAACAAATCATGATAAATCTCTCTATGAAGTATTTAGATATCCTACTTGGCATACAATTTTACCTAAGAAAAGACTTAAGAGGGAAAGCTTAATAAATTGTGATGAAAGTCTAAGGCCTTTAATCATAAAGAGTCTCATAAAGAAAATAGTATAAGCATAAGCCATACTAGAATTGTCAAAACTTAGTGATGAGTATGACGAATTGCCTAGCAATTGCTAGGATCTTCTAAACCTGTTAGATTATGGAAATAATGTCAATAAACCAGAACCTAGGTTATAAAGTTACAATAATTAAATAGACGGATGAGAAAATATGATGTTAAACCATACATCTTTCTAAGGGAACGAGTTTTTGGGTTAGTAAAAGCCGGTATTTTAGTTAATAGTCAATGATGACAAACACTCTTCATAAACTTAATATGTGATATTAATGATCGACCATAAATATAATTATTGCAAGATATAATTGAGCCTAATCTAGCACAAGAAAACGTTAACCATATTATGTAGCAATCAATTTGTCAAAATATTGGAGCATAAAAGGTAGGTCAATAATCCTTCATTTATCCTAAATAAAGGAAGAGGAACATTGTCTGTATAAAAAATAAACATCCACATGTTGACTAAATAAAAATAGGATTTGCTCAATATTAAATAGAGAAAGAAAGCCTATAATTGATTGTGAGTGGTGAAAGTAATTTTGGGAGATGTTCAACTAAATGACAAGAAGTCATGATCGGAAAAGGGAAAGCATTTAGCCATAACAACAAGAGTTCATGTAATCAATTAAAAGACTCAATATTATTTAGATTAAAAGCCTATAACAATTTTAATTAATATTTACAAAATAAGTTAGGATTCATATAATTACCATACATGAGATGCATAATAAGTTAGAATTGTATTAAGATTCATCATGTAATTTTATTATCTAATATAAATAGTTTATGTACGATTAGATTTAGGGATTCATGTAAAACTTTACTAGTATACCCATATAAATAGGTCATCTAGTTATAAAGGAAAATGGTTGATGTCCCTTAGAGCTTACCACAAATACATGGATATCTTATACATAGGACAAGGTAAAGAGAGTAATGGTTCCACGAGGTGGACGTCCAATTACCACTATATAAAAATTCCTATATTATTTAAACAATCCCAATTTACCTTGATTGATTGTAATTTTTTTAAATCAAATATGAAAGTTCCTAGGTTTAGATTTCATCAATTGAACCCTTTCATTTAATTTAAACATAGTTTCTTGCATTAATGTTTTGCTAATTACAATGATAAACTTTTTTTTTTTAAAAAAAAAATCCTCTTTCAAGGTATGACACCTAAACCTATATTAATCTTATGTTTATTGTTGTGATAACATAAATATAAATTCATTATGCTTTGTGGGAGTTTTGAATGAGGTCACAATGATGTGTATTTATTTTTGAACTACAAGATAATGTTTGATGAATTTATGAACTAATATTAAAGTTAAATTCTCGTTACTTCATTCGACATCTTAAGAATGCAATTCATGGTTAGTAAATTATAAAAATGAAAATTGAAACCAACAAATTGAAACTAATAAAAAATTCAAAACAACCATATTTAATTCATGTCAAGAAATTCAATGACTACATCATAGCCTTAGAATAAGAAAACTAGCAAATAATAATTAATAAGATATCCAATTATGCTTCAAACATAAATTCAAATTCAATATTGGTAATAAATACTTGGAAAATAAAATAATTAGAAAAAGAAAAAAAATTCCCCTTGTAGTCAGTGTCTTACCATAACTTCTTAATATTTTGAGATATTTCTCATATGTAAAAATAAAAAGTGAAAATGAATATACCCTATAAAAGATAAAATTATATTGTTGGTTAATTATGTTTAATTAAATTAATTATAATATTTGTTATTAATAGTGAAAACCCAATTCACTTACATCTTAGGTGTTATTGTTACCTTGATCATACAACAACGATGCTTACCTTATTATCATGCATTTAAAGGAAGTGATGGATGGCGAGCTTTGGGCCATCTTTATTTTGATAATTGTGACCTAAGATATTCTTAGGTATTTTTTTATCACAATGAAATACAATGATATATTAAAATAATAAGAAATAGTATTCTAAAGACAAATACTCATTATTATTTTGCCTTTATAAAATTAATAAATTGAAAGTATTGTATTTAGTAGATAACTTAAAGGTTTATGGATGGGTTATTAACAAAAAATAGCAACTATGTTATCAAGCTCCCACATAAATGAGCAAGAAAAATATATAATTTTAAATCTTAACGCAAGCAAAATGGCTTCTTCGTTCTGACCGTGAAGTCCAAACAAGCCCAATCTCTATTTTTTATTCACCAAACGGTACCTGCAGCGTTTTTAGCTGAGATAACTCCAAACGGCAACTCCCCAGACGGGTGTTAGCTGGTCGTTTGCTTTCATTTTTTATTTTTTATTTTTTAAAAAGTCTCAAGAATATATTCATTACCCTATCAACCGAATTGTTTTGTTGTTACGCTTCTCTCAAAACCAATCATTTTTCCCTAACAACCGAGTTAATTAAATTTAATTCATTTTTTTGCAATATACCGATTAATTTATATTTCCTTTATATTTGAATAATTTTGTAATTAACTACATAAATAAATGAAGAGGAAAACTTAATCTGGTCCTAGGCGTAGATATTCATTCTCGATTCAGTCTCAAATCTATAAAACTTATCGATTAGATACCACAGATCTCTTTAATTAATCCATTTCGTGCGTAAACAAGCACAGTAGACTGAAAGTGTTAGTGCTAATTTATTTATTTTTCAAAAAAAATGATTTTATTAGGACTTTAAATCAAAATTATTAATACCGTTTCGGTTGGTGTTTTATTTTTTCAATTAGAATGAAATGTTTTGATCTCAGAGCGTCATTTTGGGGTTATACTGTTTATGTATATATATAATTAAATATATTAATTCAAAAAAATTAGTTCAGATTCAAAAATAAAATTATTTAGAATTGTGCAATTTAATCTAAAAAGACATAGTAAAATGATTTTTCTGAATAAAATTATGAGCATGTATAATATTACGAGAATACCATCATCAATCTCGCAGAGTCATTACATTTTCTGATTGCTCTGAAATTGTAACATAACATATATAAATATGTTAAGAGACTCCTCGTAAAATTTCATCTCAATCTAACGGTCGGATTAAGAGATATGATTGATTTTGTAAAATTATTTATTATTTTAAAAAATACTATTTGGCCGAAACGGAAAGGGCGGAACGAAACCAGTATGTTTTTGGACAGTATTTGACCAAAAAATCCGGAACGGGCCGGAATTTAAATTGAGATAAAAACAACGTCATTTTATCTTATTTTTTTAATTGATAGGAAACGTTTCGGACGTTTCAATCGAAACGGTATGAAATTAACAACTATACCTTAAATACACATATAAGACTTGAACTAATAATAGAAACTGACATCAGTGAGAAATGCAGGAAATATGTGGGATCTAATGATTAAAAATTATAATTTATGGATGTAACTGAAAACTAGTATATAAGTTAGGGACTGCATTGAAGTTTCTGATAAAAATGGATGACATTGATGGCCAAAAGCGATTCCCAATCCTAAATCGCACGCTATCGTTGGACGCTTCGGAAGGAACCAAGCCAAAAAGAAATCACTAGTTGACACTTGACAGTCAGTGCAGCAACTAGAAAACTGAAGAAAAGGCTTTGCCAAGCCAAGTCACGCTCATTTCAACTCGCCCTTCCTCTCCACTCTCTTCTTTCTCTCATCTTCATAAAAAAAACCATTTCATTCAAAGGATCTAATTCAAAATTAGTGCATTTTGATCTTGAGATGGAGGATTGATCGATAAAGAGGAGATAAATGAAGCAGAGAAAATCGACGCATCAGAAATCTGTATACTATTATAATCAATGGAAGAAGAGGAAGATATTTGTGATGCTGTCATTGTTATTACTGACAGGATCTTGCTTTGTTTTGACTCTTAATTCTACAACTACAAGCACAACAACAAGTAGAATTCTGACGCTCGCATCTTTGCGCTCTCATTTCGTTGTTCAAAAGCCTAAAATTGCCTTTCTCTTTATAGCTCGAAATCGCCTACCTCTTGATATGCTCTGGGATGCTTTCTTTAAGGTATTTTTGATTTTCTTCACCTGTTCAAAATTTTTGTCTCTAACTTTTATTATCGGTCAGGTTTTTAATATATATAATTATTTTTGCAGGGTCAGGAATCTAGATTTTCCATTTTTGTTCACTCTAGGCCTGGGTTTCTGTTCAACAAGGCAAATACGAGATCTGAATATTTTTTAAATCGTCAAGTTAATGATAGTACACAGGTTTCTTTCCTTACCATTCGACCTTAAATTGAGTTTTATTATTGTTGTTGCAAATTTTCTGTTGCATTGTATCAACCAGCTACACATAACACACAAAATTCAACGATAGACTCCTTGTTGCACGAGTTTGAAAAGAACTTGCGTGCATGTTTGCGGCTGTTTGTGTGTGCGTGTTGAAGTAGATGAAAGTCTCGGGTCGTCTTTCGGTGAATTTTGTTAATTTAGTTGAATTTATTCATTTTGGATTAATTCATTTTGAGACTCACACTGCTATGATAATATTGATATCGAAACCAGGTGGATTGGGGTGAAGCAACGATGATCGAGGCTGAGCGCATATTGCTCAGACATGCACTTGTGGATCCACTGAATGAACGCTTTGTTTTTCTTTCAGACAGGTGAGGCTGAGACTATTTCCAACAGTGGTTTCATGATTTTTATGGCATGTGTCTTTTGTCTGAGGTTGCAATTTCCAGCAAAAGAATTCCATTCTCTTAAATATACAAGGGATTCCATTTTGCCTAACTAAGTGCTTTTGGTATCGAGAAATCAGTTAAAAGCTTTTATTTATTATATATTTTAATACCTAATCGTATCTCAGTTACCTGATCTCTTCTCAGCTGCATACCTCTCTACAACTTCAGCTACACATACGACTATATTATGTCCACGTCAACTAGTTTTGTAGACAGGTTAGTGGCCGTGCCCACTTATTTTTACTTTAGATGCTCTGGAACTGAAATTAAGATTAGTAGAAGTTATATTTTATAAATATCGTTCTGGTGACATATGAAGAGATAATGTTCCGTTCTTGCATATCTGGTGATTAAAAAAGTTTGCATAGTTTATGTTTTTCAGAAGAACTTTACTGGAGTTAAGTGTTTTGTTGATCAGAGATGACTTCATATTCTAATTCTACCCAAATATCCTTTCGATGAATTGTAATATGAAGGATATCCAGAATACTAGTTAGCAATGAACTGCTGATTAGCAGCATCAGGGATGCAATACAGCATAATGTTAGCATTGAACAAAATAAGTTTCTTAAAGAATCACAGTAAAATATACCTGTCTTGTTTTTAGCCTGATTTTTTTGAACTTTTTGACCTGTAAAGGAGATGTTGTAGCTCACAGCTGAGCATAGAAGTTGATTATTTTCCATTCTGCTTCTTGTAGCATTTTACCATTTCAATATATAAGCTATGTCTTATACTTTCGGCTCAGTTGTGCACACAGTTGCCTTCTGTGCTTTAAAGGTAAGAAACCCCTCTCTAGCATAGAAACAGGGGACATGCTTTCTGGAGTGTGTGTAAATGGTGAGGCTTGTCAGTTCTCAAGGTCAACCATACAGATTTAATAGTTTGTGATCTTTTTCTGCCTCTCTCTTCCCATAGACCACTGAAATGACAAGATAAAATGGTATTTTGAGGTCCTCATGGACATCTATTCACCATCCTTTTTCTAACCTATATTTACAATGTTCCTTTCTGTATGTCTCTTTTATTATTAACCACGACTTTAGATTTTCAAAAATCTTCAAGTGTTTTTACATGAAATTTTACAGCGAAGTTAGTTTTGTTAGCAGGCAATCATGGATTAGAAATTTTAACATGGATCTTAAATTTTGAGCATTGTTCTTATAAAAACATTTGTAATAGGAGCTGACATCCTAATTGACTTTGTATTTTTTAGATTACAATAAGGTTTTTTTTTTTTTTTTTTTCCAGATGAAGTTTCCTTGTTCTTTTAATCAGAATTTTGCAAGTACACTTGCACTATTCTTTTATCCGCATTTACTTTTACCATGAAGTGGTCTCGATATTATTAGTACATTTTGAATTGGAAAGTTTTAATATTTGTAGTTTATGAATCGGATAATTTTAACGAGCAATTTGAATGCTGGATGCAGCTTTGCTGATACAAAAGAAGGTCGCTACAATCCAAAAATGGCTCCGCTTGTTCCTGTTAATAACTGGAGGAAAGGATCTCAGGTAAGGGGTCATTTTCAAGGCATGATAGCTTCTTGAGGTTTACATACACGTAATTGCAAAATAATATGAGTTGTTTATTATCATCCATCAAGCAATCTGTCGACTCTCCAATTCCTGTATTTTGCCTTTTCTTTTTGCAGTGGGTGGTTCTGACCAGAAAGCATGCAGAAGTTGTTGTGAATGACACCACTGTCTTTCCTATGTTTCAACAGCATTGTAAGGTAATGATGCTTTGTGACCTTTTTGTTCCCGTGAGGCAGCTTTTGCACATGATTGGTGCTTAAGTTTGTGTTACTACGTTACTTGTGTGTTAGTGGAGAAAGAACAAAAGTTGGCAGCTGTCTAATTTCACTATGGATGACTTGATTTAATTATGATTCCTTGCATATATGAACATGAATGAATATTCTTTGGTGGCATTTTAGAAACTCAACATTAACTATAATGTTAAATTTAACTGTTTACGAGGAAGAGTTAGAATGGAAAATAAATGTTTTGGTTATCTAAGATCTAAGTGCTTGCAACTTTTGAGATACCAGTAAAAAATAATTTTTTCTTGTATCATTGTTTTCTCAAAATTAGGTCATTGATTTTAAGTTTTCTTATTTGTTTGATAATGTAGTAATTTTCACTTGATTTATGTTATTGATGCATGAAAATGTTGCAGCGAAGATCGCTACCTGAGTTTTGGCGGGATCACCCCATTGTAAGTAATTTCCATTACTCTGTTTCTATCTTAAATTAATACTCAAGCCCATTATCTTGATGTTTATGTGCTTTTAAGAGATAAAGCCTTAAAGTAGTTTGAATTCTGATGTGCAGCCAGCTGATACATCCATGGAGCATAATTGCATTCCTGATGAACATTATGTCCAGACATTACTGGCTGTAAGATTCATTCTTACTCATCTCTACAAAGCCTTATTATGGACCATAAAACAAGGAAAAACAGAGAAAAAAAATGGACTTGATTGGATATACAAGTGGCAGGAAGCCTTCCAATAGTTAATTATCGTTGATGATCTCATTTGAAGAATACCATAACCCCAAAATTCTCTCTATTTTTTTCTTGTGGACTTTTGTTTTTACATATAAATTATTTAAGATAGCTTTTATCGATTGATTGGCTGTAGTATCAATCTATCAGTCAAGGCTAGCTCCATTCCAGGAAACTTTTGTATTATATGTTTAAATCTAAAGTTTTTCAGCATTGATCTCCTGAACTGGAGTGAACTTTAGATCAAGTCATATAGTGCCCGACAATTACTGTAAATCCAAAGTTTTTCCAGCATTGATCCCCTGAAATTAGCTTGCTGGAGTGAGCTTTAGAAATAAAATAGTCAGTTCCCAATAAATTCTGTGAATTTTATGCTTGCAAATTTGGTGATATTAATTTTTTTTCTAGACCTATATTTAAAAAGACCTTGTGTCAGAAACATGGGCAACACCTTGTTGAATAGTATCATATTCACTAAGAAGGTCCTGGGACCCTTTTCCCGAAACTGTGTTGTCCAATACAGAAGGGGCACGTTGAAGGTTTAGGTTTAGGTGGAACTAAAACTTAAACTGAAGGTTTAATTAGTATCCCCCTTCCCCAACTCTTTATACAATTCTTACCTTTTTTGAAGGTTTAGTTTAATTGGAACTAAAACTTAAACTGAAAGGTTTAATCAGTATCCCCCCTTTCAATTTCCTTACATAATTCTTGCCTTATTTTTCTCTCCAAAATTTAGCGAGAGGGCCTTGAAGGAGAAATAACCCGAAGATCACTGACACATAGTTCGTGGGATCTTTCATCCTCTAAAGACCCTGAACGCCGTGGATGGCATCCTGTTACCTATAAGTTTTCTGATGCTACTCCCATGCTTATACAATCTATTAAGGTATGCTGTATCTTTTTTTGTACATAAAATTATGAATACATCTGCTCTGTAATTCTTGTCATATGTCTTTTTTTTTTCGTAAATTCTTTTTCAAGTGCAAAAGAGATTATGGTGATTCACTTCTGACATACTTTATCTCAGACTCTGGTCATGCTTTGATCGTCTAACATCAAATAATATACCACTAAACTATTGGGGTATTATCAATTTTCTAGCAAAACTATTTTTTGTACTAATTTTACTACTAAACTAGTTTTATTTTTTCAATCACAGGTTTCTATTAGAATCACTAACAAAAAATGTTAAGTTGCCTATAAATTTATATGGAAATATGGACATAACAGAAAGCCTTAAAAATGTGTGGAAGTCCTTAATTGAGTTAAGTTGCCTATAAAATGACATCTTAAAAAGAAAGAAAAAACAGTACAATTTATATGGAAATATGGACAGAATAGAAAGCCTTAAAAATGGATGGAAGTCCATAATTGAGAATTTCTGAAAGTTTGAGACATTATTATAAAAATTATTTGATGGTAATTTTTAGGTTTGCCCAATATTAAATACCCTAGATAGAATTCAACTCCATAAGAAAATTGTATCAGTTACGGCTACCCAGCACATGAATATACCAGTTTCTAGTTCATATGATGAAGGAACTAAAATTTACTCTTTTCATTTACTTCCTCTATCGCCTGTGCCCTGGCCAGCATGACCTTCATCATCATGCTGTCTCCACTGCTGCGTTTATGGTGCCATCCTATTTCTGATTTCAGATTGATCACTGATCCATCAATATGTATTAATTTGTAGAACCTTCAAAGAAACTTGACATACTCCATCCAAATAAATCCCTTTGCTTTGTTTCCGTGTTGGATATGCATCAAGAAGTTTCGTATGTTAATGTACAGGGATAAACTACAAATATTGATGCCATGCAAATTACCTGCCTTTCTGATTTAGTTTCATATACCATTAAACCTCAATACGTGGATTTCACTTCTTTTCTGTATTCTTAACATCTGAATTTTAAGGATTTCAAACATAAGATTTACTCTATGTACCAACTTTCTGATTTGAGTATAGTTTTTTACGTAATGAGTCAAATATTATTCAAGGTGCAAGGCTAGAGCTAGTGCAATTGTTTTTGCAGAATATTACTTGGTATTATTTGGTTATAAATGAGGGAGGACAATTTTTGAGTTTGGGATGAATTTTGCAGGACATTGACAATATTTATTATGAGACGGAGTACCGAAGAGAATGGTGCAGCAGCAAAGGGAAACCGTCCAGGTGTTTTCTTTTTGCTAGAAAATTCACTCGTCCAGCTGCTTTCCGCCTTCTTGATATGGTAAATTTCAAATTTTCCACAATTTATTTTGTGTGATAAAATATTTGATCAAATCCCGTGTATTTATTTGGTTGTTCATGTTCTCTGTTGGGCAGTCTGTGCTGGGATCTCTCCGTAAAGCAACAAATAAGTCATGATTCCTGGATATGGTGAAGTGAATAGCTGCTGGTAAGAGTATATAGACTAGATAGAATCGGTTAGTCGCATAGTCTTTTTAACCTAAAAGGGAAATATTCCTTCAAAAAAGATACTAGAAAAACAAACTCCAATACGTATAATGTATATTTTCTCCTCTCTTTCTTCTTCTTCTTATTCATAAATAAAGAATGAAATGTCGTATTTGCTTTGTTGTATGATGAACTCTGTTGTGTTGTAGTTTGCTGCCGTTTATCGTATGCTAACCTAATAGTAAACACACCGCCTGTGGAATGATTCTAGGAGACCACGTCACTATCCATTTCACTAGAAAGAGGGGGATGACTTTCCATGACCATCAGTATCTTTACTGAAAAAATAATTATGATCAATTTTGGGTTGACAAAGAGCCTTCCAATTAAAGAGATGAACTTCATCCTTATTGCCTCCCCAAATGAGTCTGACAAATCTTTTCTATATATATATATATATATATATATATAGAAATCTACTAGTGTTTTATTTGTTTTCTATATGGAGTTTTTGTCGCATATTTTGAAAATATGATTGATCTGTTCCCATGCTTCAGCAATTTTTTTTTTGTTGATTAATATGGATGTTTGGGACAGCTTGAGCGTATCTCGACTAATCACACGAGCTTTAAAGTTAATGAAAATATAAATATATAGTGGTTATCATATTAGTAATTACATGACTCGAACTCGAAACCACATGAGGAAACAAACTTTTAATTCCAGACTCTTAACATTGACCACCTACTGTATAGTTGTTTCAGCATTTTCTTGATGAGTACCTCTGTGGCTATAATAATGAATCTAATCAGTAGCACCATTGGGCGCTCTCTGAGCAGCAGCAGTAGAAGGTTCAACAATTTGTGTTTAATGAGTTCCTGATTTTTTTGAGTTTTTCTTCCCTGGAAAATATTCACATGACGAAAAAAAACGAGTAATGCTTGAAGTTTTTTTGTTTGGCTAGAAGAAAAATTAGGGATAAAGCAATATTTCCTTGTGTTTAAACAAAAAAGAAATGGAAAAATTAAAAGTAACATGTTTGATGGGAAAATCATAGTAAAGGATGTCAAAAAGCAACTCGTCTTTCTCGCAGGAGAAAATTTGGTCTATCCCTAATTTTATGATATGAACTAGATCAGACTCGAATTTTGTCTTAAAATATTTATTTACTAGTTTTATGAGATCATATGTATATATCAAATTGTACACATCTTGCTGAAATCTTATAAGAAAAATACTATTGTGATAACTTTTCAAGTCAATTAGAGTTTGAAAACATATTATTTCAAAGGGTTGAAGTTACTACATGAGTTTTGTCAAACTTATCAAGCTAGACTTTTATGTATTGTTTGAGACACATATAAAGCTATAAATGAAATTTTAGTACTATTAAAGTTGGGATGGAAACCATAAATCTCAAGCTTCTTAACTATATATAGCAAGCCTAGTAATTCATCCATACGAGAGAGAACAACATGTTTGAAATTAGGATTGAATCTACCAAGATTTTGTGACAATTGGAGAATTAGACTATATGGAAGAATTTTAGTGATTGAATCTACCAAGATTGTGTGACAATCGGAGAATTTGACTATATGGAATAATTTTAGTATTTGAGATAAATACCTCTAACTTTCATGAAGACCACTTGTTCAAACTATGATGTTATCAATAATGTTTTGTCCAACCACCAAAACAATAATTAGCCATCAAATTAGTTAACCATTAAATGAATCGGCCACCATATCAAAAGTTTTACATTTTAGACTATAAAAGGAAATATTTGTGATTCATTTAAACATCTTAGTTTAAAGGCCAATATCTATGCCCTTGTTTTCTTTCATTGTATTTTTGTAATATTCAAGTTTTATTTTATATTTCATTTTCATTAATCTTTTTTATGCTCATCATTTTATTTATTATACATGGTTAATTTATATCATAGTTATGTTCTTATCTTAATTATTGATGTTGTTCTTTTTAATTATGTTTAATTAAGTTTATTTTTGCCCAAGTGAAAAATTTACATTGACGGTGTAAGAATAAGTATAATACAAGCTCAACATGGACTTTAATATTTAATTTATAGAAAGTTTGTTATTTAATATGTGTTGTGATTGTAATTTTTAATCAGTCTTTATACCCTTATTATTAAATGGTGAGTCTTGATTCATGATGTGCAATACTTGACACAACAAACACTTAATTCTAACATAACTTACCACATGAAGATTGGGCCCCTATATTATGAAAGGATCTTTTTTTTTTGTTGATATAAGTTAGGACTGGGACTACTTGACAATACTTATAAGTATTGGTGTTACTTAAATAAGGTAATTAAATATAATTTATACGATTATATAAATAATCCTATTGGATCCTTTTTTATGTTGGTTTCTAGATGAGCAATAGAAAGAGTTTAGACTATATTTATTTCAGATATCATTAATAGAGTCTTTAGCTTTGATAATTGTTTTATCTGTATTAAATCTTCACATTAATATCATATCTTTTTAACTCTTTTCTTTTATTATTTTTGGCCCTAGCTTGCATTTGAGAAAAAATACTAATTATTTGATCATGTCACAAATAACTAAATTAACTTATGAGCTTTATACTATTTTCTCTTACCCTTTTTATCCTATTGATTCATTCTCTCCAAATTATTAGATAAATAAAATTAGATATAAATGAATGCAAACCCAGAATGCAAAAGATTAAAACAAATATATATTTCCAAACAAATCACTTATTTTTTTTTTTAAATCACTAGATCTTGATAAAAAAGAAAAATGCTTTAGCAACAAATGTAAATGTGTGTATGAACATTAAAGGAAAAACAAAACATTATTTTTTTAATATATATACTAAAATTATGGTTGGGGCTATATCTTGGGCCTAATCGATGTTTTCTTAACTTAAATGAATGATGTCTAGGTGGTGATACTCTTAATTAGTTTGGATTAACTTGACCAATATGCAACTTGAGGTATGAGCAAAATAAATGAAGATCAAATAAAAAATTAAATGAAGTAAAATGATCAAAGATAAAATTGAAAAATAAACAAACTTCTAAAAGTATAAAATAAAAAAAATAACAATAAAAAGAATAAGAGATAAAATTAAAATGAATACAAACTGGATGATAAAAATGAATTTTGGTTGGACCAGCATGAATTCCTAGGTAAGGAGAGGGAAAATAAAGGGAGAAAAAAAATCAATCATTGTCAAGTTGTTATGAATGTCGCTATACCTCATTAATTATGTTGTTATTGGACGCTTCAAAAAACATGGTGGTTGTGTTTTTAGCAGCTCTGTGATGTTACATGTGCTTTTTAATGGGCACGACCGACATTCACTCGATGACACTACATTGTTAGCTTGAATAACTTTTTTTAATTAATATTTTGTATTTGATAAAAAAAAACTGAATTGCTCTTCATTCAAATTGATTATAATTTAAAAAGACCATGATGAAAATATGAATTTCTTCTTCGATGCCAATTGTTTGTTTACTTGTAATTATATGCTAAAACAAACTTGAAAAGAACTTCGCGCTAAAAAAAAACTATTTTTAAAGATATTTAAATAATTTTACTATTTTGAGAAAGATGAAAACTCAAATGTCTATCTATATCAATATAATATTTTTTCTTTAAAAGGTAAAATTACTTACTGTATTGGGAAAAATATGAAAAATACCAATCTATCCCTTTTTAATCTTAGCAATACCAATTGAATCCGTAGCAATACCAATTGAATCCGTAATAAAAACCATTTGCTCCCAATACTAACTTCTTTAGCGGTTATAAAAGAGGTCAAAAATACTATTTTACTGCACCGTAAAACTATGATCCTTTTAGTGTTTTTGTTTAATTAATATAACATCCCGCAAAGTGGTGTCGAGGAGGGGGAGGAAAAAAAAAAGAAGAAAAAAAAGCCGCGTGTGAGAGCTCCATTCAGAAGGATATGGGTCCAAGGCAGGCCGTGATCATGAATAAAAAGCAAAAAAGTAGAAAGCCCATGAAAGCCCATAACAGAAGCCCATAGTAGTAGCCCAAACTCCACAACTCTTGAATCAAGCAAAAGAAGAAAACGAAGAAGATGATGGTGAGAATCGAGAGGAGTCTTCCAGACGAGTTTGTATTTCATTACCGACAGCACAGCCCCAAAATAAAAATTAGAACTCCAAGATCATAGGCACATCCCTTGACGTGTTTCGCATCCTCTTCATAAACTGAACTCGGATCAGATGAGTTCTTCGCAGTTTATGGACAAACAAATAATGGATTTGACTTCTTCATCATCAGCAGCTCAATCGCTGGCCCTAAGCTCTTCTCCAAAAACAATTAATAGCAGCAGAAGCAAAGACTTTATTGATCTAATGAATCCTCCTCCTCCTCCTCCTCCACAAGACGATTCACAATCTCATAATAATAATGATGATGATCTCGATGATGGAATTAAGAGGGAAGAGATCGTTGCGAGCTATGATTTCCAGCCTATTCGACCTGTCTTCGATCCCACCGCCGCTGACTCTAAGTCCATTTCCTCATCCGCCTCTCCTCTCAGAGTAAGCATCCGTCGGCTCTTAGGAATTTTTACTGTTGTTTGGCTGCTTAGGATTTTAGTTTTTGTTTTGAGGGATGGGAAGTTTTTCTAAAAATAAAATAAAATTAGGTTTCTTCAAATCGTCTTTCTTTTCATATGGTGTTGATATTTTCTGTCCGTTGTCCCAGAATTATGGTTCTCTGGACTCGATTGAACCAGCGAAAGTCGTTGTGGAAAAGGATCGGAATGTTTTTGATGCTGCTTCGATTATATCTGAAATTGATAGAACAATGAACAAGTTCTCTGATAATTTGCTGCATGCTTTAGAAGGTGTTAGTGCTCGACTAACACAGTTGGAGAGCAGAACCAGACACCTCGAGAATTCTGTAGATGATTTGAAACTGTCTGTTGGGAACAATCATGAGAGCACTCAAGGGAATATGATACACCTCCACAACATTCTTAGGGAGGTACCTGCTTTCTTCCTCTTCCCTTTAATGTGCTTGTTTTTTTAAGCATCTTCTATGATCGTTAATCAATGTCAAACTCATTTTTGTTATAGGTTTAGGGAATGGATATATAGGATGAGTGATGCTTTTTGAAACCCACTACCCACTCAACTCAACACTCCCTCCTCATAGAGATTTTTATTTTTTAATCTATAGCTCTTTATATTTGTTCAAACTGAGATGCGGTGTGAATCTCTTAGAACAACAGGATTGTTTTTACTTATTAGTCTCTGATTAAAAAAATGGGGAGTTAAACAGGAGTTAGTATGAGCCTGGTAGTTTCCTTGGAAACTGTCTCTTCCCTCCTTTTCCCGTGAGAGTCTGGACTATGACCAGAATTGGGCATATACAAGCCAGGTTACTGAATCAGCCAATCAATGTGGATGATATGGTGAAGAAATGAAAGGGGAAAACTATACGCTTGTATATCCAACTTCCTTTCCTTGAACTCTCATTGAAACTCCTAGATTTCAGTCAGGATAAGTGATTAAGAATTCTGGGCAAAATACAGTAAATGACCTTTGAATCTCCTTGGTAGCATCCCTTTTCATAGAAACAACCAACAATCTTCTCATACAAGCATTGGGTGTATTTTAGAAGAAATTGCTCTTAATTTTCCTCGGGTTCTTAATTACTTGAAGAACAATCATCCATATTAGCTTGGTGCTTAACTCATAGTTTGGTTACCTAGAGATGACTTTTGGTTAATATTTAGGCTCTTAAATCTGGGATTTAAATATGATAGGATGAATAGTATAATAGTGTCGCAAGGACTCGGGTTCTCTACCCAGGCAATTTCCATAGTGAACACACCACTGAGATCATTAAACAGAGAGCAGATGCATTTTAGTGAAACTTTTGCATGTGACCTATGTTTTTAAGTGGGTGAAATTCCTGTGTATTTTTCCTCAAGTTCTTGACTCTGACTCAGTAGAAGCTCAGGTCTCCTTCACTGGCACCTAGAGTCTTCAAGCCCTGCACAATGTAACATTTGATGGTTAACAGTTTCAGTTTTTGCATGAATTAAACGATTGGCTTGACTAATATTTTACCTCTTTTATGATATTAGCTACTGTCAAAATCTCTGGCTAAGCTGCTCTATTTGCCAAATAATAATAATAATGAAAAAAATAAAACAGTCACTGTCAGACACTTTGTGAGGCAGTCTGCCTTCATGTTGCTAGAATTTACATCAAAACCTATTATAAGATTTAATGGTGAACTTTCCACCCTCTGGCTCATTGGGCACAGAATTTGTGTCAACTCATTGAAGGTAAATCATGACCGGAGAAAATTAATTTAACATATTATTGATGACAAGAAAGAGAAATAAATTATTTAAGTGTACTTTTCTAGATAAATGGAAGAGAAGTAAAACATGGTTAAAGTTGGAGGTAAAAACCATCTCCATCCATCCATGGGGGCTAAAACTTACCCCACTTTTGCGCCTTTTTGGGGGTAATTGTTACCCACATGAAATTTGCCCCATAATATTGTTTACACCAAACACATAATTATCATGCAGGTAATTTTTTATGGCCATTATCCTCTTACAAAACACGTCCAAATTGAGGCCAGCTTGTAATACTTCTCTCATTAGCACTCATACTGAAACAATTCCAAGAATTGATGAGAGTGTTTTGTCCATAAATTTCATTAAATGTTGAAATTTTCTCAAACTCTCTAGAATAGTTTGCCATGTTCTATGTAGAAATCTGTTCATAAATGAATACTAAATTATATTGCTTTATTGATCACCATGTCGTGTGTGATTAATGTTTCCCATCAATCATTTTCAGGTGCAAACAGGTGTACAGGTTTTAAAGGACAAGCAGGAAATGCTAGAGTCTCAGCTGCAGCTCACTAAGCTGCAAGTGTCAAAGGCAGATCAGCAAAAATTGGAAACTCAATTCACCGGGCAAATGGATGCAGTGCAGCAAGGAGCATCTGCTCCTCAATCTCACCAACTTCCTCCCCTCACTTTTCCTCAATCAGGCCCTCCTGTCTCTCTTCCTCCTTCTGTCCCTCCTCCTATTCCCCAGCAGAATCTGTCATCTCCTGCTCTACTTTCAAATCAGTTTCCACAGAACCAGATTCCACCAGTCCCTCAGAAAGACCCTTACTATTCTCCACCTGGTCAACCTCAAGAACCACCAAAACCCCAATATCAGGTACCATCATCCCAGCAGCTGCAGCCTCCTCCTGCGGCACCACCACTTCAACCATATCATTCACCTCAACCACAGTATTCTCAGCCTCATCAACCTCAACCTCCACCTTCACTCACTCACAATCCTGAAGAGACTCCTTTCATCCCCCATCAGAGCTACCCACCCAGCCTTCGCCCGCTATCTACTCAGCCACCAAGTGGGGCTCCTCCTCCACAGCCATATTATGGAGCTCCTTCCAATATGTACGAAGCACCAATAAGTAGACCCAGTTCAGGGTTTTCTGCTGGATACGGGCCACCTTCTGGGCCTACTGAACCATATCCTTATGGTGGATCACCTACTCAGTATGTTAGCAGCCCCACAATGAAACAGCAGCAACCTGCCGTGTCTCAGAGTGGTGGAAGTGGATATCCCCAGCTTCCAACTGCTCGGATATTACCACAGGCATTGCCAACCGCTTCTGGGATTGGTAGTGGGTCAGGCTCTTCTGGAACTGAGAACAGGGTTCCCCTTGATGATGTTGTTGACAAAGTGACGAACATGGGATTTCCAAGGGAACATGTCAGAGCTACGGTGCAAAAGCTGACAGAGAATGGCCAAGCAGTTGACCTGAATGTAGTATTGGATAAGCTTATGAATGGTGGATATGTGCAGCCCCAGAGAGGATGGTTTGGCCGGTAGCCTCATTTTGCTTGGTACTCGATGTATAGAATTGTCAGAAAGATTTTACCTGGAGAACAGGGGGATTTGCACTGGGCTTCTTTGTTTTCTATCCCCCCCCCCCCCCCCCCCCCAGTCTGTTGTTTTAAAGTCTGATTCATCATTCTTGCTTGTCTAGCTGTGATTGGCCTCTTTTCATCTCGGTTGTATAATTGGAGTGATAGTCAAGATTTTCTTTTGTTGAGATCTTTATAAGCCAAACTGTCCAATCCGGACTTAATATTTTTTAAGAACCAGTATTTTCAATTTTGGGTTGATCCTTTCTCCGACTATTTCTATTTAAATTTGTGTTTTTTCTTCAATTTTAGCGCAGCTAAAAACTTGCCCAAGGATACCGTATAAACTGTACAGCGCAGCTGTAGGCACGCTGCAAGGCACATTTTATTCCTTGCCAAAAGCTTTCAAGAACAAATTTTCAAGTGAACGATCAATGATATCCTCCTATAAATCGAATACACAGTTGCCACAGAAAAACACTACTGTAAACCCTAAAAAATGACTTGCTTGTGTAGCTGTCGTGAGCTCCACGTATTATTATTCACAAGAGATGGAAGAATAACTGTCGGCAGCCTCTTACTCTCCTCCAAATGAGGAAAATCAATGGTATAGTGCAGCCCACGGCTTTCATGCCTAGCGAGCGCACTACTCACAACCAGCTTTGCACAGCAGAAGAGGTTTCTCATTTCACAAGCCTCAAGCCCCACCATTGTCTGCTCCCATCCTTTCTCGAACAAGCACTTCTCCCACTGGGCCTCTAACTCGTTGATTTCTACCTCCGCAGTTTCTAGCCTCGTTGTTGACCGCACGATCCCGACGTACTTCCACATGATTGCCTGCAACTCTTTCCTCACTTCCCTTGTCTTCCTCAACACGTCGTCCATCACATTGCTCCCGAGTGAATGGGGCACCACCGGTCTGGCCCACCAGTTTGAAGCACTCAGATCAAGGCTAGAGCTCTTCATGTGATCGATTGACGGCTGAACAGCTCTGCGAGCAAAAACCAGTGCTTCCAGCAATGAATTGCTAGCAAGTCGGTTTGCCCCGTGCAAACCAGTGCATGCAACCTCACCCGCCACGTAGAGGCCCTGCACATTCGTCTCCCCCTGTAGCCCGGCACGGACTCCACCGCACATGTAATGGGCAGCAGGAACCACAGGAATTGGCTGGCGGGTTATATCCAGGCCATACTGGAGGCACTCTGCGGCTATGTTGGGGAAGTGAGAGAGAATCTTCTCTCTAGGTTTGTGACTGATATCAAGTAGCACATATTTCTCACAACGCTTCTTAAGCTGGTCATCTATGCTTCTAGCCACCACATCCCTGGGAGCTAGCTCAGCTCTCTCATCATACAGGGGCATGAATCTTTCCCAGTCGAGGTTGTAGAGGATGCCTCCATCACCCCTTACAGCTTCAGTGATGAGAAATGCGTTTTCTCGAGCTATGATTGGTTTTATGGGAAGCCCTTCATCAGCTAAAGCAGTTGGGTGGAACTGCACAAATCTGGAAAAAACCGGAGTGTAGAATACTAAGATCCAATCAGAAAAAAGAAAGATCCCAGTTAACATGACTCCAATTATCTACTGGAAAGTACAAGATAAGCAGGGATGTGATACCTGATGGGAAATTTACTAAGCCAAATAAAATGCTACATGGTATTTAAATACCAAAGGAAAGCAATGATTCTCCTAAATATAAATGGCTTGGCAGATGTCGAGCAAAAAAAGCTCACCAAGTAGTGAACACCTATTTACGAACAGTAACATGAGAACAAAATCATCATTTAGGTCCTCCACATCTAATCATCCAGATCATTTTAAGCTTACTTGATAATATTAAAGGATAAGGTATCTGGCAGATATTCCATCTTTGACATCAAACCATCTGAAAGTGATCTTATACATATTTAAGACATAATGATTTCATTTATTAGATTCCTTCCACATTCCTAAAAATAGTATAAGCAGTCGCAAATTGTCATTTATGTCACCAATAGTAGAGAAAAGGATTGAAATGACAGGAAAATATTCCTTTTCATGATAATATTCAACGAGCGTCTACTTACTCCATGTTGGAAATCACAGCTTGAGCTCGGTGAGCCATAGCCATTCCATCTCCTGTTGCCACCTGTAAGAACACAGCGTGAAGTAAAAACCATCTGATGGAGCAAAATACTCATGGGGAACAACATTTAAAATAGTTATAGTACCTGAGGATTTGTGGTGGATGGGTATATATGCCCGGCCCCACCTGATGCAAGTAAAGTCACCTTCGAAATGAATCGAACCACCTGGAATGAGGGAAAACAAGATTTTCAGGATGAAGTCACAACAACTTCCATAGTAAAATATAAAATGGGTCCTGATTATATGAACCAGTCATCACCTGTTGAGTTTCAGTGTTCAAAGTGTCCACACCATGACAAACCATGTCAGGACCGTCCTGCAATTTCAGCAACAATGAAGCATGAACTTTTGAAAGAATTAATACTTTGCCTAGTAAATTATTTTGCTTAGTTAGTTTAGGAATCATTATGTCATTTGGATTCTCTATCAGTAGTCCTTTTACTGTTAGGACTTGGATTTAGACCTGCAATAAATAGGGCTGCCTGTGCTATTTCTCAGACATGTCTTGTATTGTTATCAATCATTTTACATTTTGGAGTTTGTCTGTCAACCATGAACTTATTTTTCTAGTTTCAGCATCAATTTTCTTATACTTCTAGCCTTTATATTTACTGTTCGTTGATATTTTGAGTTGACTTCTCTTCTCACCCTCTCATACAAAAAGCTCATTCTAGAATTCACACAGCTATGGACACTCAAACCTTTACAGAACCGAATGAAGATAAGTGAATTCATGGAGATATCAATGTATTCACTCAGTCCCTCATTTTAAAATAATATATTAAAGATAATATTATAATACTTTCAGTGTAGCTAAGATGTGATCACCAAGTGCTACAGGAAGCGCTATTATTAGACTCAGGCGATGAATTTCAAAGAAGCATCGCCTAGGTGAGCGTCTTGTGAGGTGTCAGGCGTTAAAGCGAGCACCTAATTGAAATACTTCCTTTTCTATTGGATTTTGTTTTAACTGATTTATGTGGACCTATTTGTCTTCTTCTTTTTAAAATTTACCACAACTTCTTAGGGGTATTTTTGTAAGAAAACAAAAATAAAGGTAAAATAATAATAAAAAAATCATTAAAGTGAGGGACATACAGGCAAGGGAAGGACACTTGAAGAGAAACACCGACAACACTTGGCATTGAACAGAGTGGTACATAACAGGAAAGCATGGATGGAGATGTTTTCGAAGATTAATGAATGATGATGATGATATTTAAGCATGCTTTTTAATCTATTTGACTACTTACTATTTTAAATTATCTTATTTTGCTTGAAGGGTGAAAAACATAGCTTTTTTACTATGTTATGGTATTTTATATTTTCTTTTAATTTTCTAATGATTTAATCTTAATTAAAAAGATAATAATTTAGATTTATATAATATATATATTTTTTTAACTATAGATATCGCCTTGTTTTATTCGGGCAAGCACCTAGGCGTGGGCCTAGCGCCTCAAAATTTATACTTGTTAACAAAAAAATCGTTAAAATGTGAACCTGAGAAGTTAGCAAATCTATGGCGAAGTGGTGCTCAAACACACAGATGTTAGGATCATTGACAACCGCTTCCAGCAGAGCTCGCTCAATTTCCCTTCCGGTCATATCAGCAGCATGAACAATTCTATGGTGAGAGTGACCCCCTTCCCTTGCTAGGTGCAAGTTTCCATCCTCCCCGTGATCAAACATTGCACCCATAGCTATCAATTCTCTAATTCTGTCAGGTCCTTCTGTGCAGACAACCTAGACAAAGTAGAAAAATGATGAAAAACACAATAAAGCAGCAGGGAATTTCTTTAATTAACAATCAATAAAAAAGTCTGACAATGCACGTACAGGCTCACAGAAATTGCTCCTACAAACCTTTCATTGCATGTTCTAAATTCACAGAAAGTCAGCATATATTCAATAAAATTCTTCAAAGTCAACAGACTGCAATTACAGTTTATACACTATATGATTCACAGTGTTACTAATTCTGAATCTTACTCTGACAGTCTCCTCATCACATAGATAAGCACCTGCTACCATAGTATCCTGCATGTGACTCTCCACGGAGTCTGATGGAGACAGCACTGCACTAACACCACCTTGGGCATAGTTTGTATTGCTCTCATGAGGCTCAGCCTTGGTAATGATTGCAACAGTTCCATATTTTGCAACTTCAAGAGCATAGCGCAGACCAGCAACTCCACTTCCAATGACAGCAAAATCAAAGTACTTAACTGTACTATCTCTCAAGCAAGATGATACACTGACTTTTCTTGTTCCGAGAGGTTTCCAGGTTTTGATAATGGTAGATCGAGAAAATTTGTGTCTCTGGAACTTCAACAACTTTGATAGCCCATCTGACCTGGAAGATTACTCCGGAAATCAACATAATGTCAGGAAAGGAATTATATGAAATGTAATCCAGAAAAACCGAATATCAGGACACACATGAGATTAGCACCATTATCCAATACGCTTTATTTTCATCTCACCAGGCAATTCTATTGCTAAGAATCTTCGTGACATAAACACAAAAAAATTTAAATGGACTCTAAACTTATATTTCTCTGGTGGTCTATTTAACAAACACCATAGAGGCAAAAGAAATATAATCTTCAAGAACAACAAAGAAATCATCTTTTCTGCATGTGTGGGTTTGCAAGTTGGCCATTGACGGCAGCCATCCACCATTGATGCAGCTAAAGGGATGTCTCTATAACTACAAGAGATAACTTCATGAATAAATAACTCGCCAGATCAAAGGCTTGTACGATTATATTGTGAAAAAACTTTCCACGAGAGAGTAGCTGTGACCTCAACAACATACAAACATGTACAGAACCAGCAATCCTCTAAGAAAAATCGGAATTACAAAGCAAGGAGAATAGCATGTGCAAACAGACAAATAAACAACAACGTAAATCCAAAGTACAAAAGTTAAAAAACCAAGATTCATAGCAACTATACCATGAAATATCATCCCGCAAGCATCCATTGAATGTCAAACTGGAAATCCTAGAAGTTTGTCCACAACCTTTAGCCTGGCAGAAACTTAACCGGTAGTGGAGGTTGCTGCTTCCACCAGCTATACTTGTTGTCATTAAATTTCTAGCAGAAACAAAAGCAAACAAAGAAGACTGTTAGCCCACGCCTTAAAACCCACTTTTGGTATCAATCAATTCATTTTGTTTTCATTTTTGAGGACACACAGCCTTTGATTTTCTTCCAGACATCCAATGAAAAAACACACATAAACTCATGTCTTAACTAACAATAAACAACCCAAAACTCAAAAACTTACGATGATAGGTTGGGTTGGGTTCTATCCTAATTATGTGGTTCCGGACACGCAATCTGAATCTCAAAGAAATGTTGTTAGAGGAGAAGAAGAGAAGGGTCAATTGTATGCTAAAATAATGATCTCGAGGAGCAACGGCAGCCCCTCTTTAATTTCTTACCACCTACTTGACTTGTTTTTGTAGAAGAAAAACCAGAACCAGAAACATCGTCGAAATTCGCGCCACTACTCCCTTTTATGCATAATTCGCCGCCTCCAACTTTTATTCCTTTATTTACGTGGTGCCTTTTCTTGCCCCAAGCTTTTTTTTATTATTATTCTTATTTTGTGTTCATTTAATATATATAAAAGTAAGAAATTCTAGATATTTTTATTATTTTTAATTGGTTACAAATTTTATTTTTTCTTTTACTTGTATTTATTTAAAAAATAAAAAAATACATATCACTTTTTACTACATGCGCACCATTGGGTAACTAGGAATAGTCATTGTATTTCACGCCCCATCTATCTATATTAAATCACTAGTCAATGCTATGCGCCGGCTACATCATATTTTTTAATATAAAGAAATTAATTATATAATATTTTTTATTACAATATAAATTTAGATAAAATAATAAAGCTATGCGGAATTCCTGTTAAAATAAAAAAGCAAAATATTTTTACAAAAAAATAATCATAAAAATAATCATTATTATGACGCAAATAATAAAATCATAAAATTATCTGATCCGAAAAATAGATAAAAATAAAATAAAACACAAAAATTAAGGTCCTATTTGACATTGCGTTCCAATTTGTTTTTTGAAAAAGAATGATTTAAAAAAAATTATTTATTGTTGATTTTTCTAGATCATTTTCATATGCTAATAACAAAAATAATTTTTTTGAAAAAATTATATAATTTTGATACATATATGAACAATTTTTTTTTTTAAAAGCAACCTTTACAACACTCCAGGTGTATTTGGAACTGCGTTTCAAAAGAATTTTTTTAAATATTTTTATTTTTATTTTTGATAATAAATTATTTTTTAAGTATTTTTAAATAATTTTCATGTTGTAATTTCAAAAATTATTTTTTAAAATAAAAAAATATCATTTTAATATATTTTTAAATAAAAATTATTTTTAAAAATAACTTCAACCACATTTATAAACAATTATTCTAACCAACAGACATAAATGTGAAAGTCAATCCAGAATAAAATTCAAGTATTCAAATTGATAGACCTTAGTTTATTAACAATAATTAAAACGATTTGACAATTTTTTATACTAAAAAAATCAATATATTTAAATAAATTAAATCAAATCAATCATTTCTCCATTTGATTTTTAAATTCAAAATTGTCTTGTGCCTCAATTGCCCATCAAACAGTTCTTTAAAAATCAAGGGGTCTTTCAATCAATATCTTTAAATAAATTAAATCAAATCAATCATTTCTCCATTTGATTTTTAAATTCAAAATTTTCTTGTGCCTCAATTGCCCATCAAACAGTTCTTTAGTTTTAAAACAAAGTTTTTTTTATTATATTATTAAATTCAATATATTTAATATAAAATAAGATAAAAAAATAATATTTAATTGTTTTTCAATATAAAAATTTATCAACCGTGATTAAATTGCATCAATTTGATAACACTAACCAAATGATTCTGAAAATACAATTTCTGTTTATCTCTCATTCACTCCTCTGCCCCCTCTTCTTTCTTCTTGCCCCCCCCCCCCCCCCCCCCCCCACATTACTTGCCCTAAAAAATTGAAGTGCAGTTGCAGTCTTTTTAAAAATGTTTCATCATCTTCTACTTCTTTTTTATCTTCTACTTCTTCTCTGCTCCTACAACGTTCACCCTCCTCTTCTGGTTTTCTCACTCTCTCCTTTCCCACTCTAAGCTCAAGCTTCTGGTTTATGCTTTTTGACGACTCCTCTTGTTTATCTCTTTTTTGTATTTTGTTTTTTGTTGGCATGAACCGTAACCCACAATAGAAAAAAAAAAAAACCTGAACCCATGCTTCTCTGCCCCTTAAACAAAGCAACCCAAAAACCACAACAACACGCAAAAAGAAAAAAAAAAGAGCGAAAAACCAACAGAGCCCTCACCCAACAACGTGCATAGCTGAACTCATTAAGGGCACAATCGTCAGCACACTGTCATAATCCACAGTGAAATAACTCAGAAGTTACAGTGGATTAAACAGTAAAACAACCACACTTTTTATATTTTAGGTAATGTATGCTAATTTTAAAATTGATATATAATAAAATAGATATGAAATTTATATCAAATTAACGATAAATAATTCCATATATTCTTACATTTCAAATATTATATTTAGTCAATAATTTCTCTTATTATATTCATTATATTTTTAAAAATTACAGTGTTTTTATTATATTATTCTATTAAATTATTTGACCCGCATTTTAACGCTAAGGTAAACCTCAAATGGATTAAGAAAAAAGGACAGGGACAGGTTTGTAATTATGTAACAAAACTAATATGATGGCAGCAGTATGCGGTGCCACGTGAGTGGGGATTGGCGAAGATGTGGGAAGAGAAGAGTGGAGAGTTGAATTCGTCATCAACCTCAGAGAGAGAGATGCGTTGGATGCGCGAGGATTTAGAGGTTTCTGTTGCTGAAGTGAGTAATCATATCCCAACCATCTCTTCTTCACTTAGTTATGTTATTATTATGTTTTATTACATTTGATCGATTCCCAAATTTATTTATACCTAAGCAGAAGAAATCTGCTCAACATTGAAGAAAAACAAAACCGAGAATGGGGAACTTGATGAACAAGGAGCCGCCACCACCCATGGTGCTGGTCCCTCCTCTCTTCGACTTCCCTCCTCTGGCTGCCCGCACCAGGTATTTATTTAAATTTATTTAGTTTGCGAGAAATTATTAAAAAAATGATTTGAGAGAGAGCAGAGTACCGTTCTCGTTATAAGCTTGCTGCTATTTTAGGTTTGGAATGACATTACATTTATGTTGAATTATACATATATAAATTGTAGGATGCTGGAGTCATCTTATAACATATTATTTGGGAAGCTGGCTTTGAAGTGCCTTTTTGAGGATTACTTCGAGGAAGCTTCACATTTTACCACAAGAATTATGTTGAAGCCAATTGATGATCCTCACGTCGATTTCATTGGAAATGTATCCATTCCACTGTGTTCATCTTCCTTATTTTTCAACCTTTTACTTTCAAAATTATGTCACTTCACTATTAGACAGGCATTATATGAATTGTGATTTAACCTTCTTTTTTTTATTTTTTTGCCCCTTGACCATGAAATGGTTAGCTTTCGGGTCCGCTAAACCATAAGCCGGAGGAGAACATTGTGGGAAATGCTTTGTTTCGCTGGCAAAGGTTTTTTTTTTTTTTTTTTTTTTGTGTGTGTGTTTCTCTTCTTTGTCTAAATGCTATATTGTAACCTTTTTAACTATGAGTCTTTATATGAGCAGTGATTTGGATGACCCTCATTCGTTCATGGACCTTTTTGTTTCAAGTTCTGACCCGTGAGCAAAATATTACCTTGCGTTGTTATATTCCTTTTCTTTTAGTATTTGTGTGTTTCTTTGCTGAGGCTGTCTAAACTATAAATACACACCTCAGCATTTTGCAAATGCGCTCTTCTGCTTACTACCCTAAATATGGATTTGGAGCATTTGGCATTTTCCCACTACTTTTGCGAAAAAGGTATGCCCCTCCTTACTGTTAGAATGATGTTACATGAGGCCTCGGGAATCCTGGTGACTTTTATTTTTTCAAATATATCCTTTCACAAAGCTCACTACTGTTGCAGAATATCGACAGAAGATTATGGTGTTGTAGGACTCAGATACGGCTCAGAAAATTTATCAGTTGGAGCCGCACTTATGCCCTTGGCCTGTATGCAATCTAAATTTATACAATGTCTTTTCATATATATAATTCATTTTAATGGCCATATATGCATGTAAGTGGGTGGATGGATGGATGCATGTCTGGGTGTGGTCATGGGTTCCCTTAATTGCTGCTTTCCATTTTTCTGCTTTCATCTTTATTTATTCTTTCTGTCCGGAAGATTTCCTTTGTAATGAAACTGTATTAACATCTTCAGTGATTTTTCTTAAGTTGAATCAATGTTCTAGCTTTATTCCTTGAAATAGCATGTAGATGGGATGCAGGGGAAAAGGTAGTAGAGGGAAGGGTGCGGCAGGGAATAAATGCTAAACTGATATCTATTTAGGAATGCAAAATTTGAATGCCAGATGTCTTGTATAATTTCTACTCTTCATTGTTTGCAAATACTATGTTCTATATTTAAACCAGGTCTGCATAATTTACTGCAGTTCTAGAACCTGGCTAAAACATTATTATTTCCATTACATCTCCCTTTCTCTTAAGCTTTTGGAGATACTAGTTATTCACATGTATTTTGGATATCATTGTTGTGATTTCTAGCTAAATATGAGTCACCAAAGCATGCATGGCTAGTGAGCAAAATGGGAAGGCTAACTGTTGGTGTGCAGTATGAGCCACAATGTAAGTTTTTCCCATGTTAAATTTATTTTACAAGTTTCTTAAAGTAACTTCATGAATCTGAATATTGCTTCCTTTATCTAGATGTAAGTTGGTTGTCTTCTCTTGATGTTTTTTTTATCTTCTTATTTATTCTTGTTTTTCTTGATGTACTTCTTAAGTTCAGTTGCTTTAAGGAGCTGGTGTCAGTTCTTTTGACCGCATCCTATACTTCTTTTGATTAAGGTTTTCATAATCTTTGGAATGCAAGCGTGCTTCTATTAAATTGTTTGCACATTAAGAGTTTGTATAGAGTATTCTAGTAAATGCATGCATTCTGAGATAGAAGAGAAAGAGCAAAGGGGAAGGGGTTGCAAGGATTAGGCGGCAGGTTTGGGTTGAATATTTTTCTGTCAATTAAATGAAAGAAATTGATGATCACATGGATTGCAGTAACTGTCTTTTCAGGGGAATAATATACATCTTTCGAGGGATCTAATTCATCTTCTTGCAAAATTTCTAAAATACTAGCTATACTGCTAAGAATGCTGACTTAAGGTACATTTGGTGAGCAGATGGGACTAGATAGGACTGAGCTGGACTTGATGGGACAAGATTGTCCCATGAAAAAATGCAGGGACCAAAGTTTGGCTGAGATGGGAGAAAAACTGCTTTCGTCTTGTCCCACTTGCATAACAAAGACCATTACAAGTGAAATTGTCTTGTCATGTCTAGTCCAGTCTTGTACCGAACATGCCTAAAGCATGTTTAATGGGCCTTTTGTCATGGAACAATGGAGAGATAATATCCAATTTTGTAAAAAATTATAGAAGATTGGTTTCCAGTTATTAGTACTTTTCAATTTGCTGGTCCATATGTTAGTTTGTCAGAAATGATATTTCATATTTTTTTTTTTTTTAAATTCTTTTGATATACAAGGAGACTACTCTTAAAAAGTGGTGTGTAATGTTCAACTTGTTGATGTTGCTCTATTAGATGGAAGCAAAGGTGGCTCTACATACAAGAACTTAATGAATTGGAGTGCTGCAGTTGGCTATGGAGTAGGATCTGGGAGCCCCTTGAGCCCTTCTTTCAATTTTTGTCTCGAACTTGCTAAAACTTCCCAGGTTAGTTTCTTATGCTTTTTTATTTTATTCTTTAAAACTTTATTAAACTGCATGGTGTCTTAGCATTTTTTTTATGTGGATAACTGTATCTTAATGGTAGCTTCACATGATTTTGCTATATTGTAGACCCCTTAATGATGATACACTTCAGTTATGGTTAAAGAAGAATTATCTACTACAGAAAATCAAAACTAAGTTATGTAATTCTCCCTCAACAAAGAGGTTTTCTAGCCTAAGAATAAGTTATAAAGTAAGGTTTCTCAGTTTAAGGATTTGAATTTCAGTTTTGGACTATTTGTAAGTAGGGGCAGAATTATATGCATGTCCCTGCGATTCCCTTTCGTGGTAATTTCTAGAATTACCTTGAAGGTCTACTCTTATTTAGGATTCCGTGTCTTATTCTTTCATAGTTTATTCCTGTTTGGTTTCTAAGGATCAGTGATCCTAGTCTTTTATGGTTTTTTAATCTCTATAAATAGATAATAGATAGAGATGGTATGTTTTAATTTTCACCACAGCTGAGTTATGAAAGAAATTGAATTATTTTGAAGGCTTGTTGCCTAAGGTTTGTTCTCCTTTCTCTTGTTCTCCCATTTCCTATAATTTTTATTCTCCCTTGCCATCATTTTCTGCTGATAGAGTGCTGCAGGTTTCTGTTTGCAACCTGATTTCTCCTTTCTTCTTGTTAAACAAGCTCTATTCAACCATAATTCCGCAAATAACAAACCCTTGCTCACAACAAATCCTTCATAGGACAAAAATCCAAAATATTTTTAACCTGACTTGAATACTAGCTCTAGGTTCAGGATTTTGACTAACAATCAAAATGTGAAAGCATCTATTGCACTTTAGAAGATAATGATCATTTTCTTGTACTAAAATTTTTATTTGTTATTAATCCTATAATATGCACTTTATTGAGTGCTGATATGCTTATTTTCAACTGTAGTTCATTGCCTCATTCTATCAACATGTGGTCGTCCAGAGACGGGTATTCTTCTCTTCTCTATTTGTTTTGTCCTGAAAATGGCTTTTTGTTTCCACTAATTATATATACAGTGTGTTGTAAACTTGTTGACCATTAGGCTGATTTCACACAAGCTATCATATTATTAATCAATTCCTGGTTTTCACATGTACTAGGTTTTATTCTGTTCTTTCTATTTATGTAGATCAAATTGAACACTTCATGGGCTGGAAGGCATTAATTATCAAGCAATGATTAGACTTTTGTGGGTTTTCATCAAAAGACATGCAAATAGGCTGATAGATAATCTCTACCAGCATTTTTGTAACATAAGGTGCAGTCAATTATATTAACCAGATGAAAACCTTATTTCCTTTCTCCTGCGATCAGGGGATTTTTAATTACAAAAATAATCTAACTTCTAGATTATCAGAGTATTTGTTGTAACTAGATCATTGGTCAAACAATTTGTATTATATTTCTATATGATTTCTTTTTTATATTGTAAGATTAGCTAAAACCTGTTTAAGTTTTGCATATGGTGGTTTATTCATCCATCCTTGTATGCCAGTTGCAGTTTGTTTGACCAGTTCCAAGAATTTTTCATATGCGAAAATGTTAAATGAAACCATTAAGAGGTTAATATATCTTGATATTATAGAATTGAGAATGAAATTTGAATCTGAATGTAGGTTGGTTTTCTTACCCATCTACCGATTAGAGGGTCAAGGAACAGCAAAACTAGAATGAACCATTATTTGATACTGCAGCTTGGTTATGAAACATTGATATTGGATTCTGACTGCCTAGGAGATAAATATGTTTTCCTGAATTCTGACAAGCTTTACTGCTTCAACTACACAGGTAAAGAATCCGCTTGAAGAAAATGAAATAGTTGGAATTACTAATTACATTGACTTTGGATTTGAGTTACAGACAAGGTATTACAAGTGACTTTCTTGGGATGTAATCAAAGTTACTATCAGCTTTTAATGTGTTTGAGTTTTGAAGGGTTGACGATCCCAAAACATCAAACAATATCCCAGATTCCACCTTTCAAGTTGCTGCTTCCTGGCAAGCAAATAAAAATTTCTTACTGAAGGTAGTTGTAATTCTGGAGCAATATTATTGTTATAGTTACAGATCGTATTGTGCTAGACACATGTCTGTTTTCCAAACTTTTGCAGGGAAAGGTTGGACCTCTCAGCTCAACATTAGCATTTGCGTTCAAGTCATGGTGGAAACCTTCCTTCACCTTCAATATTTCAGGTTCTAGTGGTTATAAATAGTTTCAAGTATTCACTCTGCTGTGCTCTCTGTGGATAGGTGTTGGTTGCTTCTATTTTTTAGCTTAGACCATTATAAGTCTAAATTACATCATAATTATTTACTATATTATATAGTCAAAATATTTCTTTCAAACCCTTTTGGTTTACACATCGATTTATAGTTTGGTACATTACATGCAAGGAATGGTGCTCTGCATATACTATCTTGTATTCAGGCTTGCAATGTAAAATGAAACGCTCAAATGTATTGTGGCATCTATCTCAGGCAAATAGTGGATTATTGTAATCGTGATAAAAGTGAAATAGATGCTACCTTTGAAATATGAAAGTGATGCACCCATATCATGGTACAAAACAAGAGGGTGTGGTTCAAAATCACTTAAAAGACAATAGATGGCTTAAACTTTGTCTGATGTTCTGCGTCAATGTTTTCTATTGGGATTGCTGCTTGATGCATGACATGCTGAGTTGACTTGTTTTATTGATGCTTAGGCATTTTGATCCATATATGATAAATTAATCAGAAAATGTTTGGTAAGAAACGTACCGATCTAGGATACGTTGGTAGAAAGAAGCTGAATTCCCTACAGGAGAGGAAAAACTTGAACTCGAATAAAGAAAACCCTACAGAAGAGGGTAAACTGCTATTGAAGAGTGCTGAACAATTGAAAGAAAGGCTTTTGGGAGATGATTCAAATAAACAGAAGAAAGAATGCTCAACTCTGAGCCTTAATTCATCATCATTGATGTTCCATGCCTTCTATAAAGAATATGGTGTTTATATAGGCACCAAAATAAGTAGGAAATAAAAATCCTAATAAATTATTACCTTTTAACAACCACAACAATAAAATTGTAGTAAGCTACCTGAATAATAATAAAATTCTAAATGCACTAAATTATATACAAACAAGTAAACTTTCTTGTTCCTGCACTGCATCATACTCCCCTAGGAGAAATCTCGATAACAGGTTTTGAAATCTTGAAGAAATAGAAACCCTTTGTTTGAAGCCTGAACCGAAACACTTGAAGTCGCTTCTGCACACTTGATATGCAGTACCCATTGCTCCAGGTAAGAACAAGGTGTTTGTACAGAGGAATGAGAAATTCAATTGCTTGTGTATGAATACATTGTTCCTCCAACGCTACTTGTATGAAGCTCCATTTTTTGATTTCATCACAAATATTGTTTTTGTTGCTTTTGTTATAAGCATATAAACTGTTATGAGGCTTTCAGTTTTGTAACCAAGCAAATAATCTGATTGTTTTGTAGCTACTAGAGATCGTACTATTGGAAAGACATCATATGGTTTTGGAATCCGTATTGAAAATCTCAGAGAAGCCAGGTTCATTAATTTGTTTGTCCTTTAGTAGGCTAGTGTAAATATCTTAAATGTTGCTGAGCGGTGATACTCAGCAAGCTCAAGAAACATGACCGAACTTGTTCCAGAAATCATCAAGTTTTCATGTTTTTATGACAACTGGAGCCTGACATGTTGACGAGCTTGCGTGAGCTTGAGCTCTAAGTGGTAATTGAAGTGCATATATCCTTACTGATATCGCACATATGCAGTTATCAAAGAGCTGATCCAAATTTTGTAATGCTGACTCCAAGCAAGGAGCATCTGGCGGAGGGCATTATTTGGAAAATTGGGAAGCGGCCTATGATGCAATCTGATGTAAATGCAGGAAATTTTGATGGTGTACCAAGGGAATTGAGACCCCTCGGGAAGATTTTGTAAATTTCAGTTTCTAAGCACGTTCTTGTTCAAGTAGATTGCAGAACTTGTCATGGTATTTCCATTGACCTGTTTGATATTATCCTAGCCATGAGAGAGGGAACCTGGTTGTCATTTGTCCTGCAGTATGGACTCTGGAGGTGCAAAATGTTGACAAAAAATTGTGTAACATTGACAGATCTTTCCGTTAATTTAAGATTCTTGAGTTTAAATTGGTCAGGATGTTGATTATTACTATTATTGTTAATTTTCTCTACTTTGGTCAAGTTTATTTCCTCATGTTGCGTTGTGGCTACATTGCTCTTGTTATTCCAGGCACCAATACAATGCAGGGAGTGAGCTTACATGAGCAAAATATGCATCTGGGCAACGATGTCCATTTTTTGTCGATGGCTGCATAAAATAGAGGAGAGCTGCCTGATTTACCTTTGGAGGTTTGAGTTTTCTATTCAGTAGTAAGCGGTACAACACTCGCATAAGGAAAGTGCAAACTCTGACTTTGAAATTTGAAGATGATAGTCTCATTATTAAGATGCATGAATGGAATTAAATGATCTGGAGAAGCAAAAATTTTAAACTCCCATTGCTTTTCTTGCAAGTCTTGCATGCTTCCCTAGATTAATTAGTCAAAGAAATAATGCATATAATTAAGCACTTCTTTTACCACCATCATATCAATTTATCTGCCAATTTAATGCAGGTGCTGCTTCATCTTGAGAGAAAAAAAAAAACTAAAAAAAATAAATTGAGTTGTATCTTCTAAGAAAACTTAGTAACATCAACTTTATTTGTGCATATCTAAACGAAAATTGGTTGAGTGAGGTGTGTTTGGTATTGCGGTTGCTGTTGTTGTTGAAGATTAATTTTTTTTTCATAAAAAGTACTTTTACTTGTGGTTCATAACTGAAAATTGAAGTGTTTGGTTAAAACTATGATTGAGTTTGAAGTTTAATATAGAATAAGAAAATAAAAAAAAAATTCCTTCAAATAAGAAATTTAAAATATAATATGAAAAATAAAATCTCTAAACTAAAAAAATAGTTAGGATTTTTTTCTTTGAAAAAATAGAAAAGGTAGATAATATAAAAAGTTCGATGAGAAAATAAAATATATTTAAATAAAGTAATATTAAATTAAACATATTCAAAAGAGTAATTAATTAAATAAAATTTGAAACTAAAAAAAATATGTAATTTATTTTATAAAATTAAGAAAATAAATCAAAATTTATCTTGCCAAAGCCCCAATTAACTATTAGAGAGAGCTAGCCGAGATTGCAGGATTTAGGCAGCAACAGATTGTCACGCCTTAACATTTCTGAATTAAACGCTATCATAATTTAGACAGGATTGCTCAAAACTTAAAGCAAGAAAAAGAAAGAGAAGAAGAAATGGCGAAAAAGTAGATTGCGGAATCCACGAGTGGTTGCAAATCCTTTCAAAAAGCAGCTATTAGCTGTTTTTCGTCCATCGGTATTTTGTTCATTTTACTCCGTGGAACCTATACAATATTTTTATGTTTTAACTTTAACCAAACACTAAAGCTATGAGTTTTTTTTTTTTTAGACTCAGTTCTTACCACAATACCAAACACTCGTTTAGAAAATTTACATTTGGCAGAGGTTTGAGATTAGTGTTTTTGGTAGAAATTCTTACTTGGCACATGGAAAACTAGAAAGATTTTTTTTACTTCTTAATGCAACATATATAATACCATGTGCTACACATACGTGTAATTATTTGTGTATATATTATTTTAAAACAGGAATCTCCAACTTTGTGTTTACTGTTGTTGCTGTTGTTGTTTTTGATTTTTCTCTCTTTAGAAATTGCATAAAGCAATAAAATTTAAATATTTCACTAAAATGAATAATTTGATAATTATTTTCCTGCAGTTTCTTTATATATATTTGGTACGTATAATGTCTTATGTTGTTATGACATAAACAACTACAAAATAAATGATCAGGATATTTTAATTATTGATAAAGCTAGAAAGTCTTAAATTTGAGAAAATTAATTACAAGATCAAAGCACGATTGTTATAAATGTAGTCTTTTACCCAAGGGGTCCTGGCACGAGTGGTGAGGGCACTCTCGTCCCTTAAGAGAGATCAAGGGTTCAATTCCTACTCTTGTATGGAGCTGGTCATTTGGGGAGCACTTTCACCCCTTCGGGGCCCACCTGGTGTGAACGTGGATTAGTCTGGACTAGTGTCTAGGACACCGCGTGGTTTATACAAAAAAAATAAATAAATGTAGTCTTTTTTTTATTATTAATATAGTGTCTATGTTAGCTTGCATATACTTAGAAAATGTTTGTTCGCCATCTCATTGAATGTCATGTCTTCTTTTCAATTGTGGTTCGCGTGTCGTTTTATGGTGGTTAGTTGATTTCTTACCCCCACTTTTCTCTCTCTTTTTGCAACCTAAATTATATGGAAGTCTTTTTGGTTTATAGTTGAATAATTTTAATCCCTGGTCTTTTTATTGTGTTTTTTATCATGATTTTTGTTTTATAAGTTTTGATATGTTTCAATTTAATTCTTCAATTAAAAATGATCAGATATTGATTTTCATTTCGATACTTATTCTTTTAATTTTGGGTTTGGTTTTAAATCCCATAATTTTTTTTGTATAGAAGTTTTAATTTGTTTCAATCGAAATTGACCATGTATTTTTTATTTATTTTGGTCTTTATTCTCTTAATTTTAGGTTTGGTTTTAAATCCCTTATGCCATTTGGTATAGAAGTTTTGATTTCTTTCAATTCAAGTTGACCATGTATTTTTTATTTTAGTCCTAATTCTTTTAATTTTATGTTTGCTCTTTTGTTATTTTTTTTTTATTTCACAGAATAATTTTTTAATTTGTATTGTTTTAGCTGTGATAGTTATAATAGTTTAAGGTATTATAATTATGGTACTAATAGTAACATTAGTAATCATAATAATAATAATAACAACAATAATAATTTATCGTAATTACGATAACACTTAAAATGATGATTCCTAGACGAAATCTGAACACTAAATTTCTGAAAACACATAATTCAATAATCAAGGAAATAATTAGAATTCAGTAGATGCACAAGAACGCTTGAAATCATCTACTCACTCAAAGATATTTTTAAAATCTGATATACAAAAACCAAAGAACTAGAAGTGACTAGAAAAATCAAAATCAGAGTAGCTGACAACGACAAGAGTGAGTTTGTAGCGTGAAGGAGTGGGCGGCCCATCACAATTATCACAATGCTGTGACTGTGAGCGATCAAGGAGTTGATTCACTTGATTGATGAAGTAACTATATATATATATATATATATTTGTTTATGGACTGTATTTAATAATACCGAAGCCAGCTACATCCGACATCGAAAAAATAGAAAAGAAGGGAATGGCTGGAGCTGCGTCTTCTTCTTCACTTGTATCAACAGGCTTCCTTCTCAATCACAACAAAAACTGTCGTTATCCTCAGTTTCCAAAGAAGAAGGCAACGACGCTCACTCTATCCTCCTCCAAATCCCACAACACTAAAATATTCCTCCACAATCACAAACATCATATATTAGCTATAAACACCATCACCTCCGCCACCAAATTATTGAGGGATTCTTTTCTTGTAGTGTGTACATCGGTGGCCTTGTCATTCTCTCTGTTTATTGGGGATATCGACTCTTCTGCTTTGGCTTTCGTTATCACCAGTACCACTCCTCGTAAATTGCAGTCCGATGAACTCGCTACTGTTCGGCTCTTTCAAGAAAACACTCCTTCCGTCGTTTACATCACCAATCTTGCTGTCAGGTGCGCTCTCTTTTCTCTTCTTTTCTTAAGAATTCTTGTTTCTTTATATTGATTAATAGAATTGAATTTGCAGACAGGATGCATTTACGTTGGACGTGCTGGAGGTGCCTCAAGGATCAGGGTCTGGGTTCGTGTGGGACAGAGAAGGTCACGTTGTCACTAATTATCACGTCATTCGTGGTGCTTCTGATCTCAAGTTAGTCCCATTAAAGACTTTTACTTTTCTTGAATATATTACTGTCATTACAGTGATTCTAATTGGTTTGTGGTGTGTGCCTTAATTAGGGTCACTCTTGCTGATCAATCAACTTATGATGCAAAAGTTGTTGGCTTTGATCAAGATAAGGATGTTGCTGTATTGCTAGTTGACGCACCCAAAGATAAGCTACGACCCATTCCTGTTGGTGTCTCCGCTGATTTGCTTGTTGGTCAGAAAGTGTTTGCTATTGGCAACCCTGTAAGTGAGTTTGATTATTTACCTAACCCTAGAATTTGGGCGGCATATAGCATTGAATATGAACTCCACATCATGAATTTGCAGTTAGAATCCCCCCGCCCTTTTTTTAATCTTAAATTTAATTTATATATAATATATTTTGTCCCTTTAATTCTCCAAAAAAGTTGATTCAAACCTGATTTTCTTAGCAACGTTTAGTTTATTTACTAGTTCCTGATTGAGGGTTCTTTGGGCATCATGTAACTGCACCACTGTTTAGTTTATTGTAAAGTTTACCCTAAATTGGCTATCTGATTTTCTGATTTTTCAGTTTGGACTTGATCATACTCTTACAACCGGGGTCATCAGGTATGAAATCCAGCAGAGTTTATTTTATTGTGTTCGTTGGTATTATTACTTTTAGAGACACATACACAATCATTGAAACATTATAGGTTTGATTATCTCTATCAACACTAATGCTTCATCAAGTGGGTGAAATTTCTTTTAAAGCTGTGATTCAACTGAAAAGATTTGGAAATAGCATGTAATTACAGTTAATGGTTAGATTCTGCTTTCTGTTTAGTGTTTGATGGAGATATGAATGTCATATACACCAGTGATCACTTATGTTTTTATTGCCATGTCATTGACTAATAAATGAACAACAAACAAACAAATAAGAATGTAGGAATAAGATGTATGGTTCCGGTTGTCATTTCGGTGTTGATATACCCATATGTCTATGTCTGAGGCACCATTTTACTAACACATTATTTCTGCTTTTTTCTAGTGGGCTTCGTAGAGAAATCAGTTCAGCTGCTACTGGCCGTCCAATTCAGGATGTAATACAGACAGATGCAGCTATTAATCCTGGTAATAGTGGAGGGCCACTTCTTGATAGTACAGGAAGCCTTATTGGAATAAATACCGCCATATATTCTCCATCTGGTGCATCCTCTGGTGTTGGATTTTCGATTCCAGTTGACACTGTGAGAGACTCATGCCTTGCTTTTTTGTTTTCACAGTGAACTTTTCTCCAGACATTATGTGCTTGTGAATAAATACCTCCATATGTTTCTTCTCTTTTTGTGCTTGTGAATAACTCACTGATCCTCATTTTTTGCAAATCTAGGTAAGTGGCATTGTTGATCAGTTGGTAAGGTTTGGAAAAGTAACAAGACCCATTTTGGGTATTAAGTTTGCACCTGATCAATCTGTGGAGCAGTTGGGGGTAAGTGGAGTGCTTGTCTTAGATGCTCCTGCAAATGGTCCAGCAGGCAAAGCGGTATGCTTTATTCTTTCTTTCACATTTCTTCATCAAACTTTCTCTTAAAACCACCTTTCTATTTACTAGGCAAAATGATTGGGCTTCATGTCATTCTTATTGGTGGTGTCATAAGAAATTTTAAGGTCTACTTCCGTTCATGTGTGAAACTCTCTTCTGCAGGGTTTGCAACCAACCAAACGTGATGCTTATGGCAGACTTATTTTGGGTGATATCATAACTTCTGTGAACGGAAAAAAGGTTTCAAATGGCAGTGACTTGTACAGAGCACTTGACCAATGTAAAGTGGGTGAGCAGGTATGATTCTGGGTTTCTTCTGTTGTTTTTCCTTTGACTAATCTTTCCGTTCTTGATTGAGGTTGGGAGTTTGGTTTTAAGAGTAAGTGTTGTTTGCCATGCTTCTACTTTGGAGTATAGTAATTTGAAAGTTGCCGTGGCAATTAAGGGTTGGTTCGATTTGGTATAAATTATGCAAATTGATTCAAGTTGGTGGGCTTTTTATGTTTTTTTTTTTTTTTTTTAATTATTATTACATCTGTCTTTAAAGAAAAACTATAAATATTTTTGGTTAGAAATAAATTTTGGCTTAAACCATAAGGTTGTTACAAAATCAATCCATAAATTTTGTTTTGATCAAAAGTATAAATTTGCAACTTTTACTTATTGATTTTAATGCCTTCATTTTTCAAAAAGTTGAATTGAGCCATGTTTTATATGCATACTTTTAACTTAACTCGTTTTTATCTTAAATTTTATGAAAATTAACTTTCAATTTATGACTCAAAGTCAAATGGAATTTAAAACTGTTCCATTATTGTCTAGAGGTGAGGTAAAATAAAGTTCATGTGTGAAATACAATAGATATCCGTTGAAAATAAACACAGGATACACGGATAAAATACAATGGTCCCTTCTATGCATTCCACATGATTTTGTGTTTGTTTCCCTAGTCTATAGGTGTTGTGGTAGACTTCGTCTCCCTAAAATAATTGTTCTTTAGTAAGAAAGTGGTAGTGATGAGATCAGTGACTGAAAGTATTGAAGCAATAGGATGTCTTTGTGGTTGTGGTACAACTATACTGGGAAAGATATTCTTTGAAAGCCTGTTCTTGGGTCTTCCTGTTATGCAAAACCTTGAGCGACTTGAGTAAAAATGTGAGACAGTGAATCATTCTGATAGTTACTGTTTGATACCAAACCATTCTGATACTCAGGTGACAGTGGAGGTGTTGCGTGGTGATCACAAGGAGAAGATTCCTGTAACACTGGAACCAAAGGCTGACGAGTCTTAATGTGTAAAAGGTCTGGCCTGTATATTTGATGCAGTACATATATGGGGGAAGGCTGACGATTATTTTTGTGTATTAACTGTTTCACGAGGAAGGTTCTTTCTGCATTCCTTGTAAGTAGTCTTGGAAAGGATGCAGCCTCACAAACTCTCTTCATCATGTTGCTTGATATCATTCGTGTCAGAAGAGGAATTGTAAGTCACGTCAAGCAGTCCATGTTTAGTGAAATCACAAAATTTGATCTCCATATGTCACACACATCCTGACTATTCTTACTGCTTCATGGCATCTCTCATTTACTGTCAGATCAAGGCTCCGACAATAGAGTTTTAGAATACTACTTTACCAACTAGCATATCGCTCCAAACTTGGAGTTATGGCTCAGTTTCCTGGTCTGAAATTTTGGTTGGGGTCAAGCTGGTTGCTCTAGCCAGGCTTCCATCTAAGATTTATTTGTGGTGGATCAGTGTTGAAGTTGCTGATGAATGACGAGGGTTCTTGTAAAAAAAAAAAAAAAAAAAACTCCATTTCCCAGCTTGAAGAAATGCATCGCTAAAAATGAATCTCCCTGGATTGTAGACACGAAGGGAGATGAGATTTTCCATCAAATCACACATACATTATATATTACTATGTGATTGGAAGACTATTTTTATAAGCTGGATTTGGCTGTGCTTCAACCTGGATAGAATCTCTTGAGCAGAACCGAGATTTGGGTGTATAAATCATTTGAGTGGAGGACTAATAATACAACTGATGGCTAGCATCACCGCCACATATGGTGGCCAAGCGTTGATCCCGCCGATAAATGGTGGATATGATTTCGTCTCACGACACCTGGGGGTCACCTACACCACAGGCCAAGTTTGTTATCCGGCTCTCAATTCGCTCCGAAAGAAAACCAAGCTACTTGGTTTCTTATCTCATATCGGTTTAGCTACGTTCTTGCAAGAGATAAAGTGTGGCGCTTCAGTCATTGGATGAGGGATTTCACTAGTCCATGTTGCGTGGTCCGATCACTTTTTGAGCATCGATGTTCATGTGGAGATGGTTTATTGTGAGATGCTATAAAGTTGAGATTGATCGTGATGTTTACGCGTGCGTGTCGTGTTCTTCATGGATGTTTCCTGGCCCATTACTCGTCATTCTTAACTTGTGCGATCTGTTCCTTCGAAAATTAATACAAATAAAACCCTGAGAGTAAAAGCTTATCCATTAATATCCAGGTCTAAATTCCCAAGTGGTTTGGCTCCATCGATCGCATATAGATAGTACCTTCAATTATGTTTTTTTATGTGCTTAAACACCATGGATTTTCCCCTCTTCCTTGAGAAGGAGCTCAGAAACCTTGTGGCTGTACGTCATCTAAACATATATAGCTCGTGATTCTGATGCTTAAACCAACTAGGGTTTTTCTGGTAGAGTTTTACATAAATAAACAGCTGATTAATCAAGCCTTGTCTACTGATGAAGAAGCAAGGCACAAGTTAAGGAAGTTGGCCTCGACAGTTGTGTAGAATATCTACACATATAACCCAAACTCCATTATTACAGGCAACAAATCGAGGGGAGAGAGAGCCTCGATCATCTCTGCAGGAATCATGACCTTTAAGCAAGTCCCTATAGCTTCCAATGAAGTATGGTGGCCACATCCTTTACCTAACAAAGGAAGAGAGAAGGAAAATGCAGCAGTGAATAAAGTCTATATATATATAATTACAGTAGCTTTATTAATAAATATATTGTGGTGTACGTTACATGAGAATTCAAAAAAAGACAAGCAAGAACAGCGCGTTTATTAGGAAAGGAGATGCTGGTGATCTCCATTTCATGTTTATCAATTTCGGTCGGAAATATAGCTCATTTAAGCATCTACAAAGATAGGGTGATCACTGATATTTTGGTTTGGTTGGTGTTCATACGGAGAGGGAGGGAGAGAGGCTGTACTCGAGCCCCCAGAGCTCAAAACTGCCCTTCACGAAATCATAGTAGCCTCCCTTCAGCCCGAGAGTCTTGTTCACCAAGCCATCTCTCACAAACGGGTAGGTCAGCAGGTGTCCAAGGGATACGTTCACCGCCTCCTGCAGTACGATCATGATCAATTTACATGTTTTTATTATTAGCAGATTAACAATAATACTCGCAAATCATTGTTAATAATATTGGATTTGTGTGCATATATGCACTACTCTGAATGAATCAAGAAGCTGCAAGTAGCTAAGCGCTTGCCTTTTCACATTCTGTACAGAGGTCGGGGAAAGGTGAGTTGGCATGCGCTGCTAAAATCTTAGTCCTGGCAGGGTAGCAAACTTTGACCCAATCTTCTATGAAATCACTGCATACAAGTTTCATTCATTCCAATCAAACTCAAATATGCCAGGGATAATGTAATGCAATCATTTAATATGTATGTATGGATGTATGCATGCATGCATTTTCCGTACGTAGATGTTGTCCCATCATAAGGGAAGGACATGAGGCCCTTGATTCCACCACAGGCGCTGTGTCCGATGACCACAATGTATTCCACCTGCAGCATTCATATTAAAATGGATTAGTTTTATTTTTTGAGTTCAAATACTTGAGGTGAAAGATTTGAGCTCGAAACCATGAGCAGAGATAAGTAACTTGCTGACCTTAAGATGCAAAACTGCATATTCCACTGCTGCCCCAACTCCAGAGTACTTGGTCTGTTGAAATTAATGAACAGGGAGGAAAATTAAAAGAATTTTATCGCCGGGCCGGGAAGAGTGAGAATTAAAGACTGGCATGATGGGGTTGACCTTATCAAATGGTGGGACCATATTAGCAACATTACGGACCACGAAAGCTTCCCCTGGCTGGAAATCAAGCACATGGGATGGGCAAACCCGGGAATCCGAGCATGCAAACACCATAAACTGTAACATTTTCATGACAGCACAGGCAGCAACAAGAATTTGTCAGGAGAACCCATGTTCACTGTGAAGAGACTCGTTGGATTTGCATGCTTACTGTTTGTTATATTAGAAATTTAATATCTCATCTAAAATTTTAAGTTTTTTTAGGTGAGATCCGTAATATAATTTATATATTCTCTACCAACACATACCTCCTAAAGTGAAAATTTTTTAGTTTTAAAATTTATACAAACTCATACTATCTTGTGTTTGATTTTTTTTATGAAATAGAGATGCTAAGATTTAATCACCAACAAGATTCTCAAACAGATATCAAACCTGGTTTAATTATAGTCACTGATTAACACATGCATGTCTATATTTGAGGGTGCGTACCTTGGGGCTTTGGCCTTTGGAAAGCTCGGAGTAGAGTGCCGGATTCTTGCTGCAAAACAGAAGGCACGAAAACCACTTTAATTACATATGCTTCATGAACATAGCTTGGCATAGCTATTACCTACAAACTTCTATGTGTATTAAACTTGTACTAGAAAAATTGTAAGAGAAGAAAGTGACAGACTCGTATTTCTCCTTCTTGAAGTGAATGAAGCCGGACTTAATCTTCTCAACAGGATCGAATGCCTTGGGGTCAGCAGATGAGGCAGTTTGTAATTCAGCTGTTATCTGCTCCACTTTCGCAGCTGCTGTAGTTTTCAGCTCTTCCTTCTCACTGCAACCGACCAATCAACTACATGTTAATTACTCCATTATAATACTTTAATTATATACTACAGACTTCTTCTACCCGCTGCCATTGATCAGCTCATGTTTTCGCTTTCTCGATCTTTCATTTTTCTTTTCCTAAGGAGCTATCAGTTATAGTAATTAGTAGCCATGTTGGTGGAATGTTTTGTTTTTCTCACATTAAGAAAAGAGACATTGTGAAGGGAAATTAAACTGGGATATTTTTGTTGTTCGGACCAAATTTTTTATCTTTTAATTAGTTCTTGCGTACACTCTGCTGGGGGAGGGATGAAGGGAACTTAGGGAGGAAGAAGAAGAAGAAGAAGGATACATGGGTTGGAGGAAAATGAAATCACTGATTTAACATTGTTTTCAATCTGGGCAGTTTATAGTATTGCTTATATATATATATATATATATATATTCATCTTTACCTGAGGAGTTTCTTGAGAGATTCAATGGCCTCGTCGTAGTCCTTTCCCATTTCTTCGCCTCTCTGACAATCCCGACCCAAAGAATTTAGGAATATTAATTTTATTTTAAGAAAAAGGGTACATGTAAATTACATAATGAAAGGATAAAAAAGGCAACTGAAGAAAGTACTTGCAGGAAATTAAATGAAAAGAGAGTCAATAAAGATATATATTCAAATGCATGTTGTCAGATGAGAAATCTCTACTTTACTGTAAATGTCGGTGTACGAGGAAACCAGAACTGGGTTTTAATTTCCTCCCCTTCCTTTGGGTATATGAAATTGTGTACGTGTATATATAAGAGTTATAGAAGATTCACGCATGAACTATCTACCATAAAAAAATAAAAAAAAACTACATATATGTCCATTTACCACGTAGAATTTTTATTTTTATCACCATCAATTAACCTCGTGAGTCCTTCAGTTTATGGTTGAAACAATCATGCATATTATATAGTAGTAAATAATAATTAGCAGCATATGCATGCATTGAAATCAAATTCCGAGGAGAAAACAAGGGTGCATTGTATATATTGTACCCGAGATGGATAGAGAATAGGAGCAGGGGCTGCGAAAACAGGCTGGTTTCTGATAAGGGTGGGAGGAGAAACAGAAGAGTTGAGGCTAGCAACGACTGAGGGACGTAATGTGGGTGGTGACGATCTCTTAGAGGGAGAGACAGAGGTGAGACACCAGCTGTTGATCGAAGCCGTCGACATTGTGCACGGGACCTTAGGATTCAGTGGCTTTATACCCTTTTTTTGCAGATAATGATAGCGATAGCTCGGTGAATAAAAGCTTTTGCCCTTGTAGATGAGGTTTGGACGTTCGAGATCGATGCTGCCTCCAGCCTCATCATCATGCATGCTAATTCTTCTTCCTCTTCTTCTTCTTCATGTTTTTATTTTAATTTTCCCCTCAACGTTCGAAAATTGAAAATATATATATAGTCCCAGTGAGTATAGCGTGATGTCAAAAGGCTTGTGATATGCACAAAAAGTCTTGAGTTTAAATCAGGGTGTGCACCCCTTGTAAGGATTTGAGACAGTAGGGGTTTTTCTCGTTTACCTGAGCCTATAAAATATGTTTTTCAGGGAGTAGGATTTTCTCGTATTCAAAAATAATAAAATAAATAAATATATGTCTCCCATGTCATATTATAGACAGACAATTATAATTATTTTCGGATTTAGAGCTTATATACCATCTAAAATAACAAAAAAAAAATGATCCATTGCTACAAATAATAACCATATCATTTCATCATGGGCAAAAATTTCAATTACATATAGGCACTAAAAAAAGAAGGTGACTCCACATAGTTGTTATTATTTGGAGTCGCATTGCAAAATGCTGCTCTAATATATTTATCTCTGTATAATTAGGTATTATCTCCCCTTCAACGATCGAATTCTAGATGGTTCATGAACAAAAGAATCACATGCATGCTACACGTACAGCCCTCTCTCTCCTAGCCCTAGCATGCAGATGGGTGACACGTGTCTGCACAGCAGAAGACGAAGATGAAACACCAGTTTTTTTATGGTTAAAAAGCAGATAGCTATATCCTTTGGAGCCATGGAATAAATAAATGGTGCAGATGAGACACACATGATGGGTGATGGAAAGTAGAGATAAGATCCTATCCCTAAAACATGGCTCTGGAGCTGCTGGCGATCCAAGCTAGCCACAGACTCCTTGTATTCCCTGACATAATTAGGATATATCCATCCATCGAGAGCTCTGGTCATCTTGAATGCGACCTCATCTTGGAGCTTTGCCTTGTGCGACCTCGTGATTTATCAGTGATTCTGGATTTCTGTGTGTATTCGAAAACGAAATTTACAAGCAAACAGCTACAAAATATGGCCTTGCCCTGCTAGTGATCATACGATCGATCTTATTAAACACAGTATTTCTTACGTACCTCCATAATATTTCTTGCAATATATATATTCCATAAACGTACGTAGTTGCTAGACATGGATGAGACCTTCAACCAGGAAGTGGAACCTTGCAAGATCTTCTTTCTCGAGCAATTCATGCGCTGGTCTTACCATTAGGATGACGAGATTGTGGATTCTCGAGCTAGAATCATACCTAACCAAATTTTGAAGCGATAAATTAGATGGTCGAAACATTTATCCTCTAGAATACAAGCATTGTGACTTTCCAAGCAAGTGAATGTCGACATGGAATATGAAGGTTATATAGTTTCTTGCGGTTTTAGATTGTGTGTGTGTGTGCCGAAAACATGACAACATTATTTGGCAAAGTGTGAACATCTTTGATCATCGTGTGGACATTTTGGTGGGGGTAACTATAAGGTGGGAATTTTAAAATATATCTTTTCATCGAGCAAGCTTGTCCTAATTTGTGAACAAAAAGAAAAGGTATATTTATTATTGTAGCTATATATTTACCCATACCTTGCACGGTTGATGAGTAAAAACACCTTTTTCTTTGCCACAGTCTGAACTTATTAGCCGTAGAAAAAAATACCCCACAAATCCTCCTTTTTCTTTTGCCAAAGTTCCAAGAGCAGAAAACACACACACTAATTTTCACCATTTGTGCAGCCAAGTTTCCGAAACACTATCTCATCCATCCAATCATCTAACCTTTCCATAGAAATCATATCAAAATTAAGTTATATAAGGATATAATATAAAAATTTGTTCGAAATTGATCAAATTGTCTCGAGATATTAAATAATTTTTGAATTACTCCATCATTTGAACTTTCAATAAGGATTTTTTTTAAGAAAGTCAAATTTATATTATTGTATAACTTGAGACTTTTTCCACGATAAAAAATATAATTATATCAATTTTGAATGAAAAATTTGGACAAAATGACATGATGGAGAATTGGACATTGTACAAGGACATAATAGACACAATTAGAAACATATCTTGCCAAATTATATAAGGATAATTTGAGTCATTTTCCTTTAAAATATCATGAAGTGTAGGTGATTTATATGCCATTTATCTCTATCAATTTCTAACATCTAGTCCACTTGATAAAGAGATGCCTATCACATAACATATATTTGTAACATGAATTAATAAAGATACCTGATCAATTAAGCTTTATATGTACATATAATCAAATAGAAATATTAAATAAATAAAGACAAAGGGAACTTTTTTGCACCACTTTGAGAGTGGCCAAGTGGTTTTATTTTGTTTTTCAATTTAGTCCTTGTTTTTTTAACTGTTTATTTCTACTATAAATTCAAACTATATTTCAGCTAATCAAGTCTTAAAATCTAATGAAAACCTTTAAATCTCTAGAACCGGCCTGGAGATGGATCTAAAATCTCAATAGCTCAAAACCAACTCGAGTTAGATTCTCTTGTTAACCAAATTAAACATCACATCAATCTAGTCAAACATAGTCAAACTTGATCTACTTAATTATCATAGTCAAACTTGATCTAAACTCTACCAAATCAAAAGGTTGTCTTTGGAAAAGGAAAGGAAAGGAAAAGAAAAATATATGCAATTGAAATTACATTTTATTTCTCCATCCCAAAGATATTTTGCTACATTTTATTCGTCTCAAATGATTATCCAGTCAAAATATTTAAAGCATTCATTTTTTTTTTATAATACTCGTAATTAAATGTATGTTTGAGAGTGTTGTTGAAGTTATTTTTTAAAGTGTTTTTCATTCAGAAATAGATCAAAATAATATTTTTATTTTATTTTTGAAAAATGATCTAAAACAACCAAAAACATTTAATTTAAATTAAAAAATAATTTTTTTAAAAAAAAAATGCTTTGAAAACACAATATCAAACAGGGTCTAAAACTCAGACATAAAGGATATGCAATTAAATAGAGTATTAAGTGACCAACTAGATCAACTCACTAACTTAATTGGTTGACTCGTTAATCTTGCGCCTTGACCAAGTCAGATTTTAGTCTACCAACTAAAATTCTACGTGATGATATTCATTTGTGATGGCATTGTACAATAAATAAATAAAATTGGGAGGAATTAAGAAGCTATAAAGAAAATCAAGGAAAATGCATGGAAACTCAATTTTCAATCTCATTATTTTTCACTTTTTTTCTCAATCAAGCCGGACTATATGTGTGATTTCTTGATTATACACTCAGAAAATATTTTTTCTATAATTTATGCTTTTATTGATTGAATTTAATAAATATCATATTTAACATGTTTTCGAAAGCAAAATTGCTTTCATATTTATACATGAATTTTATAATAAAGATAAATATTAACAGAAAACAGAAATATTCGTATTATTTTACAAGAATTTAAAAAATATAGTACTAATCTCTATACTTGAAAGTATAGGTAGATAGTCATTGACTCCTATGAAAGCCATTGCTAATGTCAATAGGGTGAAGCCCATAACATCTAACCATTTCTAAAATCTATCTATCTATCTATCTATCTATCTATATATATATATATAAATGTTTCCCGCATCACTACGATGATGATGAAGTCCAAAAGGCTCTAGCAGCAAACGTAGGTACTCCTGTGAACTGAACCCTTTGAATGAGGTAAAGAGCAACCAGCAGATTTAAGCAAACAACCCAAATGAATGATTAGGCAAAATCTGATTACTGCACATAAAATCTAAAAATCTGGGCACATTTTCACACTCTTTATGTTAAATTTACAATGCGTTTTATTTCTACAAGATGCCCCGGGTAACAAAATGGTACCTGTATAAAGTAATCGACATGAAAGTTTCTGTGAGCTTGTATAACCTGATACGAAGACTTCAGCCTTGAGAGAAGCATGTTGAGGATGTGTGGCCATGTACAAGGCAACAGTCTTCCGAGATAGCATCGCATGCAAAGTTACTTCGGAGCTAGTCTGATTGGACAAACCGAGAACGCGACACAGCGTGCCGCCTTCGCCAACATGAAGCGCTCATTCTCTGTCAATGGCCTCTCAATTACCTTCACTATGTTGATGTCCTGTAAGTTTAATCATATGATAGTCAGAAAGAGACCATCCCACTTGATCTCATAAACATTTTTTGGGTCATTAATCATTACAATGCTAGCATAGTATCCCCTAAAATCTTTCAGTTCCGCTCAACATGGTTGATGAGATCATAAAAAAAACAAATGTCCCACAAGTGCTGGTGAATTTGATTGATGATACATGCACATTCCAGTTGATCAGGCCTAATTCTAATTCTTTTGTTTCGAAGCAAAGATATCCACAAGGTAGTCCATTCTATTCAGATATTCAAACAAATAAGTGCTGGATTTTCTTTCAGATAGGCTCTGAAAGGATAGAGAGAATGCTGGAATGTCAATAGACATCTATTATTGAATTCACTACCCATTTTATTTTGGGAGCATCTAGCGCCGAAGTCACCGAATGAGTAAGTCACCAATCTGTAAAACAGGAGGGCATTTTCTAGAGGTTTACTATACCAATCTACCCTTGTGTAAGTCTTATTGAAGACATGCTCTGAGGTGGTTCCAGTATATCGAGAAAGAAAACAGTGCAAAAATATTAGCATTATCCTTCCCTTTTTATAAACAATGACAACATGTGCAAGGATGCTTAAGACAGTGGATAGTTGAGGGAAAATATGAGTGCCAAACCAGTTGACAAAATGAAATCAGCCTTTTTGGTTACCAAAAAGTTTAATATTTGCTTAAAAGAGGAAAAAAATGTGATTTCTACACTCCTAACCGAAAAAAATTATGCACTGATTCTTTCTTCTTCTCCTCACTCTATTACAAATGTTTGTTTTAGTTAATGAGATAGGATGACCTTAGAAGTATCAAACCAGAAATGAAAATTCTATCAGTAAAAGAAAACGATATGAAGGCACCAATATGTCAAGTGCATAGAATAAAGAATGTTATTGACCAACCTTCTTTTGCTGTTGAATAGAAGGCCTCACACTGGCAATATCACCAACCACTACCACATTGTTCAAATTCCCTCTTTCATCTCTTTCTGTAGGTGAAGCTGTTGAATGCCGCCACTGCCCATTAATTATATACTTGTAGTAGTACCTAAACCAGTGAAACATTGCCAGTTTGCCACAGTTTAATGTTCCAGAAGCTATTCAACTCCGACAGAGGGAAGAAAACAGAGAGCAGCAGGAATTATCAAAGATGAACAGGGGACAAGACAATATCTATTTATAATACTATCCCTTACTGTCCGATTGTAATTGATGAAGTTTGGCAAATGAAAATCCGACCACATCAATCAACCCAGCAAAAAATCAGAAACATTAAAGGTAGGAGAGGCCTCTTCCAAAAAAAAAAAAAAAAACTGTGGAATAACAGAGGAAAAGTTTCTTCATATTTCAAACAGCATTAATAATTAAACTAACCAACTACTAGTATTTTTTTTTTCATCATAACTAGGATAGAGTTAAGAATTGTTAATAGTATGAAATTAGAAATTCTTGAACACCAAAGCGAACCAAAATGCAGTGCCGCATCTTATTTTAAAATGCTTATGTTTTGAAAACACAAAAATTAATGCATAATGCATCACTTACTTTCCTTGTGGGAGTCTAACTTCAACTTCATATCTTGGACCACCCTTGTGAGTTGCCTTCATTGGTTCTTTCCAATTTCCAGTAAAATCTCCAACCAATGATACTTCTTCTCCCTTTTAATCAAAGTAAAAAAACAAACTTGTTTCATAAGTACTCAAGTTTCATGTGGACAACAGAAGTTATATGCTATAGAAAAAGTTGAATTCATGTTACTTAAAGTTACCAGCACTTTCATCACATTGAAAATCATCAGTTACCTCTTGTCCGGTCCACACAAAAGTCAGAGCGTGTGTTGCTGGTCCCTCATGTCTGTCTTTTTCCACCATAGCTATAAGATCCCATGTTGCCCAAGCAATAGCCGGTCTGCATTTAAGGTTCCATTAAATGCTTCATTGGATTTGAAAAAAAAATAAATGAAAGTACATAAATTTTAGTTTATAATGCGCTTTGCACCACACAGCATTAAATATTACAGAAATCGAGTGACTAATTTTTGAATCCAATTAGGAGCAAAATTATTGAACTTCAGAATGGGTTCCAACAGATAAAGCATAAGGTATCCTTAGCAATCAAGTGAGAGTAACAGGGTAGTTCTGGAAATATGGATCTACAATGTTTCATGTTTAGAAATCGCAGCAGAGAATTAAGAAAAAAAAAGTGGCTGCAGCACTACTGTGGTAATGAAGTACTCAGAACATTATAAGCTGCATCAAGGGAAGTACAGGTCATCCAGAAACCAATTAGTAGCAGAATTATTAGACTTGAAAACGGATCCAGAAGCTAAAGAATAAGGTATCTGAGTGATTACAATAACAGGCTGCGTTCCAGTAATTTGGATGTTATGAAATGGTACCTCTATCATGTTCCATACTTCAGAAGTAGAAAAACAAACTTGTGCATAACTAAGAACTTGGAACAAGGGGTTGTTATAATTGAAATTAAATACATAGTAAGAAGATAAGTGAGAAGAACCTGTCAGGCCGGCATGAATGCAGTCCAGTGATAAAATTATAAGCCGCATGAAGCGATGTATCAGTCATCCAGTGGAGATATGCAATCACACACGCAGGGGATCTATCAAATCCAGTTGTGCAAGTGACAAACACACGATGATTCTTTTTTAGTAAGCGTAATAGAAGACCTACACAAAATGGTAGTTTCTTCCGCATGTCAAAGGAATCAGCATCCCTGAAACAAAAAGTGCAGGAAAATTTACCTCTGTATTATATTCAAGAAAAGAAAAGCCTTCTGTATAATATGTACTTGGATCAATTTCAATTCTCCTTTGTGGTCAGGAAAATTTTTTAATACAGTTTTTGTGGTTAAGCAAATCTTTCTTTCCATGAAACACATGAAATATCATGTGTGCACAACAACACGTACATGGGTGTGTGTGTGAAAACACACATGATCTATATGTGCGAGAGTGAACCACCTCCTTAAGGAAAACAAAAAAAAAAATGGTATCAAACCAGACACTTACCTTATAGGATAGTTGATCATGAGGATATTGAATCTTTGGCATGACTCATTGATCAAGTTGGAATTGATTCCCCAGTTTTCTGCTTCAATACCACTCTGGAAATTGAGCACAGCAGTGACCCCCTGTTGCATAAATTAACTTGAAATTTAATGAGCAGTGGAATTTGAAACATGAGATGCATGCATGGAAGTTCATTGAATATCAAACTTTTTCCCACTTAAAACAACTTAATCACATTCGAATAAGCCCACTTAAAAATTATCCTTTCCCAAGATATATTTAAACATGACAAATAAGAAAATAGAAAAAGCGTTCACAAGGCATAGCATGAGAAACTAGAACTTCACATCAACATGCATATGGAAACTGATGAAGGTGGCTGAACATAAAGGAAACAGAAGTGGTAAGTCAGTTAGTTAGCGCATCCTTTCCAAATTACAATTAATTAGAAGTACAATATGTAAGAAGTACATTCCCGAATCAACAATGAACATTGAAGTTTAGATATTAGCATTGAATGGAAAACAAATGGCATCCTCTGTATCAAATCTTTATTCTTACAAAGTGAATAGGAACTTATATTAGGAATACTAAATGGTTTCTCAACAAATAGGGTAGGGAAGCACTAACCAGTTTAGACAGATTTTCCACATCAGCTTGTGTTTGTATACACGATCCCACATATATTTGCTCTGTAACCTGCCATCACAATGAACGAAGGTAATAAATATAAAAATAAAACTCGGTGCACGCAAGTAGCCAGGTAAATATAACATAACAAAAGAAAGGTTGGCGACATTGGTTCGCACCTTACTGTAGCCCATACCAAGAGAATGGTTGTAGTAAAGCTCCCCTTTAGAACGATTAAGTGCCTTGATATATTCCTCCAATGGAAAGCTCCCATGAGACCATTCCCCATCTCCAGGCTCTTGCTCAGTAAAAATAGAGACAATTTGGGTAACAAGAGGAGAAAGATTAATGTTGTGTTGTTGTGAAGGAACAATTTGATGACTGAAAAGCTTGTTCCATCCATGGGGAGTCAAAAACTTGGAAGAAAAGGTTACAAAGCCAGAATTTCCATTTCCCTGAAAAGCCGAAGAGAGGATGGTTTTGCTCCAAGTGGCAGTGGGAACACGTCCTCTATTGAAAAAAATAAGATCAAAATCACTACTCAATTGATGAATTGGAAAAGGCGAGAAAGGCCTCTCTAGGACAAGGCTGAAGGCTCCACCACCCCCACCTCCTCCTGTTGTCTTCTCCAACAGAATCTTCCTAAATAGAAGAAACCCAGAAATCAGAATGAATGATAAAGTACAGATAATAAAAGCAAACGGAGTGAGTATTTCTTACACTGTTTCACCAAAATCATTGATGGGGTTAAGGGAATCAGTAGTAGTAGAAGAAGAAGAATCTCTGGCCTTTTTCAAAGTATCGCCAACCATTATTATCCTCGACCTATCAGCATTTCCCCCTTTTTTGAGAGCGTGAACGAAGACTTTGCCATCAAGGGACAATGCGAAGCGAATTCCGAGAGGTTTATCAAGAGTGACCATGTACTCATTCAGATTCATCTTATAAACCGGATTGCCACTGCTACTGCTACTTGACATTGCATAAACCTTACTCGAACAAATTCCCTTTCTATAATTACCACCACAAGCATGTCGGTGGAGCCTGCATAAGTCTCTGCCCCAGAACAAAGAAGAGAGTTGCATTTGCAGAGACGACGATGACATTTCCCCCACTTGCAATTAGATTTGGAGTGATCACGATCGATTTAGTAAGTGCTGGAGTGTTCTCTACATTTATTGGTTTCTTTTTTTTATTTTTTAATAGTAATAATTCTACCAGTCAGTGTGATATCAGTGGCTACAGCCACAGAGCTGGCACGTGGGCTCTGCCGTATCGGGCTCTTGTACTTGCCTTTTCATCATTTGAGCTTTGAAGTTGCATGTAAAAAATCTAAAGCATATTCTAAGATTCTTACCATTAACTACCGTAAGTCTTAGGTTTCGTCTGTTAAGTGTCGGAGGTACCCTGTAAGCAAATATATAATATTATGTAAATATAGTTTTTTTTAATAAAAAAAAAAGAATTTTAACAACCCATTTGCTTTTCTTATTTAATTTTAATATAATTAAGATTTAATGTCTTTTTTGGATGTTAGGAAACTCCATCTTTAAAAAATATATTTTGTGAATCTTAGTAAACAAGTAAAACTGTAGTTGTTTTAGATTTTTTACAAGAGATACACGTCTTAACTCGAACTTGATATATGTTATACAGATCACAAATTCTCTATCATCACGTTATGTTCCTTGAATACAAACCATAAAATATATTAACATTTAATATCGTCTATCATAGAAGACGAGAAGCAATTAAAACAAGCCTTACAATACAAGTAGGTAAACAAGTTAGAAGTTATCAATTGTAAGCAATAATCCAACTTGTATATAATCTGGAAAAAGGAATGAGAAAGGCATGAACTTGCATGCTGTAGCCAAAGCCAAGATCCATCGCTACTAAAACCAAAACACAGATTAATAGTTAATAATGGTAAAATAAAATCCTGAGAGGAGCATAACAGGAAGGTGGACGAGCAAATCCTATGAGAAGCAGCAAGAAATGGAAAACAAATAAGTTATTAGGTCGAGAGTTTACATGAGGGTCAATGTTTTAAACGTAGGAGTAAATATGTATTAGAAATCACTTATATTAAAACCATTATTTTAGAAGTAATTATGGCAAATAGAAATGTGGTAAAGTGTGATTCTAAGTGTCCTAAATTGACTTCGTTTATATAGATGTATGTACCAGTTTTAAGCTATTTAAGAGTTCTAAAGCTAGAAAGATATGATATAGTTTTGAGAGTAGATTGGTTAAGAAGATATTCTTATATTTTATTTTATTTTATTAAGATGTCATTACCATTTATATATAAAACAAATAAAAGATAATTAAATTAAGAGGGATTGAGAAAAATAAACAAACCACTATGGAAAGAGTGTTTTTTCCTAATCTACTTCATTTATTGCCTACACTTAAGGGTATTTAGAGAATTATAACAATGTATTTCATGGAAAGGTTGCCAAGGTCAAGGTCAAGAGGGAAGAATGTCACATTGGTTATTTGGTTATTGTGGATCAATTCTTAAAATATGCATATTATTTAGCTGTTGCACATCCATTTACTACTTAAATAAATTGTTCATTTATTCTAGGAACATGTTTATGGGTTCGATGAATTACCTTATTCTATTATGACTGATAAGGATAAGGTTTTTACAAGCCTATTTTGGAAAGAAAAAAAAAGTTCAAACTTTTAGAGATGATAATGTTAATAAGTGTATTATTTCATCCTCAAATTAATGATAAATAAAAAAATAAGTCAATGCTGCTTGAAAACTTACATAAGGTGTGTGTCCATGTATTATCCTTTTAAGTGACATAATTGGTCAACTCAAACACAATGGTTGTATAATTCAAGTTACCATTTAACAATCAAAATAACATCATTTTAGGTATTATATGGCTACCATCCTCCTAATATTGAAGTTGTTTGTTCTATTACAACTCTAGTAATAGTTAAGGAAGAAGTTATTCAATAAAAAAAAAAGTATGGATTGGTGGCTTAAATTGCAATTGGAATGCTCTAGAAACATATTGAAATAGATGGTAGAAGGGGATGACAAAGAGAATTTTTCAAGTTAGTGATTTGATTTATTTTAGGTTACAACCATACAATTAAATGAATTTAGCACTAAGGAGAAACATGAAGTCTAACCCAAGATTTGAATTTAGCCTTGTAAAATCATACAAAAAATTGGGGAAGTTTCTTATAAGTTATGTTTCCTAATAGGTCTACAATTAAATATTATAGCAGTTACTAGTTAAATTTGTTAGTAGTTATCTGGAATAATGAATGAAGAAGGAACGAAATGCAAGAAGTAATAGTTTGTGTATCTTTTTATTTTTTTTATACTAAACTTGTTTGGTTGTAACCCAACAGATGGATCAAGTAGAAGCAACTCAGATTTGGCAGCAGCTGATGGCGTGGTCAGAGATGCTAGTGGGAGGTTGTAAAAGGTTTTGTTGCTAATATAGGGTGTTGTTTTCCACTAAAAGCATAGTTGTTGGGTGTTTTATGTAGTCTTCAAGTTGTATGGAAGACTAATAAGCGCAAAACACAATTCTGCATGCTTTTAGCAATGTAAGAGGTTGAAGATTACTTTATTTGTTACTGAAGAAGTGGTCTTCGATGCTGAGCAGATCAAATCAAGATAATCACTAATAATTTATGAAGTTTGTTGCAAATAAAACTGTTATAGCACAACGCTTTTTCTGTTAAAATATTGTCATTATTTTTCTGAAATATGTTATAAGAAATCTTTTATAAAAAAAGTTATTCAATCAATAAAATATGAATTTCTTGTAGTTCAAATAACTACCATTTTATATTATTGATTTCGCTCTTTTCTTTAGTCTGTCTGTATTGTAAAAAATAACATATTGGTATTAGAGCTACATTGATCTTTATAGACCGCTTGACTAAAGAGAGTAACTTGTGAGGAACTATTTTCACATACAAAAAATAAACACTTAAACTTTCAATTATTTTTTATGGCATCAAATATTTTTTTCACTAACAACACCACTAGTGTTTTCTGGTGAAAACTATCAAATGTGGGTTGTAAGAATGAAAAAATACTTGCAAACCTATAATATTTGGGATGTCATAGAATATGGTCATGATCCACAACCAATGCCTACAGATCCTACTCTTGCTCAAATAAAAAATCATCATGAAAAGAAAGCCAAGAAATACAAAGCAAAAACATATTTTTTTCTCAGTTGTTTCATAAACTATATTTCCAAGAATCATTGCACTTGAAGCAGTCGAGCAAATTTGGGATTATCTCAAGGAGGAATTTCAAGGAATGATAGAAAAATCAAAACGCAAGTCTTACATTTAAAAAAAAGAGTTTGAGATGCAAAAGATGAAGGAATCAGAAACAATTAGAGATTTTTTATATATATTACTTGTCATTGTTAATAAACTAAGACTAGTAGGGAAGATCATCCTAATAAAAAGGTTGTTGAAAACAATTATTATGACTTTACCTAAAAGGTTTAAGTGAAAAAATATCTTTATTGAAGAAATCTAAAGATTTGTTAAAAAAAAAAATTCAAAATTTCTCAATGCTTTATAGGTACAAGAACAAAGAAGAGCGATAAGGCAAGAAGAGTCCATAAAATGAGCCTTTCAAGCTACATTATAGGTTTGAAGAAAGAGACAAAGGCAAAAACAAATATAAAAGAGTTAGTAGCAACAATAAAAGAGTTGGAATCTTTCCTCCATGTCAACATTGTAAGAAAACAAATCACTTACATAAATATTGTTAGTGGAGACCTGATGTTAGTAACAAGAAATGTAATCAATTAGGACATATGGAAAAGATTTAAAAAGCAGAACTAATCAGCAAGAAGGTGAAGCTTAAGTTGTTGGTCAATAATAGGAGTAGTAATTATTTGTGTCTACTTGTTTTTCTAGCAAACATGCAAGTGATTATTGGCTTATAGATAGTGGTTGCACAAATCATATGATGAATGATGAAAATTTATTCAAGCAACTTGACAAATCAAGTATCTCTAAAGTCAGAATTGGTAATGATAAATATATTCTTGTCAAAAGGAAAAGAACAATTGTTATTGAAGGAATTTCAAGTATAAAACTCATTTCAAATGTTCTTTTTATACTTGAAATAATCTGAATTTGTTAAGTGTTAGTCAGTTTCTTGAAAAAGGATACTTAGCAGTGTTCAAAGACAAATATTGTTTAATTTATTACCCTGTTGGATTAGAAATATTCACTATAAAGATGAAAAGAATAAGTTTTACATGAGACTGAATGGAAGAAGAGTTAGTAGTCTTTCTAAACATAGCAAATCAGATAGAATTATAGCATGAGAGGCTAAGCCATTTTCATCAAGCACCATTGGTGCATATGCAGGAAAAAAAAGATGGTGTAAGGAATGGCAAACCTAAAAGAAGACATCTTAGTTTCTATCTCTTATCAGTATAGCAAGTAGAAAAGACTACTATTTCCTGTAAACAAAGCTTAGAGAGCAATAGAAAAGCTTCAACTTATTCATACTAATGTTGTTAGGACTTTGAAGACAATATCTTTGAATGGAAGCAAGTATTATATTGCTTTCATTTATTATTATACAAGAATATATTAGTTGTATTTCCTAAATTTGAAAAATGAGGTAGCAAATATTTTTTTGAAGTTTAAAAATTGGATTGAAAATCAAAGTGGTCACAAAATTCAAGTTGTAAGATCTGATATGGATCATAATACACCTCGGACAAGTTTGCCAAGTTTTGCCATGATGTATGGATTGAACACCAATATATTATGCCTTACACTCTTAAGCAAAATGTGTAAGTGAACAAAAAAATAGAAAAATCATGAAGATGACATTGTATCTGTTATTTAAGAAAGATTTACCTAAAAGGTTTTGGGTAGAAGCAATGAACATTGTAGTCTTCTTGTTGAATATGTTGTCAATAAGAGCATTACAAAACAAAACTCTATTTAAAGTCTGACATGGTTACAAACCCTCACTCCAGAATTTAAAGACTTTTGAATGTTTATGTTTCACTTATGTTCCTTATATAAAAAGATATAAACTTGATAGAAAAGTTGAAGCTAACATCTTTATTGGTAATAGCAATGTAATAAAAGGTTTTAGAGTTTTTGAACCATAAAATGACAGTTGAAAGAGACATCAAGTTTATTGAAGCAAAAAAGGGAAACTTCAAAGATCTAGAAAGAACTCAAAGTAAAGGAGATCGTGCAAGATCTTGGTGGTTATGTTGATGAAACACTAGTTAGAGTTGCTTGATGACATTTATCAAAGTTGTAATGTAGTTGTGTTGAAGTCTGTAGAATTTGTAGAGGATAAAAATAGTCCGAAATGAATTGATTTAATGATAAAAAAAATTAAGGATGATTGAGAAGAATCAAATATAGGAATTGGTGGACATGTCGAAACACAAAAAACTTATTGATGTAAAATGGGTTATTGAACAAAACTAAATACAGGTGACATCATCAACAAACATAAAGCTAGATTGATAGTTAAGGTTATAAACAAATTTTTAGTGTAGATTATTTAGACCTTTGCATCGGTAGCACAGTTGGACACCATTAGAATGCTACTGGTAGTTACAGCTCAAAAAGGTTGGAAATTAATTTAAAATTTACATTTTGAAATGGCTATCTATATGAGAAGATCTTTGTGGAACATCCTAAATGATTTGTTGTTACAGGAGAAAAAGAAAAGGTTTACTTACTAAAGAAAGTTTTATATGGATTAAAACAAGCTATAAAAGTTGATGAGCATTTACTCAAACATGACTTTAAGAAGAGTTTGAGTGAATCAACTTTATACATCAAAAACTCAAATTCTAATTATATTATGGGTTCACTCTATGTTGATGCTTTATTGTTATAAGAAACAATCCAAGAATGATAGATCAATTCAAAGCAGAAATGTTAAAGGTCTTTAAAATGACAAACCTCGACGAAATGTCTTATTTTCTTGGTATGGAGGTGCAACAAAACCAGCATGGGATTTTCATTGGCTAACAAAAGTATGCCAAAAAGATTCTAAGGAAATTTAATATGTAAGATTGCAAATCTACAAACACGTCAATGAATTTGAAGAAAAAGTTTTGTAAGGAAAATGAGGCTGATAAGTAGAAGAAGTTTATAGAAGCTTGATTGGATGTCTAATATACCTCACAACAACAAGACCTGACATCATGCATGTTGTAAGTTTATTATCAAGATTCATGCATTGTGCAACTGAAGTTCATTTCAAGACTACAAAAAGAATAGTGAGATATATCAAAGGTGCATTATGTTATGACATTCAACTCAATTGTATTGAAAATTATGAGTTACAGGGATATGTAGACAATGATTGGGATGACAATTTTGATGACATGAAGAGCACTTTTGGATATTGCTTTAGTTTTGGATGAGGAATCTTCTCTTGGTGCTCTAAAAAACAAAAAGCATTACACAGTGAACTGCATAAGCAGAGTATGTTGCGGCAACTGCAACCGCACATCAAGCCTTATATCTTAGGAAGAGCTTGACAAATTTGGACATAAAGCAAAAAAAAAAAAAAAATTATTAAGGTTAATGTTGATAATCAGGCTGCAATTGCGATATCTAACAATTCAATTTTCCATGGCAAAACAAAGCATTTCAAGACCAAGTATCATTTTCTTATAGTTCGGAAATATAAAGAAGTTTTGATTTATTGCAAGACAAAAGACCAGTTTGCTGATTTGTTAATCAAGCCCTTATCTAAAACAAGATTCAAAACTTTGAGGGACAAAATAGGAGTTTATAGTAAGAGAAGTAAGGAGTGTTGAAGATTACTCCATTTGTTGTTGAAGAAGTGGTCTTCCAGGTTGAGCAGATTGTGTCAAGATAATCACCAATAAATTAGGAATTTAATTGCAAATAAAGTTGTCACTATTTTTCTGAACTGGTTTTACAATTTACTGTCAAAAAGAACAAAAGAGAATCTTTACTTGTGAAGCCATTACTTCTGGAAAGAGAGATTGGAGATGTCGTCAAGGATACTATCGTGCTGTTTTTTTGTTCTTTAAAACCACCGCGGGTATCCCTGTTGTGATGCAGTAGGGATGGCCTCAGCTTGTGAATGATTCGAATGTTATGTTTATTTTTTCGGCTATGGCCCCGATAATAATCAAAAAAATTAAAGATTATATATCGGTTTCGAACCACGAATCATGCATGGACCATCTGAAGAGCGTAAAACCTACAAGCCCAATCAGAATCTTTATAGAAATGTTTATGGCAATGAACACAGCATAGTTCAAATCATGGGTGAAGAAGTTGATGTTTGCCCTTATCTAATCCACAGGAGACTGATAAAAACATCCACATCTTCATATACTTATATACACTCCCGCCTACAATCTCACCTGCCACTGTTTATTTACATCAGGCCACCTGAAAATCACATTTTCATGAGACGTTTATCTGCCTCAGATTTTCCTTCGCATGATCCATTTCAGCCTCTGAGTCTTCTGATCTCTGTACCTGTAGCTTATCATGGGCCATGGGAAGAAATCGAGATTGAAATGCCCTGAATGAGAAGTATGGTAGCAGCGTCGAAATAACAACTAGAAGAGTGACAAGCCAATATAGAATACTGGATGCACAGGCTTCCACAAAAACCATATATGCTGTTGTAGATATTCTGGGTGAAAGAAAACCATATATCACCAAAAATATATACCAGAAGGCTATGCTTCCCCAGATCAAGAAGTGCTGAATCCAGGTGAAGTAGTTGATAGAGAGTGCTATTTGGCAATTTACGGCCCAAACTACACAAGTATACATTGTCGCCCCAAGGATCTCATAGTCAACAACTTGACCATCTCTCCGGAAGGCTTGATTGATCATGGAGTTGACGGTGAAGAAGAAGATAATTATGGAACTAAGAACTCCATTACATATCCAAAGAAGGATGCATGGCCAGCTGAAGAGGATGTTTTTTATCCCCTCTCTATATAACAAAGGATACTGTAAAAAAAGAAGATCTACAGTCAACAGATGGCCTTTGATTCTCTTGAAATACTCCAGTGCATAGTCATAGATTGAAAGTAGTGATTATTGAAAAAACGTATTCAATTGTGTGCTAATAAATGGAGTTGTAGCATTCAAATGCGCATCTTAATACTTTTATATTTGCATCAGCTTCTAGGGTTTAAGTCATTCTAGGGAGGGGTGAGCAGTAACAAAGTCATTCCACCAGATCTTGATCGGATCCCAGATACCATCTTATTAATGAAAGTATAGTCTATGAGGAGTGAAGCAAATAAATGCAATGGACTTGTTCCAAATTATCAATTATGAAATTAAAATTGCATGCTATGGTAGCAAGTGGGAAGCAAAAAGTCAGAGAAGACTATTGGTGTCACCAAGGTTTTCAGAATCAGGTAGCAAGGAAATTTATCAAAACTAATGCCAAGTAATTGACAGTCTGATAAAGAAAAACAGTGTCACAAGAAATTAACTGTGTCAAAGCCATTTTTTTAATTATGAATCACAAATCTCAAGTTCCTTTTCTAGAAAATGTTAAGATGCTATTTGCTTATCCACCTAGCATGTTTCTGATTCAGACACCTTCCTTTACCGGCAAAGAAGCTAGTTCTGGTATATATATATAAGACACAAATATTAATTATTCTAACATTCCTTTTCTGTTTCCTATAACACGCTACTGCATTTCTGAAATTCAGCAATCAGGGCTATTTGGATTCTCCCACGTCTAGACATTTTCTTCCTCTTTCTGTTAACATATGCCCAACATTATATAGCAAGAATTCCCTACCTTGAGACAAAGCCGTGCAGAAACATCCTGATCAAAAACACCAAGAGCAATTACAGGAAGCGAAGTGAAGAAGACATTGTAGAATGACATGTACCAATCATTGTATGCAGGCTGGCCAGAGAAAGAAGCATAGGCCTCGAACCAGAACAAAGTAAACCCAAATGCGATGTTCTTGTAGAAAAAGTAGCATACCTGCATCCACCCAAACAAAAAAACATGCAGTGGCACACTAATTCAGCTAAAACATCCATTTAATTGACAATTTTACATTTTACAAGCTGGATGGAATAGCCTCCCCACAGTTTGTTCAGCTATCCTAAAATATTGCAATTACCTCTTCAACTAATGTGATCCTGATTGTTTACTATAAAACAAATTATGGCAGGAAATTCAGTTCAATTAACCCCAAGTTCAGGACCGCCTATACAGATTCCTTTTCTCTAAATGACAATGTAAAGACAGATCCAAGAGTTTCAAGTTCCTTGGTTGGCCAACATTTTAAAATCTCTCCATAATATGCAGAGACACATAATGCCAAATGCTCGTTTTCTTTTGTAGGAATTAATTCTTGGAACAGAAACCAAAAAAGAAGAAAAAGACAAACAGCATAAAACCTCAAATTGCATAACAAAAAGCCGATTGCAAAGGGAAATGTGATTTTCATTTCTCCATATATTTAGCATGAACTTCTAGAATGATGAGAATCACATGGGAAGAAGCAATTTTACCATCATTGCTATTCGCCTGTAACACCAGCGGCCATGTACCAGCAATAACCGTTCCAGAAACCGAAATTGAGCAATTGCAAAGTCACTTGACATCACAGCCTGCAGTTGAAGAAATAGCTGAAATCAGTAAGGAGGTCATGAGTTGATTTTGAGAAATGTTTCAATAGAGATCATCGGTGGGAGGGCTATAACAGTGGTATATGTTCAAGGAATTAGTTTATGCCTTAAGATGAAGAATGCAACTTAAAAAAACCAATGCAACTGTTTAATACTAGGAGTGGCAATAGGAACAACATGTGGGATAGTTCGAAAATGGAGAGCCAGGGGCAATGGTACATGGGAAGGAGAATTTAATATGTGACAGAGAAGGAAACATGAGCATCAGTTAAGCAAATCTCACCCGCTCATTCCCTTTTTCCACATGATCTGATTTCTAGACCGCAAAAAATTTGTTCCTCTTCAACAATGCAAAAAGTATATATTTCCACCTATGATCAAGCTTGAGAAGAGATATGCAGATGATTAAACTGCATACTCTTAACCATCAAGCAGTGGACTCCGCCAAAGCTCAGTTTCTCTAGTTAATTTTATGAAATCTAAAGCTGAACTTTTCGTATAATAAGGTAGATGAGCTATGGCACGCAACATAAAACAAAAGATAGAGTACTTTGCTGAAGCTGAAGATTTGAAGAAGGAAATAACTAAATGGAAAGCTGATTAATGCCCAAGCATGGAATTCTGGTCCCACAAAACAAAAATTCTAGGGAAGGAGATCTAAACCACAAGTTGAACCATTTAATTTTGAGAGATAGCATCCCAATGGATCAGTCACCAGACCTTTCCTCACACTCAAAACTTGTAACAGCATCATGCCACAACCGCGCTTGTATTACCACTATAAACAGCCATAAGAAATGGACATGAACTTCAAGATTAAAATGAAAATAGAGAAGTAAACACAAATTTGTGCATACAGTTACACAGCTAATATCAGAAAAAGAAACTAGTATTTCAGTCTATAATAAATATTTTTGATGCCATATTGACATGTGACACACATCTATTTAACTAAAAAAGGATGGCATCAAAGATATTATATCGTGGAGCTACATCAAGTAAAAGGAATTTAGCTCTAGTTCTAAATGGTATTGGGAATAAAACTAAAACCACACACGTGGATTTTTTAAAAAATATATATGTATATAAATATTGACCTGCATTCCTTCAACACCGTTAATGCCAACTCCAATATCAGCCTCCTGAAGCATGCTGACATCATTCCCCCCATCACCAATTGCCAATGTTGTTTTACTACAATCTGTTTTCACCAGTCTCGTGACCTGCATATCTTCTATGCTTTTCTTAGATTTTTTACATTAATTGCAACAAAAAATGGCAACTTTTAGCAAACAAATCATTAAAATGAGAATGATTATGATGCTTACAAGAGCTTTTTGTTTGGGAGTGGACCGACAACATAGAACAGAAGCACAAGCAAGTGCAAGCTCCAGAAAATTCTTCTCCAGCTCCTTGTCCAGCGCAAAAGCCAAGGACTTCCCGTCAATCACCAAACCATGCTCAATTGGGCATTCTTTTACAGAATCAACTTGTTTTTTTCCATCTATTAATTGCTCTTTAACACTTTCCAAAGAAGCCTGACAATAAAAGATTTCAGACTTTTCAGAATCTGTAAAAATAAATTAATCCATTTTCTAGAATCATAGACCTTGAAAATAGCCTCCTTGTCCCCTTGCCTTTCCAGGGCTTTAATTTCTGGGAAGTCTAGTGTGATGGTAATCAGTCTCATTTCTCGTCTTAGTAGACTGCAAGCATACCTGTAAAAATCCTGATAGTTATAATGTGGAAACACCCCCCAAAAAAATCATTCGGTAACAAGCTTCACGCCATACCCAATATTTACAGCAGTTTCCATCTTATCTCCAGTTAAAACCCATATTTTAATTGTTGCCTGTGCGAGCTTATCAATACACTCTGGAACCTAACATGAAAAGACAGTATCAGTTCTTATCAATCAGCAAAATTATTAATGAGAAATTAAGTTTCCCTCTATAATGATTTGAGCTTTCGGTTTGGTTAGCGATACCTTCTTCTTTCTATTGGATGAGACAGTTACAACACTTAAAAAAATGGCAGAGTAAATAGGCATGGGCCAAAAAAGCTAACAATGACAGTTTATCTGCAATGCATTCTTTAAGTTTGGTACATACTCCTTTTTGTAATTTGTCCTCAATAGCTGTAGCGCCAAGAAGAATTAAATCCTGTTCAATAATATCAGCAACTCCATCCATCATCTCAATTCGGTCTGCAGTTACAGTTGCTTTGGCCTTTGAAAATTCAGCGTTCCATTTTCTGTACTCATCTTCACCAAGCTCACGATATGCAATTAACATGACCCGTAAACCTGCCTCTGCATATGTTTTTACATGTTCCTTGGTCTTAGCCTCAAATAGTCGTCCCTCATCTGGGAGCCTTCCCTCATCATCTGAGGGCCTTCCCTCATCTGAGAGCCTTCCAAAAATCTCACTATATATAGACAAATAAAAGAAAAACATGATTTTAGTTATGTGTGCTTCATAAACTCTATTATTAGGACTTTCTGAATCAAGATCCTAACCTGTCTGCACCCTTGCAAAGAAGCAATATCTGGTTCTCCATAGTTCTTACAATTACAGACATCATTTTACGATGACTACTGAACTCTAAGATTTCAAGTATCTGGTAGACCCTGGAATATATAAACTCAGTCACGTGAAATTTACATATAAAAGGAACCGTAGATGTGATGCCTAAATTTGAATGATTTCAATTCAACTCCTCATTTAAACAAATTTTGTGTACGCTGAACAATTTTTCTTTTCTGGACAGAAAGAGAGATTAATCGAGAGAGACAGTTTTTGCATGGGCAAACAGGATGAGCGTCTGATAACATATATCAGACAAAACAGTAATATGGATACATATTCCCACTGTTCTTGTAGTTAGAAAGATTTATGCCATCCAAAACTACATTAGAAAAAGAAAAGCATGGACCTTATGTATTCAGCATCTAAACTTCATTAGATAGCAACCTATAGAAAAGGCGTAGGAAGTTTATAAATCCCCAGTTTAGGACTGTCCATCATCCCAATTTGAAGTAGGCTTTCAGAATTCAAAAGTTATGCAGACACATATTTTTTTCTTGGCAATAGGAAGGACACATTTTTCTAGTGTTTATAATTTTACTGCAAGATCTAGTTGACAGAAATGTCTAAAAGACAATTTTGATAACCTTGGTGCAAGGAAATTTAAAGTGCAAGTTCAAAAACGTCAAACTATAGCAGAAATGTATTTATCCTGCTGCTAACTCATTGGGGGAAGTGACCAAGGAATCAAATGTCACACAGCTCAAAAAGGTTGTAATTTTCCTTCCAATGAATGAGTTTTCCGCATAATTAAAGATAACATAATCAATAAACTTCAGTATCTCTTATATGAAACAAACAGCAGAAATCAATAAAATTTGTTCAGAGGTGACTATGTTTGGACAGAACAAGATAACAAATGTTTTATCCTAATTACCATGGATAGAAGCTCACCTAGTAACTTTTTTACCAGTCTCAGGGTCCAACTCATGCAATGATACGCTTGATTGTGTCCTTTCAAACAACTCAAAGCCAATCTCCCTTGCAGATATGACAAAGGCTAATTCATCTGGGGACTCTGCTTCATAAGTAATTTCACCTGTTTGTTTGTTTCTCTCAGGAACTGCTGTGTTGCAGACTGCTAAAGTTTGAAAGAACAGCTGTATGACATTTGAATGAGGTTTATTAACCCACTGTCCATTCATTATACGTTCATCTCTGAAGTTGAATCCCTTGATTGAATTTCCTGAGCTTCTAGTATCACCATGATAGCGTGGTAGATTAGATAAAGTATCAACAGCTTCCAGTGGCCCATCACCTTTTATCCTTGTCAAGGCCCTTTCTACTTCTGTCATGCCATGGCCATAAGCAACTCCTGCTATAGAACATTTGACAAATTCCATTAAGTTGCATGTCAATGTACCAGTTTTGTCAGACATTATGTATCCAACCTGCCCAAGCTCCTCATTCAAGTTAGATGTGCGAGCTTGTGCAGGCTTTTTGGTTTCCCCATCGTACATATCCTGATCTTGGTTAATGAAAATGATCTGTAAAACCTTTACAATTTCAATTGACACATACAAGGATATTGGTATCAGATATCCATACAGCATAAGTCCTGTCAAGAAATGAAAAAATGCAGAAATTGGTGCTCTTTGGGGGTCAAAAAACACAGTTGTGTCATCCGGACGAAGATACCACCTTCTAAACCTCCCGCCTCTAAAATCCCTCATTGTCTCAATTCCAAAAAAAAATGATCCAATAAATGATATCAAAATCAACATGCTGAAAAGGAGATAAACTATCTTGTCCATTCTCCTCTCAATTTTACTCCTCTTAGAAGGGGGATCTAGAGCATTCTGCATCACTTTTGTGTCATGTCCCGTGAAAATAACCACACCATAGATGAATTCAGTGTTCTTGAGTTTGGAATCTCTTAGAAGAATTTGCCGAGGTGAAAGTGGGTACTCCTTTCCATTATGGTGCAATGTTCCAACAAAGGAATAAAGGTTATCGTTTGGGTCCTCACACTTAATCGTGGCCATAAATTTCTTCAAGGATTCCTCTTCACGTAGGGAGGATGTCACCTCTAAGGCAAGCTTCGATTTTAAACTAGTCTCTCCATCAAGATTCCTGGTCTCAACATAACAAAATCCATCCTCGTAGCTTGATGAAAGAAGAAGCAGATCAGCAGGAAAATACTCATCCCTTGACACCTTAACAATGTCTCCAACTCGGAGTTTCTTCCATCTGGTCTCTTGAAAGGTATGATTTTTATGATACACATTGGCCCTTCTATTGTTAGCCTCTATATCCTGAAACCATTCAAAGATCAGTCTAGTATGAATGAATCACTGGGGAATTGTTTTCTGGAAGGAATAAACACATGCAATAACAGTAAACAATTTGATGGAGCCTGGTAAATTGAATGAGAACACATATGAACCAAGTGAAAATTATAAGAAAAAATGGATTTATCCAGCATGAAAGTTCATATAATCAACGTATGAATAATACGACGAGAGAAAAAAAAATAGTATTATATAGACAGTTACACATATTGAATGAAGGCATTAAGAGGCATGTATTCAATCCCCCTCACCCAGATGCCACCCCAAATTATGTGTGGAAACTGGAAGGAGAGGAGGATATCATTACTAGAGAAACAAGAAAAAACTCAGTTACATAGTCTTCAGAAACATCAATGATAAATAAGCATGTGAAGCTATTTAACAGTTATAACTCAATGTTTAATGTTTTCTTTCTATGATTTAAACAGATTAATATAACTTTTAATTTCTCAAGCTAGGCTCTAATCCTAATCCATAAATGAAAAGGGCTTCTGCATTCATTGATCCTCATGTGTCCAAATAAATCTTTGACAGACGATGCAGACTGCAATTTCTCAACAGGGGAACCAACAACCACAGGGTACAAAGGAATAAAAAAAAGAAAAAAAGAAAAAAAACAATGTTACCTGCTTTCTTCGCCTCCAATCTTCGACACCTTCTTTGCACATGGTGGCTCCAATCACCACGAGCAGAGGTACAGCAACACTAGGTGCCGTGTAGGGGGCTAAAGGAGTAAATGAAACACAAGCTACAACAATGAAGTAAAAATTTGCAACCCTCCTAAACTGCTCAAACAAAGACTTTGGTATAAAATTAAGAGCAGTATACTTGGTAGTTGACACATAATTTCCCCTATAATTAAGCTTAATAGCCTCTGGATTATCAGGTTCATTGCAATAAACCACCCTAGAGTATCCTTTCTTCCCAACCAGACCATGATCTTCACTAGACTGGGATTCAAAGCACAAGAATGATAATAGCTTGCTAAGATGCAAGTCCCTTCCCATGGTCGTTTTGTTGCCTGATCTTCAAACTTGCCCCTTTAATTTTCCCAGAAAGAAAAGGAGAACAAATCAACTCCCTACTAAGAATATATCCACATTATGTCATTACACAACCACAACACAAGATATAGATACCCGTTATTCTACTCTTTTTGACGAATGTTTGAGAGAGAAAAAGAAACTAGCATGCAAAAGATTGACAAGTAAATAAGCTCAATATGCTTGTAATTTTTACATACACAGATAGCTGAAAAAATTCCTTTCGTGTTTCTATGGAAAGTTCCTTACTTTCAATAGAGGCGAGAGAGATCTCTTACTTGTACATTGAGACAAGCAGAGAGGTGAAATTTGTAGCTAGTAGCTACCTTTGCCGCTTTACAGCGGTTTGGTCAGTTGGTTTCTTATAATAATTTTTATTTTAGAAATATATTAAAATATTTTTTATTTTTAAAATTAATATGTCAAAACAATTTAAAAATATATTATTAAAAAAATCATAGAATACTTAAAACAATATCTTTATAATATAAAAACAACATGTTTTTAATATCAAAAGAGCTCAAAAACAAAAAGCATAGATAAGTGTTTGTTTTGCTTTCAATGGATTTTATAGTATGTGCGTTTTTAAATTAAAGAAAAAACATTAGTGTTTTTATATTTATTTTTTATATCCTATATAAAAAAATAATTTTAAAAAAATATTATTTTAATATATTTTATAATAAAATTTAAAAATAAAACTTAATTAACTATATAGCTAAATCAGCTCTAACTTCCACTGTAGTTCCATTGTAGAACCAGATAGAGATTATTGCGGTTTTTAATAGTGAAATTACTATTTTACCCCTCATTTCGTCTTAGCCTTAGCCTTGGAATCAGAAGTATTTTTAATTTTTTACATTTATGTGCACAGTAAAATAACCATCTCACCCCTGAATAAGACAAAAACCAAGAGATTTTTGTGGGGGTGTCACGGTAATTGCACATTTTTAGTGAAAGTAAAATAACAATTTTTTACCCTCCAATAAGACAAAACACATGAATTGTCTGCGGGGTGTTTCAGTCCGTTCACAGTTTTAAAAATGTGTAAATCCTAATATGCCCCCATAAAAGACAAAATACAAGAGTTAGTTGTAGGGGTATAAGTAATTTACCATTTTATTATTATTAAATTTTGTCAAATATTGTAGGCACGTCTGCAGAACGCGCTGACGGTTTTCAGCCTTACACCCACTTCGGGTGGCACATATGGCATATTCAAGCCGTCAAAAATATCTTTTGGACGTCTCACCAGATGCGCCCCATGTCCTCTACTCATGGTTGGGAGTGTGGCATTACACGGTGGCCGGAAACGTTCTAGTTGTCGGTAGAATTTGTTTTCCCCCTTTCTCTCTCCTGCAGGTAAAAGTGCTCGGAGGTCCCCTATGTTGTATTTATTTTCATTTCAGTCCATTGGCTTTTGATTGTGTTGTATACTCCTAGTTTCTATTATAAAGTTTTGATTTGTTTCAATTTTGCCCTTCTATGGAAATTAAACATATATTGAGGTTGCAATTCGGTCCATATTCTTTTAATTTCCGGATTGGGTAGAAATCCCTTAATATTTCCCATACAAAGGTTTTGATTTCTTCAATTTTATCCTTCAATGGAAAATGATTATATATTTTATTTTCATTTCAGCCCTTCTATTTTTAATTTTTAATTTCAATTCCTTTATTTGTTTTTTATATTTCTGAAATTGTCTCTATTTTTTTTCATGTTTACATATATATGCTCTTAGTTTTGGTTTGTAATTTTTATTATTTTCTCTTTTTGTTGAGGTAATATTTTTTTAAAATAATTTAAACCTTAAATTTTAGCTTGTGATTGTGATCATATAAAAATTGATATTTCTTTTTTTTCCCTTTATTCTTTCTTTTATTAATTTTTTCTCATTTGATCTTCAAGTCAAATGATTTTTTTTCAACTAATTATATTTATTTTTGTTTTATAATTTATTTATTTTTGCTTGCTCTTCTGTTAAAGTTTTTAGATTTTTTTAATTCTTTGATGTAATTTTTTTCCCATTATTTACACAATAATAATAATAGTGTTAGTTTTCTTTTTTTCTTACTTACTTTTTTGTTAAAAAAAATGACATTTTTTAATTCCTTGGGTAATTTAATAATATTTTTTTCTCTTAACAGTAATAGGAATGATAATTTTATTTGTTATAATCATGATTTTAATAGTGACATTATTAATCATAATAATAATAGAAATTATTATTTATTATAATGGTTATAGGACTTATGGTGTTAATAATTATGGATTTGATGGTAATAATAGCAATAACTCATAAAATGATATAGAAAATAATATCAATAATGACAGAGAAATTATAATAATGATAATGATACTAATTATAATTTTGATTATTATTGCGTAAATAATACTAATTATAATATAGAAAATATCAATAATTACCGTGATGATTATTGTTATAGTAATGACAATGATTATAACATAATGATTGTGGCAGCGATGGTACTGCCAATAATAATCAGAATATTGATTATTTACGATAATAGTTATAATATCAGTTTTAATAATTGAGACAATTGAATAACAATTTAAAAATATGATAATAACAATGAAAATGATAATCCAAATAATTAATTAGTCGATGTTGTTTTTGTTAAAAATTGACTTCTACAACCTTTTTATGTATGATATTTCATATTTATTACCACGTAAATAAAAAATATACAAAGTCACACGTAAACAAAATAGTTAGAGGAATCGGGCCAAATTATCTACAATAAAAAAATATACGAGCCACTTACACTGTGTTTTGCCGAAGCCAGAACTAAATTTTAGTATTTTAATATAAGTCAGCCGCGTATAACGAGGCCATGGCTAGTCCTTAACTATTAAAAAAGCCCTCCAAATAACTGCCTTTTAGTATATTACTTATATATATAAACTTAATTATTTTCAATTATCAAAATAATATGTATACATTCAACCCATTAACCCAAGCAAATGTGAGTCTTTAGGCAGAAACAAAAGCATAAACATGCTATACAAACTTAATATATCGGGATGGTATTTCACATGGCATGGCCCCTTCTGGTATGGTTCTGTGCATAAAAATGGTGGAACTTTCTGAGAAGCTTTTTGGCGAACCTTTTCCCAGTAGCCTCCATGATGCAAAAATAGGGGCAGCATCGATAGCAGCAGGATAAGCAAAAGAAGATGATTCGCTGCAATCCCAACACCCAGAAAAGTAAATCCTAAAAATAAAAAATAATTAACTTTATTTTGATAACAATAATGATGGTGACAACAATAGCATTATCAATAATAATCAGAATATTAGTTATTTACAAATAATTTAAAAATATCAATAATGACAAAAACAATTATAATAATACTAATTATAAGTGAAATAATATTAACAAAAATAACGATATTGGTTATCGTGATGATTATTGTAGTAGTAATGACAACGATTATAACAATATTATCAATAATAATCAGAATATCAACTATTTACATTAATAATTATAATAACATTTATAATTATTATACAATTTAAGAATCATGATAGTTAGAATGTAATAATAATTGAAATAATTTATTAGTCGATGCGTTTTGGTTCAAAATTGAATTTCATGACCTTTTAATATATGATATTTCAGATTTTAATCATGTAAATAAAAAATATATGAAGCCACATATATACAAAAAAAAAAAGGTGGGGAATTTTGGCCAAATTATTTACAAGCGCTTTGATGCACATAGACAATCTATCGATGAAATAATTATACAAATATTTCGAATAATAATAATAGTCAATCACTTCAATGCACAAAATAAATAACTCATTTTAAATAAATTTTATTGATGATAATTTAACTAATAAAAATTTTAATTAATCAATAAAAACACGCACAACAATTAATCAGTTTAATATATATATATATATATATATATATATATATATATATATATATATATATATATATATATATATATATAATTTGCCTTACACGTGGAGGACTGATTTACCCTACATGCTTCTAAAATGAAATGTAACGTTCAATTCCCTAACTCTCTTGTATATTTGATTTTAATTAATGAAAATTTCCATTATTTCAGTCAAATCCATGAAGATAGGTATGTGTAACACGTGTCTGGTTCTATGTCATAAAGATACTTTTGTGTTTTTTTAGTCTTAGTATTAGGTATTAGCATATTAAAGTTATTAAAAAATAATAATTTAATATATTTTAAAGTGAAATTTACTTTTGAAATTGGGGTTTCAAAAATATTTATTTATTTTTAAATTAATTTTTAATATTTTTTAAATCATTTTGATATGCTGATATTAAAAATAATTGTAAAAAATAAAATAAAATATTATTTTGATACATTTATGAGCAAAAAAGACTTTAAGAAACGATTTCAACCATACTCTCAAACAATCATTTTAACCTGAAGATACTAGGTCAAATTGTTTTTTTTTTTTTTTACTTTTATTCAAAATAAAATTATTTTATTTTAAAAATAAAATAATACTTTTTAAAGATTTTATCAGCAAAATTGCAACTCAAACCTTAAACTAAGTAGGGTAAATATGGATAAAGATTCAGGTTTGGGATTTATGTTAGTCCGGTTTGAAGAATGAGAAAATTTGGTTCATCAAGTTTCGGGTGGGCTAGAGAATTACTAGATCATAATTTTTTGTATTCAGAATTAACATATAATATTCATGGAAAAAGTTAATATTGAATCTATATAAATATTGAAATTTATCGTAACTCTTACACATTCTTAGATGCAAATAATTAAAATATTAATTTAATAACATATTTATTTTAAAATATCAATTATTCGAGAAATATACACGTTACTTGTACCTAACTCTGTTAATTTATCAAAAAAATAAATTAATATAGTTCCATGAGATAACATATAAAATTATAGTGAAAAGATAAAAGTAAAAGACAAAATCATAATGTAAAGCAAAAAAATATATAAAAATGAAGTTGGGTCAATCTTAAATTTTTTTAGAATTTTGATTTTAATTCCAAGATTCATTTTACTTATTTCTCGGTCATTATGTTTTTGATAAGAGATAAATACTTGAAAATAATGAAGTTATTAGGTTCTCACAATCCAACCATAAAAAAGATTTTTAAGTCAGAATTCTTTTTCTTGAGAGAAATTTAATAAAAACTATTTTTTTTCTATACATGTTAGAGCATATGGATCGAGTTTTGTATAATTTATGTTGGTTCAGTTTATCTTTTTTAGAGTGATTTTGGTGTTTTTTTTTATGTTAAATCCTTTTTTAAAAATTTATAAAGTGTTTTTAAAGTAAAAATGAGTTGAAATTAAGGCAGCAAAGTAACCTAGTTTTTTTTTTATTAGGGCAAAGGGCGTGGGCATTGTATTTTATAAATTTATAAATTTATTATTATTATTTTATAAATTTATACTAAAATCATGATTTAAATTTTATTTACAAGAACCGTGGACATGGTTAAATTTGTTGTCGTAGAAAACTGGAAACATATGCCCAGTTGCATGGTTGTCAAAATCACGATTTTGACACGATATGGAAAGGGCTTTAAAAAATCGGATCGTAAGATCAGATCGTAAAATCGTAAAATCATATCTGAATTTTTTAGTATAAAAATCATAAAATCATAGCTAAAATCGTGTAGGTAGAAAAATCGTAAAATTGTAAGTGAAATATTTCTGAATACAATACAATATAATTATGGCCATAAAATTTCATTAGTTAAGGTTCATACATGATTCAAAATAACTTAAAAATACATTACAAAATAATTATGTCTATAGAATTTTATTAGGTAAAAACTAACAAATTTAAAATAATTATTTTATTGATGTGCTATATAAATTAAAATCGGTCTCATGACCGTCATTTTTCTCGTTATTTTTAATACATTCACCAAAAGGATTATTATTGAAAGAATTATCAGTACTGATACTAGTACCAACACTGATATTGTCAGTACTAGCTCCAACTCCAACAAATTATTTCGACATTAGGACATGAAAATAATTTAAAAACATCAAAAAATTTAATTTAAAGTAAAAAATAAAAAAAAATTATTTTTTTCAAAAATTTTAAATATAAATTTTAAAGTTAATATTACTAATTTTTAATAGTAATTATATATATATATATATATATATATATATATATATATATATATATATATATATATATATATATGCAGAGACAAAGGTGGCGCGCAGGGGGGAGCGAGGCGCGAGCGCCAAATGCAAATTTTTAGCAGAATCGTAAAATCAGACCGATCCAGTATGATTTTATGATTTTATATGATTTTGATCGAGTTTGACCGAAATTGATTATTTTACCCGAGTAGATAAGATTTGATAAGTTAACTCGTAAAATCGTACGATTTTGTGAATTGACTCGTGATTTTAACAACAATACCCCGTTGACTAAAGTAAACCCTAGTCGTGTCTGGGTGGGACAGATAGCAGTAACGCAACAGAGAGAGGCCGTGTTCTGTTTCTAGAGAATATGATTTTTCGGAAAGCCTAAACCACTAACGAACACGTGCACGAAAGACTACGTTGATGCGATGGTCTTTGGCCCACCTGAAGAAAAGAAAATACTTGAGCAAAAAGTGACGTGACCTCCCTATCCATAACAACTATTAATTATGTAATCACCAAAAGTAAATTAATATTAATTAGTATACAAGTAAAGTAAATTAATATTAATTAACATATATTAGACTTTCTTATTCGTCAACGCTACTCCATTAAATGCCACGGTATTTTTTATTTAATAATAAAACAAAACAAAAGCTTATAGTAATGCAAAACAAAACTAGGGGTAGCATTGACTTATGCTAAAAAATTCAAGATCTAAAAAGTTTATAATAAGTTATGCTCTTTCTATTCAAGACTCTAAAAGTTGTCAGGTGCATTATAATTATGTTAGAGAAAGAGTTCATTACAACTCATTTTAGAAGGAATGTAAATGAATATAACGAAATGGTTTGTAGGAACCAGATACCTAAACATCAATATCCTATCGGAGGATGATGTTTAATACAAAAATACACTAGCAAAACAAGTAAGAAACAATCCATTAAGGAAAACTTAAATAATTTGCTATCTAAATTATACTTGAAATCCTCATTCAATGATTTAATTAAATTCTAATCATGAGTTTGAAGAAGTTTTGTAGATAATTTCATCCCCTAAACTTTTTTTAAAAACACAAACAAACTATTTGTCATTGTTATATTGAAAAAACTTAAAGAGAAAACCATGGTAGTAAAGATATAATAACTAACTAGATGGAAGATGATTGTTTTCAAGATAAAGCTAGATGATCGATGATAATAAAGGATACTCTTTTAAAATAATTTATTTTTGAACAAATCTTATTGTCGATGAGATTAATAGATTAGTTGACAATGAGTAGTACACATACTATCAAGAACAAAAATCATAAAAACTTAGTGATAAGGAGGAGGTAGATTTTGCGAGCAATCATCAACATCTCCTGGACTTATGATCTCATCATTCATCATTCATCCTCTCACATGTTATTATGGAGGAGGTGGAATTTTCATTTTGCATGATCTCATCATTCATCCTCTCACATGTTATTATGGATGGCTTATGCAATTCCTTTTCAATTGCATCCTCAAACGTTTTCTCTAGTGATTTAGTCCTAATTGAAGACTAATTAATTTTTATTATTATGAAATGGTGGGATTGAAATAAGGGGAGCCCCAATGAAAAATATATCAAACATGGGTGGCGTGTCATAATCTTGAAATATAAGCAATTTAGTCACTAAACTGAAAAAATAATAGAGATTACACAATTTTGGCACCTCAATATTCTTTAAAAACAATTTTGGTAAAATTACATTTTTATTTTGTAATCCATGTTTGAGAGATGAGAGAGAAAAATTACTAAATTCTAGTGGTAAAAAGAGAAACATGTTGTTGACACTGATATAGATTACCAAATAGACAATGTTTATATCAAATTGTTTATGTTAATGAGAGAAATTTATATCAAGTATTTTTTTTACCTTTAAGGTTCATGAAAAAATATATTAATCTTGGATTGATTTTTAGTTTTGGTTTTTAGGATGGGTTTTTTGTTTTTCTTAAGGCCGCATGTAGATTTATCATGGTTTTTAATGTATTTCAGGTCAATAATAGGTTGAAAGACTTGGTTTTTAGTTTAAAAACTTAAGCCATGGTTTACCAACACCACAATGGTTGAAATTTATGAAAGATTAGACAATGCGTTGTCTAATGTTTTTTCTTTCTCCAAAGACAATTAGGTAGATGAGTCAAAAACAAAATAAAGTACTAGTTGCACTAGCTTACTTCTCGCGTGGTCCATAATGAAATGGGCTAGATGGGTTGACCTCATTCATACATGTCTTTTAATTTTTCAAGTTTAAGTTTTAGGTACTGTTAATGAGCTTTTATTTATTTATTTATTAGCACTCATAGTTATCGATTCATTTGACTACATGTTTGCAAAAACCTTTTGATTTGCATTTTTTTTTTAATTTAGATATGCAATGTAAGAACTTAGATATACAATTGTTTTTATAGAAAATAAAAGTATATGGCTTGCGGTAAAGTGGGGTTCACATAGCTCGTAAGAAATTTAGAAGGCCTTTAGCTTGCACCATATACCAAGAGTGAATTTTTTTTGGATTGACACAATGCATTTCTTTTTTGTGTGTGTGTGCGTGCATCAAATCTCTTTCCAATCACTTAACTTTAATTTTAACTCACTCCTTCCAAATTAAGTTAATTTGGAATAAAGCTTGACAATTTGTTTCAATTAATTTAATATGAGGTTCTTGTTATGATGAAAACAATTTTAACATTGACATAATATTCATTTTAGCAAAATACATTCAATTATATTAATTAAAAATAATTGAAAGTTTGTGGGTCGAATTTGACAATGAAAAAAAAACTTCAATCTCCTTTTCCCTTTTAAAAAAAAAACACATAAGGAGTTTATTTAAATATTTTGGTCCCAAAGTTTTTTTTGTTACTCATTTTATTATTCTTGTTTCTTGAGGATTGTATGTTTTGATTCAGAATTTTTATTTTATTCACGTTTTAAACTTTGAATTTGAGAGAAGAGCTATCAAAAAATAAAAAAGAAGAGAGAAAGGTAATTGATTACCCTTATTTTAACAACAGTAAAAGTCAATCTTGGTGTTAATAAATCTAATTATTTATCTCATATTGGACGAAAACAATAGATCAAAGATGTAAATAATTTATTTCTCGGCTAAATTAAGTTTAAAATGGTATTTTCATTAAAAAAAAAACTAGAAATAATTTCCTAACGATCTTTCTAACGGCTAGATTTAGGAAAGATACTAAGGGTGTTGTGTTTGGATTTTTTTACAAAACAAATCTGGAAAAAATAAAGACAACATAGTGTTTGCCCCTTTAAAAAAACACTACACATGCAGGTTTAGCTTTACAAGCCAATTGTGCCAAGCTTTCCTTTTATTAAACAAGAATTTAGGCCCCACCTTTTTCTATGGTTCGTTTTATTTGTAATTTTCATTTTAGTTGCACTTAAAAAACAAAAAGAAGCTTAACATGATATTTCAATTACTTTTTAGTTTCTCCATGATTATTAAATAATATTTTATGTTTTATTTATAATATTACCAATTACTTTTGAATTATCATGTTCCTAATATAAAAAAATAGCTTATGAATATTTAATTAAAGCAACATTTAAAAAAAAAAATTATTTTTAATATGATTTTCCCATATTTATTGAAACAAAATTCGATCAATTACATTTAAAACATTGAGGTGTTATTTTGCTTATTTTTTTTAAAAAACTTGCTTTGCAACCTTACAAATCATATGGCCTTTGCTTAGATGAAGTGTTTACAACTAAAAATACATGTTTCCTTAAACCAATCAATGTAAAAGTATCATGCCAATGTTGTTTTAGTCTAATTTTTTATGTTGATATTATTTATTGCTTTATTGATAACTAAGTATTACTTGATATGTGAAATTTTTATAGTAATTTGTACATTAAAATTGAATGAGAATTAAATATTTTTCTTAATTTTTATTGTTGTTTTTCATAGTTATTGTTCTCATTTTTCTCATGAAATTGCAAAGAAATGATTGATTTATCAATTTATTTGTTTTTTGATTGAAACTTGCTTTCACGATCATAAAGAGTTTTTTGCTTAAATCATAACGCTCCAAAATGTTATATTTCTCTAAATTGTTTTATATTCCATTAAATATGCTATAAAAAAAGATAATTTCAATAATATATGTATATATTATTGAAGTTATCTCTTTTATATATATATATATATATATATATATATATATATATATATATATATATATATAATAAAATGCAAAGACAATAAAATTTCTGATGCGTAAGAACAAGGCAAGACGATATTTTTTAATGATTAAGATTAAATCATGTTAACCATTGAATTTGTGACCTAGATCATGGCTTTACTCGATGTAGTAACCTGCTTTCTAGAATCCATATAGTATTTATTTAAATGATTATAAACAAATAGACATTTGTAGAGAAAAAAAATGGAACCCCTCAATAATTATTCCTTGAGGGTAAAAAAAAGGAACCCCTCAATAATAAATATGGGAAAAAAAGGAACCCCTCAAAAAAAAATATTGGCAACTTGACAAAAAAAAAAAAAAGCTAAAAAGAGTTGTAGACACATAAAAGATCTAAAATGGAATTTTGGACATAGTTGGAAGCCCAACTATACCCAATTAAAAAGAGAATGCAATTTCATGGTCAAACTACATAATTATTTGATGAACTTGCATGGAAATTAATTGTGAAGGCTTAATTTTGACTCTGAATAGGCCAATTGGATTTAATCATGAGCCTATTTACATGCTTAATTGAAGAAATAATTTGATTCGCCTGTAAAGACTTAATTAGAGTTTTAATAAGTTTTATTAGTGATTTAACTGGTGAAAACTTAAGTTTGGAAGGTTAATTTGATTTAATTTGAGAAAATTGAGATTTTAGAGGACTAAATTCAATTTCTACAAATTCAATTGGAGGTAAAATAGGGACAAATTTTCAAGAAAAATAAAGTTTTGGGGTTAATTGAGGGTAAAATAAAAAGTATGAGATTAATGGACAACTTCTAAATGGTTCAAAACTTTAAGGGTTAAAATTATTGAAATAAAGAGTGAGATTAAAAAAAATTAAAAGTTGAATAGTTAATGAAAGATCAATTTACATAAAGTAGAAACTAATGACCAAATTTAGAAAGACATTGAACAACGAGGTTGGTGTTTAATTTAGGTAGGGGTGACATTACATGAAATTAGAAGTTATAAGGTGATTACAGTTGAAAATTAAAAAAAAAAAGTCAAAAGATAAGAGACTCATTAACTTTTGGTCAAATCCCAATTTTAGAACACTAATTGACCAAAGGTTATCAAATCAATGCAGTTTAATTTTGAAGAAAAAAATGTTAGTTTGCTTCAAAACTATGTTATTTCACCAAAGCAAAAAAATAAAGTATTCAAATGACATGTTGTCTATTTGTTGTTCATTGCCCAATAACCTATTTTGTAAGACAATTTAACAACATATTTTCTCTTCCAAACAAGACGAAACACATCCCAACTTCACCCTTTTCAATAGTACTACCCCTAACACAATTTACATTGATTGTTTTCCTAGTAATTATTGCAATACCGGTCTAAAACCATTGGCTTGACTAACCTTTAACAATTTGGTTTAAGAGTATCAATTGGTTTTAACATGGTATTAAGTGTTATAATTAACCTAGAGGCCTGAATGGATGTGATTTGGCTCTAAAATAGTTAAAACACCTCCCTTATATCTTATAATAGAGACATCCGAACAACAAAAAATAGGAAGTGAAAAAAGGAGATAAAACACAAGAAAAAACTAAGACAACAACCCCCTCATTATCACTTTACTTGAAGATAAATTTCCTTTTTTTCTTAATCAAGTCATCCATCTGCACTATGACCAATAAAAATGGATTGCATCAACTTCCCATTTTTCCAATGGAAATATGGTAGCCTCTTCTTCGAAACAATCTTTCCATATAGAAACAATAATAATCCCATTAAACTACCACAAGTATATCCATAGCGAGCCAACATCCTCATAACAACATTACCAACCATTAAACACCCTCTCTTAGTCAGGTAACCTTCTTATTTATTTTATCCAGAACCTCTAATGGATATTTTAGTGCTGCCCCTCCAACACCACTATCTAATATGATCTCATTTTGTCCTTTTGATTTATGAGGGTTAGATGTCCTAAAACCAATCATGCTAAAGGCTAGTAATGGAAATAAGTTTATTTTGGTGGTCATCAACTACTTCACTAAATGAGTAAAGGTTAACTCTTATGTACATGTCCCATAAAAAGTAGTTAATAGATTCATTGAGATATATTTGATTTGTCATTAATATTTACCAGGAAGATTAATAATTGATAAGGCTTAAAAGTTTAACAGGAAACTAATTGCTGAACTCTATACTAAATAGAAGATAAAAACACCTTAATTATTCCCCTTATAAACCTAAAATGAATGGAGTTATTAAGGTTGTTAACAAAATGTCAAAATGATCATCCAAAAAATAGTGGTTACCTATAAAGATTGAAATGAGGTGCTTTCATAAGCATTTCACGTATACATACCACAATTAGAACTTTTACAACTACAACACCTTAATATTTGGTATATTGAATGGGAAAAAAACAACATTAAGAGGTTTAAAAGTTGCATAATTAGTTGAATCATAAAAGGAAAATTAAGATTTAAATAATTAAACTTGATTAGGGAAAAATGATTGGCAACCATTTGTCACCACCAATTGTACCAAAATAGAAGGGATAAGCATATAAAAAGAATGTTAGACCAAAAGTATTGAAAAATAAAGATTTAATATTGAATATGATCTTATCAATGGCGGGAGAAGATCAGAGTAAATGAGCATCAAATTATAAAGGACTAAATGTGAGGAAAAAAGTTTTTTTTTCTAAAGAAGCTTTAATTTTAAGCAATATGGATGGGGATGATCTTCATAAACCTATAAACTCTGATATTGTAAATAAAATTTATATCTGATGTACTTTGTTTATTAATCAATAAAAACTAAAGTTTGGCTAAAAATTCCTTGGTGTAATTTCTTTTTCTTTGTATGATCTTATAAGCTAAAAAAAACTATCTTCTTATGTTTCGCAGAGATTTTATAAAATTATGGTTTAACAAATAAGTTCTTGGAATTGAAATGATATCCTAGTGAGGTGACAAAACATTTATGAACCTGAAAAATAAATCAAATCGTTGATGTATATGGTGAGAGTGCCTTAGGTGTTTTTATCCTAGTTCTCAGTAACTGATACTGCCAAGTTGAATGAGTCATGATGTGTTGTAATTGGCAACTAAAAATTAAAATTAAACTCTTAAGAACATATGTAGTAATATGAGTAAGGATGATTCCCACAAAGAGTATTAAGCTTATATTTGTGCTACATGAACAAATAAAAAGGAGGCTTGAATATAAAGAAAATATTATTAAGAAGAATAAATAAGAAACAACTCCAATTAAAATATCAAAAAGAATTTAAATAATAAACATTAGTCTACGTCAACATCCATTATTTGGTCTTTCATAATTGATCAATGATGCATATATATAAATAGACAAATAGATATATAGATAGATGGATAGATAGATATATCAATTCACATTTTGAGTATTCATCATTATAAATATTTTGGTACTTAATTAAAAAAATAAGAAATCCAATAAAACTTCACTACTAAACAATTCAAGACAAGCACTAAAATTTAATATAGTAGTAGCCTTAGACTTTAGAGAGATTTATGAATTTTAAACAGCACACGTATAAATAGTTATATTTAATTAAGTCAAAAGTTATTCCTAATATTTCCTAATTTTGAATGCAACAAATTATTAAATCTTAGTTACTTCATAATTTATATAAATCTAACAATTATGAATTTGGTATGTAATATAATAATAGATTGCAATGAATAATAAAGTAGTAGATCTTATAGTAATTAAAAGATACAATCATGAAAACTAATCACTAAAAAACAATCAATACTCAAAACATAAATAAGATAATGAAAAAAAATTAGATCTTGTAATTTTATTGATTTTGAGACTTTTATTTTCTTATATGAAATCAAGTTTAGTTACACAATACCATTATGAAGACAAAAAGAAACCCAGGAAAAATAAAAAATGAAGAAGAGAGATAGAGATAAAGAGACTATGAAATATGATATCCTCTTCTTTTATTGATTTTACAACATATTTATGGATAGTTTTGAATTCACTACAATCAATATCTCTCAAAATTAAAAACATGAAAGTTATATATTTGTCTATTAGAATTTCATATTAATTAGAATCTCCTCATTCGGAGTTCATATAAGAGATTTATGTCCCAATTATGAATATAAGTCTAAATTATCCAGGATTTCTCAATTAACTTTGTTTTGCCATTAACACCATCATTTGCATCTTAAATTAATATATAAAATAATAGGTTTAATTGATAATCAAATAAGAGTAATATACTAAAAAAAAGGGATAAAAATATGATATTTTGCATTCTCATCAAGCCATAAGAATTAGAGAACATTGATGCAGGTTAATCTAAGAGGCTTAAAGAAGAGGGTCAATTTTTTAGATAACTAAGATTAAGTATAGGTTGATTATTGTTAAGGCTAATAGTTTTTTAGAAGGTTTAGACAAACATCGTGAATCAATAGCTCATATAGTTAGAATGATAATAATAATGTATAAGACTATAGTCAAAGTTTAGCCCAGACTAAACTTCGTAGCTATTTTATTCTATCAAGAGACAATTCTTCATTTCAGTATTATGAAAGAGGCCATATTAGTACATAATGTTATAAAAGGACTAAAACTTGTTTTAGTTGTGTCCAGATATGTTATATGATTTAAAAGTGCTTTATAAGAGAATCATAAACTTTAATAGCTTATACTTTAGTTCAACCTCCTATTCATGCACCTTCAACGAGTCGTTTTGTAGATTATAATGGTATAGGTTTTGGTTATAACAGTAAAAAAGGTTAGAATACAAGAGATAAAGGCAAATAAAACAAGATCAGGGGCAAATTAAAATCTTCATCTTGACTTAATAGGATGCTCAAGCATCCAACATAGTTGTTCAAGATATTCTTCATATTTACTCTTTTGAAGCAAAAATCTTGTTTGATATAAGCCAACTCATTCTTTTGTATTTTTATATTTTTCATTGAGGTTTTATAGACAATCAAGTCTATTAGGATCCCCATTTCAATCTTCACCCCTTAAATGAATCAATATTTATACAGTATTTGTATATAAATTGTACACTAAAATTGAAGATAATTTTTTTTATAAGAGACTTAAATGTCTTATATATGGTTGGCTTTGATATGAATTTGGGAATGGACTGGATGATAAAATATAGGGCCTTGGTCAATTTTTAAGGTAAAAAAATGATGTTTGATTTAAATGAAGAAGTTGGGTTAGTGTTCCAAGTAAGATTGCATCTTTAGTTCTTATGTTATCAACCATATTAAGGCAAATGGTATAGATACAAGTATAATGCTACCTAAAATATATTATATATGTACATAAAAAAGTTCACTGGTTGGACTAAGTCCATATAGTCAAGGAGCTCATTGATGCTTGTTTTGATAACTTACATGGTTTGTCTCTATATTAGGAGATTGAGTTTTACATTTATTTGTTTCTCATATTTGAATCGATATTAATGGCACCATATAGAATGACATTAATGGACTTCATGTAACTAAAACTTTAATGACATGATTTATTTAATAAGAAGTTCATCTAATTGAGTATGTTTAATTAGGGAGCCCTAATATTTTTTGTTAAGAAGAATTATGAGTCATTAAGATTATGTATAAATCACAAAGCACTAAATTAGGTGAATGTTTATAATATATACTCATTCCCTCATATATATAATTTATTTAACTACAATTCTTGTCTAAGATTAATATTTGATTTGAGTATCATTAGTTGATGATAAAGAATAAAGACATTATAAAGACATTTCTTAGAACTTAGTATAGTCATTATGAGTTTTATGATGTCTTTTGGGTTGATGAATGTGCTAACAACTGTTATGGACTTGATGAACAAGGTTTCAAATAGTTTATCGAATAATTCATGATAGTCTTTATCAATAGTATTCTAGTCTATTCAAGGTCTAAAAGGGAGCATGAAAAACACTTAAAGATGGTGCTTCAAACTCTAGAAGATCATCAATTATATGACAAATTGTCAAAGAGTGTTTTTTTTTTAGAAAGAGTAGCGTTTCTTGAGCACGTAGTGTATATAATGCCAAATAATAGGATAAAAGTTAATCCTTAAATGATTTAAGCAATTATATAGTGCCTTAGACCTATTTCAGTGATAGAGACCAACCGTTTCTTAGGTTTAACCAATTATTATTGAAGGTTTATAGATAAAGTTTTTCATATTTTTTATACCACTAGCTAAGTTAACAGAGAAAAATATTAAGTTTTGGTGGTTTCAAGCTTGTGAGAAAAGTTTCTTGATGTTGAAATAAATATTGACTATTATGTCTATCATAACAGTACTATCAGGTTTTTGTGGTTATATAGGGGGTGTTTGGGAGTGTGGTTGCGATTGCTTTTCAAAGTGCTTTTTATTTAGAAATACATCAAAATGATATATTTTTTATTTTTTAAAAATTATTTTTGATATCAGCACATCAAAATAATTTTAAAACACCAAAAAAAATTCATTTAAAATAAAAAAAAGAAAATTTTTCAAATTTTAGCCAAATAGCGGTACAACCGCTTGGCCAAACAGGCTAATAGTGTTTTTGTAATGTCTCAAGAATAGAAATAAAGTGTGTTCTAATATAGCATAACAACATTATTACCTATGTTTCACGAAACCTAAAAAATATTGTACATAAGTACTATCCAAATGATTAATAAGAGATGACAACCATTATTTTAATTTTGAAAATTTAGAGGCGCTACCTGAATGTCTAAACTTGCAAGATCTTCATAAATCACAAGAGTTTGAAAGAACATATTTAAGTAAAGTGATATAAATATGAGGCAAAAAAGATGGATAAAGTTGTTAAATAGTTCTAATTGGACCATATATTACCGTATAAGCATGGAAAATATAATTGCTAATGCTTTGAGCAAGAAATTATCTAAGAGTTTAACTCAAATTCAAGAGGTACAAAAACCTTTAATTAAAGAGTTGCACAAATTATTAAATGAAATAGTGAATTTAACTTTAATGAAGCTGGAGCAATGATTGCTCACTTTCATGTTAAATTATGCTTGTTTGACAAGATAAAAATAATTTAAAAGAAAGGTGATTTGTTACTTAGGATTATATAAGTTGAGCAAGGTAAAACTGTAGGTTTTGTGATTGGTTATGATAATGTGCTGAGGTATGAAAATAGACTTTGTGTACCTAATATGAATGATATTAGGAGAGAATTGATGACAAAGGCATATCAAACAATTTACATTGCATCTAGGTTCCACCAAGATATATTAGGATCTTAAAGTGTATTATTGGTAGAATAGGATAAAGGCTAATGTAACTTAATTTATTTCTAGGTGTTAGAGTTGTCAGCAAGGAAAGGGTGATCTTTAAAAAGCTTTTGGATTGTTGCAATAACTATTAATTATATAATAGAAATGGGAAATGATCATAAAAGATTTAGTGACAAAATTTCCTACGAGTCAGAAGGGTTATAATTTTATATAAGTGATTACCAACAAGTTGATGAAATTAACCCATTTCTACTAGTTAAGATTACTTATAGATTTGCGAACTTGATAGAATTATTCATTGGTAAGATTATGGAATTTGCATGAAGTATTTATCTCAATAGTCTGAGATAAAGGTCTATTATTCATGTCATGATTTTCGGTGAAATTCTGAAAGCTGAGTATTAAAATACAACAAGTATAGCTTTTCACCCTCAAATGGATAGTCATTTTAAGATAAAAATTTAAAACTTAGAGGATATGTTTAAAACTCATGTTATAGATATTAGAGTTACTTGGAGTACATACCATTAATAGAATTTGCTTACAACAACAATTATTAAGGTAGCATTAAGATGACACCTTATGAGGTTTTATAAGGTCAAAAGTGTAAATCACTGGTATGTTTGGTTGAGGTTGGTGAGGAGAGACTAATAAGACCATAATTTATTCATATTATGTTAGAAAAAAAAAAAAGAAATGGCTAGAAAGAAGCTTTAAATAGCTTATAAGAGTAGATACAAAGTTACACAAATACAATAAGGCATGACTTAAAGTTTTTAGTAGGTGATTATATGTTTTTAAAGGTATTGCCCACCAAAAGAGTATTCAGGTTTGAAAATAAAGATACCTTGAGTCCTTAATTCATTGGATCATATGAGATTCTTGAGAGAGTTATGGATAATTATTTATAGTTTAACAATATCATCGAATTCATATGATATTTCATGTTTCTATACTATGGAGTCAAACTCATCCCACATGTTAGAAGTTAGTCAATTAAATTAAGATGATATGACTTTAAGAGGTACAACTAAAAATTATACTGGCTAGACAAGTGAGGAAAAAATAAATAGCTTTGGTGAAAGTGAAGTGGAAGTCATTCACATGAAAAAGAGACATGCAAGCTCGAGGATAAAATACATGAGAATTATCCTTATTTTTTATTTTTTGAGAAATTCAATAAGTGTTTAATTATTTCTATTGAGTTTAGAGGATAAAACTTCTATAAGGTGGGGAGATTGTAATATTTTTAAATAACATAAAGGTTTGATAGAAAAAGATGAGAATACTCTTGAAGAATTAAATTTGAGGTAAAAAGCAATTAGGTGAAGTGATGTAGTTGCATATATATATATATATATATATATATATATATATATAGAAAGAGAGAGATTGAGAGAATTTTCTAAGAGAGAACCAAAAAATAAAGAGAGAAGAAGAAGAAAAGGTAAATGAAAGGGGGAAATGATTAAAGAAATTAAGTGTTTAAGGTGAGATATGAGTTTAAATGTATATAATTAATGTTATTGGTTAAGATTTTAGGATTGTTAAGGTTTCAAGGTCTTTAAGTTTATGTTTTGAGCTAATTGATGAATTAATTATAATCTGATGGTTAATTAAAATGATATTGGTTAGTTATTATAGGTTAATTGAGTTGTTATGATTTTTAAGGGTTTGAGTTAAAATTTAAGATTCACCATTTTAAGTGAAATTGGTTTAGAATTCTTAACTAATCAGTTGATCGATAAGGTAACTGAATAATATGTTGGGTTATGGTAAATTAGTTGGATTGAATCGGTAAATTAGTTGGATGTTAGATTTTGGTAGATTGGTTGGGTTGAATCGGTAGAACTGTTGACTGTGCAATAAGATACAATCGATTCTTTTAGTTCTGGTCAATTTAGGATATGTTTGGGATAGATCGAGTGGATCAATTATAATTACATTTAGTTCCTAAACATATAGAATTATAAGTTAGACCCTAACTTAAGAGTATTAAATATATTATATGTTCTTTTTTATTTTTTTATTGTTTTTTTTTATATTAAGATAACCCTGATATTTTACATATAAAACATTAGTATGATTTTTTTTGCTGACTACTTTTATGTTCTTTTCGCTTTTATGTCTAATAAGTAGATAATATTCTATATGTTAGAGTAGTATAAATATTTGAATTGTTAATATTAAATTGACCTTGTTTCTTGGAATTCATATCTTTTGCATATGACAAACATGATTATCTATTAAGACTAATTTTTTGATATAAGACATTATGTGTTTTAAGTTGACTTCTAAATTAATAACTCCTCAATTTATTGTTTACATGAGTTAAACCTTTGAAAAATTATGATGCTGGTTTGATTATGACCGTATGGTATGCTAGATAAAGTATCAATACTAACAGGGTAGTTTTATTTTTTGTGCACATCATATTTGAATCATAGTTGGTCAAGGGATTCACCAACCTATGGTGACTAATCATGTCGTTGTCTGAGCGTCATGCTTATTGAATTTTGATTTTCTGATAATCATTACCTTATGATTTTTTTTGTTATGGCCTACTCATGAAACTCATATGAAAAAGCACAAAGCCAATTTTGTGTTTATTCCTCATTAATGTATTATTTTTAGGTGTATATTGAATGTTATTTACTCACTAAGTTGTTAAACTCACACTCTCATTGTTTATCTTTTTTTAGCTTATAAATTTTATAACAAATTGCTTTTGTTGAACTTTAAAACCTCTTTTATCAGTTGTATTTTAACACCTTTTTTATTATGTCTAGTTTGTGCTCCATATTTATTGAATTTGTGTTAATGATTGTTTTGAAATAATAGTTTAATATTAATGATGCGAACCAGCCTAGAAACACCAACAATTACTTATTACATATCCAGAATCTGTCTTGGGGCAGGTTTTCATTGTGTTACACTCCTATCAGACCTTTTTGATTTTCCAGGATCAGATATTATTCTTGGTTGTTAATATCTCATGACTTGGACAATAGATTTGAAATCTTCATGATTTCTTTTATTTTTTTCAATCAAGTTATTAATATCTCATGATTTGGACAATAGATTTGATAAGGTGACCTGTACTTTTTTCTTAGGGTTGTTTTTTCTTTTTTAATTTTTTCTTATAATATTTAATTATTTTGAAATTTAGTTTTATAATTTTTCTATTTTAACAAGTGTACCTTTTCCTTTAATCATCATTGTTACCTTTATTTTTAAATTGTAATCTATTTACTCAGTGTTCTTCCTATCCTGTAATTGAGTAAGATTATTTTATTAGATAAAGAAATAATTATTTTATTAGAAAAATAATTAATTATTTTTTAGAAAACACCACAATATTTTAGCATTGCTATTTTTTTCTTATGTTAAAAAAAAAAAATCTCCGCAGACTGCGAGATGCGGGCCACCTTTCCCCTACAGCTTGCGTACAAAGAATAACATATTACGAGTGGCTGGTTTGCGGGGTGAAACGAGTTGAGAAAAATACAAGCCAATCACGCTTGATGGTTGAAAAATACAGGCCAGAGTCACGGGGAGATGCTACGGAAAATCTAGGCGATATACTTACCTGCAGGTCAGAAAGAAAACGCATTGGCGGCCCCCACTCATCACCCTTAACATACACCTGCAGTTGCCCTTCTCTCCATCGAGAGTCAAAACATTACTGCCACCACCGCTCCAAAATAAAATATAAATATATATACAAGTAGCGGCTTTTTTATTTTATTTCCTTCTCGTTCCCAGTATTTTTTTATTTCTCTGCCATCAGCTCTCATAATCGCAGAAATTAAGGTCGATCTTGAAAGACAAAAATCGTAAGTCGTCCTTCGTTTCTGGTTTGGCTAATCAGGTCAGATTTTTCACTACTTTTTAATGCTAAGACCCTAGAAATCTCTGCCTTTGCTTTCTAAATCTGTTGCGTTAGATGTTATGTTTTCAGATTCATTGAAATTTCCCCCTTAATTCTGAAACTTGTCGTCTTTTATGATAATTGTAGCCTCCTGATGTTGTGATAAGTTTTTTTTTTCTTCTAAATCGCTACTTAGATTACCACCAGGAGAGCAGAGAAGGATAAAAATGGTAAAACTGTTGAACGTAGATGATTTCTTTTTCCTACAGGTACCGCCTTCTGGGGGTTTGTATGGGATGCTGCTGCTGAATTAGAGGTTTTTTTCAACCCAGTTTGATTGGCCTTTGGAGCATATTTTTTTGCTTGTGTAAAAGAAAGAATGAAAGAAACTGGAGATTCTTTTGATGTCCTCTAGAGCTACTTCTTGCAACTGGTTGTCATAGTTAATAGATATCCTACAACATTAGGGCAACTCAGGAGTTTTAAAAGAAGGTTTACTGAAGTGATTCTGCCTGCAAAAAACAAGACCTGGTCAATATCATGTTGATGAAGCTGTTGGATTCATATGATATTTTATGTTGAAAGGGGAAAATGCTGCCCACTTGGAAGAAGCCCCACACCACCTTATTTTTAACCTTCTCTGCATGCACTTTGTTTATCTTCACTGGAACATTTAGGAGTAAAGTTGGTGTTAATGGTGTGTTCTAAGAGGAAACCATGGATTATGTTTTGGAGAAAAGATATCCTGTCAGTGCAAAAGATTACAAGTTATATGAAGAAATTGGCGAAGGTGTCAGCGCCACTGTGTATAGGGCTCTCTGCATTCCATTTAATCAGATAGTTGCGATCAAGGTTCTTGATCTGGAAAAGTGCAATAATGATCTGGTAAGTGAATTACATTTTTGTTAGATTCTAATATGTTCGTGTTTATATCAATGCTGGATATGTATAGAAAAAGGCATTCATATCTTTTAGAGTAACTGCATGGTTATGTGTTGCTCTATTCATTTCTTTAGGCCTTCTATTGCTCCTTTTCTGAAGATGCTTCGATGCCCCCTACATCATTTATGCACGTTTCTGCATTAGCTCCTATCAATTAACAATAAAACTAATGCTCCATCTGTTTCATGAAAACAAGTGATCCTGGAAAACAAATTTCATAGAATTTTTGTATGGTGTTTGGCTATGCCATGTAAAATAAGCCAGAAAAAAACATCAAATAGTGTTTAGTATGCATTAGAAAATAACTCTTTTGTTTTTTAGATTTCCATTTTTCTTTTAAATAATAGAATTAATCTGACAGAATGTGTCTTCTTTTTTATAATATTGTTAATATAATGTAGCATAAGGTCTTTACTGTTATTCAAGCTTTTGGGTCCTTGTTGGAAATGTGTTCTCATTGTTGAATAGGATGGGGAATTTGTCCTAGTAAAGCGTGTGTTTTTTTTTTTTACTGGAGTACAAATTCATTGGACCAATTTTCCTTAGTTGCACCAAACTTAGATAACTCAGGAGAATGTTCTCCATACCAGCTACTCTTCATGACCTAGTCCAGTGGTTCATTTTCAGTTCTGCTATTAGATTTATAACAATAACTATACATGTCTTCCGTAAGGTTCATTTTATGTGTCAATAATGGGTGTTTCTAGGTTATAAATCACTAGATCACATTGAGAAATGAGCATGAAGTACTGTATTGGCATCATATTAAACATTTTCCCATCCAACTGATACAGGATGGTATTCGGCGGGAGGTACAGACAATGAGCTTGATTGATCATCCGAATGTATTACGAGCACATTGCTCTTTCACTGCTGGCCATAGCCTTTGGGTTGTGATGCCATATATGGCTGGGGGTTCATGCCTTCATATAATGAAATCTGCTTTCCCAGAAGGTTTTGAAGAGCCTGTCATTGCTACATTATTGCGTGAGACTCTCAAAGCTCTTGTTTATATTCATGAACATGGGCACATCCACAGGGATGTTAAGGTAAGTGTTTTGCAATTATGCATCTTAGCATTTCCTTATTTCTTTCACCCGTTATTCTAGATGTTTGTAGTAATTAGTCAGTTTTTGTCTTCATTAAATGTGCCATATGAACATCAGCTTTCTTGTAGCATAAAAACAGTAACTGAAACCAAGAGTTCCACGCAAGATTTTGTGCCATGCAATGATTTATTGATTCATCAAACCAAAAGTTCCTGAAGAGTTTTAGCAGAAAATGTTATTTTTTTCCCTAGTGCAGTTATGAAACTTATGCTTGCATGGTATTGCTTTTAGCCTCTAGTCTTCAACTTTTTTCTTCTCAATTCTTGCGCCCAGCGTTTCTTAGCTCTATTCTTTCTGAATCTTGTGGTCTTGAATTGTGTCATGTTGTATCTCATGACAAATGTCATAGCATATGTATTATTATTCTGTCAACCTTTTCCCCTTGGAGTTTAGGGGATTAATATTTTGATGTTTCTCTTGCTCTCTTAACTATTTGCAGGCTGGCAACATTTTAATTGATTCTGATGGTACAGTGAAGTTAGCAGACTTTGGAGTGTCGGCATGCATGTTTGATACAGGAGATAGGCAACGCTCCAGAAATACTTTTGTTGGCACTCCTTGCTGGTAATTGTTTATCCTATTTCCCTTTTAGTTAATATATTACTATTTGAAACCTACACTCAGTGCTGTTTATCTGAGGCAAACAAATACAGTGCATGATATCAGAGTTTTTTTTTTTGCTTCTCTCCAGGATGGCTCCTGAAGTTATGCAGCAATTGCATGGATATGACTTTAAGTGAGTTGGATGTGAATCTCTTTTTTTTTTCCAATCTTCTTTTTCCTTAATTCATAAATATCTCAGTTTCTTTCTAAAATTGCTGTGAAACTTGTTTCTCTGAACAGAGCAGATATCTGGTCATTTGGGATAACAGCCCTGGAACTTGCTCATGGCCATGCTCCATTTTCCAAGTATCCACCAATGAAAGTAAATTTCCTTTTCAGATACTTATGCTGTCCATATCAGAAGCAGTACCTGGTGCTTATTTTTCCATTGCACACTCTTGATATTTCCCCTTATTACTGCAGGTTTTGCTGATGACCTTACAAAATGCACCTCCAGGGCTTGACTATGAAAGAGACAAGAGATTTTCAAAGGTTTGTTGTTCAGCTGAAACAATTTGACTCTTTTCCCTCATGAATTGTAATGGAAGTGTTTTGCTTCTCCAGTCATTTAAAGAGATGGTAGCTGCTTGCTTAGTGAAGGATCCAAAGAAACGACCAACATCAGAAAAGCTTTTGAAGCACCATTTTTTTAAAAATGCACGTTCTTATGAATATCTTGGTCGGACCATTCTTGATGGTCTTTCTCCTTTAGGGGAACGTTTTAAGATATTGAAGGTCTCTTGCTCATCTCCAACTTCATCTTTTCTGTTTTGTTGACTCTTATGGAAATAGGTATAAATTTTGGTGCAGTTCCTCAGATTCTGTTTTCTCTTTTTCAGGCAAAAGAGGCTGATCTTCTAGTGCAGAATAAGGCCCTCTATGAGGATAAAGAGCAAATGTCACAGGTGATATCTGTTGATGGTTTAACTTCTGGCTTAAACCCAATTATTTAGAAAATTTCGGTCCTTACTTGGGCCATGGGTAAAATTACATGTGAACGTAACATGGTGGAGTTTGGACATATGATACTATGAATAATGAGTGGGTGTTAGGAAGCAGGTTCACCCTATACTGTTATCCAAGTATGAATTAACATAATGCAATATCATCTTTTGCCTATTTTCCTTGTGATTCGGGAACACAAACACATATTTTGGGCATGTCTGAAGAACCTTGGCTGAAAAAGTGCTAAACCTTGTCTGTCTTGGGTAAGCAGGGTCCAGAATACTTTACAAGGCCAAGTCTTCGACAGTCATTCTGCAAATAGTTAAGAAAGCAAGAGAAACAAACCATTTTTATCTGTTTTCTTACCTTGTAATTCACCATAAAATTCAGCCTTGATAAGTTGAATTTGTATTTGAATATGCTAAAACGTAATTGGATCCATGGCAGAGTTGGGATGTCTGAATTTGATCAAAAGATTGGAAAGTAGAAGTACTTTAATTTGGGTTGATGTTCTTCTGGTAAATAGCAACTTCTAAGCAACTTTTCATCAATGATATTCCTATAGTACTAATGTCTTTACTCTTAAAGGTTGTGATGCATTATAAAAAAGGTAGCATGCTTGCTTGTGCCGTGTGTGTCTCTATTTGTGTATTGTATGAAATCTTACAGATGATTAGATTGCTTGATGTTTTTGGATATTTCTCCCTGTGATATCACTGTGAACGTAACTCTTCTGTTTTGCAGCAAGAGTACATAAGAGGAATCAGTGCTTGGAATTTCAACCTAGAAGATTTAAAAAGTCAAGCTGCTCTTGTAAGTAATGTGGTCCTGGTTTGAGTGCATATGATTAAGCATGATTGCTTAGTAACTCGTCGAAAAGTGTTACCAAAGTACACAAAACCTTGTATCGTTAATTCTGACTGATCACTGCTGGCACCATTGTGGCCTGCAGATTCAGGACTATGATTGCATGTCAAATGCAGATCCAGATTTGATTGGGAAACAAATGGACATGTGCAACAATGTTGAGTTTCCTGCTGAAAAGCTGCCCCCCAAAAGTGTTAATCATTCAATTGCTGCTCCTAGTCAGGTGGTGTTATTTATCCCATAATGACTTAATTTAATTTTTTGCCTCGATTCTCAGATATTTACTGCTTACTGTTGAGTCAAGGTTGTCCTTTCATATGTTGACATCGTCTTTATTTGTTTCAGGATGGCTTCAATGATCTTCATGATTTGAAGAGTTCACTTGCTTCATTTCCTATTAAACCTCTTCAAGCTCTTAAGTATGTCTCACCCTCTCCCTCTTAAGTATTGAGTAACACTTTTTTAAATAATATATTGAACTGCAATTAATGTATGAAAAGTGCATTTGAATTATAGAATCCATTTGTGTACACTGTGATTAACTGTTGTGCTTTTGGATTTCCACAACAGTTTTGTGATCTTAACTTTTGATCAAATATGAATATTCCTTATCATTTTAATTATGCTGTCATGTAATCTGATGCAGAGGTTGTTTTGATGTTGGCGAGGAGGATGTGGGTGCAACTAGTCCAAATTGGAAGGTTACTTCCCAAACAGAATGTGAACAACAGGCTCTTATGGAGTTGTCATTGAGTGCCATTGACCAAGAAAGCGAAATAAATAAGGGTGAGAATTCTGGGCGAAGTGGTTCTTTACCACGTCATATAATTTCTGAGCATAAAATTCTTTTGGGTGGTCCATCATTACCAGATAATGCCCTTTCTCCAAAAAAGGCTACCTGCGATGAAAACAGGTCAGTTTTTATTCCAAGTAAAGTTGATTTTATATTTTTCCTTTTTTAATTTTACCAATTTTCAAAGTAGACAAGTGACATTGTTTGTCTATACTCCCTGAAGGAAGATGTTACCCAACCCAAAAAACTAACTATTCTATCAAGGACTACAATGTTGAGTTCATGTAAAAAAATCAAGATTTAACATTTGTTTTCTCTTGGTATATATAGCTTAAAGACTCCTTAAGATATAATGTACTGAAGTCTTTGAATTATAGTTTTGAAATGTTCGTATGTCATACCAAGTAAAAATTGTTTTGGTAAATGCCTCTGAAGCAGCCACATGAAGCATTATGCTCACTGTCCATCTCTTTTGTGGTGATAGGACTACTTTCATGTTATCAATCTTTAAATTGAAAAAAATAACAAATAAAAGAACTTGAAATTTCTTCAATCCTTCTGCAGTTAAGATTTTCAGGCAACTCTTAATTTTTTTCTGGTATAGGATCTAAAACTATTATTTAATTTGTGTCAGCCTTGTTATGAGGTTGCTTGGAGCTTCTATTGGCACCTGAAGTCTGATGCCTTCAATATTTTTATAAACGGAAAGTAAACTATTAATTAATCTCTGTTTTTAGGGAAATAATTAGCTGTCCCTTAGGGTTTAAAAACCCAATATGGAATCCATGTATTTTTATATTTGCTTGCCACTCAGTCCTTCCATTGGTTTTCCATGGTAATTTAATAGTTTTTCCCCCCCATAAACTGTCCATTTCTTTTCATTGTTTTTAATCACACTTGCTGCAAGCAAAACAAAAATGCAGATGGAAATGGAAATTTGGACATTTAAAAAAAAGAAATCACAATCAAATTTGGTCGCTGGACTAATGATTTTCAACTAGAAGGACCAACTTACAAAATCATAGAAAACATACGAACTAAGTTATAATTTATTATGTAAACAAATGCAATGAAGGCTGGGCAGAAAATGAATATTTTTTATAATCAAAACATTGGTACAAGATGAAAGCTCCAGCTGTTCAATGGGTTTGTGAAGTCACTAAATGAGAAATTTTCTGCTTTATGGGTGCTTTAAGGCAGTCATGGCTGATTAACATGACTAGTAATCTGGAAGAAATGGAAAATGGGCTGAAAAGAATTGAAATTACAGTTTAAAGTAATCTTAAAGCCCATGCATACTATCAACATGATTCTTGAGTTATATAATGTTAGTTAATAGGCTGTTTCAATTTGCAACATACTGCTATCTTGAAGGCGAGTTGACATTTGTTGCTTCTGACAATACCATGTATCAATGTGTAAAAGCTTGGTTGCAGTAGTCAATAGTAACTTAAATGTGGTCATATTATGCAGGGATCTCCTGCAGCCCAAATACCAACCGGAGAGAAACTATAGTGGTCCGTTGTTGCTTCGACAGAAAAGGGATACCAATAACCTTTCATCTGGTATGTCAATTCATTCTTTTGGATTTTTTTTCTCATTACACATATAGGTCTTGTTTATTATATATTTACGTATGTTATTGCTGATGATATTACTTGTTTATAGTGCATGCTTATACTTCTCTTGCTGATTTGTGCAGTGGAGGATACTTCAGAAGGAGCAGTTGTCCAACGCAAGGGACGCTTCAAGGTCACCTCAACTGATCTCAGCCCCAAGGTATATATGATCACTAAGCTATGACCTCAGGTTAACCTAACTCAACCTCTAGCTGGCATGATAACTATTCCTGTCTGTCTGCTATCAGAATTATATCTTCGACAAAGTGTACAGCCTTTCATAATTTGGTTGTTAAACATGCCATTGCTATTAGTCTTTTGGTTGTAGGAATCCATCCTATTAATAAAATGCTTTGTGCCATGTTGCATTCCTTTTTTACTTTTATCTCAAATATACTTTTTATGTTATGAATTTTGGAAGTTAGCATTTGAAACAATTTATAATCCATAATTCTATATAAAAAACACAAAACTATGTCAGAACTTTTGACTAATAAAAATTGCCTATACTATAAAGAAATGTTGAAAAATGCCAATCCTGTTTTTCCCTGTACTTATCAATTTATAAGCTATATAAGCTCTAAATAAGATTAGATAGATGTCTTAATTGGAATGGTTTTATATTGTCAATTTTAAAAGTGCTTAAAACAAGCATATAAAGTTAAAAAATATAAATATTCTAAAATATAAAATTACCTCAATTCTGGATCATTGGTTGTCCTATATTACCTTTGACTCTTTAAAACTGAAGGATTCAAAAAACATTTGTTACTGCTTTGATAAATAAACCCTACTGACAATGAAAAAAGAATTCTTTTAGAAAAAAGAAAAATCATTTTATATACACTTGCATGGCATGTGCCAAATAAATAAATAAACCCTAGATGAATCTTTTGTGATTAGACCAGGTAAGTGTCATTTATCTGTTCTCTAATGAAGGACTGCAGTTAAACACTGTGCCATTGAGTACTCACCATGGAGCATATGCATGCATGAATGGTGCAACTAACCACTAAGCATAGTGGTTCTAGATGAAAGCTTAATCCTGAATCCTGAAATTACTCAAGAATAACTAGTAAAAGCTAACAAGTTAATTGCTTCTTTGGAATAGATATTATTACACTAGTCTAGTCACTTGATCCAATGACCAAGTAAATATGTTTTGTAACCTGATCCTATCAATTTTCCAGACCACCGTTGCACACAATTCTATTGATTCAAAAGATAATTATGAAGAGTCCTCCAATCCCTATGGATGTAAATATGTTAATTGCTAACAAGTTAATTGCTTCTTTGGAATAGGTATTATTACACTAGTCTAGTCACTTGATCCAATGACCAAGTAAATATGTTTTGTAACCTGATCCTATCAATTCTTCAGACCACCGTTGCACACAATTCTATTGATTCAAAAGATAATTATGAAGAGTCCTCCAATCCCTTCGGTTGTTAGATAGAGACTTTTATAAGACACCCTGAAACATTCGACCATGTAGCACTAGAAAAACAATTATGTCCTATAATAGTTGATTACCTCTTGTTGCAGAACAAAAGAAGATTTGAAGCCTAATAAGAAAGAAAAATGAAGTTAAGAAAAAGAAGCCAAAAAAAATAAGAAAAGCTAGAAAAGAGAAGAATAGGGGTTGGAAAATATGCAAATTTGCAATTTTAATATATTCATCAAAATTAATTGTAATGTTAAGAAAATTATATATAAATAATAAAATCCTAATAATAGTCAATTTAGGCTTAAAACTTACTCACTAACAAAAATTTAATAAAGTAACAATTACTAAAGTTCAATAATAAAAATAAATTAAATCTAATGATCCAGGTTTGGATGAGCCAAGTCTTCCAATCCAATAACGTAAAGGGTTGGACTAACCTGTCATCATATAGATCATATGGACTTGTGAACCATGTCTTGGGTCTGATGTTCCCATAAACTCTCCTGAGGTTGGGAAGGACTCAACCCTATTGAGTAAAGGTCAAGGTGGCTTTGATAACGATCCCAAAGATCATGATCAAGTTGTGATGTTTCTTTGATGATTCAAGTACAGCTTGAATCTAGTCAAGCTCATACACTAAGGTTCGTTGAATTTCATCTCTAGTGATAACTTGTGCATCCAAAGTATCATTAATATGTTCCTTTTCTGCTAAAGATAAGAATAACAAGAAAAAGGGTTTTAAAGGATCATCAGGGATAGGTTGTGTTTTACATATAACAATGTCCTCTATGTCAAAAGTAGAGCTAATATCAAAGTTTAGTGACATTTTAATTCCATAATTATTTGATTTAGTCCTTTGCAACACTAAATGATCTAGCGCTCACTTTCAATTTATGATTGATTTTCAAATGACATCGTTCAGGTCTAATATGTGTTATGGAATAATCTTTAACATTAATCTCATTATGATATTTATGTAAATCAACTTGAAATTTGTATTGTTCAACTTGCTTGAATATATTTTATGATCTCAACATGCAAATTATGAATTCTACATGCAAAATACATAGCTAAATAAAAAATTATAGAGTGAGAACAAAAGATTGAGGGTGTGGAATGGAACAAGCATTAATTGAAGTCTTAGTACATATAATTTGGACATGTTAGGATTATCTTCATCTTTCTCATCACGTTTTAGGGGTAAATGATCTTGAAGCTCAATATATTGCTCAAAACCTATGATGTGCTGGATGTCAAGCATTAGGGGGTGAGGAGCTCGTTGTTCTAGACCTTTGACATGGTGAAATATTTTTTTATGCTTTACTATTATTATTTTTTTGTAATGATGAAGGCTTCTCACAAAATTCGGGGTTTATAAACTAGATTGAATATCAATGAATTTAAATAAGCTCATAGGTCATTTAATTGTAAGAACAATTAAAGACTGCTCTGATACCAAATTTGATGTGAAACAAAAGAATATTTGAAGCCTAATAAGAAAGAAAAGAAGAAGCCAAAAAAAATCTAGAAAAGAGAAGAATGGAGGTTGGAAAACATGCAACTGCAATTTTTACCCAATCTATCAAAATTGATTGTTATGTAAAGAAAATTATATTTAAATAATAAAATCCTAATAATAATTAATTTGGGCTTAAAATTCACGAACTATACAAAACTAATAAAATAACATTACTGAAGTCCAATAATAAAAATAAATAAAATCTAATAATTTAGGCTTGGATGAGTCAAATCTTCTAACTCAATAACACAAGGCTTGGACTATCCTTCGTCATCATAGAATATTCATTGATCATTCATCATTCAGAAGTGTGAAACATGTCTTGGGTTTGATGTTCTCATCACTTCTTTTCTGTTTTTTCATAGTTCCTCCTTTGTCTTTATCTTGTATGAGATTGGTTTGTTCTCCGTGTATCTGTTTCTTTTTCCCATCAGTGTAATTGTTTTTTTATCAGGTAAAAAACTTTACACCTTTGATGTGTCCGCTCATGTGGAAAAGAACCGGGATAAATTGAATTATCATTTTTAAGGGTTTCTAGGCAAACTGGTTCTTTGAATTGTTTGAGGTTAATTGATGTACCATGAAAATTGTGCCTGATATGTTTCGTCCAAGGGACAAGGATATCTACCACCCTCCTAATGGAGGTTGAAATATCTATAAATCTTAGCTCTTTCATCCAGGGGACTTGAGAGTGTGGTAGATTATTATGTTTGAATGTTATTTTTTTTTTTTGAGTAACTTAAAATTTAATCTCATAGGCGATCTTTTTATAACCATTGTCATTATTCTTCTCAATCAGGGTCCTGCGAACTGCTGTTTCAACCCAAACGGTGGAGGTTCTGCTTCTGCAACAACATCAAACCCTGCAGCTTCCCCTGTCCTCCCATCGTTGCAATGCATTCTGCAGCAGAACAACTTGCAAAGGGTATGATTCTTTTTTTCCTGTTTGTTTATATATATATATATTGTTTGAGAAAATACTTCAACTGAATGTTAACAGGAGGAAATTCTCAAACTGATCAAGTACGTGGAACAAACCTCTGGTAATGAATCATCATTTTAAATCATTTCTGTTGTTGTTGATAAGTCCTGCAAACTATAATGGCATGGATTTAATTATTTGCAGGCAAGCTGTTGGAATCTGGTGAGGCAGCCGCCAATGACCTGTTGCTGGTAGTTACCCTTTTCTTATATCTTGCACCGAGCCCTTGTGTTTTTTTCTTTTCTTTTTGGTTGTTTGGAACATAGAAATAATAAGCACTACATTTATAAGGTGTATACTTGAAATTCTGCTTTGCATATGATTTTAAGCAACTCATTTTTCTTTTTTTTACAAATGGCAGCAATTAGATTATCTGTTTTTTTGGTTTAATTGCTCGTTTTATTTCTTGGTGACAATGAGGAACAGTTAAAGATCTTGAATAAATTGTGATCAGTATTAATTTTCCTTAGTTAATGGTGGTTTTTTTTCTTGATTATCAGGTGTGCTTGAAGTTAAAATGTTTACAAAAGAATCTCTAATTAGCCAAGTTGTCAAATCATGTTGCTTTGTACCTTTTTTCTGATCTGACAGAAATTATTTCCCAATTTAGTTAACAAAAAACTTTGTTTCTCTTTAGTCACATGTGAGTGAATTATGGTATCCACTTTAGGAAAAGTTGCTACCATTTGATCAAATGATCTTTTGCACAACATGCAGATATCTCCTACTGGGACAAGAGAGAGGGAGCTGCAGGCTCAGGTGATTGGTCTACAACAAAGGTATGAAGAGAGACCCAAAACTAAGAGCTCTGATATTATTCCTGCTATCCTGGAATGAAACTGAAATTGGTTTCTCATGTCAGTGTTGAAAGCCTCTTTGAGGAATTGCAGAGACAGAAGAGGAAAAATGTTCAGGTGTGCAGTAATGTTACTTGGATTTATGAATTTGCTTTTGTGGACTGTCACAAATATAGCTGTGCTTACATTTTGCTGCATTTTTTCTATCCAATCTTATACTTGAGCCCTTCTTTTTATCAATAACATAATTTGTTGCTGTTACTAAAAGGTTTGTCAGTTAGATGACCTACCACCATTCTATTATCGTCTTCTTAAGATCATTTAGGTTTTTGCAACCACAATTTTCAATATGGATTGTTTGCTCAAATGTTTCAAGACAGTTTTAAGTATTGTGATGAGTGCTTAGTGTCGGTGCCAAGCGAGGAATTCCTATTGTTTTTTAATCTGACATATCAATCTGGTGTCGGTCTCTACTTTTACAAATAAATGCTTGTTCCCTTTCTCCTTCCCTCCATGAAAACGAGTGCCGTTAAAATTTCCTATTGATTCTTTCAAATTTTGACAAGAAAGGTGGCTGGATTGAAACCTATGGCTGGGCTGACCTGCTGCCTCTACCCAAAACAGAAGGCGCTGTGCTACCCAGTGCATAACTTTGCTTCCCCTACCCCGTTTCTGGTTATACTATTACCAATTGCGAGTAACCCTTATACTGATTGTAGACTTTTTAACACTCCGATGTTATTGTTATGCGCATTTCTTATTCTTTTTAATTTTAATTTTGGCAACCATTGATGTGTCCCCTATTCTCCTATTATTATCAACTCTTCCATGTTCTAATCTTAAATAATGATTTACACTATGAAGCATCGATCAAATTTATACTGGCTTGCCGAATATTCTAGCAGAGTTCAGCATTCATTTGTGGTATTGCCAAGTTTGGTGTCTTATCTTGTTTCCTGCTTGCAGTTGGAAAGACAACTGAATGGTTGTATCAACAAGGAAAGAGAATGAGGCTGAATGGTGGTGATAATATTTTTGGCGGCTTCATTATTTCTTTGGTGGCGAAGTTGGTGAGGGTGTGCCAAAACATGAGGTACAAGGTTATATTTTGATTTGTATTTCTAGTGTACAATGTGTGAAGAAGCCTTGAGGAGCAAGGTCGCCCAAATTTTGAGATGCCATTCCTTGAGTCTCACATGCTGTAATTATAATTCAGAGTTCGATTCTCATGATCCTGTGAGACTGGTTTCGGTTAACTTCGGGAAATTCTTATTTATTTTTTACAATTTATTAATATTTTGGTCAAATTTGCCCACCAGGAGATGTTACTGCCTTTTGACCTTTCACTATATATATATAGAAAATAGACATGCATATCTTTTCAATGTATATTTTACATTAAAAAATCTAAATGTAAATTCAAAAAATTATATAATCAAAGCATATAATTAAATTAATTGATAATTATATAATTTAATTAATTTAAAAAGACATTAAAAGTGCATGAATTAAAATTAAAATAAGAATCAAGAAAAAAAGTTAATGTCAAACAATGAAATTGGAAAGAAAAATAAGCTAAACAAAAAGAATGTGGTATTGCCTTAATATTTCATGCATAAAATTCATGAAGCTTAATTCACTGTAATCAAACTTCGATATTTGAAGGATATAAGTGAAGAGAATTAATTACACAAAATATCTAAATTAATATATATGGGATAACCAATGTAGATGATTATTACTATCTAGTTTGATATGAATGATTTAGATGAGAGGGTTTTACACTTTAACCCAACACTTATTACTTATACTTGTTTTACTAGTTGAACTTTCTTTTTCCTTTTTTATCATATTCACAAGGGACTATATATCTTACCGTTATAAGAACCTAAATATCCATTCTTAGGATATTTCAACAAGCAAACCTTTAGTTCATAAAATACAAGGATTTATATGGTTGACAATTAACATTTTTTCTTATTAACTGACAGCTAAAATAACTATAATTGTTAGTGAGATGTTAAGGCTTTTGCTACCTTGCATCAACATTATAATTAATGATTGCTCCATACAATATTAAAATTAATTATATATATATATATAATTCTCTTAAAAAACTATTTATTATAGTGTTGCAATACAAGTTTTTTTTTTTTTTTTCATCTTCAACAATGTTTTTAGGAAATTTGGATTTTTTTATAAGTTGAACGAGTGTTTTACATTCATTTTGGAACTACAATATAGGATGGTATTTTATTTTCTTATAATTTATTATTTTTTTGTCAGGACATATGAGATTTATTTAAGAGTTGAACAAGGTTTTCTAGATTAATATTGGTTTTCCCACTTAAAATAATATGTTTTTAAAAAAAAAAATATTTTGCCCTAATATTTAATAAACCATTACATAATTATAATTAATTATATATAGATCTAATTGTAAAAACAAAACATTGGTATAAAGACTTAATTTTTATTTAAAAGAAGATAAAAAAAAAACTTTCATTTAAGAACAAATTCTATTATTGTTAGTAAATTACTATTTTTTTATATGAGTATATGGATTTATAATTAGTTGAATGGACATTTTGCATTAATTTTAATACTACACATAAGATAGTACCTTATTTTATATTTTATAATTTATTGGTTTCTTACAAGGACTCTTGATATTTGCTTAAGAGTTAGACAATGTTTCCAAAATTATTTTTGTGCTTACACTTATGATAATATCATTTTAATTTATTTATTCTACTATGTAAGAAACCATTATATGATTTAAAGTAAATATAAATTTATTTGGAATTAAATTTTTTCATCTTTTATTTTTAATCACAAGTTTATATATAAAAATTTTATTAAAAAGAAAGATAAAAACTTTTAATTCAAGACAATTAAGCAAATAAAAATACAAATACATGGACCAAATTATTTTTTAAGGAATCACGGATTGAAATGGAATTTTATAAAGAGCCTTCATTGAATCACTACCTATACAAAGAGATGTAATGCGTTAACTCATTTCATTCCATAGTTTTTGTTTTTATTTTGTATAATTAATTAGTAAATTCTAAGAAGTTAATCCATGGATTAAAGGAAATTTGCGTAATTTCTTGCTTTATTAGGTTTAAATCTTAAAATTAGTACATATAGAAATTATATTAAATTCTTCTAAATACCCGAAGTTTATATGGGATAGTGCCTCTAAAATTATTTTGATGTGATACAATAAAGATTTAACAAGAAAAAAAAAAGAGAAAGAAGAAGAAGAGAAGAAATAAGAGAGGGAAAAGAAATGGAGGGAGAGAAAAATAAAGTCTATAACTTACTTAATTTCTCAAAAAAGAATTTGTAATGTGAAATAACAAAACCCTAATCACGACCATCAATTGAGTTTATAATATACTAAGGGGATTTAATAAAACATCACAAATTATTCCTAATAATAAACTCAAATAAAATCCAATAACATGGGATTGAATGTGCTCTTTAATCTCTCAACTAGAAAGTAATGGGATAAACTATTTTCATAACTTTCGACCATACATATATATAATACGTGGTGCAAATATGGTGTCCCTACCACCTCTTATAAGATTGAAAACCTTGACATCGTTAAGTGTAGCGATAAACGAATTTGATAATACTCCTAAATATCAAGATGAGACTGCTGCAATGCCTTTATAAATGAGATTATCGTGTTGAATAAATAAGGAATCATTGAACCTTATCATCCCTAGTAAAAACAACTTGTTCATCCAAAATAACATCAATATGCTTTTTTTTTTTTTTGCAGAACTAGGGGATTGAGAAAAGGTCTCAAATAAGCCATAAAAAATAGAACTACGTGAAAGAGTCTTAAAAGAGCTATTTGAGATGATTTATTGACTCTTATACATAACTAAATCCTTAATATAAAAAATAGAGGTAATATCAAAGTTAGTTGTAAGTCAATGACATTTTTGAATACTAATTGCAATTTTAGAGAAATAAAATATAATAAAACAAATCATTGAGTGATTTACCAAACACTATATTTAATGGTAATGATAAACCACTTGGATCATACAAGTTATTGTTGATGTCATGACATTGCTATAATGTTGTATTAGTGACTTCTTTTTTACGGTGTCATTTTTTTTATTGTCATGTCATGTCACGTCACTTCATTTTCATCTCTTTATTTTTTTTCTATAATCATTTGTTTTATATCTCATTTTTTTAACCTTATATTTTCCTTTACTTTAGCTTGGTGATGTGTTGCTACTTTATTTTATTTCCCTACCTTGTCTTTAAATGATGTATGACTTTGAAGAAGATTTATTGGTGAATCTTCTGAAATTTCAAGAAAAGAAATCTTGTGGTAATCAAGAGAAAGAAAAGGAGATGGTAATGTGGGGTTGATTGAGTATTGTTGAGTAACATGGCGAAGTTGGTGATGTTGATGATAAGGTGTTAGATAATGGAGTGATGGCGATCTATTTCTTTATATTTTTATATTTGTTGGATCTTTTAGTCATAAGAATGATAAAAAGAAATCGGGTTTGGATACTAAAATTAAAGCGAGATGACACAAATTTAAAGAAAAGAAAAGAAGAATAGTATGGAAAACATAGAAATAGAAGAAAAAAAATGCAAATTTTCTTAATGTATCAAAACTTTTTGCAATATGCAAGTTACATATAAATAGCAAAATAACAATTTAGCTTATAACCTACTAAATAAAATAATATAAATTAAGCATATAGTAAACTCAAATAACTTGATCTTTACTCTTAAAATAAAAAAAGTAATATTAAAATACAGTTGTAGCTGAATAATAATTAATTAATATTATATTATAATTTACTCCTCCAATATATTCATTTTACCACTAGATAATTGCCCGCGCGTTGCCGCGGGTATTTTTTTGTATATAATTTAACATACTTAAATCTACAACGATAAATTTATATGATATAAGTAAATAAAAATTATAGATTAAAAGATAAAATGTTTAAAATTTTGAGTTGAGTTTGTCATGTAAGCATAGATTACATTTTTTAGAATATAGCTATTTGCCCGCGCGTTGGCGCAGGTATTTTTTTGCATATAATTTAACACAATTAAATCTACAAAAGAATGAAAAATAATTAAATCATGATTATTATTATTATTATTATTATTATTATTATTATTGTGTTAAATACACTTATATATACATGGACAAAAGTAGGGATTAAAAAAAAAGAAGTGTAAGGGCTGAAATGAAAATCAAATATCAAGGGCTTAAATTAAAAAATTAAAAGTCAAAGAGCTGAAATGCAACTTCAATTTATTGTCAATTGAAATCCGAGGACAAAATTGCAAAAATCATAACTTTCGTACCGAATTGATTGAGTTCTATACAGCTAACCCGGAAATTGAAAGTAGAAGGACTGAAGTGAAACTTTGCCATTCCGGAGAGAGAGAAATGTGGCCGGCAGCTTCAACCGGCCTTCGCCGCGTCCACGGACATCTGGTGGCTACACGCACCCCCGCGGGAGGAAGACCACGCGACGTCGCATCGTTCTGTCCTCCGGTAGACAATTTCCGGCCACCGTAGGAGGCCACACGCGCCGCCTGAACAGGGCGTGAGGCGGAAAACCGCCTAGCGCGTGTGCCACACGCCCTGACAGACACCGAATAAAGAATTCAAAAAATAGAGCCAATTACCGTTCCACCCCTGCACCCAATTCATGGTTTTTGTCTGATTAGGAGCTAAAACCGTATTTAGCCATTTCAGAAAATAATAAAAAAAGAAAAAGTTGCGGCGGACCGGACCGGGCCGGTCCGACCGCGCGCAATTACGCCGGTGCCCCTCAATCGGATGCCTGTTTTTGTCCTATTACCAGGGATGAAAGCGTCAATACACTGTTCACAAATGAATATTTGAAAAAAAAAAAAGAAAATCAAATGGAAAAACCGAGATTAGCCCCGCTGCCCAGCCTCTCTTCGCCGTGCGCCCGAGGGCCAAAAGCGCCCCTGCACTGCTCGAGTCCACAGTGGACTGTGAGGGGCGCTACAGTGGAAACTCCACGCCCTTTATTGTGTTTGTAATTACCTTCTATTTTAATTTCATAGTATAGTAAGAGAAAGAATCAGTGCCGTCCATCGCTTAGGTATTTTGTGTGGACCGTTCATCTGGAAGATAACAAAAACAAAAGAAGCTTACTTTTATTTATTCGTCGACGACTCTGCTCCTTAGAAAAATAGATCCATCTATCTCAATACGTTTCGGAAATTGTATCTGCTGATTTCAACTCTCCACAGCTATCATCGATTTTTTATAGGGCACCTCCATTTTTCGATCTATTTTCTCCATCTCTTCGTTGCTAAGATCATATTATATTGACAAAGAAGGCTCTCAAATCTATTGCTATAGGTAATTTTGTGCTAAACCTAGGGTTTCATTTTTTTTTAAGAAACTAAATTAATTTGGCAATTTTTCCAGGTTGCATGAGCAAGTCTTCTCAGCAAGGATTTATCGCATGATCTTTTGCAATTTATGAAATGTCGGCTTTACTTAATGTATTGATCACTCTTTTATTTATTTTTATTATTAATTTGAAGAATAGTTACTGGTTTCTAAATTCGTGAAAGATAAATATTTTATGCTTCAATTGTTCTTTTGTGCAAAAAGTCTTAATACACGCTGGATTGCAGTCTGGTCTAAATGGATCAGCTTCAAATCTTCAAGACAACACGGCGCGATCTTTTACTACATCCTTCTCTGGCCAGTCCGGCGCGGCAGCGTCTCCTGTTTTTCATCACAGCGGTGGTTAGATTTTGCCTGAGATTTACTTCTGTCCATGTCTTCTCCTGTTTCTCGTATCAGTTTTCCGTGTGGTTCTAAGTAAGGTTATCTTATTGCGCGCAGGAACTATTCAAGGGCTGCATAATATTCATGGAAGCTTTAATGTTCCCAACATGCCTGGAACTTTTGCTTCAAGAAACTCTACAATTAACAACATTCCTTCGGGTGGGGTTCAACAACCTACTGGAAGCCTCTCCAGTGGACGTTTTGCGTCCAATAATCTTCCTGTTGGTCTCTCTCAGGTACCTGTAACTTGCTTTTAATCTAGTAACTGTGCCCTGTTTTCTTACAGTAATAAACCTCTAGAATGTTTTCCCGCAGCTGTCTCATGGAAGTTCCCATGGTCATTCTGGGGTTACAAATAGAGGAGGTATAAGTGTGGTAGGAAATCCAGGATATGGTAGCAACACCAATGGAATTGGTGGTTCTATACCTGGTATTCTCCCAACCTCTGCTGGAATAGGTAACCGAAATGCTGTTCCTGGATTGGGGGTTTCCCAAATTTTGGGCAATACAGGTCCTAGGATTACGAGTTCTGGAGGAAACATGGTTGGTGGTGGGAACATTGGGAGAAGCTTAAGCTCGGGTGGAGGACTATCTGTCCCTGGTCTTGCATCTCGTTTAAATTTGACTGCAAATAGCGGATCTGGCAGTTTAGGCATGCAAGGACAAAATAGATTAATGAGCAGTGGTGTGCTTCCACAAGGTTTGCGTGCAAGGAAGAAACTAATCAAAGCTTTATCTGTTGACCATGCAATTTACTGGTGCCTTGTTTTGAATGTGATAAAATATTTTTGCCAATGGTTTTGCTAGCTTGGAAATTGTGTTGATGCTCGTTTTGTTTATTTTGTTTGCATATTGAAATCTTGCTAGAATATCTTGTGATGGTCTTGTCTGTAATTTCTTTCAAGCACCATCAGAACTCCTGAGTTTGATGTTCTTGGCTTTGCAGCCCTCTATTTCTTTGTTTATGATCACGTAGATGGCACGAAAGGACCCTTATAGTTGACCTCTGCTAGTTTAGGATTAAGGCTTGTTAAAGTTCACTGTTGTTTTCAATTGAAAAGAATGTCATTATCTTTTAGATTGTATGGAAGAGTCATGCATGCGAGTCTTTCTGGGTGTTAAAAAACAAAGCTGAATCAGGTGGATGCGCAGTTTATATACAATTCAACCACTTGGTCTGATATCCTGAACAATTAACTGTTCACTGCCCTATTAGCTCTTATATGTTCACAGATTGTTTAGATTTTCCGATGTTTATTTCCATGTTTAGCTATATTTGCTTGTGTAAATGACATATTGTGGATTCAGGAAATCCACAGGTAATTCCTATGTTAGGAAGCTCCTACCCCACTGCCATTGGTCCTCTTTCCCAGAGCCATGTTCAAGGTGTGAACAATCTCAGCTCTATGGGAATGTTGAATGATGTGATTTCCAATGACAGTTCCCCTTTTGACATTAACAATGATTTCCCCCAGTTGACAAGTCGCCCTAGTTCTGCTGGAGGTCCTCAAGGTCAATTGGGTAATTAAAACATGCTTTTGCTATTTATTTATGGTTATTTCTGCTACTGATTTCACCTGTATTTTGTGATAGAATACAATGACATTACTTGCAGGTTCATTACGAAAACCAGGTCTTGGAGTGAGTCCCATTGTTCAACAAAGCCAAGAGTTCAGCATTCAGAATGAAGATTTTCCAGCTTTACCAGGATTTAAAGGTTCCAAACCCATTCCTGCAAACTCCTTACTGTATAATGCTAACAAACTGCTTCCTTGTTGGTGGAAATAGAAGCCATCGGTCCTGTAATTTCCCATCTTCACGTGTATGCTCATTGACATGATGCTGCCTTTTAATCACAGATGATGTCCCTGTATAAATATTTTCCTAATGCATGCTTAAGCAATATTTTGTGATTGAATCTAAAACATTTTCAGTGTCATGTCGTCTGGACTTGGCTGTTTAGCTGTGTTTGTGATTTTCCCCTTGCCAGAACACAAACCTACGTCTGTATAGTAGATAACCTAGTTTTTTTCTCCAATTAGTAAGGCATTTCATACATGTTGACTATGATATTGGATTTGATTCAGGTGGTAATGCTGATTACTCTATGGATTTGCATCAGAAAGAACAATTGCATGACAATACTTTGTCAATGATGCAATCCCAGCACTTCTCTGTAAGCCTCTATGTGAAGTGGAAATTTAGCAATAGCAAATGTTATCTGTTTGTACTTTCTGACACCTTATTTCTGCACCCTGCAGATAGGGAGATCTGCTGGGTTCAACTTAGGAGAGGCTTATTCATCATATCGTCCTCAGCAGCAGCAGCAACATGCCCCAGCTGTCAGTAGTGGCGTCTCTTTTGCATCTGTAAACAATCAAGACCTTCATGGTTCAGAACTATTTCAGTCTTCGCATTCAGCCTATCACCCACAGGTATGGAAGTTTGGTGCTGTTAATAGTTTTTTGCAATGCCATTTAGAGGGTCTCCATTGCCTCAAGTGATGTGATTTTAATCAAGGTTGTCAATTCCGTTTCAGTTGGTGTTTTGTTTTTTCAATTGGAATGGTATGTTTCGGTTTTAAAGCGTTTCAGCGTGCTGTTTCGGGGTTGTACTATTTATGTGTATATATTAATTAAAAAAAATAGTTCAAATCCAAAAATAAAATTATTTAGAATTGTGCAATTTAATCTAAAAAACATAATTTTTTTGAACAAAATTATTAACATGTATAATATTACGAGAATGACATTATCAATCTCGCAAAGTCATTACATTCTCTGATTGCTTTGAAATTTTAACATAATATGTATAAATATGTTAAGAGACTCCTCGTAAAATTTCATCTCGATCTGACGGTTGGATTAAGAGATATGAGTGTAAAAGTTTTCAACATTTAAACAAAAAAACACTATTTGGCCGAAACGAATCCGGAATGTTTCAGCCGGTATTTAGCTGAAAAAGACGGAATGGGACGGGATTTAAACCGAGATAAAAACAATGTTATTTTGTATTGTTTTTTTTATTGGTACGAAAGGTTTCGCCCGAAACGAAACCGACAACCCTGGTTTTAATATCTCATGAAAGTGGTCAATTTCAAGTCCTTGCTTGGTCACAATAAATTAAAATAAGGGTATCTACAAAGAACACCCCTCATGTATAAGCTATTAATGTTGACTTGTACCTTTTGGATCTGTCAAGTTTACCCTTACCGTTAACTTGAATTTCCAACTCTTCACTTTTATTCCACTTTGCATCAAAATCAGTTAATAGAATCCATTGAATACCATGCAACAACTCCATAACATATTGATTTATGAACTTTAGAATTTATTAGGAGTGAAATAAACAAAATTAATAGTAAAAGCAGTGAAATATTCTGAAGCCTATGAAATTGAATTCTTACTCTTGGGTTTAAATGACATTGATTTTTCCAAAAAATTAAGTTTAGATTAACATTTCACTGTCATTAGTCTTATGTTACTTTTAAACAATAAATATGATTGATATTTAAACTATGGAGTTGCCAAGTGGATACTTGACACATCCTCGTAACAGATTGAGATGGAGAATGGATTGATGGGGTATAATTGAAAACAAATGGTAATGTTAAGGATTAAATTGATAGATATCATTGGTGAAGGGCAACACTGATTACATTAACCCATAAGAAAATTTTCTTGGATTCAATAATTTGCTACTAATGGTTACCACACTTGCTGGTTTCATCTCTTCTTGTGGGGGTGGTACAATAGCTATTACTTTTAGTTTACTTATCTATGGCTATTCATTTTTCCTCTTAAGAAGTCTGTTAAACTATTCTTTTATTTGTGGTTTAGACCAGTGGACCACCCGGAATTGGACTGAGACCTTTAAATTCGCCGAATACGGTATCTAATGTTGGATCATACGACCAGCTCATCCAGCAGTATCAACACCAGAACCAGCCCCAGTTTCGACTACAACAAATGTCGTCTGTCAATCAACCATTTAGAGATCAGGGCATAAAACCCATGCAGATAGCACAGTCTGCTCCTGATCCATTTGGGTTACTTGGCTTGTTAAGTGTTATAAGGATGAGTGATCCTGATCTGACCTCCTTAGCACTTGGAATTGATTTAACAACTCTTGGATTGAATTTGAATTCAACTGAAAATCTTAACAAGACTTTTGGTTCCCCATGGTCTGATGAGCCAGCAAAGGGTGATCCAGAGTTCAATGTTCCAAAGTGTTATTATGCTAAGCCACCACCTCCACTGGATGTGAGTTTGCTGTTGTCCCTTTTCTAACCTTATGATTTTTAATCCGAACCTCTTATTTCAGTATTTAACTTTTCTTTGGTTCCTGGTTGCAGCATAATTACTTTTCGAAGTTCTGGACAGAAACGTTGCTCTATGCATTTTACAGGTGCAGTTGTTTATTGGGTTTTTGCTGTTTTCTTTTCTTATGTTTCAAGTTTTCACTCATGCCTTTCTCTATGCTTTTCAGCATGCCAAAAGATGAAGCTCAATTACATGCCGCAAACATACTGTAAGCTTTGATCCTGATGATTGAATGTTGTAGTTGTTTCATATCCATGTAATCTCCCCTGCTTGCCCATTTCCTACCTTTCCTGCCTTTTTGAGCCCCCATCTTATGCTCAGGGAAAAAGACCATTCAGGATTTTGAATACCTGCAATTTTGCTAATTAAAAAATATGACTATTGGTGGGATATTCTGTTGGCAGTTATGATAGAGGCTGGTTATATCACAAGGAGCAGCGGCGATGGTTAAAAAGAGTCCCCAACACGGAGCCACTTGTTAAAACGAGCACATATGAGAGAGGGTCTTACCATTGCTTTGAACCAAGCACATTTGAGATAACGCTCAAGGTTTTGACTTGTTTGTAACTAGTTCATATGTTTGCAATCGTTTCCTGCTCTAGGAATGCAGGCTTGATTGATTTCTGATCCCCAATGGCAAAATTGATGTTGATGCAGGAAAATTTCGTTCTCCATTATGAGATGGTGGAAAAGAGACCGGGTCTACCCCAGCATTAACCAGTGTTCTAGAACGTGGAATGTAAAGTTTGTCTTGTGTCATTGATTAGAACAAAGGTCAATTTCCAGTATTAGTCTTTGCCTCAATTTGGTAATTTCAACAATTGTATAGCCATCGTGTTGCAGGGATTTGACATTTTAACTCTTTATCTTCTCAACACTTGTTCACAGCGATTTTGATAATTTTCGTTAAACTTGATGCAGGTGCTTTCATCCCATAGACAAGGATTTTCAATTTTCATTTCTAATGTAATGTTGTAGACAACTAAACGTTAAATTATTTTCCTGTCCAATTTTGATTTTATAGGACGTTTTGAAGTTATTGCAGCCAACATGCATGGCAGGCAACTATGTTGTGTTAGGGGCAGAAGCGAGGAGCATAGGTCTGTTCCTGGTTATTCCTCTTACAAGAAATCCCAAGAAAAGATAAATAATGACATGTTTGGTGAAGATTGATATATTCGTTATCGTGAGCCTAGGATCGTATGCATCAGAAAAATTAGTTGATATTTGTGGCAGGCACCCAAATTTATTGTAATCTGGAAGGTCATGTTTGTTATTGTTTTTTAAAATTATTTTAAAAAAAATTGAATTTTTTTATTTTTATTTTTTATATTAGATTATTTTTTTGGTGATTTTAGAATATTCTTATGTATATTTATTAAAAAATCATAAAATAATTTTTTTTTAATATACTTCTAAATAAAAAATAATTTTAAAACTATCAGTTCTAAAACACTCCTCTTTCTCCCTGAAGTAAAAAGTCATAGTAACTAGGATTTCTCCCTCTTACTCCATGCAACCCAATGCAATGTGCCTTTTATTATCTAAGACAAAATCAATTAGTATGTGATATTAACTTGCATTTATTAAATACAAGAATAACTTTATTGTGAATGATGACTACTTATTTGTTTTTATTGCATGTATAGAAATTAATTAATTGGTAAAGGAAGCTTGAAAAGCAGCAACAATTATTTGTAAAAGTGTTGTTGAAATGACACATATTGTTGCCAACATCACACTTGATTTATGTCGTGGTGGACTTCAAGAGATTAGGGAAGTTGAGCATCTTGAAACAACATTAATGTGAGATGAGATTTCTTATTGTAGGAGTGTTGATGATTTTGGACCATCCACGAGCATTTTAGATTTGTCTATGAGCATCCTATGTAAGTTTATAAACATCCCAGACACATTCACGAGCTATGATGATATTGGTCCTCCTCAAACCTACAAGGATATTACAAACCCCATCTCGAGTCGGACAAGATGGGAAAATTATTATATATGATAATGGTGCATAAGTGAATAATTAGTTTAATTTTAAATCGAAGTGTTGTTTTAAAGTCAATGTACATTTGATTTGACATTTGTGATTTAATATATTATGTGTTGTTTATGTGAATTATATCTTAATGGTAGATGATTGGTTATTTATGATTGTGTAAAAATTTTTTTTCAGAGTTGATGGTAGAATAAATTGTCCCTACACATCTCTGAGAAAAGTTGTAGATGTTATTTGTGACTCTCAACTCTACTAGATTTCTAATTATTTTCCTGCATCTTTTACATTAAAAAATATTTTTTAAAAATATATATATTAACTTCCCAAAACACTCCAGAACCTTCTAAACATTAACATCCAAACACCCAATAAATAAATTTGGGTTCCTGGAATTGTTGATTGAGATGAGAGGAAGGAGTGTTTTGATTTCTAAGCAGGGCCTCCGGTAGGTACCTTTTTTTCGCTCTTGACCTTCCCTAGGTCCCTGCCCAATTTGAAAAACAAACTTTAGTTCATTAATATCCTATTTTCAAGATCAAATTTATGTTTTGAATGCCATTTTTTTTCCATTTTTCAAACTCAGGAACCCGAGGACACGTGCACGCAGCACCAGCAATACTGGCATATCATTGCAATTTGATATGTGCAGACAAATCCAAGATGGCCACCTTCAATGCAACCCAAGATCCAAGGTAGAATTGGATGCAGTGAGAACAAACGAGGACCTATCCAGGCGAATTTATTTTATATCTGTCTCCTGTGCCCCCAGCAAACATGTTTTTCAGTTCATTTTTGTATTTATCTCCTGTCTAGCACCACTATCCAAACATTATGTTTTGTTTTCAAAGTCCTCAAAATATAGTATAATGAAAAGGTTTCTAGAAAATATAGATTGCAGCAAAAGTACTTTGATTTGAAACCTCAATTCATCACAGCCATGATTTGCATCCACAACTCGTAGAACAATCATTTCCACAACAATTTGTCTCTAGTAAATATTGATCAGCCAGGACTGTCGAGGGCCAATATTGATCAAGAGCACCGATGACAAGTTCATATAGTCACCCCTCTTCCATACCGATAATGTCCCATGACGATATTAAAAAAAGAAGAGAATTTGAATCCTGAAGCTGTTTCATTTTCAGAATCTAACAGCCCTAAATAATTCCATCTTGTTGTATTCAGAAAATCTGGGAGTTCACTGGTAAAATCAGAGTTCACAAGGTAATTTGCTTGTCACCATAGACGATTTGCAGTTACAGCAGAGACTACTCCTCTCAATGTTTCCTGCATGACAAAGAGTTTAGTCGTTATACTTCCATATTCATTCTCTGGAGGATGATTTCCAAGGAAATTACCGAAGAATGGTCTTGAAGACCGAGAGAGAGCACCAATGGCTTGGATGAACCTGATGTACTGTGAACACAAAAGGAGATGTTTGATGTAGGTTAACAGGGTATTTAGAACCAAAACAAAAGGGAGATGTTATAATCACACACACATCACATTTCAGAGGTATCTTAATCAGCGACAAAGCAGTGATTACAGGATATAACAGGATAGTTGACCTGTTTAAATAATTTATTCCAAATAGAGGCATACCTTATATGTTCAATTATTTGTCTAGCACATGCGACGAGCATTGGCTGCACATTTTGAAATCAACCAAAATCAATCACAAGGTATAATCAATCTGAGAACGACTGAGGCTGGCTAGCTAGCTTACCTCGTCACGTTTTCCAAAGATTACAGACACGTTGAACGTTGGATGGATTGACATACTCTCCTCCTTCCTAGCAACAAATGCAGAGTATATCATAGAAAATCTGCTAAAAACTACCATTCATGTCTAATAATCTAATATAATCTTAATAAACATGGATATGAGATGTTTCAGCTAAATATAATGATTAATCAATCTTGGATTCTTGCGACTGATTTTTCCCAATAAAAAGCTGACAAGCAACGGTTTATCATCTTCTCTTTTGAGATATATTTTTACGTCTCAGGAAATCTTTACCCTTTTTTCTCACCCTTTTGATAAAGATTTGCCACCGCACTTGTAACCATTGCTTGATCACTTCAGTCGAAGCTTATACATCTATCTACCTTCAGAATTCTTCATACACCATTCTTTGTCCCCATGGAAGTGGAGTAGGAGGCGGCTAAAAATAACTAATTGATTTGGGTAAGGTGTCGGCTAAGGCATCCTTAGATCTGATGGACCTCCAAACCCAAATTTATGTATAAATGATTTATTATATTACAATTTTGCCAATATATATATTTATCCACAATAATTTGTATATTTTTTCCCCTAGTATTACCTATATTATCTTTGTTTGAAACTTGAAAAATAAATAAAGAGCTGTGTTCTTTATTTAATGAAAATGGGTCATGAAAAGAAATATGCAGACCTCCATTGGAGGTCTGCATCCAATGAAGGCGGGCATGGAGAATTGGAAACTACCCTCGACAAATATGGAGGTTAGGAGGAGTCTGCAGAGTGTGCATCCATCCACCTCCATTGCCATTCCTAGCTCTTATTTAGGTAGAATGATTGATTTGACAATTGAGACAGTCTCCCAGCACCCCCGCTCTAGGCAGGTACTAATCAGGCCTCCTACAGGCATACCACAGAATATGGATTTCATCAAACCAAAAAAGAGACAAAGTTCAGGATACCGATCATAACCATATCCTATCCAAATATCAATCTCACAGGACTATAAAAAGATAAACAAACAGTAAGCACCTACTTGACAGTATTGTGAAAATTGTGATATTAGTTACATCAAAGAAAAAGAGCAGTTAATTCAATAAATTTGAAAGAGGTTGTTACCTGATTCCACAAACAAGGCAGGAATAAGATAAACTCTCCATTGCTATAAGTTAATTCTATACTCTCAATTTTTAAAAGCAGTAACATCTTGGATTCTTCATACCTGGCATGCAGTATTGTGCCCATGCTTCCTATCTGGGTAGCAATCACCTGTTAAGCATTTTGTCAAACACACAGATACAAGCCCGCCAAATATATGGTATTCTCAAACTCACCAGAAAATGGTCATCATAACCGGAAATCACCATATCTGTTTTGTTTCCCTGTCAAGAAGAAAAAGACAAGCAAAAACAAGGGAAGAAAATCCAATCATTTGAGCACACACAAACGATTAATTCATACTGTAAATTATTTGGAATAAACTCCATTGATGGGCCATTCCTTTTACACAATAAATCAATCAGAATAGCATTCACACAACCTTAAAAATACAGGGAAAAAAAAAACAGGGGGCTGATCATACCTTGATAACTACTGAACACTCCTTATGGGTAACAGGAAAATGTTGAGCTGAACTCTCCATTGCTGGCTTGATAACGAGGGACGAGGTTTCTGCTTTTTCTTCACAGTGAACCCTATAAGCTGCCTTCCTTCTGAGTACGTCTGACAGGGACGGTGGTTTTCCAGCCCAAGATTAATAACACTGGTACAGATCCAACTTAGAAGCCCATACCAGGACCATCACAAGGCCTTGAGACCAATGTTTACAGAACTGAAATGGATAGGCAACCTCCAATCATCAACACTCAAATTTATAAACTGCATCAAAATTGATGATAGCGTGATATACAGAATTGTAGAATGATAGCTCGTAATCCAATCACTGTCTATAAGTTTCTAAGCGATTGTCTGGTGTTGAATTTCTACGTAAATATCATGTTTATAGCGAATTATGGTAGGAAGGTCATCCGAATCTTTCCACAACAAATTAAATATCTTGAGAAATATGAATCAATAAATAAACTGAGAGAAGATGGTTTTCTTTAGCATGAATTTTGCAGGACTTGTACATTACCAAAGTATAATTCCTCTAACATCTCTTCACTTGTCGAGAGTTTCATAAATTCAAGCCTTGTCTTATCTCAATACAAAAACAATGAGATGGACAAGGATAAAAATGAGATGCTGAAAAAAATCTTGAAAGCTACATCAATAAGGATTAAATAGATGAAATTATCAATGTTCCTATCTCAATGAAAAGTAAGTCCAATTTAAGAATAGATTTCAAAAATGCTTATATTTGAGCTTGCAATGTTCTAATTTCTTACATAACTTGTAAGAGTTAATCTTTTTATTATGAAGAGTCTGTTCAATAGATTGATATTACAAAGTCATGGTCCTAGATATAAGTCTTTTATTTTCTTTTCTCTTTTTAACCAAAAAGCTTGGAGTAGAAAGGAAATTAAATACCCGTTTGTTTGCTGGAAAGTGGTTTCCTTTTGGAAAGTGAATTCCGGGGAAAATGAATTCCTAGAAAGTGAATTCCGATGTTTGGTAGTGTTATGGAAAACACTTTCCAGTGTTTGTTTGTGTTATAGAAAATGAACTGGAAAATAATTTATTAATAAATTATTATTTTTTTAAATTTTATCCCATGTATATTAAATATTTAATATAAAATATTTAATCACTTTAAATTAAAAAATGAAATCAAATCAGTATAATGATGAATTTTTTTATTATATCCTATATTCATACATAGCTTATTTTATAAAATATTACAATATATGTCATATGTTATTATAGAGAAATAAACTTGTTAAATATTTTGTAAGTAAAAATTATTCAATTTGAAAAGCTTAAAATAATTTGTTTTTTTCATATTAAGAAAGCCAAATTAGTTTATGTTGTGAGTTATATGTTTCGGTTTTTGTTTTTGGTTTGAAGTATTTTTTAAAAGATAAATAGATACAACAATATTTTGATGGGTATTTTAGATTAAAAAAAATTGGGTAAAGGCAATTATCCCTTTAATATCTATAAAATAAACATCAAGAAATAAATATTTATACCTAACATCAAGAAATAAATAGTCTTGCATAAATATAAAGTTTCGATGTCATTGACATACATATTAGTTCAAATTACAAACTTAAATATAGAATTCTCCGAATTAAACAAGTAAACATACTTGACTGATAAAAAACATAGTCTGAAACCAAACTTTGAACATTTTCAAACCATCTTAGGAAGCAGGCCTGTTGTAGTGTGTGGTGACAAAGTTTTGAACCCAAAATTTCCTCAAATCTGCCCTTTTTACCAGAAATGCTTTTGCCAGCATTTCATTTTGGACCAAATAATCAAATGCACACACAAGAGTTATCTCATCAAAGCCTTCAACTTCCATCACTGCCTCATACAACGCACTAACATCAAGTTGATTTTTGCTGATACTTTGAATTGCACATACTACATCTCCAATCTGTTTAGAAAACTTGTCAACATCATCATTTTCATGCATGCGGCTTCTCTTTCTATGTTGTCTCTTTTGTGTAGCAGAGGAAGATGTCCCTTTTCCCTTAACATTCCATTGCAGCTATCACAACTGCTCCCATGCATACCGCATTAATTATTTTATTATCCATAACATGAAAGTGTAGTTTTCTGATAACAACACCTAAACATATAGAGAAATCAATATTATAAGAAAAGCATATCAAATATTTTCACAATCAATACAATGAATTATGTTCAAAGCAGCTGACAACATACAATTTATGTTGAAATAATTGAACAGTTAAAGTCAAGAAATCAACACAAGTAGCTGATAATTCCCTGGTTTCCATCTGATTTTCTAAGTGTTCTGATTCCAAATCAAGGGATTCAATTGATTTGGAATACCCATTACCATACTCGGCAGAAATGAAATAATTGAACAGTTAAAGTCAAGAAATCAACACAAACAAGAACAAACGAAATCAAAATCAAAACATGGGTTATTTGCAATCAAACCCATTACCATACTCGGCAATATCAATTGTAACCCAAATCCCACAAACCCCATTTCTCATATCATCAAAAACTCAAATTTCTCGGCAATTTCAAAGATTGGGATGCAGAGGGAGTACCTGGTTTCTCTTGCTGTGATTTGCAGAGGGTGGCGAGATGCGGAGCAGCAAAGGGACTTCGTGGCTGAGAGAGGCTAGAGGCGAAGGGACTTCGGGGCTGAGAGAGGCTAGAGGCGAGAGTGTGTCAGGGACTGAGAGGGAGGCGAGAGACGAGAGGGTGATGTGCTTGGTTTGGGGAAGAGGCTGTTGGGTTGTCGAGAGCAGAGGTGAGGGACCGAGAGGGACGCGAGAGACAAGAGGGTGATTAAGGTTTTTTGGTACAGATGAGGGACGCGAGAGACACACGAGGAGAAGAGAGGAAGAGATGAGCTGAGGGTCTGGCGCAGAGAGAAAGGAGATGAGGGACTGAGCTGGAGAGGGAGGCAAGATGAGGGCTGGTAGTGGTGACCGGTGAGAGTGAGGGAAAGAGACGAGGGAAATAAAATTTTATGACCAAGCGGAAAGTGTTTTCCCTTTCTTTAGAAGCGGAATACACTTTCCGCGTGGGAAAGCAAAAATTAGGTTGACCGGGAAAGTGATGGAAATCACTTTCCTTTGACTTGTTTTCCAAAGTGTTACCAAACACTGGAAAGCAAGGAAACTGAATTCCTGGAATTCAGTTTCCTTGAAACAAATAAGGCCTAAAAAATTGTATCATCCTCACAAGGGAAGAATGGGTGCAAAACCAAAACCATATTAACTTGGGAGGGCTCAATGTTCAAGAGGCCTAAAAACATCTTAATAGGTTCAAAATAATGAAGGACCAAAGCAATATGTTGAAGAGTGAACAAGATGTGTCATTTGTATATAAAAAAAAGTGTGAGAGAGAAAGATGAATCTCTCTTTGAAGACCAACACAAATTTATGATTAAGAGAGATAAGAAATGAATCAACTTCTAATAAATGATGCATTTAAATAGGTCTACAGTACATGAAGAGACTTTATATAAATTAAAGTAACCTTACACCCTAAAAATTAGAAGTCAAATTTAAGTACAAGGAAATTTCCCTTTCACATGTAAAGTCAAAGCACTACATATATTGAAGGAGAAATGGAAATATTATACCTACGAAGCTTAATAAATTTGTTTAAATGAATAAAAGGCTTTGTAATTAAAGACTTATAAGAAAACAATTACAAAAGATAAGAAATCAAATTGATTTTCCTAATAACTAATAAAAATGTGATAATAATAATAATAATATGAATTGTCAACATGAAGCTTTATAAGACAACTTGTGTAATTGAAACATAACATGGAGCATTATAAGGGATAATGAAATGTAAAAAGTCTAAAATTTCATCTAATACATTCAGTATTCCTTACCAAGTTATGAATAATTTGGGATTTGTTTATACATAGTTTTCATATAAAAGTCTACCAAGATTTCAACAGAGTCTCCTCTATACCGAGAGATGGTCCCAAAACAAAAATATCATAATAAGTATAGTAGCATAAAAATCCAATAATTAAAAAAAGCAAACAAATATTCTTATTCTATTCACTTTTATCTTTATGTTTCCATTATAACTCTTTCTCATTCAATTACTAAAAATTATTTCATCTTACATTTTTAACTTCCATTTAAGATTCCATAAAATTAATCGCAACTATTTCCACCTTACACGTTATCGATACCCATTTCACTGGTATCATAATTACCCCATAGGCGTCGATGCATGATTATCCTCTTATCTAGGATTCTAACATATACTCAATATATGTTAGTCTATGCCACATATCATACTTCTTATATTTTGTATATCAACGATGCTTCCATTAATTAGTAATTCACATGAAAAACCATTCATCTTGAACATATATACATTCCAAAATAAAAACATCATTACGCTAACTTTCATTCTTTCATATGATATCTAAAAATCATTAATTCATATTTCACGTCAATAACATACTAAATCATGAAATTTAACTACAAAGCATGAGTGTGGATCACCAACCAATAGTAAAAGCTCTATTAGCGCTTCCCTGTTGTTGCTGCTCCATATATGTGGTACTTATTGTACTCCCACACGTATCTTATAAATTATCTTAATTCAATGATATATTTTATAATAACCATATTAATAGTCAATATATGCATTTCTTTTAATTACTCATTTCTTTATATTTTATGTTTTTTCTTGTTTCACCTATTAAAATTATCATTTTTTATCTAATCATAATTATCATTACAAATTTTCATTTTGAATATGATTTAATTTCTTTGGAAGCTAAGATGTAATATCACATGTTACTCAAAGGGAAAAGACCCATTTTTCACCCTGAATGCATCTAAATAGTTGTTTTTATGACTTTCTAAATCTTCCAGCATAGGTCATATTCTGACATCTCCTTACAGCTTTGACTATATCCAGAGTTTTAGAACTTCATTTAAAGTGAGATTAGTCTCTTTTGAAATCTAAGACATGGGGCTAGAAGTTCTCGGAGAAAAGAGAGCCTAAATATTCCCTTAAGTCACGTGAAATTACTTGTCAATGAATCTAACATACTGCCTTATGAGGTTTGTCATGACCAAGTGTCGGTTGGTGACCCATAACTAGAGATATATAGCTCCAAATTGAGTAAGACCAATTTCCATGGTTATTAAACATCCAAAAATACAATTACTAAAAGGAACTTGATCTTAATTCCCTTATTTTCCTACTGAATTCTCTTCGAAAGTCAGGAGATATATTTGTTCAAATTCATCAACCTTTTTATATGCACAACATCCACAATTTAGCTTTTCCTTTTTTATATCAACCCTTAACCATATCACAAACCATATAAAGGTGTCAAAATATCTTTAAAGAGCCAACTTACTTTCTTTATTTCAATTTTCCTATTAACGTCAAAATTTAACATTTTTATCTATTTTACTAACTTTTTTAACAATATTCCTCTAAACACAATCCTTGCTATTTCAACATGTACTTTTCCTCATTTTTACAATTAAACACACATCATCAAGCTAAATATGTCAGATTAAACATCCTCCCCTCTATATGCATGATTGTTTTAAAGCATAGTCTTAAGGAACTAAGAGTTCCCTCATTCGTTTCACGATAATTTCATTCAATTCACACATATATTCATATAAAAAACCTATTATAAGAAATTAAATAAAGGAAACCACAATTTCCTCTTAACTCAATCATCCATTTATTTTCTTTGATGAATCATTATGATTTCATGCCCTCAATCACATACATCACATGAATTAATTTAATTTAAACAATTAATACATTTCTCCCCATTCAAGTCTAAGAACCTTGGTTGAAATTCAACATTAAGGCATCAATTCGTAATCAAATACAAAACAACTTATAAAACCATGTTTAGAATTTCATATGAAGCTCTTTGTAATACTCTGGATTTTTAATCCAATATTTGATTCTCAACAATACTTGTAACATCCTGATATTTTGAATGTAATGATACATGTCTTATTACAACACTTTCTAAATACATCCAAATCATGATTTTGACATCTAAACTCAATTAAAATCCATGCTTGGAATTTCGATGTTATGGTTACTAGCAATTATAAAAGTTTTCATTATTCTTTGCAAAAATGAATAATTCAGGCTAACCCCTATAATTGCAAATAATCTTTTATTTGTCAACAAATAACAATCCAATTTGGCAAACCCACCTTGATTGCCAATATATCTAGCATTTCCATTCAAAAATCTATAATCTGGTATTCTTCAATGAATATCAAATCAATCCTTCACCATTTATATTTATATATTTTCTAATTACATCATCAAATATAAATTTTACATTTACAATCAATAAATTCAACGTTAAAGAAAAATAAAGAATACTTAGAAGAAATTTTCTATAGGGTATCGAGTACCTTCTTGAAATTGTACACGGGAAGTAACCCTCTACTGATATCTTTATTCTATAATTTCTCCTATATCAAATAAGGGTTCATTGTTAATACTCTCAATTCAACTCAAAATTATCATTTCATTTCAAGTTTTTAAAAATCATTATTTCTTTATGATTCATACATTTAAGTATATCTTTACAAATCTCTATTGTTCAAATACTTATATTCTTCATGTTTTTTTTAACTAAAATGAAAGTTAGACATATTAACAAATTCAATTATCTCTTCTAATAGAATTTTTATGACTTTTTTAGAGGCAAGAAAGCCCAATTCTAGCCTTAAGGTTGTTAAACCTCATATTTTGCAATTTACAATGTCCAATAAAGTACTCCTCTAGACTCCTTTTAGTTTTTACATTATATCTGGGTTATAGAATCCAAATTGGGTGTTTAAAGTCCCATTTAAAAGATAACACCCTAACCCACAACTTTTATGAAAGATCTTATTTCCAATTTATTCATTTTCAAACCTTAAATTTCATATCAACATTGAACAATATTTTTGTCCAATAACACACAACTTAACCTATTATCAGGGTTTTTATGCATATATGAAGCTATAAAACCCCAAATTGATCCAATCTAGTTTTATTTGAAAGTTATCACTTATAAACTTAACTTTCATGGAGGAACTTCTCATAAATTCATTCATTTTCAAATCTTAAATTCCAATTACACTTTAAATAATAAATTTGTCAAGCAAAAGATAGTTTGATGATTCTTCCATTTTTAGGCCCTATCCAAAGTTATACAAATCCATATTAAGTGAGGTTAGTCCTATTTGAAATATAACATACATTCATATAACCTTTATGGAGAGAGAAAATCTTTAATTTCATCATTTGGTTTCCCTAGCATCAACTAGAAGTTGGGTGACTGAATTGTCCAATCCCAATACATGAATTAGACAACAAAAACTTCATAAATGTTAGATTATATAATAAATCAATCAGTGCTAATCAAATAAAAATGATGAGGTTAACCATACCTATGTCATGCAACACATATCCAAAGAATTGAGCATTTGAAAAGATAAATCTCCATAGATCAAAAGTAACATTAAATTGACCTACAACTTGATAGTAAGTTGTTCATCGATGAACAACTTCTGTTCGGAGTCTTTGCAACAAATCTCCACCATTCAGAATATGATTTTCATCAATATTACCTATATATTACCAAAAAAAATTAAAAATATTTTGAGGGATAAATATATTCAACACATATAGATACTTCATATCCCAATGGTAAGGAGTTAAATCAAGTTCAGTAGTATCATATATTATAAAACCAAAGAGATCTAACGTCGAGATAGCAAGATATGGTTGTTAGAATTTATTCTCTTAAGGTACTCTCTCTCTCTCTCTCTCTCTACTATTTTACAACTCATGAATCTAAGAGAAGAAGATGGAAGGTTTATAGAGTGTAATATTTTTCAAAAATTATATTTGGCCTAAAAGAGTTGTTAATCTCTTTTTGTCCATGTATTTGTTCTCTTTCATTAATTGTGTCTTAACTCTAAATAAATAATTTTATTATGATGGAAAAAATATCAGCAAAATTACACAATTATGCCACTATTTTCTTGTATTTAATAAGTAATTTTAGTTAAGGATGTTATATTTTAATTCAATTAATTATTAATCAAATAAAAATCCCAATCAAAGTTATTGTTCAATGTTGTTAGTTAGGGATAAATGTATCACAAAAATCTTAGTATAATCTTCTATATAAAAGCTATTTTTTTTAGTTTTGAAGTGGAAAAGCCTCCCAACAAATGAGCTTCAAGATGGCTTTTTAAGGTGGAAGGTGATATACTTGGAAACATTTTGAGAACATGATTCATATTGTGTTTTAGTATGTTAGAAAAATGGTTATCAAATATAAGATTCACTCACATTTAAGGTTAAGTTTTTGCTAGAAAATGTTCTTTAATATAAATTTTAAAATTGATCTTAAAGAATATTTGGTTAACTAAGACTCAAACCTAAATAAATATTGTATCCCACATTAATATTACATACATTTTAACTAATTTATTAGGTAAACATTAAGAGGTTGGAGATGTGGCATAGAGCATTGAAATGTTTAGGAAAAAAAGACCTTATGCTACGTGGGCTTTGAGTTTAAACCAAATGTACACACTTAGTTAGTACTCGTGAATGGGTTAAATGTAAAATTGTATTTCATTAGACAAACTATATGAATAACATCTTATTAATGCCCTTTCTTTATTTGGACATTTTTGTTTTAAGGAGAAAAGTATTTGTTTTATAGGAAAAAAATGTTGATTTTTATTCCAAGTATTTAAAGGTTAAAAATATCATAATCAATTATGTTATATGACATAATTTTATACATAATTTTTTATCCTAATTTTTTCTTATATACAATGTTAAAAATATTTTTTAAAAATATTATTTTTAATATATTTTCAAACAAAAAATACTTTAAAAAATAATCTCTACTACACTGTAAAAATCCACTCAAATCCTTAAACAACACTTTCAATAATGATGTGGTTCGACAAAAATGAAACAATGAGGTCGTCGGTATTTTTATGTGAAATAAGAATGAGGTAAAGTGTATGTGTGTGTGTGGGGTTGTTTTACTATATGATAGCCTTAGAGGTAACTTATTGTGAATTTCAACGATGCACAAACAATTTTGCATGTTATCCTCAAAACGCCAACTAGGCCTATGATTATAGGCCCATATTATACAGTCGCGGTCGAGTGAGCACCCTTTTCAAGCAGGTTGAAACTTAAAAAAACAAATGAATCTTGAGCCAGTAAACAAGATCTTGAAGGCTAGAGAGGATGATTGGTCAGTGGACACATGGATTCGTAATTATTTACGTGATCATCTTTTTTTATTTATTTAACCATGATTGTTGACATTTTGAATATAATTTTGACATGTTATTAAAGCAACGTGCATGTAAATGCATATTCAAAATATGTAGGAGGCTAATTTAATCATGATTTTTTTTTATTTCAAAGCTGTTATGTTGACCATGCAAATCATAAAATGTTAAACAATATCCAACAAAGATAAAAAAAAAAATTCCATTTCCATCGAAACTAGCTTTGGTATTATTCCGACAATAAGGTTGAATGTTATTTTTACCATCAATTTATCTCCAAGACAAATTTATACAATATATATTTTTAAAAACATAAAAAGCGTTGCGGTTTTATTGTGTCTCTAGACATAGATCACTGTGGGTTTAAACAGTAAAATTATCATTTTACCTCTCAGACTGAAAATTTTAACCCTCGGTATCGGGGTCATTTTGGACATTTTCAGAATATCCATGTGGTATTTTCAAATTGTTTGGGGTTTTCTAGTATTTTCCATTTTAATTTGCACAGTGAAACTATTAATTTACCTCTCGAAAGTTAACAAAAGACGAGGGATAGTTGGGGGTATTTTTATTTTTTCACATATTCATGTATTGTAAAACTACGTAAATACCCTAAGAAAAGATAAAAATGAAGGCCTTATACTGGGGTATTGTGGTACTTTCATATCCGGTTTTTTCGTTGTAATCAATGGGTCCAGGAGTGTATAGGTAATTCTGCAAAAAAAAATTAATTTACTGCAGGCATATCGTACGGACGCGCCATCAATTTTTCCTGTGCACGCGCCTATCAGGCGACGTGTGCAATGTTTATACATGGTGTAAAATATTCAGTTGTTGTGTTACTAGATGCGCCAATATCCTCTTCCTCGAGGTGCGGCGCGTGTCATGTGAAGGTCATCAGGAAATTATTGGTGGATGGTATTTTGTTTTTCTCCCCTTTTCTCTCTCCTGCAATAAGAAAATACAAGGCGGTCCTTCATGTTTTTAATTGTTTTATTTGAGTTACTATTCTTTTGATTTCTTTTTTATTCTTGATTTTTTCAATGGAAAAATTAATTGTTTTCAATTGTACTCTTCAATTGAAACTGATCATATATGCTGGTTTTCATTTCAATTCTTATTCTTTTGATTTTTGATTTTATTTATTCTTTTAATTTTTTTGGTCTGCAAATTTTAATTTTTTAGCGTATTTACATAATAGTCGCGTGGTGAAGATGACGTGTGAACTGTGAAGTAGTTCCCGTGTTTACAGGTCATTCAAAGCGTCAAATCCCATAAATTCAGTTTTGCTATACAACCTCATGGGCTCGTTCTAGCCGAGCCATTTCTTTCAAGCCCGCTCATAACTTCAATTTTCAATTCCTCGTGCCCTTTATTTTTAGCTTCATATTTTATTTCGCCGTCGCCCCATCATTTCCGGCTGCCGGATTCTAAAGCGATGCGAGGTTACATTATTTTTTTAAATAGTTTTAAATTAATTATTTTTTTATTCCTTTTAATAATGTTTGGCGGTAATGTTGATTCACTTTAATAGTTTTATTCATTTTTTAAAAAATATGATTCTTCTTTTATGCCCCTTGACATAGGAAATGGCCTTACAGCTAGATCTACTACTCTTTTTTTTGGTTGATTTGTAGATTCATATAGTAACATTAAAATAAAAATAAAAAAATATTTAAACCTTTTTTTTGTTAGTTTTTCCTTCTTCTAGCAAGCCAATGAAGGTTATGATATTTCCTCGAAATTTGCTGATCTTGACATTTTGACCAAGAAGTTCATTGTTTAATTATCAAGTTTATAATAGTATTGCTACCGAGTAAAAAATGGATTTGCACTTACATGTAATGATGTTCTTTGCTTTTAAAGATGACAATGTTGACTTCTTGCAATATGATATTAACAAGAACTTGAGAAGCAATTAAAGACCATGAGTTATAAAAATAATACAGCAACTAAATAACATGTCACTAGCAACAAAGATATAAAAGTAAGTTTAATGGCATTAACTAAACCATTTTTAATAAAAAGTATGTAGTTAGTTCTCTTTCAAAGAAAAAGTTACATTCAAGGATTTAATTTTTGAGCTACGATGATAAAATTAAGATGAGAGCATACGATACATGCCAAATCGATATCACCATGTGTATCTCGTTTGATCACTGTTTTAACATTGTTAAGTTTATCACATGGTTATATATATAAATATAAAAAGGAGGAGTCTTTTAGAATATTTTACTCTCTCAAAGTATAATCCCTCTTAGTATAATATTTTAGAATCTAATTTTGAATTAAAGGTTGATAAGATTGCAAGTAAATGTCAATAATCTACATAAATCAATAGAGTCCCGCATAATGATATTTGAAAAAATAAAAAGAACCTCGCATTTTCATTTTCTAGTTATATATATATATATGGCATGATGTTATTAACAAAGCTTTTAGATTCATAATTTATCCTTTGTTATCCATTGGAAAGTTATTGCATGAGTTTATTCAACCGATTCAACTAACCACTATCATAGTTTCTTTTATTATTTTGAGTTTAATAATATAAAATAAATGAAAAGATTAAATGGGAAGCAATTTCTTATTGAAGTGTTGTTAAATTTCCAATTTCTGTTATGTTGTAACAATGCTAGAGAAGCTAGGAGATATAATACAAGATTTATAAAGTGAATTGGGTCCCCATAATTATGATTGATTTTTGATCTCATACAAGTTTTCAGTTTATATTTTACTCTTAATTCATCAAATTTAGGTGACTAAGGGTCGTGTTTTGATCAATCACACATTCTTTTGTATAACTTCATAAATATATAACTCTTTGTATCAAATGTTTTATATTCAAACATTTGATAGCTAATCATCCTATTGATGGACAAAAGTGGTCCTTTCGAATAGATTGGTGAAGGTCGGGGCTTGAATTTTACAAAAGGATGATATGAATTTTCAAGGGACACTAATTTGGTAAAAAAAAGATGTTTGTGCACATCACGTTAGAGAACTCGGATACATTGAGAGCTTTAGTAAAACATGCTTCATGAAGTAAATCAAGGAGTTGATGAGAAAAATAATAGTTGTTAATGTTAAAAAAAATATTGAAGTTACCTTTTGGAATTCAATTAGCTGTAACAATTACAGAAGTTGATATTCTCTTAACCATATTGTGATGTTGTCAAGTAGGTTTAGCTCTTGTATTTCTTGTGACAAACCTTAATTTCATTTTGCTTTTAAATTGGGATATAAAATTGTTTTGGATTTGGACTATGAAATATGAGTGATTTATGTTTTTATATGTTTTGTTATTAAGCACATAAAAATCTAATCTTAAATATGAGTGATTTTAATATATTAGTTGTTATTAAGCACATAAAAATCTAATCTCTACATAGCTAATCTTTAAATGAAAAGCATGATGATTAGGAAGGTTAATGATGTAAATGTGTTTGGTTTAAGAGAAAGATAAGGAAAATAAGGTTTTTAGGTTATGACGACGTGTAAAAAATACTTTTTATAATTGGTATTTGTATAAGTCAAGTCAATTGTTAAGATTTAGTCATCAACATGCCTTGGTGTCTATTTAGTATTGTGTTTTAAAAATATTTTTGGATTTTTTTTTATATTTTGTTTTTATTGTTTTGTGTTTGTATATATTGTTTTGTGTTTGTATATATTGTTTTGATGTGCTGATGTAAAAAGAATTAAAAAAATATTTTGATATATTTATAAATGAAAAATACTTAAAAAAATAATTTCAACTATACTCTGACACATGATCTTCACATTTTATTTAATATGGTACAATAAATATTTTTCTTCATATTTTTTTTTTATCTTGATCCATAATTTATTTATCTATCTTGATTTTAGATTTTGAATTCAAAATTAGCTTCTTTTCTCTTACTAACAATGTTTTTATGTTTTTTTTTAAATAATCTTGGTATAAAAAACTAATTTAACATGTAGCTAAGCATGAGTCAATCAAACAAAAGTGAGAAGGAGGTATTAATTGTTTGTTTGAGAGTGTAATGAAAGTTATTTTTAAATTATTTTTTGTTCAGATATGTATCAAAATGATATTATTTTATTTTTTAAATAATATTTTTGATATCAATATATGAAAATAATATAAAATTATTAATTTTTGTAATTTAAAATAAAAAATAAAACTATTTAAAAAAAAAATATTCTGTAAAGCACTTTTGAAAAATTCAGTGAAAAACACAACTTGGACGAAAGTAGAAAGAAAATTCGGGACTAATCGAAGCAGAGGAGAGGAACCTCATGCCCGTCCTTTTGAAATCGTGTAAAGGTACTTAGTTATCGTGAGCCGAGCCGAGCCGAGCTTGCAGCTTTCGTTATTGTATCAAGTATAAAGATGTTGCTGATGCTTTTTGCATGATCATCCCCCCCAAACCCTCCTTTCCCTTATCTCCCTCAATATAAACACTCCCTTGCTAGTTGCTTGGAATTAATCATAAAATAGATTAGATGGGTTTTGTGCAGACGGAAGCGAGGAAGAAGATGAAGATAGAGGAGATGAAGTGCATGTTGGCAGCTTGTGGCGGGCTCAACCGGAGAAAAGATGATGAAGAATTTCAAGGCATTCGTGCTTCATCCAAACAAGGAGTGGAGTTTAATGATGAAGAGGAGCTTGTGTGTGTCACTAGCGGGGTATCCTACTTGGGCCTTGCCATTGTGAACCGCCTGTTGACTCGTGGCTACTCCGTCAGAATCATCGTTGATAATGAAGGTAAATATACCAGATATGTTTGTCTTGCTAAATTAGTTCGAAGTTTTCTCCCCTGTAAATCACTGTAATTATGATTCACCAATCGGTCTCGAAAATATTTTCTGAATGAATCAAAGAGTGAGATGAGAGTATACAAGAAAGAAAAAAAGGGGAAACCCCCCTTACCTAACACTTCTTTAGTGCACAACTAAATACTTGATTGGATTGGGTGATTGTGAAATTGAGAATGCAGAGGATAAAGAGAAATTGAGGGAGTTTGAAACGTCAGGAGAGATGAGGACAAGTAAGAACGGTATCATTGCAGTCATGGCGAAGCTTACAGAAGTTGAAAGCTTAGTAGAGGCATTCCAAGGCTGTCATGGCGTATTTCACACCTCTGCATTTACCGACCCAGCTGGTCTCTCTGGCTACACTGTAAGTCTTTCAAACATTAAAATTAATTCGTTCAATCCAATGCCCCATCATTTGACTTAAGCGTATGAAAGGGAAGGGAGAAGAATCTTGCTTCTGGGGTCAGTAACACCAACCCCCACCTCTGTCCAGAAGGCCTTTTTTTAATCCAAGTAACTTTTTCTTGAAGCCCAAGGGATAGAATTGATTATAGAAACATGGGTTTAATTAGTCGATTTCTTAGTCAACATGGAAAAATAAATATTATATTTTGACAGGTGAAAACGATCAACAACAGCTTGTGTTTTATTTTCATTGCCCTTTCTTAATATTGAAAGAAAATTTGATACAAACGAGTTGGTCGCTAGAATTACGGGTCTTAGAACCAAAAAAATCAAATCGGGTCTAAGAATCCTGATTTGATTGTCGGTTGAATGTTTTTGTTCAGTTTTGTCCACTTGATGATGCATGATGAAAATTCTTCCATTTCAATAAGCTCCCTGTAATGCATACCAACCATTGACCACAATCTCTCCTTTTCTCCCTTGTTTCTGCTAACGGGTGATCATTTGATAGGCCTAACAAGTAGTGGGAGTTGGAGCACTAAAAAAGACCAATCCTATATTTCTTAGAAATAGCTTGGTGGGTTAAGAACTAAGCGGCGACCAAAACAAATAAAAAAGCACGTGCCTGTGGAAAGAAGGGTGTTGCTCAAAATATTATCTGCATATTTTTTTCCAAAAAGCTTTCGCTTATTACCTCATTTATTTCTAATAAAAAAAACCGTGTACTATTATTTGAAAAAGGTATTTTAGTTGGTAAAATCGAGTATTTTAAGAGCATATGAAAGATTTTTAGCAAGTTATTTTGATAATACATGGATGCTGTTGCTACCTGATGTAGTTTGTGCATCCATGGAGTTATATTTTAAAAGGTTACTTGCTTGTATTTTAAATTTGGATGGAAAATCTGACGTTTGCTTTGTATAAATAGCACCTTCCTTGCATGGTTTCACAAGGAATGGTTTATACACCTTCCTTGCATGGTTTCACAAGGAATGGAATTTTTTGTCAAAATATATAGTTACTTGAGAGTTTCTCTATTTCACAATTAATGATTTTCAATTTTCATCAAGTTAAGAAAGAAATTGAAATTAAACCTCGTCTCATCATTCTTAGGTTTAAAAGTTGAAATCTCCAGGTAGAAATCTCAAATCCCTTAACCCCTTCGGGCATGGGCATGGTTGTGTTCATTTCTGTATTTGTATGCTTGAATATTCTTTTTTATTAATTTATTCGAGTAAATATGTAAATGTTATTATCTGTTCCGTGATGGAATAAAAATATGAATATCTATGCGAGTTCAACTCTTGACACTGTAATACTTGAATCATTCTATAGAAATCCATGGCAGAAATAGAGGTGAGAGCCAGTGAGAATGTGATGGAGGCATGTTCAAGAACACCCTCAGTGAGGAATTGCGTGGTCACATCATCGCTTTTGACCTGCTTATGGCGAGATATAACCACCACAGCTGAACTCCCTCCTGTAGTTAACCACGAGTCCTGGAGTGACGAATCCTTATGCATCCGCAACAAGGTCCGCATTCATGGCTTCCAAAATCTGACCATGATTCTGTTTCTGCTTGTTTTGACTAATATTGATGGAATTTATCAAATATAAACGCAGCTTTGGTATGCCGTGGGTAAGCTCAGGGCAGAGAAAGCAGCATGGAAAATAGCAAAGGAGAGAGGGTTAAAACTGGTCACCATCTGTCCAGGTCTCATCACAGGTCCAGAATATTTCGGTAAAAATCCAACAGCCACCATAGCTTATCTAAAGGGTAAGCTCCAACTATTCATTTCTTGACAATGGGCATCACGATTTGGATCTCCTGGCCCTTTTCTAAAACAGATGATGGAAAAAATGCAGGAGGCCAAGAAATGTTCAGGGATGGCTTGCTAGCAACGGTTGATGTGATGAACCTTGCAGACGCGCACGCGCGTGTGTTTGAAGAAATGAAGAAGACAGCGTACGGAAGGTACATTTGCTTTGATCGAGTTATTCAAGTGGAAGACGAAGCAGGGAGGTTGGCCAAAGAGATCGGGGTCCCAGCAAACAAGATAGTATCTGAAGATGCATCTAACTGTGGTCCACCTCGGTTTGTACTTTCAAATAAGAAACTCTGTAACCTCATGTCAAGAACACATCGGAGCTGTTATGATCGGAGTTAAACAAGTAGCAAAAAGATTTCATGTTTTTTCTTGTTTTTTCATGCTCTGTTTGCCCGTTGCTGCTGCTAAGTGATCATATATATATATATATATATATATATATATATATATATATGAAATGCCTTTTGTTTTTCTTTAATCCCCTTTCTCTTATTAAAAAATAAAGTGACTTCTAATAAGATTGACAAATATATATTAACAGAGGTTTTTTCGGGTGGTTCAAGGATGTGTTTTTAATAAGCAAGCAAATAATAATTAAGTAAAAAGCTTTAAAAAAAATAAAAAAGGAGAGAACTTGATCCCACGTCTTTGTATAATCCATTCAATAGAAAACTCAAAAATCCACACCGAACCAAATCAGACATGAAGTATATGCTTTCTATACATTTAAAGCTTCTTTCAAGAAAAAGAAAAATTAGGGTTCAACAAAGAGAGAAGAGATCTCTTATAGTTTCTTGTTACTACAGATAAACTCCCAAATCAAAAATGCAAATCTATCATTGAGAGAAAATAAAAATAATCATTTTATATCTCTGTTTTGTTAAAAAAAAAAAAAAATCACTCTCCCTTTCTTTGTCAAACATAAAACACAAGACGGCAGCCTCCACCTTGCTTGCAAGAATATGGCTACCTCATCCTAACAAAATTGTGGATCATCGACATCAATTTAAAAATCTATGGAGACGGACGAACAAATACTTGAAATATCATTAGAACAATAAGCATGCCTCAAATAACATCACTATGTCCTAAGAAGTTGATTGATCATGCATTCTGATTAGACTATCTACAAAGTTCATTATCAATCCTAATGAAATCACAACAATCTATATGAGTCGTGGATGATAAAACAAAATCTCATGCATATGGTCACAATATATCAAATATGCATCATTCAAGCACTTTAAATTATAATGAAAAATCAATAATCTTCAAATGAAACTAATCACAACCACTTATATATATTACATGTTTAAAAATGTAAGAATTTATAGATTTGAGATTATTATAAATCTATATTGAGACTTCAATTTTGATTTCCCCTAATGAATTGCAAACCTCATATAATTTTAGGGTTAGGGTTTTTTCTCTTTTATAATTTCGATTTTTTCGTTTCTAATCTTAATTATCAGGATTAGATTGAACAAAGAATTTTTTTAAAGGCCGATAACCTTATAATTTAACCATGAATGTGGATTAGCTACATTAAAATATCAATTTGATGATGTTGTTGAGCCGGCCGTGAAGAAATACAAAAAGACTTTTTAAAGAGAATATCATGAGAGGGAGAGAGATTGAGGGATAAAGAGTGAGTGTTCTGTAATTTATTTCAGTTTATAATATGTTATATACGAGGGTAGTGAAAAAATGATTAAACTATATAATGTTTGATGTATTTCTTTTTATATAAAAAATAAAAATCATTAAGAAAAAAAAATGATTCAACTACATAAAATTAAAATAAGATTTTTATATTAAAAAAATGAAACTTGTTTAAAATTAATAAAAACTAAAAGCAAAAACAAATTAAATATTGGACAAGGATTAAATATCTGAATCCTAATATATTAATTTAAGAAAAAATAAACTAATGCAAATGGGCTTTAATTAAGAAACTTGATTAATAAGGTATAGGAAATGTTTTCTTTCTTTATGGTTTTCGAGTTTGGTTGATCCATATAACTCATCACTAGTTTATGAGCAATATATTATTGAAGGTCTGTTAAAACCATTATACGAATTCTCTAAATAACTCCAATTAAATGTGGAATATATAAAAAATAACTTTGACAAATACCAAAATATGCAAATAAATTAACTAGATTATATATTAACTCAATTATCATGCCATCACCTCTTTTTCCCCTTTAATTTTATAAACTTTTCAACAAAAATTCAAAAACCCATAAAACATTTCCCCCCCCATGTTTTATTCATTTTACAAGTTATTTTTACATTTTATATTTTGTGTTTGGACTTTTAGGAAAGTAACAAGAAAAAAAGACACACACACACACACTCGCTTGTATATATAAAGAGCGATGAATATCAATTTAAAGGATGTCTTAAATTCCCTTTAAAAAAACCACAAATCGGACATAAATCCCAAAATAAGATGGGAAATCAACCTACTTGCCACCTATTTTATCTTTTCCTTTACTTTTGATCTTCTACTTTGTCTTTGATTAGGATGTCATATAGGAGCTCATGGTGATCAATAAAAAGTATAGGTGGTCAAAATCTAGTGAGGTGAGTTGAGATGTGGCTAGGATCCTAGTTTTTTTTTTTTTTTGGTTTTATGAAGGATAAAAGATTTAAAGATTTTTATGTGTTTTCTTTCTCTATCACTTCCTTTCCATCTTTTCTTATAGTGCCTAGGTTTTTAAGTTGAGAGGATGGGATTTGTTTCCTCTTCTTTTTCGTTTATTTCCTCTCTTTTTTTTCCACAACAATAGTTGCTAGGTTCTTTTGGTAGAAGAGATGAGGGTAGGACATTTTTCATGGTGGTTCCCTCTCTTTATCTTCATTATTAACTCTTAACTATAGCGTCTATATATGAATATTCTTATTTTTTTTATCACTTATTCTAAGTATATCCTGAGAATATCTTTAGAATGTTTTTTTGTTCATTCTTATTTTTGTTTTTCGTTTTATCCCCTTAGCTATTTTGCTTTCTATTTTTATTTTATTATTTTTTATATAAAAAAGACATCAACATCAAATTGATAAGAAAAGTAATCAAGAGTTACAAAATGGATGAAATACATCAAAAATATATTTTTCAATTTTGATTTTTCAAAAGGACTATGAAAATTATAAAATGGATGCAAATGCATCAAAACCATATTTTTTAATTCTATTTTTTGAAATAACCGGGTTATAGGAAACCACCACCTTTATCTCTTTTACCCCCCCCCCCCCCCCCCCCCCCAAACACACCATCACCTTCCTTTATTCTTTCAAACCCTTACAAAATTTGTCTCCAATCCCTCTTCCACCATTAATAATATCATTGTCGTCGTCGTCGTCATCAACAACAACAACAACAACAACTTTTTCTCTCTAGAAAACTCACTAAGGTCAGCCACTTATAAGCATTGTTGTTCCCTTATTATATCATTACCAAACTTAAAAAATCACAACCTTCCTTACCAAAAAAAAAACATATCATCATGCACCATTACCACATCCCTCTCTTTTCACAATCACATAACACCAAACCACCCTTCATATTAAACAAACACGGTATAAGCCTCAGATTCATCTACCTGAATGGATGAACCTATCATCTACAATAAACAATAGCAACTCACCAACATCAATAACAAAAAAAAAAAAAACTATGATGATGTTTTGGTTTATAAAAGAGGAGGATAAGCCAATTGAAAGGCTTAATATCTCTTATTGGATGGTGGTGAGAAAAAATGCAACCACGTTTCAAACTGAGTTCCAACTATCTAAAGGTGTTTTTATATTTCTTATGCAATTTATGATTTATTTTTCATGATTTTTAATATATCCATAATATTTGAAGTGTTGGGTCACACTATAGCATGACACCTTAAAGGTATGGTATCATAAAAAAATATTAAAAATAAATAAATAAGACCAGTCATTAATAACTTATGATATGGTTGGGAAGACAGGGATTATATGGCTTAATAAGATCAGTCATTAATAACCAAGCCCCTGAAATAAAGGGTAAAAAATTTGAATGCCAGGGGTAAAAGAGTAGTTCTATTATTATATCAAATATGAAAGTACAAAAACACAATTGTGCAGAAGATATTAAATTATTTTATTCAAGGATTAAGTGGGTAATTTTATTGTTTATGAGAAGACAAAATTAAAAAAATAACCTCAAGCAATTCTTAAAAGATATTTATATCACGATGAAAAGACGTGTTACCTTGAACACTGTTCACTGATGTATGAACGCATAACAAGTTTCCTCTTCCTCTTACCATGTTTGCCATCCAGATCACCTTTTCGTCCTTCCTTTTATCAAATATTACAGTTTGGTCCCAATCAATTTTGAATTGCCAAAATAAAATAATAATCAATACTCAACACTACTAGGACGTAGATCTTCAACATCAACTGCACTGACAGATGGTGGTGGAAAACAATGTCCTTGGTAAACTACAAGCCATTTGCTTAAATTAAATGAAGTCTACTGTGGATGCACGTGCTCACCGCCTCTCACGTGCATGACTCATGCTGGTTGCTAGCCGAGTGAATCACACATGAACAGTTTCCTATATTCGCTGTCATTGGGACTCATGAAAAACCATGCATGCCCATTTCATCTGTCTCACCAAGATTTTTTTATGTTTTCTTCGCAGAGCGATGAGATTCCTTTACTGGGATAAGCGTTCACTAGCTACATGGTCAATAAAGACCATATACATATATATATACATACATATACATATACATATATTACTCCTTGCTGCAGAAGTTCTACATGATATAAAGATCTGAGATCAGATCAGTAAGTTCTTATCTCTTCTTTTAGTATTCATAGGGCTAACAAATCAAGAAACGCAGTTGAAGATTCATATATATATATATATATATGTGCACCAAACACCAACCTCGGCATTTTAATCGAAGTTCATCCGATCATTTCGCTGAGGTGAGTTTCTTTTCCTTTGCTTGCGCATTTGTAGAAATCACACACGATCATATTTATGTTCTAGATAAATGTTTACTGCTTTCAGTACTGCTTAATATGAACACGAGAAATCAAGACCTTTCATCTTTCAGTTTAGTTCAACATGATGAAGTCCAGTTCAGATTGAGTTGATCAAATGTTTGAGACCTGATCTCTTTAATGGAGAAGAAATTCATCTGATACTCGATTGAAGTGATAGTTTTATCATTCTCGTTTAATTTACAGGCTACAGGGTTGTTTGTGCTGTGATTGAACCTTGTTTTTTTTTTTTTTTTAGATTAAATTTTTTATGTTTTTTTTTATCATTTTAGTATACTAATATCAGTATTAATTTAAAAAAATATATTATTTTAATATATTTATAAATAAAAAAAATACTCTGAAATGTAATCTTTAATATACTTTCAAACATGAATCAAACATGAACTTAATGCACTGGATGAAATGATTAATGAAATAAAACATATTTAATAAAGTAAAGGAATAAATTAATAAGATTATTTGATAAGGGATGGCATCAATAAAAATACTATATATATATATCGAATTAATAATATCAAATTAGTGCTGATCGTTTCGATATATTGAAATCAAAAATAAAATAAAAATATTTTAATATATTTTCCAGTAAAAATTACTTTTAAAAAATACTTTACACGCACTAAATTTACCGAGCTTGTAATATTCATAAATACACAAAATATTATGAATTGCATTATAAAAACTCGCCCCACAGCATTGTGCGAGCGTAAAATCTAGTCCAATACTAATTTTAGGTAAATGGCTAGTTTAGTTTAATTAGTTTGTCAATAGATAATTTTCCTGGTTACACTCCGAATTGGATTAATAAAATGACATAAAAAAATATTTAATGTTATTAATGTGATTTTTATAGGAAAAAATAAAACTATATGCAAATTGATTTGACGTGACCTGTTCAATTTGACAGGTTCAAAAACAATCTGAAAAACCGAGAGAAATATAGTAAAAATATGAACAAATCAAAATGATATTTTTCTTAAGTATTGAAACAACAATATATTATATCAACTCATATCAAAATAAATTTGGAGATTGATTCGCAATAACCTCAATGTTGAAAGATAAAATTAAAAATAAAAAGAAAAAAAAACACAAAAAACCATCCAAGTCAACAAAATAAAATCATGGCTCAAGTCACGAGACTAGAAAAATCTCAAAAATGCACATCAAAACAAATCATGAAGGATAATTCTCAGTCAACTAAATATTGAAGAAAGAGATTGAAAAAAAAGGCAACTATAACAAATTCTAGTCAATTGGCTTAACCTACGACCTCAATCATAAGATTGTGATAACACTAAAGAAAACAAATAAAAAATAAATTATGAAGCACAATTTTCAATCAACTCAATATTGAATGATTACATTGAAAATAAAATTAAATAAAAAATAACAAAAATAATAACCCGAGTCCATCAGAGTTAACCTATCAAACATGAGTAAGGAGATCAGGATAACTCTATAGAAAAAACTTAATATATTATGAAATTTAATACCAGTAAACCTAATATTGAAGAATAAAATTAAAAAAAATATTTAAAAAGTAGGGAAACACAATTTTCATAATTTGTTTTATTTTTGAAGACTAATGTGTAAGGTATTTTGACATTTCACTAATAAAAAAAAAAAAAAAAAAAAAAAAAAAAAAAAAACTACTTCAAAGTAAACAAGAGCAATGTAACAACAAAGTTTAAAATCATTTAAAAACTTTGCTTGAAAACAAATAAAATCGAGTGAGCAACAACCATAAAAACAATTCAAACTCGGCCTTAAACACAAGCGAGAACATTAAATCACTCAAAATTATATATATAAAATCAAGAGGGGGGTGTTTTCAAATTAAATCATGTTCAAATTATATATATGGGGTGAAATTTTTATGCTCTCATGTTCTAGGACGTAGGTTTAACAATTAAGCTCAAGTTGACTAGAGATTTTTTTTATCTTTTATATAATTGATTTTTTTTTATTTCATCCATGATTTTGTATTTTATTTTTTTATTTTTTATGAATTTATCTTAATCTCATAACTTGAGTCACAAGTTTGACAAATTAACATAATTAAATCAAGTATTTGTTTTTTTTAATTTCATCACTTAATACTGGGTAAATTAGAAGTTGATAATCATAATTTATTTTAGTTTGTTATCTATATAGTTAATATAATCTCATAACTCATATAATAAATTTAACAAATTAATCTAAATTAGTTCAATATTTCACTATCTTAATATTTTTTTTTAAAATACAATTCAATTTATCAATAATAAGAAAATCATCCATTAAAATCTTTGTAGCTATCAGATTCTCGATATATATTTTTTTAAAGTATTTTTCATTCAAAACCTCATCAGAATAATGTTTTTTTATTTTTAAAAAATTATTGTTGATATTAGATTTTAAAAATGATCTAAAAACACTTAGAAGGTGGAAATATATTGTGTCAAGCATATTTTTAAAATGCAGTGACAAGCATGCCCTTACTAGCTAACAACGACGGTGTGTGTGTGTGTATTTGCTGGAGTGAGAGTTGGAAATAGAAGAGAAATCATAAGTGTTGAATGATGCAATTTCCTTGCAGATACTTATAAATTAATCCAAAATAAAATGGAGGAGAACCCACCTCGAATTTCAAATCAAAAAAGGACCCACGAGGTCTCAGGGGGTGATCCTACCAGGAAGAGCAGGCACGCCATTGATGAAGGTGGAGATCTAATTGAGTGCTCAAGCAAGCATTGCCAATCATGCACTGCCGGGTTGATAGCAGACTGTGTGGCCCTCTGTTGCTGCCCTTGTGCTTTGGTCAATCTTCTTGCTCTTGCTTTTATCAAGGTTCCATGGATGATAGGAAAGAAGTGCTTGGGAGGAGTAAAAAGAAAGAAAACGAAGCTGGAAATTAAGAGAAAAAGCAAGAAGAACAGTGAAGGGGAAGGTAACATGGTGCAGAGAGAAAGAGATTGCAATTTGAGAAAGAGAATGGTAGCAGAGGGGATCTTGGAAATTGCTTCGGGTTTTGGTGTGGAAGAGGAAATGCCTAGCGTTGCTGCAAGATTTGGCGAGGCAGAGAGGCTTTGGCTCGAGTTGTCCCAGATTGGTCACTTGGGTTTTGGCAGGGTTTCTTTCACCGATGCTTCGTATATAGCTCAGGAAAGTGAATTGCTGACAAAAATGTTTTGATTTTGCTCTGTAATCTTTTTGTTTTACCCGTCATGGTTCGGGTTTCCTTCGGATGACAGGGCAGGGGCAGTTGGGGAAGCAAATTAAAGTGATATGCATTATTGATTAATTTATAGAGCTGTAATCTTCAATTCTCCCGTTTATGATCTCAACTCTAATTAATTTTTAAGTCTTAATAAAATATTAAATAGGAACATTTGGAAACAATATTTTAAAGCAATAAGAATCTTATAATAAATATAAATTTTTAATTTTTTTGTAAAATATTTTGTCATGATAAATTTATCTTTACTCTAAATTTATTAATCAAATATTTTATGAATAATAAAAATAAATAATTTTTTTATTAATAAATTAAATATATTTATAAGAACTAAATGAATATCACGTATAACTAGCTAATTAATTACCAGGGGATATACTACAGCAACTATTAGTTGTTCCATTTGTATTATTTTTTACTCACTAAAAAAGTAATGTGGTTACTTACTGAAAAGTCAATGGGCTAGCTAATATGGTTGGTGCCCATAAACAAGGCTAGACTATAATTGTTATTATAGAGGCATGAGTTTACTATCTTTTAAGTGAATCATCTTTGGTGAAACATTACAGGATAATGTAGTTATATTTATATGTGTGTGTCCAATCTCTTCCAAGTAAGGCAAATTAGTTTGTATTTGCTTCAACCATAAAATAATAATAATAAAAAAAAAACATGGTGTTTGAAGTATTGCATCTAATTGTTTAGGTTATTTTAGTATCTTTATAGCATCCTTGACTTTGTTTGCAAATCTAATATCGTTATATATATATAAAGTATATTGATTTTATTGTGACTAGTATTTTTCATCAATGTCAAGGGCATTATATCAAGTGTTACACCATTATCAATTAACATCTTTTGTAATAATGTAACGAATCAAGAACAATTAAAGTAATTTTATCATTTAAAGATTATATTATTGCAAAATGTTTGTTTTTTTTATAAACAAAAATCAATAGAGTTTTTAATAAATAAAGGCTCTACCCAAAACAACTTTAGTCACAAATTATTAATATAAAGGTGGCTTTAGGCTCACAATCCATCAATTATATCAAATCATGATTATACACAATCTATAAAAAACAATGACAAGAACATTGCATTTCAACTCAGCTTCATGTCTAGCTCTAGTTTCTAATTAAACTATCTGAGGGGTAATCCAAAATGAATCAATTAGTTTAATAGGTTCAAAAATTACTTGAATGACCGATAAAAACATAACATAACTTTTATATATATATATATATATATATATATATATAAACATATCAGATTTGATGAGTAAACCCATCAAACTTGTGAATCAGGTAACCCAGGTCAAAACTTTAAACTTACAAACTGGATAATGGTCTCTAATGGGAATAATAACTTCTTTTTTCCTAAACTATTGTTTATATAACTATACGATAACAAAATTGATTATTAACTACTAAAAAATTATATAAAAGGCAAATCAAAATGTAGATTGAAGAATAAAATCATGCAATTTATTTCTCAACCAATATAAAAAACATCAAAATAATTTATCAACTCTAAATACCAATAAACACATAACATAAGGACCAAGTTAAAAAAACAATAATAAACAAAGAAAAAATGGTTAAATGAAAAACAAATGTGGATTACGATTGTAACTCATAATGTCAATGAGCGTGGAGAAATAATATTTCCCCTTATCTTTTAACTTTAAATATAAAATATACTTTTCAAATAAATTCTAAAGAACCACTTATATTACCCAAGTTTTAAACTTTAGTCCATTATCTTTCAATTCAACCCTCCTCCAAAAAAAAAATGAAATTGCATGCTTAAAAAAGCTTAATTGTATGAAAATAAAGAGGACCGCAATAAAAACTTGTAAGAAATACTATTATAGTTCATAGTTAATTGTGAAAGGGTGAACAACAAGAGGATTTACAGTAAAAAAAGTCATGTCATATATATTATAGGCAATTTGTTATGCTTTATTTATTATTTTTTTTACTCAATGATAAAAAAAAACACCTGATATGAACTTCTCTCATGAAATAGAATAATTTGACAAAAAAACCATTCATTTTGATAGTTTAAATCAGTGTCATCGATAAATTTCTCTATCCATCATTAGAATTTAGCGACCCCTCTCCGCTCTCTTTCAATCACGGATTAATAAATACTAAAAATATTTTTTTGTAAAATTAAATGTGAAAAATATCGAGATATCAATATTGTATAATTTACATGATTGTAAAACTTGAGAAGTAAAATGTATTTTTTTTTTTTAAATTGATGGCACTCAATCTATATTTAACGCCTTTTTCATTTTGTTTTTTTTTTTAATCTCATCTTTTTTATAAAAAAATCAAAATTAATTGATATTCAATTAGAATAAAATTGCTAAGGAATAAAATTGAAGATCAAATTAATAAAATTAAAATTTATGAAATAATAAAAAATTCACGCATTTTAGATTTTCAGTAATTAATATATAGGTTTTGTTAGTAGGACTATTTTTGTAATAACCACCACCTCTATAATCTATCTATCTTTATAACGAAACGTATCAAATACACACTTTGAAGCTCCGACAATGGCGATTTCATCGTCACCAATAGCTTCTCCTCTAGGCATCAACATCAATACCAAACTTGCAGCCTCTTCTTCTTCTCCAGGTCTCGCTCTCTTCAACCTCTCTTCCAAGCCCACCAATCGTTTTTCAACCATTGTCCTCTCCTCTTACAGTAAGCTCAAAATCCCTCCTCTATTTTTGGTTTCTTGTTTTTTTTTTTTTTTTGGTTTCTTCTTTAGATTAAACATTGAGTTTGTTTAACAAAATCAGGAAATGAACTGACGAGTGAAGATAAAAAGGCCTTATTCGAAAAATACGGTCTTGATCCTAATCACTTCCCCTCACAATCTTCTTCTTCTTCACCTTCTCTTAAGGTAATAAGCTTTTCTTTTCTTTCTCTCTTGTTATCTTTTGGGACTCCGTAATTTTTTTCTTTCATTACATTTTAGACAAAGAGGAGAAAGGAAATCCAAAACCCAGGTAGAGGAAAACAAGTCCGTGAAGAGGATGAGGAGGATAAGCCACCGAGGACCACTCATAGGTTACTTCAGGTATGATTTTTCTTGTAATTTATGCAATTACTATCATTATTTTATTATTATTATTATTATTTGTTATTATCTTCTGTGTAAAAAAAAACCTGGGTGTTGAAGGTTCTTGGAGGAAAGGCTAAAAGAAAGAAGTTGCTCTCTCCCAAAGGCATGGATGTGCGGCCAATGATGGAAGTCGTAAAAGGTTCTGCCTTTGATACATTGCAGGTGCTGATACTACTACTTTTCGTTTATGTGTACTTAGGCAATCATTTCAATTAACTTTCTATTGGTTTTGGTTTCTACAGGCAGCTGGTGGCTGCCCTGCCTCTCTCAGGCCTGGTCGGTGGTTAGACCTGTACAGCGGCACTGGTTCTGTTGGTATTGAAGCTATCAGTCGAGGATGCTCTGAGGTTTTATACCAACTTATTATGTCGAACTTGCATTAATTTTACTTTTCAGCGAGATTCCTACCATCGTTCTTTCTGTTCCCAGGTGCATTTTGTTGAGATGGATCCTTGGGTTGTCTCAAACGTTTTACAGCCAAACTTGGAGTGCACGGGGTTTCTTGATGTTTCAGTTATACATAATGTTCGAGTTGAAAGCTTTTTAGAGCGCGCAGATCAATTTGTGGGTGCGGGTGTTCTCCCTTTATCGTATTTTTCCTCTTTCTCTCTTCTCTTTATCTTTCACAACATGAACAAGATAAAATTTTGCTATTCTTGGACAACTCATCCAACAAAGTCACCTTCTTTCTTTTGATGTCTGGCACAAAACTCTGCAAATGGAGTTCACAGTAAATCTTCATTTCTGCTGTCGCGTTGTGTGCATGCTAAATGGATATGCTACAATCTGCATAAATAAATATTATATTGGACAGTATGAATTTGCCTACTAGTTCTCTCAATGTGAATGTAAATCACTTCATTTTCATTCTTTCATTGGAAGAGAATGATGATTCACTTGAGGGTTTATTTCTGGATCACTTCTACGACTTTGCTTGCAGCCTTCTTCTCCTCTTTCTTTTAGTTTCTTCTAGTTTAGTTACTAGGATGGCCAAGCATGGGCCACTTAACAAGGCTTAGTTCATAGGCTTGCTCAGATAAAGTCCTCACTTTCTGGAGTGTTAATAAAGTGCCGTGGCACAATGTAAGGGCTTTGACGGGATGGCCATTTATTTCAGGAACGTTGCTCATGAGCTTGCAGCTTAGCCAGAAGCACCTACCTGCTTCCTTTCCTCAGCTAAAGATGATCCATCTGTTATCAGCAATTGAAAAGTGTCAATTAATGTAGCAACAAGAATTTATTATTTCTCCTCTTATATCCCATTTTTACAAATCAAGCTATATGGTGTGTAGGTCAGGACAGCGCATTTGATTTCATTAGTGTCACACCTCCATATGCACAAGTTGATTATGGAATACTGATGGATCAAATTTCAAAATCACCCATAGTTGGAGAAGATACTTTTATCGTAAGTATTACTTTTGCTCTCTTATTTAACTTGGTTTATACTAATTTTGTTCACTTATTTAACTTGGTCTATACTCTGTGCAAAACTTTTTCATAACATCAAGAAATTTCATGGTGTCAGGTTGTAGAATATCCTCTAAGAACTGACATGTTGGATTCATGTGGATGCCTTGTAAAGGTATGGATCATAAGTCATAGTTAAATCTCCGGTGGCATATAGTTGCTCATCCACCAAGTGATTACTATCGGTCAACCTGGTGACAAATTATTTTGTTCTTCATTATATCATCTGTATGACAGTGAGCCTATCTCACAGTTCTAATTATTTCAATGAAACTGCAGATAAATGATAGACGATTTGGTCGGACTCATTTGGCAATTTATGGACCTGAGTGGGCCCAGAAGAAAAGAAAGAAATAAAAGTTTGAACAGTAGCAGAACTTATACTAGAAGTCTACTGGTGGAAAGTGCAGCGAGCTAAATGGGGGCTTGAAATGCTTTTCCGAGGATCACCCCCTGCTTTTAACGGCTAAAATATATGTTCTAGTGGATGTTTATGGTAAATTTATATGATCATGAACCTTTAAATTTGTTATGGCGAGCTTTGATTTCTTTCAACTGTCTCGTGGCCCTTTCTAAAATTAAAAGTTGAATTTATTTCACAGGCTCATTTCTTCTTGGCTTGACAATTTTGAGAGAAAGGCTTCTTCTGCCATGCTGATTTTTCATGATCACAAGTACCTCATAAATCATTTCTGTGTTTGAAAAATGGATCTTCTAAGCTCTTACTCTATCATCGTTTTAGTTGCTGAGGTCAAATAAGAATATTAGAACTCATTCTCCACTTAATGTTTTCTTTGCTTGCTGATTGTAGGCACTAAATCTAGCGTGCTGTTTCGGATGTATCACTAGATTTATGCTCTGCCCTAGTGTGATGATGTTAAGATAAAAATTTTATTTTTTAAAAGAAATATATAATTATTTTGATGTATTTCTAAGAGTTGCCTTGTTGAGATCTATTTTTACATTGTTCTGTTTGATGTCCAATTCTATTACTGTAAATAAGCTTTTGCTATTGAATTTATTAGCAATGTCATTGCCCTTCATAGTGAATGTTATTCTATTTTATCCTCAATTTCTAAATAAGTATCCAACTCTCATCTCTTTTTTGTTTAAGCTTAAGGTTATTTTTTAAGGCTTTCTCAATAAATATTGTTTTTGGGGGAATTGTTTTGTAAAAGCCAATTATATATTTCAGGATAATATAAGATATTTAATAAAATATAACTACAAATATATAAAGTACTTGCTCGTAAAAATGTACAATTTAGGATTGAAAAATAGAGGAATTAAAGAAAATTATTGTCGATGATTCTACCCTCTATCTTTGGTCTGTTTTAGAGGTGTGATTGAAGTTATCTTTTAAAATGATTTTCGTTTAGAAATGTAGTAAAATGATATTATTATTTATTTTTAAAAATTATTTATGATATTATTATATTAAAATGATTTAAAAATATTAAAAAAAATTAATTTAAAACAAAAAAAAATTACTTCTTTTAAATTTTAAAATGTAGTTACGTAGTAATTGTAAATTATTGGTCATTATATTAAATAAAATAATCACATTCACCCTTAATAATTATATACAATATATAAATATCACGTAGAAACCTTTTCTCCAATTCTGCAGCGGATAACATATTTCTGGTGCGGAAGAGGGTGGGAAAAATTAAAAAAATAAATAAAGTTCAGTTCAATTCATTATATCGTTACTGATCGAGTTGCTTGAACTCTGGATCCAACACCCAACACGAGTAGTGCAGGTCAAAGACGCATACCCAACTCAGTCATTTTTTTAGAATTTTCTTTTCATTTTTTTCCATGAAAATGAGGTGCTGTCGAGTGTTCAACGTCAAACATGGGGTGCTCGACAAGCTGGAAGCGACAGAGGTTACCTTGGCATTTAGAGGTTGTTTGGGAATGTGTTTGTAGATCATTTTTTTTTTAATTGAAAATTATTTTTTATTTTATTTTAAATCATTTTTATTTTTTATTTTAAATTATTTTCATGGACTGATATCAAAAATCATTTTAATATATTTCTAAACAAAAACACATTTCAAAAAACAACTTTAATCGGTCCTCGTAATGTTGTCAAGCAGGAAAAAAACAAGAAAAGAATTTGACATCTTGAAGAGATAATTTTTTATCCCTTCATCAACGTTGATGCTCAATCGCAATACAAGCATTATTCACACATCAAATCATGTTTCTGAGGCTAAAAACTGAGACAACATTAAAAAATTACATGCTGTGTCGAGGTGGTTTCTCTTAGAAACCAAAGGCAGACAACATGTAGTTCTTTGAAATTCAAGAACCAGGTGGAGTTAAAGAAAGTTTTATATTATCATACAACTGCAGAAAACAAATGGGAAAGGATGCTCAAATGAATGATATATCACAATACCAGCCAGACAACGTGTAGATTAAGAGTTTCTTACCATTTTATCTGGCTTCTGTCATCTTGATTTTCACCGAAGCTACACTCAATCATGATCTTGTCTGCTAAAAATCAATGGAAATTCGTCGTCTTGCTCTGACAAACCATGTTCATCGGCAATGATCTTCAAGGATCGGTAAGCCTCGTGCATGGACCATCTGTCCTTGGGCCGGGAAATGACGCAGCTACAGGCAATTTTCAGGAACTGGGAAATTTCATCATCGTGTCCCTTGCCACGGATAGCTTCGTCAACTGCATCTTTCCTCCTGCCGGAACTTGAGAGGTGATTCACCCAATCCGCCAAGCTCCCTTTGAATCCTCCTTCGGCGGTGCTGATGCCGAGAGGTTTCTTCCCTGTCACCAGCTCCAGAAGCACCACTCCGAATCCGTACACGTCTCCTTTGAGCGAAGCAACCATGGTGCTCGAGTACTCCGGGGCCACGTAGCCCAATTCTCCTAAATCCCCATTAACGTAGCTGCTCTCGTTAGAATCCGAGCAGGTCATCATCCTGGCCAATCCGAAGTCCATGATCCGAGCATCAAAATCTTCGTCGACAAGAATCGCGTTGGAGCAGATGTTCTGGTGCAGCAGTGGAGGCTGGCAGCCATGGTGAAGCCAGGCTAGACCCCTAGCAGCGCCGAAACCAATCCGGAATCTTGTTGGCCAATCCAGCGCGTTGCCAGTCCCGTGGAGCAGAGAAAACAGAGTGCCCTTAGACATATGCTTATATACCAAAAGCTTCTCCTCCCCCGCAACACAAAACCCCAAAAGGGGTGCCAAATTTGGATGCCTAACCTGGCCTAATCGATTCATCTCTAGCCGAAACTGCTTCTCACCGAGCTTACAAGTGCTGAGACGCTTGATTGCAAGGGCCGACCCGTCAGGAAGAACAGCCTTATGAGTAGTGCCTGATCTAGTCGAAATGATGATGTTCTCTGGACTGAAATTGTTCGTGGCAGCCATTAAATCACCCAATTTGACCTTGACAAGAGGCTTTTGAAACAAAGAAACTTGAACAAACTTGTAAGGCCTCAATCTCTGAGCCCAGCTAGTATCATCGCCTCTTCCGGCGACAAACCCTCCCTTTCTTCTCCCGGAATGCTTTGAGCGATACCACCACCACAGCCCGAATCCCAACAACAAAGAAGAAGCGGCACCAAAAACCCCAGCAGCAATTATAATAGCAAGATTCTTCTTGCTTAGCCCACCGCACTTGGATAAAGGCTTCCCACACAGTCCCTTGTTCCCATCAAACCCCGCGGGATCAAAATTATTGAAGAAGGAAGGAACTGGACCGGTAAGATCATTATTTTCCACAGAAAACTTCTTGAGCCTACCCAAAGCAGAAAATCCCAAGGGAATAGACCCAGAGAGACGATTGTTTGATAGGATCAAGTTATTCAAATAAATACAGTTTGCAAGATCAGGTGGTATAGGACCAGAAAGATCATTATTTGAGAGATCAAGAGTGACCAAGTAAGGCACCCAGGTACATATTTGAGCAGGAATCGTACCGGAGAGAGAATTAGATGAAAGATCCAAGTTCTGCAGGCTCTTACAATATTGCAAGGATTCAGGAACTTGTCCTGACAGTTTCATGTCACGTAATTCGAGGTTGATTATCCTATTCTCTCGGTCATTCCAACATGACACCCCAACAAAACTGCAGATGAATCCAACTGATGAGTTTCCAAAGTTCCATGTTGCCAGCTTCCCATCTGGGTCATTGAGTGATTTGCTCACACCTTGCAGGCACCTCACATCATCTTCAGCAAAAACAACGGCACCTAATGCTGCAAATATAACAATAACAGTACAAACCTTCATCCTAAGAATAAGAAGATGTCTTTCTTTCTTTCTTTCGAGTTATTGATGGAGCATAGTGGATGAATGGTATGCAGAAAAAGATGCAATCTTTGCGCGTTTACAAGCTTAGAAGGTCTAAAGGAAAGTGAGGTATTTGACTTTGATTTGATGTGAATTTTTTATTTTGTGTGTGTGAAAGAAATTAATCCTACTTCCTCCTCCTCCCACCATATATTTAGTTTTTTTTATTATCATTATCATGTTTAATGACGGGTGCTTGTTTTTTGGTGAGTGTTTTCCAATGGCGAGCGTGTGATCGATGATCACAGCTTCTTTGACTAAACAATAGAGGAACTGTTTAGTCATTAGTGGTTTAATTAAGGGTTTTTTTTTAAGAAATAAATAATAATCTCAGTGCTTTATACTTTTTAGTCAGGTCCACAAAGGAGGGTCTGTAGTTGTAGTTGGATACGGCACTGAATGATGCTCCTTTTATTGTACTTTTATAGTTTTTTTAGGTAAATGAATCTATTATTGTGTACTGAGGCACTCTGTCTATTTCCTGCACTTTTATCAGCATAGGAATAGCCTGCTCTCCGTGGAATGAAGCAGAAAAATATCATTTAGATATGTTTATAAACGAAAAATACTTTTAAAAATAACATTCAAACTTATCTTGTGATCATCAACAGCCATGCATGGTCTTGCGGCTGTGTTCTCGAATCAAATGGTCGAAGTAGCTAGGTTTCTTGCTTCATTTGGTAAGAACAGAGAAACAGGATTGAAACCGATTCATGGAACAAAAACATCATGGGCAGTAGCAGGTTAATCTGCCGAGGAGGTTCAGAAATTCAAAATCAAGTTTGTGTGTAGCTGCCATTTCTTCTAGTGATTGTTTGCTTGGAAAATTCTCTGCAAGTTGGTCTTATTATACTGTAAATATATTCTTTCCTTATCATCATCATCTCTCTGCTTGGCCAGAAGTTGATGTGAGTGTGGTTTGGTGTGGTCAAATCAAACAACTTTGAGCTTAACAAAATGTTATGGAGGTCAATGAAGCTTTCAGCCTGTCTTGACTTAACTAACCACCCACCAATTTAATTGGATTTCCGACATGACAGTGGTTAAGAAACCATCTTATCTAAAAATTTAAGTTATTAGGTGAGGTTCCAGAATATAATTTATATTATTCTCTAACACACCCGCTCAAGTGAAAGTCTTTTGGACTTGAAACTTGCACATAGGCCCACATTACCTTGTGCTTGATTTTTATCAAATAGAATGAGAGTGATGAGATTCGAACTCGTGATCGTTGGGTCAACAAAGCTCTGATACCATATTAAGAAACCATCTCACCTAAAAGCTTAAGTTGTTAGGTAAGATTCCAGAATATGATTTATATTATTCTCTAACAACAGCAACTCCTGCAGCTGCAAGACATCTGAGTTGTTGTTCTTACTCCTGACAAAGCACCTCCCTGTTAATGGATAATCTAAGACCTTGAAGATGCAATTTTGTGCTAAATTTATACTTATTTATTTCTCTGTTTAATTTAATTGCTTGTCAAGTTTATCTCTGGGAATTTCATTTAGAGAATAGGAAAATCCCACCTTTAGGCATCTAACTAAATTTTCCAAGTAATTTGCTGGCTTTATTTGACTTTTCTGCAGGTTTGAATCCGAAAGAATGATTATTGATGCCCATGTCCTTGCAATTTCGTAGAGCTTGTTTAATGTTATGGCAAAGGTAATTATATTTTTTATTTTTAAAAAATTATTTTTAATATCATTACATAAAAAAATTGAGAATATATAAAAAAAAACTAATTTGAAGTAAAAAATTATATTTTTTATCAAAACATAAAAACAAACAAGTCAATAAACTACTAATCAAACAAAATTTAATGGAAAAATATTTGAATAACAACTTAAACTTCATATAGTTTGTATTGAGTTTTTCTAGATTCTTGTTTATAATGTAATTATAGTTTTAAAAGCCGACTTTGAAGTCAATTTAGAACTAGGTTTGAGTAATGGGTTGAGGGAGTAAATTAAAAAAAATCAAAAAAATATTATTTTGATAAAATATATATAGGCTTAGGGTTAAATTTAGATTGAATCAAATTTGGGTCAACCTCATCAGGTCAAAGTATTTCATAAAGTCAATCATTTTTTGTTTCAAGTCGAAATCGGTCAAATCTCACATCAAAATTGCTAGGCTAGTCTAAGTTTTCCACCTACTATAAATGTAACTAGGCCTCCTTTCCATAATATCATTTTTCCTATTGGGATTTAAATGTGAATGAAAAATATTGCTTTTAGGAATAAGAATAAATTGTTCGTAGCTTTTATATGTATATAGCGTAAATAATAATAAAATAATTTTATTTTTTTGTTTAATAATAATACAAAAAAATTAAGACATGTATATTGTTTTTTATATTTAAAAAACAATTGCCCCCGTGATGAACCGCCATCATACAAACTCTAAATGAGTAAAATCTCTTAACCATGGTTTTTTTGTTATATCAAATTAGTTTAGAGACATTATTGTGTTTTAGAAAATGTTAAATATTATCATTTATAAAAACTTGATGGGATGTGTCACACACGTGCTAGCAAATAAATAACCTCTGCACTCTTTAAACCAAAGCTGTCCATTTTCACTTTGGTTAATGTTTTTTTTTTAAATTGGAATATAATATTTTAGTTTTGAAACGTTTTTGCATATCGTTTTGAGATTATATTGTTTATATATAATTAATTAATTAATTATATATATAAAAAAATAATTTAACAATATTTGATTCATGAATGGGTGTTTGGGAAGCAAGTAAAAAGTATTTTTCGAAAAAAAAATTGAAATATTTTTTTTTTGCTCTAAATTTTGTAATTCATAATTTTTTAACATACTTTTTTATTTAAGGCCTAAACAGTACGGTCAGTATGATACCGATACATTTTGACTTGTATTTGATCAAAAAATTCAAAATAAACCAGAATTTAAACTAAAATAAACCAATATTGTTTTTTATTTTTTTATTGGTATAAAATATTTTAATTATTCCAATCAAAACAAAAGAAAACTGACAACTATACTTTAAACAACGACACGTGGAGAATCACCCGGCAGCCAAGAGTCACCTTCACCTACTTCCTGCATTTGAATTCTTGTAACACCCTTTCATATTCATGATGGGGGACACACAAGTTTCAAAACACATGCTAGTTTGGCAACAACTTTAATTTATTTTCTTTCTTTTTTAGATTTTCATACTAGCCTCTTAAAAATTCTAGAGATATTTTTAATCTGTTAATTCTTCATATCTCGTCCCTATTAATTTTTTTTTAATCTTGAATAAGTTATAAAATTAAATTTCATACCCCTTGAATTTTTTATCTTTCAAATTAGATCTTTATTATTTTAATTACTAATTGTTTTGTTTGGGTAATTTTTAAATTGATTTTATTCTACAATTTCACCCTTCTTTGTTTTTTTTCTATCAAATTTGATTTCAGTTATTTTGATTGTTATTTTTTCTTTGGAAAGTTTTTAAAACTGATTTTTTTTTTTAAATTGATTGATAATAAACTTCTTGATTGAACCTAGGTCTATGGTTTCACAGGTTGTAAATTTTAAAATATTTGACCAAGTTTAGAAAGTTTATTGAGGTATGCTTGGTTTTTTTCTTTTCCTCTGTTTATTTCCCCATTCATTCTCCAACATTCATATGGAATTTTTTGTTGGTTTTAAAAATGACTCAGTTATTTTTTGTCTTTTTAATTATTGCTATTTATTGGGTATTTTTGGGTAATTATTCAAATTGATGTTTTGTTCTTTATTACAACCTTCAATTTTTGAAATGATTTTTTAAACAATCTATAAGATTAGAATTTTTGAGGTTTTTTTTTTTAATTTAGCTCTCATTATTTTGATTACTGATTATTTTATATGAGATATATTTTTAAATTTATTTTTATTTATTTAATATCTGTAGAATTTTTCAATGACTTTGGTTTTCTCAGGGTTTTTTTATTGTTTTTTATGGAATTATCTTGATGAATTAATATTAAATTGATTGAAAATTGAGTTTCTTGATTCAACTCAGGCCTAGAATTTAATAGGTTGCAAGTTTGAGACCTTTTGTCCAAGTTTTAAGTTGGTCCATTTATTAACCTTTTAAATTGTGTCGCTCTATATTATTTTTTTCCTATAAAAAAAATATTTTGGACACGGTATAGTGCGAGCATACAAATCTAGTTGTACCTATTTATATTTCAATTCCTATACTTTATTAATTTACAATTTATTCTATAAAAAATAAGAGAGAAAAGAAATATGTTCTTAGAAATATTCTCTATGATGACACCAAGAGCCCTTGCATGGTTTGAAAAAAGATATCCAAACCCTAGAAATGTAATTGACTTTTCAATTTTGATTATATTTTCGAAGCTTTAAAGTGAATATCAATTATTTCAAGACTGAAAAAGGGGCAAACCCTGACTTTTCGACTACTCTCCAAACTCCAATTCTTCATTGACTGGTTTTTTTTTTAACGGTGGTTGGGCATCATTTCAATTATAGATATTACTTAATATAAATAATTAGAAAAGTTTATTTTAGATAATTATTATATTTTTTTCTTTTATATTTGTTTTAATTATACAATAAAACCAACATTGTATTTAAAATAAATACGAAGATATATTTTTTTAATTGAAATAATTGTTTCCATGCATTGTAAGAAAAATAAAGTTCTCTTTTTCTTGTAACAACAAGATATGACGAGTGTATGTTTAATTTTAAACTATGTATATAAGAAGATAATTTAAAGATTATTTTTCAGAAGTTATTATGATAAATATATTATTTTATAGCTGTTAACATTTAAAATTTAAATCAATACATGCAAGATTAGTAAAAAAAAGAACATATTAAATATATAATTGAATATTCGAGATTGACTCAATGGCCTTGATCAAGACGGATAGTCGTCCTCGATCTCATACTTTTCTAGGTTTGAACTTGAGATCTCCGAGTAGAGATTTAAATGTTCATCACTTGACCCTCTCGTTAAAACACGGTTAGGTTTTGCTTTTTTCGTTCTTTCTTTTTTGTTCTTCCTTAGTTTTTTTTTAATACAAGAAATCTTCATCCTCTAGAAAATATATTTTGTGAGTCAGATAAATAAATAAAATTTCGGTTGTCTCAATTTTTTATAAGAAATGTACACTCTAATTTGAACTTGAGATATATTACATAGATTGCAAGTTTTTTATCATCGCATTTCACGGGAATAAGTATATGGCTAAATCCTTTCAGGGCTAGGTTCAACTATGGGTTTGGGTTAGGTTCTGTCAACTCCAAGTTGAATCTCACTTCGCAACTATTCCTCTCCTTTGTTTAGAGAAGAAAAGGGAAGAGGTTGAGAAAACTAAATGGAGATGGAAATTATTATTTTATATTTTGATTATTTTTGAAATTCTTGTTAAACTCATGATGTGATATAAAATGTAATTTCTCAAATTACAACAAGATAATAATATTGTGAACAAATCTTAAAAGTTTTTTTAAAACGCATTTATGGTTAAATTGAAAATGAAAGGTTGACGTAGTATTTAATTAAACACACAAAGAAATTATAAGAATCGTAACCATATGATATCTAAATGACAGCTCTTTGTATATAGAAAAGTCAGATATCTATTTATTTATTTATTTAAGAGAGTATTATATATATATATATATATAACCAAGCGCGGCGAGGTGAAATTATTGTACACCATGCATTGAGTATGGTAAAACTAGGCTTTGCAAAACACAGTAACATGCAGCAACCATTACTGAACTTTGAAGGTTTAAACTTTCCTTAACAATATTGGTATAAAAAACTAGGGGGAGGGGGGCGTCGGATTCTAGTATAGAGAGAGAAACGCAATGCTCAAGCCAATTTTAACTACAAAAATAATTAATCTCTGTGTCAACAGACTCCCTGCAATTAGAATAGTTCGATACTGGTTGTTTAAAACCTTAATTTTGAATGTAAGAATATTTTGAAGGCGAGGCGAAAATAATTAACTCAATTTGATTTTATTTTTTTTTGGCTTGATTTTTGGATTTCTTGGGTTGATAGATTGGCTTCTAGATATTCTAAAGGTGTTTCTAAAGTGTTTTTAGGTTAAAATTAGTCATCAATCAGGGTTTTTTTTTTAATCATATTATTAAATCAAACAAACTTATTTAACCTATTCAATTTAATGAATTATTTAACCTAATTTAATTTTTTTATTAAAAGATTAATGTAAAATAATAACATAAATAAAACATAATTCAACATCTATGTTAAAATAACTTTTTAAAGAAATGAAGAAACCATAATATAAATTGATGTGATATTAAAGATATTTTCTTATTTTATGTTCAATAGAAAAAATGTAATAAACAAATTTTTTTTAATTTTCACATAAACGCAGCATGTTGCAAAGAATTTTCATTTTGTCAACGCGTGCACATGATTAATTACTCTATTTGACTTGCTAATAACAAGTCAACCCTTGTCAAGGACCCCGCCTCACATTTGTAGATCGATAGGTGCATATCGATCGGGGAGGGAGGACAAGAGGGGGGGTTTGTTGCGATGAAAACGACCCTGCTTCTTAATTTACTCAAATCTTTTTCAGGCTCCCTCAGAAAGAAGTCAATTCAACTAATTATAAAAGAATGCCTACATACATATACATCAGAGTGTGTGTGTGTGTAACACAAGAGCGTTCCAGCCAATAAGTTTGACCTGTACCTGAATTGCAAAATGGTAAAAAAGTTGCTGATTGGTAATCTCCATGTCTCTTTTTTTTTTTTCTTTTAATGGTTTCTTGAAGTGCTCTCTAAATAATCACATCACAGAATTGAGAATCACATCTTTCTTCTGGTTGAACTCAAGGAACTGTTAGCTTCAGTACCGCCATCTTTTCCCAGACGAAGTGAGCTGATTCTGATATTGACTCTACAGGGACGCGCGGAAAATTACTTGGAACCCTGAAAGAAATGTGCGAATGTTAGCGTGTGTATGTGTAAATCAGAGCACACCATCCAGCTATGCAAACTATTATCACCAGTGCCTTTAGAAAGCTTGTTATTGTAACAATGCATGCAAGTCAATTTCAATTGATCAGGGTCCCATCTATTAAATAATTATGACAGACATCAAATTGTTGTCTTGAAAACAAGAATATATTACATCCATTATATTTACATTTCCCTGGCACAGAACTTGAAATCATTCACTAGAACTTATCTGCTTTAAATTCCCATTGACTGAAATATGGAAATGTGAATATGGAATCATGGAATTAACACAAGATGACAATTGCAGCATGTTACACTAGTTAGTAACGAAATGAAATCATTGCATCTTATCCCAGTTAGGGCATGTTTAGGAAGGTATACGGAATGGTTTAGAGAAAACAACCTGGCAAGCAGCCTGAGCCAATCTACAATTGTCCCCAGACAACTCATTTGTCAAGCTAGATTTCTGCGGCTCAGGTGAATATTCTTGATTTTCCTCCACTTTCCTTTTTAAATTGCTCTTTTCAACAGAGCTGTTATTATCAGGGCTGCTCAGAGCTTCCTTCTTGTGCTTCCTCTGAAAGGTGTACTTAAGAAGTCTGTTGTCAGATTGACCAGGGAGCACATTGGGTTGCATGGATGATTTGACAACTTTTATATCAGAGTGCACCAGCATTACACTGACAGTAGTTTCTTCAGATGTTTTGGAATCTTCCAAATTAGAATGTACAAGTGGAGCATTGACCATCTGAGCATCCGATTCATAACATGGAGATGCCGGGTTCCGATTAGAATCACATTCTTCTTCAACCAAATCATCTACACCCTCCATGTCCTTGTTTGCATCAGTTTGTGCCCCACCAGATCTGCAGAGTGCCTTTACACTCACTTTAACATTTGTAGAGCCAGATATAGAGTCCACATCACCTCTAATTAGTGTTAACCCTGGATCCAAGCGAGGCAGTGGCTTCAGCTTGACATAATTTTCAGTTACCTTTGATTGGTCTTCGTTAGATTTAACATTATCATGGGGAAGCAATGAGTAAGTCTTGCAATGAGTGAGAACAGATGGTTGGTGAAATTCTGAGTGCTGAACCAAAGGGAATGTGGATGATGTAGAGACAGAATGTGTACTTTGCTCTGTTCTTGGTCTTTTCCCTTCAGGAACAATCATTTCAGTAGCAAGGCAGTCATTTGTTTCCACTTTACTCAGATTCTTCATATCCATATTGCCAGGCTTGACAGGGAACAAGGTACCTGAACGTCCATCAGATTTAACAGCACCATTTACTGAGTTCATTTTGCAACGAGAAACAATAGAAGGTGGTTGATAAGGCTTCTTGACATTGAGACAAGACTTGCGCTTAACCTTGGCCTTTGCAGACCTACTCTTTCTTCGTCTTGATGGGCAAACCTTTACACACTTTTGTCCTTCTTCCCCTAAAAAAAAGTCCATTTTATCTAAGGCCTTAGTCTTAGGAGAAGATACAATACATTCACCTTCATCCACATTACTTGCTTTGGTGATAACCTCATTCTTTATGAGAGATTGCTCCTCATCCACTACTCCTGGAGTAGTCAATTTGCTAGCAAACAGATTTCCTTCTGACGCACGGATTCTCTGTGTACAACCATTTCTATACAGCTCTGGCTCTTTGTTTGTCATCATTATGGCAGCTAAGTCAGCATCATGTGAAGAATAGTTCTCCAAAGGTAAAATAGTCAATTGGTCAATATCTTCTGTTGTATTGCAGCACTTGTTATTGAAATTTCTCTGATCCAGTAGTGCACTCTTTACATCAGAAGTTGCCACAGCTTGAGGTGGCGAATTAGTCAGAGAGAGTATAATAGCCTCGGATGTTAAATTTTGGTGAGAAGATTCATTTTCCTTTACAACTTTTCCATTTGAAGGCTGGCCATGGCGGTTCCTCACCTTCTCTAGCTCATCACGTAGCCATCTCAGCTCTTCTCTAAGATCAATTATGACACCCTCTGCCTCCTGGAGCTGCGCCTCAAGCTCATCAATCTTACTCTGTTGTCTCGAGGATGTTATCTCTGCTTCAATTGTCTGCGAAGAAAGATGATGGGTCAGCACTGCATTAATGGTTGCAACATGAAACTAAACATATATAAGTAATGATACTCTTGGTACTAGCTGTGTAGATTACAAGTAACGTAGTGGAACTAATTATAACTCAAGCAGGTCACACATCTGCGCACATGCATCCATCTATCAAAGTGCCATGCTTAAAATTCTTGCTCAAATGAAACGAAAGAAACAAAGTATCTGGTGAAAGGGAAGGAAAATCTAGTGAGCATCAATGTTCATCAAGAAATGGAAAATGCAAATTATGTCTCTGATATGATAAAATCAAATCTTGTGCTCTTGCTCAACCAAAAATAAAGGGTCATGTACATATCAAGTATGTGACAGGAACCCCCCTTCTGCTTTTAACGACTTCAATTGTACATTCTTTGGTCAAGATTTGAAACAAAGAGCTACCTCCAGTACACTATTTACTTCCTGAATGACAAAGAGTTTTCATTATTGCTTTTGGTTTCTTATCTTTCTTTAGACTTACACGAGTTGGATTTTATGGATGTAATATGGTTAGCATATCCCTTTTCAGCAAGGCCTTTTCCTATGAGGATCAAGACCTGAAAGCAGTATAATAGGCTGCCTAAGCTACTCAACAGACATGTCTTACTTGACATCAATCAATTTATGCTTGAAGGTTTTCTCTATAAATCCTATATATTTTTCTAGTCAATATTCTTCAAATGTTAGCCATTAAATTGTTGTGATTTGCAGTTTACCATTGTTTTCTCACCCCACACTACATCACTGGCCAAGGTTAAATAAAAGCTTGCGGCGCTGTGCTCATCATGTAGTGTAAAAGGTGTGACACTAGCAACTACAAGCGCAGCTTCCAGACAGAGACATCAGAAACCCCAAGGTTGTTTCAGTTTCAAAATTACTTGGGTCCTGTTTGGAATCATTTCTTGTTTTTTGGTTTTCCACACTTAATAATAATAATAATAATAATAATAATAATAATAATAATAATAAAACTGTTTCTTGTTCTTTTATTTTTACTTTATATGAAAACTGTTCATTGCTTTTAAAAATGTATGCAAAGGAAATTTTGTTTTATGAAGTATAAAAGCTGCAAAAAATGATATGTCGTCGTTATGTTTAAGAAATATAATAATTTTTATAATCGTTGGCATGAAAAAAAAATAACAAACATAAGAAAACCGCTGCAACATTTTCGGATATTGCCATTGGACCAGCCACAATGTGTGTGTGTGTGTGTGTGCATAACAAGATTTAATTGAGCCTCATCATGAAATAGCCAATTCTCGAAATAAAAATGAAAAAAAATAATAATTGATGAATATTAAAAAAAAACTGAAAATAAGCTCACTTTAGCATCGATCATTTGTTTTAAGCGAAGAAGCAATCGAAGCGCCTCGTCCTTTGAATTGCAGAGATCGTTGTGATAGCGAAGCGCTTTTCTCTCAGACTCCATTACTCTGTTCGCTGCCTCTTTTGCCGTATTCAATATTATATCTGCATACGCTTTCTTCAACGCCACCAGTTTCTACGCACAAAATCAAAACGATCAATATAAAATCAACTCCTTTTTACTGAAGTCGCGCTAGGTTGTGGCATGGCATTTCTTTGTGATTCAATTTTTGAATTTCACAGACCCATGGCGGGCTCCTTTATTTTCACGGCCCTATCGGGCCGCCCAGTCGATGAACTGGCTACTATTTTATTTTCTACCTCGGTTTCTCTATAAAATTATTACCTATAAAATAAACGGCGTCCCACATTTACTGTGCACTGTGGATTGCGACAGTATTTTTTTTTTTTTTTTGCTTTTTGTGTTTATTTTTTGCTTCTTTTTTTTTGGTTTTCTGCTTGCGTTTTTTTTTCTCTTTTTTCCTGTTTTTTTTAATGATTACTTTCCTCTCTTTTTTTCGTTTTTCATTTTTTTTTCTAATTATTCTTTTTCTTATTTGTTTCTTCCATTTTTTGTTTCTTCTTTTTTTGGCTTTTTTTTGTATTTTTTCCTTATTATATTTTTTTTTATTTTTTCCTTATTATATATTTTTTTCTTTTTCTACTTATATAATTTTTTGGTTTTTTGTTTTTTAATAATCGGGGTGTCTGAGCTCGCTTAAATGCACCACGATTAATCTCCATATCCAATTTTTTTTGATAACGAGGGTGTCCAGGCCAACTTATACATACCACGACAATCCCTGGACCCACATTTTTTTCTAAAATGCTTTCCTGCTTTTTTTTTTTTTTGCTTTTTGCGTTTTTTTTTTCCTTTTTTCTTTTTTTTTGGTTTTCTGCTTGCGTGTTTTTTTTCTCTTTTTTTTTATGATTACTTTCCTCTCTTTTTTTCGTTTTTTCTTTTTTTTTCCTTTTTTTTTCCTAATTATTCTTTTTCTTATTTGTTTCTTCCATTTTTTGCTTCTTCTTTCTTTGCCTTTTTTTGTATTTTTTCCTTAATATATTTTTTTTTATTTTTTTCTTATTATATTTTTTTTCTTTTTCTACTTATATATTTTTTTGGTTTTTTGTTTTTTAATAATCGAGGTGTCTGAGCTCGCTTAAATGCACCACGATTAATCTCCATATCCAAATTTTTTTGATAACGAGGGTGTCCAGGCCAACTTATACATACCACGACAATCCCTGGACCCACATTTTTTTCTAAAATGCTTTCCTGCTTTTTTTTTTTTTTGCTTTTTGCGTTTTTTTTTTCCTTTTTTCTTTTTTTTTGGTTTTCTGCTTGCGTGTTTTTTTTCTCTTTTTTTTTATGATTACTTTCCTCTCTTTTTTTCGTTTTTTCTTTTTTTTTCCTAATTATTCTTTTTCTTATTTGTTTCTTCCATTTTTTGCTTCTTCTTTCTTTGCCTTTTTTTGTATTTTTTCCTTAATATATTTTTTTTATTTTTTTCTTATTATATTTTTTTTCTTTTTCTACTTATATATTTTTTTGGTTTTTTGTTTTTTAATAATCGAGGTGTCTGAGCTCGCTTAAATGCACCACGATTAATCTCCATATCCAAATTTTTTTGATAACGAGGGTGTCCAGGCCAACTTATACATACCACGACAATCCCCGGACCCATATTTTTTTTCTAAAATGCTTTCCTGCTGGTATATTTTTTTCCTTTTTTTTCACTTATATATTTTTTTTATAACCGGGATCTCCGACCAGCTTAAGCACACCACGACTAATTCTTGGGCCGAATTTTTTAAAAAACAATTTAGATTGCTACAGTGCTTTCACGCTTATACTTTTTTTTTTCTTTCGCTTATACATTTTTTTGTAACCATGGTCTCTCAGCCAGCTTAAGCTCTTTTTTTCACTTATATTTTTTTTCACTTATATTTTTTTTTTAACCACGATCTCCGGGGCAGCTCAAGTGCACCACCACTACTCCTCGGACCAAATCTGTTTTTTGATAATCGGGGTGTCCAGGCCAGCGTCGACACACCATGATTAATATCCGAACCAATTTATTATTATTTTTTATTTTTTTCCTTATACGTTTTTTTGTTCACTTTTATTTTTATTTGTTATGTGGATTAGATGATTTTTATAATTTTATTATTTGCGCAATAATAATGATAATTTTAGTGATTATTTTCTTATAAAAATCTTTTTATTTTTTTTAAAGATTTTCCTGAAATTTTAATTTATATCGGTGATCATTTTAAAAGTAATATTACTCTATTTTTCCCTTTATTCATTTTTTTTTGGTTTTCTGTTTCTTTATTTGTTCTTTAGATTATATGATTTTTATGATTTTATTATTTATGCAATAATAATGATAATTTTAGTTATTGTTTTTTTATAAAAATCTTTTGCTTTTTTATTTTATTTTTCATGGCAATTTAATTATTTTAATTGTTTTGGCAGTAATGTTAGTAATAATTTTAGCTTTAATAGCAATGATAATGGCAATAACGTCAGGATGAATTTTCAATTTATGTTTTCATCTTTTTGTTGATAGAAAATTAACAGCTTATTTTTTTTATTCGATTATTGTTGGTATTTTCACAATTTATATTTTATTTTTGTTTGATTTAAATTGAATTATAAAATGAACTAATCTTAATACAGTGAACTTAATAATTTAGATATCCGAGTTTTCTTGCTTTTTTAATGATGATGATAAATTTATGCTGGTTATTTCGTTTGAAACTACTAAACAGATAAATTTATATCGATTTTAAATTCATATATTTTCTAGAAAACTTGCACTTGGCATGAATTCTGCACAGATTTATTATTTTAGCTAAATTTATATTATAATAAAAAATACACACAATTAATATTCTTTACATTGAAAAAAATATTGTGCCGCCCGCGGCGAAGCGCGGGGGCATTGTCTAGTATATATATATATATGCATATATCCGTTTGCAAGTTTTAATAATTATGTGAATATTCTAAACCTAATGTCTTCCAATTTAGTTTTAAAATAAAAACAATTGACTGAAATTTATAATCAACTTTTTATTTAAATCCACCAAAAAAATTTTTTAAAACAAAATCCAAAATCCATGCCAAAGACAGCATTTATAACAAAAATTAAATTAAAAACTAACTTGAATCAAAGTATAAAAGCTATGCTTAACAGTTAACACCATATAAATAAGTGCTATTTTACTGGGCACGTGGTAATTGTTTTTAAGTGTTTTCCACTAAACCCATTGCAAAATTGGAAATAAAGATTAATAACTACGATTTTCACTGACTGGAAAGTGATTTTTCGTAGAAGAAAGAGAAGCGCGAAACAGACCATGGCGGCAACCGATCCACAAAGGCAGTTCCTAGCCCTAATTCACGACTTTGCTTCCGAGAAATCACAAGGAGGTGAGTGCCTCTACCCTTGTCCTTTTCCGCGTTTGGTTATCGAGAAAATGAAGGGAACAAAAATTAAATTTCACGGAATCCTCCTCTCATCTGTATCAAAAAAACATGCCTTGCGTACTGTTATTTGGAAGGGATGAGTAACCAGGGACTCAAATATTGATTTCCTACATTCTTGATTACCAAACACGGCTTCTCGAGAAAATGCGGGAAATAGTGGAAAATCTATCGATTGAGAGGCAAATTATATATTTTTTTTATAGTTTTTCTCTGGCGTTGTAATGTTTTGTAGAGAGAAGAGTGATTGGGCTAAAGAAGCGAATAGTAGAGCTTGGATGTCAAGTGGATGTGGCAAATGCAGAGATGGAAGAGGTGAAGCGTTTCAAAGAAACTGCTGAGCTAGAGCTTAAAGGCTACGAATTTCAACTGGCTTTAAACGACGTATCTATTCAGACCCTAGAGGTTTGTTTTGTTTATTTTACTTTACTTCAGTTTGATTATTTTCCTTTCTAAAATTAAGATAGTCTTTAATACTTTCAGGCAAGGGTTTCTATGATTCAAGATGAAATATCCTCGGCCGGATCTGAAGTAGAGGGTCTTAAGGTAGTGATTATAGTGTGTTGCTTTCCTCTCTCTTTCTTTTCTTCTTCTTTTGGGTAACGTGAGATTACTTAGGCTTTTTCAGTCTTTTTTTTCTGTTTCTAATTCCTGCTCACCTCATTGTATGGGACATTGGGCTTGGGCGTTATGAAGGATGAAGAAGGAGCTTCACGGTAAATATTGCTATTTATTTTACTTACCATTCTGCTGCATCTGAGCACATGACCAATCGCCTCATCAAAATTGATTCAAGTAGCTGTATTAATTGCTGCTGTTTCTTTAACATGTTTATGCTGTTCATGTAGAGATAAGTTTGTTCGCCAGATGTTTGAGCTCAATACCAGGATAAGGTTAGTCTCACTTAGGACATATGTAAATTTGATTGGGAATTTGTGTTCGCATGAACAGATTGTATATGTAGCTTCCTGGTTTACAGTTGCATTCTTCTTTGGTTAACTTAATGTTTTTTTGGAGATGTTTCCTCTTGAAAAATGAATTGCCGTCTGAGTGCATAGGATATATGTTAATTCATCTGATCTACTTGCTAAACTGTAAAGAAAGGGATTAAAAGCAACATACATCCTTGTACAATATTGATTCGGTCAGATCAATCCCTTTACATGAAAAATGTTATAATTGACCTGTCTATCACTATAGATGGTAGCTCATTAAATCTTTCTGTTAGAGATCCTCATTAGGTTGACTGACCAACTACCACGGAGGCAATAGAGCATGGGTTTGTGTTTGGGTTGATTTTGCTCAAGCCATATTAATGGTCAACACGGTCAACTTCTGTGGATCTAGCAGTGGAAGGGTTCAATTGTGCTGTAGTGATTGTGACTAGAGGAAGGCGTTGAGGTTGTAACAGTGAAACTGGCATGTGGATTTGTGACTAATTTAAGCTAGCATTTGTGTAGTTGAGAGTACTCATTGATTTAGGTATACAAGTTAGATGTGGTGGTGGTTGTTCATGTGGGAGAGAAACTGAGTTGGTTTGAACTTGTGGTAGTGGTAGTGGTGTTTTACTTGGGTTTGTTTGTGGTGGATCTAGGTTGTAATTTTTTGATAATCATGTGTAATTTTATGATGGGTTTTAGATTTAGTTAGGAAATAGGTGGTCTTGATAAATGAAGTTGGTTTTTGCTTCTTTTTTTTTTAACACGGTGTTTCTTTTCCTTGCTCCCCCCACACACAGTTTTTCATGTATTGCCTTTCAATTTCTCAAAAATAAGTGGGACCAGGTGGACATGTGTCAGCTACTCATTAGCTATCATTGGGTCAATTGATGGTGTTTTGTCAACCTAACATGTTTGACGGATCAATTATATCCTTTTTTTTCATTTCAAAGGATTGATATGACTAAATCAATATGATACAAGGACGTGTGATAATTTTAAGCCAGAAAGGAGAAAAGTAATTATACTAATCTAAAAGCCCATGCAGTATCTTTTCTGATTACTTGCGAGGTGGCTTGGGGCGATATGTATATCTTGGCAAGTGAAGGATACAGGAACCATTAAACTCAATCATTGTATCCGAAAATTTATCATAATTTAGATTCCATTTTATTTGTTTCCTGTTAAGCCTCACTGGGAGAACCAAAGGTTCATTCACTGTCCATCATGCTGATATTTCCTTAATAATTAATTTTCTTGTCCCTTCTCCTTCCTAATAGCTGCTAATGTTGTTTTTACCTTTACTTAGGATCTTAATGTTTCTTGTTAAAATGAATTGTACTGTGAAAACAAACACCACACACTTGTGAAAAACTTATTCTGTACAACACATTCCCCTTTGAGGGATTGATAATGACCTTTTACTTCAAGCAACAGGTCATGGGTTTGAGTTCGTGAACCTTCCCCCAGCTTGTAAGTTTGGGATGTACTAGAGGTTGATTAACAACTTGTAATATAGGCTGAATTCTTTTGCAACTGTGTTGCCCAGTTGTCATTGTGTCGGACAACTTAGCCCAATTTCACCTCTCATTATGAACCATTTGAACATCTGTAAAAAGAAAATGCCCGGCCATTGTGAGCTGGTTCTTCTCTGTTTTTCTGCCAAAATTTATACTGGTTTGTGTAAGTTTTTATATCCATCACTACCTATTAGTTTTGTGCTCAACTCTTTTGAATCTGAAGCAAATTTTTCTTAGTCAAAGATATGATTGAGCTGCTTCTTGTTTGTTTTTCATAGAAATATCAAGGACTGGCACCATATACACACATAAATCCCCCCTTTCATAATTGCATACAGCATGAATTTTATGACTCAACCACATTCCATCTGAATTACTCACAGTTGTATGAGCTTTTACAACCTTATTAGCTTATCTTATCAGTATGGTTTGAGTTTAAAACAGTCTCTCTTTAAGATCTTAAACTATTTCATTCCTTGGATGCGTGATTCTTTTGGCTTGACCTTAAGGATTGAGAACATGGTTTAATTCCAAAGAATCTTCTGAAAAACTTCTTTTTTGAACTACATACCACTATCAATTTATTAAAAAGGAAAGTAGAAAAGCTGGATAAAGAAAATCAAGTGCTGTTGCATTTCATGGTTTAATGCCAGTGCACCATGCTAGAAAATGTGAATGCAAAGATACGAGTATCTTTAGGAGGCAAAGCAGATAGTAGAGTTATTTTCTCAAATTAAATTCTTGAAAAAAAAATCAAAAGAGAAAAAAGAAGTGCTGGCATTTCAGACAAGCTGCAGAGAGGATGCTTTGTGAATGTAAACTATAACTAGAGGTGTAGATTTTTTCCCTCATATTTCCTAACATTTTTAGTCATCTCAAACAATTGAAAATATAATTCTGATCTACAATTTTAACATGACTACCTATATGGAATATCCTTCATAATGGTTCCCTGTTCTCGTAGCTGGAAAGTTCACAGAACAGTTTGATCTATATGCTCTGTTTTCCTCTCCATTTAAATGAATAATACGAATGGGGTACATTATATGAATGCAATACTTTATATTCGACTTTACCTTCTGGCAGTAGAGGAAAACTACTAATTTCTCAACTTATATGTTAATGTAGGAAATTCCAAGCAGAAAAAGGACTCGAATCTCAGAAAAGGAGTAGCATTGGAACTACAGCAGGTGATGCTGCCTGTATAAAATATTTTACAGCTCTAGCAGCTGAATCTGTTTCCATCTGTCGGTGTTTTAATTTTTTTTAAAAAATTATGTTGATATTAATTCATGGAAATTCATGAAACTCTATTAAAAAAAAAAGAAGAAGAAGAAGAAGCTCTGTGACAGCATGCGAGCACAGTTAAGTGTTTTTTGTTTTGCTTGGAAAACAATTTACCTTCCCAGTCACATGTCTTATAATTCTGAAAAGATCAAGGCAGCTGCTCCCTGACTGATTTGATTCAATTTTGAGAAACATGTAAGAGTATTTTTTTCATGAATGAACCCACTTATCTGGTGAGCCCATGAACTAAAATTCAAGTATTCATTATGGTTATTCAACCACTTTTGTCTTTTCCTTTTCCTTTCATTTTTCAAATGCATTCTTTAATGAGATATAGATTGTTGCATGTTGCTTGTTGCTTTGATTTCTATTTGAGGGATTGTTGTCTTTATTTCATAAGCAGACTGCAAAGCTCAAAAGAAGGTAGACGCTGAGGTTGATCTAAGAGCTCTTAAGGATGTACTTGCACATGTAGCTTCTCAAATAATTAAAGAGGAACAAGAATACCTAGCAGAGGAGAATATTCAAAAGCAGGTAAGTTGATTCACAAGTTTTATATATTTTCTGTTGTTTATAGAAAAATTCTAGAGGTACTCCTCAATAAGTCTGCCTACCTAAAAGTCTGAAAGGTTTTGTTGAGAACAATTTTGGTCACCCGTTTCTTCACAGGTCCAGGAGGAGTATGCTGATCTTCAGAGGAAGGTTTCTCTGGTGGAGGTGATAGCGAAGGAAACAAAAGTGTTGCAGGATTTAACAAAATATCCTTAAAAAACATCACTAGGTGTGGAACTGTCTGGTCATGATTAACCATACTTTTTCTAGGATAGAGATGAGTATCCAGGCAGTTATTTAAGGTAAATGATTTTGAGAGTAATCCTGAGACATATGAGCTGACCATTAGAACAACTGACTCGGAATTTCATCCTTCCAAAACTGCCATTTAGAAAAATAGTTCTTACAGATGTTTCTATAAACCTACTTATGAGCAGTTTTTTCAAGATGTTTCTATAAGTTTCCTGAAACACATAACTCATTTATGTTAACTGGTGAGTCAATTATGTTTTCTACCATCTCAACCATAAAAAAGAGCTTTCTTTTTTTGACATTTTTACCAGTGAAGGGGGAAACACCTGAAACTTTTTGTATACCAAAAGTAAAAGTGGACTGCGATGCTTTCCAGGCACATTTCTAGTAAAATATATGATGAATACATACAAACTTTAAACATCTTTGACTGGAAACAGACAGACTTCTGAGTTGGAACAGAATTGTGCTTCCCTTGGTGAGCAGTTGCAGAATAGATGCATATGTCCCATTTGTCGTGCAGATAATGTCGAGGCCCTGGGTGGTGTTCTTCAGGCAAACAATGCAAATTGATTGTAAGTATTTTACTTGTTAATGCTGCATCCTAAGTATTCAATATTACTATATACAAAATATGTACTGAAATTTGGAAATTGCAGTTATTAGCATGTGTTACTATTTCGAATTTTTGATGATCACATTTAGACTGGGAAGCTATTGCTCCATGTTCTATTGAAGCGTCTGATGGCCTATGAAGTGGAGAAGTGTTCTGTGACTGCTTTTGGCATTTAAATTTTCATGGTAGTTCTTTTCAGTATGTACCCTATAATAATTCAATTTGTGACAATTTCTGCCTCTGGTCGCCCCTTATTACGCATGATTGAAGGAAACAAATCATGTAGTTATTAACACATGCTAGTCACTTTCATTTAATGAATTTTTACTTTTCAACGACTTAATCTAAATTGCACTTTTTGAAACCCTTCTAAGTGGTTTTCTTTCCAAGACATAGAAGTAAAAAAGATCACTAAAAACTGGCGCATCTCCAGAGAGCGAGCATGTGGAAACATACGAAGTCTATTGGCCAGCTGCATTGTCTGTATTGCACTTCCTCTGTTTTTGCTAATGTATTTTCGTATTTTTCAGCATTGCTGCCATATCCTTCGCCGATAGCAAGGTAGTTTTGCCCCCTTCATTGCTATTGCTTGGCTCCTGAAATGAAAATTATATTGGTATTAGTATCACTGCTATCAGTTTTAAGACCTCTGGAAATGTGCATGATTCATAAAATCTGGAAACACAATTTTTACGCCTCAGAATACTGACAAACATCATGGCCAGAAGTTGCCATTTTCCTGGAAGGGATAGGCATAAAGGTGCGTGTAGGAAAAATCTTATGCTAAATGATGCAAAAATTATTTTTTATTTGTTTTTTTGTTTTATGATAAATATACTTTTTATAGGAAAAAAATATAAAATGTGAGGATTTTTTTTACTTATCCATGATGCGAGTTTTTAAGAAAACAAATGGTTGATTTTTTTTATGGCGTTTTCCTTTTCTGTTGTTTATTTTAACACATGCTAAAGAAAAAAACATGCATATCACACCTATATCCTTCACTAATTCACACACACGTACATGCATAAAAATAGTAACACGATTTTAACAAAAACATATAATACTATTATGGAGCTCAAAAATTCAATAAATCTTGAATAAAACAAAACTGCATGGGTAAAAATTTGATGTTTTTTTATGATTTTCTCCCACACTTGTACACAAAAAGTCAACAACATAGTTTATAATTACAAGATAAGAAGTCAATGTTCGGTTATGTAATTGTTTGAGATTGTTTTTTAAAATGTTTTTTATTTAGAAATGTATCAAAATAATGTTTTTATTTTTATTTTTAAAAAATTATTTTTAATATTAGTACATAAAATTGATTTAAAAATATCCAAAAAATTAATTTAAAATAAAAAATAAAAATTAAATTAAATTCTTTTGAAATTATTTTTGAAATGTAGTGTCAACTACCTCTTAAAAAGGAGGAAATTAAATTCGGTTAGAGTTAGTTGGAAAGCATAAAATTGACAAACATCAATGTGCCATCACACAGGAGAACGAAGAAAAAGGTCTGGGGGCTGGATAATATGACACTGTTTTGGTGATTTTTATACATTAATGTAGCTAAAACGATGTTCTTTCCTTCAAAACTCATCATTTTATTTTTTCTGCCTTCTTTTAAACTTTCATTTTAGTCCTTGTACCTCTAATTGTTTTTATTTGGTCACGTGAACCTTTAATCATGATTATTCTTTCAATTTGGCCCTTGATAAAATTCAAATCAGTCTTTCAATGTTGACACCTTTATCACTTAAGTTCTTTACTGTTTATTTGTGCAATTTCAGCTAAACTAATCATAAAAATCATTTTTTTCTTGTTAATTTCAGCCCTCATTTACACCTGAATCAGTCCCTACATACGTTTTCCGCTTGTAATTTAGTCATTGTTTCTTCTATTTTTGTGATTTCAATTAACTTAGGCTTAAAAATCAATTTTCTCTTCAATTAAGCCCTTAATTGAATTAATTGGAAACTCAAACTCTTTCTTTTTTGTCCTTGTTTTGCAAAATTAATCATCAATTGATTTCATTGGACTCTTAAGGTTTGTCAGATTTCCAATTTTAATATTGTCTTCCAATGTGTACAATTACGATGGATTTCAACCGTATACTCCAACGGTTTTCTAAAAAGACACCAAAATTTCTAATTATGAATTAACAATATTATTTTATGATTTTTATTTTTTTGAAATAAAAATACTTTTTTTTTTAAATAGGAAAATTTTGACTTATGACAAAAATGTTTTTTTTAAAGGAAAAAATAAATAAGCAAACTCCTTTATTGCTTATATGAATAGTGAAAGAGTTGGGAAACCGGTGAATAATTAAGGAGCTAGATGTTGAGTGATAAAAGTCTTTTTTTTTCTAAAATACATAAAACATTAAATAACAAGAAAAAATGTAAGACGACTTTTTTTTTTTTTTAAAAAAAAAGCTTTCTAGCTCCTTCACTATTCATATAAAAATGGAGTTGAAAACCTCAATTTGTTTTAGCTATATAGTATTAGCAGAGTAAATATGTGTTATTTTTTATAAGTATATAAAATATAACTGAAAAATACAGTTCAGTGAAATAAAAAATAAAAAAAATTATAATTTGTTTAATTTAATGTATGATATAGAATGAAATACACTGTGGGCATTTCATTTTTTTAGTTTATATTAGTTTATCAGCTCACACATTCACTGCAGGTTGGACACAATCTTGTTTTAACATAAAAAATATTTAGATCATCATAAAACACTTGGTGTTGTCATAAAACAAGGTATAATAATCTAAACTTGAAAAATATATACTAAGCTCTTTGATAAATATTATTTAGTTTGCTAACCCCACGACTTAAGTTATGGACTCCACTATGTTGAATTAGTTTATAATTAATTCAATATTGAATGATAAAATTTAATAAAAAAATCACACCAAATGATGAAATTAAATTGAAAAAAGAAGGTCTAAAAATGCAAACCATGCTCTTTAATTAATATTTATTCAACGCTCCAAATTCATAACCGGGGTTATGAACTTTTTTTCAGTAAGTAATTAAAAGTTATAAAAATGATTTAAAATTAATTTAATAATTTAAAATAGAACTTGATAAAAACAAATATCATTCTAAATGATACAGTTGATTTTTTTTTTTTTAAAAAAAGGCAAGAAAAAAAAAACACATTTGTGCTAAGATGGGTTTGTTCGATAGAGCTAGGCGGGCGTGAAGGCTTGATAGAGATATGCATTTCTGACCCATATATGTTTTCATTTATATTATATATTTTTAATTTAAAATAAAATAGAATAACTAATCTGCAAAAGCTCCATGATGCCTCCCACACAAGCTGATGAAAAACGATTCAAATACTTTATCATCTCTTTGTTGTTGTTAGTATAATATATCATATGAATATTTTTTATTTTGATAAAGAAAATATAAAAAGAGCGCGCGCACACACATATATATATATTAATTATTTACAGCAAAATAAAATTAGAAGAGTTAATAGTTTGCAGGTAATATAATTAAAAGGTGGTAAATCACAACAACAATTAACTATTAGAAGAAGAAAAAAAAAAACACTTTAGCAAATAAAAAATATTGAAAAACAAAGAAATGAAGCTGCGATGGGAACGCTCCAAGTCCGAACATCTCGGCTGGACGCCCACTGCCCAATCGTTTTTTAAGACAAAAACATGGGCCCAATAAAGGCCCAAGATATCCAGTGTGCTGAATTCTCAGGTTGAGAGCTTTTGTTCGACTAGCTAGAATTTTAAGGTTTGCAATTAAAAATTCCTATGAATAAATAAAAATGTTGGTTTAAAGTAATAAAAAATTCTTCATTATAATTAAATTTAATTATAGTATTTAATTGATGAATAAACTGAATCCACAAATATAATTTTATTCATTTCATTTCATTTTCTAAATTACTTTCATCATCTTAATTTTATTTGTTCAAATATCTCTCAAAATAAGAGGTGAGTATTTATTTTGAAGAAGCTGATTTTAACGTATTAATTTTTTAGTATAGTAAATCAAAGAATTTCTAATTTTCTTTTGTACCATTCTTAGCAATTAAACTTTAAATTTAAATTTTTATACTAAAAATAGCTCTAAAAGTTGAAACAATTCTCCAAGGATTTTAAATAGTATTCTCTCTCTCTCTCTCTCTCTCTCTCTCTCTCTCTACTCTCCCTTTACTATTTTTGATTTCTTCCGGTTTAGCATTGCGTTTCAAAAGTGTTTTTGAGAGAAATTGATTTTTTTTTATTTTAATTTTTTTTTGGTGTTCTTAAATCATTTTCATTTGATGGTGTTAAAAATATTTTTTTTTTTTTTTATTTTGATGCATTTCTAAATAAAAAACACTTTAAAAAACAACTTTAAACACACTTTCAAACTGAAGTATTTAGTTAAATAATGTCAAATTCGAAATCTCAAGAATATATATGATTTATTTTTTCTACTAACAAGGCGAGACAATGGATTAAGTGGAACTTGGAGAAGATGGTAATTAGCAATAGCAAGGCTGCCATAAAAGAATATCCCCCAAAGAAAACTCCAAAGAGAAAAAGCAAGCTGTTTAACTATATTTCGGCCTCATATCAATGAACCCTAATTTTTTTTTCTCAACAAAATGGCCGGGCGTTAACAATAATTATATAAATCTTATTTCCTTATTGGATACATGTTTATATACCCACCGCCATTAAACTTCAATAAATATAGAATAATATAATCAATAGCCCTTGATGAACAAACCCTAGCTAGCTCTCAGTCTTCCCTGCTTCTTTTTTCCTTTTCAACATTTCCTTGCAACCCACGTTTCCAAATCGATCAGTCTACAGCTTTACTTATTCAAGAAAAGCAACAGGGCTCGTGACGTTCCCGTTGCTGATGAAGAATCAAAACGTCTCTTCCATCACTGTGTTAGGGTTAATTTGCTTCTCTAGTTGTTAGATCATGCTCAATACTTTAAGCTGGTACGTAGTCATTAGGTTTTTTTTTTTGTTTGTTTTTTTAAGTAGTGGGTACGTAGAAAAAACTAAATTTTGATGATCCTCATCCAACTGTAGCTTCTCTTTGAAATGACAATTAAATTTTGATGGTCCCATCGAGCTGTAGCTGCTTCTACTTCTTCTTCTACTTCTTCTTCTTCTTCTTGTGGAATAACAATTTTCATTTGATTATATGCTAGTTGACCATCTAGCCTGCCTTTGGGTGATCAAATTGCCATTGCCACTGCAATTACTCTCTTGAAAACAATGCCATTGTGTTAGTTTTCATGACACTACTAAAAAAATAAAGGGTCATTAGCAACAATTTGATCTGTAGCAAATAATAAAGTAATCAGTTGCTCATATTAATTAGCAACCGATGCATTCCTGTGGTTGCAAATTTATTTAACTAAGTACGTTTTGACATTACATTTTAAAAGTATTTTTGAAAAACAAATGAATTTATTTTTATTTTTTTTGGTATTTTTAGATCATTTTTATGTGCTAATGTCAAGAATATTTTTTTAAAAATAAAAAAAATATATCATTTTAATATATTTTCAAATAAAAAATATTTTAAAAACAATAACATGAAATAAACACATGGAAGAATGAATCGTGGCATAAAGAAAGGTGCCAAGAAGGTACAGCATAAATGGCATGCTGAGATAACATATATATATATATATATATATATATATATATATATATATATATGAGCGAGATTAAATAAGAAAATATATTCTAAATAGAACCCATTTTAATATTGGCATGGACGACTTAAATTTCCTCCATGTAAATTGTAGAATATTAACAAATACCTAAAACAAAACGGAAAACACTGTTCGGGCACTGTTCACGCACTCTAAATTCACTGTGGACGCGAGCTTTTTGATCCGTGCGTCGCGCGAGTTCGTCCACCCTATTTTTTTTGTCTTTTCCGGATGTGAACAGTGTTTTACCGATTTCGCCCCTGATAATAAGACAAAATAACGGTTTACGCTGAGGGGCACGGGCGTAATTGACCACGTACGGACCGGTCCGGTTCGGTCCGGTCCGCCTGACTCTTTTTTTTTTAATATTTTTGAAAATGTGTAATGACGTTCGTAGCCCCCGAAACGACAAAATATATGAATTCGGCGCAGGGGTGGTTTAGTAATTGACCATAACGTTACTGTGCGCTTGCGTCAGCGCTGTCAGCGGACCGTACGGGCGCGTCGGCGCGTTTTGTGACCCCGGTTGATTCAGGCGGCGCGTGCGGCTTCATACGGCGGTGAAAAATTTTCCTCCGCCAGTCAATTCGATTCGCAACTCTTCCCTGAATCTCATGGAGTGGCGCGTGCAGTGTAAATATGGACGTGTAGGCTCAAATAGTCGGTTGAACGTTTATGTCCTCTTTTCTCTCTCCTCAGCGCCGGAATCAATTTCAGTCCCCCGAGTTATTGTGCATGCATTTCAGTCCCTTGGTTTTGTTTGATTTCTGTAATCCAAGTTTCGAATTCTTTCAATTTCGTCCTTGCATTCAAATTGATATATATGCAATTTGCATGTCAGTCCTTCTTCTTTTAATTTTTCGGTTTTCCTATTAGATCCCTTAATTTGTTTAGTGCAGCAGGTTATATTGTTTTCAATTTTGTCCCTCATTTCAAATAATTAATAATAATAATAATAATAACAACAACAATTATTTCAATAATAATAATAATAACAATAATAATAATAACAATAATATCAATAATAATAATAACAATAATAATACCAATAATAATAATAATAATAACAATAATAATAATAACAATAATAACAATAATAATAACAATAATAATAATAATAAGAATAAGAATAATAATAATGATAATAATAATAATAATAATAATAATAATAATAATAATAATAATAATAATAATAATAATAATAATAACAATAATGATAATAGCAATAATAATAATAACAATTATTTTTGTTACTAATTCTTTTATGAATATTTTTTTTGCTCTTCATAATTTAATAATTTCTATTATTTTGACAGTGATGGTGTTAATTTTTTTTATATATATTTTTAGTCTTTCCCTAAGAATATATATAGGAAAAAAAAAACATGACCTAGGATTTTTTTAATATAAAAAATTAATATAAGTATTCTGAGATACATTTAATATAGTTATATAATAGTAGATGATCGGCCACACAATTACAAATAACCGATTGAAACACATTCACAAATTTATTTTTTTTTATTTGTATAATAATGTCAACTTTTGTCCATGTATATATAAGTGTACTTAACACAATAATAATAATAATAATAATAATAATAACAATAATAACAATTTATTTTTATTTAATTTGTAGAATAATGTCTACTTTTGTCCATGTATATATAAGTGTACTTAACACAATAATAATAATAATAATAATAATAATAATAATAATAATAATAATAATAACAATAACAACAACAACAACAACAACAACAACAACAACAATAATAATAATAATAATAACAATTATTTCAATAATAATAATAATAACAATAACAATAATAACAATAATAATAATACCAATAATAATAATATCAATAATAATAATAATAACAATAATAATAATAATAATAACAATTATTTTTGTTAATAACTCTTTTGTTAATATTTTTTTTGCTCTTCATAATTTAATAATTTCTATTGTTTTGACAGTAATGGTGTTATTTTTTTTTATATATATTTTTAGTCTTTCACCTAAGAATATATATAGGGAAAAAAAAACATGACCTAGGATTTTTTCAATATAAAAACTTAATATAAGTATTCTGAGATGCATTTAATATAGTTATATAATAGTTGATGATCGGCCACACAATTACAAATAACCGATTAAAACACATTCACAAATTTAATTTTTTTTATTTGTAGAATAATATCTATTTTTGTCCATGTATATATAAGTGTACTTAACACAATAATAATAATAATAATAACAATAATAATAATAATAACAACAATAACAACAACAACAACAACAACAACAACAACAATAATAATAATAATAATAACAATTATTTCAATAATAATAATAATAACAATAATAATAATAACAATAATAATAACAATAACAATAATAATAATAATAACAATAATAATAATAATAATAATAATAATAACAATTATTTTTGTTAATAACTCTTTTGTTAATATTTTTTTTGCTCTTCATAATTTAATAATTTCTATTGTTTTGACAGTAATGGTGTTAATTTTTTTTATATATTTTTAGTCTTTCGCCTAAGAATATATATAGGAAAAAGAAAACATGACCTAGGATTTTTTCAATATAAAAACTTAATATAAGTATTCTGAGATACATTTAATATAGTTATATAATAGTAGATGATCGGCCACACAGTTACAAATAACCGATTAAAACACATTCATAAATTGATCAATAAACTACAACAAAAAATATCACACCAAACAATCAAATAATTCACCATACAAACGGATACAAAAAATATTTCCATAACCAGTAAACACAACTGAATAAAGAAAAATTAGATGATCGGCCACACAATTACAACAAAACCAACCACCAACAAATTCCCAATTGACTACAGCAAACAAAAATCTCTAATCGATATAATCTATTACATTTTTTCGACCAACTGATTATATAATTATCAATCCAATTAAAACACATCAGATAATCAAAACATTGCAATTTTGCTATCTATGAGTTAATTGAATCAACACATAATTCAAATCCAAACTGTGACTAAATTATTCTCCAAGCCAGTAAAATAATGTCAACAACCAACCAGATCAATGCAAACAAAAAATAATCTATCTTTAATAGATTTCAGCGCTTACAATATTGCTATCAACCAATTAAATGCTTAGTAACTATTAAAAAATATTTAACCATCAACACATTCAGTTCAAGACAACAAAATATCATCTTTCATTCATTTTATTGATTACAGATTTACATCAACCAATTAAATAACCATCAAAACAATTAATACATACTAAACAATTAATCAATTATGGTCTTGCAATACTCAAATTACAATTCGCTAATCTTTCATAAATTTTATCGCTTATAATTTTTAAATTTCAAAATTGAATTATTATCTGAGTATTTAAGCTTATAGCAATAATCAACTAATTCAATACATAAAAAAAAAATTATAGCATGATTTAAAATTTACAATTCTCTATTTATCAACTAAAAAATTCTTTGCTTACCACATAAATAATAAGTTTGCTATATATAAAAAGCCTGGCGCAACGCGCGGGCTAACCGACTCGTCTATCCTACGACGTGGTCCTCATTCTTTTAGAATTTCATAATTTATCCCAAAACGATTTTTTGTTCAGACCTAGCTAGAGGTTGAGAGACCAGAGGAAAAGTAGTTGATGGAAGATGCAGTGAAGAGAGACAAACAAAAGGTGGTTGTAGATATTTAGACCAACAAAAGGCATTATATTGGTGTTTATTGATTTATGTTTTCTTAGGATAGTTTCTTTCGATAGAGAGTTGACTCTTTTCTTCTTTTTTTCTGAAAATGCTGCAAAAAAAAAAAAATCAAAATTAAAGCATATTTTTTATTCATTTATTTTTTTAGAGAGATTAGAGGATATTTATTTTTAAATTGATTGTTTTTCTTTTTTTAAAATGGTAGTTATTTTTCTCATATTTGGAAAAAATAGATTATTATATTTTATATTGAAAGTATTTTTATATTTTATATAAATTAATTTTATTTACATGGTGCATTTATAAAATAAAAGACATTTTTTTTCTTGCAAGGAAAAATAATCTCTAAGATAAAATAAACAAAAATATACAAAATAGGAAATAATAATAGGGGTTGGATATTTACATCTATGTTCTACTTTAAAAAGAAAAACTATTTTTTTATTTTTTTTAAATTAGCATTAATTTACCGGTTTTTCAATTGATATATTTTTTAATTTATTTTACTAATTATAAATAATATTTTTATATATTTTTAATTAAAAAATATGAGTATTTAATAATACAATGATAAAATCGATATATTATTTTATTTAATTAATATATAAATTAAAATCCTGTCCTAGATTGTCAAGCAAGTGATCTACAAAACGGTTGAAAGAAGCGTGCACATATTTGGAGGCATGGTCCATGTTTGTTTGTGCATTCAGAAATTATAGAGCACACGGAGCTCGATGCAAACCCTAACTGTAGCCACCATCTCCAATCATTTCATTTCAACAATTTTTCATAAATAATTTTGCAATCTACCGAGTACTTTTACAAATAAATAAGTTGTTTCTATTTTTTTCTTAAAGAAAAACAATTCTTTTTTTTTTTTTAAAAAAAGGGCAAATGCTAGCGATCTCTCTAATACCCTATTTTGTATTATGTTTCAAAAAAAAAAAAATTATTTATTTTAAAATTAAATATTTTTTTATGGTTTTAGATAATTTCACGTATTAATATCAAAAATAATTTTTAAAAAGATAAAAAAAATATTATTTTAATATATATTTGAACAAAAAATATTTTCAAACGCAATCTTAATCACACATTAATCGGCACTAAGCCCGATCCTTTTCTATATTTTTTGTTTTTCTTTTTCAGTTTTTTCTCTTTGATTTTTTTTTTCACTCTATTATAAAATTTTATTAGATTCACTTACTCTTTATATTTGACATGGTTCTTAAATGCTATTATAGAATTTTATTTGAATTTTAATCATTTATTTTTCAATTAGTGTGTTTATTATCTTAAATAATAATATTAATAATTTCAAATTAAATTGTTCATGAAAATCTGATTGAGAACTTTTTTTAAACATTTTTATTTTATTTTGAACATGATTCTTATCATATTTAGTTTCCAATAACTCAAAATATGAACAAGCTATTTTGGAGATTGTTTGTTAACTTTCTTTAACGATTATAAATTAATTTTTAAACAAAAAAATGATTTCAATTGAAAATATCATGTTGAAATAACTAATACAAACATGAGATATATTAATATGAAAATTTATCTTGATGAAAAAGAAATCTCAAAACAACTATATTTTAAGGTTTAATGATAATGCTGGAGAAGTTTTCCGAGACCTATATTTTATTTTTATGTTTAAGAAAGTTTGAGTCACACACAACTCAATAAATCATCTCACCTAAAAGCTTAAACTATTAGGTGAAGTCTATGGATATTATTTATATTATTCTCTAACACTCATTTCAAGTGAAAGCGTTTTGGACTTAATACTTGCACACAAGTCACACTACCTTGTTCTTAATTTTTATAAAATAAAATGAGGGTGATGAGATTTAAACTTGTGACCATTGGGTCAACAAAGTTCCGATACCATGTTAAAAAATTATCTCACCTAAAAGTTTAACCTATTAGGTGAGACCCTATAGTATAATTTATATTATTCCTTAAGTAGTAATACCAATTACTTAAAATAACCTAATTGGCATTGGAAGACAATGTAATGATAATTTTGTCACCAGTTTAAAAAATTTGACACTAGCTTCTAAGGGCATTCAAATCTTTATATGGAACCATTAATCATTACCAAATTAATCGGGGATAAATAAGTCCTTTTTCTATCTCAATTGTAAAATGATACAATTAAAATACAATTAGAAGTAAGAAAATCAAAACTGAGCTTAAGTGACATTTTTGTATCTTCATAATGATTTTTTATTATAATATAAATTGAGGGTAAATTTGTTACTTGACCAAATATAAAAAAATAATAAACAATTAAAAATATAATGAAATGACCAAAATGCTTTTTAAAGCAAAATCCTTAAAGCTATAACGACAAACTTTTTTTATCTTTGCAAAATGTTTTCATTATTATCATGTTAACTCATGGTTAATTTGAAACTTTATAATATATATAGGCTTGTGTACAAAATTGGGTGGTGCGTGGGTGTCACTAGCACAAGTTGTGTGATGCATGTAGTGCCTTCTCACTTTTAAAAATATTCTTCCAGCATAATGTTTGAAGCACAACCATGTTCTTTTTCATTTTTAGCGACGCGCGTTCTTATTCTTTTAATTTTAATATTTTTATCCTTAACCTTTTTGTAAAAAATCTATTGGTTTTTAATTTCACAATTCAACTCAAATTGATGGTAGTTGTTTTTCAATTTGGTCTTTATTTTTTTATTTTTACTTTTTTTATTGTCTCTCTTAAGTTATTATTACCGGGGTTATAGGTTTATCTTGCTAACTTGGATTAACCATGACCAATTTTTTATGTCCTTTCTTACTTTATTTTCTTTATTTAGTATTTAATTGATTGTTAATTTAGATACATCATTGGTTCTGTTTTGAAAAAAAAAAAATTGTTCTCGAGGTTATTCTAATCACTTTTCTTTAAAATTTGATCCATCTATTATCATTTCCTAATTTGTTTATATAATTGAAATAAAGGCAAGGTATTCAACTTAGTTAAGTCTATGACCTAAGTCATATATTTTGTTTTTGAAAAAGCACGTTTGTGTCAACTAGAGATTATTTTTTATAAGAAAATAGTTTGGTCACAGAGCAAAGAACAAACACCGAGACTAGTTTATTTGAAAATAACTCAGATTTTATTACATTACATTACAACAAACACTAAAAAGTTTAGGGATAATATTGTTCCTCACACCTATAGACATTATGGATTACAATAGTAATCCACTATGTTTTGTATTTGGTCTTTTTTTTTCTAGGTTTCTGTAGTTTAAGGAAAGGAAAACACTGTTCTCCTACTCTTGTAAACATCATGGATTACAATAGTTACCTATAATAGTTTATATTTCTTTTTTGCATTTAGTTTTTTTCTTTGGTTATTGAATTTTTATTATTTTTATTTTAGTCCTTACATGTTTATAGAGATTTTGAGTTAATAATTTATTCTAATTCACCTTTTCAAATATTTATTGCAACATCAAAAAAATATCTTGTACCTGGTTGATACCCAATTTTGCGAGGTTTAGTTAGCAAGTTTCACATGGTATTTTTTTTAGTTGAACGCAATTGTGTGATAATCTATTTTTGATCATATTAAAAAAAACCATAATAATAAACTTTATAAACCATGGAATTGTTTGCGGGTTTGACAATTTTTTATATTATTATTTCATCCTTTGATATTGAGCTGATTGAGATTTTTGAATTTCCTAATTTTTTTATTTTGTTTTTTACGAAATTATCACATTCTCAAAAAAAAAAATTGATATTAGATTGATGGTCAATTTTGTAATTGTATATTTTTTATTATCTTATAGTTAAATAAAAAATAGTTTTGAAAAAAAAAGTTATTAATCTTAGTAGAGTCCATGACCTAATTCAAAGGTTTAACGTGTTGACTTGGGTTACTCGATTCACGAGTTTGGTGGATTTCCCATCGAGCCTGAGTTTTTAGTCTTTGATTCTCTATTTTTTAATTGTTTCTTTTTATTTCATTCTTCTATATAGTATTGTTTATTAAATAAACTTCATAATTTATCTTTATTTACTTTCTATAAGGCTATTACAGTCTCAAATGAATGTCTACTTTATGGTCAATATTTGATTTTGTGATAATCTATTTTTATCATATAAGTAAATAAAAATATATTTTTAAAAATAAAATTATTAAACCCAATAAAGTCTATAACAAGAGTCACGAGATGACCAATATAAAAGGTGAGCACGATCAATTCAATCCAACATCATCATCTCTCTTTATATATTAACTTAACATTTTAAAGTTTTTAAAAGTTAAATCATATTTTTATTATTTATTTATTTTATTTTTGAAAAATTTATATTAATTTAATTTATTTAATTAGAAAATCAATAAATCAGGGCTAGACAAAACGATTCAAACCTAAGAAGCGCAGACAATGGACTTAGATTATAGTTCTAATGGGCTACGCTCGAAGTTTTCTCACTTGTAAAGTGTTCAAAATAAAATTCCCACCCGCATTCACCTCAAGATTTTTGATCTTTAAATCAAAATCAACTTCCTCCCTCTGTATTTTGGAGAGAGAGAGAGAGAGTATTCCATGTTTCTCAGAATTGCACAAACAACACGCCACCAATCAGAAGCCTTTTAGTTACCACTGCTTTGTGTTTGTTATTCCGTTTCGATGAGATCTGACTCCCTCTGAATACATACAGAGCGAGCCGAAGTGAGCTTTTCCTTCGTTTAACTCCACCCATGTCCTGAAAACCAAAACAAGGATTTCCCCTTCTTTTCTTTGTTTTGCAGAGATGAAGAGAACAAGAGATGATATTATCCCGGCCCCAGCCTCTGCCTCCGCCTCTCAATTTAAGCGGCCCTTAACTTCTACACGTGGAGAATCGTAACCTCTCTTTCTCTTTCCATGGAATTCGTCTGTTTATCGTGTTTATTTTTTTTTAGCCTGCTGTTTCTTGATTGGAATTATTTTGATTGTTAAAGCTATGGGCAAACACAAACTCCTGGCGGCGGCGGTGGCGGAGGCAGTGGTAATTCGCAGAAACTAACTACCACCGATGCCTTACATTATCTGAAGGAAGTAAAGGACATGTTTCAAGACCAGAAGGAAAAATACGACACGTTCCTTGAAGTCATGAAAGATTTTAAGGCTCAAAGGTAAATTCTTTATCATCATCACCATCGTCATTAATTATGTGCTGATGAGAGGTGGTTTCGACATTATTGTTGTTGTTGTTGTTGTTATTGTTATTGTTATTGTTATTATTATTATTATTATTATTTATTTATTTAATGTACTGTCTTTTTTTTTTTTGTGTAGAACTGACACTTCCGGTGTCATTGTAAGAGTAAAAGAGTTATTCAAAGGTCATAATAACTTGATCTTTGGATTCAACACTTTCTTGCCCAAGGGATATGAAATAACCCTAGATGAGGATGAGGCTGCTCCGCCAAAGAAAACTGTTGAATTTAACCAAGCTATCAATTTTGTAAACAAAATAAAGGTGATATATATCGCTATTGTTGCTGTATCTGGAAATGGTTGCCTTTTGTTTTCCATAATTTTGACTGACAGATTTTGTTCATACAGAAACGTTTCCAAAATGATGAACATGTTTATAAATCATTTCTAGAGATTTTGAATATGTACCGGAAGGAACAGAAGGACATAAATGAGGTCTACAGTGAGGTAGAGCATTATGTTGTTGACTATTTTGTTGTTTTGAGCACTAATTTCAATTTCCATGGAAACTTTTGTTGTAATAATATTTCAAGTATCCTTAGCTGTTCTGTTCTGATCATCTTTCAGGTTTCAGCTCTTTTTGAGGACCATCACGATCTGCTTGATGAGTTTGCCAGATTTTTGCCAGATACTTCAGCAACACCCATGACAAATACTGTTCCGTTTGCTCGGAATTCTAACCAGCATTACAATGAACGGAATTCTACTGCACCCTCCGCACGACAAACACAACTAGACAAGGTAATTGCACTGGTTAATAAACCTTTTGTGATCATAATGCATCATTTATTTTGAGTGGGCAACATTAGCACCTTAACTTTATTAATAAAAAAACTAAAAGAGGACGGGATTATGTTCTGTAATTTTTTATCAATTTTTTTGTCAGGTTATCAGTCTTATTATCCATATTGCGAGTTTGACCGATTAACTTGATTTTTTTCTCCTTTTTCTATTTTCTTTCTTTCTATTTTATCTTTCAACATTGAATTAATTGGAAATTGGGCTTCACGATTTGTTTTAATTTGCTTTACATGATATCTTTATTTCATGACCCAAGTCATGGATTTGTAGGTTAACTTGAATTCACTTTAGTTGTTTTTTAATGTTCTTTTTAATTGATTTTCAATTTTGATTACATTCTTCAATATCAAGTTTATTAGGGATTGCATTTCATAATTTTTTTTCTATTGGGCTATCCCGGTTCATGACTCGGGTTGCGGGTTTGACAAGTTAACATTGATTGACTTTATGAATTTCTTCATTTTTTTTAATTGCATTTTTTCATTTTCATTCTTTAATATTGACTTTATTAGAAATTGAACTTCATAATTTGTTTTGATTTGCTTTCTATAAAGTTATCATGGTCTTATAACCCTGCATGTAGATTGACATGTTAACCATAGTTGATCCAATTCGCTTCAAAATATTGTTATCTCAATATTTATAAAAAAAATATGTAACTTGAATTTTTATTTGGAGTCAACCTATGTTTTTACCAGTTCGCCGGGTTGCTTTTGGGTCCTTCAAGTCGACTGAGTTACATCATATTAATTTCCACAACTTAATTTTTTTCTTACTACAAATTTTTTTTAGCAATGCCTAAACCTTTTTTTTTTATATTAAAAATATGATTCAACCTACAATTGAACACAAATCAGTAATCTAGTTGATCATCTGTTTTAAATCAATCTGAATATTTTGCAAATGAATCTCTTTCTTTAGCAGCGTCGGCATGACAAAGTTTCTTCTTCCCATGCTGAGCGCGACCTTAGTGTTGATCGACCAGAGATGGAAGATGACAAAAGAATGATGAAAGGGCATAAGGAGCAGAGAAAGCGTGCTGACAAGGAGAATTGGGATAGGAGAATTCGTGATCAGGATGATAGGGAGCCTGAGCATGATAGCAGTAGAGACTTCAGCTTGCAACCTTTTCTTGAGAAAAGGAAATCTTCCCAGAAGGTGGAAGGTTTTGGAAATTCTAACTTTGCTTGTTATGATGACAAAGACAACATAAAGAGTGAGTTGCGAATACCATTACCAAAATAAATGTCCTGCACATAATTTTATATGTTGCAAGTAGTACATGGAGTTTCTTTCCTTTATTTCTTTCTTTCTTTATCGCTTTTTGTTTGTCTTTGTTTTGTGGTGCTGGATCAGTTTTAATTCTCCTCTTTGGGAAACAATGGAATATTGATGAACAACACACATTTCACCCATAACTAGTACTTTCTCCGTCCTATGTATTTGGCACAAGGGGGCGGAACCCTCTATGTCATATTATGTATTATGTGATGACTGATTTAGCTTGAGCAGCAAGTCATTCTCAAGTTAGTGTTTGTTGTCCTTATTCACTGACATAGCCAGCTCTATGTGAATATTTATTGAATGTTAGGTGGGCCTCAAGTTCTCCCCAAGAACTCTTCATTTTCTCTATGATGAAAAGAAAGTCTTGATTTTTGCATGACTTTGTTATAATGATCAACATCATTCATCTAGGCGTGCTAGTCTTTTGAAGTTTTAAAAATATTGTTTGTTTTTCTTTTGCCCTTCTACATCATATCCTGATATAGAAAGGTCCTCATTTTCCAACTTATTAGTATTTTGATTTTTGGTATCTCAATTCTTATGCCAGGCATCTACAACCAAGAATTTGTTTTCTTTGAGAAAGTCAAGGAGAAGTTGGAAAACGAAGATGATTATCAAGCATTCTTGAAGTGCCTTAACATTTATAACCAAGGAATTATTAAAAAGAATGAGTTACAAAATTTGGTACGTGTTAGACAATCTCAAATAGTTCTCATGGTCTTTTGAAGTCGTTTAAGGAGTCTTTTTAATCTCTTTAGAGGCCAAGCATGTTCATTTATCTCCCTTTATGTTTTTACCGTGGTACTGAAATTAAGATATTATGAATTGTAATGCTAAAAACGACATTGTCAGGGGAGACGTTTCTACAATATGATTGGTTGTATTTTTTCCCCTTCTAAAACCCATTTTATGGTATCAAATATCCAAGTGCACAATGAACAGTCACAGATAATGTTTATTAGCCATATACTATCCATCTTAAATAAAAAACTGTTTAAATGCCTCTTTGCATCACAAAATCTAGAATGGTTCAATTTTCTAGTCACATGAGCAAGTGGACTCTTCTACAATTTACATATTACCTCATGAAAGTTAATGTGTTCGGGTTCCAATGATTTGACAATGGTTGGTAAAGCTTAGGCTTGTACTTGAGCCACTCCAAGCCACCAAGTGCACCAGAAAACTGATGGACGGGAGACTTCTGATTTGGCTTTCAAGTGTATCTTGAATAGCTATACCCAAGCTTAAGGTGGATTTGAAGTGGCAAATGACAGTGATCTTTCGTGTATCAATTTTGGCATGATTAGGGTTCTATCGTGTAAAATATTAGTTTAATAAGGAAAATTTTTCCTCATTTGGGTTTCTCTTGTTGCACATCTAGTTAAAACCTCTGCCTTTCAGGTGACTGATTTACTTGGAAAGTATCCTGATCTTATGGGAGAGTTCATCGACCACCTTGATTGTCATGGGCATATTGGTAATTAACAAAAATCATTTTGACTGTTGCACTCTTTAGATTTCGTTCTGAACTTACTTCCATTTGATTATTTTTAATGTCGCTCATTAAAATATCCTTGCAGATGGGTTCCCTGCTGGTGTTACAACCAAAAGTATGTCAAATGATATATGTCTCCCCTGTTATCCTTATTATTAAACTGTCAGTCTTCATCTAGCTTTTATGCTCTTGGGATTCAATGTCCCATTATTTTGTAAAATGTGATGGACCTTATGTGCTGATTGCAGAATCCCTGGGTAATGATGGACAAGCATCCAGATCCTTGAAACTGGAGGACAAGGATAAGGACCAGAAGCAAATAGACAGAGCTAAAGAAAAGGAAAGATGCAGGGAGAAGTATATGGCTAAATCCATTCAGGAGCTTGATCTTTCTAACTGTGAACGTTGTACTCCTAGTTACCGGTTTTTACCAGACGATGTATGAAATTTCAAATAAATGCTTTGTTTATATTGATATCTTAAAAAAGCTCTATGGTGATGTACAAGTTGGTGCTTGGTTCTTTGCAGTATCCAATATCTACAGCAAGCCAGAGATCAGAGCTTGGTGCTCAAGTGTTGAATGATCACTGGGTCTCTGTAACTTCAGGAAGTGAGGACTACTCTTTTAAACATATGCGTAGAAATCAGTATGAAGAAAGTCTGTTTAGATGTGAAGACGATAGGTAAAATGTTTTTGTGGCGTACCACATTCCTTGTTTTTCTATGTAACTCCGTTTCATTTTGGTAGCAAATAATTCTGAGTCTCTGTTCTGTTTTGTATTGTTTTTAGATTTGAGCTGGACATGTTGTTGGAATCTGTGAACTCCACTATCAAGCGTGCAGAAGAATTGTTTAACAAGATAAATGAAAATAAAGTAGAAACCTCAATTCATATTGAAGACCACTTTACCGGTTCGTATTGACTATAAATTATCATAATTTGCGGTTATTATTATAATTAATGTTACTCATATAATGTTATGGCTGTTGTTTTTGTTGCTGCTATTTATATTTGTTACTATTGTTCCCTACTTGACTTTTATATTTTTGACTACCATGATTTCTCTTTGCTTTGCCTTTGCATTGCAGCTCTAAACTTAAGGTGTATCGAGCGGTTATATGGAGACCATGGTCTTGATGTGATGGACATATTGCGGAAAAACCCAAGTCTTGCATTGCCTGTTATATTAACTCGTCTGAAGCAGAAAGAAGAGGAGTGGACTAGGTGTCGTACTGATTTTAACAAGGTCTGGGCTGAAATTTATGCTAAAAACCATTACAAATCACTGGATCATCGCAGCTTCTACTTCAAGCAACAAGATTCAAAGAACTTGAGCACAAAATGTAAGTTGAATTTCAATATTCAAGTTGGGTCAATTGTATATGTTATGTTTACTGGTACTTTTCCATTAGTTCATTCACCAGTTTGTATACTTAAATCAAGATTTTGGTGAATGCTCACTATTACCATCAACAACAGAGGTCTGCAAAGAAAATAACCTCTGTAGGATACACCTTTGCAGCTAGAAAACATAATTCTTTCCTGCTGTTCCAATCGTTCTTTGCATTATGTGCACCTTGGGCATATTCTGCAACGGACCATTTGATAGAAGGGGGAAATGGGTTAGAATTTCTCATCCTGTTGTGTTCAGTGAACTGATATAATAGATAACTATTCTAGGGAAGTAACTATTTTGGCAAAAATGTATTCAAATGTCACCCTTCTGTTCAGGGGCAGTTAAGCTTGACAAACCCTAATCTTGTAATAGTCACTTTTCTATTGATGTGCCCCTATCTTACCCAATTAATTGTTAGTACAGTGTCATGTTCCTTCTTATCCATATGTTCAACCATACATACAAAACATTCTACACTGTTTACACTTTCACCTGACTATTACTCTTGAAACATTTCACTAATTTTTTTTCACCTACTGCCAAAAGAAACCCAACGCTGAATTGAATAATTGATTGCTAAAGATTGACTTGCTTCTGTTTGTTCTGGAATAATTAGAGAGAGAGAGAGAGAGAGAGAGAGGTGTTTCTCAGGAGCTTGTAGTAAGCATGACTACAAGCTTACCTGATTACTCCCATTGATTATATCTGTGCATGGGTCAGGGTGAGCTTATGGCATTTTAGTTTTATGCCCAGAAACATGCAAAGAGTGTACTCTGTCAGTGCACAAATAGTATCAGTTGTAGCTTGCCCACTCATTTTTATGTGCATTAAATGATGTAATTATGAAATGCAAATGAAATAGTAGATATTGTTTCTTTGGCTTCCCTTTTCTGTTTCCAACAATTTCTAATTGGTGGAATATTTGAAATAGAGCCTATACAATCTTGGACAGTTTATGCAAAAGGTTGTGTGATACTGCATGTGAATAACATTTGTTTAAAGATAAATCTGAAGCAATTCTCACTTTGTTGTGACATGCATTTTACATCTGTTATATGGGTCCATGTTATGCTCATTGATGTTTATAATACAGCATTGGTGGCTGAGATCAAGGAGCTGAAAGAGAAACAACAGAGAGAAGATGATGTTCTTCTTGCTTTCACTACTGGAAAAAGACAACCCTTGGTTCCAAATTTGAAATATAACTACCCAGATAAAACCATTCATGAAGACTTGTACAAACTTGTCCAATATTCCTGTAAAGAGGTTTGCTCAACCAAAGAACAATTTAATAAAGTTATAAGACTGTGGACTAACTTCATGGAACCAATGCTGGGTATTGTTTCTCATCCTGATGGCTCAGAGAGTTGTGAAGGTGAAGAGAAACCAAAGCTTCCTCTCATGAATTGCTCTTCATCAAGCATAGCAGAAAAGGATGGAAATCCTAATGCTGTTCCTGTGATATCAACTTTTAAGCAAGCAAAATCACCCAGCAATGGAGATGAAAACATGTCACAAGAGCAAGGAAACCCTTGCAAGCTGAGTTTGAAAAGTTCAGATAAATTAGTTAAGGAAGATAGCTTACGTGAACTTGATCATGGTGGTAAGGAAGATGGAGCGTTTAATGTGCTTAGGCCAGAAAGAGAGCAGAAAGATAAAGCTGTAACTGACAGAGTATCTGGATTTAACATACAAGGAATAGCAGATACCAATACATCATTTATGATAGGATCAGAATGTGGTCATGAAAGAAACAGTGCTGGGGAGATAGCAGGTGTGTTTTCGATCAGCTGCACAATACCTATTCTCTTTTCTTGGTGTTCTTTTAATGCTGAGCTAGTTATCTTTGTGTTATGTTCTGATAATGTTGCGATACTGACATTAGTTAGAATTTCAAGGTCCAGGTTCAACTTTGTCTGTGCCAGGTGGTGTTGCTATTGATCATCAACTCAATGCTTGTATTGATGCTGGACCTTCTTCAGAGGTATGATAACTTTTATCAGTTTTGACAACTTGAAAACCCTGCATGCCATGCCTAAAGTAAATACAGTTATTTGTAATTGGTTTCATTTCATGCAACTTCTGTTATCTTTCATATCATGCCTAATAAGGTCCGTCTTTTTTGCATTATTTTTTCAGCCTCTTGTTGTATCTTCTTTAACAGTAGAGGTGAATTGTTTATTTTATTTCTTTGTTGGCATAGGGTGGGATTGTTGTAAAATCAGTTTTACCTGCAAATGGAGTACGGGATGGCACTAAAAATGATAGATGCCATGAAGAATCCACTGGACTATCCAAAATTGAGAAGGAAGAAGGCGAGTTATCCCCTAATGGTGATTTTGAAGAGGATAATTTTGATGCCTATGGAGATAGTGGCTTGCAGGCTATGGCCAAGGGAAAGAATAGTGTTGGATGCGTGCGCCATGGATCTGGAAATGGTGAAGACTTGCACACTCAGGATAACGTAGAAGGACTTGATGCTGATGATGAGGATAGTGAAAATGTTTCTGAGGCTCGTGATGATGCATCAAGCAGCGAGTCTGCTGGTGATGAGTGCTCCCGGGAAGAGCTTGAGGATGATGAAGTAGAACGTGATGATGCGAAAGCTGAGAGTGAAGGTGAAGTTGAGGGGATGGTTGATACACAATATAATGGAGGAGATGCACCATTACCAGAACACTTTCTCATGTCTGTTAAGCCCCTTGCAAAGCATGTTCCAAAAGATTTAATTAAAGAGAAAAGGAGAGATTCCTGGATTTTCTATGGAAATGATGATTTTTATGTGCTTTTCAGGCTTCATCAGGTATAGCAAGATTCACAATTCACATACAAAGAAATTTGTGTTTCTTTTGTGATTTTCAATTTTTGGTGATTTTAATGTGCCTTTTGTGGCTGTCTTGAATTTGTAGATCCTCTATGACCGTATTTTATCAGCAAGAGTGAATTCATCTGGTGCTGAAATCAAATGGAGAACTTCTAAGGATGCTAATTCTCCAGATCCTTATGCCAGGTCTTTAACATTCTCTATTTGGTTGCTTTTGAATATTAAATGCATTTAACATTCTATGATTTTCTACTTCTGCAGATTTATGAGTGCACTATACAGTTTACTAGATGGATCTGTTGATAATGCGAAGTTTGAGGATGAGTGCAGAGCTATTATTGGAAATCAGTCATATGTGTTATTCACATTGGACAAGTTAATATATAAATTAGTCAAACAGGTTTGCTTACAACAATTTATTTTTCCATGTTATACAAGGTTTTCCTGAAAAGTTTGTAATTGGAGTTATATTGCAGCTCCAAACTGTTGCAACTGATGAGATGGCTAGTAAGCTTCTTCAATTGTATGAATATGAAATATCCCGGAAATCTGAGAACTTCAATGATTTGGTGTATTATGACAACATGCGGTTTTTCCTTCATGAGGAGAACATATATCGGTTGGAATTTGTAAGTCCTTTTTCCTTGCATTCGTGTGTGTATTATTTGAGGTGGTTTTATTGGTGTATTATTTCGCTGTAGTTCCCACTTGATTTGACCATTGATGATTTTTTGGGTCTCCACAGTCATCTGCTCCATCCGTGTTATCCACCCAGCTGATGGACAATGTAACTGAGAAACCTGAGGTGTTGGCAGTTTGCATGGATCCAACCTTTTCTGCCTTTTTGCATAATGATTATCTCTCTGTCTATCCTGGAAAAATGGAGTCGCATAACATTACACTGCTGAGGTATTGACATTATGCTTCAGATATCCACACGTACAAGTTCTTTTTATTTTATTTTTTATCAGCAATAACTGTGGAAGACTTTGTAAGTTCCATTAAAGTGCAAGCATGTGTTAACGGGCTTAGATTGCACACCTCATTCTCTGGCTAAAGCTGTCTCATTAGACACTTGAAACTCCTTGATCTGTACACTTTTCTATCAATGAAAATAATAACTAGGAATGAAAACTAAGAAAAGGAAAATCAAAGACTTCAATTTTTTAGTTGGCTTCAAATAGATTCTAGTTCAATAGATAAGTTTGATAAAAACACCCTGCTGATCTGTATTCCCATCTATACCTTGGCTAGTTCAGCCATGTGTAATTGTTTGCAAGAGCCAGTCACATTTTGAAAGGAATGTCTCTTTCCTTTGTGCAGTTCTAGAATATGATGGTTAGAAAGGATTTTGAAATTAATGGATTAGATATATGACTCCTTTATTTGCAGAAACAAGCGGAAATATGCTGGCCTAGATGAATTTTCTGCTTTAAGCATGGCCATGGAAGATGTTAAAATGTTCAACGGTTTGGAGTGCAAGGTTGCCTGCAATTCATGCAAGGTATCTTGTTTTTTCTGTACAAATTGTCATTGCTTAACATTCTTGCAAGGTTTCTTCCTTATATTCTAAATTCATGTCTGCTTCAACACAAGTCAAGAAACCTGCACATTGCTCTGATTTTCATTTAATTCTGGGCTAGCATTACCCTAAAACATAGAATAATAATCAAGACCTAGATATTTTCCAGCAAATCTTGAAATTACATTAACTATCTTAAAAAAAATCACAAAAAAGTAATTATGCTTCTTTTGTTGCCTGCATCAACATGCTTAGTAATTGATGTGGTGTTTTTTTTTAATCAAAGTGACGCCTCTTAGCATATTTAATCAGAAAACTGCCATTATTGAATCAAAGTATATAGAACCTATTCACAATTCCTTAAATTAGTTAAGAACATAAATTTCGTAAACTTTTTAGTATATAACTATATATAGTGTATTCATTTTAAATTATAAGCTATGCTGCTATATCCTAGTTATATGAGTGTTTGGTGTGGGTATTCATCTAGCTCTTGGTCCTCTCAAATCCTAAATTGCAGTATCCCTGAATACTTGGTTTGAAAGAATCCAACTTTCTGTAAGGGCATCTGTAAAAGTTTATTTTGTTGTGTCCTTATGATAGCCTTTTTTCAATTTTCCAAGTTTATCAATTACATCTCATAAATGAAAAACTATTGTATTTTTACTGAAGAGATTGTTATATATTTTAATTTGTTAATTGTTAATGCTAATTTTTAGGTAAACAATCCATGAATAATAAAACAACATCCTCTTTTAGTTTTAATTTAAAATTTTAAAAAATACCATAATAATTGAATAGTGATTTGTTTTTAGGTGAATATGATAATGAATGGTAAGTAAATAATAATTTGTCTAAACCAATGGATAATAGCACCCAGCCCATTCCACAGAATATGGCCCATTTTTTTTTTTATCTTGGTATTTGATGAGACCAGAAGATAAAAAATAACTACCATACAAACAAAGCTTACATTCTTGCTGATATTTTTCTCTTAAATGAGTAACTCTATTATATAGCAAAGTCTTGCCAATATCATACTAGTCGCATAAAAGAGATGTGTCCAAAATTTTCTTGCTGCATCTGATGCAAATCCTGTACTGCGGTCCCATCCCTGCTCTCATTAATTCAATCCTTCACCCATTCACTAAGATTAGAATTGGAGATCATAGGCATCCAAATATCTGAACTGAACTTCGGTGATTTTTACAATAAATGTTTGATTTTTAATTTTTTAAAATAAGAGTTTCAATGTCTCAAGTTCTTTCAATCAAGTGGTTTCTTACAATCAGAGTGTGATCAACTTTCTTCTCTTACTCATTCAATAAAGCTTGTTGCATTGGGCTATATACTCCTGTATACATGCTTCTTTACTTTAACAAATGGAACTTCTCATATAATTCCCTTGTATAATCAGCTGGCAAAAAAATACTTGGTTAATTTTGCTTTCATATGTTCGCTAGCGCATATTTTATGCTTACTTTGTCATGGACGTTGCTATTCAACTCTCTTCCATTAAGGTGTGGTACCCTTCAGTTTAAGCGTCCTAAACAACAACTTTCTAGCGTTAGCATGTTTCCATTCAAAACAAGTCTCCAAGCTAGATTTTTCAATCTAAATAATCCTCTGCGAGCATCTTTCCACAAAAACAACTATTTTAATTCCTTCTCCATCAACCGAGGGCATGGACTAATGCCCTATCAATCCTCCTCTTAATGGATTGTTTACTGCTCCAGTATCATGATGGGGGGGTTTCTCCAATCCCATCATCATTTTTACTCAAGCCACCTTCTGGGATTTCCAAGGGGCTGGGGTTGCCTTTTGAAATCTCCACTTTGCCCCCCACAGGTCCTGTCCCTGCAAGTCCAGAACAGCTTGCAATAAGTCTTCAATTGCATGTCTCACTTTTGCCGATATCTGCTTGCTGGCCTTGATTTCGTCATCTTCATCCATGACCTCTACCACGGCCAACCATTGTGCATGGTCAAACCCTAATTCAGTCCTTATATATCCTTCATTGCTCCACCAACATATTTGACTTGGCGTGGGAAGAGGAATCAATCCAAAACAGCTAAGACCAATATATATAATGGCTAAAAGTAGTAGGAAATCGAATCTGAAACTAGAAAAATAGGTTTAGGGTTTCTAGACAACTTCACAAATGTAGATTGATTGATAGCATAGGCAGCTCTACAACACAAGGATCCTAGAACTGAATAGGTTGCTGAGGAAAATATTAATTCTTCCAAAAGCTCCCACGTCATCTTTGTGAACTGTGTTGAATATTTGTTTTCTTGCTGCTTGAAAGAACAAATGCTAATAACCACTGCTGCTAAATATACCTGTGTTGTTTGGGCAGATATCCTATGTCCTAGACACTGAAGATTTCTTTTTTCGAAAAAGAATGAAAAGAAGACATTCACCTCAAGGAAGATCTCTGTATCATGACAAAGTTCAAGCAAGAGTACTACGCTTCCGGAAATTCTTAGCAGCTCAATGAATTAAGCAGTGCTTTTCATCAGACAAGGTATAGACAGAACGGCATTATCGATCCTGGAAATGCATTATAGTTTTTTCCTTGCTTTACCTTCTGCTACATATTTTAATGAAAGACACGTGCATTTTATTTTCCGGTTTCCATAGGATGGTTTCTATTGAAACTAGAACGAACCACTTCAAGACAACATCTTGGTATATTATTTAACATTCACGCCAACCAGTCAAATAGAGACCTGAGAAAAGGACCTGCTCGTGGTATCTTGTGAGGGTATATAAATGTTATTAGAGCCATTCTTGTACACAAGGTTGAATCATGATTTTGTTGAAATTTTACATAATTTACGGTCAACGTCTTCCTGTACGCGTCGCTTATCTGTGTTTTCATTTTTCCTTTTCCCTTTGTTCCTCAATTTAGAATCTGTAGGTGGAGGAAAATGATCAAGCAGGAACCAAATACCACAGTGGAGGAAAACTTGGGGATAGAGATTTTTATTCAGCTTTCTAGGGTATTTGGCTTGCAGCTGAGCAATGTCAGCGTTTTGTTTAAACATCCAGTTTTTTGCACTCGTTTCTAGCGTCAAAAAATTTAGATTACTTGCCTTACGAACTCTTTATTGTTGATATACAGTCAAGAAAATCTTTTCCTGAAAGTTCAGCGTGCAGAGGATAACTTTTATCATGACGGGGAAACGAAGGCAGATGACAAATCATCTGGTTTCTCAGTGCACCATACCGGATGCCAGGTGTTCCTTGAATATCATTTGTTTCAGGCATGATAGTAATGGTTGTTAAAAATAAAATAAAAAAATGTTTTTATTAACTGAAAAATAAAATAAAAAAATGTTTTTATTAGCTGAAAAATAAAAAAAATGTTTTTGAAAGTGTAAAATTAGTTGCGCGCGGTATGTACAGTTAGTAGACCATGAAACAAAAATAGGGTATAATTCTTTTTTCACTATAAATTAGTTCATATAGCACAAAATTAATGGTTGAGTATTAGCTATGAAGCAATTCCATTTAATGCGAGAAAGGCTTAATATTTCTGACTTGAGTTTAGGGTTCATAAATTAATTTTTAGGTGAAGCTGTGGTGTGCACGTGAGTTTGTACTCACCAAGAAAACTTTCTTTGACATCCATATATATATGTGTGTGTGTGTGTGTGTGTGTGTGTGAAATAACTATATAAGGATCTATTAAGGTAATAATTATTAATATCTAAACTTGTCTAAAACATTTAAAGATATACCAAAACGAATATATAACAATGAGATGAATATTTATATCTCACAATTCAAAGAGGGAAAAATAGCAAGAAAAAAATAATTCATAATAAATTTTGGTATATAGTACTTCTAGTTGACATTTTATCATAATAATAACACTTAAACATAATTAACCCTTAAGAAAAATAGATCAAAATAAATACTACAAGCATAAATAACTCTTAGGGCAAGTCCAACGGAGGAGCCATCAGAGGAGGCAAAGCCAAAATTTGGTTTTTTTTGTTAAAATTGTCACTCCAACGGGGAGAGGCAAATGAAGAGGCAAAATGCCTCTTCCATTTTCGGGAGGCATTCCCACAGGTTTTGGCCGGGGAGCCAAAACCCAAAATCCGACCGTTGCCAATTTTTTTACTGTTGCATTGTCTAAATTGAAACACGCAACAACACAATGAATTCACAACTGAAACAATTGAAAAAACACAATACATTTTCCAGCCAATCCGAACAAGAAAAAACACAGAAAATTAGCATAAAAAATACAGAGTAAAAACAAACCCATTGCCCACCGCACCAGTTGATCCTCCCGTTACAAGCTCCCGTATCGCCATCTTCTTCCTCTTTTATTGTGATTTTGAAGAAAAAATACTGAGTAATTGAAGGAAGATAGAGTGGTAATTGAAGGAAGATAGAGTGGAGTAATGGAAGGAAGGACGAAGAGTATTTTTGGACGAATGGACGGACAAATGGTTGCTGAGAAAAAATGATATGGGTGAGGGATGGATTTGGCTGGCTAGCGGCGCAAAATAGAGGGAGAGAAAAGGAAGATAAGTTTAGGGTTTTTGAGAGTGATAAATGAAGGGGAACGGGGTGGGGGGGTGGGTTTTATATTAATTATAATAATTATTATCATAATAATAATAATAATAATATAATAATAATAATAATAATAATAATCATTATTATTATTATTATAATTATTAGCATAAAAAATAAAGGTATTAATTTGTAATTAATTTGATTGAATTATTTGTAATGAAATGTATTTTAATTAATTATGTTTGAACTTATTGGTTATTTGTTAATGTGTTCATTTTGTTTTTGTAAGTTTTTCTAACACTCAAAGATAGAAAGTAATATTAATTAACTTTAAATACAATAACCATAAAAAAATATACAAATTACTTGAAAAACATATGAGTATCTTAAATTTTAAATATTAAATATTGTGGGTCTTTTAATTATATTTAAATTCATTTTTTTAATTTAAATATAATTAAAAATAATATTTTTATTGTTGGCGGGTTTTTCAAAAATAATTATTTAATTATATAACTTACTCATATTAATTGTATAATGAATCTATAATTACACTATATACAAAATAATTAAATTTTATTTAAAATAAGTTTAAAAAAAATAACTCTTAAAAATGGCTTTTAAAAATGGCTCTTACCATTGGAGACCACATCAGCTCAAGAGCCATTTATACACTATTCAAAGAGCCATTTTTATCATTTGCCTTTTAAAAATGCCTTCTACCATTGGACTTGCTCTTATGATGGAAAAGTGATTTAAAAAAAAAAACAAATTCATAACTAGCAACTTCCTTTTAATCATGAAAAACAAATCTAAAAAATAAAATTTAAACTTAAGAAACAATCAAATAAAATAAATTCTTAAAAAATATATAAATACAATTATCAAAAAGTAAACTTTACAAAAAGAGATAAAAATGCACTAGTTTTAATTTATTAAATTGCATGTAACACTTTTTTTTTTTAAAAAAAAACAGATAATAATTTACTTCAATTCATAAAAAACAAACAATGAGCTCGTAGCTATTATCAATCACTCATGAACTGAATTTTAAAACCCAAAAGAAACAATATAAAAACAATCGTCGCAGGGAAAACAAATATTTGAAGACTTTTCAACCTATAGCCATATGCCAAATGAAGAGGCTACCATGATGGAGACCCCTATTCATGGCGAAGGAGGAATGCAGCTGTCATGCCTTGTCTAGTTGATAACCAATGACAACATCGTAAATATGCTCACGATTTTGTTGGTTGTCGATTTACAGCTACAGCACAATAGATTTTGTCTTTTTCCTTGAAAAATAAATAAAATTTGGAGCTCCAACATGAGTTATTGCACAATGTTGTTCTAACTATATTTTAAAAATATTTTTGAAAAAAAATAAAAATATTTTATTTTAAATTAAGTTTTTTTTAGTATTTTTAAATAATTTTAATTTATTGATATCAAAAATAATTTATTTTTTTTAAAATATATATAAAAAAAACACTTTAAAAAATAATATCGATTTTATTATAAACAGTAACCGGACATTTTTGTTAACTATATTTACTTGTCCGATGTTCCTTTCAGATTGTCAATAGTTTTTTTTAAAAAAATTAAAGGGCTGAGTTTAACACGTTGCATATGCTCATTTATCATTTACTTTATCATCATTATCCTCTAACACTGCTTTTCAATATTCTAGTGGGTGCTCACGAGCAAATCATTGTCCTCAATGTTTTCAAGCTTATTTATTTTTTTATTTTACAAAAATATCTTCAATTTTTAAAATTAAAATTCACCTCACTTAATTAATTTATTTATTTTCTACACATCATAGTGCTCACAATTCCATTCAGTATCACAACATTATCAGAAGATAACACAAAGATAACTAGCTCAGCATTAAAACTACTCTATTTTATTTATTTATTTATTTTCTAATATATTTGCAAACTTTGAATTACAATCTTAAGGCTTTATTTATTATATTAGACTTTGTTTACTTTACCTTGTGAAAAATAAATTAAGTTATAATTTAACTATACCATATTAACACTATATGTTTTAACTATAATCTTTTGGTTTGTTTATAGCTTTATGTTTTTTTTCTTAGTTTAATTTTAGAAAGCTGCTATATATCTTTGTTTTAAAGTTTCGGTTTATTTTGTAAAATTGTAATTTAATTTTGATCTCCTTGTGTTGTTGCATGATATATATTTTATTTTTATAAACCATGTTTATATATATATTTCTTACAAAACTTATTGGTATAATCATGCATCTTTTCTTTATAGTTTAGACATATTATTTTGACACAATGCATGTTTAATTTAAACTAAAATAATAAAAAAATGTTTATTTTTTATCTTGCATGATTAAATTTTGTCTTCCATATTTATCACATGCTACCACTAAGTTTCTTTCATCGATCCTTGGCTCGTAATAAAGAACAATCATCATTGTGCAATTTTGATTTGACTAGGGTCTATCAAAGTGAAATATTAATGCCAAATATGGCATGCCATGGGTGTAAAATGTAAATAGTATTTTATTGCCATTTAGTTTATTTCTCCCTTGACTTTTTTATTTTAAAACAATTCACTATAAAGAAAATTATATTTAAAACATTGATTTTTTAAATATGATTCACGTTTATCATTGTTTTCAAATAAAATTTTAACCTTTTCTAATAGTATTAACAATCATATTGCTAACTCATTTATCAGGTGAACTGATAATCATAATACGAGTCAAGTTTCACTTATTCATATGGCACACCAATGATGCAAAGTTCAACTCTGATTTTTGACCTAAACATCCAAGTCAGCCATGTAAAATGAAAAAGAAAAGTCACCTTGCCAAATTACTGTTGTGGATAAATTATTACCAATTTGAAGAGATGTGAAGGAGTAACAATAATAGTTAGGCTTTGTTCAAAGGAAGATATGCTTTGATGGATAGAGAAGAAAAAAATAGTAGAAAAGAGGACTCCAATGAGCGAGAAAATTAGAAAATGTTTTTAAAAAAATATTTATTTATTTTTCTCTTTAATTCAAATTAATTTTTTAGTGTTTTTTGAATCATTTAATATATTGATGTCAATTTATTTAAAAAAATATATATATATATTATCTTAATATATTTTCAAACAGAAAACAATTACTACCACAATATCAAACAAGCTTTAGATGTAAAACACAACATAATCAAACACTGGTTATATTTACCACTATCATATCATCCATATAAACAAATGCTACTACCTTTGCCATCCTCTATCAAAGTTGCAGACAAATAAAATCATCTTAGGACCTAATCATAAAAAAATCTGAAAATTTTCAATCCTATTATTAACGTGTTAGAACAAGACACGTGGCTTAAAGAGAAAATAGAGTGAGTATACGGGTTCAAGGAGCGAAACAATGGATGAGGTATGGTGCGCCCCAGGTGGTATCCTCAACTCAAGTTCTCAGCTCATGATTTCAGGGTACGGGTTATGCCTCCCTCTAGTTTGTAGCTCAGCAGTGGGAATAACTGTTCATTATTGGCAGTGCAAGGATGTTATGCAAGACTTTTGGGAGAAGAAATTGGGATATCTGACACCACAAACACATTTAATAGTTCAACCACAAAGGATTTCTAACACCACAAATAAATTTGATGGCTATAATTGAGATCGGTAACGGGGAAAGAAGAGGGGCAACATTCCCCAATATTATCTCTACAAAATATTCAATCAGGTTTCAATTTGACCCCTTGTAATTTTTGTAATGGCCAGATAATATTACTACATAAAGCTTCACTCTTTAATGCTTTTTCCTTCATTTTCTTTGTTTGCTTCACTTTATTTTACTGTCATACGTTATAATATCTCACATAACACTTGAAATAAAAAAGAAACAGAAAAAACAGGGTGCCTGCTGATTAGAGGGTGACATTCTAACTTTTTGGAAACTATCATGATAGTAATGGGATGCTTCTGACACTCGTAGTAGAAGAGGAACATTAATGAATCTATAGTGGCACGAATTAGTTGACCCTTGCAAATACAAATAGTGGATGCAATTTTCGAAATGATTTTGGAGACCTATAGCAATTGGATTCCGAGTTTTCAGAAGGCTGGGAAATCAGACTCTACTTCAATCTTATGTATATTCATAGTCAGAGCTTCGTGTATTTTCCCGAGGGATCTCTTCCCAGCTCAGCTATAGACAGCAGCAGGTGGTAGATTTCAAGGCATTACGACAAAACAGCTTAGGCTGAAAAGTGCAAAGATGAAAACTGAGAAACATGTGTTTCACAGTGATGCGCTCTACTGTTGAGAATGAATCTCTAAACCTAGCAGATAGATACAAATACAACTTCTTTTCGCAAAGTAACATATGTTCTCTAGTAGTAGTTTGTTCTGACCACTATTGGCATCATAAACATGTATTCTCAACTAGCCCCTACTTATTATGACAACAAATATCCAGTAGGCAAGCAAACTGGGTTTTTCCCAATGTTCTAAACCGTGGGTTTTATGCTGCATACAGGACTCTGAAGGCTATATTAGATACAATCCTGGCAAGGGAACAGGCTTCTCGCAAAACCAATCCCATGGCAAGAAAAAGGAATATCTACGAGTGAACAACTTGGATCAGCACCAGTGCAAACCAATATAAACAATAAGTCTTCAATGAAAACTCATTAGGTTAAGGGTTTCAGGCATTTCAGATCTAAACTGACCATACTACTTGAAAACAGACTCAACCAAACAAGAATTCAGTGATTGAAATGGCACCAATACCTTGGCCAATCCAGGAGGAGTTTACAAGCAATGTAAACACTAAGAAAGACTGTCAAATCATTAGAAATCTAAAGAAGATCATTAATCTACAAAAGACTTGTAACTAGAAACTGACATGTGAAGATAAATGGCCAAAACAACACACTAAAGTATACCTGAAAAAAATATTTATTTTAGAGCCACTTGACCTAATTGAAAACCAGTTTTCACCTTAAAATTGACTGAATATGATATCCTCCATAATAATAAAAAAAAAAATAGCCTTAACATGTGAGCAAGAAGATACGACAAACCATAAAAGTCCTTTAGTTTAATACATCTGAGGAAATGTATGTATTACTGCAATTAGTCTAACAGATGGTAAGGCTGTGAAAGCTATAGCCTAGATGCTATTCACACACATGATTATGCTCAATTTCATTATGTTATGTAAGTCACAAATACCAAACATTTTCGCAAGCCAGAAGATATCCACTCCCCATCTGTAAAAACTGAAAAACTATCAAAACTCACAATAATTGACTAAAACATCAACACATTGAATTATCATGTGGGTTGGCAGCCGAGGAAGTAGATTGGATTCATGAACAGCTATTAGAATTATATTTGGCATTTTCAACCTGCTTTTCACACTCAACAATTAGGACGAAACATACACATGCCAACTTAAGAAACCAGTCCTAAATACTTCATACGAAAGCATGATAGATGCAAAGGAGTAGAATTTTCATCTAGGAACTATCATCATAAACACAACATGCAAATTATCTAGTATGCTATAAACTAGCAAACTTGAAATAAAACGAGAAGATGTAAATGTAACACCTTCAAATTAATTCCAAAAAAAAAAACCCTTATCCTTCTAATGTACTACCAAGCACGAACGAAAAGAACTCACGAACGGGCGAAAACTCCACTAGCCCAATATCCATTGCATACCCGGCAACAGGAAGCTTCAAATCTCTCAAAACACATAAAGACTCACCCATTCTCGCCTTCGGGACATCCTGAGCCACTGCACAATAAGGAATCCAGTTGTCCGGGCGATATTCTTCACTAATCTCAATCCCCTCCTTCCTCATTGCATCACACAGCTGAGAATGGAATTGAAGAAGGGAAAGCGAAGGCGTGGGGGCTAAAAAGAGAAGATTGTTGTCATTTGGAAGGCAGCCAATGGTGGAGAAAGATAAGGGTAATGGCTCTTGCTTAGATGCGAAGGTCTTGATGATTGATTCAAGCTTAGCAGGGTCAATAAAGGGAGTTGAATAAAGGGTTATATGAGGTCGAGACTCGATTTCAATGAGATGGCTACTTATTTGGCGTCGAGCTAGCACGTTCCAGGCCTTGAGCACCTGGTTTTCAAGTGCTGGATCGAAATAAAGCTCAATAGCATAACCACCCTCTGACATTGAATCAAATCAAATTTGAGATCTAGAAACCCTGATATTACTGATTGCAATGAAATTAAAACCCTAGACACAGTTGGGATTCAGCAAAATTACAACGGGAAAACGGTAGATGCCAGGCAGATCGGGGTCAAGGGAGGAGAGAAGAAATGATAAACGGTGGACGGTGAGTTTACTTTAAGAGGATAAAAAAGAAAAAGAAAAAGAAAGAGAGAGTTTCTTTTTTATGGAAACCATTCAAGAGAGAGAAAGCAAGATTTGTTATTGTGACTACGAATAGGATGATTCTTTGGAAGAATATAACAACGTCACAGTTATGAACAAATCGATCCATCTTTCCATACTCCAAGATCCACAAGTTTTAAAATCAATCAATTTGGTCCCCATACTTGATGAATCTAACAAACAAGGTTGTTAATTCCGTTACGTTCCGCTCAGAATGACCGGTATATTTCGTTTCAATTCAAAAAATGGAACAAGCTGGAATAAATTTTATCTCGCTCCGAATCTCGGTCCGTTCCGGAAATTCAGCCTAGAACGTTCCGCCAAATGGTGTTTTTTTTAAATAAGAACTAATTTTATAATATTAATTATATCTTTTAATCTGACCTTTAAATTAAGATGAAATTTTACGAGGAGTCTCTTGACATATTTATATATATTATGTTAAAATTATAGAGCAATCAAAGAATGTAATGACCTTGTGAGATTGATGATGATATTCTCGTAATATTATTCAGGCTCATAATTTTATTCAGAAAAATCATTTTATTGTATATTTTTTAGATTATTTTTTTCTCAATTTAATTATTCAACAACGAGTTTATCACGAATTGAACTTTATAATTTGCTTTATTTAAGGTTATCATGGTCTTATAACATAAGCCATGTATTTGAAAGGTTAATCTAGATTAATCCTAGTTGATCCAATATATCATCGTTTCAATATTTTTTTTTTTAAGATGTCAACTTGATTTTTTTAGTTAAACTATATTTTTATCAATTTTCCATGTTATTTTTAACTCATCAAGTTGATCAAGTTAAATAAGTTCAACCCTTTTTTTACTTATGTTTGAAATTTAAATTGTACAATATTTTATTTTTTGAATTAATATACATAAACATAAACATTACAACCGCGAAATGAAACACTAAAATGCTTTAAAATCGAAATATTTTGTTCCAATTGAGAAAATGAAACACCAACTGAAAAGGAATTGACAACCTTGGTTTGACATGCACCATATTTTTATGTATGATAATCCCTATTAGCTCATTCATTGGAGTTTTCATGATTTTCACTCATCACTTGCACGAGATTGTATAAAATGTAATTTTTTATAAAAAAAAATCATTACTTTTTATCTATTAACAAGTCTATCCTTCATAATATATTAATTATTGCTAAAAACTTATAACTAATTGTTTAATTTTAGGGTTAAGAATAAAGATAGATTACTTGGAGTGTGATGATTTTTTATAGTAAAAATAAATAATTAGACATCGTTTGATTATAAACAATAGTAGTTCATTTATAAATCAATAAAGAAAGATAAAATCATTTACTAGTGAAATAAATTAGTAATCAGTGAAGGCTTACATAGTAAGACCTTAGGTTTGCTCCCTATAGGTCACCAATTTGAGTCTCACAAATCTCAGGATCATTGGAGGCTTATATGATCATTAATTTCAGAACCCGTAAGATTAGTCAAGATGTGTGTAAACTGACGTAAACATCTATGTTAAAAAATAAATATTAGTGACCAATGGCAATAGGTCAGATCAACTATCAATCATCAACTAGAAAGACTAAGTAAACTATCGATCAATTCTTATTCAAAATAAGAGTTTTTAGCAATCAAACACATACAATTGCTAAAAGGATACATACAAATAAGGAGTAAGATTTGTACTAAATACAATTTATATATGATTAAGATTTAAAGCATGTGTGAAATTATATTTCCATACCTTTGATTGACATTTTGCTAGTTTTTCTTCAACAAGGAGATAACAAATTACATACATATATGAAAACTCTTGGAGGACTTCTTACCTTCCATGTCATAACTACCAATAATAACACTTATTTTAAAGATTTCTTCTTCCTAAAACCTTATATCTCATTAATCTTATATGTTAAAGAGAAAACCTATCTAGAACCAAGAAATTTTGCAAAATTATATGGAATAATAGCCAAATAAAAAATATTAAGATTTGACTTAGAAAGGAGTTTTCAAGTTGTTGTATTGAACACTCTTTGTTCTATAGTATTTTTGACAGTTTCACCAATTTATACTCTATAATCTTTGTTAATGAAGATGAAATTATTTTCATATTGATCTATTAATTCTTAGAGACGAATGCATTTAATCATAATTGTTGACTAAGTATATTCATTTCATAACCCAAATCCTCGTAGAAAATCAAAATTTAAAATAGTTTTGAGTTGTTCTTTCATTTCAATTTGTTCTTATAATCTAGTTAGCTTAAATTCTCACTATAATTTTTTTTTAACTTAAACTAATGTTTGTCACTTAGCACTAAGGTGTTTTTTAGGACAAATAATTTTAAAGTCTAAACATAATAAACCTAGAGTAATCATATGGTTATGATTTCTAGGTCAATCCATTAGTTTTTTTAGGAACAAAATCTTCTAACATAGTATTATGGTAGATTTAATATTTCTTTAAGTATTGACCATTAATCAATTGATACCAGGGATGTCGATCTCATTTTGTTTCGGTTGAAATGGCCAAAACATTTCATATCAGTTAAAAAAACAAGACAAAACGACGTCATTTTTATGTCGAGTTAAATTCTGGTCCATTCTAGATTTTCGGCCAAAATCTGGTGAAAACATGCCGGAATCACATCGCATGTGCTGTTTCGGCCTTGAAAAAAAATTAAAAAAAAAAGAATGAATTAATTATACGCCCCGACACCCCCAAGACCATTCCATTCCCTAAATCGATTTGCCTTAAAATCTCAAATCCCTAACACGATGAGAGTGGGAGAGGTGAAGTGAAGGTTGAGGAAGTCGCTTCTGCTATGCGTGAAAGTATGGACCCAGGGAAATATGCTATTTTGTTTGGCCAATTATTATAAATATAACTAAAAGAGATCAGGAAAACACTGTGGACTGTGAGTGAAAACACTGTGGATTTCAATAGTGTTTTTTTTTTCGTTTTTGAACAGTGCTTTAACGAAAATACTGTGTTGATTCGCTATTTTTATGATATTTATATATTGTTTCACAGGGAGTAACAAAGAAAGGCCAGTGGCTTACTGGAAAACAGGCGCGCCCGTGTAAGGAGGGCAGGGTTCAATCCCTGCCTAGCGCGAGTTATAATTTATTTTTTGCTTTTAATTTTCTTTCATTTTTTGTTTGTATTTTTTATTTTTATTTTCACTTATGATTTTTTTTTTCATTTTTATTTCTTTTGATTGTTTTTTATTATTTTTATTTATTTATTTTGAAGTCAAATTATTTTTTTCTTATATTTGTTTTTCATTTTTTGGTTGTTTTTTTTTGTTAAAGTTATTGATTTTTTTTCTTTGATTGAATTTTTCCCCATTATTAACACAATAAGAATAATAATTTTAGTTTTTTTTCTTGCTTCCTCTTTTTTTAATGTTTTTGATTTTTTTGTCGGGGTAATTTAATAATTTTATTGTTTTAGCAGTAATAGTAATGATATTTTTAGATGTTAAGGCTTCTATATTCATTTTTTATAATAGGGTGTGTTGATATGTTTCATTATATCAAACCTTGCATGTATAGATGTTATACTTTATTTGATTTTTAAAATTTTTTTATTTGATTAAAATTGATAATATATTTGGTTTTATTTTCGACCCTTATACTTTTGATTTTTATTCTTTTAGTTTTTTATAGTTCTTAAATAGTTCCTATTTTTCTCTATGTTTATATATATGTGCCTTAAGTTTTGATTTTTAATTTTTATTATTTTCTCTTTTGTTGAGATAACATTTTTTACAAAAAATTTATTCTTAAATTTTAGTTTGTGTTTATGATCATTTGAAAATTGATATTTCTTATTTGTTTTCCTTTGTTTTTACTTTTGGTTTTTTCATTAGTTTTTTTTTTAACATCAAATGATTTTTTTAGCTAATAATTTTTATTTTTATTCATTTTTATTTTTATTTTGTTTGCTCTTTTGTTAAAGTTTTTGGGCTTTTTTATTCTTTTATTGAATTTATTTTCCAATTATTCATGCAATAATAATAATAATAATAATTTTAGTTTTTTTTCTTGCTTCCTCTTTTATTAATGTTTTTGAGTTTTTTTCTCCTCGGAATAATTTAATAATTTTTATTGTTTTAGCAATAATAGTAATGATATTTTGTTTTGTTTTGTATATATCCATATAAGATACTATGGATATATCCATATAAAGTTTTGTTTTGTAGTGGTAAGTTAGGCGAAACGAAACACATCTTTAAGCATGTTTGCCGCTTAGTTAATCTACAAGAATTTAGGGAGATGGTGGATATTTAAGCTTTTCATGGCCAAACAACTAGCATTTATTATTGTTGTTGTTGTTGTTTGTCTAGTATAACCATGATGAGTTTACTTGTACTTTTTTGTGGAAGCATATTTAAATGACTATGGAATATATTTTGAATATAAACCCCACCACGCATGTCAATTTTAAATATTGCAAATTAAAATTAGAGAGAACTAATCCTAGAATGAGATCATCTAAGGACTTTAGATGACGAAGCATATCTAAACATTTATTTGCAAATTAGAATTTGGATCGAAGAACATGCAATCTAATTATATTGTTATGGAATTTGAACATCTAAGGCGCAGACAATGATGGGAAAAAAACAACTTGCATGTTGAATCGTTGATGTAGCTTTCTCTAGGAAGAAAAGGCATCACACTGAAACCAAATCCAAGGCCCCAGCGTCTACAGAAAAACTCAAATTTCATCACTGTTTGCCTTAGTTCTGGAAGAGAAAAGATCATCTCTTAAACAGGTCAATTGCAAAATTTTCTTTTATCTAATTTATGCAGGAATCCTCCACAGAAAAAGAAAAAAAAATACATAGAACCTTCCATACAAAATTATAGCTGAACTTACACTACTCCATTTAATCATCCAGATGCTCATGCCACTGCTACGCTCAGGGAAATGATGCCAAAACAACCTTGACTGTCAGATATTTCATGGGATAGCAACGCATAAATGGTTGCTCTTAAAGTTGGATCATGTCCGGTAGGGTAGAAAAGTTGTTCTGTTTTGCCACTGACATATATATGATTAACTCACCGGAAAAGACATAGAAGTCACGCCAAGTTCTGCATTTACTGGTGTGGTCGTAGTACCAACTTGTATGCCTGTATTTCCATGGGAGAGATGAATGCATGTCCCTCTTGACCTACATCTGCAACCTGCTCCATGTATCCAAGCATCTCTATGTCTTCATGCAAAAGATTCAAAGAAGTTGCCTTTGCTTTCAACACCTCAAGCCCCTTGAACATGTTGAAAATATTTAGAGGTTCATTAGCAACACTGGTGCACTGAGATCTACCCTTTCGACAGTATGAAGTATCCCAATGTCTCCTCTGTAAGATCAGGACAAACCTATAATCTTCAATCGGCTGCTGAGAATATTTTGATGGCCGAGGAACTTTAAAATTCACGATATGCAAGTCACAAGGCAATGGAGCAGCTAAAGGCGAGAAGGATCTTGGAGGTGGTTGCACAGATAGCTCATGGGGAATCTTCGCTACAAATGCATGCAATGGATAATTCAAGTGAGCACCAACACAGTGAGAGAGAAGAGAAGGGCTGAGGGGAAGAGGATTGGAAACAGGATCTGAAGTGGAAGAAATGTTAGACTCGAAAAGAATGTGAAAGATCACATTCATTGGACGATTATCCATCACTCCTTGCCCAAGACCACGTCCATCGTCTCTTAGCAAACGGCGGTCAAGCATAATCTCTAACCATCCATCTTTAAGGCTGGCTGCACCCAGTGACTGTCTAGAATGGACAGAAAACCTCTTACCATTGGATCCTAGCATGAATGCTAGAGAAGGCATAGGGTAGTAATTCCCCTGCAGGGGTATCTTATCATAAGTCTCTCTCCTGCTCATCTGGAAGCCATTTAAATCAGAAAAGAAAATCCTTTTATTATCGAGATCTGTCTTGTATCTAACTATCAATTCCCTGTCATTAAAATCTTGGCCAAGAAGCTCGACATGGTATTCTTTCTCGATAAGCAATTCCTGTATAGTACTACCTCCATTATAAATTCGTGTGCTGTGGGAGATAGGGGCTTTTTCCCATGTTGTTTTAGGATAAGAATACACTTCCTGAACCAATAGACCCTCAAATATCACCACGTGCCCACCAGCCTCAATTATAGGTTGAGCATGACCATTGGGTTTGAACAGGTAGGCCCCACTTCCCACACTAGAGTACATTCCTATTTCTTCGCCCACAACATTCATGGAACCATCTGTATTAGTTACTTTCTGCAACAAACCAAGCTTGACATCAAAGGTGAGGGTTTGATGTTGATTCTGAATTTCAGCCACACCACCTATTTTGGAGCAAGCATACGGAGCAGGGCAAGAAAATGAATTGGACATTGAGAAGTATTTTAGTTTTGCTGGTTTCGCTTTTTCACATCCCACAAAACCATTAGCAACATAATATGTTTGCAACCCCATGGCAGGAACAGAAGCTTTCCAATGGAGACGATGCCTCCCTGTAAAAATCTTGCTGTTATCATGCTGCAATTCAGGGGACACTTGGCTTGGGACACAAGTCCAGTTTGAATCCAGAACAGTAACATCGGGCCTTTTAACAATAACCATCACAACCTCATCTCTAGTTTGCTCCAAGGGATTAAAAAGTACAACAGATTGTGAAGTTCCTTCGCGCGCGTTGATTGCCTTAAGCACTGGTTGAACATCATATTTAGATCTCACCTGCGCAGACTCAAACTGGGATGGACTATGATCAGACTTTTCATGGTGAATACCAAGGAGTACTTCAATTGATTTGGACATGAAAATTTGCAAGTCCTGTAAAGAAGTATGCATCCGAATTCCATAGTCCTGAACAACATGATCCTTAGCTGTGCCAGTTACCCCATCATGATGTTGGAAAAGAGCTAAATTCCTCCTCGCAGCAGTCATCTTGTAGGCAAACCCTGTGGCCAACTTTTCACATTGTGCTCTCTGGCAATAACCATGCACCAAAGCCATCATTATTTCTGCAGCACGAAGTGTTTGTTCTAGCACGCGATCAACAGCCTTAAAGAAAGGCCTTGAGATGTAATAGCCACTCCAATAGTCATGTTGCCTATCAGCATAAGTAAAGAAGTCACCTGATAGGGATGGAAAACCCCCAATTTGACCAGAGCCAATCTCTCCAGGAAGGGAATAATTTACCCTGTCAGCTTCTTCACGAAGAGTTTGGAAGTAATCATCCAACGTACCAAATTTTGCTTCTGCATTTAAACTGGGATTTGAGTTGATGTAATCAAATAACATTTGGTAATTGTGAAACTGAGCCTCTGCTTCATCAATACTGATGTAACGGAAATCATCACCAAGAGGAACAAGGAGAGTATTAGTCCGGTAAAGAGTTGATTTCTTCCTGTATTGATCCAGTAGCTTTAGTGCTCTCTCTTGAATATTTTCCTGGTTGATTGCCACTGGATGTTTTCCCCATGGACACAGTTCATAATTAAAGCCATGCATTCGAGCAAAATCAAATTCACAACAAATTGCAGGCTCTGGTCCACAAGTATGAGGAATGTCATAGGAATAGAATGGCATCATGTGTGTAAAAATATCAGTGCTTTCCTCAGTATCCCAGCTCTGACGCCATGTGTATTCTAAATTCTTTTGCAAAGCAAGCACCTTCTTCAGCTCATAATGGGTTCTTTGAATAAGCATGTTCTCAAAACCCATACGACGGAGCAGATACGCCATGGTGGGAGAGTAACCAAATGGATCTATTGCCCATGAATTCTTAGGAACAACCCCAATTGTGTCATTCAACCACATATTCCCTTCTGTAATCTGAAACATAAATTTTAAAAATCTTCATCCAGATAATTACCAGTGGCAAAATAAAATCCTAGGCATAATTTTCATCACACAACAATGCTTCTGTTTACCGATATCAGATTTGAGAGTACAACAAAATGCACCATGTCACTATCTGAGAAAATAGATTATACCCTACCTAATATTATATCTTATAGTGAACAAAAACAAAACAATCTAAGAGATAGCATCAAGGAAAATTAACTGCACACCACGAACAACTAAAAAAGGAAAGCTTGAATCTACTCACTAGTTCAGCATCGATCTCCCATTTGCATGTGCGTGACTTAAAATACAAACCAAAGTTATACCATACAGGAACTCCTAGAAATGGTGAGCTTGAAAATATTTGTCAATTTAGCATTGATCTTCCATTTGTGTATGTGTGCATGTGTGCACGTCACTTGGAAAACACAAGCCAATTTTAAGTTCCTCCCCATCACAGTACCTAGCCATATTAGCAAATACAAGACACAACTGATGCATTATTTTTCCATTCTAGGGATAGAAAAAATGATTTCTTGTTCTCCTGAAAAAGATAGAGAGTAGGACCACAACAAACCTAACAAGCCCTCTACATTTTCCCACTTACGCTGAGGGAAGATGGACTGTAAACTGTACACGTTGCTTTCAACTTGTCTACTTCAACAAAAAAAAAAAAAAAAGACATACTTAAACAGCATTTGAATACAGAGATAATAATCCAAAGTTCCATCATAGTTGTTTAACAAATTCTGAACACATAATTCATTAATGTAACCACACAAGTGCATATATGTAAAGGAGGAGCGCTTCGAGGTATATACCTGCTCGATTATGGCAAAGTAATGCGAATTAGCCTGCATCAAGAAAGAGAGACTTCATCAGTGACATAAAAAGCACTAGGTAGCAGATGCATAGATATCTTTGGAAGTAGAATGATTTCTATATTTTGATAAGCTCATCAACATAATCATCAATATTAACATACCTCATCATTCATTACCCAGCCGCCCCCAACAATTTCCAACTGTCCTGTCTTGACTAAATTGGTAAATGATTCTCTTTTTTCCACTGATGCATCCCTCCACCATCTCTCCAAATAAGACATCTCTTCCCATATGAATTTCCGACGAGGATCCTACAAATCGAATCAAACCCGAAAGAATTTAACAACAGCAAAGGTAACAAGCACAAAATTAACCTGTTTTTAGTATTACCTTAGAAAGTGTGTGGACAATTGTATCAAGTATATGCCTAGATTGCATATCATAATACTCATCCACAGTAAGCTTCCAGCCTGGATCATTATGCGAATGAGGTACCACAAAAACCTTCAATTTCTCACTATCCCATTCATCCCCTTTATAGATCACTCTCCAACCTTGCTTCCACGGCCCACCATCCTCATCCAAGAACTGGATCTTATCATACAAACCCTTTGTGGTTATATCCACAGTAGCCCCAGCTCCATCTTCCTTCCTGAAGTTATTGCTGCTGTTTCTGTAGCTGTTGTCATTCTGGGGTGGCTTTCTACTCCGTACCCTGTAATAAGGAGGAGGCTTGGTTTTAAAAGGAGAGGAGAGGAGGGGGTTTGGGATGCCAAAGAGGAGGATGGTAATGAAAAGAAAGCAGAGGGAGATTGAAAGAGCGATGACGAAAAAGTTTGTGAAGATGAAGTTAATCAGAGCCGTCCTTTTGCGTGACTTTCTTGATGGGTGTTTTGATTTAGTCGGAGTGGGAGAGAGGGTGGGGAGAAGTGAGTTGGGCCACAAGTTGCCACGGCGGGCGTTGCCACCAATGTAAGAGGAGAGAGGCATCGTCTCCTCTCTGCTCTATTGCTGGATATGATTGTTTTCTTTTTTTCCGATCGAAGATAAGATCATGGAACGTATCGTCGCTGCCGACTTCCGCCTATGGATGCCTTCATATAATTTCTGTTCGAAAATTATTGATTTTCTCCAGTGGAGTCTTCCTTCCAAGTCAAGGGATGAATTTTGGGTTCACTTTTTTTTCTCTTCAATTTTACTCCTATTAATCCACCAATATTTTATTTATGCCCCTATTTGTTTTTAGATTTTCAAATGTAGAGCTAATTTTTTTTTTTTTTCATTCACTATTATAACGCAAAACAATGAATATGTATATTGTTAACATATTTTTTATATTAAAAACTTTATACATGCATTTAATAAATATCAGGTCTATATGCCAATAAATACTAAAAAAAAGCTTTTAGCACTATGCCATGAGAAAAAAATGTCAATGTTGCCAATTTTATTGTGATTATTTTTAAAGAATTTAAGGAAGTATAGGTTTTGCTTAAGCTTAATAAAATAAATGTAAAAATACAAGAAGTGATGAGCTACTAAAGAGTTATTGATGATGATTAAACATTGAAATAAAAAAATATTTTTCATAACAAGATGCAAATAAGCATGGAAATATTTGACCTCAACTTTTTTTTTATTGATATATTATTATTATTATTATTATTATTATTATTATTATTATTATTATTATTATTATCCTAGAGGTTATTTTCTTATCAAACAAATATTGTTTTTATTTTTATAAATACATCAGATTTTTTTTATAAAAGGAAAAATAAAAAGATAAATATAAATTACAATAATATCTTTAATAAATTATAAAAATAAATAAATAAATAATTATAAAAATAGTTTCTATTTATAAATGATAGACTAAACAATTTAAAAAACTAGATAGAGAGGATATTAATTTAAATGCAAATTAAATAATTAATTCAAAGTAATATATTATCCTTATTGATCGATAAATTAGGAAATAATGATTATAAATTATATGAAGAAATTTACATAGGAGTATGGATTCAATATATATATATATATATGATTATAAATTATATGAAGAAATTTACATACGAGTATGGATTCAATATATATATATATATATATATATATATATATATATATATATATTGAATCCATACTCGTATGTAAATTTCTTCATATAATTTATAATCATTACTTCCTAATTTATCGATCAATAAGGATAACTTTAACCCACTTAGTGAAGTAATTCATGGTTGTCACGATGTAGTTATGCACTCTTTATGATTAATAATGTATTTTACCAATGATGTTAATTTCCTAACCTGAATGGCTATGATTTGACCACTATATTAATTTCATTGGAAGTTACTTGTTTTTGTTAGACCAAAGGTCTCTAACATGTGTGGATTAATTATTTTAATAATAACAGCAATTATTAAATTTAATATATATGTCAAAGGTTTTAAAGTTACTTGTTTTTGTTAAACCAGAGGTCTTTAACATGTATGGATTAATTATTTTAATAATAATAACAGCTATTAAATTTAATATTTATGTCAAAGGTTTTAATGTTACAAGGATTTTTTTCATATCAATTTGAAGCAATATAGATTCTTTGGATGTATATATGAATTAAATATCTCTAATCCTATATTAATGTAATCAAGTGTTTAGAGACTTTAATTTGGCATCACAAAAAAGAATTTTATCCAAAACTATTTTTAATTGTTGATTTTTACCTTCAAAATTATTTTTATTTCTAAACCTATACATAGTGAAAAAAATACCTTATAAGAAATATTTTTATTAAATCATTTAATATTATCACTCGGTCTCTTTTAAATGAAAGACATGAACTTTTATCGCATATGATTTTGCACTTTTAATCACCAAAATGTTTTTTATCTATTTTTTGTTAAAAGACTCTATCATGTGAGATCATTTTTAACTAATTCTAGCTTAAGTGGTAAACTTGTGATTTTTGGTTGACTTGTACTTGATTTTTGTACAAGAGCTAATTATTTCAAGTGATTAACTTATTTAATATTTAATCTCTTGCAATAACTATTCCCCTATCAAGAAATTGAATGTTTCTAACAAGTGAAAGAGTATGCCTAAAAGTTCAAAAATATTTGACATTAGTCTTATAATATGTGTAATAGACATTTATGCTCTTTTGCCTATATATATCACTTTCTCACTCCATATGAACTAAGATAAACAATATTACAAGTCTACCATTTCTCTTATAAAAAGCTCTCATTAGTTTCAAATCTTTAAAGTTTCTTTACATCAAATCTCTAATTCATATTTTTTTAGATAGATTGCATTTTTTTAAAGACTGAAGTTCAATTTATTGCAATCTTCTCTCATTGTAAAAGTATAAGAAATTCTTACGAGGTATATATTTATTATGAAAGTGTAAGTGATACTTTAACCATTTAAGAAAATATTTGTTATAAGCCGATGAAAAGTTCAATCATGACTCTTAAAAAGGATTATGAGTGAAAAGTTTAATCTTAATCATTGAAAAATATTGTTAGTGAAAGGTTTTCTAATCTTGACTCCATAAAAAAAAATAGTGTATAGATAAGAACTTACCCATTAAAAAAATTGTGTGTTGATAATGAATAAATAAAAACTATAAAATTGGTGTGTCGATCTTGCTTTTTATTTCTCTCTATTTGTGTTTTGGTTAATTAATTGTTGTTGTTTAAATTTTAAGGTATGAAAGGTGTAAGCTTATTAAAGTATCAAAGTTTCATTCGAGCCTTAATTTACCTTCTTTTATGTGCTTTTTAAAACTTTTAATATGAAATATAATTTTTGGCATTCATGACATCCTTTTGCATAACTAATACAATCCTTGGTTATGTTTGTCTTTATGAAGCCATGGATGATAAACTATCATATCTTAATGGTATGATTGATGAGAATTAAAAAGCCCTTCATGAACCATAAATATGATTCATCAAGTTTTTTTTATGTTTTTTGTTTATCCTAAACATATAAATAGAATTTCACTTGTGTACCTCCTATATATAATACATATACTTGGAGCATATATTTTTTCACTTTCATTTTTAAAATCTTGAAACTTTTTTAAGGAGTATCTCATAAAAAAAAATTTCTTCCTTTTCCTCCAATCTTTTTATGTATCAATATCACTCAGGTCATTGAGACCTTTTACTTTAAATGATAGAAAACTTTAGCAATAGATTTGTTGATACTATTATATGCATTTTTTTTACCATGGAATTTTCATTATATTATTTGTCATGACATTTATATTAGGTATCAGCTATGATTGATCATTTGGTGATCTTGCAAGGATTATACCATAATTTAGAGACGAGCATTTTTATGGTTTAGTTCGGTATTTATCAATAAAAACAACCAAACTGAAAAAAAAACAAACCGAACCTAGTTTAAACCAACTGGTTTTGTTTAGGATCGCATCGATTTTTTAAACAAAAAAACCGAAAAATAGTTTTTGTTTTTTTAGGGTTTTTTTTTACTTTAATCAAGTTTTCCAAAAAAAAAAATGAACTGAACCGAAAGAATAAAAAAATATTATAGCATTTTGTCTAATTTGAATTGGTTTTGTTTTACCGGTTTTTTACTTAAAAATCCAAAAACCAAATCGAACCGGAAGTTTTCAAAAAAATCTAATCGGTTTAATTGGTTTTTTTTTCTCGGTTAATTTGTTTTTGATTTTCTTGATTTAATCAGTTGTTTTGCTCACGCCTACCATGATTATTAAAGACTATCTTGGATCATGCTCCATGTTGAGCCAAGTTATTGACTTATAGGTTGTTCCCTTTCACTAAAAAATAAAAATAAGATAAAATACCTTTCAATAAGTTTTTTGGCCACAATATGGTATAGAGTTTAAGGTTAAGTGTTCATATTTATTATAATAAATAAATGATTGATAATAAGTAATGAATTTCTAATTACAATGATTGATTGTATTCCTAACTTCCGAGTATTTCTAGGTCTATTATTAAAACTTTATATTTAGCTTTATTATTTATGCAAGAAAAATTAAGTGAAAAATATAAAATCATTTTATAAAAGATATTATTTAATAATTTGAAAAATTAAAAGAAAAGGTGATTTTTTTAATGTTTTATTGATTAAAATCCATATTAATTATATATTATTTGGTTTTTTTTTAAAGTGAAATTTCTTTCAATATAAAAATATGTCTATATCTTTCAATGAAAAATGTGAGAATTTTTCTTGAAAAAGTCAATTGACAAACTTTTTATATTGTTGAGAGGGAATTGAAGTTTAGACAACAAACATATTATTTTCTTTAGTCTTGTCAACTGATATAGACCAAGGAGCATATTGGCACGTTAGATAGGGTAACCGATTGAGAAAAAAATATTTAGAAAACGTATAATAAAGTTAAACCCTATTTTAAGAACAAGGCGAGCGCGCGCGCGCACACACACACACTAGCCATTTCCCTAAGCTTCGCCACAGCCGAAACCATATTTTTTTCAATGCAAAAAAATATATTAAGAGTATGAGATATGAGATTTTTTTATTATACTATAAATTTGGGCAAAATAATCAATTTATGCAGAAAATTCTACAGAGTTCAACTTTCAAATAAAATATATTATTTTAAATCGATATAAATTTATCTGTTTAACAGATTTCAACAAAATCACCAGTATAAAATTATCATTGTCATTAAAAAAGCAAGAAGATTCGGATACCTGAATCATCAAATTCACTGTATTAAGATTACTTCATTTGATAATCTAATTGAAATTAAATACAATAATAAAATATAAATTGTGGAAACACTTACGATAACTAAATAAATCATTGATTTTCTATTTATAAAAAGAAGAAAATATCATTGAAAATCCATTGCAAAGTTATCATTATTATCATGACTATAACAACTAAAATTATTATCACCATCACCGCCAAAACAATTAGAATCATTAATTTGTCCTGAAAAATAAAAATAAAAACAAAACATTTTAACAAAAAAACAATAAAAAAAACAATCACTAAAATTATCATTTTTATTGCGCAAACAATGAAACCATAAAATTATCTGAAAAAATACAAAATAACTTTAACAAAAGAGCAAACAAAAACAACAACAAAAGAAAAAACTAAAATAAATATTATGAGCATAAAAAATCATATAATCAGAAGAACAAATAAAAATAATAGAAAACACTAAAAAAGGAACAAAAGGAAAAAGAAATTATCAACATAAATTAAAATTTCAAAACTGAACCGGATAAAAATAAAACCCCAACAAAAAATAAAATGACAAAAATTAAAAACAAAAACTAAAAGTATAAATGAATAAATATGTACAAAAAATAAACATTGTCCAAGAAGGACCAAAAAACCAAAGGAATCAATACTAAATTAAAAAATTAAAAGAATAAGTGTCAAAATAAAAAACAAAATATATAATATAATTCAACTGAATGACAAAAATGCAACAAATCAAAACTTTGGGACAGAAAAATAATAAAGGGATGTTTAAAAATAAAATGCAGTGTAACCAACATAAATTAAAATTTCAGAACAGAACTTATTAAAAATAAAATCCTAAAACAAAATGACAAAAAATAAAAAACAAAAACTAAAAGCATAAATATGAATAAAAAATAAACATTGTCCAAGAAGGACCAAAAAAGCCAAAGTAATTAATAGCAAATAAAAAATTAAAAAAATAAGTGTCAAAATAAAACATAAAATATATAATTAAATCCAATTGAAAGACACAAATGCAACAAATCAAAACTTTGGGACCACAAAACAATAAAGGGATTTAAAAAAATACAGTGTAATTGCTTAAAAAATTAAAAGACTAAGGACTGAAATAAAAAGTAGTATATACGACTAATTTCAATTAGATGACAAAATTAGAACAAATTAAAACTTGCAAACCAAAAATATTAAAGGAACCAAAAATAAAAAGATTAAGGACTGAAATGAAATGTACCATATATGATTAATTTCAATTGAAGGGCATAATTGAAAACAATTATAAATTTCATTGAAGAAATCAGTAAGAAAAACGAAATCAAAAGACCAGAGACTGAAATGAAGAAACGAACAATATGAAGGACCGTAATGTATTTTCCAGCAGCAGGAGAGAGAAAAGGGGGAAAGAAAAACCATTCATTGGCTATTCCACGACCACCTTACCATGCTACGCGCCGAACTGGAAGGTAGAGGACATTGCAGCGCACCAGGTGACACAGAAAAAAGGTAGTTTCCACTGCCCAAAGATGCCGCTTATGCAGCCTAAATTGAGTGCGTGAGTGAAACATTGTTGGCATGTCCGTACGACTCGCCTGCAATGTTTTTTTTTTTAAAATGGTATATTACCTATACACCCCCTGTATCCAGCGATAATCATGAAATAACAGGGGGTGAAAGTACTACAATACCCCTGACTTCAAGGCTTTTTTTGTTCTTTTCGAGGCTTATTTTCGTAGTTTTATTGTGCAGTAATTTGTAAAAAACTGAAATCAGCTCACTGTTCGACATCATTTTCTCAGCACCCAAGGTAGAATAGTAGTTTGACTGTGCAAAGAAATCAGAAATATCATTCATGTCCCTGGAAATATAAAAAATGACCCCGGTTCTGGGGGTTGAAGTTTTTTGGCCCTGGGTAAAATGTTAAATTTTGTTGCAATTCATAGTAATCTATGTCTATGTACAAAGTTAATTTGTGTACAATGAAAAGCCCACTCCTTTTATTTTATAGCAATATATATATATTAAACCCTATATATATATATATATATATATATATATATATTAACTATAAAATAAATCCCGTCGATGTTTTACTGTGCAATTCTTCACTGTGCACCTAGACACAGTCGACTATTCATTGCGACAGTGAAATGACCGTTTTACCCCTTGCTCCGAAAATTTTTAGTCTCCAGGAGCGGGGGCCTTTTCGCATTTTCCATCGGACACGCACGGCATTTCAAAATTTGTTGAACAGTGCAACGACGAAAATGGCCTCCTAAAACGACAAAAAACAGAATCTGGCACCGGGGGTATTCCAGTACTTGCACAGACGGTTTTTTTGTAGATATCGATGGGTACAGGGGTATATGGGTATTTGACCTATTTTTAAATAATATTTTGTCCAGAATACTGCAGGCGCGTCGTACGAGACGCGCCTGCCGTGAGCCGCCGCACGCGTCGTTCGGACGGCGCGTGCGGTGTCATTCGATGGTCAAAACTACCGTTCCGACGTGTCTCCGGGTGCGTCTTACTTGCCTCTACATCCCGGAGTGGCGCGTGATACCGGAATGTGGTTATATCTTTGTCGATTGATGGATTTCTTTTCCCCCCTCTTTTCTCTCTCCTGTTTCCAGGCAAGTACGGTCAAGACCCTCTTATTTGTTGTAGTTTCAGTTTAGTCCCTTCGGTTTTGATTTCAATTTTCTTACTTATTTTTCAATTCAAATTTCGATTAGTTTTCAATTATGCCCTTCAATTGAAATTAATTGTATACGGAAAGTTTCATTTCGGTCCTTCATCTTTTGATTTGTGTTTTATTTTTGTTTCCTTTAATCATTTTGGTATGCAAATTTTAATTTGTTCTACATTTATCCTCCAATTGAAATTGGTTATATATACTACTTTGGATTTCAGTCCTTATTCTTTTAATTTGTTAAACAATTGCACTTTACTAATTTTTTAAAATCCCTTTATTGTTTTTTGATCCCGAAGTTTTGATTTGTTTTATTTTTATCCTTTAATTGGAATTAATTACATATTTTTTTTTTTCATTTTGGCACTTATTCTTTGAAAAAAAAATTGGTATTAATTCCTTTGATTTTTTTTTGGATAGTGTTTATTTTTTGTCCATGTCTATGCATTTGTGCTTTTAGTTTTTATTTTTAATTTTTTTTGTTTAATTTTTTGTTGGGGTTTTCTTTTTATTCCGTTCCGTTATGAAATTTTAATTTATGTTGATTACACTGTATTTTTTTTTTAAATCTCTGTATTGTTTTTCAGTCTCAAGTTTTTGATTTGTTGCAAGTTTTCTCCTTTAATTAGAATTAGTTATATATTTTTTTTTATTTTAGCACTTATTCTTTTACTTTTTTATTTAGTATTGATTCATTTGGTTTTTTCGGTCATTCTTGAACAATATTTTGTTTTATCCGTATTTATTCATTTTTACTTTTACTTTTACTTTTTATTTTTAATATTTATCATTTTATTTTTAATTGAGGTTTTATTTGTATTCGGTTAAAAATTTTAATATTTATCATTTTAATATTTATCCATATTTTAATTTATGTTGGTGATAATTTTAAAATTAATATTGTTTATTTTTTCCCTCTGTTCTTTTTTTTTTTATCTGCGCTTTGGATCAAATGATTTTATGATTTTATTGTTTGCGCAATGATAATAATAATTTTAGTGATTCATTTTTTTTTGTTTTTTTGTAAAAAATATTTTTTTATTCTTTAGGCCAATTTATTGATTTTAACTGTTTGGGTAGTGATGTTGGTAATAATTTTAACTATTATAGTAATAATGATGACGGTAACATAGGGATGTATTTTTAATTTTTTTTTTTTTGGATAATGAAAATTAACTTCTTATTTTTGTTATTTAATTATTGCAGGTGTTTTCATAATTTATATTTTGTTTGTTGTGTTTAATTTAAATTGAATTATAAAATAAAATAATCTCAATAAAGTCAATTCAATAATTCAAATATCCAAATCTTCGTGCTTTTTTAATGATAATAATAATTTCATATTGGTTATTTCGTTGAAACCTACTAGGTAGATAAAATTATATCCATTGAAAATTCATATATTTTATAAAAAAATTGCGTTTCACATGATTTCTGCATAGATTTATTATTTTTTCAAAGTTATATTATAATAAAAAAATATCACATAATTAATATTTTTTTATGTTGAAAAAAATATAGTGCCGCCCGCGACGAGGCGCGGGGGCATTGGCTAGTATATATATATATTAAGTTGTAGGGGTAGAATAAACGTTGCAAAAAAAAAAGAGGGAATTTTTCTCTTAAGGTGCGGAAATTTGGAAATGGATAGGTAGTGAGAGTTGAAACATAAAAAGCTAAGAAGGACCTCTTAGCCATAGCAACAGCAGAGCAGCCTCTCTCTGTCTATCTTTATCTCTTATCTTAAAATACAAAATGACGACACTCTCAACTTTCTCAGCTCTACACTCAGTTTGCACTCCCAACGCCCCCGGAACTCCATCTCCTCCTCTCACCCGTCGTATCACATCCCGTTTTCATGGACTTCCCGTTTCTTTCAAGCACTTGGCACTGAAAAAGACCAGTGATTTCTATTCTCATGGGCCCAGAAGATTAAGGTCACTTGAAGAGGAGACTCAAATCCCAGAAGAAGAAGAAGAACAAGAAGTGCCTGGACAATCTGAACAACAGACTGTGTCTGTCCCTGTCTCTCCCTCTGACACTCTCACCATGTATTTCCAGGTAATCTTGCTTCTCTTTTTGTTATTTTAGTGTTTTTTCTCCCGATGCTTTCATCGTTTCATTTATACATGTAAATAAATGTATTAGGAACCCTTTAGATATGCTCATTTTGACTGGCAAGTTCATACACATCTTTTGAAGGTTTTGTTGTTTTCTGCAAATTCGATAGTGTGACTGTGTTTTCTTTTTTTCTAATTAAAGCTGTTTAACCACACAAGTTGCCCTTAGGCAGAGCAAGTTAGAGTGCAATCTATGCAATGCAATGGAGATCAGAGAGGGAATGCAATGGATGCTTCCTCCTAATTTTGCATTTTCTCTTGTCAGTGATAGGTTTTGTCAATTAGTTCTTATGTTTCTTGAAATGTAGTTGAGGACTCGCTTTATTACTATTTCATCTGTATTTATATCTTTAGGATTATTTATACCTTATCTGCACCACTCAATGTATGACACGATTGATTTTCCATATTTCAAGGCAGAGGGAACAATGAATGAAACAGCCATTCCTAAAGTGACTAAGGCCTTAGAGGTACAGATGTTTTACTCCTCCCACTTTTTTTTCCCTGTTGCTGCATTCGGTTTGATGTGAGACGCTCAATTTGTGTACAAGGCAAATATGCTATTTTAGCTCATCTACAGAATGGAAGTCATTTGCCATCACCTGTAAGGAGAAAATAAAAGCACTGGTTCTTTCCTCTAATTATAACTGTATATGAACTTGGTTCTTGATGAAGTTTTATGCGTTAAGGTGATATCTGATATGAAGATAGCTGAGGGTTGTAGGTAGGGAAGGGATTGTTTGTATTCAACAGAATGATTCAACTTATCAGAAATACTGGTAATTGACTAGTAAAAAAAATTAAATACCAATTGAATGTATTGTGCTGATTGTTGACATTTTAAATGGGGTAGTTGAAATCCTGGGTTTGTAGAATTGGTTTGTTAAAGGACCAAAAGGATAGACGGTGTCAGTCCGTGTATATAGGAAATGATGTGAGCAGAAAAGAAAAAAAATGTTGAGTTTTCCTCCTTCTCTTGAACTTATTTAAGAACTTTATCTATACTCTCTTTCTGTTGGGGTTGTATATGATGGCAGTTTGAAGCTGGCCTTCCTAAGAATTGACAAACAACCAAAGAAAAATGAGAAGGAATGGGTAAAGATTAAGCTTCAATTGTTTAAAAGAAGTGAGAAGCAAGCTTTTCAAATGAATCAATACAGAGGTCCATTTTGGTGCCAGCTAGTTTAGTTAGTAAACTCGTTTAGCACATGCCTTATGTAAACTGGAATTACAATCCAGCTCGCATTTGGTATGAGGGGATTAAGGAAGGGGTAAGGGATCCTTTTCTGAGGATGGTTGTTGAAATATCATCCAAAACTAATTATATTATTTTACATGGGGGAGTGAAAAGCTGGCATTTGCATATTACCTCATGAAAGTATCAAAGGGCAAATCAATTAGTGGTGGGACTTTTTAAAAAAGAACCAATGACAATTTCCTCCTTGATGCTTGATTGTTTTGAATAAGTGACTGGTACTCTTTTTCTGCTGACATTGTTTATGGTGGCGTCTACTAGAATTTCTAAAAATTGTCAAAAAGAATAAAAGTACAGAAGATAAGGGGTGGTATGTGTAGATATGCTATTGATAGTCTGTGTGAAGCTTGAATTGTTATGAAGTCAAATTATCAGGATGGCCCATCCATTTTCTCAAAGGAAAGCAGGTTTCTACAGTAACCATACCTGTTAGCTAGTTATATGATTCGCTTTCTGTGAATCAAGTTGAGATGTGTCAAAGTATGGATGAGAGAGCGCGCTTATTGTTGTGCTTGTTCGTAACCTTTTTCTTTTATCTTTTCTTGTTTAGGGAACTGAGGGTGTTGCAGATTTAAAGGTTCAAGTCCTTGAGGGCATTGCAAGTGTTGAGGTGTGTATGAACAGCGTTTTACATATCTTATGGTAGAGATTGCAGTGTATTTCAGATATTGGCATATTATTTATCTTTTGGTTAGAACTTTTGGGGCATCTGCCAGTGTTATGAATGCAATGGCAGCATCTGGCAAGATATTCACTCACGTAAATCAATCTTGTGGACCTTTTTCATGCGGAATCTTCATAAGCAATTGTCTGACTTTTTATTTTGGACCCCTTGCATAAATGGAAGGTTGTTTAAATGCGTATTGTTTAACAGATCTGTTTTATGGGTTTTGTCTATTAGTTGAATTGTGCTTAAATTCTTGAATCAGTTTTGATATATTAATAGTTAAATCTGAAGCAGATAATGACTTTCATTTCTTCTTTTTTTCGTCTTTGGTTTTTATTCAGTTAACGAAACAGACTACTGTTCAAGCTACAGGAGTTGCTTCTAGTTTGGTTGAGCTGGTACAGAGTTCAGGTTTCAAGTTACAAACGTTGAATCTAAGTTTTCAAGACGAGGAGGATGCCCTTCCTGTTTAGGTCATGCAATTTACTTAAACCAGAGGGAAAGGGAAATTTGTATCTTCTGCATTTTCTGTAATTCTGCAAGCACCCTCTTGGAAATGAACTTCATTGAATTCATTTCGGTTCCATTGTGCAGTGTTTAACAGAATAATCTTAGCTGATTATGTTCAGATGGAGCACTATTTCTGCAGTTTATGGCTTCTTCCCCTCATGTACGTTTAAACAAAAAACACAAGTGTCCAGTGTACCACGACATTTTCTTAGTGAAATAACATGCAGTTTAAGAAAGTTCAATCAGCTCATGATTGCCTTGTTTTCCTTGTGGAACTCATAGATTTCATGTACATTTACACAATTATAGAAAGCTTTCAGACTTGGAATGGTGAGCATTGTTGCGTATGAGTGATGGCTCAGTCTAGCAAGAATGCAATAGCGAGAGCATAGGAGGAGAAGCAGGGACGGTGCCACGTTATGGTGCGAGGGGGCCAAGGCAAAGTGGCAAACCCCCACCCAAATTTTTGTTAAGTGAAATTTCAACCCCATATTTTAGTTTCATCCTTATATTAAAGGTTATTTCCATTAGGTTCTTCTAAAAATTATTCTAATTACACTTGCGGTCCTATATCTAGTACTTTATCTTATTGTTATCCTTTCAAATCTCACATTGACCCCTTAGCATTTCGCTCTAGCTTCATTAGGCAAAATACACAGAATTAAGTGTATAAATGTTGAGTTATTCTTATTTATCAGGCCACACATATTATTACTTTAAAAAATGTAATATTGTTTTGCATGGGTATGAGAATATACTGAAGTGCGTTGACCTAGGGCTCAATAAGACTTTGAGCACACGTGATTAACAAGATACATGTAGTCGGATCCATGGTTAATCTTCTGGTTATGGAATGTATAGGGAGATTTGGTTTGATGGGTTCAGAGCAGAGTCCGTTAACGAGTCTTGACCTTATTAGAGTGCAACCATGGTCCCTAACCTCCTATTTGTTCGTCCACCACTCCAAACACTTGGGCATGATCCTAACTTTTTATTTATTTATTATTATTATTATTATCCCTTACTCATATACACTTAAGATTTGGAGATAACACTTACATGAAGTGCATAATATACAAAAAAAAAAGAGAGTTAAGTTGGGTAAATATAATTTTGTGGGATATCTAAAAAAACTGTAGGTTGTTTTCTTACCATTCCATTAAGTAAAATATATTTGTTTAAAACATTCTATTTTTCTAGCTAAATGATTTTTTTCTTGAAAATATTAACGAGAGAAAAATAGAACTTGAAGAAGAAGTTCAAGAATCCCACGAACTCACATCAAAATAAAAGTCAAAGCTTTTGGCTATTTATCCCAAATAAAAAAAACACAATACTTCATAAATTTAATAGGATATGTTATGCACCAATAAAACATGGACGTCTTATAGAGATTGAAAATGTTGAGTTATTCATACTTGATGATCCTACTAACTTTATAGAAGCAATGTCTAATATTGGTTTTGAAAAATAGCTTGGGGCCATGAAATCTCAAATAGATTCCATGTACAGCAACCCAGTTTGGACCTTTCTTGATCCATCTAAAAGGATAAAATTCATTTGATGTGTGAGGATCTTTAAGAGAAAGATTGATATGGTGATGATGTATAAACATATAAGACAATACTAGTTACAAGTTACAAAAAAAAAAAAAAAAATTGTCTTTGGTTGAGCCTTTTTACCAATAGCTATGTTAAAATTCATAAGGCAGTAACAAACAAATGTATATAACATAAATTATGAAATTTGACAAACGAATGTCAAAATTACTTTCCTAAATAGGAGATCTTCACAAAAATATGTATATAACATAACATAAAGTTTTTGAATGAAATGAATTTTCCAATAAAATATACAAGCTACAAAAATCCATATATAGACATAAGAAAGCTTTGATGAGTTGGAATATCTATTTTAATGAGATAATTAAATAGTTTAATTTCATAAAATAAAAAAAATTGCATGAGCTTTGTGTTTATAAAAAGGTTAGTGGAAATGACCTTTACTCCACTTGGTAAATATTTAATTGTCTAATACTTTCTTAGAAAGATATTAGGAAAATAACTTATATATTGGAAATAAAGATCTATAAAAAGTGATTTAAAACGCTCTTAAATTTTTTTTGGTAATCTAGTTAACATACATAATCTTTTTTTATTTTTTTCAAAAAATGTTTATAATTGTCCTAGAATTTCTCCATGAAAGATATGAGGAAAGCAACCTATATACTAAAAAAAAATGTATAAAGATAGATCTAGAAATTTGTTTGGATTGTCATTATTCATGCATATAGACAAAATGCTAAAATAATTTATCATGTAAGATTCCAATAAAAGAAGCTGGTATATTTTATATGAGATGTGCCTCTTCAAAGACATGTGCTCGACAACATAAAATGAAAGAAATAAGATGAAAATGATTTCCTATATTTTGACTTTATGGTTCATCATATATGTAATGTTATGTACAAGATCATATGTTTATTATGCTTTAATCTTAATGTCTTGATACCATTCAAATCCAAGTGAAGAACTACGAACGTGTTTTTGGTCTATGGAGCCGATGAATTCTAGTTTATGGTTATTCATATGCTAATTCTCATTTACATAGTGATGATAACATATCTTAGTTTAGATATATTTTTAGTCTGAAATGTGTTGTTCTGAGTTGAGTGACTTCTAAATAAAAGACTGTAACATATGTTATAACTTAAACTAAATACATCTTTATGTTTAAGGTGATAAAAAAACTTATTGGATAAAAAAAGTTCATTACTAAACTAGGTGTGGTCTCTATCATTATTGATCTAATAGCCCTATACTCTAGTAATAATAAATTCAAAGTATTATTTCTAAATGATCATAATTTATGCTTTATTAAAATTGAATATATAATTAGAGTTGTTAAAACTAGTGCATATTATATTTATTTTTATCAAAAACAAATAATTGTTCCCATAAGTTCAAGCATGAAGGATACTTTAAACTAATATGTAAGTGTCTGTTACATAACATATACACTGAACTGATCCACATGAATATTCTATATAGGAAATTCATTTTTATTTATAAAAAATTAACATGACAATTATTTAATCAAAGATAATAAATGAGTAAATATTAGGTAAAACATAGTTTTTTTTTATAAAAAAAAAAACACTTACAAACATAAAAGGTTAATAGAGCATCTTCTTCAAGCATGTCATATGATGGAATTATAATTGATGTAACCATATTATTCGATAGTTTCACCCACATCTACCTAATGTTTTTTCCATGTTTTATATATAAAATGCCTTGATATTCTTTGTTTTATATTTTGAAGGCATTTTTGGATGAAAGATGCAAAAAGGAGTAAATTGGAGGTAATTGGTAGATTTGATGTTCAGTCGATGTTTTGTGCAGAGCGTGAGTTCTAGAGATCGAAATGAAGTGATTCCAGTGGAAATAAAACGCTAACATCCATACCTTTCTGGAAATGTAATGCAAGAAAAATAAAAGGAGAAAGATCATGGAAATCACATCCTACAAATTCAAATCTCGCATTCTGCTAGTGTTGACCTTTGGCCATTCAAAATGTTTTATCTGGAGCTACAGAAGTCTAATTGATACAAACTCAATTTTATTGGATTCCTCATTCAAAGACCTATACACGCTCCAAATTTCAGCCAAAAAAGATGTCATATAAGGGAGATATGATTTTCCAAAGATGACAACTGAATTCTGCCAGCAAACAGGTTTCGTGAAGAAACGAGTCCAAATTACATTCTGAAGCATCTAAACCGACATCCAAGTTTTTATATCAGCAATTTAGCTCCTCTTAGTCAGAGTTTGAAGATTTCATGCAAGGCTATTTCTCCTTTTTAAGAAAAATAGTTATTGAAGTACTTAAATGTAAACTGTCAATTTAAGGAAGGACTATTTTGTAAAATAGAGACTAGGGTTTCTTAGCATATAAAAAGAAAGAGAGAAGGGGCAGCAGCCATCAAAGAAAAATGAGGCAACTTCCAGTAGAGAATAAACACAAATTCTCTCCTCTACAAACCCAAAAAATCATGCTCTCTTTAATCTTTAGAAGTAGTTGTTCAATAGTTATGCAAGGCTAAGCTCTTTTCTTGGTTGCAAGGACACAAAAACCTTCGGATTTCAAGAACCGTGAGATTTATTCATCCTTCTATTTTCAGTTTATGTTATGAATGAGTATGATTGTTTTCCTATGCATATTTCCTATGATTGTTGTTGATGATTGCTAGAGCGGACTCTAAGTTATTGTTGTGAATAATCTATTGTTATGTTTAATATCAAAACCGGAGTTGTGATATATGAACTTGTGAACCAACTAAGCTTGATAATTGTGGCGGAACTACATTATTGAATTTAGGGAGAATATTTGAATAAATTGACACAAGTTGCGGATAACTTGTATGTTAATCTTGATGAAATTATCTAGTTCTTAAAGCTACCATTAAATTGAATCATTAGTGCAGACACTTTGATTGTTTATTGGTTAGGATTAGTTATACGGCGGATCCGTTAATTAATCACGTTAAGAAAAGATAAAACTTCAAAACATAAATTGCATTTTTTTGTTTCAAGGATCGGTTCTAATTTCCGTAGGTGGATGTATGCTTGTGACCAAGGTTTGTTTTCTTGATAAGTTTCGGTTTTAATTGATTTTGTTTGCTAGTTTAAGTGCTGTCATAGTTTAGATAATCACAAACCAAAACCCCCCAATCACATAACGTACAACATAAAATTCTGACTTGAAACTTCCTCGTGGGATTGACCCTTTGCATGCTCTATACTATCTTGTGTGTTTTAAGCTAGGATAATTAATTTGTGTGACCCCGACATCGCAACAAATTTTGGTGCCGTTGCCGGGGAGGTAATTTTAGTTGATTGTTGTGCTTTTGGTGGAATTAGGTATCGGTCTTTTGTTTCTTGAAGGAAAAGGACGTTTTGATTAGGAGTAGTGATAAATCACTAGCCCCACCCTATTGGGGCCAAATTTTGCTATTTTCTACTGTTTTTAGGCAGTTTTAGTTTTATACCGTAAAATTTTCGTACAATTTGCATTGTTTTCTATCTCTTGTATAGTTACTTTCTTTTGAGTTTTCTTAAGAATTTATGCCTGTGACCCGTTCTACTAATCAAATTCAAGTGCAGATTGATCTTGAAATAGAAAGCACTTTACGCAGGTTGAGAAAGGAAGCTTGCCTCAACACCATGGCTATTGCACGACAACAAATACTCAGGGAGCTTGCTGCTCCTAACGTGGAAAATCAACCATTATGCATAAATATTAACAATAATGTAAACCTTAAGCTCAAATCTGGTTTTATACATTTGTTACCAATATTTAATGGTCTTGCAGGAGAAGATCCTCAACTCATCTCAAGGAGTTCCATATGCCAAAATTTGTTGCGATGAGTATGAGGATCTTCTCCTGCAAGACCATTAAATATTGGTAACAAATATATAAAACCAGATTTGAGCTCAAGGTTTACATTATTGTCAATGTTTATGCACAATGGTTGATTTTCCACGTTAGGAGCAGCAAGCTCCTTGAGTGTTTGTTGTCGTGCAATAGCCATGGTGTTGAGGCAAACTTCCTTTCTCAACCTGCGTAAAGTGCTTTCTATTTCAAGATCAATCTGCACTTGAATTTGATTAGTAGAACGGGTCACAGGCATAAATTCTTAAGAAAACTCAAAAGAAAGTATGCATACAAGAGATCGAAAACAATGCAAATTGTACGAAAATTTTACGGTATAAAACTAAAACTGCCCTAAAAACACTAGAAAACAACGAAATTTGCCCTCAATAGGGAAGGGCTAGTGATTTATCACTAGTCCTGTTCAAAACGTCCTTTTCCTTCAGGAAACAAAAGACTGATACCTAATTCCACCAAAAGCACAACAATCAACTAAAATTACCTCCCCAGCAACGGCGCCAAAATTTGTTGCGATGTCGCGGTTGCACAAATTAATTGTCCTAGCTTAAAACACACAAGATAGTATAGAGCAAGCAAGGGGTCGATCCAACAAGGAAGTTTCAAGTCAGATTTTTATATTGTACGTTATGTGATTGGGGGGATTTGGTTTGTGATTATCTAAACTATGGCAACACTTAAACTAGCAAACAAAATCAATTAAAACCAAAACTTATCAAGAAAACAAACCTTGGTCACAAGCATACATCCACCTACGGAAATTAGAACCGATCCTTGAAACAAAAAAAAATGCAGTTTATGTTTTGAAATTTTATCTTTTCTTAACGTGATTAATTAACGAATCCGCCGTATAACTAATCCTAACCAATAAACAATCAAAGTGTCTGCACTAATGATTCAATTTAATGGTAGCTTTAAGAACTAGATAATTTCATCAAGATTAACATACAAGTTATCCGCAACTTGTGTCAATTTATTCAAATGTTCTCCCTAAATTCAATAATGTAGTTCCGCCACAATTATCAAGCTTAGTTGCTTCACAAGTTCATATATCACAACTCCAATTTTGATACTAAACTTAACAGTAGATTGTTCACAACAATAACTTAGAGTCCGCTCTAGCAATCATCAACAACAATCATAGGAAATATGCATAGGAAAACAATCATACTCATTCATAACATAAACTGAAAATAGAAGGATGAATAAATCTCACGGTTCTTGAAATCCAAAGGTTTTTGTGTCCTTGCAACCAAGAAAAGAGCTTAGCCTTGCATAACTATTGAACAACTACTTCTAAAGATTGAAGAGAGCATGATTTTTTGGGTTTGTAGATGAGAGAATTTGTGTTTATTCTCTGCTGGATGCTGCCTCTTTTTTCTTTGCTGGCTGCTGCCCCTTCTCTCTTTCTTTTTATATGCTAAGAAACCCTTGTCTCTATTTTACAAAATAGTCCTTCCTTATGTTGACAGTTTACATTTAAGTACTTCAATAACTATTTTTCTTAAAAAGGAGAAATAGCCTTGCATGAAATCTTCAAACTCTGACTAAGAGGAGATAAATTGCTGATATAAAAACTTGGATGTCGGTTTAGATGCTTCAGAATGTTATTTGGACTCGTTTCTTCACGAAACCTGTTTGCTGGCAGAATTCAGTTGTCATCTTTGGAAAATCATATCTCCCTCATATGACATCTTTTTTGGCTGAAATTTGGAGCGTGTATAGGTCTTTGAATTAGGAATTCAATAAAATTGAGTTTGTATCAATTAGACTTCTGTAGCTCCAGATAAAACATTTTGAATGGCCAAAGGTCAACACTGGCAGAATGCGAGATTTGACTTTGCAGGATGTGATTTCCATGATCTTTCTCCTTTTATTTTTCTTGCATTACATTTCCATAAAGGTATGGATGTTAGCTTTTTAGTTCCACTAGAATCACTTCATTTGGATCTCTAGAACTCACGCTCTGCACAAAACATCGACTGAACATCAAATCTACCAATTACCTCCAATTTACTTCTTTTTGCATCTTTCATCCAAAAATACCTTCAAAACATAAAACAAAGAATTTCAAGGCATTTTATATATAAAAAATGGACAAAACATTAGGTAGATGTGGGTGAAACTATCGAATAATATTTTTACATCAATAATGTCCCCAAGTAGTATGTAATATTAATCCCTACATCAGTAAAGAGCTTTATTTGGATAAAACTATAGCATCTGAAAGTAATATATAATACTATAATATATTTAAATGCCATTACGTTGACCAATTACCAATAGGTACAATAATATTTTTATATCTCTCACACAATTTCATGATTATTCTTTTTTTGACTTGGTGGCATGATTAAATGGCCACTACCAAATTATCCAAAAGTCAATAAGTGGTGGTTACTTTTGAAGGTATTTTTTTTTTATTAGAACTTATATCTAATGTTGATTTAAATGCTAGCAAGTTAGAAATGAAAAATACATCATACACAACTTACCATAATAATATTACGGTAGTCAATAATATCATACAAGGCATGAGCAATCAACTCAATTGATACAAAACCATCTTAAACATAGTCGATTAAACACTTATTTTAGCTAGTTCTATGATATACTTCAATAAGAAACATTATAATAAGAATGTTTGGAAGCTCTTAACCATATCTTGGTTATCATATGCCTACAAAATAGGTACTAGAGCAAGCTTAGCCTAATTTGGACACGAATTCTCATGATTTACTACTTACCCCATAAGTGTATAACATCATCATGGAAACTACATGGTTTAACCACCTTATATATAAGTAAATCAATCTATATATGGGCAGTTTAATGCGCTACAAGATAAATTTTATCATGATAATGATTAACATGTATTGGGGCAGTTTAGTACCCTACAAGCTAAATTTTATCATGGTAATGATTAGCATGTATTTGGGCAATTTAATACCCAATAAGGTATTATAGTATGATAATCCCAATTTTTCTATACTATAAGGACCTAATATTAACCAACCATTAAGGGAAAAAATTCATAGGGTTGAATTATACCAATATCTAAAAGAAATAAGGTTAAATATTGAACATAAAACCAAATCTGAATATTATTATCCATATCTTATATGGATTGATAGGTTACATCCAATTCCTAAAGGAATCAAGATAATTGGCTTCAAAAAGATTTTTAGTAAGAACAATCAACCTGTAAAATAAAATATTTCCAAGTTTATTGATTAGTTTGGTGATATTATTGACAATCATATTAGAAAACCAAGGTTATTTGGTTTGTCACTAATGGAGATTGCCTTTTATTGGTTTTATTTAGTGCCACCAAAATTCATCATTAGTTAAGAAGAAATGGAGACTCATTTTTATAATAATTTTTACATAATTAAACCAAATGTTACATTGGTTTACTTAGTTAGGATAGTCCAAGATCCAAAAGAGTATCCATGATAAAGTAAGAGTGCATTAAGTTAATTTTAGAAAATATGTAGTAGAATATAAGAATATAATGTATAGAGATCAAGTATTAAAATATCTATATCATTATAAATGACACTTCTCAATATAATTAGTTTGATACTTAAACAAAGTCATAATAACTCATTCAATAACCAATTTAAAATCTAATAAGGAGTTTAAAGATTTCAGCAACAACTAATATCATTTGCATAACTAAAAAGGGGCAAATCATTTAAGATCACTACATTAAAAAAGCCTAAAAAAGACAACAAACCTATTGATAAAGAAATAAAAGTGACTAAAACTACAAATTAAAATAAAAACACTCATTTAAAATCAAGAAAGCTAAAGTGATATTTGATCAATTGATGTAGAGAGAAAATAAATGAACTTATGAGAAATCATGTAAGCCATATAGCTAAGTAAATAAAAAGTACGAATATTTTAAGTGGCATTACACATAGACATATGCTACTAACAATTATTTTATGTTTATAAATCAAGTTTATAAGGTATTGAAAGATGATTGTATTTGCTTTTTGGAATAGAAGATAAAGGTGGGTAATAACACATTCTCTAAGGTAATTATAGTAGTAAGAGGTTGAAGTTTGCTCTTAAAAAAACTTCTTAGTAAAGGGGACATATAGCAAACCATGTTTGATTGAACAAAACAAGGGTTGAAGTTTAATAATAATATTATTATAATAAGGGGTATTTCAAACAATAGTAAGGAAAATAAACTTTATAAGAAAATCATAAAAAAAACTTAAGATAAAGTATATAGGCTCCTAGCTTATTATACAATTTTACCTAAAAGATAAGACTTTATAGTAAAAGTAGATAAGATTAAGCAATGAAAGTCTAATATCTATAGGCCTACAAGTCTTGTTGATAACAAATGGAATGAACATTAACCCTAAAAAAAAAAAAGTTGTCCAAACTTAATGATGATGATGGAAAATTAGGTAGCAATTGCTAGTATCTGTTGTATATGGAAATAAAGTATTAATAAGGTTAATTAATTAAGATCCAGTTTAGAAGAATGTAACATCAAATAAATAGGTGAGGAAGGATGAAGCTAGACCATATATCATACCAAAAAAACATGTTTTAGGATTAAACAGAACAAGTTCTTTAGCTAATAATAAATAACAATATCAACCTACCAAATTACTAACATGTGGTGTTAAAGATCATCCACAAACACAATTAATGTTAGACAAGACTTGACCTTATCTTATGCCAGAATAGATAACATCATAATGCATTGATCAATTTTGTATTAAGGATCGAACAATTCTAAATATATAAAAAGACTTATATTAAAGGGTAGGGAATGTTCTAATCGAAACACCATTTTCATCCATTGAAAAGGTCGTTTTAGATCCTAAACAACTCAAAAGGCAATAACTCACTATAATTTAAAAAAGTGAAAATAAAATCTAACCATGCAAGTAAAATATCAACCTAAAGTATAGACAACATAAAGTTATCCAACTTACTAAACCAATAGCTAGAAAATAAAAGAAGATAAAATGAGCACTTAACAATGACTTAAAGTCATGTTATGAAGCACCAAGATCAAAAAATAGCCTTAGTTATTCTAGAGGAATAGGATGGAGATATTATTACCAAAAGAATTGAGAGGTTGGCTTGATTGGAAGAGATAAAAAAATCATTGCAAGAAGGGTGACAACTAACTAATACAACAAACATAAAATAATAGTATAGTCCCATTAACAAGACAAATCATATTTTAAGAGTTTAGATTGGCTTATCTTGTTTCTTCATGAAAGATGACATATAGATTAAAGAATAAAATGACCTTATAGATGATGATTATAATGACAATAATGAAGAATTATATATATATATATATATATATATATATATATATATATATATATATATATGAAAGAAATTTCTATATAAAAAAGAGAAAGTTAGTGAATTTGGAGTTGTAATGCAATAAATAAATGGTTAGGATGCAATAAAGGAAGTTGTAAAGGTAAAAATACCTTTTAAAATAAAAATGAGTGATCATAATAATATTATATTAACAAATATAATTATATCTTTGTCTCATTCATTTGAGTCCAAACATAGTTAATAGCCCTATCTTGATTGTTGCGGCAACATTTCTTGTGCGGTTATCCCTGACACGATAAATAAAATCATTAATTTAATATCACAATTCACAACAAATTTATTTTTAAAAATAAAAATATTTTTTATAATATTTTTAATAAAAACAACTTTGCATGATTTTTTTCTTTTATTTTTTTCAATAAATTTTATGTGTTTCGATTTTTATTACATATTGATTTTCATAAATAAGATTACAAAAACGAGTAGATAATTTTATTACGATATTTAATATCTTGACTTATTTATCTTTTAATTTTTTTAATTTTTCTTTTAATTATTGTTAATGACTTTGTTTTTATTTATTTATATAAATGATTATTGATTTATTTGATGACATGCTAGCATAATTTGTTTTATTTATAATTTAATTTAAAAAAAAAACAATTGCAACACATAATCGAACACGAATAAAATAGCTTATCTATCCGTTGTGTACTGCAATTTATTGGAAGATGCATCCTTCTTGTTCGAGGAAAAAAGAAATTTAATCTTGCTGTTGGGAAAAACAACACGTGTCTGGGACAGTGGGACATATCTTACTGGATCTAACAGCTCAGATCAGTTTGACTATTATTAGAGCATGGCACGTGAAGTCACATGTGAAAATGTTGTGGCGAATCCTCCTAAATTCTTTTTATTCAATTTGGTTACTGATCAGATACGTTTATACATTGATTAAAAATTATTAACCACATAATAAGATATTTAAGTAATAAGAATTTGAAACTCCTATGATTTTAAGTTCAAGCATCGTGATTGCTAATATAATAGTCATTAGAGACTAAAAACTTATATAATTATTGACTTTAGGATTTGTAAAATTAATCGAGGTACGTATAGGTTGACACGAATATCCATATTAATAAAAAAAATATTTAAAAAAATGAATTTAAAGATATAATATCGATGAGATGCTCATCCATTGAATGACAATTTTAGGTTTAATGGTGTATTTTATTCTTATACTATTTTAAATAATATTTAGTTTAGACATTAAAAAAATAAAACTTAATGGAAACTGTTGTCACAAAAGAGGCGAGAGGACACGGAATATTTTTATATTTATTTATTAAATAAGAGATAAAACAAAATAAAATATAGAAAAAAATATTATACGGTTGATAAAACTTGCAATATTTGAAAGAAAAAAATTAATTTAAGTTTATAATGATCAACAATTTTTTTGAACTATTTAAAATCATAGATTCTTCACTTTTCAAAATCATACTAAAAGAATTGTAATCATAGTAAGAAAAAATAACTTATTGCTAAAAAAATAATATAATGAAATTCTGATTTAAGTTAGTCACCAAATCATTTTTCTAAATATATTTAATAATAAAATAAATAATAAATCCAAATATACATCAAAAAATATTTTCATCCACACAAAATTGAAATCTAACATAACTAAAAATGTAAGATAATATTTCATCACAAATAAACTCTTTTTTTTATTATTATTCAATCCTCTCATCTTCCTCATTAAATTGAATTTCTTAAAGAACATGACCATTTTTCATTTCTCTATATTATACATGTTTTAATTATTATATTAATTTTTCAGTAATGATATTCATTTTTCTTTTAATATTAAAAATCTCGCTCGTTTGGTTTTTAAAAAATTACTCTTATACTTTGTACTAAAAACTACAATTTGGTTAATTAATTTTATTCAATTGATGATAAGTTGATTTACTCTAATTCATTCCTTTTCTTAATTAATTTCAATTACTAAATTGTATAAATATTTGTTTTTTTTTCTCATTTTGAACAACTGAGTTTTTCATATTAATTTAATGGTAAAAAAAACTTTCAAAACAATTTCATTCTTAAGAACATTTTTAAGAATTAATGTGTTGTGTGTGAGAGAGATAAAAATAAATATTTTATTAATAATAAAATAAATTAAGACTAATATTATGAAATGTTTAAATAGACAAAAAAAAAACCTAGGTTTTGTCTTTATCTTCACTCCATCTGTACCTACTATGAGCTTGTTTGGCACAACGGTTGATGTTGTGGTTGAGGTTGAAAAAAAATAATTTCATGAAAAGCGCTTTTAGTTGTGGTTCATAATTGAAATTACAGTGTTTTGTTAAAACTGTGGTTGATTTTGAGGTTTATGAAAAACAGTTTCGTGTGTTTGGTTACCATCCTTTTCATATTGATGTTAGCATGTAAAAGTACTTTAAAAAACACACACATATATTTTTTTAATATTGTAAATTTAATAATCATAATAATAAAATGTAATTAATAATTCAAGTAAATCAGACACTTATTTTTATTCTCCCATCAAACCACTTGCAATTCCATCACGAACTAAATCTATACGTGAAGGCTTGAGCGATCCTTGACTTTTAGATCGAGGAACAATATCTAGTAAAATATCATAAGGAATAAAATTAGGATTGCGATCATATTATGCAAAAGTCATATCATTTTGTGTTCTCCTTCTAATATAGTTATGTAGTGTTATTGATGTAGCTAGTAATCGGTCAATTTCACAAATCAAAATGCAAGTGTTACAATATCCAATTTCAAGTGGAATCAAAGCATAATATTGATAAAAAAGAAAATGATTATATATATAAATCAAGGCTCACTATAAAAAAAATAAAAAAAAAGTCTAGTAAATAACACCCTCTCCCTCTCCCTCTCCCTCACAGACAAACATAAGAGACCAAACCCATTTCTCAACTGGTACCATAAAGCTCTCTTTGACGAAACATCAAAAAATAATCCAATGAATTTTGGAACTTGAATTTTTTTTGCTTCTTGTATTATCTCTAGTACTTCTAGAGTGCTGTTTCATTTTGTACGTTTTTCTTCCTATATTTTTGGTGTTTCTTGTTTTCAAACAAAGCTTGACTTGCCTACTACTTGTAGCTAAGGGTGGATTGGTGATATATATCTGCTCGAGGGAAGGTCTGCTGTTGCTGAGGGTCTCGAGGGAAGGTCTGTTGTTGCTGAGGGTGGGAGGTGTGGTGAGGTCTGTGTCTGCTTTAGCTAAGGGTGGGTTGATCTGTGTCTGCGCCGAGAAGGTTTGCTAGCTTGTCGAGATGTGTATGTATATGTCTGTGTTTTGGGCGAAAGGCTGTGGGGGCGGCCGAAAAGCATCTAAAACATGCTTCTCAAAAACTGAGGTCTAACCTTAGTTTTTGGTGAGTCCTATAGTTATATAAACAGTGGTTGACTATTAACCAAACACCCTTGCTTTGCGGTTAGTTTCAACCACAGAAGTCACTGCAGAGCCAAACACCATCTATCTAGAGTAATAAAAAAAAATTGACGAAGAATTTGAGATAGGAACATAAACCTTCATCTCCCCACCGACTGTTTAAGGGCGTGTTTAGATTATTTTTTAAAGTATTTTTTTATTTAGAAACATATTAAAATAGTTTTTTTTATTTTTTGAAATTATTTTTAATATCGCTACATGCAAATTATCTAAAAACACTAAAAACTTTTAATTTAAAATAAAATAAATTCATTTTTTTTTCAAAAACACTTTTGAAACGTGTTATATTTTTATCTCAACTATTCATATCTAAAATAGTAAATAATCACTAAATGCTACAAGAATTTGGATAACTTGTGAGTTAATGACAAAAAAGCCATAAAGGTTGATTAATCTCCAGAAAAAAGTTTTGATATTGAAGTAATCTATGCAACCTTAAAGGTTGATTAATCTCTAGAAAAAAATTAACTTTAAGGAAATGATTATTATTTTGTTATGTTCATGTGTTTCGAAAAACCAAACATGGTATCATGATCATCTTTAGATAATTAGTGTCGTGATAGTGTTTTTTTCACGCTTCGCGTCCTGCCATCTCTATATTAGGAAGACAAGAGCACACGGTGAAAGTGATGTGTTTTATAGTCATAAAATGACAATTATAATTATCCGAAGTCGCCACCTAGTATTACGATCACTAGAAAACCTATTGGTCTGCGAGAGTCTGGGTAAGGGGATTTGTTGTCCAAGAGGAAGATGCACCACCCCTAGTGCACCCTACTAAGGCAAACTACATTATTGTTTGATTGCTTTTTTAAGTTTTTTTTTTACACTGCATTTTCAAAAACTATTTTTTTTACGCAAGTGTACTTTACAATGTAATTTTATATCTAGATAGCTAAAACAAAATAATTGTTAAATATTTTTATATTTTGGTCGAATTCCAACAAATAATCATAAATTGATTACGATATCCAATTTTCATTTAAAACATGAGAAATATGATATATTTGTTTTTTACGAAAAATATGCTTTGGAAAAAACTTTGGAATTCAGCCGTATACACGAAAACAACATATTTTTTAATGAAATTTTTGTTTTTTTTAAATAAAAAATAAGATAAAATTTGGGTTGGGTCTGGCCCAACAAAATGGGACAGCCCACCTCTACTAGACTTGGGCTGGACCCGACCCAGCCCAGCCAACTAGACTGGGCCGAGAGAAGTCTAGCCCAATAAATAAAGCAACAAAAAGAAGAAAAGAAAAAAAAAGGAAATCGTGTTGCGCACTGTTCATGTGTCGTGTGAATAGTAACAAGATTGTCGGTCGACCACGATGAGAGGCTTACGTGCTACTACCGCCGGGTATAAGAGGCAAAAGTGGTTCTTCCTGTGATGGTGATGTTGAAAATGGTGGTCGGGAGAGGCGCTGAAAGCTACTAGTCTGTGCTGGAGTTCGTCCTTGTTGCTTTGTTATCGGTGCTGGAAAGGAAGGTTGAGCCTGCTGGGGAGTTGCTAGTGTGGGGAGAACTACCGGTGCCAAGGAGGAAACTGGTGTTTGTCGGGAGCTAGCTGGAGGAGAGAGAGAGCTGCTGAGAAGGAAGGAGAGAGAGAGAGGGTTGATTGTTGCGTAGCTTTCGAGGGAGACGATCCAGTTGGTACTGGTTTTCGAAGGAAACCAAGGCAGCTGCTGCGTCTGCGATAAAGGGATGGTTGCCAGCTGTGGATGACGGTGAATATGGAGAGGGTTGCCGATGTGTCTTCATCTTCCTCCCCTGCTAATTTTCCCGTCTCCGTGTATGTTAATTATGTGTTATATTTCTGTGTTGTATACCCATTATTTCATGCAATACTCATTGTTCCTCCCCTAGTTTTTTTTCAATAGAGCACCTTGTATTAACATGATGGTCTCTCCCCAGTTTTTTCCAGTATGCTTCCCTAGTCAAATTTTTTCTCCTCGTATATTTCATGCTACCACCTTTTTATAGACTAAATTAGGCATGGGAGAGGTGTCCAGGAATGAGATGTTGTGTGTTGCAGGAGTGGGAGTGGGTGGTAGGCATGGTTGCCGGTAATGCCTTGACAGGTAAGTTTTTTTTTTTATTATATATAATAGACTAACAAAAATGGGTTATTACAAAAAAGATTTTTTCGACAAGAAAACCGGGAAGAACGATGTTTTTCTCTTCAGTTTTGGCTTCTGATTTCACCTAAAAAAAATTTCGTCTTCGAAAATTCCAATCATCTCAATTTAACCCAAATTAGTCTTCCAAACTTAATTTCTCACCAATTAAGCACTTAATAAAATTAATTTGACCAATTTAAAGTATAATTAAGCCCTTGGTTAATTAAATCCTTCGATTGAGCTCTGAATTAATCCCTAAATATAAATAAACTTTAAATTGCTCAACGATTAAATCAAACTGACCCATAAAAAAATAATTATGCCTCTCGACTTAAGTTTTAAACAGATTTATCCAATAATAAATTATTTTAGCATTGAAACTGTATTTTCCTTCATTTTTGGGCACAAAAGAAGTACGATCGAGCTCTCAAAAACGTCCAAAATTTCAACTTTGATTTTTCTGTCAATATCATCCTCTTTTATTTTATTTTTGTTTTATTTCGGGTAGATTGTGGGGAATAAGCCAGAATTCAGTTATTTTAAAATGAAAAGAAGCTGTGAAGTGAAGAACAAAATACAAATTAAAAACAGCAAAGATAATCAAACCAACAGAAAGAATTGTGCTTAAAGTTATCGAGAAAAAACTCAAAATCCTTTGCCTGTCCAAACTAGATTAGGTTTATGTTATTTTCTCATAGTTTCAAACAAGAAAAACCAAACATGTGGAAAATCAATTAACCTTCATTTATGTTTCTGATATTAACTCCTAAAAGCATCGCAAACATAAGCATTAGTGAAGCACCTAGAGTAAAGTGAGATGCTCTTGGAGAGAGAGAGATTTAGGCAAATATGGAACCTATATATATAAATTAGGCAAATATGGAAACCTATATAAGATTTTTTTTTTTGGAAGTGAATTGTTTTTTAAAATGTTTTTTATTGAAAAAAAATATTTTTTATTTTTTAAAAATTATTTTTAACAATACATTAGAAAATTAATGAAATAAAAAAATCAAATTAAAGAAATAAAAAAAAAACAATTTGTTTTTTTTAAAACTGTTAAAACACATTGTAAAACGGGAAGAAAGATGGTTCTGGAACAAATAATGGGCGTAAGATTTGTTTCCTAGTTTCGAAGAACAGACCTCGTGTCTTGTAAATTGAAAAACAAAATCATGGGCTGACACCGACAGGGAGTCATCGATATCTTTTATTAGAAAACGCAGTCCCCTTGCCTAGTGGGCCCCCACGCAAAAGTCAGATTTTGTACTGCTACCAATAAGTGACACTGTGCTTGACAGGGTGGCTGTGTTTTCAAATATTTTTATTTAATATTAATATATGAAAACTATTTAAAAATACCATTTTTTTTTAAATATTTTTAGCAACACGACAAATGAATTTCAAAAGATCCAGCCAGGCTGTAATTAAGTAAATCAGTGAACGCATCAATTTCCAATGCTCAGCTCTATTTATACAGCCCACACAGTGTCTCAGATCTTGCACTTCTTCGTTGCCTCGTCTCTGGTCCAGCTTCAAGCTTACACGATGGCTTTCAAAACTGTGTTTCTCATGGCGGTTGCTTTTCTTTTAGTTACTGCAAAGGTACGGCCTTCTCTTCCTTCCTCGATGCCGGCCGGTCTCTCACTCACACGCGCAGCTACATTTATTTTATTAAAATTTTAGTTTTTTAATTAGTTTCTAGGGCTCATACTTGGATGAAGAATTCAAGGCGAAGGTAGTAATTCATTTTCAAAAAATTGTTCCCCGTGCGTAGAAAATTTTTACTACATGAGGCAGGAGACGTTGTGTTTAGACAAATTCTTTTCCCGTGTTGTATCTTCAGCTCAATAACATTCATTGATGATAAGTGAACGTTTAAAAGTGTAGTAGTTGTTAAAAATTATGTAAAAATATATAAAAAAATTAATTTAAAATAAAAAATTAAAAAAGTGATTTGAAGATAGTGTGAAACATCCTCAAAATATGATGTTAAATACATAAATGCAGGCGGTTCATTCCAAATCTGTGGTGCATGCATCAGCTCCTGCTCCTCCCATGTCACCGACCCCCGCCCCACCAGTGGTCACTCCTTCCACTCCAATATACAAGCCACCAGTTAAGACGCCACCTCCAGCACCGCCAGTCAACCCCCCCACGCCCGTGCCTCCAGTGAAGCCACCCACTCCCGCCCCACCGGTCCACAAGCCACCACCCCCAACCGCGCCACCCACACCCTTGCCTCCTGTGAAGCCACCCGCTCCCGGGCCACCGGCTTACAAGCCACCATCTCCATCACCCCCACCCGGGCCACCCACACCCTTGCCTCCTGTGAAGCCACCCGCTCCCGGCCCACCGGCTTACAAGCCACCATCTCCATCACCCCCACCCGGGCCACCCACACCCTTGCCTCCTGTGAAGCCACCCACTACTGGACCAATGCCCCCGCCAGTCAGGACAAGACAGGGTAACATATCTTTCACTTGCAGCAAAAGTTAACATGAACAAAATATGGCTCTCTTTCCTTGTTTAAATTATTCGGATAAGATTATAGATTAACACGTTTGGTGGCTATAATGGCAGATTGCACCCCTCTTTGTGACCAGAGGTGTAAATTACATTCCCGGAAAAAGCTGTGTGCCAGAGCTTGCATGACTTGCTGTGACAGATGCAAATGCGTGCCGCCGGGGACTTACGGGAACAGGGAGAAGTGCGGCAAGTGCTACACCGATATGACCACCCGCCGGAACAAGCCCAAGTGCCCTTGAATCTGAGAAAACTTCTTGATTGTGATATATGTTATTGCAACTATGTTATACTATATAGTTTAAGAATAAACTCTTCTTATGTTTTAATTTCTAGCGAGCAGCTGTAATTTAGCAATCAGTGCCATGCAAACCCTCGATAGGACTACGGTGTCCATCGCCTTCCCCTGTACTGATTGCAGCATGTATTAATATAATGTTATTTCGATTGCTGATAATATAGTGCGGTTAATTTTGTTTTGTTTTGACCGATACAATTTTTATCTCATTTAAAACTTTGATCTGATTTGAAAATTTTGCTTAAATTTCAGCTAAAATATTTCAGATCCATTTCAGTTAAATAATATTTTTTTAAATAATAAATAATTTTATAATATCAATTATATCTTTTAATCTGACCGTTAGATTGAGATGAAATTTTACAAAGTCTCTTGATATATTTATATATATTATGTTAAAATTTCAGAACAATTAAGAATGTAATGACCTTGCGAGATTGATGATGATATTCTCGTAAGATCATAATTTTCTACAAAAAAAAATTATTTTATTGTGTTTTTTTTATATTCAATTATACAATTCTAAATAATTCTATTTTAAAATTTGAATTAATTTTTTTTAATTAATTAATTATATATATATATATATATATATATATATATATATATATATATATATATATATATATAATCTCAAAGCACACCAAAATAATTCAAAATTGAAATATTTTATTCTAATTGAAAAAATAGAGCACCAAACGAGAATGAAAACTTTGGATACTATTGATGAAACCTCTCTCTCTCATATTGTAATCTTTCGTTTCGTTTTCCCTCGAGTTAATCGATTGGTCTACAGGGTATACTTACCTAAGAACTCATGGGAAATTGATTATGGCCCCCCATGAATTAATTAGGTTAAATATTGCTGTTAAGAGGAAATATTGGACTAGGGTTTACTTTCCGATCATAGTAATTTTCTTATTGAAGTGAGCAAGTATCCTTATTTTTAAGACTGGTTAGTTTTTCAAATTAGTTTCAAATTTACTAGGAAATAGGAATATTTATGAACAGAGAGCTTGATAACCAAACATCTGGTCCTCCTCGGTATGCATAGAGAGGGCCTTCTTCATTGTAATTTTCGAGGTTGTTCCTAATTTGTATCAAATTAACTAGAAAATAGGAATATTTATGAATGAGTGGCAAACATAGAGAGGATTCATTGTATTTTTTTTTTTGTTGAACCCTTCAATTCCTGATTTAGCTCTATTTGCCACCTTTAGAGCCTAAGGCTGTGTTTGTTTCCCGGAATTCACTTTCCGGGAAATCACTTTCCAAACTTTCCTGTGTTTGTTGCCTTCCGGAAAGTTGGTCAACGGAAAACACTTTCCAGTCAAAGAAAATTTTGGCTTGGTTTTCAGGAAAGTGTTTTCTGGAAAATTTGGGTGGAAAACACTTTCCGGAAGTTGTGAAAAATTTAGAAATGTCATTATTTGTTGATTATATAAAATTTGATCCTCAAACTTTTGATTGCTATATATAATTTGTTTTGAATATTTATTTTTCAATTCCATCTCTTAAAATTTAATTTTTATATTAATTTTGGTCTTTATTTTTATAATTACTATTTGCTTTTTTCTTATCATTTTTTTATTGAAATTTTTTATCTATCAAATTTGGTCCTCATTTTTTTTTATTGTTACTTATTTTATTTGAAATAATTTATGAAATGTTAATTATTATTATTTTAATTTATTCACCTTTCATTTTTTTTAAATTTTTAGATTTGATCTCTATTATTTTGATTATTATTTATTTTATTTGAGATAATTTATGAAATTATATATTTTTTTCAATTTCATTCTCATTCAACCTTTTAATTTGTAAGATTTGTTCCTCATTATTTTAATAAACTTGAAAAAAATAATAATTTATTAATAAATTATTTTCCAGTTTATTTTCCATAACACAAACAAACACTGGAAATTGTTTTCCAGTTCATTTTCCATAACACTGCCAAACATCGGAATTCACTTTCTCCGGAATTCATTTTCCAAAAGGAAACCACTTTCCAGCAAACAAACAAGGCCTTAATTCCTTTTTGTTTTCTTTATTCAGTTTTTGCTTATGTTCTTTGTAAAAACCCTCCTTCAGCCGACACATTTAATTAATGAGATTAGTTGCCTTTTTTCAAACACTTTAAACTCTAATAAGCTATTTAATCATGACGGGGCCCACGATCGATACCTTTCCATGTTCAATATCCTAGCATGCCTTCTTTCCATTGATACATAAAATCTAACCGTTAAAAATACTATAACAATCCACAATATTTTATAAGAATAAAAATAATGATTTTTCTACATGATTTAGCTTTTAGGTTAATATATATCATGTACACTAGATTTTTATAATAAATCGCTTTTTTAGTCAATTGCTCTTATTCGCGTAGTCAATTATTTTATGATTTTCTTGATCGGTTAAGACTCATTGAACTTTATCGAATCTATTGTTCATGTTCAATCTCAACTTTCTTTCCTTGCTTAAAGATGAAGAATTACTATTATCATCTAGTTGACACATGAATGTTTATTTTTTATATAAATGATGTCTTTTATTTTTTTATTTCTTGAATGAAGGATTATTTCATTGTTGTATTTGTATCAAAATTGATCTATCTATCAACTACTAATGATGTGACAAATGTCATTGTTCATCCAAAAATATCAATCATTTTTCTAAATGTGTCTGATATGTTAACCAATTTATTGCTTTTTAAAATTTACGCATGCTCTAACCTTTTGGTGCAATGTTTAGGTTCATGTAAACTATAGATAGATTCTTTTACTAACACTCTATTGTAATTCATTTTTTTTCCATAGAAAACTCGTAATTCATCTAAAAAAGATTTTTCACATAGAAACAATTGAAAACTCTAAAACATCTTTATCTTTTGATGAGGACTAGCCTAACACCATTTCTGGACAACACCATTGACCTATTAGAGGTGCCAAGTGGATTGATTATAAGGGATAGGGAAAAAAGACTGTTTAAAAGATTAAATATGATAACTTAGCACATATAGAACAAGATGGACCTAGAGAAGTCAGGGAAGCCTAAAGAGCTTATTGGGTAACTTGTAATTCATCTAATCAAAATCCAAGAAAGACCAAATTTGAGTTTCATAAAGGGTTGATGTGTTCGACCCCTAGTCAATCTTGACTTGAATTTTTTTCCATGTAAAACAAGGAGTCCAAGTTAACATATTATTCTTTTAAATAAGCAAAGAGTTTTGGTCCAATCACGTTACTAAACTAGGAAGGTAAGTTATTCTCCTAGCTAAGAAAAGAAACCTACAAGTTAACAGTTTAGTGAGAAAATCTACATTGTTATTTGTCCAAATCTTATAAGGAAATCCAAGCTAAACAAGGAAACATATGGGTGACAATACTAAAGACCAAATTAGATAAGATTTTCCTAGTTAACAAGAGATTTTTAAGGGAGGTAGACATTTATACACCTACAAGGAAGTCTATTCCGACCTTAATGACTTCTAAACTAGAGAAATCATACTATCTTATGTTAATTATCTTTGTATCTATACAGCGACCATTAATTTATTTAAAATTTTATGTTCTAGGCTTAAACAATTAGGTTCTTAGGTTTAATTGTAAGTGAGCCACATATAAGTCCTTAAAATGGGTTTTAGGTTTATTTTAAATTAGTTTGATATAAAAACACTTGTTCAAACATGATTCAATTTTGGATGATTGAAAAAATCACTTTGTTTTGTTGCAACTTCTTGTTGTGTGTGTGAATGAGATATTCTTTCTTCCTTAATTCACTAAAGAATTGAAAATGACTTATAAAAGTGCAATTGACATCATGATGTGAATTCAATATACTTATCATTCATAATTTGCTATTCATTGAGTGTGAGTTTGATTTTAATAGTGATGTTGTCCAAGTACAATTTACTGCATTACACACTCATATAAAACTTGATTTACTTGGCTTTTGGGGAGTTGGATAGTTTGCATGTTGGTTTCTTTACCATGCAATCAATGGGCCCACACCATCTTTTTGTAATACTGAATTGGTAGCCTCATGTTTTATCCCATCAAAATCCACTCATATCCTCCGTTCAGAAATATGTGTATCATGAAACATGAATGAAGAATGTCTTTGCCTATTTTATAAGAATATTCCACGAGAATAAGAAGATCACTATTTTGTTCTAAATGTTGAGAGTTATCAACATCGATAATCATGTCATTTTTTATTTAGTTACTCTTTTATTTGGATAAGAACATTTATTAAGACTTTGTCATATCTTATAGGCTTGTTTTGAGTTTGGACATTTTGTTATCCATGAGAAAAATCAGTGTTTTTTATTCCCCTTTTATTATAATGGATTTCTAAATAGTATATTCTCATTACTTTTATGCAAGAGGTAATGCTATATTCTTTTTTTCCTTCTAAATAAGCACTAGTGTGGTATTCATATTTATGATCAAGTTGTGCTATTAGGGGTAAGGTGGTTAAAATGGTCTTTGTAGGGTATAAGAAATTTTTCCAATGCCAACGAGCTTTTTTGAGATTTCTTCTAAATATATTAGAAAAGTTGGCGATGTTTTATAATTTTTTCTAGTATTTTTATACCATTTATTGCTCAAGTTGACCTTAACATTTAATGATGATAGGTTAAAGAATGACTGATTTTACAAGAAATTGTTTGGATGGTAAGTAGGGAATTATAAAAGATGATTTTTGATTGATAATTGATATATGATTGGATGACGTTGAAGTGAATGGTTGGTGATTGACACTATTGGTATTGCCTTGCTCACTAGACCTATATTAATAACTATAATGACATTTAGGTTAAAAATTAGTTTTCACTTGGTGCACTTCATTGTCATTTCTCTTGCTAACAAGCCCTCACATTTCTCTTGAAAATGTTTGGATGGTAAGTAGGAAATTATAAAGACAGGCTTTGATTGATAATTGATATATGATTGGATGATGTTAAAGTGAATGGATGATTTACTATTGGTACTGCCTTGCTAACTAGACCTATATCAGTTACTATAATTACCTTTAAGTTAAAAATGATTAGTTTCCACCTGATGCACTTCATTGTCATTTCTCTTGCTAATAAGCCCTTTTATTTATCTCATTAGCTTTAAAAATGTGTGATTTTTCCTGCCTTTTCTACTTGCTTAATTCTCTTAACCATAACAATAATATCCATAAAATATTACATCAAACTATCGATCAAGTACTCAGAGTATGAACCTTTAAATGTATTTGAGAAGAAAAACTTGATAATTTATTTTTCAATTATAAAAAAATATGGATACATGCAACCACTTTGTATTACATTTAAGCATATTTTTTAATGGATTATTTAGGCATTTTTATATAAAGCTATATCCATATTATCTTTAGACGTACCTTTTAATGGATTATTTAGGCATTTTTATATAAAGCTATTTCCATAGTAAACTTGTGCTAATTAATAAAAACATATATTAAATCCATAAACCTTTGAATTTTGATATTGTCCAGACACATGTTCCTACTAATCACTGAGTTGTTTATGCTCCCATGAAAAAAATGGACTAAAAACTTTTTGTCATGAATTACTTTGCCTATTTTCCTATAATGTAATGGGCATGTCACGAGACACTACATGCCATTGTACTTGATAAATGCAAACACTTTAAACCTTTTAACTATTATAATGTTAGGCATAAGACATATTTAAACTACCTTTACTAGGTTATAAAGGTTTATATTTTCTATTAATTAAATTTGTTCTTCTATTATTGATAACATTTTAGAGTCAAACTCTAAAACCATCTTGACCTTCTAGGTTTCTTCAATGGTGAGACCAATAATAAAAGCAACCTAAGCTTATGGTGCTTGCGGTAAGCTTAAAAATAGGGAATACATTGTGAGTTAGGACTTGGCAGAATTGACTAGTTCCTCTTGGTTTGGCAAGGCAAAAACAAATGGTCCTAATGGAATTTATAACATTAATTGGACATTAAAGTAAAATGTTATTTATGTTCGAGTTTGTCCGAGGGTCTATTCTCTTATGGTATAGCTTCAAGTGGTTGCTCAAGCAAGTTAGTGAAAATAATAACTTCTCTTTAAGACTTTCTATCTCTATCTTGTTAAAAAACTAAAACCAGCAAGTGATCAAGATTACTTAATCAATATATAATCACAGAAAAGACTCCTTTAATGTATATCCTTTACAATGATAAAAATTATCACCTAAAAATGAAACCTAGAAAGAAATCACATAAAAATTCTATATTTACATTAAATATTAAATATATCAACTAGAATAAGAGACATTTTAACAATAACATAGCCATCACCTAATATATGTTCCTTAAGGCCAACATGGCACTCATGTAATTTCTCCTCAAGGCCATCTACTAGAACAATAACTTTTATTTTAAGTTTTCTTAATTTTTCCACGAACGACATGGCACTCATGTAACGGGACGACAAGTTGGCCACAAGGTTTCATAATGAAGCTGCAGCCAGCGCCCACTGTCTAAAACCCAAAGATCCAGTGGAAAAAAGAAGGCAGAAAAGCATGAGAGGCAGCGATGGGATCTTGGGGATGAAGGAAGGGGAGAGAAATAGGAGCGATAAATGGGTAAAGAGACGAGAGAGATGGTTAGTAATACTTGGAATAACTCTTCACGCAGTTTATATGCTAAGCATATTCGATATCTACTTCAAGACCCCGATAGTTCATGGCATGCATCCTGTGAAGCCTCGCTTCAAGGCCCCCCCGGCTAAACGTCTTGTTCTCTTAGTTGGTAAAGAAAGCAATTTGTTGTTTTGTTTTTGAAGAACTCTCACCTTTAGTTATATCCTGATAGTGATTCTGATTTTTGTCAGCGGATGGTTTACGCGCTGATAAGTTTTTTGAGCCAGATTCGGAGGGTAATCACAGAGCACCATTTCTGAGAAATATTATTAAGAACCGAGGTAGATGGGGAGTGTCTCATGCCCGTCCTCCTACGGAATCAAGGCCCGGGCACGTTTCTATAATTGCTGGTTTCTACGAGGATCCTAGTGCTGTCACGAAAGGTGGATTTAGTTGCTACTATCGATCGGTTTTTTTTTTTATATATATATATATATATATATATATATATATATATATATTTTCTGCATTTCACCTTCCATTGATGATAAGGTATTGATTTGCATTTGCAGGATGGAAAGCTAATCCAGTTGAATTTGATTCAGTCTTCAACCAAAGCAGGCATACATTTGCTTATGGTAGCCCCGATATTGTTCCAATATTCTGCGGTGCCTTGCCACACAGCACATGGAAAACCTATCCTCATGAATTTGAAGACTTCGCAACTGGTTTGTCTCAACCTCTACACAAATTAATCAATTCATTCGTTGAATAAACTCTCAAATGGGAAAGCTCATTAGCAATAAATATAATATTACGAATCAAGCTGTTTTTACCTTCTGTCCATTGTTCTGTCCATTGTTTTATCAATACAATAGTGTCAGTGCAGATGCTTCCTTTTTGGATGAGTGGTCTTTTGATCAATTTCAGAGCCTTCTGAATAGGTCCGCCCAGGACCCGGAGTTGAAGGAGTTACTTCTACAGGATAATCTTGTTATATTTCTGCATTTACTTGGCTGTGATTCAAATGGTCATGCACATCGCCCCTATTCTTCCATATATCTCAATAATGTCAAAGTTGTGGACCACATCGCAGAACGAGTTTACACTCTCCTGGAAAATTACTACAAGGACAATCGCACATCATATATATTTACAGCTGATCATGGAATGAGTGACAAAGGTTGGTACTATCTTGTATTCCCACCTGAGATTTTTCTCTGCTTCTTTGCAATTCATCAGTTTCTGTGTTTTCCAACCGTTTACATGGTAGTTTCGTGAATGATTATGGACTTATTTGTATGTGAATGAACTGCGCTGGTTTCCAATAACTTCACCAAATTCATGTTCGGCCCATAATTCAAAGTCTGACTTCCAAGGCCTAAATTCAACATGATTAAGATGCTTTCTGATTTTCTGTCCATATGCTACTTTACACCCTTTGGTCGGATCATTTTTCATCTCAAAGAATTCTGTTTATGGAGTCCTTTTGAGTTACAGATGCTGACATGCTATGGTTCTACCCAGGTAGTCATGGAGATGGGCATCCTTCGAATACAGATACTCCCCTTGTTGTCTGGGGGGCAGGTGTCAAATATCCCAAGCCAATCTCCAGTAGCAACAATTCTGATCATGGTGTTTTTGTTGATGAACATGCACATGACATGCCAACTCCTGTAGATTGGGGCTTGAATGACATTGAAAGGGTGGATGTGAATCAAGCTGATATTGCACCCCTCATGGTTTTACATTTTCCTCTTTGAAATGTTACGTCTGAGCATTATTTGATTCTTTGACATATCTTTGTTTGTTACCTGTCTGATACACTGATCATCTTTAATGCCAGTCAACACTTCTTGGCCTGCCATGTCCCGTTAACTCAGTTGGAAATCTGCCGCTTGGTTATGTAGATATGATTGAGGTCAGCATTCCTTAAATGAGTCATGATGAAAAGAAGTCATTGTTATCTTAAGGATGCTAGAATTTCATTATAATATAGATCAAAATCATAGTGACTGCAAGGGAATAGAAAAGGGAAGGATGTTATTTATTTGATATAATTTCCCGGGAGAAGAATGTAGCATCATTTACGAGAATTTCTTTTATGAATTGAACTTGTCAAACTAAATACAGCACTTTAAAAAATTGACATTTTCTAATTCCAAAATCCAGGCTGAAGAAGTTGAAGCTGTTCTAGCTAATACAAAGCAAATCCTCAACCAGTTTCTTTGCAAATCAAGTATCCTTTATCTGCTTTACTTGTTATTGACATTACAAGCACATTAAATGTAGCCTTAAATGCAATATTTTTCAGTTCTTATCAAAAACTCAAAAATTTATGTGCTTTTGGTAATTAGGAGTGTGATATTTCTTTTCTTTTCTGGTCCAGTGTCATGCATTTTATATTCAGATACACAATGCAAAATGATGGGGAATGAGGAAAGACAAAAATGTGAATCAATATTTGATTATTTAAGGATTTAATTTTTTTAGGATTTTATTGTTATTTAGGAATATTATTATTTATTGGATAAAATAAGAATGTTGTAGATTTATTATTTTGGCAGGTTTTCCAATTCATATTAGGATTTTACTTTTTCTACTGTTATTGGGATTTACTTTCTGTATTTCTACTTGTTTAGGTTCCAACAATATGCACCATACCCAGAACTTCAAGCAATGCTATGAATACTGATGGATCAAATAAATAGATTTTTATGGTTAATGGGCTCTCCTGAGTGTTTGCCCTTGTGTTCTTGATGGTGGTTTTACATCAAAAGACAAATACTAACATTCGAAAGTAATTGAACCAATTTTTTCCAAAATGTTTTGGTTTGGTTTTCTGTTACTAACAAACTAAAGAAATTTTGAATATGGTATTTTGCCTCACAAAAAGGAGGTAGCTTATACTTGCCTTTTGAATTGCCTTTTCAGTTACCTTGATTTTGAACTTTGAAATGCAATGCAGTGCCATGATGATAATCAAATGGCCTCACATCTCTTAGCTTTGGCTTTTGAACTGAGTTTGTTTCCTTCATCCGCTGTATTGTTGCCATGTGCACCCTTACGTTTCTAGCTTGTATATAGTAACACTTCTCGAATTACATAGCAATACAACTCTTAATACACTGGGTCCTAGTAAGTTTTGTGCTCATGGCATTTTAGAGAAAATATATACTCCGAAAAAAAACAATTGGTTGATTCTTCTCCTCAGTTTGAATATTTCAAAACCAACTTGTTAGAAGTTTATTTTAATGAAAATTTTGGTTCTTGTACTTTGATCCGGAATTACTATTACTATTACTATAATAACCAAACTGAAGTTGTAAAATTCACCTGTTGCTGAAAAGTATTGAACACTCCCCGACAAAACTTTATAACCTGTGCTGTCCATAGTATCTTCAACATATTGTCCTTAGGTGCTTGCAAATATTGTCCGATGGTGTAATTGATTTTGCTATGTGCTTTCTTAACAAACTTAGAAATAAAACAGTCAAACTCCTTATATTTCAAGCCTTTTAAACAACTAGCTCATCATTCTACCGCGTTAGAACACATTGAGTACCTAATATCTATCAGAGACTATGGAACTGCAATGATGCTGGCTCAGAACCTCAGAAACTTGGCACTCAAAGGACTTCAATATTTTCAAACCTATGATTGGCTTATGCTGATGACTGTAATTACTCTTGGATACATTGGTTGGATAATCTGTCTTCTTCTCCATATTCTGCAATCTTACACTTCGTTGGCAGGAGATGTATTTAAGAATCCTCATGATGCATGGCAGAGAAATAATAAAATGAAGGTAATATCCAAATAAGCTTAACCTCTTATTAAGTGTATATTATGTTTAAAGAATAAGAGAAAATGATAAATATTTATTGTTTCATTTCTGTCGGCTTGTTTATCAATCCTAATATCACTAGTTTCATCACTACTTGGCTAGTAAAGGAAATTGCTTTGTTTGATATCATTGGTTTTTGATCAAGAATGCAATAATCCTTGAACATTAGACACTCTGGGTTCTTGGTCATTTTTCAGCCTGTTTCCTTGTAGATGATGCTAACTGAAAAATGTTTTTGAATGGTCACAAGCATTTCAGTGGAGAAAATAGAAGATACTGTTTTTTGTTAGATTAATTCCCAGCAAGATGTAAATATACCTAATCATCTACATTAATGCCAGCACAAAACTGAACAAGAGTGAAGAAATGCAGTCATCATTCGTCATCTCTCTTTTCTTATCTTCGTGATCTTTTTTCTTCAACTTCAAATGTTTTAAAATGTTGAAAATACTCTCCACTTCTTATTTGACAGTGAGTATTATGGCCTGCAAGTCTTGGTCCAACATGCTGTTTTTTCCATTATTCTATCTTCCCTTCACTAAATTTCGTGTCTTTGCTGCTAGGCTCTCTAGTGGGATCTACTTATGCTAAGTGTTGGTTTAACTGTCGCTGAGTTTTGTTTCTTGAGATTATGCATTATGTTTCTGGCTCATCGAATTCTTTTTAGCAGGTATATCTGTTTGGATGTGTGCTGATGGGAGCGATTTCTGTTGTATTATTCATGGAGCACTCTCCTCCCTTGTACCATGCTTACTTTTCGATGACAGTTTTTCTGTGGACCCAGATAGTAGGTGAATATCAGCTTATTAAAACTTTGTGCCGATGGTTAAGTGGGGGAAATTATAATTATATAATTAAGATTTTGGCTTCTTCTGCTGTATCAATATTCATCCTTGAATTCCTGGTAAGGACTATTTCCTCTCTAACCATGTGTAGGCTGTTAGTTTAGTTTTCTGAGGCAACATTATTTGTATTTTGTTCAGGTGAATAGTTTCACAGAGAGGAAGCTCTACACATGGTGTTTTTTAATTATGGGGATTGTAGCTGCATTTTATCTTTTTCAAGCAATTCCCTGGAGATCTGGGATACCAATTTATGTGTGCTGTGCATGCTGGTTTCTGTCTGTTTTTACTTTGATGCCAGCAGAAATTCCTGATAATAATGGACTAGTGTAAGTCCTTCTGATTTTGTTCATTTGGTTGGTTAGTTATGAAGTCTTGCTTTGGTCAAAATGTTTTCAGAAGATTTTTAACATCATCTGCATATCAATAATCTTTGAGTCATGTCTAAAATTGTCTCCTTTGAGTTCCTTAATGATTAATTATTGTAGTGGAAAAGATGGGCGAGCTTCTATATTGATATGATGGTAAAGTTCCTGCAATTTTGATAAACAAATGCTCTTATTAATGATAAGCTTACAATTGAACATAAATTCTTTATTGAAATTCCTATTCCAGTAAAAAATTCTGATCTTACTATCAAAAGGAAAAGAATTATCTCCAAAGACTTCTACTCAATATGAGTAATGTAAATGTGTCAAACATGTCTTTTGATTGATTGTGTACAATGTCAGAAAAGTCTTAAAAATTGAAATTGTCTACAATTGCAGAAAAGTATTAAAAAATGAAATGTGTGAAATTGAAAAATGGTAAATCATTTTTTGCCAGGTTTATTACTTTCATTTGAATTGGTCAAGCTGTATGAATGTTAATCAACATGTATGTAGGATTGCGAGTGGAGCTATTATTGTCATTATAGGAGCAGCTGCAAGGTGGTTAGATCAGCATTCTGAAGGGAATAAGTATTGGCTGCGGATCAGCTACCACAAAATGGAGAAACCCAGGTCCCCAGTTCTATTTTTCTTGCAGGTATAACATGCATTTACTTTTTTTTTTTGAAACAGATGTTCTATAATTCAATTGCCTAACATCTCTTAAGGTCATCTTATGTTTTACATGAAATTAGGCTCTTTTGGTTGGATTATCATCAGTGATGGTGTCATTTTCAACATCTCACAGAAAAGAGAAACAAGAATTGCATGCCATACACCAGCTAATAAACTGGTCTATTGCCGGTATACTTTTGACTCATTTCTGCGTTTCACTAGTATTATTTAGGCTATTATGTAAAGTTTGAAATTTTTATGCAAAAAATCCATTTTCCTTTTTTTTTAAACACAATTTCCTTCTTACAACTCAACTACCAATTATTATGGTGTTTTCTTCTTTGAATATATATGTATGTTCATAATTCAAGCCTCTGTGTTTACCTAGGGAGAAGTTTGTATCACAGAGCCAATGTATTTTAATGTCATCTACATGTTATTGTTTTTTGACAATGATCTACATTTGCTGGTGACAACTCATGTATAGGGAACAGCAAACCCAACTCACTTGTATATAATACATACCAGTTTTCTTTCTATTGCCTTATATAAAGGTAAAGGCTGTGATGCCATACTTAAACCATTTAAATGACATGTCATTTGTTACTTCTTGGAATTGTCTTATTACAGGTTTCTCAATGGTTCTCCCACTTTTCTCAGAGAATAGCCTCTTATCACGGCTGACTTCTATATTTCTTGGTTTTGCACCCTCATTCCTGCTTCTATCTATTGGGTATCTCCAAATATTTTAAGCGTCAATTTCATTTAGCACTTTTGTTATATGCAAAAAGTTAAAATAAACATTTGTGAATTTCTTTCACCTGGTGTTTTTTCTTGAAATCCAAGCAGATATGAAGCTGTCTTTTATGGTGCACTTGCTCTTGTGCTTGTGGCATGGATACTATTTGAGAACACAATTCTCCATTTGATGATGGCCAAGAAACTGTCAGCTTCCATGAAAAGAACTGGTGAAATAACCATGCTTGAAAATGATGTTAGATACTTGCAGCTTTCTGATGTGAGAATTCCATTAATTTTTGTAAGTCTTATCCCATTTCACCTTGACTTCCTCTTCCAAATTTCTTCCATAATTGGAATTGATATGGTGAATAAACTGAAGTAGATATTCTAATTCATGCAATATGTATGGCATATATATCATATATGCTCATTGTGGTTATCTTAAATCTTTATAAGTCCTCAAATTATGTTTATTGATCAAAGCAAAGCCCTTAACAATTAGTATACAAAAATTGAAATTTAGTTTATAGGATTAATTTAGAGTGGTGCGTAATTTGTTGGAATGTTATAGATTGGTGAAGCTAATGCTTTCTTTAGAATTTATGTTATTATTTCTCATATTAGGGGTATTTAATTAATTTAGGCCATTTGGTAGCATTTGACTTTTTGAATATTTTTCTTGGAGGTTAAGTTGTTTCGCTTGGTGATCAAGACTAGTGAATCCTCTTGCTAGTATAGGATCTAGAACCTAAACTAGTATAAATAGGCCGACAAGGTTATTTCAAATAATTTATCAATCTATTTAGATTTAAGAGGTTTCTTGGTGAACTCTAAACCATGTTTATCGTATTCCAACTTCAATATTATTCATGTTTTAGCCTTTATTTTCTGTTTGGATTGTTATCATCTTCCCACACTACACAAATTGGCAGCAGAGCAAGACAAAAACGGTTAATGATTTCATCCATCCCTATACTCTTAATTTTCTTAAAATGTCCCACCAGTATTTTGTCTAAATATCATCCTTATACATCACATATAAGCCATTGTTACACACTTTTGCCAGTTGGTGTCACAAACGCAATTGAAAACTGACACATCTCATGTGGTTATAACATGGAATTTTTCATTGATATACATTTGATCCTAAATTTCTTGAAAATTCAATTTGATCCTTGTATTTTATTTTTTGCATTAATTCTTTCACCGAATGTTTTTTGGTCATTGTACTATTCAGCAAATCTAATTTGGTCCTTGAATGAATTTCTTTTTCCAATAAAGTTCATGTCAAATCGTAAACTTGGTCAAAATTAGTTAAATAATTTAGATAGATTGAGTATTTTGATGTGTCATTACTTTGATTTTGATCCCCCCGTCATATTATCATAGATATTTCTTTTAAGGAAAAATTTGTTTCCCATGGTATCACATATCTATTTTGAGATTTCTTTTCTTTTCTTACAACCTGTCTTGAAATTTATGGCCCTGATGGTTTGCACTTTTCAGCTGATTTTGTTTAATGTTGCATTCTTTGGGACTGGGAATTTTGCAAGTATTGCAAGTTTTGAGATCTCATCGGTATATCGGTTTATCACTGTCTTCAGTGTAAGTGAAGTACAACTTCAAACTCTTAAAGTACATGTTGATTTATAGTTTAAAATCAGTTATCGAATTGATATGATTTCCTCTTAATTGCAGCCTTTTTTGATGGCCACACTTCTTATCTTCAAGCTGTTCATACCATTTATGCTTGTCATGTAAGTTTTTTCGAATGTGGTCGCTGTTTACTTCACAAGATTAAATTAAATAAAGGTCTCAGTCATCTCACTGAAACTTCATTTTTGGATTTGTAATAGCATGCCTAAAAGATAAAAATTCTGCAATAGCATCATTATATACCAGGTATTTTTTCCAGCACAATAGTTTGCATTCCATGCACTTCAAAGTGCTAGAGAGCTTTTGGCCAAACCAATAGAATTCCCATTGTAGGGTATGAATCCAAGCCCTGACTTTGGATATTCCTAGAGAGATTGTAGTGCGCTGATTGATTTCTAGAGCATTATAAATAGGTGATCAAATCTTTATGGGATTCCACTGGTCTTTTGATTGTTATTTCTGTGTGCTTTGAATTCAAATGCAGATGTGTATTCAGTGCAATAACCAAACTACTTCAGGTTCCACGGGTTGGATGCTACTTCCTTGTTATCCTATTTTCAGATGTGATGACCATCCACTTTTTCTTCTTGGTATGATTAACTTCTACTCTTATATTATTTTTCTTAAAGGCATCCTTATAATTCTTTCCCCTGAATGCCATCGTATATTACATGATTTGTTAGTAATGGAGTCATGTCAATCACGTCATTAACTTCATGGACTTGTCCCATAGGTTGTGTTTCGCTCTTGTCTTAGGATATAAGAAATTTTGATGCACGAGATAGGAACTTGGTTTGCTGGGCACAATTTTTGTCCCTCCAAAATGGAGCACGGACATGTCTTGAGGGCAGTCTAAGTGGTTTTTTTGTTATAATGTCTCTTCAAACATTTCCCATCTCTACCCTATCTTCAAATCTGAACCATTTAATTTACATGAGTGATAATACATGAGTTAATTCCCATCATTGGATTTGAAAGCTCAAAGATGTAAAAGATTAAAAAAGTATGAAAAGTATTAAGGTGGGAGAGGGAGAGAGAGACATAATCCAGCTAATTTTTACTATCATCAAATGAAAGCTCTCTTCTCAATGAATTCATAGACAAATAATACAATTTCATCAAGGGGTTTCAGAGATGTGGATTTGAAGTTTTTTATCTAAAAACTTTAAAGTTTGATTGTTTGAAAACGTTTTTTTTGGTTTGATTTGTGTTTAGGAGATTGGTGAAAGTGTTTTAATATGTTTATTAGTTGAAAAATAATCAAAATTGCATTTTTATTGAAATCCGACAATATCCTTAATCCATCCTAATTCCATATACTTAAACTCCCTCCTCCTCCTTCTCCAACCCCAGCTCACCTCGAATACATAGCTGGATGCTAAATCAAATCTGTCCTGCATACTGTGGCATTAGGCAAAACAAATTGTATAAGATGGTACAAAATTCACGTTTGACCTCATGAAGTTATGGTCACATGGATCTTCCTTTCAAACTCGTTGAAAGTTTTACTTTTTGGCAACGTGCTAGAAACGTAAACGGCTAGTTTTTTTCTTGATCTTTCATAGTCATCTTAATCTTGTGATAATTTAACTGTAGAATATTAATTTTATTTCATTTAATTAAAATTATCATGAAAAAGATGTATTGTTAAATAAAAAAAAAAATTTATAATAAAAACTAAATTTATAACACTCACCAAATATGAAAATGCAAGAAAAAGATATTTTAATATTCTTTAATTGCTAAAAAGTGCTTGTATGTAAAAGGAAAAAAATGCATTGTTCATGTTTTCTCTTCATGTAAATAACATAACAGTGGGAAACTTGTAAAGAAAGGCCATGGAAAACCTCTAAAATGTATTTTCCAAATACAAATTTAAAAATCTGGGAAACTGGATGGAGAAATATTGCATTTGAACAGAGTTCCAATTTCTTTTTCCCTAGCTAAAATTGAAGTATTGCCATCTGAATAGATTTGTACTGTTACAACCAATATGTGAGTCTCTTTATAGGCAACTTATTAATTTATGTTTTTTGATGAGAAACAGGTCAGAAATACAGGCAGCTGGATGGAAATTGGTAACAGCATCAGCCATTTTGGGATTGTGAGTGCCCAAGTTGTGTTTGTGCTGTTGCTTTTTGCACTGACAAACACATACACAAAAGACATCCAAATTGGATCGGCTGGCTCGTCATCTCAGAAAGCAGCTTGATCCTCGAAGTGCTAATTAAGAAATCACTCTCTGCAACAAGGTCTACTGCAAGCTGATCTTGTTGCACTCGTATGGCAGCTCTAATGGATCAAGAACAGCTACGTTGTTTCATTCTTTCTGGTCATTGATTCATCTAAATTCCAATGCTTCTTGTGCATACGATCGAGCTCTTGGCCTCCTAGGGATTTTCCATGTTCTTCCAGTTCCATTATAGAGAAGTAAAGCTGAATTTTGATGTTAGGATTTTGATTTTCCATGTTCTTCGTTGTACTGATTGCCAACGAAGAACCTTGAACGACTACTTTAGACACTAAAAATAGAAGGCTAAAAGACATAGTGCTAACTCTTTCACTGTCCTCTGATTTTTCCCTTCCCCTCAGTTTTTTTTTTTTTTTTTTGATATTTTTTCCGGTTCTAGTGTAATGGGTGTCTTTTATCAAAATATTATTTGCATTTGGGACATCATTTATTTATTTTGGACTGTTAGACAAGAGTTTGTTCCGTACGAGGTGTTCGAAGTTTATTCATTCCAACTTGCTGTGAACAAGGAAGAAGTTTGTACGTCTCAATGTGATCTTCGGAGATGGATTTTTTAATTTGAGGGTTAAATTGAAAAGAATAATAACATTAACAAAAACAAAAGAGTAAGGGTCAAATTGAAAAATAATACACCATATACTTGAACTTAAGAGTGAAATGAAAAAAAGGATAAAACTCTTATAAAAGATTAAGGGGAAAAAAAGAATCAAATTGAAGATATTAATGCATGACAAATTGAAATTGAAGGACTAAAATAAAAAAACTTTTAAGCTAAAATATGAAAAGCAAAGAGGATTAACTTGTAATTTAAGAGGGGTAGAGAGAAAAAAAAGGATCACTCGTGATAAAATGCCCATCCTTCCCCAACATGCATCAAACTAGCAGGAAAAGAATGCGATAACGTTTCTAACAACACGACAAAATAAATAGTTTTGATAATCATACGCGTGCGACCTGAAATGCCCTAAATAAAATAGCAAATAAAAAAAAAACCAACTTGAAAAGACAAAGAAAACCTTTGGCTCAAGGCCTGGCTTTTTTTCATTTTCATTAACTTGAAGGGAATTTAAATAATTTCACGGCGCATTAAAAACCAAGAAACAGCCCCTGGGCATGTATTTAACTGTTAATAATAAAAGAAAAAAGACCATCTTAGACAGGCAACTGTTACTTGGTAAGAAATAAAATCGTCATTTAACTGTTAAAATCACCGTTAAGTGAAGTGAGTCTGGTTTTCCTTCCTTACTAAATTCTCTTTCTGTTACTGTAATGTTATCTCCAGTTTCTCAGTCTCAAAATTTCTCTTCATCCATGAAATGTTGCTCTCCCTTAACCACATAAGTTATGCTTTCCCTTCACCTAAAACACACTCTTCTTCTCTCATCTGCCCATTCCCCAAAACCTTAATTTTCGAGTACCATACTAGTAGTGGTAGCAGTAGTAGCAGGAGGAGGAAGCATCCCTCACTCCAATTCCTTATCCGGAGCTCCAGTGCCGACAACCCCCAGACCCTCCCTCACTCCGCCATCCAACGCATTGCCGACAAGCTCCGCTCTCTGGGCTTCACCGAAGAAACCGAAACCAAAGCGCAAACCACTGCTGGAGAAATCTTCATCCCTTTACCAAATGGATTGCCCAAGCACAGGGTAGGGCAAACTCTCGACCCGAGCTGGAGCACGCCGGAGAATCCGGTACCGGTTCCGGGGTCCGGGAGGGCGATATCTAGGTATCATGAACTGAGAAGAGAGGTGAAGAGAGAAAGAGAAGCAAAGAAAGGAGAGGGAAAAGTCCCTTCATTGGCGGAATTAAGTTTACCCAATGAGGAGTTGAGGAGGCTGAGGACAATTGGGATTGCGGAAAAAAGGAAACTGAAGGTTGGGAAAGCAGGGGTTACGGAAGGGATAGTGAATGGTATTCATGAAAGGTGGAGGAGGTCCGAGGTTGTTAAGATTGTCTGTGAGGATTTGTGTAGAATGAACATGAAGAGGACTCATGATTTATTGGAGGTTGGATAGAATTTCTCGATTGATATTCTTTAGTAACTATTATTATTATTATTATTTGTTTCCTGACTACGTTTTTCTTTTTTGTTTGCTGTGCAGAGAAAAACTGGAGGGTTAGTTGTGTGGAGGGTTGGCAGTAAAATAGTGTTGTATAGAGGTGCCGATTATAAGTATCCCTACTTCTTCGCAGACACTAGTTCAGTGAATGAAACTTCTACTGATGCTGTACAAAATACAGACGTGGATGATGAAGAAGTTGATGAGGTGGGGAGTGTCCTGACTGCCATGGATGGTACAGCTCTATCTGAACCAAGATCAACCGATGAAATAGTTAGACCGAGCTTAGTCCAAGGGGTTGGTTCCCCCAATAGAGTACGATTTCAAATGCCGGGCGAGGCACAACTTACAGAAGAAGCTGATCAGTTGTTGGATGGACTAGGCCCCCGATTTACTGATTGGTGGGGATATGATCCACTCCCAGTTGATGCTGATCTTTTACCCGCTGCTGTTCCTGGATATCGGAGACCCTTCCGCCTTCTTCCATATGGTGTCAAGCCCACTCTGACAAATGATGAAATGACCACATTAAAGAGGCTCAGTCGACCCCTGCCTTGCCATTTTGCATTGGGTGGGTTTGTCTTCAATTTTCTATCTTGAAGTCATATGGTTGCTATTTGATGACTTGCTTCCTTTTTATATCAGGTCGAAACACGAAACACCAAGGATTGGCTGCTTCAATTGTCAAGCTTTGGGAAAAATGTGAGATTGCTAAAATTGCAGTTAAGAGGGGAGTGCAGAATACTAATAGTGAGTTGATGGCCCAAGAATTAAAGGTTAGTAATTACACCCATTTATGCCTTCTCTTTCTGTCATGAATTTCTGGTTCATAAATTATGGTGCTTTGTGATGTATCTTATCCAATTGATGCTTAAGTCCTTGTATCTATAGATTCTTCCTTTCTTGTAGGTGTTTAAGAGTGAAGACTAGCATATTTGGAAATCTAAGAAATTTGCTATAGCCAATCCTATGGAAATAATTTCCCATTTCTCAAGTCTTTCTTACACTGATTGAAGTGGCTAACTGGTTAAGTTCTTTCTCACAAAATCATATATGAGTTTTCTTGAGCAATTAGCTTTCCTTGTTGATTAACTTGGGAGTATGGCATTAGAATTTGCAGTTTTCTACTCTATTTCCATTAGGTCATATCATAGCACCTCTAGTTGCAGATCCTCAAAGTGTAAATCCTTCTAGTGTGGTATATTCACCTCTCTCTCTCTCTCTCTCTCTGAAACTTGTATTCTGGTATGTGCTCTTAGATTTGGACTTCTTTCTTATGTTTGTTGAATTCCCTCTTTTGTTATAGAACCTGGACCATGGATGTCGAGTTAATATCCAAATTTATGAATTAATATCCCAACTATGAAAGCCGAGTATTAATTAGAGAAATAGTAAGATTGGGTAAAAGTTTTCCATTCAGTCCTGTACTACTTGTAGTAAGTGAAAATAAACAAAATCAATTGAAAATAATACACCTTAACATTGATTGAGTGGTTGTGAGGCCAGTTGGAAAGGTGTTTGTTTGGGATTGTGTCTAAGTCACACTAAGATCTATTTTTTGTTTTTTATACACTGCATAATTAACTTAAACACAGTGAATGCAATTCTGAAAGGACATATTCTATTCTTTTCTGAAAAAGTACTGATAAGTTGTAGGCTCCGTTTGGGGCTGCAGTTGAACTAACTTTTCATCAAATTTGGATTATCTTTTTTGCTATATTATATTTGGTTGAAAGAAGGGTAAGCAAAGGATAGGGTAAGCAAGGATAAGTAAAGGAAGGGAGTGGTAGTGTTTCTGCACTTTGGATATGCAAGGGATGAGAAGGGAAGAGAATGAGAGGGTTAGGAAAACATGAGATTAATTAGGAAAACATGAGATTAATTATAAATTACAACATAGCCTTAATAAGTGGAGGGTACTTATGCTTAATATTAATTTGTTTAGTATCTGTCTTAATTTTGCCCTTTATTCAAACAGTTTTTCCTCACAAATTTGCCTGAAGCCTAGTGCTATAATCTCATTTAAGGCTGCAATAATTTCTGTCAGTTCTTCAACTGTTATTAAATTAACAACTTGTAGAAGGTCTGAAAACTAAATGGCCCAGATAGCCTACTATAAGCAAGCTATAAAGAATATGTTCTCTATGTTGCATAAGTTTTTTTTATTTTTTTATTTCAAGTTAAGGATGTTTGTGTCATTTAATATTCTTAAACCCTCTAAACACCCCATTCTTCGGTGTTGGATTTTCAATTATTTGAGGGGTTTGGTTTGAACACTCCTAAACCCCACCTTTTCTTCTTTTAGTAGCAAGAACCAAACAAGGGTGGTGGGTTTTAACCCCCCCCCCCCCCTTTTCTTTCTCCAAGTATATTTAGAGGTGGATTAATGCAAATGTGGCTGTATTGGAGCTTCTAGCACCTCCAGCGTCCTGGGATTACTTCATTATTGTGATGGCTTATAGGCATAGTCTATGATCAGTTATTTTTATCTCATCTAAACTAGTAACCTGCTTTAAGTTTGTCTATTCCCATGCCTTTCCTTCTATTAGTAGTGAGAACCAAACAAGGAGAGAGGGTTTTATCGCACCTTTTATTCCCCAAAGTAGTTTTACAGGTGAATTTTTGCAGATCTGGCTGAATTGGAGCTTGTAGCACCTCCAGATCTCTGGGATTGTTGCCCTACTGTGGTGACATGTAGGCAAAGTAAGTGATTAGTTTTCTTTTTTATCTCGTCAAAACCAGTATAAGTTTGTCTCCTCCTACTTGGCATTGCTTACATCCAATCTCTTAATTACCTTGTTGGCTTTCTTTGAAGAGAGCCTTGATGGGTGCTTCTTTTTTATGATATTTTGAGATTAGGTGCTGCTGGCATGTCCACAGGTTGGAAATTGAGAGGGAGGGAGGGGGAGAGAGAGACTGGTGTTGTTGCTTGATTGGCACTGGAAATGTGAAGTAATGAAGTAGAAGAAGAGAGAGAGAGAAAGAGAGAGGTGAATCATAAATAGCTGGGAAGTATGTTCTCTTTTCTCATGCCAGCTATAGTGGTGAAGGTGGTTACATAGACTAATTAGGATCACCGTCTTGAAAAGAATAAAAGGGAACATAAATAAATAACCCACTGACCCTCTATGATGTGAACATGTCGCTACAGTGCTGATACAAAAAAAATAAAACTGACTTGATTGGCACTGAAACAGTTAAGTAATGAGGTAGAAGAAAAGAGACAAAAGAGAGTGGTGAATCATATAGAGCTAGGAAGTACTCTTTTCTCATGCCAGCTACAGTGGTGCAGGTGGTTGCATAGACTAATTAGGACCACCTTCTGGAAAAGAAGAAAAGGGAACATAAGTAAATAACCTAGTGACCCTCTATGATGTAAACATGTCGCTACAGTACTCAGACAAACTGAAAGGAAAATAAAACTGACTTAACATTACCATCCAAAAATGCTACCTTCCATATTGGTTAAAAGACCAAACAACTTGAGGCAAAGACAACCAAATTCAAATTCTTCTTCTCCAACCTCTTGTTAGTATCAAACTCAACATCTTGTGACAAAAGACTCTTTGGACTTGTATTGTTTGAGTTATGAATTGTGTAATTTGTCATTGATCTTTGATGGTTTCAATTATTATAGATAAGAAACCTTTGATTCTTGAATCAAATTGATACTAATTAAGAATTATATCATTCCAACAATTAAGAACTTGGCAAAACAATTTTTGAAGGAGTTGTTATGACTCTGTTTCAATTGGTGGCTCATGCATACCTTCTTGTGAGAGCAACTTGCATCTCCAAGTATTCATCTCTATAAATTGACACTTGAGATAGGCGGATGGCTATGTCTGTCTTCAACCAATGAATGGAAAATTCAAACCTATTTGCATTTAAATATTGGTTATCTAAGATACTTCCTTCTTAAAACCTTCCATCTGTTATTTTTTGAGTTATCTTATCAAGTTAGAATTATTAGCTTATGGTTCCAGCTATTTGATCTCTCTTTCTCTCTTCTGACAATTTTTGGTCCATTCCTGGCATGGAATTTTCAATATGGTGTATGTACTCCTATCCATGCAATTTTTTTTATGACCACTTAAGTGGGTTTATTATTCATTGCATTATTCATAAATTACACATTGTAAAATAGTATCAAAGCTTGTTTTTTAACACCCTTATTCGATCAAACTGCCTAGAATGTTGATCACTCTCCTTGTAGATACATGCTAAGCTTAAAATAATTTGTTGCAGTGGCTGACGGGAGGAACTTTGCTCTCACGGGATAAAGAATTTATTGTATTGTATCGGGGAAAGGATTTCCTACCATCTGCAGTTTCCTCTGCAATTGAAGATCGAAGAAAGCGTGGAGATATGGATAAACAATGGACAGACTCTATTACATCAAATGAAACTTCAGAGGAGCTTAAAGACAGGAATTGGAGTGCTATAAATGCTAAATCTACAGATGAAATTCATGATACCAATGACCGGAAACGTGATCTCTCTGAAAATAAAAACTTGAGGTCCACTGATGCAGCAATTAAAAGGACTAGCATCAAATTGTCTGTGGTATGATATTGTGGATGTGCCATAGCTGTTAAGAATTGACTTGCACTTGTCAAACTCTTATAACACGAGGCTTGTTATCACAGGCACTAGAAAAGAAAGCCAAAGCAGAGAAACTTCTTTCAGAGCTGGAGAAATCAGAGATGTCCAAGCAGCCAGAAATAGATAAAGAAGGGGTAACTGAAGAAGAAAGATATATGTTACGGAAGATTGGCTTGAAAATGAAGCCTTTCCTTTTAATGGGTGAGTTCTTTTCAAGAAAACACTGTTGCGTGTATCTTTATATTCTTTCTTTCAGATTAAAGGGCTTTTAATATGTCAAAAGGAATTATTCTACCAAGATGCCCCCTGATGAGTGTTCTCTTCTTTTCTCAGGTAGACGAGGGGTTTTTGATGGAACAATTGAAAACATGCATCTTCACTGGAAATATAGGGAGCTTGTAAAGATAATATGTAAAGAGAGGAGCTTTCGGGCTGTTCAAGAAGTAGCACGAACCTTGGAGGCTGAAAGTGGTGGGATATTAGTGGCAGTGGAGGGTGTCAGTAAGGGTTATGCTATTATCCTGTATCGTGGGAAGAATTATACACGACCTGCTTGTTTAAGGCCCCCAACACTCCTGAGTAAAAGGCAAGCAATGAAACGCTCTTTAGAGGCACAGCGACGAGAGGTAAACTTGGCTTGTATGATAGAAAGTGCATGCATTATTCCCTGCACCCATTTGTGCGCACATGAATATCAAGCTAGAAAAGAAATAACCCATGTGCTGTTAATTTAGCTTACAAAGAAAGTCTAAATAAATTAACTTATTTGAGAAGCCAAGATGTTTAGCTTGTCTAAAAGACCCAAGGATGTCATATTTTTGGGTTGTCTTATTTTCAAGCTCTCAATCTCTAGAAATTGGTGGCTAAAGAAAAGAGTGAGTTGGATAGAGTTTTCTTTTATATGTCTGAGGCAGATTTGTAAGAGAAAAGAACAGTATGAGAGAGAGAGAGTTTTTGGTGTAAATGGGTTTTGTTTGAGAGAACATGGTCGATTCCTTGTAATCTCTGCTTTCACATGGTTCATTTTTCTGACTATGCTTGCTCCCTTGTAATCTCTGCTTTCACACGGTGCATTTTTACTATGCTTGCTCATGGATGTAATCCAAGGTTGCCGAACCATGTATATGTTTTTATGTGTTCTTGTGTGATTTTTGGTTCTTGGTCTATTTCCACAACGTATAGTAATGATAAGGGTCATCCATTAATGATTATTTTTTACTTTCAAGGTCTGCTGACTATTTGGAAAGTAAAGAGAAGAGTTGTCCTGGCTTATCACCGTTGCCATGATAGGAGAACCATGATAGCCCTTTGATGATGTTGTGCTTGCTGTTATGCAGGCTTTTTGATTATTGTTTTTAATCGTTTCTATCTCCTTTGACTGAGTATGATATCTACGTTATCCTTTGGCTTTTCTGAGTTGGGCAGTTGCTGGATTTTATTTTAAAACCTTGCCTATTAAAATAGTGGTGATTTTTTTAATTTTGTTTTGCATGCTCTGTCGAATTAAGTTGCCACCAGTTTCCGTGTCTTATAAACCAAGTGATGACATTTTGGCATTGACCAAGATTATTGGCAGTCTTTTGAAACATTCAAATAGTTGGTCCTTCAAATATCTGACCTAATATGCTGATTACTATTCCTACTTCTTAATATGTGTTTGTCAAATTTTTTTAAAGAGTTTGACTTTGTTTCATTGTTTTCTTAATGAAGTCATTGAAACTTCATGTTTTGCGGCTCACCAGTAACATAGACCACTTGAAACTTCAATTAGTGAGTATCTCACTTTCTTAAACTCATTTGATGGTTTTCTTTTAGCTGAGTACATTTTCCTGTAAAACTCACATATGGTGTTTGACGCAGGTTAAAGACAAAGAAGCCTATAATGTACAGTGCTTCAATGAATCAAAATTTCAGGTGATTGGCTTTCCCTCCCATAAACATGTCATGCCCCTTGCATAAACATACACTAACACAACTCTTAGTTTAATGACTTTTGGCTTTGTTCTACACATTGCCCAACAATGTTTACTGTTTGATCAATTGAACATTTTATTCTTTTACTTAAGGGTCCATTTGTTTTGCGTAAAGTATTTTACAAAAACTTGGTCAATGAAAAATATTTTACAATCAACCTTCGAACTTGGTTCATTTGTTGGAAAATATTTTCAGCTCATAAATTCTATAAAGTAATTGTCATACAATATCATCCAACTATTTCAACCACCACCACCATCTCCTCCTCCTCCCCTACCACCGTGACTTCCTCACCACCACCTACTTTAAAAAATATTTTATTGGAAAATATCTTTCAATCCAAACATTGAAAAATATTTTGCGTAAAACATTTTCCATTTGTAAAAGGCTAAATTACATGTTTGCTTTATGTTTCAGGTTGAAGATGAGATAAACAACATAGAATTAGAAGAACCTACAGGAACAGATTCTGAACTGAAGCCTGATTGTCATTCATGTTCAACCATTCCTACTGATCGTAATGCGATTATTGAGGTGAGATACATATCCACCACAAACTAGAAAAGAAGCATATCGATAATATTTTTGAAAGTGAAGCATACCTTGTCAAAGCAAATTTTATGTTTTCGCTTGGCATTTTAAGATTGCCTGTTATTAATTTTGAACTGAAGCCCAAATAATAGTACATGTGCATTCTGATCATATTTAATCATTGCAGTTATATTCTTTATCACATAACATTGGTTTTAGATTCCCTTTCCTTTTTTTTGTCACTTATAACATCTAATATGGAGTTTAACATTTTGCATTATTTAAGACTAGGGATGAACATGGAGCTGATTCCACTGCTGTTAATCAAAATGATAGCCTGGGTGCATCGGCTAATCATAATCAACTTCAACCTGCTCAACGGTCTAATTGGACTGGTCTTTATCCAACATTTGATGGGAATAAGACTGGTGAAAATGAACCTAATTGTCCACCTGAATTCGTGAGAAGCAAAACCTGTGATAGTCTATTCTCTGGTAGAAGTGTTGGAGCTGTTAACTCAACTTCTTGCTCAAATAATAGCATGGTAATATCTAGAATTCTTCTATGTTTTATACTACACATCTGTAGCTTCTAATCTGGCATTGCATGTTGACATTTCAGTCCAATGAAAAGAATGTGTCTCACCTTAATGCCAAGAACTATGTTTCTTTCAATGAGGAAATGGGTTCGTCAGTCAATTCAGCTGAAAATCAGTCGGGAGAATCTGTTCCAATTGTGGTGGAAGAGGACAATAGAAGGCCTTCCAGGGTTGTTTGTCTTTCCAATAGAGACAGACTTCTTCTACGAAAGCAAGCCCTAAAGATGAAAAACCGTCCAGTGCTTGCAGTAGGTGATATTCTATTCCTGTCATCTCATTTTCTGATTCTTTTTTTTTTTACTTTCTTTTACATCATGGTCTGCATTCCCCTTCAACTAATGTGGTTTCTAAGGGTGCTATTCTCAAACCCTTTGATGGTTTAATGGCATTTGCCCTGCAACTTTTGCAATAAGGGCACACTGAACCTGGTGATTCCAATAAACACAATCAGGTCTGTGTACTATCATAATCATGACAAGTTGTCTACCATCCATTTCCACCAAGATTAGAATTTGGGCTATTTTGTGGACGTACTTGATTCAAATCATCACATGTTCTAATTTGCTTGGGTGTTGAGAGGACTAGCTGCAGCATCAGTACCCACTAACAAAAAATGTTTAAAATCAGCCAAGGCTCATTAAAAATGAAAGAAAATTACATTCAAAATTGAAAAGAAAAACACTAAGTCAATCAAACAACAAATGAAGTCCTTAACTGCTATATCAAATTTGTCCTCTGATGCCCTCCACAAGCAAAACACAAACCTAAATCTAGTACTGCGAACAACTACATCACATTAGGTTTCAAATTGAACCCTTATTTAAGCGCGCGCAAATGAAAAACAAAACATTAAAAAAAACTATTGGGATTCAACTAACAATGTTGTTAAGAAACCATCTCACCTAAAAGCTTAAGCTTGTAAGTGAGGTCCCATAATATGATTTATATTATTTTTTTACACACCCCCTCAAGTGAAAGCCCTTTGGGCTTGAAACGTGCACAGACCCATATCACCTTGTGCTTAGTTTTTTATCAAATAGAATAGGGGTGGTGAGATTCGAACTCGTGACCGCTGGGTCATAAAGGCTCTGATACCATGTTAAGGAACCATCTCACCTAAAAGCTTAAGCTTGTAAGTGAGGCCCCATAATATGATTTATATTATTTTTTAACAAATGCAACAAGACATGAAACTTCTCAAGTTGCCCATGCTATGTGATTCTGCAAGCACTACAGTTTCAATTAAGTTGTGTGATTACTGAGAATTTTATGTACTCACTGTGTTTAACTTGTAAGACATTGTTGGAGTGTTGATGGCGGCTTCTCTGTTCCCTCATTTTTCCCCATGGCTATATTTGCTCAGCAATTTTGCCATACAATTTGGTGGTGGAGGGTAGAAATTGATGAGAGGCTAGATTTGGGAATGGAAGGAACTCTTTAAACCGTCAAAATTTGAACAACTGGGTTTTTGAGTCAGATTCTTGTAGGAATGTATGTGTGGGAAAAAAATATTCAGCTTTAGGAGATTGTTTTCACTTGAAGAAGAAACTGAAAGTCAATCATGCTTGGTGAAGACATTCCTTTGAAGTATTCAAGAAGGGGGGGGGGGTTCAATTTTTGTTTTACAATTTAGATTTATTAGATTTCATATTTGACAAAGCCATTTGTTACTTCTTAATATGATTTTAATTCTTTTAGAGTATTCGACAATCAAGTTTAGGTATTTATCAGTGGGTTCTAGTGTGGCAATGGCTCAATAGGTATCAATAAAATTGGAACATGAGTATTGTCTGCTTCCATAAGATATCTCAAATTCAATTGTTAATAGGAATTTTTTTAATGGATGTGGATGGAAGAATGAAAGATGTCATGTTAATGTGCTAAAATTCTTATTTTCATTGAAATCATGGTTTAACCCACTTAATTCTATTGCAGGACATTAATTTTGTGTGATCCACTTTTCATATGTTAAATGTAGTCCCATTTGCCTTTGTTTATTTTCTGTCGCTATATTCTAAACAAAGTGACTCCTGCTCTTTCTACCCACTCTTTGAAGTCTTTTCTATTTCTTGAGACAACTTTGAAGGACTTGGATCAATGAATGAATTCTCTTTCTTAATATACAATTACTCTTCATTGCGCTCTTGACATACAAAGTTTATAATTTATGAATGATTGAATGTTTTATAGAAACAAAGAATTAAGAGTTCAGCATCCCAATCATCTTAATTTGGAGAATAAGCTATGGAAACACCTTCCTGTTTATTTACCTCTCATTTTATGTATGTTTACATTCTAGCAACCATTCTGTCGTTCATAGTAATTAATGAAGTATAAGAATTAGCTTCCATTGCAAGAAAATCCTTTGTGGTGAGAGTAATCTTCTACCACAAATACTCTTTTTTGTTGCCACTATGACACCCAGAAAACCTAGCTTTATGAAGCCCCAAAATGTGCTTTTGTTCATCAGCTTAAATCTGCCAGTCATGGCTTTGTTTTCTGGTAAAAAAAGTGGACCCCTCGTTAAGGGACTTTCTCCAATAGTCAAGTGGGATAACCATGCTGCTATTGAGCTAGTCCTGCAATAAATGAACTTTAAACTACCCCGTGATAGGTGATGGATGTGAATTATTGTCTTGTATGCAAGTTTAGTTGTTAGTGAAGTTATTTTGCTGCATACTTGAACTGTGCTAACTTTCTTTCCTTGGGTTGATGTATTTTTTATTGAACTTTCGGCATGACCCAAAAAAGTTGAAAACTTTGAACCTCTACTTTTTGGATTTGTAATAGGCAAATTGTCAACGAAAAGTGGCATTTCAAATTTAGTGATCTTACCTACCTTTTTTGTGGATATTACAACAAACATTTTCTTAGAGAGGAAAATGTTGCATATTCCTTTCCGAACATAATATATGCTCCCAGTTTCCAGCCCTAGCACCTCTACTCCTCGCATTCTTTCTTCCACAAGGCATAAACTAAACATAGGACCTTAATTGAGTTTTTTTATCTCTGCCACCGCAATTGTTTTCTAGGGAGGAGCAACATTGTCACTGGTGTTGCAAAAGCAATAAAGGCCCACTTTCAGAGGCATCCGCTTGCTATTGTGCATGTCAAAGGCAGAGCCAAAGGAACTTCTGTCCAGGAGGTGGTTTCCAAGCTGGAGGTCTGGACCCTAATTTCATGTTCATTTGGTTACGTTAAACCTGAATAAATTAACTGGTTAGAATCTTCTGCTTCTGTTTCATCCACAGGAAGCAACAGGTGCAGTTTTAGTCTCTCAGGAACCCAGCAAGGTCATACTTTACCGGGGTTGGGGTGCAGGTGAACCAGGCCACAAGGGCAGGGAAAATAAGCAAAATGCCGGGGAGGCATCTAGAGAAAAGGGCTGGAGTCGGCATGCTGTGTCGCCTGAGCTCATGGCAGCAATCAGGCTTGAATGTGGGCTGCAGCACAACAACCAAAGCTAACAGACCAACTTCATCTGTATAAATTTGAGCATGTGCCTGAGGAATTGCATCCATTGCAGTGATCGATGCTTGCACTAAAAAATGCATATTAACACCTTGGTGAAAGGCCATCCTTCTTCACGCTGTCGGTGTGGTGGAACGTACACGTTCTCAGATGATTTTGGATAGTTCAGCAGAGAGTAACAATGATTTTGCAGGTGTAAGATGCTTGACAGAAACTTGATTTCCATCTTCACGAATGAGCCGCATGGTCGGGTTCCATTGGATCAAGAAAAAAGTAAGGCGTTTGTGTTTCTACTACATCAACTTTTGCTGCAAGAATAAGATGGGATGGGAAATCTCGTTCCAGATGACGTTCATATATATATTAACAGATTTGTTTTGCGATTTATAGTTTCCCAGGAAATATAATTGCTATTTATAATTCAAAAATAAAATTTACTGTTTATGTTTTGACGAGGTGTACTTGTATGTTCCGAATACCGTATTGTAGCAGTGGCTGCTCAATTGCTGCGCGTATCGTATTTTCCTTTCGATGATAACACGAGCAGATATTATTGGACCTTTACAGACGGTTGGCGGTAAAATCTATCCCATCTATATTTAAATCAACTATCATTCTTTATATATATATATTTCTTCTTTTTGTCAAAAACATTTTTTGTTCTGATTTTTTTTTATTCTTCAAATCAAATGAGTTTTTAAATGTTACTAATATTTATTCTGGTTTTGTTATTTATTTTGGTTGTTTTTATATTCTATTTTTGTTACAATTTTTTTGTTTTTTGTTTTATTTATCAAGATAATTTTATGGTTTTTATTGTTTACACAATAATAATAATAATCTTGTTTTTTTATAATTGTTTTATTGATTGCAATTCTGTTACAATTATTTTTTTTTGTCTCTTGGGGCAATTTAATCATTTTTATTGTTTAACAATAATAGTATAGATAACAATAATAACAATAATAATTTATTATAATAATTGTGGTGTTTATGGTATTAATACTTATGACTATAGTGCTAATAGTAACAATAACTCATAAAATAATATTAAAAATATTAATAATAACAAATTTTATTATAATCCAAACAGTTATAATAATTATATTCATTATGATAATAATACTAATTTTATTTTTTTCCTTTATTATTTTTCTTTGTTTTCCAAATCAAATAATATATTTTTTATGCTAATAATAATATTTTTGGGTTTTACCTTCAATCATAATAATAATAATAATAATAAAAATAATAATTCAACTAATTTATCATTCAATGTTGTATTTATTAAGAATTAAGTTTTAAAACTTATTTATATATAATATTTCAAATATAATATCACAGATTAATGGTTTGAAAAAAATTGTAACTCAATATTGTCTTTCATTTTTTTATCTTATTTCATTAAAATATTTTGTTTAACTTTTTTTTTGGATGCAAGGAAACCCCACCCTCCTAAAAGTGCACTTTGTGGGCTCAAATAAACGAGTAAATCTCTGGTTGTTCCAGACTCTAACAAGGAATGCATGTCTTGAACTAGAACTCAAGACCTGGTATGCAAATCGCAGCTGTCATCACGTCATGCTCTCTTAGGGACTAGTATTGCTTAACATTAGTATTAAACATTATTTAACAAAAAGTCTGTCAAGGTTGATTATTTTGACCAAATGTATAACATTATAAGAAAAAACTCACACAATTAACATTTTTTGTTTCATTTAAAAAAAATTGTTCTACCCGCAACGAAGCGTAGGGCAAGTGGCTCATGTGTGTATTCAAAATGAAAAAAAAAGTGACTACGGAGTAATGTTACACACACACACACCAACTCTTTACATTTAGTTCAAAGTTTGAATTAACAAAATAATAATAAAGTGTTTTTAGCTTTCAAAGTGTATTTTTTTTATTTCAAAATATATCAAATTAATATTATTTTATTTTAAAAAATTATTTTTAATATTCACATGATTTTAAAACTCGAATATTAATTAGAAATAAAAAAGAAGAAAACAAAATAAAAAAAATGCTTTTAAAACGAAAAAATAATCAAACACTAAACACCCATAAAATACTATTTACTAGAATAGTTTTTTGTTTTTTTATTCCATGATATCATTTTTGTATCGTTGTAAGAAGTCATTTAATCTTTGTGTGTTTATGTTTTCATTGTATTGAAGTAATTATGTTTTTTATTGGTTAATTTTTTAAGTTATTATGATGACACAAATTTACATAAGCCTATTCGGCTTGGTGAGCTAAGCCTAGTGCCTGCCGTATCAAGCAATGATCTATGCATGTCTTTACTTTTTTTTTTAAGTTATTACTCAATCATTTAAAAAAAATAATGTGTTGTCTAGAAATCCCGTAAAACCAACTAGAAATCCAAAATCTTTTCAAGCTTAAATATTTTTTTTAGACACCTCAAGGTAAAGAAAAACATAATCTGAACTCTTCTGGTTATATAAAACCATTTGACGTAAGAAAAACAACATTTTTTTTTTAATTAGAATCGTCACTAATCACTGTTACATAATAATATAAATTATATTTTGGGACCTTTCCTATGAGTTTAAGTTCTTAGGTGAGATAATTCTTTAATATGGTATCAAAGCCTTGTTGATTCAACGGTCACGAGTTGAAATCTCACCACCCTCATTCTATTTGATAAAAATCAAGCACAAGATAGTGTGGGTCTGTGCAAATTTCAAGCCCAAATGACTTTCACTTGAGGGGGTGTGTTAGAGAATAATATAAATTATATTCTAGGACTTCACCTATGAGTTTAAGGTTTTAGGTGAGATGGTTCCTTAATAATGATAACTTTCTCTATATGCGCTTGAATTCAGTGACTCACTCTCTCCTCTCTCTAGAAAAAATACTAAAAAATAAGGTGTGGTATCAAAATTAATTTTATAAAAATTACAAGGACCGATTATCTAAGATTAAAAAAGATGGAAGATGAAAATAAACTTTTAAAATAAATATCAAACTCCTTATCCATTCAACTCGTCCTTTTCATTTTAGTTACTTGTCTTTTAGTTCAACTCGTCTTTTTCATTTTAATCTCTTGTTTTTCAATTCTATATTTTCTCCCTAAAAAATTATACAAAAATTCGAGTTCAAAAGAGTTAAATCATATAAAATAAAATCTAAAATCAAATTAATAATTAAAAAAAATAGTATTCCAATCCACATATATATGAACAGGAATAAAAAAATCTTTTAATTCAACGATAATAACTGATAATGATTATAGGATATGGCTTCGCCATGGTCGATTGAGTGAATGTTTTTTTGGATAAAAAACGGGAAGCGGCCAAGCTGAAAGGGGTGTGGTTGGTGTAATTTGCTAGCCGATATTTACAACGAGTGGCGGGCAAGTAAAGAGAAACAGAAAATAAAAAAAAAATAAAAAAAACACACCCCTCAGACTCACTAGATCACAACTCGGATTAGAAGAGAAAATAAAGGTGAGATTAAAAAGGAAAAAAAAAAGGAAATAGGAGGCGTAAGAAATTAATAGAATAGCTCAAAGATGAACACGAGTTTGAATTGGAGTTGCTCCACCACTACCACTTGTGGCATTTCATCCTCCTCCTCCTCCTGCTTTTCTTCCCGGCCCAAATCCCCTTCCTTCCGCTCCGTAATTCGAGCATCTAATGGTACCTCCCGCTGCCTTTCTTTCCTTTCTTTTGTCGCTGCAGCTGTTAATTTATTCTATCATTTTTATATACACAGTGGAACCGTCGGATAAATCGGTGGAAATAATGAGGAAGTTCTCGGAGCAGTATGCTCGTAAATCCGGAACTTATTTCTGCGTCGATAAAGGAGTCACTTCTGTTGTCATCAAGGTAACAACAACTATTATTATTATTATTTTTATTACTATTTTATGAAACGATTTCAAATTAACTTGGGATAGATTATTAAATACAATGGTTGGCTCGATTGCAAAAAAATCTTTGAAATTCAAAATTGCTTGTAAATTTCATATGCAAAGGCTGATCCCTCCAATGCTTAATCGCAAACAACCAGTCAAGTTAATCTCTAACTCCTATGGTGTGGCTTCGGAGAATGGTTTGCTTGAAATTTGGAACTGATTATTCATGACTTTCTATTTCGATAGTTGGCAATAAATAAATGATCAAGTTTGTGGTCTGCATTTAAAATGAATTGCTTCCTTGTGGTGCACTTGTCCGAGTACTCTTCTGATGTGGCTAGGATGTTTTGGTGAATGTCTGAAATCTAGCTGGTGCATTATTGAAATATTTGTAGCTACTGTGTTTCTGATTAACTGGTTTAATGTAAGTTGATTTTCTTTGTTTTACTTTCTCTGTTTGAATGAACTATGCTTGTGTAAAGCACATGTTGTAATTTGAATTTTTATGTTATGATTTCTCTGCTGGCTTTTGATTTTGCACGCTACTTGTTTACTAGTTGAGTAAATTTAAACGGAAAATTTGCAAAACCATTTTGATATGTAAACAGGGGTTGGCTGACCATAAAGATTCACTGGGTGCACCTCTTTGCCCTTGTAGGTAATATTTTCTACATCGTGCTCTTTGGTGCAGAATTATCAGCATTTAATTTGTACTTCTAGTAATCTCATGGGGTTAAAAAGGTTTTGTGATTATGTCCTGTCATAACTGTCCAAGCTTGATTTTATGGTGATCAGGCATTATGATGACAAAGCTGCAGAGGCTGGGCAGGGCTTTTGGAATTGTCCATGTGTCCCCATGAGAGAGAGGTAGGTATACCTGTGTCTATGTGAACTAGTATCTTTCTTATAGTTAGCTTGAGTAGTTTGGTGTATAGATTGGAGCTATACAACATCTTAAAATAGATACATGATTGGAGTTATCCGTGAAGCATGATTTCAATATTCTGCCTATATTGGGTTAGACTCATTAAGTTGCATACTTGTGACAGGTAATTTTTCTTGTAGATAGAGAACTTAGTGACTATGATTGTTTTGATTTTAATTATAGTAGTGAATATCTTTGAATAGATGACTGCTGGTAAATGCAATGCTTCCAAGATCCATTTAGGAAACAAGTTTGCATGAATGTCTTTTTGCTCCATCTAGCGGCTGCCTGATGATTGGCATGAGAACATTTAAACCTTTTCCCTTTGGTGATTTATTGAGGCGAACATTTTTTTTCTTTTCTTTTTTGATTTTGGTAAATCATCATTTTTATTAGAAGAAAAAAAAATTACACCCATGGCCCATCTAGATTCAACTACAATGACAGTAGCACTGAATACAAGCTGAAGCCAAAGGAAGCTGGCAACCCTAAGGAGAAAAAAGAAGAAGAATGAGAATACATTAAGAACAACTTACCACCTCACATTTGGCACTATCACATGTGAGTCTTGTACATACTATGAATCCACTTCATTATAGCAACAGCTATGATGGCTGTGCTAGGCATCTAGAGCATGCTTACCAAAAGTCACTATCCTTGAAATCAAATATTAGTTTGTAGAAACTCAAAGAAAATGATCGCCTAAAAAACCAGCATATACTAATCTCCCATCACAATAGGCAACACATGGCAAGTATAGTACCATAGCATGGTAGCAAGAACAACCAACTGCACCTGCATAGCACCTATACATCTGCTAAACTTAATGGATCGCACCATCACAACCATGCTACCAAGTCAGATACTCTCATAATGCCCTGTTTTGGCAAACCATCTGTGGTAGAATTTGCAGCTCGTGGGGATATGCTTAAATCATCTCTTTAAAGAACTTAGATAGAAATACCATTTTGGAGGATGAGAATGAAAAAAAACTTCTACCTTGCCCACAATCTAACAAAAGGATTACTGGAGTCAATTTTGTAAAGATAGGAGCCTGAAAGTTTAAGTATCTTTATGGTGGGAAGATAGTTTCTGAACCAAGATAAGTATCAGTGAATGACAAAACTATTTATGGAGCATAAATTATTTTGTTAGTTTTGAATTAGACGAAGTATACCCCGGGGTTATTGGGGAGATACTATGGGAGGTACCATGGTTGCTTGGTCGATATCCTCATAGTTAAGGAAAACTGAGTGGTCTAAAGGATCTGCAAAAAATAGCAGGATGGGTTTGTATCTCCTAGCTTTTGGTTTTGATCTGGTACCCTTTATGCTACCAGCTTTATTTTTAGTGGCAGAAAACAAAATAGGTCTTGCAGAGATCCCCAACCCAAGAGCCACACAGGTATGAGCTTGATTCAACTACTCTTCCTCAATTATGAGGAGGTTGAAGAGGAATACAAAAACTGGATTAGGGTGGATGACAAGGATACACCCATCTCCTGTCATGTTGAGTGGATGATTATCAACGGAAACTTTGCTTAAGATAGTAATTAGGCAATGTATTACTCATAATAAAGAATGCTCAGTCTAGTAAATGTAATATCAACAACAGGTTCTTAAACTAATTTGAGTGGAATTTTTTGATACACTGATTGTAATCACATGCTGAAAGTTTGGTTGGACTGTATTGCAATCAAGAGCATTAATGGGTCCTAACTGGTGAAATGGCTGAAGTTGACAAAAATTGTCTCTTACCAACAACTTTCCTTAAAAACTATGTAGTCTTGGATAGACCAGAGAGTAAAAGAGGATACATGTTGTTAAACAGCCTTGAGATGCTACTGTCAATCAAATAAGCCAAGTACTGATCATAGCATTTAAAGGCCGTACCAGATAAGTTATTTTTGTGACTGACAGTGGCAAGTGAAGTAGATGTTATTATGCATGTTTCAATTTTTCATCTTTGTACTTTGGTGAAGGTATTAACCAAACTTACAAGAAGAAAACCCTGAAAAACAGTTGAATTTCAACTGTAATTTGCTTATACAAATGACTCAATTCTTAAACATAGCTGCTTAAGATATAAAAATGCATGGATTTTCTTATTGTTAATCAGTCCTTCATGCTGCAGGAAGGAGTGCCACTGCATGCTCTTTCTCACCCCAGATAATGATTTTGCTGGAAAGGATCAGGTAATTTTAAACACCGTATTTTGGTTTACTAATTAGCCTGTCAAATATAATGTTTTGAAAATGTTGAAGTGGCTGTTGTAATCGATGGTAAATATTAAAGGTCGCTGTACCTTATGAAGTGAATGGTGTTTCTTTGTTTTTCTTATTTGTGTGAGTCATGATAAGAATCTCAAAATTGAGGAACATTTCAGGCGTGCACATAACACCCACAGTTTTTTGCATGTACCACAAAATAGCCGACACCATAATAACAATTTGTTCTAGGGGACTTTTAACCACATTCATTGTGTTTGTTTTGTTGGATTGGAGGACGTCTTATTTTTCAATAATTTTTTCTGTCCACTTCTTTCGTATACGATTTCTTTTTCAAAAAAATAAAATGAAGAGTTTTTCATTTCCCCACTTCTAATGCAATTTGATGGTTTTCGTGGTTTGCAGACAATCACATTTGAAGAAATCAAGGAATCCACAGCAAATATGTGACGTCTTGTGTATTGAATTACTCATTTTACGAGTTATCGCTTTTCACATCGCATAAACATTCTTTACTTATCATGTGAATGTTTATCATATGCTATACTTGCTAATTAAAAGAAAATATTAAAAAAAAGGAGCAAAACAGACATCTGAGTTCTGACCCCCTGAACATATTCCACAAAAGCTTTTGCATGGCAATGACTTGTTGACATATATATTCGAACAGGGGATGTTCATAGGAAAGCTACATGCCTATCATAGGAGATTGAGCCCTAAATTATAGGCCCCGTCACAGCTAAAGAAATAGTTGAGGCTGCTTTCAGTATGGTTTTTTCTTTACATTCATCTCCCTCGAGAAATGACTTTTGGACCGGGAGCATTTTTTTTTAAAATATTCGTAATTGAGGAACTTCACTAAGAGAAAGTAAAGAGAGTAACTGCAGCAGCAAGGCAAATTTAACAGCATCCGATTTTGGGGGCATTCTCCTCCATGAAGATGTGTGGTTAGGTGATGAAGGATTTTGCCATTTGAAAGAGTAGTCCTGTTATACAAGGAGCTCAGCCACATCCAGATCAGTGTTGTTGATCTCATTCAGTTTTGGTCGAAACAACTGAAATATTTTATACCAGTTAGATAAAATAAAGCAATTATTACATCGCTTAAAATTTTGGTTTTTTCGGGAAATTTCGCTCAAATTCTGGCCAGAATATTTCTGTTTTGTTATGTCTGTTCTGTTTTAGCTAATTAGTGTTTTTTTAAATAATAAATAATTTTACGATATCAATCATATTTCTTAATCCAACCGTTAGATTGAGATGAAATTTTACGAGGGGTTTCTTGACATATTTTTTATATATTATGTTAAAATTTCAAAGCAATCAGAGAATGTAATAACCTTAAGAGATTGATGATGACATGCTCGTAATATTATACATGTTTATTTTTTTGTTCAGAAAAATTATTTTATTCTTTTTTTAAGTTATTTTTTTCTCAATTTTATTATTCAATAGCGAGTTTATTATGAATTGAACTTTATAATTTGTTTAGATTTGCTTTATTTAAGATTATCATAGATTATCATGGTCTTATAACGGAGATCATACATTTGAAAGGTTAACCTAGGTTGACCTGAGTTGATTCAATATATCATTATTTCAATACTTTTTTAAGATGTCAACTTGATTTTTTTTAATTAAACTATATTTTTATAAATTCTTCATGTTATCTTTGAACTCATCAAGTGGGTTGAGTTATCAATTCAACTCTTATTTTTTTACTTATGTTTGAAATTTAAATTGCACAATTCTAAATAATTTTATTTTTGGATTTGAATAAAAAAAAATCAAATTAATATATTTAATTATATATATACACATAAATGGTAAAACCCCGAAACGGAGTGTCGAAACGTTTCAAAATCAAAACATTCTGTTCTAATTAAAAAAAAAAAACAGAGTATTAACCAAAAACAAAATTGACAACCTTGATCTAAATAGCTTCAATCCCCGATGTATAAACTCAAAAACCATTCAGTAGAATACACCAGCCAGCCCATCGGCCCTATTTGGGAGTGTGGTTGCGGTAGCTTTTCAAAGTGCTTATCGTGCTGAAATACATCAAAATGATGTTTTTTATTTTTTAAAAATTATTTTGAAATCAGCACATCAAAATAATCTAAAACACACAAAAATATATTCATTTAAAATGAAAAAAAATCAAATTTTAGCCAAAAACCGGTGGGATCGCAATGCCGAACGGGCACAGCTAAAACCTTGTCAACCCGTTTGAAGGACGGTTGTATATGGTATTTAGGCTCTCTCAATATAATTAATTAGTAAAAGAAACTAATAAGTGTAGTTTTAATGTGAATATTTTCAGTGTGCTGTCTTTTAAAATTTAATTTTAGGTTAATTTAATGAGATATGACTTTAATTTATACTATTAGAATATAATTAAAATAATAAGAACCAAACTGGGAGGACGGTTGCGGTTGCTTTTGAAAGTGCTTTTCATTTAGAAATATACTAAAATAATATTTTTTTTTATTTTTTAAAAATCATTTTTGACATAGCACATCAAAATAATTTAAAAATACCAAAAAAATTCATTTACAATGAAAAAAAATTCAAATATTTGGGAAACGGCGGTACAACTGCTGTCCCAAGCATCCTCTTAATTTTTATATTCCATGTTGACGTTTTACATTGCCTATCCCTCAAGTTTTTTTAATTTTAATTTTGATTTCTAAACAACAAAAACTCAACAAATCATAAAAAAAAAAAAAAAAATTGGAATGTACCCGAACTTCGTGGAGAGCTCTAAGATCATATGAATTTATATAGATAATTTTAGAGATATTCTCAAAATATTCGTACAAATTCCCATGATTAACTTATTTTAAACGTACTTACACATTCAATTACGTAACTATTTTGGTAACCACATTATAGCTACGTAGATACTCTATATGTTTTTTTTTTGTGTGTGACTGGGGTATCTGGGCCAAATTATACGCACCTCGACTATTCTCCGGATCCACTGAATATCCTGCAAGCTCAATGAGCATGTAAGGCACCGCGGGGATGACAGGCATACCACGCAGGAATGGACCCTCCAGCCACACTCTCACTGGAACTCAAACCATATTCGAATGAAAAACAATGCTCCCCAACAACCACTGAGCCACAACCCCGCTGGTCAACCCCCGCTGGTTTTTAGTTCGGCTTCTAACAGCGGCTCATGTAGCATGGCGCGGTGACATCATTTAATTTTTGAAGAGGAGAAAAAAATAATCCAAAAAAGCGAGTATTTTAAACAAATAATTTAGGGCCAGGCCCGAAGGCTTGGAGGCCCGCGCGTGCTTCGCCTGCTGCGCGTGAAGCAGGTGCTATGCTCGCTTTTGTTTAGTTTTTTTTTTATTCTTTAAAAACTATTTACTCTTTTATTTCTGACATGGTTATTAAATATTATTGATCAAATAAGCCTCTGGTCTAAGATTATTATCAAACAGCACAATCTAGATTCTAGAGACAAGAAAGCCTAGATCTAAGATTATTAAAAGGATACGAGGAAAACTATAATGTGGTCAGAGAGGGAGGTCACTCTGGTTTTAAAAACAAGGCAATGTTCCTTTTATAGATCGATTGGACAAAACTTGAAGAGAAGATTGAGATCCTATCATGCCATGATGTTTATTAAATCTAAATCTTTGAATTCAACTTCAATAGATAACAATGAAAATGGTAACTCCCCATTATTTTATTTCTCAAATTACTGAATTGAATTTGAAATATGACTCCCTTGTTCATCGGCATTTAAAGTGCAGGGGAGGGGGGCAGAAATTGTGGTCGGAGCATCCATGAACACAGCTCAAACAAGCAAGGATTATAGCAGGAGGCAGCATCTCTAGCCACCCTCAGAAGCACAAGCAATGAAACTTTTGAGCAAAAACAAAGTAAATATATAATAAAGCTTTGATATCTTATCAATGATCATACTCCAACTGGTGCAAACATTGTAAAAAGAAAGAATTATAATCGGAAAAACAAAACACCATGCATCATCTAAGATCACCCTCTTCTCGATCACAATCAACAAATAAAAATGCAGAGGAGAGAGGACTGGGTTAATTGATAGCATCACACCTGTGCCTAATCTCGCCTCTCCTTCCAGTCTTGATCCCATAAACACTTAGCTTCTCCATGGCTCTTGCAAAATCCTTAAAGAATCTGTTCTCATCCTTGGCATAAATCTTCACAAAAGGATTTGTCATTGGGTCGTTATACAACCCATGATCTGACTCTAATAGCCCCAGCCCTTTACCCAAGTTATCGAAATACACATTATCAAACTTATTTGGTGTCATTATATCATTGAACACGGACAGAGTTGGGTTTTTTGGATAATCCGCACAGGCATTTTGCAACGCCTTGGCAAATCTCTGATTGTAATGCGTGTCGTTGTATAAATTACTCTTGAACTCCTTGCAATGGGAGAAACCAATTGTATGGGCACCGCTCAGTGCCACCATTTCTTGGACACTGAAACCTTTCGCAGCAAACATACTGATAACTTTAGACATGGGCATGGTGGGTCGTGGCAGATTTCCTTCAACATACGAAGACTTACTGATGCGGTAATCTTTGCGCCCGAGGAGGACATTGTAGTAAGGGCCACCGACCATAGTGACGAGATCACGAGTGGCGGCGGCGAGGATGTCGGCGCAGGAGACGGTGTTGGGGCATGAGAGCTCGAGGGCGGTCTTGGCTCGAGTGACAAGATCGAAGGCGTCGCCGGGTAAGGAAAGGTTAATGTCAGCATCACGCTCGGCGGAGTTGAAAGGGGTGGAGGAGACGAGGATGGAGGCATCGCAGCCATTGACTAAGCAGTCATGGAAGAAGAGGCGGACAGTGCCAGCTGCGGTGCTGGGGCTGGTGATTTGCTTGTTGGTTACTGTTTCTTGAATGATTTTGTCGAAGCTTGGACAGGATTTGGAGTAGTAGTTGTAGGAGAGTCGTGATTGGGAGGGGTATACGAGAGAAGAGAAGGAAATAAGAATAAGGAATAACTGCCCCTTTGCCATTGCCATGCTGCCAATAACTCCTTCTCCGGCGAGGAATGGGGGTGCTGGTTGCGGCGAGGCGGCGCTTTAGAGCTGCTAAGTGAGGAAGCAGCTAAGCGAGGAAGCAGCTAAGAGCTGTTCTGATTGGGAAGGAATCGAGGAAAGGGGTAGATCGGGAGTATTTTACTACACTAATCCTGGCTTATGAGTGAGAGACAGAAGAGGGAACACTCTCCACTCTCTTTACCACCAATCACGGATTGCACGCTCCAGGGCGAACGCCACCTAGACGAGTTAATTGCGGGACTCCCTCTCATTAAATAAAAAATAAAAGAGAGACTTAGGGGCACGATTTTTTTTAAGAAAAAAATATTTTTTATTTTAAATTAAAAATATATATGTTTTTAGATTGTTTTTATATGATAATACTAAAAATAAATTTTAAATACTTATATATTTTTTAATAAAAAATATTTTAAAAAATAATTAGTATCGCAATATAAAAACAATACCTTAATGTTATTGCTGGAGTAATTTTATGTTATCGATAGAATAATTAGTAGTATCATATTACTCGTGATATTTTTTACATAGTTGTCAATTTCATTCTGTGTCTGCTAAAATATTTCATATCAATTAAAAAAATAAAACAAAACAACCTTGTTTTTATTTTGGTTTAAATTTCGGTCTGTTCTGGATTTTTTGGCCAAATATCGGTCGAAACATACCATATTTTGGTTTTAAAATATGAATTATTTCTGGTATTTTTTTCTTATAAATAAACCTTAATAAATAGATAAAGAAAAAAAAAACATTTATAAGAGGGAAAAAATCACAATAAAGGGCAATCCAACCATATAATTGGGTCAATTATAAACCATCCATCCAATCTTACTTGCTGCTATACCCTATAATTGGGCCAAGCCCAAGAGACTACTAGTAAGAGTTGTGTTAATGGGCTTGTTCTCAAGAAGTCCAGGCAGTTATTTGGTAATGAAACGGTGAGAATCAGTAGAGATAATTCTCTAAATAATTATGAAAATAGCAAGAAGTTTTTGGCGCTGATGGACTAAGTATTGTAAAATAAGTTTTATTTATTTTAATAAATAAATAAAGTTAATTTATTTTAGGAATATAATACAATATCTTACTGCTAGAAAACAAAATTTTGATTTCAGAGACTTTGAAATATATATATATATATATATATATATATATATATATATATATATATTTGTTTTATTCAATTTGTTTCTTAAATTAAATGGCTATAGATATTATGGGATTTAAAGGAAATAACAGAGGTGGTTTGGGAGTCTTACCAATGTAAAATTACTACAAAGTACTCATTGATTTCTTCAAACATAAAAATCGGCTTTGTTTATATAAAATGTCGGTGAGATGCGTGGCTGTTCTCTTGCCGCAGCAAAAACAAGACACGGGACAACGGTCTTTAATTATTATTATTAATTTATTGAGTTCGTAAAATATATGTTCTGAGTCCGTTTATATTTTAGTCATTTTATACGTTGATTGAGAATTTTTTCCAGTATAATCTTTGCCATGTATATTTAAAATTGATTTGATGAGTAAAGAAAAATAAATTAATCTAGGAATTAATTTCAAAATTAAAATCTAATAAAAATCAGAAAATGAATAAATTTTAGAAACCATTATACCAGCCCTTGAACTCCTTAAAGAACCTTCGGTAGCACCGCCAAGAAAAATAAGAAATGAAATCGTGCTCAAGCCTGCACCGCAAAGATCAGGGGACATGTGCATGTGCACAGCCGGCCCCACGTGAGGCATGCATGTGGGATTCCGAGCTAAAGTTTCCACATCATCAACAGCTAACTCAGCATCCAGCCATGCAACCCAGCTAGGAAACGAGACGAGATGACTCATGGTTAAGGCCCACAGTTTCTGGCTGCCCACAGTCAAGATACGTTCAAAGTGGTTCGGACACTCATGTCAGATCACGTAATTTTTGAAGCAATGAAATTATATTTCTTGTGGTTTCAGATTTGAATTCTATAATTATTAAAGACTTACATAGTCGTTAACTTTAGAACCTATGAGATTAGTCAAGATACGTTCAAAGTGGTTCGGACACTCATTTCAAATCGCGTAATTTTTGAAGCAATGAAATTGTAGTTAAAACTAACTTATGGCATTATGGACAAAGTCTTGATCTTGTTGCTGCAACACAAAACACCATCAATTTCTATAATTTGTTTCATTTTTATCAATATGAAAAACAATTAAAAGATGTTATGTTAGCTCATTAGGAGTAATTTGCTCCATGCATCTTTAAAGACAATATTGATAACTTTACAAGAACATCTTTAACTAGCTACAGTCTAATTGATGAAATAAGACTTGGAGTCCATTCCACCAGCTCCATATATTGCTTGCATCATCATATTCGTAACTTTAAATATATTCTACAAGAAGTTTATAACGAGATAGAACATCACATACCTCTTTTTATGATTTGAAGAAGAGTTGTTTTGCATCTTAACTCCAATAAATCCATGTAATCTTTCAAGTTGTTTCCAATATCCCTTCCTTCATTCTTCATCTTAAATTCTCTCTCTCTAAACTCCGTACTTTAACTCTCTAAATTCTTCATTGTTTCCTTAAGAATCTTATTGTTTGATCACCTAATATTCTCATGGATTTTATTTATAATCTTCCATCCTTTCAAGCTCTCATTCTTTTTATTCTCTAGTCTCTAAGACTGTCTGTTTATTGGAAGGAGCTGCAAAGTTTCAGCTTATTTACAAAATTGTCTTTAATGAATCAATTGTGTGATCTTTTGTATTGGTTTTTTTGTCCAGCCATTGATAGTATCGTAAGGCTTTACCAAACTTTAATTACCCTGAGATTTTAATCCAAGATATAATTATATGTCAATAAACTCCTCATAAAATTATAATCTCGGATTGAGAGTTATACATGATAACATAAAATTGGTTAGTATATGATTTTTGTTTAATAAAAGATCTGAATTTTCTTATTCAATCTTGTATAAATCATATCCATTATTTTATTAAATTATCAAGACATTTTTCTTATCCTAATTTTTTTTATTATTCCTTTGTTCTAATCATTTCATTTATAGACCTATTACCATTTTGTAGTAATATTATCGATTTTTCTAGGCTTTACACCAATACTTTTTGGTGCAATTCTTTATTAACTATGATTCTTTATTTTCATTACTCAAAATTATTCTCTTATTCATAAAACACATTTATTTTTATTTTTTCTTGATTCTTCTATTCATCGAAACTAGTTACCAAGCCAATGTTATAAATTTTAAACTAAATTTATCAGTCCTCATTTTAACTTTGGCAATACCTTTAATTTTAATGGAGGTCGTCCCCTCCATTACACATTGTATTCATTGTTATTCTTGTCATTTTCTACTTGTTTCATTCTGATTTTCCATCACTCATTGAAGTCTTATTATTTACAGTCCTACATTTATACTAGGGTTTACACAAATAGTCGACAAATGTGTCATCAACCACTTTAAATTACATGTTGTTTACCACTATAGACTACACATCATTTGTTTTGTTTTGTTTTTTTAGAAAATAAATTGGCGAATAACTCATTAGAGTCCTATTTAAATAAAATAGGAATGACAAACATGTAACCCCTGTAACAGGCAATGTATGTTTAAAAGGACAAATAAAGTAAATAAATGGGAAAATTAAAATATATGTTTTTTTTTAAAATAAGATGATATTGTCTAGATTTTTTAAAGTCAAACCATGTTTTGACTGGGTTATATAGATAACACTTGAGCTTATCAATTCAATGGAGTCAATTTTCATATAATTTAATTTGAAAAGCAAAGTAAAGAGTTAAATTTGGTTTAATAATATTGCCAAATAATTCCACACAACAATGTATTATTCTTATATCTTTTATACATTCAAATCGAAACTAAAATATTATTTTTTAATCAAAATTTATTCATACTATTATAAAAAAAAATGTTGTCTAAAACACATATATTCTAGTAAACAATTGCTTAAAAAATAGACTGTGTTATGTGATAAATAGGTTTTAATTAGAAGAATATATTGTTTATTCTTATTTTAGATAATCTAATTTGTTTTTGATGGTTGTTTTTTTTTTTTATTAAATTATTACTCTTTATATTCTCAAGGAACTCCCCATTACAGTATTTATAATTTGTTTTAAATTTATTGGTGTATATATCAATCTATTTTATTTTGTTAAATGTATATTTGTTTTACACTAGAAAAATCTTTAACAAAACATGCAGAATTTTTTTACACGACCGGAGCACGTGCCACCTGGCTATTAATTTACAAGGTTATCTAGGAACAAATAAACAAATAAGATATGAATTAGACGTGGAATAAAAAATGGAGATGCGGGGTATCGATCCCCGTACCTCTCGCATGCTAAGCGAGCGCTCTACCATCTGAGCTACATCCCCACAACGCTCTACCGCTACCTTATAACCTATTATATATAGTCCACATAGATGAACGCTCTAAGGTTATTCTTGTTCACCAGTTAAACAAAACCCAAAATCCTGCAGTAAAAAAAATAATAATTAAAAAAGCAAGATCAGCAAAAAATAATGCTCGCAAGACAGTATACTACCATAGCAATTCTTTAACCTGCCGTCATTTCATCTTCGATAGATACCAATAGAACAAGAACAACACTAATGCTGTAGTTGGAACTTAGATACATGTGATTCTGAGACTCTTGGCAGAAACGGATGCAAAACTATGCTGATCATCATGAACAAAACAAAACCTAAACCGATAAACATAAGAAATATCCCCGAGAGTTTTAATATGTACACTTAATTATATATATATATATAATTAAACAATTTATTGATTTATATTTGAATGTAAAATACAATATTTAATAATATGTCATGATCCCTAAAAAAATTAAGTGTACATATTAAAACTCTCGGGGATATTTCTTATGTTTATCGGTTTACGTTTTGTTTTGTTCTATCTCCGCAGCCAACACCAGCACCTCTGTATTTAAAGTAGCGCTGCAGGTGGGCTGCACCTGAAGAAATAGAGAAGCTCGGTCACGTTTAGGTTTGGCCCAAATCAATTAACTCATACAATTGCCAACAGAATAGATTCTGAGGGAGGAGGGGCCCTTAATCTGAGTAAAAATCATCCTTCTCCTTTGGTTACTGTGGTTAAGAGGGTGTTTTGATATTGCATTTTAAAAATATTTTTGAAAAAGATTGATTTTTTTAACTTTAAATTAATTTTTTTAGTATTTTTAGATCTTTTTCATATGTGGTGATGTTAAAAATAATTTTAAAAAAATAAAAAAAAATCATTTTGATGCATTTTTTAATGAAAAATATTTTTAAAAACAACCGCAACTACACTCCCAAACAAGCAATTAGCGGAATAAAACTTTCTTATGCTTCGGTAAAACTTTTTTCTTCTTTTTCAAAGTGAATTGATGATATCCTTTGACTTGATATGTGTCTTGAAAGTTTGGTTTATAGCCAAAAGAGTTTCAATAATTACCATGAAAATGCCTAGTAGAGAAGGAATGTGTTGAAAAAATAATTTGGGTTTTTGTTTTGTATGATTATAAATCATTAGGAAAACTGATTTCTAACCATTCAGTATTTGGGCTATAAATCTTATTTTCTTTCAGGTTGTGTGGTTTTATTTTGTGTGGCTATCACTTTTATTCTCAATGTGATTAATTTCAGTGGCTTGATTTCTTTTTTTTTTCTTTTGTGCTTATCTTGAGAATTAAAAAAAAAAACCCATAGCATGCCATTTTATGTGATATAAAATTATTCCTTAACATAATGTCTACTGATCTCTATAGTTTTAATTAATTAGGGATTATCCATAATATTTTTAATTAAATAAAATTATATTTTATGTTACGACCTCACGAAGAATTATAGACATTAATTATACTAATTATAAGAACTATTATCCCCCATGATTTTTTTATTATATTTATATAATTAATCAGGATAAAATATCAAATTATTTGTATAATATATCCATGGGTATTATATATTTTATAATAAGGTTTAGGATATAAATTAAAATTATCATCATAGTATATACCCATAAAATTATGAATTAAGTAAATGAATTGATAGTTCTATCATGTGATATATTTGATTTAGAAAATTAGCCCATATGTGACTTTGCTGTCATTTGATTCCATTTTAACATGATTTTACATTGGTAAAACATCAAAATTCTATTTGGTAATCAATTCTTAGCATAAATATGTACTTTTGTTTTGCAGTTACACAACCTGTTAATTTCTTTGATATTCATTGTAATATTCATGATTTGAAGGGTGATAATTTTAAAGTATGGAATGAAAGATTACTCTGTCATTAGGGATGTCATTAGGGGTGAATGAACATAGATTATGTAATTAGGAAAGACAAACCATTAGTAGTTACTAATATCAACACTTAAGAGGATGTTACACTTTATAAATGATAGAAACGTTTTAATCACCTTAGCATGATGTTCATAAAAACTAGAATATTCATTGGTATACATGGTTCAGACGATGAATTTGAGAAAGTTATGATTTGCTAAAAGCAATTGATGATCAATTTGTGATTTTAGATAACGAGCATCTTATTTATGAAATTCTCATCCATGAGGCTCACTAGTGTTAAAGGTATGTATGAGCACATCATGTAGATGAAGATATTACAACTCAGTTGAAAAATCTTAGGGTTGAAATATTAGAATCTTTCATTATACATTTTATCTTGAATACTCTTTCATAACAACACAAACCTTTAAAGATCTTGTACAATATATATAAAAAGATAAATGGTCAATTAATAAACTCATGATCATGTGTGTTTTTTTAAAAAGAGGTTGGTAATGAAATTGGGAGAAAGTGTAATGTTAGTAACACTAGGAAAAGACAAACTAAAGCTAATAAAAAAAGGAAAGGTAAAATGCCTCACCATGTCAATATTAAAAAGAAATTCATGTGTTTTTTCTATAAAAAAAATGATGGAAGGAATGTTAAAAAATGTCTTATAAGGAAAGGCACTCCAATCTCATTTGTTTGTTATGAATCTATTATGATTAATGTTAATTATAACACATGGTGGGTTGATTTTGGTTTTACAATCCATAGTTTGAATACCTTATAGGGTATGTGAAATCTAAGAAAATCAGTGAAAAATGAATAACGCATCAATTCAGGAAACAAGATGTGTTCACATGGTAAGGTTATATGAACAAAATATTTAAATTTAAGTAATAGTTTTTTTTTTTAGATTTAGAAAAGATTTTTTATGTCCAAGTTTTGTTTGAAACTTGATTTTAGTTTCAAAATTTGTACCTTTTGGATATTCTATTAAATTCTTAGAAACTCTTGGCTTATTTGACAAACTTAAATGTGCTGAGAATGATATTTTTTTTTTATGGTACTTACTACATTAATTTCTAAAATAATCTCACTTATAGTTTAAAACATGTTCATTCTTGCATTAAAAGATGTGTTGTTAATGAAGGTTTCTCTCTGTTATGACACCAAAGATTTGGACATATCTCCATAGAGAGAATTACATTGTTATTTAATGATAAGATTCCCAATACTTTTAATATTATGGACTTTAAAACTTATATGAATTGTATTAAAAGAAAACATACCAAGTCAAAGAAAGGTGCTAAAAGAAGTTGAAACTTATTAGAAATCATTCATACTGATGTATGTAGTCTAGACATGAGCACACAAAGCCAGACATACTTCATCTATCTTATAGATGATTGCTCACAATACATGTATCTTTACTTGCTTCATAACAAGAATCAAGCATTATATCCCTTTAAATTTCTCTAGGTTCAAGTACATAAACAATATACATATAAAAAACAAGACCGAGAGATTACATAAAGGTAAAAATATTATGGTGGATACAAAAAGGATGATAAAAACCTGATTTATTTTCAAACTTTTTTAAGAGAATAAGATAATTGCCCAATACACCATGCCTAGTTCATTAAACTAGAATTGTGTGGCAAAATAAATAAAATAAAATATTATTGAACATGGTATGGAGTATGCTTAAAAACTCCAATATATATCCTCAAATCTTTATGGTTTGAATCATTGAAGATGACATTATATATATTAAATCGTGTTCCAACCAAAGTTGTTCCAAAAATGCCATTTAAGTTATTGAAATGTTAAAATCGAGCGTATGATATGTGCGTATTGGAGGATGGCTATTCGAAATAATAATTTATAATCCATAAGAAAATAAGACCATTCCACATCATTGAGAGAAAATAGAAAAAGATATTTAGAGTTCTATAAGTTAAAGGGTTTTAGAAGGTGTTCATAAAATGGGTCATTAGATAGGAACAAGAAGACTTAGAGTTACATTATCAAGCATATCATTGGTTCATTTCCTTTTACAAACAATGCAAAACACCTAGTAAGAGAGTCTGTTTTAATTTGAAGTATTGAATCTTTTTCTCGTAGAATTACGTAGAGCTATAAATTGTTTTAATCCAGCTCGATGGAATCATTGACAAAATATGTTATAAGTGTTTTTATCTGTCAAACTGTTGTTGACACATAATTATTTTTGATTGAATCATCCGTCTAAATTATGTTGATTACAATAATTCATTGCTATAGCTGTCAGTATAAAAATCATTGACAAAACTAACAAAAAATAAAATTGATGACAAGTAACTTTCTGATGACTCGTTTCCATCCATAAGTTTATAAGTAATTTTTATACCAACATAATTGATATATTATACTCTCTTTTTTTGGATTCGAAAAAACCCCACCCCCGAAAAGTGCATTTTATAGGCTCAAGTGAGTGAATAAAACTCTGGCTGTCCCAGACTCTTATAAGAGATGCACGTCCTGACTTGAACTTGAGACCTGTTGTGCAGATATAAAACTCTTTATCAAATTCATTTTACACTTGTGGTGAACGGTGTAAGACTGGTAGTTTTAGCATACCAAACTGTCTCTGCAATTGACTCATAGGTCTTACTTTTCACATCATGTGTGTGTGTGTCTATATATATATATATATATATATTATCGTGCATGCATTTATAGCATGCGTTCTTTGTTGAAATATCTATCAATTATTGCTTCTTACGCGTTTATTAGACCCTTTGCCTTTTATCTGCCGCGGTCTTTCGATGGTAAAGAATGTATTTATAGCCAAAAAAGGAAAAAAAAATATAAGCTTTTGTGCTGTCGAAATCATTTTTAGGCAGTCTCCGATCGTAAGAAAACTTTGCCTGGGGGGCGTCAGATCCACAAGTTGATAAACTATCACTTAAAACTTGTTGAAGACAAGGCAAAATAAAATAATAAGCTATTTGATTTGGGAAAGGTTAGAGTGCTTCGGTGATCATCCTGATTTTTTATTTTCATTTCAATTACATTATTCAGCATTACAATAATGATAAAATTATCAAGTTCAAAGAAAGAGGATTGGATTCAAGCAAAACAAATAAAAGATATAAAGCTAACCCTAAATTCAGGATGATTTCAGATTTTTTAGAGTGTTTTGAGATTAATTAATTACTTGTTCAGCTAGACTTTTATATGGTGTTTTGGAGATGTGTTTAGGTGAAATAGCTTTAAAAATGGTTTTCTTGCCCAAAACATTCTCTAAGCAGCCTAAAAAAAAAAGCAAAATCTAGCGGAGTCCATGATTTAGGTCATGAATTTAGCGGGCTGAATCATGATATTCAATAAATCTAATTTATTTACATTTCAATATTTTTTTAAATCAATATTATTTTGGAATTTTTTAAAATTAAATCGTGTTTTTACTAGTTTTTTCAGATAACTTTTGAATCCCTAAATTAACGCTCATTTAAAACATCTCTTACATTATTTAATTTAATTTGAAACCCAAGTTATATAAAAAAGATTTTTTCAAAAACATAGATAAAAAAAGTTTGGTCCCCCGGGCAGTAAACTTAATAGTCACAGCACAAGGTGGGAGCTCGAAGTTGAAGTTGAAATAGACTTGGTGAGCTTGTAGGGGCATTACTTGTTGATGGTAACTAACCAGGAACGTTAGTTGAAAGAAAAATAGTTACGTAGACACAAGTCTTAGAATGTTAGTTGGAAAGGTAGTGTTCAAAATTATTTTCTCCACAAAATCCTCATAAAAAAACAAAAATAATCATGTGCAGCTGGACTGTAATTAGCTATCAATGATGCTTTGCCATCTTCTTTGCTTGTTGCAGCTACCCAAGCTCAAAAATTTTGGTCATTTATATATATACATGAGAGGGTAACGCGGTTATTTTTTATTTATAAATATATTAAAATAATATATATATTAAAGAACCATCTCATTACAAGCTCAAACTTGTAAGTGAGGCTCTATAATATGATTTATATTATTCTCTAACACACCCTCTCAAGTGAAAGCCATTTGGGCTTGAAACTTGCACATACCCACATCACTTTGTGCTTAGTTTTTATCAAATAGAATAGTGGTGGTGAGATTCGAACTCGTGACCGCTGGGTCAACAAGTCTCTGATACCATATTAAAGAACCATCTCACCTACAAGCTCAAGCTTGTAAGTGAGACCCCATAATATGATTTATATTATTCTATAACAACATATACATATACATATACATATACATACATTTATTTTCTTAAAGTTATTTTTAATATTGTATATCAAAATAATCTTAAAATATTAAAAAATTATTTAAAATACAATAACAATCATAGACTCAATCTATTTCATAGTTGATCGAGTAAACCAAACTTGGCATCCTATTACACTATTATAGAGTATACATGTGAGTTTCTTGCAGCAGCAAGTAATAATACATTGATATATGACACCAAAAATGATATAAGCAGTAATAATACACACAAGCAGCACGGCACCTATATATTTATTTATTATCTAAATTATAAACAAAAATCTAAAAATTTATAGGGAGATGTACGATATCATGAAAAGCGAAAGAAATTAATTCTATATATTTAGAATCTTTTGTTTCGACAACTTGCGATTTTTGAATAAAAATGAAAGAAAAACTTATGAAACATTATAATGAAACGATGACCAGCCACCGTGTATTTTGTAGAGATCATGGGACTGCCGACCACCGGCTGCGTACGTAGACAATAAGAGTCCACCACCACAAGACCTTTGGAATTTTTGAGACCATATCTTTATTTGTATACGTGTTTACGTATCACGGGGTGCTGCTATTAGGGTTTCTCATGATTATTGATTTTATTTAAAGATAGATATATAGTGGACCATTCTGTGTCCAGAGCTTCTATATATTTAAAGGCAGCATCGTTTACGATAGAAGTTCCAGCAGTCTCTCATCTTTAACTCTATCTTCATATATAAGAAAGCAAGTTAACATCTTTTTTTCCAACATGGGGGATGAGGAAAAACAGACTCCCACATCCCTTGAGATCTCCATGGAGAATGGAAATTTAAAGGAGGAGAAAGCCAGTAGTTCAAATGATGAGCCAGAGATTAAGTACGGAGGAATTAAAGCCATGCCCTTTATCATTGGTAGGCTCACACATACAGATCATTTTATATATATATATATTTGATGCTCATCCATGTTGAATTTATTAATTCTTCATGATCTATATATATATACGTGCAGGAAATGAGACGTTTGAGAAGCTCGGCACAGTTGGATCTTCGACAAATCTTGCTGTGTATCTGACTACAGTTTTCAACATGAAGAGTGTCACGGCCACCACGCTTCTCAATGTCTTTAATGGCACGACAAACTTGGCACCTCTGATTGGAGCTTACCTCTCTGATACTTACTTCGGACGTTACAAGACATTGGGTTTTGCTTCTGTCTTTTCTTTCTTGGTAACTCTTCGCTTTTCAACTCACCATTTTCATGGTTTTTTCAATAATGATGTAAGAGTCAGACTGGTTTTGACCCTGCGAAACCTTAGAGAGATGGCTTTTAAGTATACAGCTGCTACCTAACGGTTTCAAGAAGGAAACAAATTAAGAGTCTCAAGTTAATGATTCTTACTTAATCACATGGAAATAAAAATGCATGTTTATCTTATTATATATAATTATATATAGGTGTCACGTATAAAGTAAAAGGAAAAACTATCGTACTTTTATGTTTTATTCATCGTCGAATTACAGTGCTTTATGTCACTTCAGTAACTATAGGTGTCATCTCTAAAGAAAAAGAAAAGAAAGAGAAGGTAGATACTATTATCGATTTGTGGTTCTTTCTTTGAAATTACCGTGCTTTTATGTGGATTAATTACTAGTTATCATAATTATTATTATTATCTGTTTGTGTTTAGGGGATGGTGGTGCTGATGCTAACAGCAGCAATCGCCACCATGCACCCACCAAAGTGCGCCCCAGGTGTTGCCTGTGTCGGGCCAACAACCTGGCAGCTGGCCTTCTTATTAAGCGGGTTTGCTTTTTTGGTGATCGGAGCCGGTGGCATCAGGCCGTGCAACCTAGCCTTCGGAGCTGACCAATTCAATCCCAACACCGAATCTGGCAAGAGGGGCATCACCAGCTTCTTCAACTGGTACTACTTCACCTTCACTTTCGCGGTGATGGTCTCGGTAACTGTCATCGTCTATGTGCAATCAAATGTCAGCTGGGCTCTCGGTCTGGGGATTCCTGCATTTCTGATGCTCCTTTCATGTGTCATGTTCTTCGTGGGAACAAGAATTTATGTTGTAGTAAAACCTCAGGGCAGCCCCATAACCACTGTAGCGCAAGTAATTGTTGCTGCGACCAAGAAACGAGGCGTCGAAGTTCCTGATGATAATTCAGCGATGTCTCTTTTCAACCACATTCCAGCCAAATCTATCAACGCCAAGCTTCCCAGCACAGAACAGTTTAGGTTAGAAGGATCTACTGTTTCTAAACGCCATTCAATCAATCATGGCTGTCATTTTATAGAGCAGCTAATTATTTTCATAATTACCCCTGCAGGTGTCTTGACAAAGCTGCGGTCATTACAGATGAAAATCAAGTTAATTTGGATGGTTCAGCTAACAACCCATGGAAACTTTGTAGCATCCAGCAAGTCGAGGAGGTGAAGTGCTTGCTGAGGATAATCCCCATATGGTCAACGTCCATAATTTATCACATTCCCTTGCTCCAGCAACAGACTTACGCAGTGTTCCAAGCCCTTCAGATGGATAGACGTCTAGGCAGTAGCAGTTTCAAGGTTCCCGCCGCAACATATATAATATTCACGATGCTAACCCTCACCATTTGGATTCCCCTCTACGACCGAATCATCGTTCCGTTTCTTCAAAAGCTTACCGGAAAAGATGGTGGAATAACATTGCTCCAGAGAATGGGGATCGGAATGATTCTGGCAATCATTTGCACGGTCGTTTCTGGACTGGTGGAAGAAAATAGAAGGCACGTTGCTTTAACAAGGCCAACGCTAGGTCTTACGAACAAAGGTGCCGCCATATCATCGTTGTCCGGCATGTGGCTGGTACCACAGCTTGCACTCTCTGGACTTTCCGAGGGTTTCAATTACATCGCGCAGATTGAATTCTATTACAAGCAATTCCCAGAAAACATGAGGAGTATAGCTGGATCAGCCTTCTTCGCGGGCGGTGCTCTCGCGAATTATCTGAGTGGTTTCCTGGTTTCCATAGTCCACCAAATCACTTCAGGGAGTAAAACTGGAGATTGGCTTGATGATGATCTTAACAAGGGGAGACTGGATTACTTCTACTACGTGATTGCTGGTCTGGGGATCCTCAACTTTGGATATTTTCTCTTATGTGCCAGATGGTACAGATATAAAGATGCAGATGATAGCTCAGTGAGGACGGCTACAAAAGGAATCTGAGAAGTATATTTCTTGTCAGATTTGAAGGAGCCCTGGCTATAAAAATGCAGAAAACTATTCTGTATCAGTACAGTAATGTCATGGAACGTGACAGATTTCTTGTCAGATTTGAAGGAGCCCTGGCTATAAAATCTCTGCCATCAATACTTGTTTTGCTGCACCTGAATGTATACTTGGAGTGACATTGCTAGCTTTACTCCTGTAAAGTACTTGATTGTTTATATATCCATCGCAAAATCTTGACTGTAATCTGAGATATCATGGATTTTTGGAGACCTTCAAAATATCAATGTCAGCTTAAATCATCTTATCCCAATAGAAGATCGAAGAAAGCAAGCATGAGCCCATGTTAGAAAGGAAGTACTCCTATTCTGTTCTCCTGTTTTGCTCAATGCATTCCATTCCCCCCTCGCACTACCATTTGTTTAGAAATTGAAAAGAAAATAGAACTGCAACAAGGAAAGGAATACTGAATTCTCTGCATACTATTCTATTACAATCATAGGTCCTCCTGTGTAGGAAACAAACATTTTATCCACCGAGCTACATGCGTTTCATCATGTTTTATTGTGCAAAAATAAATAAATATCAGTAAACTAGCGAACCAAACCGACCCGAACCGAAATGAAAACTGAGCAACACTATTATAATCTACAGTGATTCTACACATAATGCACAGTAACTGACTCTGACGTCTTTTCATGTGTGTGTATAAATATATTTATTATACATTATTTGTTTACCCAAATTTTAGCTATGGGAGAGGTGGTTGGGAAGTCAAGCTAGGATTATTTTGTACTCAAATAATTAAACTTTAACCTATTTTCATCTAAAAACACCCTTACAACCTAAATAAACTAATTTATCTACTAAAAAAATATTCTAAATAGGATAAAAACATAAATAGGAAATAAAACCCCTCTTTCAACCTCAATCGACTCTTTCTAGTAACATAAAATTTAAAAACACATCTTTAATATTCTTTTCATCAAAAGAAACACAATGATACAAAATATGACCTATTTTATTAATGGAATCTCACTAATCTAGTGTTTTCTTTTTTCTTTTCTAATTTCTTATTACTATCTATGTCTTTTCTTTCCAACTTAAGGACCAAAATATGAATAAAATAAAATTACCTAATAACTAAAACAGGTCGTCCTTCTTCCTACTGTTCACCGTGACTCATTGCCACTGTGGACTGGCAATTTGTCACGGTGAATCGCGGGTGTATGTGCGCTTTTTTTTTTTTTTTTTACGCCGGGACTCTTTTTCTATTTTTTATGGCGGAAATGGACAGATAAGAGGGTTTGGCCGAGCGGTTGTCGCGCGCGAGTTCGAGACGCTCGACCACCAATTGTGGAAATGGACATTTCGTTTTTTTTTTATTATATAATAACTGTTTTTTTTAAAACAATTTTTTTTTGAAAATGAATTTTTTTTCATTTTTTTTAAATCGTTTTTTTTTAAATAACTGTTTTTTTTAAAAAAAAACGTTTTTTTGAAAATGAATTTTTTTTTTCATTTTTTTTTAAAAATGGTTTCTTTTTTAAATTTTTTTTTTCTTAATAACTGGTTGTTGTTGTTTTTTATTACAAATCTGATTTGCTTTTTTGAAAAAAAAACTATTTTTTTTAAATGTTTTTTCTGGTTGTTGTTTTTATTTTTTTACAAAAAAAAATATTTGTATTTTTTGTTAAAAAAAAATTGATAACTGGTTGTTGTTTTTATTTTTTTTACAAAAAACAATTTTTTTTTTTAATAACTAAAGTGTCCAGGGCAACTTACGTGCACCATGACTAATCTCCAGATCCACTTTTTTTTTTATAATTTTTTTTTACACAAAGACTCTTTTTGTATTTTTTATGGTGGAAATGACAGATCAGAAGCTTTGGCCGAGCGGTTGTCCGCGCGCTGCCAACACAGGCGCGCGCGAGTTCAAACCGCTCAGACACCAAAATGTGATTTTTTTTTTTAAGAACTGAGAAAGAAAAAAAATTGTAAAAAAAATTGTTTATTTTTTAATAACTGGTTTTTGTTGTGTTTTTTTACAAATCTGATTTGTTTTTTTTTAAGAACTGTTTTTTATTTTAAATGTTTTTTTGTTAAAAAATGATTTTTTTTAATAACTGGTTGTTGTTTTTATTTTTTTTCCAAAATACAAGATTTTTTTTTAAATAACTAAAGTTTCCAAACCAACTTACGTGCACCACGACTAATCTCTTAATCAACTTTTTTTTTTATATTTTTTTCCCTATTTTGTTTTGCTACTTATACAGTTTTTTTCTTAACCGAGGTGTCCGGGTCAGCTTACGCGCACCACGGTTCTTTTTTCCCAAGTATATTTTTTTTCCTAGCCAACTAAGCGCGCCGTGAATTATCCCTGGGCTCATTATTATTTTCTTTTATTACCTAACGAGCTAAAATAACTCGGTTTTCTACTGTACATAGTCACTATTCATTGGCAATTTGCTCCGATGCATCGCAGCGCACGTCTACCTTTTTTTTTTCAACAGTGTAATACATTTCATATAATAATACAAAAAAACTAAATCTTTAAAAAAAAAGTCTTCAAATTTTAATTTTGTGCTCTATTTTTTAAAGTTTATTTCTTAAAAAATATTTATAATATTTTGGTTTTTAATATTTCATATCTAATATTACTGGACAAAAAATACAACTAAAAAAAATGACAAATTTACCTATATTATCTACAATTAAAAAATATTCGAGTCACTTCCCGTTTCGATTACACTGTTTTTTTAGACGACAGGTAAGTAATTATAGCACGCAAAAAACTTGAGGTTTATTTCTAAAAACAAATTACAATATTTTTATTTATAATGTGTCAGATCTAATATTACAAGAGGAAAAAAGGCAACTCATAATTTGTTTTTGACAAATTTACCTTAATTATCTACAATTAAAATCTACGACCCACTTTCCATTTCGATTACACTATAAAGTATGTAAGACTGAGTATATGTTTTAATATTTATTGAATATTATCGCCTAAAAATATATATATAGAGAAAAAAATGACCTACGATTTCTTGCAAAAAAATAATTAATATTGGTATTCTTGAATACATTTAATATAATAATATGATTAATAAATCTTATAAATATAACTTTGGCTTTAGCTTTTAATTTAAATTTCTATTTTATACTCTTTTTTTTTGTTCTTTTAATAAACGATAACCTTTTTTTCATATTTTTTTTATTTTTTAATAACCGTCGTGTTCAAGTCTTTTTTTTTAAACCGGTTTCTTTTTTTGTTTTTTTTTTTAACCAGAGTTTCCATGACAACAAGTTTCTAACAAATCATTTCACCTTCTTAGTAAATTTTCTAACAAATTTTATCAAAAGTTTTTTAGCAATAGCAATATTCAATCATTTTTTAGTTGAAAAAACCATTTTTAACAGATTTTATCAATTATAATTATACCAATTAAATATTAAAATAACAAAATACAATATTTATAAAATTAATCAATTTTCTACATATATAAAAAAACCCAGCGAAGCGGGCAAATTCGCTCGTTTTAAACTAAAAGATGTAGTTGTCAAACTAAAATGATCTAAAGAGACTGAAAAAAATAAAGTCACGGCAATGTTTTTCAAAAGGTTGACGGGGGGGGGGGGGGGGGGGGGGTGGGTTTAATGTCAATTTTAGTCCTCTCATTTCAGATTAATTATTAAAGCTGATTTAAAAAAAAATCAAATATTAATTCAATTTCAAGAGGTTTTTTTACCGTTTTGATAGTCCTATAAAATATAAATTACAGCAAATCATCAAATTTAATTTCAATAAAACATAATGTAAGAGAGAAAAAACAATTGTACAGTGAAAAAAAAAAAGAAAAAAAATATACTATTATAATCCAAGACGTTTTTTTATTTTATTTTATTATTATTATTATTGAATGATAATGTTAATAAAGCACATGATAATGAAAAGCACCTGGACCATTGAAAAGATTGTTTTTGCCCGAGCGCATTCAACCTCTTAGAATTTTTTCATAAGATGTGAGGCTGATATTGAAACGAGATTAACTGCAATATCCCACAGCAATGGTGATTCTTACAAAATCTACTATATCATCATCATATCTCCAAGTTCAAATCCTTCCCTTCTGCAAGCCCATTTCACCATTCCTGCAGCATTTCAACCATATTCTCACCAATTATACAAGACCCAGTAGACATGGGGCCTTATCAGTTACAGCCTACATGGAGAACCCAAACTCCATCTCCAGTTTTGCCAGCAAAGTGATTGGTTCTCTCCCCGTCTTTGGCCTTGTCGCTAGGATTTTCAGCGATGAAGGTGGCGTTGGAGGTGATATGATAGATTTTGCTGAGTTTAGAAGGAGAGTGGGCAAGAAGTGCACTATTACTGATTCTAGAGCATTCTATGAATTCCAGGATAGACGTGGCCGGGTAATCGATTTCTAGTTAGTATCATAAGTAATATCCTGCCTTTTTTTTCTCCTTATCATTTTGTTTGAGTGGTTGCCATGGGTTGTGCTTCGAAATAGTTCTGGCCTTGAGTTTATATATGTAACAAGTTCATTCCCAGAAGATTTGAGTTTTGTTTCTCTTTAATACTATAATTCGATGTTTTGAATTAGTCTAGGTTTTGTTTCTATGTAGGCAGGGGATCCTTTGTATGTTCTATTTTGCTGTTGGCTAGCAGCTGTTGGTGCTGGTCTTCTCAAATCTGAAGAAATTTTTGAAGGGGCAGCGAGGCTTCAGCTATCAAATGATATTGAGTTCGAAGAGGAGACTTTCTTTGCATTAATGAGCGAAGCAAAAGAGGTGGGAAAGTTTTTCGATACTATTTTTTTTTCTCCCTTGTCAAGATCTTAAGAAATTGAAATGGTAAACCGTTGTGCTTTTGTTCTATCAATATGAAAATGCAAATCTCTTCTTATCTAGTCAAGTAGTCATTCAAAGCTAAATATCTCTAAATATGTTGAGTGCAAAACTAATACTACATGCCATGCCTTGTGAAATTGTTTAATGTTTCTAATTGTTATGCTTGTAAGCATATGGGTGAACTAAAATAGATTCCCTAAAAGTGAATCAATGTTTAAAAGCAACCAAATTCCTCCAGAAAAATCCTGTCCTGGCCAAGAGCTGGTACCAGAGTCCTTAAGGTGAGATTCAATACCCCTAGTAACAAGATAACAAATAAAAAATCGTGCTCAAGTGATTAATTGAATGTTTTTACTTGAGGTAATGAGCTCTTAAGATGCATAGTTGAAAGTGGTAGATACTGAAAGAAATCCTTGCTCAGCATCTAAAATGGAAACTGTGTAGACCATGAGTCAATGTGATCGTGATGCTGGGTCTTCAATTACACCACTTAACTACTATGTTTTATAAAGGTTAGGAAATGGTAAGCTAAGCTTTAGTCTGGGATTGAGATGTTTTTAGCTTAACGTCCTAGGCATCTTCCCTCCAAACCTCAAAGGCTGAAATCTCAATATTATTCATTAAAACCCATCCTTTCAAAAGTGGAGTTACAATATAAATAGGCTACTAAGTAGCCCCCCCCCCCCCCCCCCCCCCCCCCCCCCCCCACCACCACCAAAAAAAAAAGAAAAAGAAGAAGCCCTATTAATTAGTAAAGAGTCTAGGTTATCTCTAAATAGGGTCGAGCCAAATAGACAAGCTTGTAGTGATTGATTCCCCTTATATAAACTCGCTAGGTTCCGTGATATAAGCTAGACTATTTTGTGTTTAACAAGCATTTCTGTCGAACAGCTCAAACACTAATGCTATATGATCTGTTATTCCAAAATAACTATGTGGATCCTCAGCCAAGTTTGATAGATATAGCTTAGAAGTTGAACCAGCAAATCTATCAAGGAAAATGCTTCAGTATTTTTTTTCTCTTTCCCTGTATCTAGGACCCCATCAGTGTTTCAGTTCAGCGATTTGGCAGTTCTTGACATGCTGATTCACATCCAATATATATTTTAAGCTGTTATCGAACTATTTTACTGATGATGCGTTGCATGCAAACTGCAGAAACGAGCAAAAACAAAGACTGCAGCCCCTGATATCCCCATGGAGATAAGAGTCGAGAAGGCACTTGAGGCCATTTACATATGCTGTTTTGGGAGTGATATTATGGAGGAAGAAGACAAGAGACTGCTTAACGTCATGCTGAGTTGTGTTTTTCAATCAGTTGATCAGCGTGAAATACAAAGGATTGTTGCAGAGAAGGCAAGCAGAGTGGCCGATGGCAGTGACGAGGTCAAAGTTTTTCAAGGGTCAAAGCCCTTACCAAAAGAAGCTGTCCGGTTGCAAATGAAAGACCTTCAGTTCCTTCAACAAAATAAAGAAATTTGAACAGGAAATACTGCTATTATTCTTGCTGTGATTTTCAAGGGAGTCCATCATACCCGTATCCCAGATAATGCTAATGGGGCGGGGCCTTGATTCTTATGCTACTTCTCGCATCTTCAACACCATAGAAACAAGAATGAAGGTCTCTAAATTTGAAGTACTCATCCAAAGAATTCATTTAATTATTCGAGGAAGCATTAATAATATGGTTATCCTATCAAGTTTCTATAATTATTCATAGATTCTGGATGCTACTTCAAATATTCGAGGTAAGTATTGTTTTGCATACGGGATTAGCTAGGAGTATTATTATTCGATAAACCACTCTTAACTTGAAGAGATCAATGGTTACAGAAAAGATGGCCTACGGCTAAGTGTCTGATCGTCCTTCCAACCAAGCTTGCTCCCTTGTGTTTTAGGATACATGATTGATGGCGAGCCAGCAATGTAGTTTAGAAAGTAGTTGACGAGATGCACTCAAAGCAGGTTGCTGAAGATCGAAAGGCCTATATGCTGTCGCTCACATTAGATGTGAAAAATCAGTGTCTAACATATACGATTGTGGCAATTAAAGCATTCTAACGGGAATTTTGGTACAACAGAAGAAAATGATGTTTTCAACATTTCTTTATAGAAGATTAATGTGTTAATAACCATCACCTAAAAGTTTAAACTACTAAATAAGATTCTATAATATAATTTATATTATTCTTTAATACCCTTCTCAGGTGAAAGCTTTTTAGTCTTAAAAATTACACAAACTCACATTACCTTGTATTTGGTTTTTCATCAAATAAAATGAGGGTGGTGGGATTCAAATTTGTGACCGCTAGGTCGATAAAATTCTGATACTATATTAAAGAATCATCTCATTTAAAAACTTAAACTATTAAATAAGATTTTATAATATAATTTATATTATTATATGAGATAAAGCAAAAAAACGAGAGAATGACACGGGAAATAATTTCATCAAATTCCATGCAGAATGAAAGTACAAAAAGTAAGTGTCTTACCCCTCGCAAGAGATGGTATTTTTTCTTAAGAAAAAACACTTCAAACCAATTTCCGACACTGTTTCTGCTATTTTGATTTACTTGTTCCTCCATAATTCAGACAGGAATCTAATGTAACATATAAAACCAAGCACCTACTCTTGTACTTGGCAAATATTAATTATGGTGCTTCAACACCATCATGATGAATAACTTGAAAATCTGTATCAAGGAGGTTTGCTAGTGATATGGATTCCGAACCCTGCCAGCTTCTTACAACAACTCCACCAACCATTGCTTCTCGTCATCCACATCAGGATTTGTTGCTCCTTACTTCTTCTCCCTCGTGCCAACCACGCAGTCCAAAATTTCGATGGCATCATCCAACCTGTCAAATAATTGTAAATTTGCAATGTGCAGGAAACCTTTTATATAAACTAGAATAGAAGTAAAGGACAAATATGATTAATTAAATGCTTAAATTCATTTAATATTTGTGGTAAGAAGTTATAGAGTTGAGGAAAGAAGAACAGAGTGCGTACCTGCCCAGTGCAGTCAGGATGAGGGGGTCCATATTTCTCATCCAAAATGCTTCTTGCTTCGTCGAACATTTTATGTTCATAATTTCCTGCCATGGCCATGCTTGCTAAAGCATAATGCTCAAGAGCAGATTCATAATTTCCTTTTGCATCACAGACAAAGCCCATGAGCCTTCTGTCTTCTGCTTCTTCAAGTGTGGCAGCTGGACCACCGTTCTCCCGATTGATGTCAAGTGCTATCTGATAGAGATTCTCAACCTCATCAAATTGCAATGCTTGAACATGAGCCTCAGCTACATACCGGAATGTCTCACCAACTTGAGGATATCTTGTTGGATCATTAATCCAACGTTGGGTTTATATGAGAATAATTATGTGTTTGTGGACTGTCAAATAAAGTAAAGCCTAATTAAAATGATCTGCTATGTATTTTTTAGGCAATTGGGTTTTGATGTATCTAATAGGGTGTTGACCTTTAATGTGTAGAGATTAAAAGGGTTATTCCTATTTTAGTGATGGGCTAAAATAGGAATACCAAAGGGTGGAAATGCCAAAAGGCATGAATACCAAAAGGCACTTGGTTGCCTATATATATGGTCATGGTCCCCAGATTACACGTGCTACATTCTCATACTGACATCCCATTATCAGAGAGAAAATAAGGCTAAGGTTAGAGAGAATCAAAGAGCTTTCTAAGGTGAACGTGTTAATCTGGAAGATCATCCATACGACTCTAGATAATGACTTCCGGATATGGATTCAGGTACGCTTCCTCTTTATAGTTTATACAGTTTATGCGTTCTTGATAATTCGACATGAACATCATTTCTTTATATTATGAAATGCTAGATTTAACATCTGTTTCTCCCAAGACCTGCCTTTGGATCTCTAGACCAGCTGTATAACACAGTATTGAATTCTCAATCTGGCCAAGCATTGCGTAAGTATCACCTAGCTGCATGCAACTAGAAATCTTAGCTAGTGCGTGCATGATTTTGGCCATCTTCCATTACTGGAATCTCAATAGAGCGTTCAAGATAAGGAATTGCTTTGTTATATTGGCCTAAGTTGCAGTGTATTGCTCCTAAAACATGCAAATTAAGACATAACCTGCTCTAAATTAGGTTTTCCATGTGGACATACCTCAAATGATTTTGTTGCTCGAAGAGCTAATTCAGGAGCTTTTTGCGGATTTTCACCAGAAGATACCATATCCCTTGTTAGTCTAAGTAAGAATGGTCCAGGGTCAGGGTTATCTACTCCAGTAGTCTGCAGAAGATTCTGATCAATTTCAATCTGAAACTTCGAAAGAGCAGAAGTGGACCTTCCCCGCTTTTTCCATGCGAAAACTGCTTTTGGCTTTCTCATTTTCTTATCCAACGTCTGCCCATCATTGGGAGGATTTTTATGAGATGTGCTCTTAGGAGTCAATCTTGCAGATGCACCAGATTCTGAACCCATGAGAAAAAAGGTTCTTCTTAGGGTTTGCAGCTTCTAGGATTTTAGCCTTTTATGATCAATACACCCATTATAATCGTCCATTGAAGCTGTGCAGTCAGCAACACAACCCTCCTCCTACATTCTCTGATATTGTCACCTCTTTGGTTATCTCCATCTCTGCAGTATCTCCAACGAGATGGCACAATTCTGAGTCGATCCTGGATTCCTCACCAGATGGCAGAAAACTAGCCCTGGAAGGAGAGGGATCAGAGCTCTGCATCTCGCATACATTGTGATAAAGATGGTCGATCGATGGAGTTCTTCCATCACTAGAGCAAGATCAATGGAGTCACTACGTGGACTGTGTTGACTTAATGTGCTTCTCGGAGACCTGATCATTTGGTGGCTAATGATAAAGATAATGGTTACACAGCTGTTAATAGAGATAATGAAGGAGGAGTCTGCGTTTAATCATAACAAGAGATAATGAAGGAGGAGTAATTCATGTACATCTATGATTCTGTAATCCCTATAAAATAGGCTACAATCACTCATGTAATACTAGTATAAATACATGTTAATAACATAACCACTGCGTGTGGGTTTTCCATTATTTATTTCTTTGCCTAAATTCTACATGGTATCAAAGCCTGCAATGGATTCATCCACATCATCTGTTTCATCAACATCTTCTACCCCTGAGCCATCCCTAGCCAAAACCCAATTACCTGATATCTCGACCAAACTTGCCTCAAACAATTACCTGTTATGGAAAGCTCAAGTCACACCAATTCTGAGAGGCCATGGTCTTTTTAGTTATGTAACCAATGATATTTCGTGCCCTGATGCAAGTGTTGCAGATGCAAATGGCATCTTACAACCGAATCCAGCAGCAGCAACTTAGCTGCGCACGGACCAATTGATCCTTGGATGGATCAATAGCTCTTTGTTTGATGGTCCCTTTTCCCAAGTCATCAATAGTGAATCTTGTCATGATGCTTGGATGGTGTTAGAGACTCTCTATGGAAGTCATACCAGAGATCGTATACAACATATGAAGGGGAGAGTTGTAGACTCTCTACAAAGAATCTTGTTCCTTGGAAGACTATTTACACAAGGCCAAATCTTTGGCTTTATCACTACGTGGTGCAGGCAAACCAATGGATGAGGATGATCTCATTGTTTGCATTCTGCATGGCCTATGATCTGAATTTGATCCCATCGTTGCAACACTTAATGCCCGTGACATGTTCCCATCACTTGAAAGTGTAATAAGCAAATTACGTGATTTTGAACTCAGGATTCAAAATACTAAAACTACATTGTCCAATATAGCCTTTTATACAAACAGAAATCGATCTCAGCAAAAGCCTCAAGGATACTCTCACATGCGTGACCGATCTGGTGGCCATTCCAAAGTGCAATTTCAGGGTCGTGGTAGAGAAGCTTACAATTCCCGCAGTGGTGAGAATTATTCCAGAGAAGCTTACAATACCCGATCTGGTGAGAATTATTCCAGATCAAAACTGTCTCCATCCACTCTCACAAATCGCAACTATGGCCGTGGAAGAGGGGGTATCACGTCTTTCAGGTGTGGTGGACCAAACCATAAAGTTGATGGCTATTTTGCCTCAGATGATGATGCTGCCCAGTATAAAGCATTCGCGACCATTCAAATAACAGAAAATGCATATCACAGCTGGTATCCTGACACTGGTGCTAATCAGCATATGACATCAAATCCAAGTGAGGTCCAAGGTATTGATTCCTACTCTAGTAATGATACTGTTATGGTAGGTAATGGTAATGGTCTCACTATAGTAGGCAGAGGACATACTACTCTACCCACTACTGTTGTTAAGCTCAATAACGTACTGGTTGTTCCTGAAATCAAAAAGAAATTATTATCTGTCTCTCAATTTACACGAGATAATAATTCTTACTTTTTGTTTTATCCATGGGGATTCCTTCTTAAGGACATGAAGACAAGGCAAGTGATTCTTAAAGGCCTCATGATAGATGGTCTATACCCCATCAATCTGCGACAGCTTCAACATCATGCCTTTAGTTTCCTCGCAAACAAGGTTCCAGGCAGTCTGTGGCATGCACGACTTGATCATCCACACTCTCAAATCATTGGCAAATTAGCTTTACCATCCTTGCATGGAAAAATAGGATTTTGCGAAAGCTGTATGCTAGGCAAATCTACAAAACTTCCATTTCATTCTCGGCAAACTTATTCCACTGATTTTTTGCATACATTACACACGGATGTTTGGGGTCTGGCCTCGGTCACCTCTTTTGATGGATTTCTATTTTATTTGATTATTATTGATGAATATTCTCGTTATGTATGGTGATTTCCTATGGCTCGCAAGTCTGATGTTGCTACTATATTCCCTATGTTCATTACACGAATGGCAAATCAGTTTGGTACAATTGTAAAAATTATTCAAAGTGATGGTGGTGGAGAGTTCGTCAACACTGTTTTGCAAAAATGCTTTGCAGCCCATGGCATCATTCATCAACGATCATGTCCTGGGACACCAGAACAAAACGGATTGGCTGAGAGACGTCATCGTCAAGTGGTTGAAACTGGACTCACTCTAATGGCTCATGCATCTGTACCAACCAAATACTGGACGACTACATTTCAAACTGCTGTGTTCCTCATCAATTACCTTCCATCTTTGGTTTTACAGCATAAATACCCTCATGGGATGGTATTTGGCTCCTCACCTAGTCTTGAATTCTTACGGGTATTTGGTTGTGCATGTTATCCTTTGCTGTCACCGTTTGGCCGATCCAAGCTAGAATACAAATCAGTCTGCTGTGTATTTCTTGGATACTCAGCACATCATAAGGGATACTATTGTCTTGAACCACATTCTGGTCGTCTATATATCAGCAGGCATGTGAAGTTCAATGAGCTGCACTTCCCTTTCAAAACTGCTGCCTTTTCACCCCACAACGATCCATTATTCCAGCTGTGAACTCTGCCTAAAATCCTTGCACAACCTGTTCTGACCCAGCCACTACTTAGTGTGCCAAATATTGTAGTCATCACTATAGATCCTGACGCCACCACACACCTACAATCAGTTCTCCTTGTCACTTCAATAGAGGGTTCACAAGCCACTACACATTTAGTCTTACCTGCCACAACAACAACCTGTTCACCATCCATTTTACCTCCCCGTGCTCATCCAATGGTGACGCGTGCTCAGATAGGCAACCTCAAACCAAAAACATTCCTCACAACCATGCATCCCATTCCCGTGTGTTTTCTTGCAGATTATACAGCTCAGCCTTCTGAGCCTTCTTCCCATTGTCAAGCTCTTCGAATTTCTCATTGGAAGCAAGCTATGCAAGATGAGATGGATGCCCTGCATGACAATTCAACATGGACCTTAGTGCCGAAGACACCTGATATGAATGTGGTTAGCAGCAAATGGATTTTTAAAGTGAAAACACACTCTGATGGCACCATTGATAGGTACAAAGCCAGACTCGTGGCTCGTGGCTTTACTCAACTACCCGAGTTAGACTTTGATGAAACATTTAGCCCGGTTGTCAAACCAGGAACTATTCGGCTAATTCTCAGTATAGGTTTCTTTCGTGGGTGGCTAATCAGGCAACTAGATGTAAGCAATGCATTTCTCCACGGTGATTTACAGGAACGGGTCTATTTGGCACAACCCCCAGGTTTTGAGGACACAAATCACCCAAATCACGTATGTGTTCTTCATAAAGCCTTGTATGGCTTAAAGCAAGCCCCACGTGCTTGGTGTCTGAAATTCAGTAATTACATCCAGACGTTGGGCTTCACTCGTTGTCCTTATGATCAGTCATTATTCTATAAACAACAAGGATCTGATGTTCTACTCCTCCTGATCTACGTTGACGACATCCTTCTTACTGGGTCCTCTCGGTCTCAAATCACTGACTTCATTACTCATCTCTCCTCTGCGTTTCGAATGAAAGATCTTGGGGATGTTCATTACTTCCTTGGACTGGTAGGTGACGCGTAACACAGCAGAACTCACAATTACTCAAACAAGGTATCTCCTGTCTCTTCTCCACAAGTTTGGCTTTGATGGAGCCAAACCAGTTGCCACACCTTTAGCATCCAGTACCAGCCTCTCAGTCAATTAAGGAACCTTGTTAATAGACCCCATGCTTTTTCGACAACTTGTGGGATCACTACAATATCTCACACTTACCCGTCCGAACATATCTTATGTTGTTTATCCTGTCTGCCAATACATGCATGCCCCACGGGAACCACACCTCATAGTTGCTAAAAGAATATTTCGCTATCTCAAAGGTACTCTCGACATTGGCCTTCGTTTTGTTCCCATGACCTTCACTGCTCTTCATGGTTTCTGCGACGCTGACTGGGCAGGCTGTAAAGATGATTGACGAACAACCACTGGTTTTGCCATCTATATGGGTGCCAATTTATTGTCATGGGTGCCAAGAAATAGGCCACGGTTTCTCGCTCTACAGCCGAAGCGGAATATCGAGCCATAGCTTCCACCACTGCTGAACTGATGTGGTTCATGAATCTGTTAAAATCAATTGGCTGTTATCTTCCACCTCCAAAGTTGTTCTGTGATAACGTAAGTGCAATTACTATGGCCAAGAATCCAGTCTTCCATCATCGCACAAAACACATAGAAATTGATGTGCACTTCATCCGGGAACTTGTTGCCAGTGGCTCTCTATTGCTTGAACATGTTGCGGGAACGACTCAACTTGCAGACATTTTAACGAAACCTCTATGTTTGGACAAATTTATGTCCAATCATGACAAGCTCTTCGTTGGGTCCAGACCACCTTGAGCTTGAGGGGAAATGATAAAGATAATGGTTACACAGCTGTTAATAGAGATAATGAAGGAGGAGTAATTCATGTACATTTATGATTCTGTAATCCCTATAAAATAGGCTACAATCACTCATGTAATACTAGTATAAATACATGTTAATAACATAACCACTGCATATGGGTTTTCTATTATTTGTTTCCTTGCCTAAATTCTACAGCTAAAACCACTACCCTTACAAAATACGAAGTCTCCAATTGTATCATCATCGTCTACTCTTCTGTATTCATCTCCATTCAACACATCCATGGTTAGTCCCCGCATTTCATCACTGCATGGATAGATCTATCATTAGCTATGATGCAAAAAAGTTTGTTTAGAATCATATCATGCTCAAAGTATACATATTTGTATATATATATATATATATATATATATATATATATATATATATATATATATATATATATATATATATATATATATATCAACAACTAATCATCGGAAGATGGGAGGAAATTGAAAGAAAAGCTAACACAAACTAGCACTGCAATTAAAAAAAATTGTAGTGAAAGTATATTTTATATTTAAAATTAAAAATATAAGAAAAACATTGTTACTCGCACCCATTAGTATTGTGGGTTATAATAGTTATCTATTTTTTTCTTTTCATTTTGACACCTTTTTTTTCTTTGCTTATTGTTTTTTTCCCTTATATTTTTGTTTATTGGCTTTTAGAGTTGATAATTTATTTTGACTTGCCTTTCATATTGATTGGAAAATAAATTATATGATTTTATTAATCATTCTTCATTCTAATTTATTTTAATTTTCCTTTTGCATGTTTTTTTTAATAATTGATAATCTATTTTTATTTTCATATAATTAAATAAAAATAGTTTTTTTTTTTTAAAGTTGTTAATCCCAATTGAGTCTATTACCCAATTTGTATGTTCAACTTGTTGACCTGGGTTTATAGGTTTGGAGTGTTTACCCATCAAACCTGATAAGTTTTTTTCAATAAAAATAGTTGTGTCATGTTTTACTAGTTATCCAAGCTATCTTTGAACTCATTAAATTGATTGATTCATTTTGGTTCAACTTTCACATGCTGTAATCGGAAATTCGAGTTAGGCATGAAATCAGGTTAAAAAGTTTAATATCAAACTGTTTGATTGGATTTAATGATATTACCAAAAAATATTATACTCCTAACATTTTAATTTTTTTTTATCTAAGCCGCAACAAATCGTAAGGGGATTTGTAAAACACTAAACATGGTGGATTTATATTATAGATGGCACTATTCATATTAACTTATAATGGCCCTTAAACTTTTACTTTGAGAAATTTAATCCTAATTAAAAGCCAATTACTTTTGATTTCTTAGGCAATGATGAAATTAAAATAAGAGAGACGAAAAATAAAAAAAAGGCATCAAACATCCAATCTAAGATTTCATGGAAAATAAATTTAGGTCCTCAAAATTTAAAAGTAGTACAAATTATACAATGAAGTTCCTTTTAGATTATTTTTTTAAAATCAGTTTTGGTACAAAAAAATATTTTATAATTTTTCATTTCTTAGTTAAAGTGTGAGAGAGGGAGGGTAAAGAGAGAGAAAATCATTGTTCAAATCATTTCGGACCATCGAAATGAACTGTTTTTTGTTCACAAGTTTCATGAGATGAGTAAAGCTTGATAATGGTTATTTAGAGTCTCTGTGTTGCGTATAAAAACATATTTAAGTTGAAGAAAATGAATTTAACCTAGTTTTATTTAGGGTTTTTAGACTCGTTTTCTGGTACTTTGAGTTGATGGACTATTTTTTTAGTATTTCGACGATGTTGGTCAAATGTTTTTGGATTGAAATGGATTAAAATTAGATTTTTTTTAGCAAAATAAGCGTTGCAATGATTTTCAAGTCACCATAATATGGTTGAAATCTAGACTCATAGCCGACGCATCGTCTACCATATTATGCAATATATCATCTTCATATTTGTTTTTTAAAAAAATAAATAGATTTCAGGTTGTACCTCACTTTAAAAAAAGTTCAAAAATAAATAAAACCAAGCCCATGCATATTGGCTTGGGCTTGAAGACCTACCCATATGTTTGTGCTCTTTTTTTGTTTGTAAGTATAAATTTAAGAGAGAGAAAATTACTAAATCTAGTTAAGTCCATAACTCATAAGTTTGACAAGTTAACTTACAACACCCAAACTATTATTGCTTTCTAGTTTTTCTTTTTTAATATGCTTTTACTAAAAATGCCTTTTTTAAAATGATTTTTATATTTTTGTTCAATTAATATCACTCACATGTGATTTATTTTAAATTACCATGTGCATTTAATTTTTGAACTAATTTTTTATTAATGTATTTTTTTTTTTATCTTTTCTATAGATGGACTGTATTTCTAAAAAAAAAAACTCATTTTTAGATAATCTTTCCAATATATACAATCTTGATTAGTATTTTTTTTTCACTTTTATTTTATTCATTCAATTTAATGTATGTGTCAATTTTTAGATATTTACATGGAGGTTGAGATTATGGTTAAAATATGATTTCTTTTTATTTTTTTAATATATTAAAAAAATACTTTTGAAAAAATAGTTTTTACCGGATTACGTAACTGCTATGGAGTGTGATTGCAGTTGTTTTCAAAAATGTTTTTCCTCTCGAAATGCATTAAAATAATATTTTTTTATTTTTGAAAAATTATTTTTGATAAAAATAATCTAAAAATATCAAAATTTTAAATAAAAAAAAAATTTTAAAATACATTAAAAAACATATAAAAAGTGAGAACATAGAAAGTATACCTAGCTACAAGTAGCTAGCTAGAGTGGCACTGCTAGTTTAGTCTTCGATTACTGACTAGTTTCCCATAATTACATCATCCTCATCACAAGTACAAGTATAGCATAAAGATTGAGATAAGACACGAGTAAAACGACACCGCCACACTTGATATATATAATAATTCACCAAAACCCCTCTGGTTCACTGGTATCTACGTTTGGTCTCTGTCCCAGTTTGCAGCACAGTCCTCCATAGCTCCTCGAGGTTTTCTTCCGGTCTATCCAATACTGGAAATAGAAGAAAGAAGGAGAGATGAAGGATCAAAAGAGTGAGAGTGGTGGTGGGTATGTGAGAGCAGATCAGATAGATCTCAAGAGGTTGGACGAGCAACTGCAGAGGCATTTGAGCAGAGCATGGACGATGGAAAGCAACAAAAACAAGAACGATGGAGATCAAGGCGGAGGAGGAGACGGAGAAACGCAAAGACTCGGCCAGAATGATAACGGCACCACCGTAGCTAGGCGTGAATGGGAGATTGACCCTTCCAAGCTCATCATCAAAACTGTTATAGCTCGCGGCACCTTTGGCACCGTTCACCGCGGCGTTTATGACGGCCAGGATGTTGCTGGTTCGTATATCTATATATGCATTCATTCCCTTTTTTATATCTTCAAATGGCTTACTGATCCTCCACCTCCGGCATAGTTCCGATGTCTATATCCGCGTCTGCGAAATTACTGTTATTTATTCTGCTCTAATTAATGGGGTGTTCTTTGGCCCCATTAAAAATATATATATATATATATATATATATATATATATATATATATTATTATTATTATTATATCAAGTTTACGGTGAGGAATTCTTGCGAAGAATATACATATATGTTGATTATCATGAATTCCCTGCCTGGCTTGCTGAGGAAAGCTTCTTAAATTAAGAAGGGAAGTCCAAAGCATTAATCTGAATTAGCCATCTTATCATTTGTGTTTTAAACCAGCAGTTTGCCGAGGAAAAATGTTTTGCTTTCTTCAACTTGCTTGTGTGCCTCTTAATAATCCTGGATCCTTGTAGATCCATGTTTGCAAAAATCCGTGATTTCACGAGATTGTTTGAGTTGGCAGTTGGATGCAGCTCAAAATATTGCCTTTTCTTCTGTTCATCTTTAACTTTCATGTGTCCAAACTTCTTTTTTTAATTCTTGTCATCTCTTACTTTACTTTTGAGAAACTGTTTGAGATTATATTTTCCCCTCTCTTATATGAAAAATAGAATTCATAAATAATATGAATACAAGATTTCATATTTACGTGAGAAAGAGAATACAACATCGACCAACTAGAGTGATAGAGCTTAGTTATAAAGCTGCCACGTGCATGTTCCAACTAAACTCCAAAGAAAAACCTTGCCCCACTACCAGGCAAACTACTTCCTCCTATTTATTTTATTTTTTATTTTTTCATCTCCCTCTATTTTCTCATGTAAATTAAACTGAGACAATCATGTCAAAGTGATATTAAAAAAGAAAAGAAAAGAAAAGAAAAGGTTGTCGACAACATATTGCTCTCCCGATATTCCCAAATTAACTGTTCATATGTTGAAAGAGCTTAAATTCTTCCACTGGCTCAGTTAAACTTCTTGATTGGGGGGAGGAAGGACACCGATCAGAGGCCGAGGTGGCTTCTCTGAGAGCTGCTTTCACACAAGAAGTTGTCGTTTGGCACAAGCTTGATCATCCTAACGTCACTAAGGTACGATTTCATTTCATGTTTGACGTTCTCCCCTCTCTCAAAAAAGTTTAAAAACATGCAAACCTTTCTTTGATCTTTAAAAGATGCCTATGAACTTTGACAACGTGAAATAAATAAGAAATGCAATTTGCTCTATAATCTACTTTGTAGTAAATCTTAATTTATCCCACGCAATTTTTTTCTATCCCAATTTCACTTAACAGTTGTATTTTAAAGGATGTTTGTCACAGCGTTTTAAAAGTATTTTTTTAAAAAATAATTTTTTTTATTTTTATTTTTATTTTAAATTAAAAATTTTAGTGTTTTTAAATCATTTTTATATTCTGATGATTCTTAAAAAATAAAAAAATATATCATTTTAATATATTTCAAACAAAAAACATTATCAAAAGCAACCTCAAGCACACTCTTAATACTCACTTAATCTTTCATTTTGTTTTTCAATTTCTCCCTTTGAATCTTTTTATATATATATAGATGTTCATAGCTTAATGTTTTCAATCATAGCATTTCTGGAGCATTTCAATAAGTACATTCCTCAAGTATACAGCTAACATCTTCGATATGGATTGCTTGAGGTTCAGTGTTTTCTCCTCCTGTTCATATCTTCTTGCATTGAATCGAGCCAAACCCCTTCTTCTGCAGTTTATCGGGGCTACAATCGGCTCATCAGAGCTGAACATACAAACAGAGAATGGTCACATCGGCATGCCAAGTAACATCTGCTGCGTTGTCGTTGAGTATTGCCCCGGGGGTGCTTTGAAATCTTACCTCATAAAGAACAGGAGAAGGAAGCTTGCTTTCAAAGTGGTCATTCAATTGGCGCTGGATCTTGCTCGAGGGTACGTCAGATACTCACGTCCTTCTTCTGCGTTTAAATTCTGACTAATTTCCAGTCATCTTGCTTTGAATTCTTGATGCTGAAGCCGCCATTGGTAATTAACTTGCAGGCTGAGCTATCTCCATTCGAAGAAGATTGTCCATAGAGATGTTAAGACTGAAAATATGCTTCTGGATAAGACACGTACGGTGAAATTAGCAGACTTTGGGGTTGCTCGCCTCGAGGCATCAAACCCTAATGACATGACTGGCGAGACTGGAACGCTTGGGTACATGGCACCAGAGGTATAAATTTACAAGGCATGCAGGCCTCTGCTTTTCCGAGACTTCAATAAGTATAAGTATTGTGTTCGAGAATTATATAAATTATATTATGGGGTTTTATTTAATGGTTTAAGTTTTTAGGTAAGATGATTCTTTAACATAGTATCAGAGTCTTATTAATCCAACAGTCACTAGTTTGAATCTCACCACCCCTGTTTATTTGATAAAAATCAAACATAAAAATAATGTGAGTCTGTGCAAGTTTCAAACCTAAAAAACTTTTATTTGAGGGGATGTGTTAGAAAATTATATAAATCATATTCCAAGGCCTCACCTAATAACTTAATCTTATAGGTTAAGATAGTTTATTAACATCTTGAATCTCAATTTCTGACTGAAGTTCTGTCATGAAGAACAGTTATATCTTAGCTGTAATTGCATGCTCCACATATTCTAATGTCCATGATCTCCTCATTTCATTTAGGTAAAGTAAAGGGTGGGGGGAACGAAGGTTGAAAGCAGATTTAGCCCATGTGATGGCAATTCATTTCCGTTCCTTTGGTTCTTTTTCATTGGTTTTGTAGAGAATAGTTGCAGGGAGCATTTATCTGCATTACTGGAATTGTTAGTGTTTGAAAGAGTTTGGACGATTACTTAAATGGTTGATTGTCAATGAATCGAAAGCTCCTCAAATTTCCAAGCATTCATTTCAGTTCTGATACCATTTTTATCCTATACATAATCAAAGTTCTGCGATCGGGCAGGTTCTCAATGGCAGTCCGTACAACAGAAAGTGTGACGTGTACAGTTTTGGCATCTGCCTGTGGGAGATATACTGCTGTGACATGCCGTATCCCGATCTCAGCTTCTCAGAGGTGACATCTGCTGTTGTTCGACAGGTAGATGAAGTGTTTTGAATGTCTTTCTGTCATTTACAGAAAAATATGTGGTAATGGCAATGCATGGCTTTCTGCAACATTTGAACAGAATAATATAATGTTCATGATAGTTTTTACATCACTGCTATTATAAAAAGCTGAAATGTAAACGAGCTTTCATAAACAGAATCTGCGGCCAGAAATTCCTCGTTGCTGCCCGAGCTCTCTTGCGAATGTAATGAAGAGATGCTGGGATGCTAATCCAGACAGACGGCCGGAGATGGAGGTGGTTGTTTTCATGTTGGAGGCAATTGACACGTCCATGGGTGGCGGTATGATCCCTGTTGATCAGCCTCAAGGCTGTCTCTGTTTCCGCAGGTACCGGGGGCCGTGAAAAACCTCGTCCGTGAATAAATGTCGTCAGGACAGTGAATCCCATTGTCCGATCCGTCGCATGTCATGTTCAAGACGGTGGCTTAAAGAGCTGAGGGTAGATAGTCTGCGGCGGCTGAGAAGAGCCTTGCGATACCGGTTTCCTTACCGGAAAATGGATTCTGTGAAGCTTTATTAATGAAAACTTGAACGCTAGTTCTTGCTCTGTTTTTATGTATCTTGATTAGTTGACCGTTAATATCATGGATTACACCCTTTATGGTTGAGCTTTTGATCACCAATTAATATGCATTCATCATAGGAGGCACATGATAGATTTTTGTTTTTGGGTATATTTATAATCATCGATAATTATTATAACCAATTAATATTCATTCATCTTAGTGAAACCATTAAAAAGTGTTATGAATTTCACGATGTTAGATTAATTTTTATAATTATTATATAATAAAAATTACAAAAACTAATTAATAATGAAATCAATATTGAAAGATAAAATCAAATAGAAACTCTATATTAAATAATGAGATTTTTAATAAAAAAAACAACAACAATGTTTTATTATATGATAAATAAGAAAACCAATTGATCATCAACTCAATACTAAATGATAAATTAAATAAAACCTCATAATTAAAGGATATGATTGATAAAAAAAACATTAAAAAAAATGAGGTGGAACCCAATGAATTTAAAACATCATGTTAAAGAATAGAATTCGGAAAAATACCCAAAACATCCAAATGTCCAATAAAAAAAAATTCAATGCCTCACACCAAAGCCTAAAAGTATGGGCTTGAGACAGACTCACATGTTTAAATTTGTCATATATATATATATATACATACACACACACTTTTTAATAAGGGGTGGAAACTATCCCCCTCTTTTTTTTTAATAGTCATTTAAAAAAGAGAGGATGATCGTGTGTGTGTGAAGTCAAACTCAAACATGTTAAAAAATATAAAACACTCTCTTGTCTCGAATCCAAGACCTGAATTTTGACTTTACTTCCACATGTTAACAAAAAAGCTACAACACGAAGCTTGTAATCAAATGATTAAAAGAAATATTATTCTAGTCATTGTTTTTATGAGTAGTTAAATTAAACCCACACCTTTAATTGGTTTAGTAAATAGTAAGTTTTTGTTTCTGTTTTTGTCAATTATTCATTCATATACTTATATTTTTAATATATTCAATTAACTTTTGTGCTATATGAACTCGTTAAATTTACCCTTATTGTTAAAGTATATATAGATATCAAAAAACTCCATTAAAACCTTATTAATTATTATTGTTATACTTTAAAATCATTACATATAGATCCTTTATAATTCAAATAGTATAGGATAATAGCAAGGTTATCCTTTGTGATCAAAAACACTCTTTTACCTTAAAACAAAACATGATGTTATGGCTTCCTAATTCGCTTAAAATAAACATAGACATTTCAGTTATAGAGTGTTATGATTTATCATATAAAATAGACGGTGAGAAAAAATTGATCATAAATTAAATTACTTGATCAAAGGATTAGAAGTCACAATCAACTAAGAAAAAAAATAGTACAGTTTGAATGACTGGTGATAATCACATGATATAGTTCTATTTAGAGTGAGAGTTCCTAATAAAATAACTAAGTAGAAGTCACACATTATTCTATAATTGAAGTAAGTATTAATTACATAAGAATTTAGTTTATATTAAGATTTAATAAACCTTTTGAATTTGATACTAATATTGTAAGGATTATAAGCTATTAGGTTTCAAACTCTAACAATATAAATAAGGTAATATACTATTGTAAATGATGGATATCATCACATATTCAATTTTTTCAATTAATATTTTCTTTTTCCTGAGATTTTTTATTACCTTTTAATATAAATTTATTTACAATTTTCCTTTAATCATCAAGGACATTAATTCCTGAAATTCCTTTCTTTAAAATCATGTTCTTTTTTACATGATGTTGCTTTATAGGATAGCATACTCAATAAAAATAATTAGCAATATATAGGTTGGAACTCCTAATTGGACAAAGGTTCAATATCTATTCTAAAATCTATTAAAATTCCTCAAACGAATAACATAGATAATCTCTTTATTGTTGCATTGGATGAATAATCAGTATAAGCGATAAAGAGAAGCTAACTTATTAGTCATGAAAAACACAATAATCCACCATTTATTTAGATTATAATGGATCAACAATATTATAATATTATACATGCCTAAAAGTAGGTTTTCATCATAATTCATCATTACAATATAGAATTCCACATGGCTAACCCCTAGTGTCCTATGCAATCCCCAATAAGATTATCATCATTAACTAGTATCATTATGTATAATAAATTAAGTCAATGCTTTGACATCACATGTTAAATCCCCCACATACCTACTATATGGATACACAAGACAACTAGCAGTAAAATATAAAAGATATGTGAAAAAAAAATATGATTCACATAACCTTTTTTTTTTATCATAACCTCGAGTTTACTCATACCTATATGATACCATTACTTATAACCTTTAACATATATTTTCAAATCAACAATCACTAAAAAAATTACAATACAACTCTACAATTGTAGGACTTAAAATAATAGAACATCACAATTTATATTTAAAATGGAAAGAATAAATTTATCATCATTAATACAGCTTCATCATAATAAAATAATCTTTTTTAAAAGATTCAATAGTTATGTTTATTACATTATTTCTACAACTAACATGAATATCATAAAATATGAATATCTTACAGCTAAAAAGAAATTCATAAAAGTCCTACTAATAAATTTATCATATCAGTCTAGTATCGAGAAGCTTATGCAGAACCTATCAAAAATATACATAGTAAGAATTTAGAATAAAAATTATATAATCTCATCATGATTTACAAAGCATACACGTATTTAAAATTTACTTTCATAAATTTCATTCATATCATTTACCATAAACATTTTCCTTACCGGCAACTAGTAGTAGTGTTACACTAATTCAAACCTTATAATCCAACAATTAACATATAAACCCTCGTATATGGGCTAATGTTTCTTATAACATTAGACTCAAAATGATGATTTTCATATAAGAATGCCAAAAAGATAAACTTAATAACAAGGGTAATAATTTCAACCTCTAGTAAACCTCATTGAGAGGTTCATTAATATCTCATTGAGAGGTTCATTAATATAAAAATAATAAATCCTTCATTTTACATGGTTACCATGCCTAAGATGTATGTGTAATATCTTCCTAGTCTTCTCTTATATAGTTGACTATAAATTATCAACTACCACCATATTTATGTTTGATACATTAATTTTATGATCAGGTTCTCATTTTCTCATAGACAACTTGATGATAACAAATTTTATGGCCTTCTTTATATGGCTAACTCCCAAGCATAAACTGTGTCAATCCCCCCCAATGGACCTTAACCATAACCCCACACATGTGGCTAACTATAATGCATATAAACCATGCATACTTGTTGTATCAATTCAATTTTTCTTAAGCTAAGTGTCACTCGTGAGGTTGAATTTTCATACAACAACTCAAGCAACTTATAAATAATGTTGTAATGCGAGAAATACATGTGGCAATAGGAGCATGTGAAGGAGTGACCACTTATTTGTTTGATTTAGGGTTGCTAGGAAACTTGGTGTACTGGTCTTATTAAATATTCAAGGGGTAATGAGACTGGTTATAGCTAGACATAGCTAGACAAGGTATTAACTCCCCTAACACATTCTATTTCAGGTAAGCTTTTTTGGTATTGTTTATAGGTTTTTTATGGGTTTTAATTAGTAGTCTGTATATGGCTTATGATAATCATAAATAAATATGGCCTTTTGAATTTATTATAGGCTTTTGTTCCCTAATCAATTCTTATTTAAAGAGATTCACGTAGGTGCCCTAACATGATTCACCCATATTTGGAAGGTCGATGGGTTTCCACGACTTGTCTCGTGCATCGTGATAAAAAAATATCAATTAAAATTGGTGAATATTTAGGATAACCCCTAAGAATTCCCTAATCAATTACTCATATTTTAACTATCAGCTTATTTGTAGGTCTAACATTTATATTAGAGTATTTACCATTAATTCACATGAATTAAATATAAATTATGAATTATTGAAATATTGGTCAAACCCTTATGGATTCAATAAAATAGTTATTAAATCTGAAATGTATGCAAAACTATATATTTTTTATTTTGTAAAGAGAAAATAAAACTAAAACACACCATATATTTTTTTAGCAATATAAGATTTTATATATTATCAAGATACTTGACTGTATGCAACACCAATAAAAAAATATTTTTATATTTTACTATTATTTATTATATATTTTATTACTTTATTTTTTTTATAAGACCATGTTTGACCAAAACCAAGTTTATTGAAGTAAAATTGTCCAAAACAGGTTTAAAGTATTTGTTAAACATACCCTTAAACCAATAAATGCATAACAAAAATAAAGGACAAACAAACAAGTCTTTAATACTGTGTTAGTTTTTTACCCAACTAGGTTGACCCAATTAAGTCACCTGACCGGGTTGATTTGATCGGGTTGCCCGACTGGGTTGAATCGCAAACAAACAAACAAAAAAACAAAATGGTTTGACCTTATAATAAATATAAAAACTTAGAAATCATTCAAACAAAACAGATCAAACGAAAGACATTTATGAAGAATCCCAGATACACAAGTCTTAAACCAAACCAGATCTCAAACAATTAAAAGGATGGTTTTGTTCCCAATCATGTATAGAATAAGAATCAAGGATCTATTTGCTTCGATTATAATCGAATCAACATAATTTTTCCAAAGATGATTTTAGTTCTTAACCAAAACCCTGTGGTTAAAAATACTTAAAACGTGTAATTAATGCAAAAAAAATATATAGATTATTTGCTAATAATGACATGCGAAGGTAAACATGCCTAGAAAAGAGATAGAGCGTGTCCAAAACACCATGCTAGAATAATATTCATGGGAATTACATAAAGAACAAAACTCAAACTTATCTATAAAAGATGAACTACTGCCAAATCGTAGAAATACCTATTTGAGGTTGCTAAACATATTTTTTTAATCTTATCAAATCACATTATCATAGAAATACACAAGTGTATTTGAGTAAAAAAAAACTCCATTAAGTAATACTAAATCATTAAGAAACATGCATATGATTTGAAGTTCAAAAGTTGCCAAATCATCACAACTTCCTTTTCCATTAAATTTGAATCCAAAATTGGTCGTGAAAACTTATTTTAACCATAACCAAACTCATAAACTCAAAAAACTTATATGTTTCAATACACTTATTTAGACATTACTCAAAATCAACCAAAATCTTTACTTTATCAAAAGAATAGGCTTTATCATCCTTTCATTGCATCCAAAAGAGTTTTTAAAAACTATTGAAGCATTAGCAAAACAACATAATCAATATCCCAACAATCTTACCCAAATTAAACATGAAATCTTAAATATGCTTGAGTATCATTTTTTTTTCATATCCAACACATCAATGTATTAAAAAGAATGATTTTGTTAGGGACTCCACCATAAAGTTTAAAAGTGTACCTTCCAAGCTTGAAATCTTCAATGAAGGTAGGTTGGTTTTCATGCTCGATTTTCTTATAGTTTCTAAATCCATAAAGATCAAATCTGAACTGCAGCTTAGAAATCTTGCTGGATTGGATTTCTTGAACCATAACCAAAGTTTCATATTAATCTAATATAATTTTTTTATATTGTGATGACATCATATAAAATAAATTAAAAAATATATAATTAAAAAACAATGTAATGTAGTATGAATTTGGAAAATCAAATTCTATTATTAAGTTGAAAAACAAAACAAAACTATTACAATATATTGCAAATCCTTTAGAATCTATAGTGAAAAATAAATTTTTAGATTTGTTCTTAATTATAAAAAAATAAAGACATATTTAATGTTTATAATCAATATCATTTATTTATGCATAAATGTTTGATTTTTTCAATAATAAATAAATTGAAATAAATTCATTTAAATAGAACTTATAGAATGTTCTAAATATAAATATACGTGGGGAGGGAGATGAATAAATCTCCATCTCTAAAGAAAAGTCATCTTATCCGTATCGTGAGGATGGCATCTGCATTTTTGTACTACCATCTCACCCTTAACCTTATCTATTGAACTCTCCTCTCTCTCACCTGCAAACCAGACCAGACATCAATTTTGCGATGTTATATGTCTTAACTATCTCTGGGATTGATATCTTTTTCGAATACTAAATACGGTGCCATGGCAGCCATAACCCCGTGCCTCTATTGTTCTTCCATGGCTATCTCCAAACTACCCAGAAGCCATATTCCTTTGGGGAACATTAACCACGTCAGTGCTGCTTGGTGGGGTCGGCAGCTCTCATTAAGATGTTCTCTCAAAGCCTCCCAGAAGGCTCAGCTCCGTGATAAACTGGTATTTGTTGTTTTTGTTTTGAATATGGTGTTGATTTTAAAGAGCTGAAAATTATTGATGCCGCTCAAGTGCGGTGTGATGCAGTTTAACTCTTTTTTTTCTTAAATAGATTGGTTGGTGATTTTTTTGCATTGCAAATGATTTTTTTTATATATATATTACAACAGAGGCATGTGAGTCCTCTGGGAGCTGACGAGAAAACTTCGCTAAAGAACGCATAGTTTATCTGTTGACATGGAAACCAATTAATTTGACCAACTTTTCCTGATTGCAGCAAACAATTCCTTACAATGATAAGAGTTTATTTTATCTTTTTGTGCAGAAAGTGAAGCTGTTTTCCTTAAAGGAGTGCGCAATCTCAGTTGCTTTGGCAGTTGGATTGGTAACAGGAATGCCTTTTGTAGATTGGTCTCCAAATGCTTATGCAGCTAATCCAGCGATGGCTGATCTTTCAGTGTTAATATCTGGACCACCAATCAAAGACCCGGGTGCATTGTTAAGATATGCTCTGCCAATTGACAATAAAGCTATAAGGGAAGTACAAAAGCCACTTGAAGATATCACAGATAGTCTCAAGATTGCTGGAGTCAAGGCACTTGATTCTGTGGAGAGAGTAAAAAACCTCCAGTTTTCCCATTCCCCTTCCTTTTTATGCTTGTTTCGTAGATATGATGGCTTAATGATAGCTGTGAATTTTCTTTTTGAGTAATATAGAATCTCAGGCAATCATCTCAAGCCCTTAAGCAGGGAAAGAGCTTGATTATCTCTGGCTTAGCTGAATCAAAGAAGGACCATGGAGTGGAGCTGATTGACAAGCTTGAAACTGGAATGGATGAACTTCAACAGATGGTGGTAGATCGGAACAGAGATGCAGTAGCACCTAAGCAGAAGGAGTTGCTTGCTTATGTTGGCAGGTAAATTTTGTAGTAGAATCATTTTGCTAAGGATTGAGCTTTTTGATTACTTCAAAATGGGTAAGGTGCATGAAGACTTGATTTGAACTTAAGGACAAACGTTTTTCCAGTTGGACTTTGATGACATGTTTTCTCTGTTAGTACATTACAGTTTTTATTTTGTCTTCGCTATGATATTATAGTCGCACTTAATGGTTTGAGATTGATGCTACTTTATTTTTCAAATGTTTGTCAAATGTTTATTTCACGGGAATATCATGTTGAATAATAGCATTTGAGAGACTTTGTGAAGTTTGTGACCTGGCGATAACAACATAAGTCATGCTACTGAATCTGATCTTGAATAACTGGCACAAGAATTTGTGAAGTTTCCAAGTTGGCTTCTCACAACACCTTCAGTCTAGCAATAGATTTTTATCTAAAAGAACAGCCATGAAGAATACTGAATAGAGGTTCTGGAATGTTTAATGTTTCTCCATGAGGTGTTGCAAGCTGATATTAGCATAGGCCACGGTGGTTAAAAATGTGTGTAATTTGCAAAGCATGACTTGAGGTCAAAAGCCAATGAATTCACAGAACATATCTCCTTGTGATTGTGCTTGTTAACATCTTCCCTTCTCTCCTAATTGCAAACCTTTATGTTTTGCATTTAGCTGCACCAACATCAATTTGGTTTCCAATACAACCATATGGTATTCAAATAAATTGAATAGAATTAACTCTTCCATTACACCCGGTACGAAAACAATACCCCACATGGCTGAAGTTCTTTCTGCGACCACTGTTTTTCCCACTCTCCTGTTGCTATGGATCACTGACTAGAATGTGTCCATATACGGTATCTCTTTTATAACTGCCTCCTGCATATCATGAAAAAATTGAGGACTTGAAAACGTTAATCCTCTTAAGATAAAAAACTATTCTCATATATACCCTTGTCATTGACCTGCAGCTGAGATCTTCCTGGGGCATTGGGTTTCTGCAGTGTTGAAGAGGATATGGTGGATGGCTTCCCATACGAGGTGCCTGAGGAATACCAGAGTATGCCTCTATTGAAGGGAAGAGCAGCTGTTGATATGAAGGTCAAGGTTAAAGACAATCCCAATGTAGATGAGTTTATGTTCAGAATTGTTCTAGATGGTTACAATGCACCGGTAACTGCTGGGAACTTTTTGGACTTGGTGCAACGACATTTCTATGACGGAATGGAAATTCAAAGAGGTAAATTGCCTTAAAACACTGTATAATAAAAAAAGTTGAGCTCAACTGTAAATCATTCTGCCTTTGGATTGTCTTTTTCAACAATTATTTTCACACTAGCGGGATCAAACTTTAAATGTGCATTACTGAAGATTAAGGAGTGTTCATTGTTGCTCTCAAAATGGTGCTAAAATTGCTTCACTTCAATGTAATATCACTATCATACATAAATTGGAAATGCTTACCATTAGTTTGAGATTTTGTTTATGTGAATACCTTTGAGATTTCCTTGGACTTGCTGCAGCGGATGGCTTTGTTGTTCAAACCGGTGATCCTGAAGGCCCCGCAGAGGGTTTTATTGATCCTAGTACAGAGAAAACTCGGACAATACCTTTGGAAATTATGGTCAATGGAGAGAAATCACCATTCTATGGGGCAACTTTGGAGGTAATCCCCACTCCCACAAAAACACTTGTATATCTTGGACTAAGAGTACCAAGATCATGAAGAAAGAAGTCTTAATTTCATTGCATTTTTGTCTTTGATGTGGTGTATATTTTATCCAGTTCCATGTTATAATTCTACTGAATCTATTGTCTGATTTCAGCTTTTTTTACCCTATGGTTCAGGTGACTGCCACTTGACTGTGTTCATCTCACTTGAATTAGCAATTCTAAGAAATCTTTTAACCCTCACATGGCCTGGTCTTACCTTCTTTTTTTTTCTCGATTGAAAGGTTTTAGCCTTTTACCATGGATCTTGAACTAAACAATTATTTGAATTTGCTCTATCAATTTATAATTAGAAAATACATGTAGCTTACTTTAAGTATGTGGAAGCTCAACTCTGATAGATTGAAATTCATAGTAGTCACTGTTAAAAAATCATCTCAACCTAAGAACATAAGCTGTCAAGTGAAAGCTTTTTGATTAGATAAAAGTGGTGAGATTCGAACTCACAACCATTTGATTATCCTTTAATACAATATCAAATAATCATCCAAACTAAAAAAACTTAAGCTATTAAGTGAGCTCTAAAAATGGTTTTATTACTCTTTTAACACATTGCAACCGATGAATAAGAAGCATTTGTAGTTCCGGTTATAGATTCTTCTGAACTAGTGCCTTAATTTGTGTGGTGCCACAATGTTCAAATTCCTTGACATTTTAATTAGTTTTGGGTATTTCTTTGTATTTATATTATTTTCCATGAAGGAATATATTGTATGTTTATTTCTTATATTATTTCATTTTCCCCTCTTGTTTCTGAAAATATGTGATTTTGTAAGGTTTTCTGATATTATTGTTATGTTTCTTGACAGGAGCTTGGTTTATACAAGGCTCAAACGAGGCTTCCATTCAATGCATTTGGAACAATGGCCATGGCCAGAGAAGTGAGAACTTGATTCTTGAACTCTCTCATATGCGTGCTATCTGGTGATTCAAATATAATGAAAGATTAACTGGAAGTTGGCTTTTTATTTTTTAAAATCATATTTTCTTACAGGAGTTTGAGAACAACTCAGCTTCAAGCCAAGTATTTTGGCTACTAAAAGAAAGTGAGCTTACTCCCAGCAATGCAAATATATTGGATGGTCGATATGCTGTCTTTGGTTATATTACAGAAAATGAGGATTATTTAGCAGATCTCAAGGTTGGTGATGTCATAGAGTCCATTCAAGTGGTTTCTGGCCTAGATAATTTGGTCAACCCAAGCTATAAAATTGCCCGTTAGTCCATGCAGTACCTGATATTCCATCCGGGAGTTTGATGACAGCCTGCAATGACATACCCTGAGCAGGTTTAACGTTTGTTTTCTATTGATTTCATTATTGACTACAACCTTTCCATCTTCAGTGAATTGTAGCTTTCCAGTTGAGAATTTATTTATTCTTCACATGCCTTCTCGACAACAAGCATTGTTATATATATATATATATATATATATAATCCGTTCCGTGTTAACATTACAGATAATCTAATAATTGATCGCTTGTTATTGTGCTGAATTATAGGTATCTAATATGTTTTAGGTTGTGTAAGAAGCCAATGAAAGCTCATTTGTATGATAGTTTCCATAGGTTCTTTCATACTAAGCCATGTATACAAGGCATTAGGAGAATGCCAAGTAAGAAATGAAAAGTACTCTAAGATGGTAAATGGAAACATCTATAGGGTTTCATGACGGGGTTTAGGCATTTGTGAATGTCTATTTTTAGGAGTTTAGTAGTATTTAGCTAATTTTAAATTATTTATTTATTTATTTAGAGGAAAGGTTGATGAAGCCCTCCTTTCATAACTTCTTTGTAGAAGGTATGCAAAGACCTTAGCCATGACAAGTATGAATAATATGACTAAAAATTGGACCTTGGTGGTTATTGTTTTCTACAATTTGAGATTGTGATACATTGTTTCCTCAAGAATCTAGCTTGCACAAGGATTTAATAAATCTCTTTATGTAATATTAATATTTTATTAGAATTACTTATATAAATAGTATTAAAGCTCAATAACATATAAATAAGGCTTGATACTAAAGTAAAATTTGGGAAACTCCATGTATTCAATTTCTTAAAAATTTATTCATTTTCTTTTCAAGAGGGTTTTTATTGTTTTTCTTATTTTTTGTAAATTTTAATTCTTGAAACCTTCTTCTCCCTTAAAATTCTTGTTTCATCTTTAAATGGTGGTTTTTTTTATAATAGATTACCTTTACTGAGAATTCAAGATCTAGAATCCCTGCATTTTGTTTTGTTGTCTTGTTGCAGATTTAATCCTAAGTATAATTAATTGGCAACATATATAGTCTCTCCAATAAAGAGTCCCTCTCAATCATCACATCAAAACATGTAAGGGATCTTTAATTAAAATAAAAAAATTATTTGATTTAATAAAATTTCAATAGAGTTTTCCCTGCACAAGGCTCTACCTAAAATGTTAGGTCCATTATTTTTCTTATAATCTCAGAAATATTAAAACTTAACAAATATATAAATTTAACTATAAGGTGGAAATTATAAAAGTCTACCTTACATAAAAAATTTTGTAATCTTAACCATGATATCACCAATACAATAGTGGATAAGATAGAACTAAAAAAACATGATAGTATTAACAATGAATAAAAGCGTGTAACTATATTTTACATCTAAGTGCTATAATAACCCTTAGTTAGAACACAATAACAATAGTTCTTTTTTTATCCAAATTATTCCTTTTCAATCAAGACTCCATAATTTCAGTGAGTCAAATCTTCTAGTATAGTTTTCGCTAATATAATGAGTTTAATATGATATAATTAGACTCCTATCAATACAGATGGCTTAATTTTCATATAATTAGCCTCTACTAGTACAACTAACTTTTATTTAATATCATTGGTCCTTACTGGTGCAACCGATTCTAATTTATACAATTAGTCTTCATCCATATGATCAACTATAAGTTTATACAATTAGTCTTCATCCATAAGACTGACTATAAGTTATACAATTAGTTTATGTCCATAAAGCTGACTATCTTTTAAAATAATTCCTCCATAATTCATTTCAAAACTCATTGTACATGTATAAATGAATTTAAACAAGAACATTTATTTAAAAAAAAGGTGAGGCAACATACATCTACTTGACACTCTAGTAGTATATGCTCCCTTAACTATTAGTCTATCCATTGTTCATACTTATTTAAACACATAATTATTCTTTTCATACTACTAATTTATATTTTAATATAATTTCATGTTTTCCTATATTTCCAACTTTTATTTAACATACAATTTCACACTCCTTACTATCATTATGCATCCAACATTTTTTATTTTCCTATTTTACCAACTTTCCAATAAAGACAACATATGGAATTTATAATATGGATTAGACCTCATATGGTGGTCATAATCAATTATGAAAATTTTTAGTTAATCAAGCTTTAATGATGATATGATGGGTTCTTAGATTAGTGATGGAGAACATAGCCAATATGACTTACCACAACAATATCATAGTGGCTAACCAAACATTGTAGGTCATATCTGATAAGTTAAACTAGATATAGAACAAACTTTATCAAAATACATTTGGTAACACATGAATGGGCACACTTAAGGGAACATCCAAAAGAATTCAACAAAAATAAATAGTCTAATAAGTGTATTTGGAACAAACATAGCTTTTAAAAGAGGTTATTCTAAAACATATCAGACATACCAATAAACATAACCCAATATGAAAGTGATAGAACCTAACACGCTATCCATTCCATAAGAATATACACAACCATGGGCTAACTATTTGACCCCGGATGACAAACTGCTACTAGAAAATTATATGTCCCATATAATATTTTACTACAAGGAAACCTCAATCCTCTTCCACAATAACTCCTTGTTGTTAATTAACAATAAAAAGTAGTGATAAATAAACTAGAATTAGCATAACATTTATGATAAATGGGGTTAAAAGTAGGATAGACAACAATATCTACTTACAACTTATATTTTCTTAAATGGGTTAATAGACTTCATATCATCCCTAAAGGAATAAAAATTTCTAACTGAAAGTGATTTTTGAGGAGCAATAACCAATTAATAAAAGGCAATACATTGTGAAATTCATTAATCAATATGGTGATGATATAGCTAACCTTTATATAAAGCTAACCAATACAATTTTCTATTAGTTCATTAATTTACCATCCAATTTGATCAGTAGTTGGGAAAAGATGACAAATCATTTCCATAAACTCTTTTATAAGACAAAACTAGAGTTTACATTGGTTAGGTCAACTAAAATAGTTTAGAATACAGGAGATATATAAAAAAATAATGTCTTATGATTCAGGATATTAAAGATTACATGCATTACAACTATATCCAAGTCATAATGTATAAACTTGCTTCTAAGAACTCAACTTAATAATAAAATTTTATTTTCTTCTTCATAAAAAAATAAAAGATGTTAGAGGTTGACATGAAAGATGTTAGAGGTTAACATAATTGGTTAGTAGTTAAAGTTAAGGATTGTTAACAAGTTACTGGATGCATAAAAAAAATATTGCAAGAATACATAACAAACAAAGAATAATAATCAAGCCAATTAAATACAAATGTTCTTACTAAGGCTCAAGTATATGCTTTTTTACTGGATCTTGTAACTAGGATTTAAAATATCTTTTTTTCTTCCATTACTTTATGGTCTTTCATCAAATGAACTTCATAACCATGTCTTTTAATGCAACATTATAGATAAGGTTCAAGATCTTATTATACAAAAAATAAATAACTATAATTGACGGCTCATTATTAATAAAGAAGTCGCTCACTTGAAAGCAACTAAAATGGTGCTTTATTTCTTTAGTCATTTCTTTTGTTTTATCCAAACTATTAAAAATTACTTTATTGAACCAATTTTATTCATAACATTGAATATATAAAACAAGATTAACTAAAGTAAACTTAGTTATGTAATCATAAACTTAGTTATGTAATCACAAATGAGGGTTGTAAAATTCATGAGATCAATATTTTTTCTTTGGAATGGGATCAAACACCAACCTAAATTTTAGATCCCTATAGGTAAGATCTTTAAACTGTAGTATTTCTTTTTTTACCTTTTTTCCCTTTGGTGTTAAGGAAACAATATTCATTAAGGTCTCAACTTTGTTGATGATAAAGAGGATATTATAATAATAAATATTGTCTTTGAAGACATGTTCTTCATGTACCATTTATTTTAAAAATACAAAAATTCACTCATTATTAGTGAATATACCTTGTAATCAATAAATTTGTTATATGTAACATTGATATTATACATGTAAAACATATTTATTAGTAATAAAAGTTTTTATATTTTTAATATTTATTTATATTTGATAATGAATCTAGAGTAAAAATAAAGTTTATGGGACAAGTATTTTGCAAAAACAATTATTGTAGTTATAAGTATGAGATTTTTATTGCATCAAAACATTGTTGTTGATCAATGTTCTATTAAGATTATATATTAATTAGAGTTGTTAAGACCAATACATATCATGTTCAGTTTTTTATGAAAAAAATATTTTCTCTTATAAGTTGCGGTATGAGATATACCTAGAACTAAAATATAAGTGTTTGTTAGATGACATGTATATTGAACCAACTCTCATAAATTTTTTATATAGATAGATCACCTATATCTATGTAAAAGCTCATGTAGTATTTATAGGGAATGCTAGATATTCATAGATTTGAAATTACTAAATTATATTATATAGAGAGTGCTATATTTTGATCTTAATTCCATGCTTTTTTAATCAAGAGTAACAAATAAACAAATATTGCATGTATCATAAATTATATGAATGTATTTGAGTAATCAAGTGAAGATTCATCATCTTAAGTGAATTAAAAAAAAATATTTCATCTATTATCAAATAGTATTGATTGTAAAATCCTTGATCAAAATGGAACAAAAAATAAAGAGTTAAATTTTATTCAAATAATCAATGACTATAGTGTTGAAAACAAAAATGATATAATAAAGCAAATATATTTCATGCTATAATGATTAAATCAAAATATTTTTGATGAATTGATACAATTACACTAAGAATTGGTTACTAAAATATCAAGTCAGTTCATTTATGGCTTGTCTAATATTTAAAGAATCATGATAAGTTATTAGATATTGTACTTGATCTTAAAACATAAATCAATTATTGAAATGATAACAAATTAATTTTTTTAAATTTATTTAATCTTATTTTATTTAGAATTGTGATTTATATTTGGATCCACTTATGAGGGAACATAATAAGTCACACACATAAAAAAAGCATTAGTCACCAATTAAAATAAGATAATTAATCAAATGTGACTTGATTGTAAATAAATTTTAGAATAAAGAATATAATGTAATTATTATAGAGAATCATGATTTTAGACCTTGAAAAAAAATCAAGAAAAGACTTGATGGAATAAACTTCTAATATTATCCTTTAAGATGCAAATCAATATTTTATTATTTATAGGTTTTCAGGTTTCTTCATAAAAAAAATGTTATGACTTATTTTTCACACACAAAGAAACATTAGAGTCATATTTTACAAAGTCCTAATGGAGTCATACATGTGTGTGTATGGTTATAAGATCTTACTTTTAACTTGAAAATGTGTATATAGCTTCTTTGTACAAAAGATATATCTCAAATTTTCTGCACATTTATACCATTTTATTTCAGCAAAACATGTGAGTGAATAGTAATTTTTTTGTCACAATTATAGAATTCATTGAAATGCATTATTTTTTTCTCATTTACCCAACAATAATTCAATTTTTCTAAATGATTGTTGTATAAATCATCCATTCTACATATATTCATGATTTATCACAAGATAATAAGGGTTTGATTTCCCTACTTGAAGCCTAAAATTATAAATTATAAATTATAAAAGGAGGTTTAAGAGAGAATACCACCCAAAAAACTATTGAGTCAACCAAAAAAGATGTTGATCTATTGGTTAACATAGTAAAAATTATAAGGGTACTCATTTTGTTAGGATCATATCAAGGTTAATAATTTAAAAAACTAGAATTCCCTTTGAATATCTATTCTTTTATTTTATTTTTGTCGGTATTAGCTACATCGATCAACATTACCCTTATTCTTCTCTTAGAAAAATGGTTAGACAAATCGATTACTATTAGAAATCAAATCCTTATGTAACTTGTGATTTACAACAATTCAACTTTAAAACAAATATTTAAAGCAAAAAACATATAATCTTCGATTAATCTTTAAATAACTCTTAATATATTTAATGAAATCCTCGAAACTACTGAAAAAAAAATCTAAATTTATGGCTTTGTAAATCATAATAAAAACTAAATGATTATATATGTGTGTGTGTATAGATGTGTGTGTGTATAGATGTGTGTATGTATAGCTGACATATGTGTTTGCATGAGATTTTTGCATTGCTTGAATGGAAATTAACATGAACTCTGCATAAGAAAATTTACAGACGTATTGCTAATGTGCTCAAGAACACAAAACAAGCAAAAGTGCGTCACTCTCAGTACTCATTTATACATATATGCTCCTCATAAAAGCAAAAAACACTTGAAAGCAATTTTCTTCTCACAAGCAGAAGTGCAGAACACCAGCAACCAGAACCAATCGTCGGAATATTTTTTATTTGTTTTAGCATCCAGCAAAACAAAAATAAATCAAAATAGAAGGCACGACAAGCTCTGATCAATGGCTAATGAGTAGACAAGAAAATACCTCAAGAATTAGCATCCTACAAGAGAAAGTGACTTTAGTTGTTACATCGTTCCATCGCAAATCCACAGTAAGTTAAGAAGGCATACCCATCGGTGCATCTGACGAGCTTGAAAACTTTCCCTTCTTATTACGCCAAAGCCATATTTTGGATACAGAGAAGCTCTCACCGTGGCTCAAGCTGCTCATCTTGTTTTCCTCCAAATCTCTATCGACTGAAAGATTCACGTTCTGTTCGGTCCCTCTGGCAGGTTTGATATCACGACTTTGCTGCTCATTGCTTAGGCCAACCCTGAGGTCTGTATCACCAAGCACATACTGGTACGAACCCATTGAAAAACATCTTCTGGCATCTAAATTACTGCTACTAGTTTCTCCTCCTGCCTCCCCTGCAACACCATCTAGCTTCCTGAATTTACCGAGTCTCACTGGTAAAACCCCCTTTTCAACAACAGTTCCTTCAATTTCCCCAGTCTTTTGACTAGGAATGAACACATTATCTCCATTATCAGGACACCCGTCATTCTCTCTTAAGTCATCGAAATCAAACATCGGGTTTTCCATTGAAAATCCAGCTGTGTTGAAAAGGGTTCCCCTGCAAAGAGGACATGTTGAGTTGGATAGCAGCCAAGTGTCGATACAGTTGATATGGAAAGCATGGCTGCACATAGGAAGCAATCTCAGCTTGTCTTTCTCAGAAAATTCACATAGACAAACAGGACAGTCAAATGGCTCCTTTAGACCCACAATCTCTTTGTAGTGAAAAACAGGAAGGGCATCAATGAAAGCTTGATCCAGACCGGAATCATGGAGATGGAAGAGCTGCTGTAACTGTCTTTGAAGCGCATCTGAACCCGATAATTCAGGGTACCTATTAGACTGGGAGGAGGCTGAAGAAGTTGGATGTTTTATGAGGAATCTAATAAGCAGATGGAGCAAACCAGAGATGAAAAATAGTACAGCAAGAATCACTATAACGAAAAGAACAGCAGGGCTAATTCTAGAACCAGAAGATGAAGGGCTTGAATCTTTATGGAAAGAAGCAGTATTAGTTGTATATGGAGAAGACAGTGAGGAAGGAGGAAGAGGAGGTGGATAATCGTTTGGAACCCAAGACGACATCTTCAAATGGCTATGTTCCTCCATCAACCATCTTTTCTTTTTGCTTTTGACATCCCTCCCAAAGATCATTTTCTCTTTTACCTATAAAATTCAAAACAAACCCAACTCATCTTTCAGACAGAAGCACTGTTCCTCAAATATTTTGCTTTCTGTTTCACTTTCGCTCGCTCGAAGAGAATTGAAGCAGTTAGTATGGGGTGCTAGAAGTAAAATTTGAAAAGGAAAAAAAAAGTATGGTTCTTTGTATGTATCGTACATCATCAAGTAAAACCCTTGAATAGTATTAACATATAGAACAGAAGGTTGAAAACTTACCGAGCTTGATTTTCTCAGTCATAGCAGTAGATAATTGAAACCCTAACGGGAAAGTGGAATGAAATGAAATGTGGGTAGCATCTGCTTCTTCTTTCTTCTTCTTCTTCTTTCTCGAGAATCACTCTCTAATCAAATTCATGAAAAATAAAAGAAATTGCCAAAAGGAAAGCAAAGACGCAACAGTGGGTTGATGGTGGTGATGGCAGAGTACTAATTTACAAAGTGCGAGTTAAAGGATGCCAAAAAGAAGAGCTGGTCGGGGCCACGTGCTTTTCAAGGCGCGTGAGATCTTAGCAGGTCAACCACCTCCGAAATTAAACGACGATATATAGATTGAACTATATGGGCTTCTTAAACTAAAAGGCCTCTTAGCCTAGGCTTCAAAGTCTTCGCTTCTGTATTATGCCACTATGTGTGTTCATTAATTAGATCTTTGTGTATATATATACTAGACAATGCCCCGCGCTTTGCCGCGGGCGGTACAATATTTTTTTAATATAAAAAATATTAATTATATGTATTTTTTATTATAATATAAATTTAGCTAAAATAATAAATCTGTACAAAATTCATGTCAAGTGCAAGTTTTTTATAAAATATATGAATTTAAAATCGATATAAATTTATCTGTTTAGTAGTTTCAAACGAAATAACCAGCATAAATTTATCATCATCATTAAAAAAGCAAGAAAACTTGGATATCTGAATTATTAAGTTCATTGTATTAAGATTAGTTCATTTTATAATTCAATTTAAATTAAACAAATATAAAATATAAATTGTGAAAATACCTATAATAATCAAATAAAAAAAAATAAGTTGTTAATTTTCTATCAACAAAAAGACAAAAACATAGATTGAAAATTCATCTCGACGTTATTGCCATTATCATTGCTATTAAAACTAAAATTATTGCTAACATTACTTCCAAAACAATTAAAATAATTAAATTTCCATGAAAAATAAAAAAAAAGATTTTTTTATAAAAAAAACAATTAAAAAAACAATAACTAAAATTATCATTATTATTGCATAAATAATAAAATCATATAATCTAAAGAACAAATAAAGAAACAGAAAACAAAAAAAAACGAATAAAGGGAAAAATAGAGTAATATTACTTTTAAAATGATCACCGATATAAATTAAAATTTCAGGAAAATCTTTAAAAAAAATCAAAAGATTTTTATAAAAAAATAATCACTAAAATTATCATTATTATTGGTTCGGAGATTAGTGAACAAAAAAACGTATAAGGAAAAAAAAATAAAAAATAATAATAAATTGGTTCAGAGATTAGTCATGGTGTGTCCACGCTGACCTGGATACCCCGATTATCAAAAAACAGATTTGGTTCGAGGAGTAGTGGTGGTGCACTTGAGCTGGGCCGGAGATCGTGGTTATAAAAAAAAATATAAGTGAAAAAAATATATAAGTGAAAAAAAGAGCTTAAGCTGGCTGAGAGACCATGGTTACAAAAAAAAATATAATAAGTGAAAGAAAACAAAAAAAAATATAAGCGTGAAAGCACTGTAGCAATCCATATTGTTTTTAAAAAAATTCGGCTCAAGAATTAGTCGTGGTGTGTCTAAGATGGTCGGAGACCCCGATTATAAAAAAAATGTATAAGTGAATAAAAAAATTATAAAAAAAAATGTATCAGCAGGAAAGCATTTTAGAAAAAAAAAATGTGGGTCCGGGGATTGTCGTGGTATGCATAAGTTGGCCTAGACACCCTGATTATCAAAAAAATTTGGATATGAAGATTAATCGTGGTGCATTTAAGCGAGCTCGAACACCCCGATTATTAAAAAACAAAAAACCAAAAAAATATATAAGTAGAAAAAAAAAATATATATATATATAATAAGAAAAAATGAAAAAAATAATAAGTAAAAAATACAAAAAAAAAAGGCAAAAAAAAAAGAAGCAAAAACGGTGGAAAAAAAAAGAAGAAAAAAAATAATTAGAAAAAAAAAAGCAAAAAAAAAACAAAGCAAAAAAAAAAGTAAAAAAGCAAAAAAAAAAAAAAAGAAAAGAAAAAACCACTGTTGCAATTCACAGTGCACTGTGTCTGTGTGCACAGTGCACTGGTGCACAGTGAAACCACAACACGTTTTATATATATATATATAAGTAAACTAGTTTTTTTATTGTTTTTTATATATTATAAAAAAATAATTAAACTCTAAATGAGGAAATGGTTATTAGATGTATAATATAATCTCCGTAAACTAATATTTAATAAATTAATAATCTTAATTAAATAATATTTTAATCAATCTTAATTTGAAACTAATATGGTAAATTAATAATTTGCTAAATTTATATAAAATAAATACATTGAGTACATAGATTACACTTAATATATAAATTAATATTATCCTTAGACATCATATAACTAATAACTAGTTTATTTATCCTTGTTCGTGTTATGTTATTGGATTTTTTGACAACACTATTAAATCTAGATAAACATGTAAATCTTGAGATTTTTTAAACTAGTTTCTTGTTTAGCGTGACTTTTCAACCAAATCATATAAGCAGTAGTCCGATATAAATTGATTGATTGGGCTCAAAAAGAATATTGAGATTGAAAAAAGCATAGATCATCTTATAAAAAGACATGAAGTTTTGTTTTTTAAAACAACTATTGAGTTAATGGTATATCGGATGACCTTAATTACATGAGAATAGGCTAATGAATTCAATTGGGTTTAAGAAAAAAATTAAAAATAAATTTTATTTAATTACATTATAGAAATTAAATACTCACAAAATCAAACATCAATAATAAAATAAATATTTGTTTGAGACTCTGATAACTCTAAACAAAGTAAGAAAATAATCATTCACAACCAGTTAAACATCAATAGATGAAATAAAAAAAAGTTTTTTTTAATTATTATTGACATTGAGCAAAAGGCCAAATTTCCCTTGAAATAATAATTAAACCTTTGAGGTAAAGCTTTAAAATTTATTTAAAAAAAAAAACATTTAGACACAAGCTAAGTGTTGTATAGCGTTTATAAGAATTACAACAACTTAAAAATGCAAAAAGAAATAAAAAGACAACACTAACTTTGATCAATTAAAAAATTGTTAATTCACAATAATTGAAGAAGGGTGAGTAAGGAGGATATTATAGGGGAAATAGTAAATTTACTATTTAAAAACATACTTTTGATCCAAGTGAATCTTCTAATCTTGGGTTAATATTCTAAATTTTATAACTAGTGAAAATCTGAGTTCAATTATAAATTTCATTTGCCAACCAGTTCAATGTTAAATGATAATATTAAAAAATCCCAAATTAACAAACTAACCATATCCAAATAAAAAATAAAAAATGAGCATCAAAGATGAAAAGAGAAAAAATGAAGAGGTGAAATTGAAAGAAAGAAAAAACTATCTTAAATAAAAAAAAATCAAAAAATGGGGACCAGATCTAATAGACAAAAACATTTCAAGAAGGTTGCAGTTGATTTTTTTTTGATAAATGACTAAAAATAAAAGAAATAGGAAGAGAGAAAAACTCAAAGGGCTTATATGAAAATATAAAGGGTTATGAATGATTTTCTTGGAGGAAAGGGATGAAAAAAATAAAGTTAGTTTTTTTTTTTTTTATCTCAAACCTATTTTTTACCTCGATAAACTAGGAAAAACCTAGGAACTTTGTTAAGCAAATCCATGGCCTCTAAAAAAAAAAAAAAACCCGACCTAAAAACCAAGATTTATTTGAAACCAAAAATTTCTTTTGGGGGGGGGGGGGGGGGGGGGGGGGGGGCAAGGTAAAAGAAACATATAATCTCAACTCTTCTTATTATAACAAATCATTTGACCCAAAAATAAACTATTTTAGTGGTCAAAATATTTCCCAATAGCAAGTTTCTTTCTTTAAATTGAAATCTAACACCCACTTCTCTCCTCCACCAAAACAATGAATTAAAAAACAAGAAAAATAAATTTTGGTATCAAAATGTAATATTTTTAAAAAATAGAGGTATTAATTACCTAATAACATAAAAAGAAAACGAACAAAAATGAACTTTTCAAACAAATTACAAAGTAACCATCTATTTTACTTATGTTTTTAACTTTTTTTTTTTTTTGACAATTCAACTCTCACCCTTAAAAATTTGCAATTGGGTTCTAATTTTTGCACAAAACGGAAAATTATATAAAAAAAAATTGGTTAGATGACCTTTTTTTTTAAAAAAAAAATAGTCAACTATTTCAATTCACATTGATTTGTTAGAGAGTGCATAGTAAAAATGGTTAGTGAAAACTCCATTGTTATAGCTTCATACTGAATAATTGATCTCTTTTTACCTTATATAAAGTAAAAAAAAAAAAAAAGTTGCGAATAGACTATTATGATTAGTTAGTCTCTTACTCGAGTTTATTTTTTTCTATATTTTAATAATAACAGTTTGAAAACATGAAAATCATTTGATTGGTGGAAACCTTCATCTCATCTATGAAGAAATCTAGTGGAAATGTCATTTCTTTGAGTTGTTTATAAAGTATAAGATGTTTTTTTTCAAGAAAGTGCAAAATAAGCATTCATAAGACTTTGTCGTTAATTTGTTCACTAGAAAAGTTTCATTATCTAAAGACTCTTTGTTTAGGTTCCTCCATATTGATTTTTTGTTTTCTTATGTTTGTTATCGAATGAAAGAAGCTAAGGATTAACAAGTAAGGGTATTGTTGATCGATGTAGCTAGTACCGATAAAAAAAATAGATTAGTTATTAAAATGGATTCCTAGTCATTTAAATTATTAGCCCCGATATGATCCTAACATAAATGAGTACCCTTATAATTTTTACCATGTCAACTAACAAATCAACACCTTTTTTGGTTGACTCAACAATCTTTTGGGTGGTATTCTCTTTTATACCTCTTTTTATAATTCTAGGCTTTAAATATAGAAGTCAAACCCTTATAAAGTGAAAAATTAAAATATTTAAAATGAATGATTTATATAAAATATCACCTATTACAATAAGTGGACCAACCTTATTGGTTAGCGTTACCATTTTGCTTTACTTTAATTTACTAAGATCAATCTCATCAAGCTAGTAAGCATGCAAAACAAGCTAAGTAAAGATGGTGAATTATATAAGGAACAAGGTGAATATTTTTCAATCATTCTTTTAAAGATATATCTTTTGTACAAAGAAACTATATATACATTTTCAATCTAAAAGTAAGATCTTACAACCATACACACACATGTATGACTCAATTAGGACTTTGAAAAATATGACTCCAATGTTACTTGTCTTCTCTTGGAATTCATATTTTCATGAACCTTAACTCTAGTTTTTTTTAGTTTATTAAAAACAAATTAGTATAATATTCTTCTATTATAATAAAAAATTATTCAATGAGATTATTACTTTGAGTTCATCTTTACGTAAGACAGGCTCTAATATACAACAATCATTTTTAACTTTTTTTTTTCATTTCCCATGGTTTTCTCAATAATTTAGGTGTCACTCAATAAGTAAAAAGTTGTCTTGTTTTCTCTTATGTAATTCAAAAGTTCTAAACATTCATTATTTCATGATACTTCAACTTTTTAATTAGAATAAGTAATTGTTGAGCACCTCTACATATGTGTTTTGACTCAAATTTTAAAAGCCATGTTATCCATAAACCTAATTTCATAATATTGAAAACATTTTACAATTATATGACTATAAATTGTCGAATTCAAAATTGCAAGATTCATTGCATTTTAAATATTTTATCTTCTCTCAATCTAGGATTCCAATAGCACAACCCTCCAAAATATTTTGATAAAATTGGCAATGTTAATGCATCTTAAAAGCTTGTATGATCCTTATATCACAAAGTTAAATCTTTGATGTTGTGTAAGCTGATAAGAAAAACATTCAATAATTTTTTCAAACATTTAATTTTTTTTTTTGGATAAGCTACAAAATAATCAACAATAGAACTTCTCTACCATATATTTTTCTATCAAGTTTTCAAACATATTTTTAAAATTAAATCACAATAATCCATGATCATTTGTTGATGTGATAATAATAATTTATATTCCTCAAGTCACATTCTTATAGCATTGTGGTTTAGGATATATGTCAATAAATTATCAAGGGGTTCTCACAAAACTATCCTCATTATATAAAATAATTGCCACCAAGTTGATTTGTTACAAAACAATGATCTAGTTATAGTTTATAAAAAAAAATTCATTTAAATTGGAAACATCTTTCATGTGAAATTGATCTAGTTTCTGTTTATGGATTGCAAATTACTTTCCATGAGCTCGATATCAATTAATCTAGTCTCTCTAGTGATACATCTTAATATCATGTCTTTATTTGAAGTGCTTAGGCTAACCTTAAGAAAAACAAAATTTTTATGTAATGTATAATGCATTATATATATGGCTTGGTATAAAGGATCATAGTTAATAGTCTTACCCTTAATAAAGACAACTATTATCTTTAAATAAGTCTTGTTTAATCACTTAAATCTAGAATAAATTAAATATCTACATACGAAATAAAGTGAAAAAGACTCATATTCTATCTAAAAGAGTAAATTTATTTTTCTTTTCTCTATCTTTAACAAAATATTATATTTAAAAGTATCTTTCAATAGGTCTTCAATTTGACTCGTGACCATTGTATATTAGGAACATAATCTGTATAGTTCTAAAAGTGGGTAATAAGAAAAAAAAATATTTATTTATGTAAAGCTTGAATATGTTATTTTTAAGCAAGCTTAAAAAGATAACTTATAGAAATAAAAACTCTAGCAAGATGACTTATGAATATTACTAATTGATATAAACACATGACTACTAAACAGATTCATGAAAATAAAAGGAGTATAAATTGTACTAGGATTAAGATTGTACAATCCTTATAAACCATAGATAATTTGTATAAGGTTAAGATTTCATGTTTATATGAAATCTTATCTTTATAAAAATATAAATAAGGCATCCATCTACTTGAAACGATACCCATCCAAATTTATTTTTCAATTTATTAATAGCTTACAACCATTTATTACTTTCTTTTTATAAATTGTCTATTTTTTATTTTCTATGCTCTTATTTGATTCTTCTTTCTTCTTAATAGGTTAAAGAAAAGTTAAAAACTCCAAATTGTGTTTGATTATTGAGGTTATTATATTTCTCGATTTAGAATTAAGTTACTAATTATAGTTTTTTTTTCTATTGAAAGAAAGAAAGAAACAACAAGTAGCATATTGATCAAATAATTAACAATTGATGAGTAGGTTAATAATGATCAAACATAAAACTAGCTTTCAGATCAACACCCACCAACATTTTGAACCATCAATGCTTAATCCTCTATAAATAGTAGAAGATAAAACAATAGGCTAAGAGAAAAGAAAACAACAAACCGAGAGGAAAGAGTAGTAAACCAATAGATATTCACAAACAAAGATATTTATGTTTTTTTTATTGGTGAAAAAAGAGAGATGATGAGAGGTAAAGTATTTGATTATGTCTATTAAGGGTGAGACGAAGATGGTGTTTGGGAGTGAGGTGTGACTGATGGTGTAGGAAAAATTATTGTTTTGGGTGTTTGGTTCACCTCAAAAATATGTGAAACCTGCGTTTCACGGAAAGCAGTTCGTGAGAAAGGAGGAGGGGGGGGGGGGATAGAGGGCTGCAAGGGGGGGGGGGGGGGGTTAGAGGGCTGCAAGGAGGGGGGGGGGGGGGGGTATTTTTTAGTTTATTATTTATTATATTTTCATATAAAAAATATATTTTTAATATTAATATAATCTAAAAATTAATTAAAATATAAATAAATATATTAGAAGGAGATCATAATATAATTTTTACCTCGCAATCCTAATTTTGTTTCAGATGATATTTTACTATATGTTGTTCCGGGATTGCAGAGGCCTTCATGTATGGATTTATAGTTCATGATGAAATTACTAGTTGATGAAAGAATAAAAATAAGTTTCTAATTTACTTGAATTATTAATTATATTTTATTATTATAATTATTAAATATTTAAAAAACAATAAATATACACTTAAAAAAAATTCACAAGTTGAAAGTAATATGAAAAGCTTGGTAACCAAACACTTAAAACTTCTTTTCATTAACCTCAAACTCAACCATAATTTTAACCAAACACTTTAAAAATTATTTTGAATCGCAGGTAAAGTACTTTTCATGAAACTAGCTTTTTAAAACTTCAACCACAAAAGCAAAAACAATACCTAATACACTAAAAGAGAACCCTAATTTCTTTAAAGTTTAAATTTATATACGTATATAATTACATGAATGCATTTTTTTTATAACTTTATAAATAGAAATAACTTGTAGGTGTATAAGGTAATATCGATTACCCATCCAAACCTTAATTTTGTTCCATAATGTTCAATTGAAACTTGTCTCGAAACTGTAACTATTAATAAAATATCTAACTAATTTGAATAATGTTTGGTTAGTATTCATCAAAGATTAAGGGGGTATTTAAAAGTGTGGTAGTAGTTGCTTTTTATAGTATTTTTATTAAAAAATACATCAAAATAATATATATATATATATTAATTATTTTTATATCTATATCAAAATAACCTGAAAAAAAAAATAATTGGAAGCAAATAATAAAAAAATTTAAAAATCAAGAGCATTTTTAAAACATAAAAAAAATACTTTAAATGTATTATCATCCATGTAAACAACTAATAATTAAAAAAATATAAGAAGTGTAGGGACCAATTCACAAAATATAAGACATCATGAGAAAGTAAATAATTTTTTCAAATGTGATGGGACCGAAACATAATTCCACGTTCTAGTTTCATCCTCGCTTCATTTTCTAAATTCTTTTTAGGTACGTAATATCAACACCATCATCTTTCTTTTAAAAAAAAAAAATCTTGTTTGTTTTCCTTTCTCTTGTTCGATTCTCTCTCTCTCTCTCACGCAGCTTCGACCAAAAAAAAACCTCACTTCTGCTCTCGGTCACCACTCAATTACGATTCTGCCCCTCCGCTCTCCAACTTCTCCCTCTTTCCGAAATGCCCTTCCATGGCCGCGTAATGACCTTCTTTCGCCTATAGCACGACAAGATGGAATAGACGGTTTCTAATCTCTGAAACGGTTTTCGTTTCTTCGCTCAATTTCTTCTAGAAGATTCTGTAAGACAATATTTCTAAACCTTTTATTTGATTTGACCTGATTTGAATTGCTTATTTATTTATCTATTTCTAATTGCTGTTAGTTTATTGTGATTGCATGATATCTCTATTTCATAATTGTGAAGATTAATATTCTTCAGATTTTTTTTAATGGTATATGAGTGCATTCTTTTTTTTTTCTGAGTGGATTACGTTATTTATTTATAAGAAAATTGTCAATTCTTTTATTTAGGCATCACTTGCTTAGTTTTTAGGTTTTTGTTTTTTTGATTTTTCGGTTTATTAGACTTATGAAGAGTTTTTGTGTGTTTATGTCTGGCTTAATCAGCTCTTTTTAGTAGATGCACGGCCATGTTTTTGTTTCGTTTCGTAGTAATTCAGTGGTTTGATATACGAGAAAGGAGTATCTGATGATCTTGTCTGCTCAAACATAATAACTGTCTGTTTTTAACATTAGCTTCCACTTATCAAACACAATAAAAACTGTTTTATAGTCTTTTTTCTTGTCTTGTATCAGTATTTCAGCATTTTGTTATTAGGCATTTGAATATAATAATAGTGAAGTCCACTCTTCATCGTGTTCCTTGGCAAAAGCTTGAGGTCAGTTGTTTGGATGTCTGGAGAAGTACACTGTCAATAAATTGTTTTTCTAATGCATGTGTAATGATCCACACAGTAAGAATGAAGGGGTTCTAACTTCAATGTTATCATGTGCCCTTGGGGAACTTTTAGAAAACCTAAGGACGCTTTAAGAAAAGCCTTTTTTTTTCATCTATCTATGAACACACACAAACATACATATCATCTGTTCAATTAGAAGCACGAATGAGATGGATTCTAGACAAAAGAGGGAGTTTTGGGGTTAATGAGAGCAGTATAAAATTAAGCTGAGTTGTATTGCAATCTTGTTTCCTGGAAATGTTAGATTTTGGAAGTCACTTCTGTGCTCACCTAGCAAAACTTTGGGTTGAATAGTTCTTCATGACATTATTTTGTGAAGCAACCTGTTTGTGGATATTATGTAAATCAAATGGAAAGTTAGCCATCCAGTGTTTTTTTATGGTTCTAATTCAAGTTATTTAGTAATTTGTAGCACATTTTCTGGGCTCTGTGGCAACAAGATTTGCAATGCTTCATCTTTTCCCAAGTTTGGCATTTAGGATTGATTCTTAAGCTATTGATGCGTTGATATGTTATATGATTAGTTCTTCAGGGTGAAATATATAGGTTATAGGGAAAAGCTCATTCATGCATTATGATGTTTGAACAGATATCAATTTTGAAGATTTGCCTGTTTTGTGATGCCTATATGATTGTTGCATTCTAGCATAGCCTCCAAGGACCTAACTGTTCTTTCTTTCTTTCTGCTTTTACTAAATGCTACCTCTTGAAATGTCGTAAAAGGCTTGCATGTAGGGAAAAATAATTTGGCCAGTGCTAGAAAATCGGAAAGCAGAAGCTGTGTAGTTAATCCCATATGGGCTTCTTGCTTTAGTAGCATTAACTGTTGATCTTAATGTAGATCTATAACTAAAATTTTAACAACATAATCTTAGCATAAGTTGTCAGATTATGGGAATCTGTTGCATGTCTTAGAAGAGACATAATCCCAAAATAATTGCTGATGCAGCCTTTCAATTTTTATGTGAAGTGCTGGTGGTGTCACACTCATTTCAGCTTAATTGTTTACTTGAAGCTGAAGGCTGACATTTAAGTCTGGACGATCACTTAAAAAGGAGTTATTTTTTGTTTGAGTTTTGTTCCAGTTTACCTTCAATTTCGTGAAATATGTTTTGACAATTGTTTTACATAAGTGAAAACATGGTATTCTAAGTTGTTGATGTGATAGGGAACTTCTATCTATTTTCTTTCTTGACTTTTTGATGGGTGATATTTTTAATCTTTTTATTGACGGTAATCACAAACTTCATGGAATTTTCTTTATCATATCATTTGTGATCATACTTGTTGTTCCGATAAGGAAAAATGAGGTAAAGATTTCCTGGTTTAATCAAATTGGCTACTAGTGCTTCTAATTTCATATAAGTGAGTTTCAGCTTGAGGTTGACTATGAGGCTTACTTAACTGCATTTTGCTCTGCTTAGCAGATTTGAGATTTATAAAATTAACTGAGGAGAATAGAAGTGATAGATTAGATTAGGAGGGAAATGGTTTGACTCATCAAATTATTATATGTTGCTATGCACTGGAATTTTTCATTGTGATAGTCTCACTAGTTATTGAAGACTTCCTACACAAGGAGATTTTGGCATATTGTGACTGACGGAGCATAACCCTTTAATGAAATGAAACCCCAGCTTCTATAGACCCTTAGCAGATAAAATCAATTAGAAATAGTGAAATATATGTTGGAAGTAGCTTCTGAACCTCTGGAACTCAGACTTTAGTAACCTTGTTTTTCCCCTTGAAATAAGACTTGGTGAAAAAGATACTGTTGACTAATTTGATTCCTATCTAACACCTTATTGGATAGGAGCCTTATGAATACAAGTTACTGCTTAGCTCACTCAAACACATTGATGTAAATGAGAATCACAACTGCTAATCTTTGTTTCTTTCTATGGAGGGGCTCATCTGTGTTTCTTTTTCATTCTTGCTGTTGCTTACCACTTTCCTGACTCCAGGTTCCATTCAATTGGTGAAGAAATCCAGGCAATCAAAATTTTTTCATTGCTACATCTAGAGAGAGTTTGGGAATTTGATGCCACGAAACAACCATCTACTTTTCATAAGTGTTGTAAATGGAGCTGAAAGTTTTGCCACTAAAGACAGGTGGTCGTTCTCCTGCTGATTGCAGCAGTGATCATGAGGAGAAGGAAGTCAGTGATGAGGATGATGATGATCGCAACCATAAACATCGTAGAAGAGAGACGCGTTCCCAATCTTTGGATAGAGATTCTCTGGAACCAGTTTTTACAAGGCCATACAGGAAGCATAACAAACCATTTGAAAATGGGCATCCTTTCCGGGAAAATGAATCTCAAGCTAGTGAACCCTGGAAAAACTATAACTCTGTTTCTCTAGAGAGGGACTTTGCCACAAAGTTTGAAAGAATACGACCTGACTTAGTGTCATTACCCCGAATGCCTGTGGATTTGAATCAAAGAATCTGGTTAAACCAAACATTTTCTGGAGATCCTGGTCCTAGCAGGGGAAGAGGAAGGGATTCTGGTTCTTGGAGCCAACGTGATTCTAGGTTCAGCTCAGCTGGCATTGCTTCTCAAATGGCTCACCAGGGGCCAAGCCTCTTTGCCGGGAGGGGGTTGACAAATGTTTCGAATGTACAGAGTGCATCCTGGAATGCTTTTGGTTTAATGCCAGGAATGTCAAATGGTGGCCTGGATACACTCCATTCCATTAGGTTGCAAGGAACACTCAGACCAGCAGTAAATTCTTCATTGAACATGGGCATTCCTCACCAGAGGTGTAGAGATTTTGAGGAACGTGGATTTTGTTTAAGAGGGGACATGTGTCCATTGGAACATGGTGTTAATCGCATCGTGGTTGAAGACGTTCAGGTACATGTTTTGAATATGTATTTTATGTTATTGATCATGGATATCCATTTCTTATCCGACATTGCATTTGAGGCAGGAAGAGACAAATCCATGCACTAAATGGTTCTGGTTGTATGCTGCCATCATTTTGTGTTTTTTGTTTAACTGCTTTCATTTGTGTTCGCAACCATTGAAGTGTAGGATCAATGACCAATGATGTCTTTGACCTTGATTTCCAAGATCTATGAAATGCTGATTGCAGAGTTTGATGTGACTTGCCATATATTATTATGGATGAAACCATAGAATAGGTCGTGCTTTTTTTTCTAACCTGGACTATTTCCTTTCTAACATTCACTAGATGGTTGGTTGCAGGAAACCTGAATGTATGACTCTTCTAGATAACTGATTCAGATTGTTTTATTAATTAATGCGTTGTGTATTTTTGTTACAATTTGTTTCTCCCACCAGGACTCTTTTTTAAGTTCATGTAACACATTCATTTACCTTTTGACAAATTTATCATTCATTTCTGTGAGTGACATCTACCATAGTTTGTCTGGTTATTTTTAGCTGTCTAACTTAGAGAAGCCTTAGATGTATGAGCAGAGCTACTCTTTTAGGCAGCAAGATCTTTTTGCAGATGAATTAGTTTTGTTGTAGCCTTCAAATGTGCTGAAACAATGGAGTTGGCATTCATTTCTTTGCACTTCATGGCAAGCCAGTAATTGTATTTAACTCTTTTTTTTACCTGTGCTAGATGATCAAAGCCTTCAGTGAAATGGTCGGCAGAGGAATCATATTTTAGTGTTTTTTTATTAACTAATTATTCCATTATAGATGGTTTACACAAACTCAAGGGAAGAAACTAAAAATAAGAAAAAGCTCAGAACATCCTGGAAGAAATGCATACTGGGATCACTCCTGGGATTTGATATTGCATTTACTGATACTATTTGATGCAATTGTGTTCTTATTGTCATGATTATTGGGTTTATCTTTAATTTGCCACTAGTAATTTAGTCTTTCATTACTTGCAGAGCCTTTCACAGTTTAATCTCCCTGTTTCACTTCCACGTGCCCAAATACCTGGAACAACTTCTGGACTAGGGGCTCTACCAACAGTTGGTGCCCCTCCAGCCACATTGATGAATAGCAAAGGATTGCATGGAAAAAGTAACAAGCCTGGAATTGTTGATGATGGCTTTGGTCTGAACAGTGCATATACTGGTTCTGCTAGTGCAAGTGGAGGAGACTTGTATGACCCAGATCAGCCCCTGTGGAATGACAATGGTCCTGAAACTTCTAGTGCTCTCTTAGCACCACATTCAGCAAAATTTGATGAAACTGAATCCATGATAAGTGTGGATCCTTCTGATCACAATCATGCCAGGCTACGTGATGGTGCTGTTAATGAATGCCCAATTAGAAGCACTGGGATTGCTGTGGGTGTTCAAGGTATGAATTCTTCTGTTTGGGGTAGAATTGGGGCTTTGAACAATGGATTAGACATGAAAGAGAAAATCGATTCCACAGCAAGCATGTCAAGTTATATGGAGAGTGAATCCAAGGAAGATCAGGGTGCACTAGACAATGTTCATGGTACTTCCAATCAAGGAAAGCGCACTAATTTTGATGACTGTGGCACAAGAACCATGGATTCACCTGCCAAGATACATAGCGATGCCATGCGTCACACACGGAAACCATCTCAAAAGGCACTGCAAACACTATTTGTGAATGGCATTCCACATAAATGCAACAAAAGAGACGCTCTACTTTCTCATTTTAAAAAATTTGGAGAGGTTATTGACATTTATATTCCATTGAACAGTGAGCGAGCATTTATTCAGTTTTCAAAAAGGGAAGAGGCAGAAGCTGCTCTAAGGGCACCTGATGCTGTAATGGGCAACCGTTTTATCAGAATGTGGTGGGCTAATCGTGATAACATACCTGATAAGGCTACTTCACGGGGTGTCCCTGCTACTTCAGCTCTACCCCATCTATCTATTGGTAACAGTGGAAAGGATAATCTTCAGTTGGCTACTTCAAAGACTACTGTAGTCCCTCCCTCTGATACTTCTGTGCCCACCACTGACCACCCTAAGGTCGACATCACAAATGGTCCAGAGGTTTCGCCCCCTACACAGAAGAAGCTAGAGAATTTAGAACAATTGAAAGAGGAACTTCGCAAGAAACAGGAGCTGCTGGATAAGAAGCGAAATGACTTTCGGCGTCAGCTGCACAAACTTGAGAAACAAGTAATGCAAATTGTCGTTACTTGTGAATATTGTTTACCAAGCATATATGATTAGGTCTATAGTTATTTTGATGGGAGACGCATAATAGCTAGGCTATTTACTTTTGGAGCCAAAATTCTGTAATGCTTGTGTATGTGGTGGTGCTGAAAGTCATCTATTAAATCCTGAATATAGAGCAAAGCATGGACAACACTTACGAGCATCCAAGGTCATATAGAGTCTGTATATTAATCTTGAGAATGTGATGCAGTCCTGGTTTGCATCAGTTATTATTTATGGAACAACCGCGCAGTGATAGAAATAATTATTAAGAGAATGCATACCTTTTTCACAACTAAACAGATGCATGATAGATTTAGACATCTTTTCAGCGTACACAACCAATATAACATATGAATCTGACAGTATGCTTTTATCTCTTGCTCTCAAATTTTGCACTTTGCAGGCTACAGGAGTCAAGGGTGAGGTACCAGCGGAGCCTGCTTCTAAGAGACATAAAACTGGAATGGCATCTGATGCTGCCAAAGCTACCACTACGAGGTCTACTGATCCAGGTTCTGGTGTCGCATCACCACATGCTGGGATAGTGGATAAGAACAAAAGAATGGAGAATATTGTGTCATCTAGTTCCAAAACAAGTACAATGATGGCTCTGCAGGAATCTGCTGGCTCAAAGCAATCAATTCATACATTAGCACCTGCCGGGCCTCCTTTTCCGATGAATAAATACAAGTTGGACAACCGACCCACAGCGTTTAAAATTATGTCACCTTTACCAGCTGGTTTGGCAAATGTCTCTCCCTCCATCCCTCTCTCTCTCTCTCTCTCTGTGTGTGTGTGCATGTGCGTGTGCGAGTTGCCACCAGCCCATGTATAATAGTAGTGGATGTGTATCTTTTCATGTAGTTTGTCCCGTGTTTCTTCTCAGTCATGTCATGATAAAATGCTTAACGTTCCATATGGGATTAACAGGGAAACTGATGTCTTATTGCCTTGCAGGTTGCTGCTTTGAAGGAATACTTCTCATCATATGGTTATCTTTCTGCCGTGGAACTAGAAGATGAGCCCGGTGACTATGATGGTGATGGCAATGACGATGGATCAGATACACTAAAAAGTTGTTCAGCTCGTGTGACTTTCACAACCCGCCGATCAGCTGAGAGAGCATTCCTTAATGGTAAATGTTGGCAAGGCAAGAATTTGAAGTTTGTGTGGCTGATGTCTAGCACTTCTAGCATTGGAGAAAATTCATCTGCTCCCAAGTGTCCTGTACAAACCGATGTCCAGCCTGTTAGAAAACTAGCTCGTTTGGATTCCCAGGAAGTTTCTGGAGAACCTGAAAATTCAGAGAGAAATAATGGTGATGGCCCAACAGAGCTGGATAAAGTTTCTCAGTGCTGTTCAGCCTCCATTTCAGGTGAGGTAGAGTCACCAAAATGTGAGCCTAGTCCAAAGTCAATATCTCCTGAGAAAGAGTCAACAGAACAGGACTCTAGTCAAACTTCAATGTCAGAGAAAGAACCCCCGAAGGCATTTTCTGATTGATGATGGGTTAATTGACAGACGTGTACAGTGAGGTAAAATGCTAAATCTTTTGGACCCTAGTTTTCAGGAGTCTCCCTGACATTTTGATTTTTCAATAGTGTTATTTCATGCATTGGATCTGTAACAAAAAAAAAAAGAGGAATTTTGAGATTTTTTATCCCACCTTGGATAGTGGTTGTCTAATCGTTAACTGGCAAATTATGTTGTCTTTTAGCTTAGAATGTTTAGGACCAAGGGATTAAATTGAAAGGTCTGTTTGGAATTTAATTAAATGCTTACACAAATTATATTGGGGATCACATTCCCATTCGGTTGGAATTACATGATCTGTTGCTCTTGGATATTTTTATTTTCTTGTGATTGTTTCTGAAATACAGAACGGCACCGATTCTTTTGAGAAATTCAATTCTTCCAGTTTTCTTTTATTAGCCTTTTCTTTTCTTCCTGCCGTCACACGTCATTTCGAAGGGATAGGAGAACTATAACAGGACACTCATACGAAGTCTTCAGTAGAATCAGTACATATAAATAGGCCAAAATGCACTTTGGTCCCTCTAATTATAAAATTGTGTAAATGCATTCTTAGTTCAAACTGGAAACTTCCTAAGATGAAACACTTGTATTATGTACATGTTACTCCATACATAGGGTGAGTTTTAATATGAGTAGAATTCCTAGTGAGCATTCGTGGATATAAATTGTATTCACCACCTAAATCTCCCTATCTAATCCTAAAATGAGACGAGCTCAGATCCAAACCTTTTGTTGGTTCTTATGAAATGGGTGAAAACTTGAGAAATAATATGGATACACATTTAATCCATTAATCTAAAATAAACACAATACATGATAAATAAAATTAAAGAATATAAACAAAATAAATGCTCATAAATGAATGATAATAAAGGCAAAAAAAGAAAAGAAAAATTATGATACAAGACATACATATAGGCTTAACCCGGTTATCTCTAGTGGAGTTGTTATGCAATCACACAACAAGACTTCTAAAATTAAAAGAGAAAATGAAAAATAGTCACAACCTAGTTTTTTTATAGGAACCAAGGATCCTAAAATATGCATTGGTTCCAAAGATTTAAGTAAAGGGGTGATTAGGCTTAAACAAAAATAAAAATCACCCTTACTACATCTTTTTCAATGAAAGGTTATCTTGTTACTATCCAAAATATATTTTGAGTTTATTCACAAGTCATTTATTATCGATTGATGTTTGTCAAGTTAGCATCGAACCCTAAATTAAGAGTCTCGCAATCAATGATTTGTTTTAGTTTTTATTTATTTATAAATATTTCTTGACCTTTTATCATTACAATTTATTTATTTATATGCTTGTCCTATGATGATTCCTACTTGAACTCATGAACTTATTATTGTTTTTTTCTATTTTAAAACATCATGATAGGTCTATATCGATCTATAAGACTATGAGATATGCCAACAAACCGTTAAAATAGTAATTGATGCTTAATCAAAACTCACTAACTTTACAAAAACTCATCGACTATTTATTAAACTTGTTTTAAGATTACAAATGTCACGCTAGGGTAACATTGATTCCTAAAACTAGGAGACACGCTGACTTAGTTGTTAAAATCCAAACCTAAAAAAAAAACACGAAGATAACTTGATGAAAACTCGCTGACATTGTTTTTTTTTTTTTTTTAAATAAATATTAACACCCATATGACGCATTGCCAGTCATTTGTGATTATTATTCGTTGTAGTAACGTGATGCTCTCTTATTCTGCATACACTCTTTTCTCTAGTGGATCATTGGGAAAACTGGCAGAAATGCTACCAGCAAAAGTCTATTGGCAGAATTGAACAAGGACCCTGTTGGCATATTTTGTTGGAAGAAATTAATTTGGCAATTGAGTTTTTCAATTATTATTAAAAGTTTTTTTTATTCATTGTAGACTATGATTATTATAAAAATTCAACTTTCAGATAAATTTCATAAGCAATGATGTGCTTAATTATGTGCTAATAAATTATAAAACTATATCATTCAAGTTTTGGTTTTAATTTCAGGTGTTGAAATAGAATTATGGACACCTAAAACCCGATCAGGACATGCTCGAGTAATAAAAATGCATAGGCGGTTGTATTCAGATATCAAGTTTAAATATTAAATTTGTGATTGGATTCAGATGTGGATATTACAATTACAAGAAAAATAAAAGGCGTGACCTCTGCACTGTAGCCCCTCTCACAGTTTACTGTGGACTGGAGCAGTGTAAGGGCTGTTTTGCCCTTAATGAGCCGGTGAATTGTTTCTCTTACGCGGGGCTTCATTGTCTCTTCCCATCAACTTAAAAAACGACCCCTTCGTTTCTTCTTCTCCTCTCTGGCCACAGAGCGAACGACGGGCTGGGTGGTGAGGGTCGATCGGGCGGTCGACGATGGCGGTTCGACGGCTGGTCTCGGGTCGTTCTTGGTCTTCAATGAGGTATGTTTTTCACCCGTTGTTTGGGTCAATCTCTACTTTCTCTCGGTTTCTTTGCATTGGGTTCTTCTGTTTGTTTTTTTTTTCTTTATTTTTCATCCATCTTCTCCTTCGATTGATGCTCTTTCTGGTCTGGGTGTTGGTAATTCATTGCATTTTCAGCTGATTGTGTTTTTTTGCCCTTCGATTGATGTTCTGTGTTTTTTCGTTTCTCAATTATTTTGCTGGGCATTCGGCTTCTTGAGGTCGGGGTGCTTGGGTTTGGTCGTTTGTGTGTGTTGGGGACTGGGTTTTGGGTTTAATTCGGTTCGGGTTGGGTTGGGTTGATCGACGGGTTCAAATGTCGGGTGCTCACTGTTTAATTGGGTTCGGGTGGGTCTTAGGTTGAAATTAGTTTGGTTTGATTATGCGACCGAATTGAATGAATTCAGGTTTGATGAATTGAATCAATTCAGTGTTGAATTGATTTATGTATGCTCTCGGTTTGTCACCTTTTTTTTCCAGTTTGTTGCGTTTGTTCAATTTTGCTATCACTGTTGCCATCTGGTTCTATTTCTTCAACTAGTCTTTCGTTAAATATCATCTCGCATTAATTACATTCTCTGTTCATTTTGCAGGGTGGCATGCATTAATTTTAACTTTTTCTGTGTTGATATTTTTTCCCCTGGCTTGCACCGACCCTCTTGCTTTCCTAGGTGATTTATTTAAGTTCTTCTTTCCTGTTTTTTACGTACTGTCTCCTGCATGTTTTTCTTGCTTTTCTTTTTCCCCTGGTAGCTTCTTCTTTCTTCCATTTTTTTTCCTGCTTTCCTTTGCATTTGATACATTATTCATCTTCAATCTTTTCTTCTTCTTTCTTCAGATTGTGCTCTCCTGTTCGTCAGAAATTGCTGCCAAAACTTCCCTTCACAAAGCCTTTCGTAAACACTTTGTCACCCTACTTTTGAGGTTAGTAAGCCTTTGATGAAAACCTTACAATTAGTTGTGCTTATAATGGAAATGTTTAATAGTTTGTTTGCTACTTTTTATTATGGTTGTGGGAATTTTTATTCCGAACATGTTATTATGGTTTGATTCGTTAATATTAGACCAGCATGAATAATAAAAGTTGTCATGAGGTTAATATTCCTTTTGATATAGTTGCATGAAGATAGGTTACCCATGAGGCTTAATCTAGCTTTGCCTTTTTGGTGCTGTTTTTGACGGTAGGATATGCTATAGTTTCTTATGAAAAGTGCTTCTTGGTGGGTTTTTTTCCCAACACCTCAGTGTTTTCTGATTCTCACTTGCATAATCAACCAGTTTAAACACACTAAACTGTCAATCATGTACTCAATTTTTCTGTGTCCTAGATTAAAAGTTTGCATGAATAATAAAGGTTGCCCTGAAGTTATTTCAGGGCATCCAATAATATCTCCATTGGAATTCAAGTTCATGGTTCAATTTTGATGTTCTATACGTGTGGTAGGTAATTTTGATGTTGCTATAAATACTGGTTGGATTTTGTTTGGAATATTTGTTTCTTTTCTGGATTTTGTACAGCCATAAAAACTTATAGTAGGCTGCATTTTGTAGAGCCATAAAATCTTACACGAAGACACATGTTTACACACCTCATATAAACAAAAAACCATGTTATCTCCAAGACAACGAAATTAACTACATATAAACCGAGACTGAACTACTCATTTCAATGTTACCTCTTACAAATCAAAACATACACAAGTTGTTTTTTAAATATTTCTAGAACTCCAAATCTACAGCTGGCTCTTATGTGGAACAACACTAAGTTCAGAATTTGTTATTAAGGGAAATATTCTTTAGGAACAGTTATATAGCACAGAACTCAAAGTCTTCTAGCAGCAAGGAAAATCCATATCAAAGCAACATACATCATTCCCAGTCTTAGCTGTCTGCTTTATCTCCACAACAAGCTTCTTTTCCTAACAAGATAACAAACATGTTAAGATCTAATCGGATAGAAAATGTGCAAAAAAAGATCACCAAACAACAACATTTGCTCACTTCTAGCTGCAATGCTCTGATTTCCTTCTCTATACCTGAACAAGGTGAAAATCCAGTAAAAAAAAATTGAGATAAAAAAACAATTCCAGCCTCATAAACTAGAAGGATGTTAATCGAAAGATCCCTCCATAATTTATGTCTTGGAATCTGATGACATAAAAAAAAAATGTGCCAGCAACACCCAAAAACCATTTAAAGAACCCTTTGCTCTTGGCAGTCTAAGAAGGACCCGAATTCAAGACCTTTACATAAACGTCTTCCATGTTTTCTTATATGTCCAAATCATCACATGCTCACGGCACCTTCCACACACTGATAATTCATTATCAATCCACAACATAAGAGGGTTGCTTCAAAAATTACAGGTTAGCGAGTGATAGGTAAGTCATTTAATGTTACCTCATCATTCCCTAAAATATGTTAAGTGCTTAAATCATAGAGCACAACCACAACCTTCTTTCCAAAAAAGCCTACAAGTTTTCACTTTCTAAGAACATGGTCCAAAAATTTCAGCAATAACTTGACTTGGAAAAACCTGGTTTTGAATTCATATCTAGCATCAACAACCTAAAACTAAGAAAGCTGAGGTTCTTTTCTTTTCTTCATGGTTGTTTGATGGGAAAGGAAATAGATTAAACTGTTGATCATCCAACATCTTTTGCTCACAGTCATCAAATTCCCTGTTTAAAAGTCCCAAAGGTCATTTACCAGCCATGCAAAGCAAACAAACAAGGACATGCATGAGACAAGTTTGATGTTGTTTCTTCTGAAAATGTGAACAAATACAGATTTATTTTTATACTTTTGATGATGATTTTGAACTTAAATTTATTGAATCTCTTATAAATGATCGATGAAAGATTAAGGGAGAGCTCCTTTAGGTCTTCCTTAATTCATCTGAAATCAAATTGCATGTTGTCCCTCCCACTATTATAAAAGTATATAAGTGAAGATTTTCCATAAATAACTCCCGCAAATGACTATGAATGTAGATACAACAAAAAAAGGCAACATTTACTAGGTACCTCATCATTCCCTAAAATATGTTAAGTCACTTTCTAAGAATATGGTCCAAAACTTTCAGTAATACCTTGAGTTGCAAAAACCTGGTTTTCAATTCATATCTAGCATCAACAACCTAAATATTTTTCAATTCAATGCAGGTTGTGTTATGAATAACTTGGGACCTCCCAATATAGAGGAGACTCTGCCGAAATTTCTAAGAAAGTTTCTTCCCATGCTTCATCTACTAATTACAAAAATAAAACAAATTAAAGAAAAATATTTAGAATTGTTACTAATGATAATTCTTTCTCTACTAATTATTTTCATTTCGATTTTTATAATAGATCTACTTCAATTGTTTCATCATTCTGCCTTTTATTTTTTGCAGGAAGATTAGCAACGGAATGATATGACTCATTTCACAAAAGGGATCTTGCTTCATTCTACACGTGAACATCCCTTTCTTTTGAACTTATGTACAAATTGTATAATTATCACTCTTTTGTCATCTTTGATGATGCTGCAAATATTCCAAAGATGTAACCTATGTTAACGAAACAAACTCTTTTATATTATATTGCTAAGTTTTTATATTATAAGTTCATCGTTATTATTGTAATTATATTATATTATATTCGCAACAATGCCCGCGGCAACGCGCGGGCATCTAACTAGTATCTAATATCCATCGTAATCCTTGCATTCAAGGGCCCACCCTTTAGCTGAAAGTACCGCAACGCTGTCATCCACACCAGCATTGTGTGCAGCTATGTGTCATCTAACCCTTTCCCATTTCGCCATGGTTACCGGAAGGGACCGTTGAAAAACTTGGCCTACCACCTTGCGGATCCCGTCGGCAGCTCCGGCCCCGGAAAACAAGCTAACAAGGAGAGTTTTTGTGTCTGGATTGTCGTCCTGTGATTTGAATCGTCTGTGCTAAGAGTGTGCATAATAACCTGCGTGATCGTTTCAAAAAACAAGGTCGTTCCCCCCCACCCACCTTATCTATGAAACTTGTTACATTTATAGGATCAGGCAGGAAGGGGCCCACCATCCATGTACAATATTTGAAGGCACGGGGATTAAGGAGATAATTATGCAAAATGAACCAAAGACAACCCCAGAGCAACATTTACAAATTTGCTTAAAGATAAAACCAGAGTAACGGTGAATTTTCTGGTGTGTATTGTCCTCGTGTCTCCTATGGTTCTCAAGTACAAACTACAATCAAGGCATATAAGAAGGCCAAGCTGATACAATAACTCAACTATAATTGAGGATTATTTTTATGAACATATGAATCATGAATGGTCAAATCTATATTTGTTTTGTTTTTTAAATAATAATTATGTTAGCTTCATGATGTATGTGCTTGTTAGCTGGGTTGCCTCAAATGTATAAACCCACACCCCTGAAAGAAAATTTGACTGAATTGCATCTCCAGAGAGCTCATAAATTAGGACTGCCTGTTCTTACCATCATTGAGCTCGATTTGCTGCCACCCTTGCTCTGGCCACTGAGTTCAAGTAAAGTTCTTCATACTGTGTTGCTGACAATTCCCAGCTGAAATCCATGTTCATGTCCTTCTGAACAAGCTGCTGCCAGACCTCGGTGTTGTTTCTATAGTAGTTAAATGCACGATCTAAAGCACTGCTTACTCCCTGAGAAATTATGAAATGCATTAGAATAAGGAACAACCTGAATGAAAGAAAGCTTTTACAAAGAGTTGGATAGAAATTCAAAAAAGCGGGGATGGAAAATGAAAAGGTTCATGATGACTTCTAGTTCCACAGAGGCCGGAGAAGTAATGCAGCAGCTGGTGGGAGCATTGATTGATAGCTCAAAGCCTCACACAGATGCCAAATGGAAACCATGGATGAGTTACAACTAAATCTGCAGCTCAAATTATTTACATGTTCATCAGGTGTCAAGAAGGTAAAGCCATTCTGAAATTGGAGAGGCACGGTATCATCATCAACATCAAAAACACTGCAGAATTAAAACCAAATGTCAATGCACTGATGCTCTAATCATAATAACACCATATCATCACTGGAATTATGTCAGAAATCGAGTACCCTACCTGTCATTTAGACCACCAGTTTTTCTTGCAACTGGTATGGAACCATATCTCATTGCTATCATCTGCAACAGAAAAAAAAAAACATATGAACATTTTGGTTAACATATATATATATATATGTTCATGTATGAAAGAAAAGGGGGAAGCCATTTGGCTGTAAAATTAATAATTAGTCATCAGTTTAAGGCACAAAATTTACAAATTAGCTCATGTTTGCGAGCTTTGAGACATTTTTTATGGGTTATATTGATATTTTCATTAAGTATCATTCAATTAAAAATGTTAACAAATGCACTCTGGCTCTTTGCCTACCCTAAAAAAATAAGGGAAAGGGTGTTGATCATACCTGTGTTAGGCCACAAGGCTCAAAAATCGATGGGATGATAAAAATGTCAGATGCCGCAAAAATGGAATGGGATAGAGATTCATCATACTTCAATATCAGCCGAATGTCATCATGATTGATAAAATGGTTAGCAATACCCTCGAATTCCCTCTACAAAATAAAAGAGAAATAGAATGTTGATTAGTAAATAGAATAATTAGAGAAAGGAGACAGCAAGAACGATCAAAACTAATGTTTCGGTGTCCATAAAGGACATTGTAATCCAAAAATTCTCAAAAGCCCAGCTAGATAAAGATATGTATCTTTATAGCATTATGCTTTAAGGATGCATTGCAGATGTGTAAATTATAACGTGCAAAATTTTGGATGGCACCAGTGAATTCAAATCAAAAGGAAAAACAGAGCATTACCTGAATATGTGCAACTGGACTTGAACCAAGTAGTACAAATTGTCCTCCCAGCTCCAGTGTTCGGTATATTGCATGTCTAATAAGATGCACACCTTTCTGTGGCACCAATCGTGTTATGCAGCCTACCTATTCAAAGAACAATGGAAGAATTTGAACAAAGTTGTGAAGTAATGATAAAATTATTCAGGATGTTCCCACGTACAAGATGATGGTATTATGAACTATGCCATTCCCTCGATATGCTAGACTAAGAATCTCCCTTACATATCTACTCCCATATGATCTTGAGTACTCTGGAGATAAAAGAATGTTCATGATATTCCAATGCAGACTATTTCTCACATGATAACAAATGTGGAGTCCATTTGATACAAGATCAAAGTTGATTTTTCTTCCAATATACATTGCGATGAAATGCCAGGAGGTAAATTACAGGCTAATCCTAAAGTTTATAGTTAAGGAGAGCACTACTCGTCATAATATGATTAACCACCCCAAATAAAAAATAAATGGGAGGAAAAAAACAAAAACAGAGTTCCATGTAGAGAATGTTAAATGAAGGATTTAACAAAGAAACTAAGATGTTTCTCAAAAAGGAAAAATAATGAAATCTTCCAACCCAAAGGGTTTTAATTAGCTATCCTGGTCATCTTTCACCAGAGATGAAAGAAAAAATAGCTAATCTGATTTTTCATAGTTGCTAACCCACTAAAAAAATACCAACATCTTTTGAGGAAGTTTGTGTTGTCAAAATTTACTCTCAAACATATAGCCATGTTCCATGTACCCTAGGTGATACACAATACACTAACAGTAACAAGGAGGGAGGTAATCCATATAAACTGGTCATACATTGATGTAATATCAATGTAAAAGTGCTGAAATCTGATAGAAAAGGTGGGTTGAAATCAAATACTTTCAAAAGAAAAGGAAAGGTTATACAATGCTTATATAGTAAGATTACCATCGGTTGCTTGACATCTGCATTAGAGAGCCCAAGAAATTTTCTTAAAGCTATTTTGTTTTCAATTTTCCCTTGAAGATCATTAACATTGTACTGGACTTTGAGAAAAGTATCAGTAGCAGGATTCCATGCATCAGTATCAATTCCATTAAGAATTCCAACAAACTTCTTGGAGTGAAAACTAAGAGTCGAATGGAGACCTTTCCCACCCTGTGCAACACAAGTTAGAGTTGTAAGTAAAGCCTTCAATGAATACAACAACAGTGAGAAAAATTCAATATTACAAAAATAAAACAATAAATCATTTGATTTTACTTATCCAAGAAAAAGAAAAGAAACCTTTGCTTCAAACAGACTGGCAAATTATATTATACCCTGCCCATATCATTAAGCTTTATTCCAAAATAGAAACCACGGTGAGAAATACAAACTCATTAATTTATGTCTTCACACAGCTCAGATGAAGCAGCTTGGGCAGACCCTGAGAATTAATCAGGAAGGTACTAGAAACTGGGACATTGTATTTCACAACAATATGGATATTTTTCATCTTTAAGACTGTAACTCATGAGGATTTCTATTTCCCTCCTTGAACCCTATCAGTTTAAAAATTCCTTTCATAATTCTTATCAGCAAAACTAAGACCAGAAAAAATCTTTTTTTTTATCTTTAGTGTCAAGGATTAGAAGAATCTCCAGTTTCTGATCAATGAAATACTTCGATTGACCTTCACCATTGTGATTCAGCTATTGAAGCGCAAAGATTTTATGATTGTAAAAAAAAAAAAAAAAAAAAGGTTTTGGCTGGTTGCAGAAAGCACTACCACATTACCTTGCATTTACTCTGCTTAAAAAGCATTAGGTATGCAATCTGCGATGGGAGGTAGCTTGGCAGAGGATTCTAAGTGACGATAATTTACAATAGAAATGAGAGATCATGATCAATAGGCACTTCAGTGTCAAGTTGTCACTGAACCAGTGAAACCATTTAGTTCGCATTGTGAATGGGCTTAAAGCTCTATGGAAGTTTTATGGGGAAGTGGCCTTCTATGCTTAATGATAGATTCAGAAAGGGCATGTGTTTTATGAAGGGTAATGTTATAAATTGATTCTTTCCAATAGTATTTTTGGTTCCTTTTGAAAGAAAAGAAGACATTTGAGAAAACAATCCTCTCTCGCCTCTTTGAAGGAATTAGAGGTCAAGTCGCTGGTATATGGGCAGTCAGAAAAGGATATGTAAATGTTGTTTACTATTCATTTTTTGTACTTAGTGGCCAAAATGGTAAAGTGAACTTAGGAGGCAATCTACCTTCAAGTGAGCGTGTGTAATTTGTATCAAGAAAATCATAAGCACCCTGCTTTTCAAGATGTCTTGCCCATTCTTATCAGGCCATCCAGCACAAATGCAAATCTATTGAGCCCTAATGGGTTTGTTGAGGTTGTGGTGACAAAAGGATGGTGATGGTGTAGATGGAGGAGAAAATACACAAAGCCAAACAATGTTCTACCCTTATTTTTCCTTAAAGGAATCTCATCTCCATGTGAAAAATAGTTGTCATGCTGGATCAAAACAATACTAAGAAATTCCAGATTATCCATTCCTCGTTCATGGTAGCACTTCTTAGATAGGGATCAAAATTGACCCAATTTTGATTCAGTTTGGATGAAACTGACAAAATAGGGGTGGTGCCTGTATACTTCACTATAAGCTGGGAGGATAAACATGTATTCACTTTTTAGTAGTTTAGGTAATTCTTTCTAAGCTTTACAAGCAAATGATACTTGGATCAATAGCAAATAAACCAAAAACACATCCAGAAATCTTCAAAATTTCTTGTGAATATTGCCACACCTATAGGAATTTGAAACGTTTCTGGCTGATACATAATAACCAAGATTTTTTGACTTGAATTATACACTGCAAAATAACTTGCAAGATTATTTATCTACTTGTTTAAGAGTCTAATATAGTTTGCAAGTTTATTTATTTACTTTTTAAGAACACTAATCAAATCTACAAAACAGAATATCAGCTAAAACAGATCACAATGCCCATACCTCAGCAGTTCGCACCTCTTGTGCATAGGTAGGTGATACTGTTGTCACAATGTTTGAGAATACCACTGCACCCTGAACAAGAGGAAAATATGAGAATATAAGGGTGATAGCATAGCAGGATTGACCCTGTAATGTGCAGAGTAAAATAAACTAAACTTCAATAAATAATTGTGATACCTTGACAGGATTGACCCTATCAAGTGCAGAGTTGTCTTGCATTCGATCTGGTCTATTCATTTGATGGACATCAAGTCCACAAGATGCTAATTCTGATCCAGGTGCAGTCCCTTGGTACTCAAAGTTGTGGCAAGTAAAACATATTCTGGCTGAATTCAACCCTTTTGGGGCATATATATCCCAATAGAGTGGTGCCTGAAATGGCAGTATGAGAGAGATTATTGTGGTGAATTCTGATCAGGTGCTGTAAAAGAACAGTAGTCTGCGGTGAAAAATCTGGATTGATCATACAACAAAAGCTGTCTGCCAGTCATGACAATGAATTATGTCTGGTTTTTTTCCAGATTGAAGAAGTAACTCAAGTGCTGCACGGCTGAAAAATGAAAAACGTCTGAAATCATCATGCTCTCCATAAAACTGTCCTCTCCAGAAGAACTTTTCAGGGTGCTGAGGCTCAATAAAGTAAACTGGGAGACCTGCACAATCAAAACTGATATTGAAATGCAACACTAATGTTCATGCCACAGCACAAACCAAACCAATAAAATCCAAACCTTCAACTGTTCCAACCCATATTTTATTTTTGTATAACTTTCCATCGAAATATGACTCCAGAACCACATCTAGAACCTGCACAAGCAATCTATTATCAAAATGATCGTAAACATTATTAAGATTTACCAGTTTCTTAAACAAATATTTTAAACATACCCTCAAGTTGTGAATCCGATCATATTGCATACAGTCATATTTGGGCAGAACAATCTCCACGAGGTGTCCTCTCTTTTGCAGTGCTTTACATAGACCAGTCACGACATCTCCCAAACCACCAACCTGTAAGACATAAGTAAATAAAGCAGGTAACTAAAGCGAGAAAATAACATTAGTAACAAGACTACAACAAGAAGCATAACAACATAAGAGACGAAAAGCAAAGGTAACCACAACAAGAGAAACTAATAACCTTCAACAATCTAGAACCAATATCCAATTTTGTGCAGGATAATGTTATGGTACAACTGCATATTACATAAAAAAAATACCAAAAGGTGAAAATCATCACCACAGAAACAGGCCAATTAATTTAGTGTTCAGAAATCATTCTGCGGCTATTTGAGACACTGAAGGAGTATTGATGAGATATCGATACCAAGACACGGAAGAAGTCTTTGAAGTAACTTGCAGGTATAAAGTATGTAAGATTCATTTGAAGTAACTTGCAGGTATCAAGTATGTAAGATTCATTTGAAGTAACTTGCAGGTATCAAGTATGTAAGATTCATTTGATCATTAAAAGCGAAATAGAAAACAGGGAAAAGTAATTACAGGACCTCCTCACAAGATTTTCTTCTCCCCTTTTCTTTCCAAGCCATAAAAAGCTTGTCCATGAAGCTCTACCAGTTAGTAACAACTATCTAACTTATCAGGTGATCTAATGATACAAAAACTGAAGAACTTAATTTAGCATTTTATAGTGATTGATTCATGCAGTAGATATGAGACTATCCATGTGATAATAAATACTTCAAAGGCTGATCACCTCACCAACCCTCACATGGCCTGTAAATGAAAACTGGAGTCAATTACTGTGAGAAGGTCATGTTATCAATCAAAATTGTAATATTTTTCCCAGCTTGTCAGAAATGAGCATGTGTTTTTTGCTTTGAATGGCCAGTTGCAATAATTGTTCACAAACAACTTGTTTGGAATTTTCAGCTATAAAAGGACAACACAACATGGCCAATAAGAAAAAACATAAACTGGAAGAGGTCATTTAAGTTATATTTCCCTGAAAGATACCATGTAATGTATAGCATATTCATCTGAGACAAATAATAAATATATATATGTTCACATATTTCTGATGGTGTCCAGAATACATCAAATGATATTGACAAGCTGCTAAGAAATTAGCAATCCTAAAACAAATTGACTGGGTGAAACATATGCGTTAAGCTCACCTTTGCAACTGGTGCCATCTCTGCTGCAATATGAATGATAGATAATCCTGAACTGAAGATCAAGGAAAGGGATAATCAGATTGTAAAGAGATAATCAGATAGTAACGGTAATTCCCAAAAGCATTCCTACTTAAAAATTGTTACCTTTTTGGTGATGATGTTAGCTTGAGAAACCTGGCCAGAGCTTCACGTTCTTTCTTTTCTCTGCTTTCCATGTATGCCTCACAAATACGTCCATCTCTCTTCCATACCATTTCTCTCAAAAGCTTTGCATCATCTGTAGATATTTTCTTCTCGAGCAGCCAACCATCAATTATGAGCAGTAAATGACTCCAAAATTCCCAGGGCATATCATCTACAGGTTCATCTAGTGCCCTTTTACTGCTTTCTTCTTTCAAACTTTTGAGTGCATCTTGAAATTCTTGTACGGAATCCTGATACAATTGGACATAAGAATGTATCTCTTCATCAGACCTTTGGAGGTGCTCCTCCAATAGTTTCATCTTTTGCTGCATTAGTTCATTATATTGCTGCAACTTTTCTGATGATAGCTTATAAACAACAGCTTTTTCCAGGGATTCTTCCAATTTATCAACCTTCTTTCGGAGATCCTGGTTTTGCTGCAACACAAGAATTGCCTGATCTGCTCGTTTGGTTGCCTTATCTAGCAGTACTTGCAAAGTATCCACCTTCTCCCATAAGTCCTTGCATTCAACTTTTAGACCAGATAATTTTGAAACCTCTTCCTGAGAAGCTATCAGTTTGGACTCCAGGTCTTGCAGAGAAGACTTCATTGAAGAGTGTTGCTTCACCAGTGTTACAACACGTTCATCGGTATTCTTAACATTACTAAGTTCTGCCCTGAGTGCTTCTATATCATTTTTCAGAGACATATTCTCCGTCCTCAATAAACCAAGCTCCTCACTAAGAGAATGAACACTGCTATTCTGAAGTAGAGTGTTATTCTGAAGTAGAGAGGCTTCATTATTAAAAAAATTGTTTTGACTCTCAAAAAGATCAGACACACTTCTCTCAGTAGCACCACTCTCAGCTAGTTCATTCCTTAACTTCTCCAACTGCGCCTCTAGGAGTTCCACACGTATCTTTTCTTGAGCGGCAACCTTCATCTTAGCATCATTTTCAGCCAATCTCCTCTCCAAAACATTAATTTCTCCTTGCAACTTGTCCTTCTCATGAAAAATTCTTTCAAGATCATCAAGCGCATAAACCCGAGCTTTGTTGAGAAGAAGAGTATCTAACATACACATGTTACCAATGAATATAGACTCATGCCCTACTTACTTGAAAGTATTGAAACTACAAGCATTGAGGAAGATAAATCAAGAATAGAAGAGAAAGCCGTCCTACTTTTCTCAGCATTCCTTATCATGCCGATCAAATCTTCAGGTTGAATACTTGAAAGTTTCTCTCCGCCTCCCATGTTTACAGCCTGGGGGTAGAAGATAGATTATTTAAATTTTTTGAAACAAGCCATTGTCTCTCATTCAAGTAAATAAAAAACAAGTAAAGTAAAACTAAATTGAGGAACAAATTTGAAATCATGGAAATTTCACACTTAAATAATCATCCAGACAGTAATGGACCAAAACTCAAGCAACAAAGGTCCAGCACTTAAATTATATCCTAAAGTGCATAGAGGCTCAGTCGCTTAAAGCATATAAACTACATAGCCTAAGAACTGATTGTGAAATACTTTTTTTTAAGGAGCACGGTAAAAAGGAATACCAATTGTTTCATTTCATCAGATGCACTTGAATGCTCCTCATCTTCCTCTACGTTAACATCAATAGCCTGAGAGAAACCAAATTTTAAAAAATAATAATAATAATAATATAAACTATATCACACCGAATCAGCGAACAAAAACAAATTTGTTAATATGATTGCACAAGTAGAGAAAGAAGACCAAAGCTTTGGCTTCCGGGGACACGGTAAGACGTTGTGAATTTTGTGCTTCGGTGAGTTGCTCAATCGGCTCCACATCTACACTAGTACTAGTTTCCGAATCTACGTGTACGCTAGCTCCAGTCTCATCATCCGGTACAACACTGAGCACCGAAGGAGGAGGAGGTTGCGGTTGCGGATGATGACTCTCGGAATCCTCGGTAGAAGAAGATTTATTCATTTGTCTACGCTTATACTGCGAGCTTCTTTCATTCAGACATGCATCAAATTATTGAAATCAAATTAACAATAAAAACCTGATTTAAAATAAGAAAACCTAATCGAGAAGCGTAGCACGTACCTCAAGTTCTGATTCCGTATTTTGAAAGAGGAGAATGAGAGTGATCGATGAAAAGGCAATAAGAATCGGACATTTGTGTGCTTAGGATCATTGGTAGTGTTAGCAGTGATAGTATTGCAATTCAAGGCAGTAGTAAGACGATGGCTCAGAAAATAAGTTGATAGCTTCGTTGCCATTCTGCGCAGAAGAGATTAACAGCAGAGTTCTCAGTATAGTGTACGGACTCTGCTCATTCTCTGTTTCTTGGCCTGGTTTCTGGAGAGCTCGAATCTAGCTTTGTTTGTTGTTGAAGGAAAGGAGGAGGATGGATTCGTCAAGGTGGTAAAGATGCTTGTGATTTCCCACCAGAGGAAAGGGAAGCTGTGCATTTCTTTTTCTTTTTCTCTTTTACTATTATTATTATTATTATTATTATTATTATTATGGGGATTATCTTCATCGAACGGCGAGGATTGCAGGTCCTTCCGAGTCTGGGCATGTGAGCGGACAGTTGGGGCTCCCAGGTTTTATCCTCTTTTTCAGGCGGTGGTCTTTGCTTCTTCCATTTTTTTTTTTTAATTTAAATATAATAATATTATTACTGCTTTTAGTTTTATTCAAATTCACGACACGTCGCTTAGAAAAGTCCCATGAATAAAAAAATATTATTTTCAAACCAAATATCGGAAAAACAAAAAAAAAAAATTAAGCCCACAAGATTGAAAACTGATGACCTCCCTTGATCGAGGTTCCATCTCCATTGTCAAATTATTTACGTTCAGAATAAATAAATTTGACATTCCAAGGAGAACTAACGATGGAAGAAGGCAAAGACAAATTATTTTTTCTACATTAAGAAAACAAGTTATCAAGCCACCCAATTTCTTGAAATGTTAATTTGTTGTATAATATAAAAATTAATCGATGATAATCAACAAGCTAATAGAATTCTTCATAAGATGACGTCAAGCATGAAATTGAGATCAAAGAAGATTCAAGTCTTGATCAATATGATCCACACAAAAAAAATAGACATGTAGTCGAGCTTGGGTGCACATTTACATGTTAATTAGTATAACTTTCCATTCAATTATTGGATTTGATTGAAATTTTGTCATAAAGCTTTAAAGACCTTGTTTACTATGTCTCTAGGGATGTGGCACGATGACAAATAGCTTGTAATCTGCACAACAAGTCTCGAGTTCGAGTCAGGGTGTACCCCCTTGTAAGAGTTTGGAACAACCGGGGTTTTACTCACTCATCTAGGCTCACAAAAAACGTTTTCTGGAGAAAATTTCCTCGTATCCAAAAAAAAAAACTTGTTTTCTATAATGTTAGAATTTCAATGACAATAAGAAATTTAAGACGTGGACCTTGTTATTTTATTTTAAAGTATTCTTAAACTACATTATATTTGGGTTTGAGGTTCGGTCTAATTTCCTGGGAGAGTTTATTTTGTTAAACTATAAATATTTTATTTTTTCTAGTTTGTAAGTTGTTGTAACTCATTGATTATTTATAAATAAACTTGTGAGAGAAAGATTGATCTTACTTTTGTTTTTTCATAGAACTTTCAAAAATTCTTAAAGGTTTTTTTTTATGACATTCATCCTTATACATTGGGTTATTAGTTTACTATAATCAACGGGTTAAGGTTTTCATTTAATAACTATGGTTTTTAGGTCTTGGTAATCACTAGGCTTAGTTCTTTTCAATTTAATTGTACCTTTCTAAGTGTGTTCAATCTTTGATTGTGGGTTATAGGGTTTTTACCCTCTAGGTTTGTATTAGTTGGTATCAAAATTAAACTCTAAAATCAGGTTTGCTATATTTAATTTCTTGTTTTTCATTAACATTTTCTTTTTTATTTCAAGATTACATTTTAAATAATCACTCCTCGCATCAGGACTATTATTTTTGTTTGTTAATTAGATCTTGTTCTTTAAAGTCATGTTTTTGAATTAGAGCTTTTCTACACTACTAATTTTCAATCTCCTTTTTTTTAATTAACTGCATCTTGCATTAAAAAGAAAAAAATATATAAAAGAAATCATAAAAGCAAGTCAAGAAGTTCAATCTAAAATCTATTATGTTGAATTATTCTTTACGAAAGTCTTTCTTTGTAATTTTTTGTGCTTAACTTGCTTAACATAATTCAAAATGTTCAATCTTTGTGTTTGTGAAATTATTGTTAAATCCTTCAATTTCTTTTTTTTTATTATCTTTGTTTTTTCTTTAATTTGGTTTTCTGATATTGATTTGAGTTTGGTTATTGAGGTTTCCTCATTCATAGTTCCTTTTTTTTATTGTTGTGTCTTTTTTAATCCATTAGTTAAATGTTATAATGTAAAGGAATTTATTTCTTTTGTTTAATCACTAAAAGAACTAAATAAATAGTTGATAGGGGTAAAAGGCAAAAAGTATGAGGATATTATCATGAAAACTTCAATTATAAGTGAAACATGAGTGCAGTGTCACATCCTTTAGTATAAACACATAATGGAATGTGTGATGATTATTTACTAATATATTCTTTATATTTGATATGTCTACCAAATGAGAATCTCACCAAAAAAGAGAAAAATAACATTTTCTTTAGTTTAAAATGATTAATATGTTGTTTGGTGAGATGAAGAATCAAATAAATAGATAGGTTATTATTATCACTAGTTTACAAGAAAGGTCATCCCAAAAGGTTCCTAATACCTTAAGGCCAAAAAAACATTCTACCAAATCAATTAATTAATTTTTTGAGGAGAATAGGGATGATGATTTGGATGAATTTGATCAAGCTTCATTTGGATAATATGGTACAATTTAACATGTTACTTTTGGTGACAAAAGATTTTGATATCATGGGATGTCTTTTGAAGATGGTTTGGAAAAATATCTCAGAAGTATTAAGATGAATATTCTTGTTTTTCAATGGAAGAATGATTTATAAGTTTACTTAGAATGGAAAAATAAAGTAGAAATGATTCTTGATATTATAATTATATGGAGGAGAAAAAATTAAAAGTAGTTGTGATTAAATTTACTAATTATATAATTATTTCATAAAATCATCTTGTTTTGAGTATAAAAAGGAATTATCAAAGGCATATTGATATTTAGGATGAGATGAAGGCAATCATAAGAAAGAGATTTATTCCTAATCCTCTTAATAAAATCTCAATTAGAAATTCCAAAGTTGAATCAAAGTTTTAAGAGTATATAGGACTAATATAAAGAAATGGAGGTAGATATGATTTAGATGAATATAAAAAAGGATATGGAAGTTACCATTATTAGATTCTTAAATGGTTTGGACAATAAGATAGTAAATGTTATACAGTTACAACACCAATTTAGAGTTAGAAAAATGATAAAGAATAAAGAAGGTTATCAGTTAGCCAAGACATTTTAGTTGTAAGAAAAAAATCATTCTTAATGTTGATGAGTTCCTTTCAATTAGAGGAGTTCTATTAAGGTATTTTTTTTAGTTTTCATCTTACTTGAAAGGTAGATAAAGTCTCAATTTGTTTTTGAAATCTGGTTGATTTTGTATTTTTAACTATTGTTTTCTAAATGAACAACCATAATAGGTTTTTGAATTCCTCTAAAAAAAATTTAAGTGATTTTAGGTGAAAATACAGTTTTAAGGTCTAAAAAGTTAGACTCTAATTTTTTTTATCACCACTAAGATGGTATGAATATAGGTTTCTAATCAATGTGCCACCTGTTATTGCAAATTGCAAGCTGTTTATTTTTTAAAATAAAAAGGACACATGATATAATGTTCACCCCTATACTATTTAATAAATATATATTTATCACATTTCATTAATTCAGCAAATGAATGTTAACGACTATCACTTTTGAGCAATGTTTAGGTCCATTATATAAACTTAATCGGATCAAAACGAAGTTTTACTTTGTTTTGACTATAATAAAACTTGTGTAAAAATTATACCTAATCCAAATCGATTTGATTTTCTTAAGCTTTGTTTGGTTCTCAAAATTCTATAAGCAAATTCATCCAAGTCCTAAATATATATGTGTTAGTAATATTTTCTATAGTAATTATTTTATCAATATCATGGCTAATAATAGTGCACAATTCAGTCTTACTATTTTATTTTTGTGTTAGATGTTGAATATCATAGCTTTTATTCTTATAGCTAGATATATATTGACACTTAAGTTAATTAACCTAAAAAAAAACCAATATCCATGAATCACAAACAACAATAAATATGGATACTATAAATCAAATTTCTTGAGCATCCATGTTCTTAATATAGACATTACAAGAGAAAGATAAATATTTATATTGAATCAATTGGATTTTATATGTATGATATAAACCTCAAAGGTAAAGTTTCTTACACTTAAGCAAGAAAGAACAAAACTAAGAAAGTTAAAATCAAATTTGATAAATAAAAGTTCAACACAATGATTACTTGAACCGAGATACCAAAACAATTAGAGTGAAAACTCCATCCAATTATTATAAAGAATCATGAATAAGAAGTATAAGGAAGATACCATGAAAATAATTATTCTTTGATAAGTCAAGAAAACTTAATGAAGAATAAAAAAGTATGAGTTTTACTCACACACACAAATATTGTTTTAAAATATATATATATATATATATATATATATATATATATATATATATATATATATAACCCTAAATACAAGCTAAATAATAGATAAAAATATCATAACCAAGATTAAAAAAATAATAAAAGAGTAATAAATAAAATAAGATAAATAATCTTAAATCAATTAGAAAACTATTATAAATCTTGTATAGTAGCTTTTAAATCTTATTCCAAGGTATTTTCCAATTCAATGGTTGGATTGAATGATATGTTTGTTAGAATAAAACTATATATTAGTGAAAATAATCCCAAAACCGCCTTTGATGTCCTTTAGTTTTCTTGTGGGACATGAACTCCTTGTTAACTCTATTTTCACATTAAATAAGAATTATTGAGTTGTTAAACTTACTCAATATGAACTCCTTTAATGTTATAAATATTTTTACATACAATAAAGACTCCTAAAATGATATGGAGACAACTAATTAATTAAGGTTTCCACATGCTCTATCTAGATAGTCCACCATTGCAAAAATAATTAGGCCCCTTTTATAGATGGATTGAGCCCTTTATGCACATATATAAAATTGATTAAGGTTTGATCATCACTTGTTGTAACCTCCTCGAGATTCATTTTGACCTAAATACTTGGAATAAACTCATTGAATTCATCCTCAAACTTCATGGTAATTGAAAATATAAATGGTCCAATTGGCATTTGTAATAAATTGTTTGGTGTTGTAGGTTGATTATGGATTGATTCACATCAATATATATAAAAAAAAAGAAGAAAAAATTAGCTTGAACATCCTATAGTTTACTTCTTTTAAAACTTTACATTCATTATTTCATAAATCACAAAAAATATATTGAACCTTGTAAGAACATGAAAAAGACATGTAAATAACATTTTTATTGATAAAACATTTACTCAGAAAACTATTCAAGTGAAATTGTTTCCATTCTTTCTAAAGAATAAAGCCAAGTTTTGGCTAAACTTTTTATACAGTAGGTTCAAAGGCATTTGGAGTGAAATCCAAACAAAGTTTTTGAAAAAAAAAAAAAAAACTTCTTCACTTATAAAACTTCAATCTCACAACGTCAAATGATGAATTTTTCTTGTAGTCTAAATGAGTCATTTAATCATTATTCTTAGAAAATCTTTTCATGTTGGTCAAAAGGTTTTCTTGTTCAATTCACAATTACATCTGTTTTTTTTTTTTGGGTGGGGGTGGGGTTAAGGACAAAAGAAACTAGTCCATTTATGATAATCCATCTTTGAACATAATGCCTTTGAGCTAGAAAATCTAAAAATAGGAATGTTTTCAAAGTAAATAGTCATCGACTAAGTTTTCATTTTTTCACCTTTTTCTTCCAACTCTTATATTTACATATTCCTTAATAATTCAAGCATTAAGGACAGTGCATCATTTTACATATCTTTAAAAAGGTTTTATTTAAATGGGTTTAATGTTTTATTTTAGTAGTGTTATATAGATTTTAAAAAAATCAAACAAGAAGCCGATTCATGTTTAATTTAATCAGACTTTTTTTTTTCATCATTAAAGAAAAAAAGGAGTAATAGACTTCTAATCTATATTTTAAAAAAAAATTAAGAATAAAAATCAAGTTTAGATATTTAATTATGTTGTTTGTTTAAGTTGGCTACGCTAATTGAAGAAAAATAAAAAAGATAAACTTGCATTTGTATTTGAGTACGGCTTGCTTAAGATCAATACGACATTTTTGGATTCATTATTATGTTAACATTATACGCTTTAATTCAGGATACGTAATATCTTAGAAATCAAGATTAAGCATTCTTATTTATCTTTAAAGATTATTAAATCACATCTTTACTTATAAATTAATATGGTTTACAAGGATGATACCTATATAACAAGATGTTACATTTTAAACACTAACTTAAAACTATCAATGTTAATTAATCTATATATGTACACGAGATGATATTTTTATACCACATGTTGGTTTATTATACTATCCCATGCTAGTCTATTATACTTAGTGCTCATTTGGGAGTGTGGTTGAGGTTGTTTTTAAAAGTGTTTTTTATTAAGAAATACATTAAAATGATATTTTTTTTATTTTTTTAAAATTATTTTTAACATCAATATATAAAAATGATTTAAAAAAACCAAAATAACTTTAATTTAATATAAAAACTAAGAATATTTTTTTTTAATTTTTTTAAAATATTTTTGAAATGGAATGACAAAATTGATTGATACGTAATATTTTTTAAATATTGTTAATGGGAGTATAGATGATAATTGTTAATTACTTTTAAACGTGTATCGTTGGAGTAAATCACAAACTACTGGCAGCTCATTGTCTCCTTGTTTCCCCAAGTCTGACTCTGCCATCACTCCCAGGCAAGGTTGTTAAAATTAGAAGTTAACTAGTAAAATTATATGATTTTGTGAGTTAACTCATCAAATTATGTTAATTCAGAGAAAAAAATCGAATTTAGTTAAACTCGATCAAAATCGTACAAAATAGTAAAATCCACCGGATCGGTCAGAGTTTACGATACTAAATGATTTGGAAATTCGGACTTCGGGGTTGAATACTTGAATTCAATTAACTCTTCTCATTTTCATTTTCATTTGCCCTAAATCTTCTCTTCTCTTCTCAGTTTTCATCACTCATCAGTCGTCCCCAAATCGTTTCGTCTCTTCTCAGTTCACCGACGGTACACTTCGCCCGATCTCCTCCCCAGCTGTTCTCATCCTTCTCTTCCCCAAATCGTCCTCTCCTCTCATCTCTCGAATCGTCTTCTCCAGTAAGAGGCTAAGAGCTGTCGGACTTCAATTCGTCAGAGGTGATCTTCTATCTTTGTTGCCGTCGCCGTCGTCGTCGTTCAAGGTTAGTGCAAGCTTGATTTTACACGAGTCTGTGAAAATATCTACTGTGAAAATATTGATGTTGTGAGTGTGACTGAGTATTGATTTGGTATGAAAATATTGATGTTGTGACTGGGTATTGATTTGGTATGAAAATATTGATGTTGTGACTGGGTATTGATTTGGTATGAAAATATTGATGTTGTGACTGGGTATTGATTTGGTATGAAAATATTGATGGTGCGACTGGGTATTGATTTGGTATGAAAATATTGATGTTGTAACTGTGATTGGATATGAAAATATTGATGCTGTAACTGTGATTGGGGATTGCAAATATCATGTTAAATGTCCTGCGATCGTTTGGTATTCAACTTTTCTTAACAAAAATGTTTAAGGATCTCAATCTTCCTGAATCTCAATCTTCATGTTAAATCAGATTGAAAATTGATCTAATTAATTTAAAATTTGATTTAGTTAATTTGGATGACATAAAAGGTGTTAATTTAAAATAGTTTGGTCATGCTCAATATAGACAGTTAGAAGTCTGGTTTTGGAAATGCGATAGGTTGATGGTGGAGATGAAGAGGGAGAATGAAATGAGGTATTGAAGATGTAAATTAACCATCTTGATCTTAACCAGAAAGGTTTTGGTTAATTAATGATCTAGTTGAAACTTGAAAGGCACACCAAACCCATGCAGCAGACTCTAATTAGTTTGGAATTAAGGATTAAGTGCTCATGTTGAGATATGAATTACCCTATCAAAACAATTACCAGTTTAGTAGTTGTTGGGTTGAGAAGCTCTTCGATCAATAAGGATTTGTTTTTTTTTAAATAATTCAAGAAAAGTTCAATGCAAGTATTGTTGGAGTTCGGTCTAGTACTAGCATTATCGATGTTAGCACCAATGGTAGTACTAATTATCCTTTTGATAGAGATGCTATTGATGCAAGTCTTGGACATAGTGAGGGGGATGAAACTGAGGCTGGTTTTAGTTTACATTGCACGCTAGCTGAAGATTTGTTTTAAATTTGTTAGTTTTTATTTTATGAAATTTTATGGACATAATTGTTTTGTAATGTATTTTGAAGTTATTTTAAATCATCAATGAATTTTAACTAATGAAGTTTTATGTCCATAATTATGATGTATTGTATTCAGAAATATTTTATTTACGATTTTACGATTTTTCTGCTTACACAATTTTAGCTGTGATTTTATGATTTTTGTACGGACAAATTCAGGTACGATCTTACGATTTTACGATTTTACAATCCGAGTTTCAAAAACCCTTTCCGTGTCGTGTCAAAATCGCGATTTTGACAACCTTGCTTCCAGGTGTCTCTATCTCTGTTCTTTTCGCTACCGATCGGCAAGGTGGTCACCCCCTTCAGCCATCCAGCGATCACAATCACAAATCAGGCCAATCAGGCGCGCGAATCTTTCTTTAGTAGGCATTTTTTTAGTGATGGCTTCCCATTATGGTATTTTTTTCTATTTATCTTTCCTTATCCACATCCCTCCCAAACACATGTCTCTCTGTAAACAACAAATTTTAATTTCTAGGGTTCATTTGTCTCTTAATCTCAGTTTGTAACTGTTCATGCCGTTTGAATCAACTTTCATGTGTGCTAATTACAAAGTAGTAGAACAATGACAAATATATATATTTGTATGACTGAATGCTATGACTTCTGTTAAGATGATACGAGCTGTAGAATGAACAACCCTTGGCAGCAATAGATTGACGAAAAAATTGCTACTTGTAAAAGATAATCTGCTCTGCTGCTTAAATCGATGAAGTTTATCCAGAACCCAATTTATGCTCTTCATTGAGTGACTTTTAGAGAGAAAACCAATTCTTATTTCTGTTTATTTTTTAAGCCCATTTTTAGAACGAAGTTGTGGCTAATTCTTGGTTGTTCATTGTGTCTGTGATTTTTGGGATTCTAGATCAGATTTGAGTTGAAAAAGAAAAAGGAGATCAGGCTTGATTTCTTGTTGTTGGTTGATCTTATTTTTTTTCCCCAGAAATAATTCAGTAGCAGTTTGGTAAAAGATACATTCCCAGTTCAATCAATATTCCATCCTCATCAACATTTAGAAGCTGTATTTGGCAAATGGAGAACCAACACGATGACAATTGTAGTCTCTTCACTCCTTCCATCATCACCGTCACAGTCAGTGCTGTTTTGATTGCAATTACCCGTGTTTTCTACATTCTATGTCAATCAGGCAAACCCTTGTATCTCTCAAAATCCCCAAAACCACTCAGCACTTTAATTGTTTTGGGATCAGGTAATTCAACAATTTTTTTTAACTGTAATATTTTTCAGCTTTGTTAATTAATTATTATTGCTGTCAATTATAGGAGGACACACGGCGGAGATGATTAATGTGTTGAATGTGCTGCTATTAAAAGATAGGTTTTGTCCTAGGTTTTATGTTGCTGCTGCTACTGATAATATGAGCTTACAAAAAGCTCATCTTTTGGAGGAAAATGTTTTTAATTTGGTAGGTTCATCAATTTATTCTGTTTTTAACTTTTCTCATTTTCGTTTTCTCGGTATAAAATGTGGAACGTAGGTCGAATTGAATTATTGGCTTTATGAGTTAGGTTTAATGTTGCTTTTATCTTTTATTTTAATTGTGAGTGGTTTTACTTGAAAAGGAAAAAGAGCTATGAATGGTTTATACTGGATTTGTACTAATTTGAAGTGGTTTTTGACTTGTTATTGCAGAATGAGGGTAAGGGAGGCTCTACTCAATTCCTGCAAATTTACAGAAGTAGGGAAGTTGGCCAGTCATACATAACCTCTATTGGAACAACTTTCCTAGCTTTGGTTCATGCATTATGGCTAATGATTCGAATCAGACCTCAAGTGGTAAAATTTCTATATTTTTTTAGTCGCTTCTGTTGCCAAGAAATTTCTAAATTAAGTGCCACTGACATTTCTTAGGTTCTTTGCAATGGCCCTGGTACCTGTGTTCCTCTATGTGTAATTGCATTCTTGTTCAAGGTATGTCTTCTCTCTCAGCCCCTAGTCTTTGTGCTGTGTTTCTCTAATATCGTGTTGGAGTTAATTGTGTTACCATATCCATTTGACCTGCAGGTGGTGGGGGTTAGGTGGTCATCTGTTTTTTACGTTGAGAGCATAGCGAGAGTAAGGAAGCTGTCTTTAAGTGGTTTGCTTCTTTACAAGTTGCGGATAGCTGATCAGTTTTTTGTACAATGGCCACAACTACAGAGAAAATATCCACGAGCTCATTTTGTTGGCTGTCTCATGTAGTTCAGTGATTTTACCAGTTACATGAGTACATATTAAGCCTCCATGTTTTTGCACTGCAATCCACATCTTGAAGTTCTCTTTTGAGTGGTATTCAACCTGTAGCTCTTAGTCTCCAGCTTGAATTACATTGAGAAGGAGATGTATTTGTTCTATATATCCCCTAACAGAGAGAGCAAGGGAGGGGAAGAGTGATACTTTTGTTAAGTTCTTATTGCATAGATATATATAAATATACAAGTGAGTGATGCAAGGTATGAACATGATTTGCCAGCTTGCCATAAGCTGGTCATTTTACTGTCTAAACATCTCATCTTCACTAGTTTTGGTACAATTCTAACTTTCTTTTAATGTACTTTCTGAACACAATAATTGTTTGGAATATACATTTGCTAGCTGTTTCTCATGCCTTATAAAATGTAGTAGCAGAATGTGATTGCCAGTGCATATTCATGCTTGTCTGGTGCCTAGAGCTGGCTTTCATTGGCATCTCTTGAATCCCTCCCTTGTAATATCTAAACATGAAAATTGCAAATGATTATTACAAATGCTCTTGTATCTTATATTGTTGGTGCTGCTAAATTATCTATGGCGACCTCTCTTGAAGTTGCATCTACTAGTTTTCGAGGAAGTACTCCTGTGGATGAGTGGTTAAAACATCGGTCCTTACCCATCTCAGGTGCAAAAAAATTGCATACGAATCCTATGCCACAGCGCAATTCCATAAACTCGAGCCTAAGCTCAAAATAATCTGGAAAGAAAAAAAAAACTTTTTAGAATGACAAACCGGCTTGGCTCAAAGCTTTAGCGTGAGATATGGCTTAAATTCAAAGTTTATTTTGCGAAGGTCTTTTTCTCTTAAAAAAGCTGTGTTTTTTAAATTCAATTTAAATTCTTTATCTTTTTATTATATAAATAAGAAAGTTTTGTTTCTTTTATATGTGATATGTGAGTTTTGAGTTTCATATAATATGCAAACTAAAGGTTTTTTGAAATTAATAACTATGATTTAAACTACATTTTATCAATAATCCCCTATATAAATAGAAATTGTCAGATTTGTACTGAGATATTGTTTTAATAGATCACTACATCAGGGTAAGTAGCTTTAGTGAAAGGTTAAATAATAAATGCAATGTCTTGAAATGTTTAACCTTTTTATGTAAATGAAAAAAATAATATTAACATATTTCTTTACCTAGAAATTCTCCTAGGTTTTTATTGTTGTGTTCATTTTGTTCTACAACAACTACTGGATTCACGAGTGCTTTAGAAAATTCAATATTTTTATAAGTTCGTAAAAAAAAAAAAACCTAATTTCTCAATCATACATATGATCTTAATTTATCAAGAGCATTCTACTATATACTCTACTTGGTATACCAAGATATAAAAACTATCAATAATATTGCGTCCCTTTAACATGTTGAAACTAACATTTTTTTTTTCATCATAGAAATAAGCACAAAATAAAAAAATTCAAGTGCTATTGAGATTATTACATGACTTAGTAAATCTTGGGTTCTCTAGTTAACTCAGGTATGATTATCATTATGTCACTCTTTTATCCTCGAACTTTAAACCTATTTCTCATGTGAACTCTAAAAAAATCACAAAATTCTCATTGGATTTTATATAGTTTATGGAAATTTTCATTTGAAAGCAAATGTTTAACAATATTATGTCTATGGCCTGTATGTCTAAACTTACTATTATACATACTACTTTGATCCTTTTCAATTGCAAACTTACTATTATAAAATACACAAGTTTTTGGCATTAGTTTTGTCAACATGAAGTATATATTCTTTAAGAAATTATTAAGCTATTCAGCTTCATTTCCATCTTTATTAAAAACAATAAACTCTGATTTCATCATGGATCTTGTATATCGAGTTTCTAATTATTCGAGAATATTCTAATTGGTCAACTCCATTTGCTATGAGAGGTCATCTACATGCAAATGCAATCCTGACAAGTGATTAGCTCCTGAGATTCAGTGATAGATCTACTAGTTCCTGCTACTAATCAGCTAACATGTTACATAGCATATAGACCTCAGCCAATTCATATTCAGCAATCCTTCCAACATGCTCGTATGATTTGATCATTTCGTGTACTCTTACAGCATGCACTCCTAGTTTTACAGGCCTCTGTCAGGTCTGCTACATGGAAGAAAACTACATTTTAGGACATGACAAAGGCACCCTAATAGTATGTAACTATGGTAATCTGTCGCCGGTGAAGTTTCAGGCTCCCATATACCGGAGACATCAGCTAGGTTTCCGGTATGGGAGCCTTAGAAACCTCATCGGCATATCTTTTTTTCGTGCGGTCTTCTAGATAGTGGTGATAGGCATAGGAAATGAAACCCCAGATAGCCAGCACCATTGAAATTGCCTTCACACCACCCATTTTGTCATTGAATACGAACACAGCAAGGACTGGAGCAATAGGCAATCCCAAAACGCTTATGGCATTGGCAAACAAGGAAGAAACATCAAAAATCAATCCAACGCAGCCAATCGCGAAAGCCTGCCAAGATATGGCTGTCCCGACCAGGTTCATCACATAGGAAACCTTTCCCATTTCAAATCCATCCATTTCTCCTGTTAGACCCTTCCAGTCTCCACTGGCAAAGAGTCCGACCACAATGACAGAAGTCGCTACTATTTGCTGATAGATTATCATGTCCACGACCACCTTAAATGTCTGCCTCTTCATAACCTTGTTGAAGCAGAGCTGTGTCAAAGACAGCACCAGTCCATACCCTGCGGAGGCAGCAACAGTGCATGTGAAACCAATAGCATATTTCGCTCTGGAAACTCCAGCAGTGCCGTCTGAAGACTCATTATTGAAGACAAGAAGGATGGAGGAGATGGTGAGGAGGACCAGAGAATTGATTATAAATGGTGTGAACTTCTGTGCGTTGAGAAAAAAGGAGAAGAGAGAATTGAAGGCCAGCTGAGATGCACAGATGAGGGTGTAAGTAGACACAGGAAGGTACTGCAGGCCAACTGAGTATAGAAAGCAGCCTGCTGCTACAAGCAGTCCAATCGATACGTAAACCAATGCAAGTGTTTTGATGGATGGTGATTTTATCTGGCTGTCATCTGTTCTGGGTTTTTTGGTAGTGGAGATGAGATAGAAGGGAATAAGAACAGGAAAGCCTGCAAGTTGTACCAGTGTTGCCATCCATTTGCTGTTTCCACCCTTAACAAAGTACAGTCTTCCCAAAAGCAGAGCCACCGTCTGTCCAACAAGGAGAAAGACTGTGTAGATCGATATGCGGATCCACCTCCTGTAGCTTCTTGTTTGTGGAGGCGCCGTCGAGCACTGGTTGGTGATACCTGTATACTGAGTTGAGTTTGTTTGATCTTTAGCTTCTTGGTCTGATAATAAGAACAGAAATCGGACAATTCAGCCACTGTACAAGAACACATGATTGTATTTCAAAATAACATATTTGAGCATGTTGATATCTCCCAATTTTGGCGCTCAAGAAACTAAAACCTTGTCGCAAGGCCGAAAATATAATTGGTAGCAACTTGTTAAACAGATCTCCAAGACAAAAACCCTGGAAAACCTCTTCTCCTTGGAAAAACAAACGACTACATAGGAGACGAAGTTTTCCCGGCAAAATCTCGTCAGTATATGCTATGGTGCTAGCCTAGCTGGAAGAAGTACGATGTGTATATATTTACTTTTAATAGGTATGACTACTGCTAAATGTAGGGTTATTGCAGAGCTCGTGACCTTAATTTCTACCTTTTTGATTCCTATATATACACTTGTGAAAGAAGTTAAAACACACGAACAAAGATGAAACTGCGATATATATAAAGTACTACACATCAGGAACTAGAGAGAGCTGACTCACCCATGATGTGAAGTTGAACTTCCTGAGCTTCTCTCATGTCAAAGGCTAGCTGTACAGAAGCCCAGAAAAGATAAAGCTTAGAGAAGAGAGAGAGAGAGAGATGCAGCATGCAAATGTATTAATGCCACTGAAATTAATCTTTGGTTTGATTAGCTGATCCCATGGCTGCTGCTGTTTCAATAGACATCGACTTTTTACCTTTTATAATATATAGTAATTTTGTTTCGATTGTAACACTATATGGTAATAAAATCTGCTATCCCATGTGTTTCTTCGCATCGATGACTTGCAGAGACCGCTGAACCAAGGTGCTTCTGCTTGTTTATTTTTTATCAGGCATCCAAGTCAAAGATTAGCATGGCAGGCCCCATGTTCGTGTGTGTGTGTAATATATATATATATATGTATATGCTTCTTATATATGTGGATTAATCGATAATATCTGAATGGTAGATGCATGATCTATAATCAGTTTGGATGCTTGACGTCTTGCGTTTGCTTTCATTCATATCGAAACAGAGTGGTTTTTTCCTCAAAATATAGAAAAATATTAGGTTAATAATGCATTTTGTATAATCTTGTTTGCTTTGCCCTTTTTTTTAAACCAAATTAAAAAATATTTACATCGCAGATATGCATATATAATTTTTTTTTTTATAGAAAAGAAAACTTAGGGAAATATATTAAATGATGCATAGACAGCTAGATAAGGAGATTTATTATTATTTTTTAAAATATATAACCCGACACAACTATATGTAACTTCCAAAACTCTAAAATTTTTATTATTTTAACGTTCTTCAAAACTCTATTATAAATTTTTATTGAATAAAGATCTTAAAAATATAATTTTACCTAACATAGTAACTAAATAAAATAAAATATTAAAATTTCTAATAAAACACTTGTCTAATTTAAAAAATTAAAAATAATAAAATCTGTCTTCTACATTATACTAAATAATTTGATTATGTGACACACATATACAAACAAGCTATGGTTTGTTAACCTCCTCATAATCATAAAATTGAGGGATAATTCTTGTCCCATCACAAGGCAGGCCCTATATATGTATATATGACATTTATTAGCTGTAAAATTTATGGGATAATTTTTTTAGTTTAATGAGAAAAATAACAGCCATATTTATTCTTTCTATGGTTTCATCTATAGTTTCAGGATTCAAATTTATATCCTATGATTACTAATATAATAATCATTAGAAAATTATATGAATATTAATTTCAAAATCTATAAAATTAGTTAAGCTATGTTGAAGTTATTCCTGCAGGGTTAGAATTACAGTCTTAGATGGAAATTCAAACATTGCAACCCATTTATTTAAATCTCTCAATGACCTCAATATTAGTATTAGATGGGACTCTTCTTCTTCTTAAAACACGCCGTGGATGCCTGCCCCCCAGCAACATCCCAATGCCATCCATTTTTCTCACGGCAAGGTCTGCGGCTTGATTGCTTCAACAAATCCACACCTTTTCCGACGAGCCCTCTTATCACACAGAATGCGTGAACTAAATCAGCCACGACAAGCATGTTTCTTGCCCCAAACAACAAATTAGTATAGGAAAGATACTAACCTGGGCATTTATACGAGGCTCGGCTGGAAAAACCAGATCAGCTAGAGAGATGGGTTTTGCTGGAAGTGAGCCTGTCTTTTTTATTTTTTATTTTTATAAAAATCTAATCTCATACCTGTGTTTTATTATTATTACTAAAAACTTGAAGAACTAAGATAAGAAGATCTTATTTCAATAAAAATATCTCTAAGATAAACAAATGGGGCAAGTGTGAATCCTTGAGTTGTGGCTGAAGATGAGTTTCCACTTCAGTCTCCATCCTGACAGGTACGCTATTATTGTGGACATTGACTGATCTCTTCCCACTTGCTACGACCACATCATCCGCCTGCTCTGTTAGACATCCAGGCCAAAATTAGTGGCCCCCATGTGGATGCGTGAGAGAAAATAAATAAATCATTACACCTACCCGGCCTCAGCTAGTCAAAGAAGCTTAGTTAGTGGCCAGATCATATTTTTTTAATAGAATAAATTAATTTTAGATTGTTGTAATGGTTTAATGTGGTGTTTGAAAAGTATTTTTGAAAGAAAATAAATTTTTTTTATTTTTATGATAATTTTTTTAATGTTTTTATATCATTTTGATGTGCTATGCTAGGTTAAAAATAACTTTTTAAAAAATAAAAAATATCATTTTAATATATTTCTAAATAAAAAATACTTTAAAAAATAAACTCAACCATAATTAATTATTTGTTTCAAAATAATTTTTAAAAATAAAAATAAAAATATTATTTTAATATATTTTTAAATAAAAAATACTTTAAAAAACAACCGCAAACACACTCCCATACAGACAATAAATTAAAAAAAACATAATTATATTAATGTATTTTTAAAATATTTCAAAAAATAATTACTATTAGAATTCCAGCCACTACCTATATTATTGACCTGCATTGACGTGACGTATTACAATAATACCCTGTATTTTCTTAGGATGTGTTTGGCATTGCGATTGCGATTGCGGTTGAAAAAAAACAGTTTAAAAAAAAGCGCTTTTACTGTGGTGCAAAATAAGCAGTGAAGTGTTTGGTTAAAACTGTGGTTGAGTTGGAGGTTGAAAAAAAAGCAGTTTTGGGTGTTTGGTTACCAAACTTTTCATATTGCTTTTAACTTGTGAAATTACTTTAAAGGGTATATATATATATATATACCCTTTAAAGTAATTTCATATATATATAATTTTTTTAAATATTGTAAATTTAATAATTATAATAATATAATGTAATTAATAATTCATGAAAAAACAAATATTATTTTTTATTCTCCCATCAAACTACTTGCAATTTCATCACGAACATATATTTCCCTTCCATTAGAACTGATTTGTATCTACACATTTTTTTTTATTTTTTTTAAATATATATTTTTAAAAAATGGCTGGGCCAAGGGCAACCCAACCAAATTGGGCCTAAGCCCAACTTTGGTGGACTTGGGCTGGGCCGAGTGCAGCCCAGCCCAAGCCCAACTGATAAACGGTGCACTGCACTGTGCGTCTTCTTCGCGACAGTGCAGCGCACATAATTCACGTGAATAGTGTCTTCCGACCGACCACGACGAGAGCTTCAAAGGAGGATACCTACGGGTAGAGGAGGACGAGGTGGTTCTTCCTGTGGTGGTGGCGTCTGAAATGGTGGCCTGTGGTGGCCGGCGGCAGCCTTGGAAGGTGGCGGCATTGTTCACCGACCACGACGAGAGCTTAAACGGAGGATACTGACGGGTAGAGGAGGCCGAGGTGGTTCTTCCTGTGGTGGTTTCATCGCAAATTGTTGCCTGTGGTGACCGGAGTCAGCGTTGGAAGCTCTCGGCTTCCATGGCTGCTCTGTTTTGTGCAGAGAGAGAGAGAGAGAGAGCCATGCAGACGAGAGGATAATTGTGGGTATTTTTTTTCAACGGTTATTCAACTGGTATCACCGTTTCAATAACCACGGATCGGAGAGAAAAAAGCATCAAATTGGTGCTTTGCATGAATCGGCGTTTTGACGAAAATTTAGTGTGGGTCCCACATGAAAAAAATGCGTTTGGCTGCTAACCAAACATCAAATTGTGGTGCGATCTGGCAATCGCAGATCGCACCACAATGCCAAACAGGTACTTAATCTCTTCTGATTAAGATATTCCAATTAATCTTATCACTTATTTATTGTTTCATAATCATCTCTATATTAATTATATAAACACCAGACTTGCACTAGCTCGGTGCTCTACCCCTGGGTGCAGCCTCACTAATTGTAACAGCTACGTTGATCTGTCAAAGGTTCTTGGTAAGAAAATGAAAGCTGCTTGAAATTTGGAGCTGTGGAGTTTGACCTATATTTTGAGCTTTACAGAAAGCTCTTTATTTTTTTGCTGCGAATCTCAATATGCATTGTTATGGTTTTTATATATAAAAAATAAATAAATTAAAAGATAGCAATATGCATGCTGGTTACAAACTAGTGATCCCTGAGATGTTGACCTTTTTTTATTTAATTGATCAAGGTCGGCTCATTTTCATATGAATTAAATGAATTTCTTAGCATGAGTGCAGTGAAGTGATGGCGTTGAAATTAAAATTGATTATTATTTTTGGCTATTTCAAAGGTGACTTTTGTATGTATTGCCTTCTACATAGAGCCACACATTTAGGTTTGGGTATAAACTAAGTAGTCTTCATGTGTTTAATGATGGAATGTATTGGGTTTCTCACTCTTTCATTTTCATTTTAGATTTTATCTACATTCAGAGAAAAATTTACAAGCAAATCCTATAAATATGACTTTGTAATTTTCAAATTGCAATGCTGATGTATTAATAGATGAAGTGAATTGGTACGCAACTCTAAAAACTCTTACATAGACAATGACATGCAAATGATCGAGAAACACTAAAATGATTGGAGATAATTTGTGTGTTTGTCGTGGACACATTCTAAATACGATTTATAAATAAGTAGATATTTGTAAAATATCATATCAAGTGGGAGATTCGATCAACTCAAGATCCCTAGTGATCACACACTTACAGATATGATGAGAAAAACAAGTAGTAGAATTCAAATTAAGCATACTCTCTTTTTAGTTTGCTCTTTATCATTTGACTATTGTTCGTTGAGCTACTAGCTCACTCATTGCTTACACTACAAAAAATTGACAAATACAATGAAGATACCAATATAATTTTTAAGTAGACTACGTGAACTTTACCAACAAACTATTGCATCATTGTATCCATTTTAATGATTACCTAAATTACTCCTTTAGTAAATATAAAGGGGATCACAATGACAAAAGAAAGAATCAATAAATTACCAATAATATCAATCTATCAGTGAAATTCATTTGTAATATTCAATACCTTCAATCCTCTCCCTTTTCCCTTATTTATTCTTCTTCCTTCATTTTTATAAGCAACAAAAAGCACAAGCTCTCTCTCCACAACCCCTTACCCCCTCCCTCACACACAAAAACTTATCACAAATCAACCCCTCACTTCAAATATGACCACCCCAACACTCAATATGTTAATATCTCTATTTTGATTCAAATTTTATCAAGAATTCCCATTTCAAGTAAGCAAAACTATCCATTTTTATTTGAACTCAATATTAATTTTTATTCATATTTTTGTAGTATATGTATTTTGTTAGTGTTTACTTGTTTTATAACTTTTTTCCAAATAAATTTATTGTATGATTTGTACATGTTAGGGTTTGTTTGTGATTTTGTAAAATTGTATTTTTTTTAAATTGATAAAATTTACTTTGAATTTTTAAATTAGGTTTTTGTGATGAAATAATAATGACTTATTTAACGGGTCTGTTTTATATTTAGTCAATTTTATTGTTGAGTTAAATTTTCAATAAATATATAGATAATTGATCATGAATTAAGAGTACTATTAAAATAGATTGAGTTAAAATAATATTTGCAAATTTATTTAGTTTATGTAATTAATTATTACATGTTGTCATCAATATTCTATATAGATTTGATATAAGTCATGGATGATCGTTCATAGATGTATCGAGATTTACTTAAAGGGTTGTGCCATATAAAATGGAAATGGATGTCATGAAGAACCCCAATGACATAGTAAAATATATTATTTCTCCGTCGTATGAAAGCACACACACCGCCGAAGCGCGAAGGTCTATCCTACATGCCTAGTAGCTTCTATTTTTTTTTATTTTTAATCACTTTAAAAGACTGATCTACCCCTTAACTAACCTTCTTATAACTAAAAAAACCCACGTGAAAACACAAAATTGCCCTTGAATCAAGCCTAAATAAATTTAGAGATAAAAGTTAATATTATGATTTCAATATGCGAAGAATAATGAAAATTCGCAAATACCCCCAAAACAAGGATTAAGTATTTCGGACATAAAAGGTAAGGTTGTAATTAAATTGTGCACAAAAACATGAAATCTAAAAAAAAAACCTTGGCAAACAAATATTTGAGTTTTTTTTTTTTTTTTTTGAGAAGTGAAGATTTTTAATTGTTAAGAAAAAGAAAATATATTACTACCCCCGTTAAAAATTAGAATGACAAATGGATCACATGCAAAAGACTATTTTACCCTTAAACATGCAAAATACTATTTTACCCTTAAACTTGGTCTTCTAATTAACCTTATTTGAAGACATGCAAGAAAATAATTTAATATCTTAATCCACAATAAATTATATAATGTGGTACATTGGATTCCCACACCATATACATACATATACATATATGGTTTGCAAGTATACAATCTTCTTGCCCTTCCAAGTATTTATGGTATGCAATTAAAGAACAAAACTTTTTAGTATGTGCTCCAATATTGTATATGAAATATATGCGTGCATGGAAATCCTCATCCAGTGAAAAACATTTCAGTAGCGGCATTGCTATATATTTTGTTTCTTGAGCTCGCAGTCATCGAGATAGTGCTGGTAGACATATGAAAGAAAACCCCACATAGCCACCACCATGGCTATAGCCTTGACGCCATCCATTCTGTCACCGAAACAGAAAACGGCCAGGACAGGAACTACAGGCAAGCCTAAAGCACTGATGACATTGGAGAAGACTGAGGAAACCTCGAAAATCAACCCTACACAACCGATATTGAAAAGCTGCCACGATATTGCTGTCCAAATCAGAGTCATGCAGTAGGAAGCTTGTCCGAGTTTAAATCCTTCCATCTCTGTCCCTAAACCCTTCCATTCTCCGCTAGCAAAAAGCCCCGCCAGGACAGCAATGGTGGCAGCTAGCGATGGATAGACTGTCATATCCAGAACCACCTTGAAGGTTTCCTGCTTTAGAACCTTCTGAAAGGCGAACTGGGTTAGAGAAAGCAGCAATCCATATCCAGCAGAAGCGCCAAGAGTGCATATAAATCCGAGTGCGTACTCTCTTTTGTAGACGTGCTTGGATTCTGCGTCGTCGTCTTGGAACACGAGGAGGGTGGAGGAGATGGTGAGAAGTAGTAAGGAGTTGAGTATGAAAGGAGTGAGCTTGAGGGAGTTGAGGAAGAAAGAGAACAAAGCATTGAAGCCCAGTTGGGATGTACAAACGAGAGAGTAGATGGACACTGGAAGGTTTTTGAGACCAAGTGAATGCAGCAGGCTAACCATGGCTAGAAACAAGCCACATGAAATATAAATCGAAGCAAGGACTAAATTAGAAGGAAAGTTTGTTTCGGAGCTTCTTGCGGCAGGATTTCTTGGCTGTGATAAGTAAAAGGGAAGGAGAATTGGAAATCCAGCTGGTTGAACAAGTGCTCCCATCCATTTACTGCTCCCACCCTTTTCGAAATATAGTCTTCCCAAGAGCACGGCCACTGACTGGCCAGCAAGAAGAAGAAGTGAGTAGACGGCCATGAGGAGCCACCACTTGGCGGTTGATCTCTTTCGAGCTATTTCTGGCTGGTTGGTCTCGTTTTCATGCTCAGGCTGGCTTCCTTCTTTGGATTCTTTCCCTGGAAAGGATACATAAATGTAGAGTAATTCAGTATATTCATGTTCTAGTCTGCTGGTAAGTTGGTTTCTACAGAACATAATCAATCATAAACTTATCATCATCCAGTAATTCCTTTTAACCCACTTGACTTTTCAATTTCCTGAGGAAAATACGAGCATGCGGAGTACACAAACCTGTACGTAGTTGAAGCTGTTTTCTCTCAGACTGAAAAGCAAAGATTGTTATAAGGTACAGCATTGCCATTCCTGTTTATCAAGCTTCCAAATGTACTGGAGCTAAAAACATCTCAAGAAAATGAAAATCCTATATTTGGAATCAAAGATCCCAGGTGTCAAACCCTTTTGAAAAATATTCAAATAACATATCCTAGCTATGTTTAGGTGATGAGGGATGAAGATAAAAGAAAAACTATGTTTAATAACCATTAATTAGTGCTGAATTCATTCAAGCGATCAGCGGTATTTCTTTCTGTAAAGCTTCAGACTCAGTGGAAGGAGAGTAGGAGTCGGATAAAAGCTTTGCTTACCCATGATTTGGAGCTGCACTTCCTGAGCTTCCCCCATGACAGAAGTAAATTTCCAATTGAGCAAGCTAAGAAGAAAGGCTTTTTGAGTTTCAAAGCGAGATACAAATTTTCATAATTCATTTATTTCGTCGATAAATAGGATATAAAATGAAAAATAAAATATTTTGCAGTCTATGTAAATTTGTGTTTTAGTTGCTTGTCTTTTATGCTTCTACTTAGTTTGAAACCTCGCTTTCAGAGGTGATTCCAGGCTGCCGACCTGATTAATAATACTGCTGTCTGCTGCTACAGGTGTGTAGCCACCATTATTTTTAAGTATATGCTTACGAATTATAAACTGCGTGGATTTTCTTGCAGTTTCATCTCTAATTTCATTTATTTTAGCTTGTAATAATTAAATTTATTCTTTTAAAATTTCAATCATCTCGATTAAAGTCCAAACTTAATTTATCATCAACTAAGTATAAACTAAGTCTTTAATAAAATCAATTTGACTAATTAAAAATCTATTTATATCCTTGCATTTAATTAATTCTTTTAATTTTAGCCCAAAATATATTCTTAAACTTCATTAAATTTTTAATAAGTCCATTATTAAATCAAATCAGGCTATTAAAAGTCTAATTAAGGCCTTAGACTTAATTTTTAAGCAATGTCTAATATTCACTTAAGTTAACCTTGAGTCTACATTGTCTTTCACATTCAACTTCTTCAAGGGTGCAATTGGGTTTTCAATTTTATTAATGGTCCAATTTGGTTTTTTGATCTCTCATACATTTAAATCCCTTTTAAGCCTGTTATTGTCAAGCAAGTCATTTGTCTTCCTTTTTATCTTTTAAAAAAAGATAAAAAACAATTTAAGAGGAATTTAAAATTAGGTTATAACAAAGGTGATTGAAGATGCTAAAAAAGCTTAACTATTTAGAGTATTTGCTATCTTCTATGATCACATTAGAGTAACGAGCTTTAGAAATTGAAAAGCATGGAGGGAAGCTAAAAAATTATGAAGCTCTTGAAAAGGAGGCATCTAGATCTTTTTCCACCACCACTAATATTGAGGTATTAAAAATATAGAAAATACAATACAAGAAGACCAGGTTAGAGTCATCTTGTAAGAAGTATAAGGAAGAGCTTTCTAAAAGAAAAGTCATCATCTATGGTATTCGAGGAAAGATCACAACAACATCTATTTCTTATATGATAAGTGAAGCCAACACATCATTCTTAAGAAAATAAGCATGCTAATGGAGACCAAACAAAAAGAGTTATAAAGAGTTATTTTTAGAGTTATATTTTTGTATCATTTTTTTTCTTTTGAAATGCTTTTTAGTTTGGGTAACACTAACTTATGACTTTATATTAAGATACATACTTAATGTAGTGGAGTTCTCTTTTTATCAATAAAGTTTAAATTTTGCATTTTCCTGTATTTTGCTACCTGTGTTTCCATTGTATTGTCAGGTTATGTATCCTTCTTTTTTCTAGGTGAATAGTCATATGAGTTCAATTTTAAGGGATGCTGTGACTTTACTTGGAATAATTTCTAAGTTGTCTATATACCTTTATGGCTAAAAAATCAAGTCACAACTTAGTTCAAAGTTTTTTTTTGTATGACTATATTCAAAACAAGCTCCAAGTTGCTTGTATATCTTTTTGGATAAAAGATAAAGTCATAATATAGTTCAAAATATTTGTTGTTTCTATGTCACTTTCAATTTTATCATACGGGCCAAGAACTACACCAGATCTCAAGCATAGTTCTCTTTAAGAATTTTTCATTGATAGGCCTAATTCTCAATCCATTCTCATCTATGATTTTATAAGGTCCATTGGTGTAGACTTCTTGAACCACATAAGGTCCATCCCATTTAGAAAGGAACTTGTTGCCTGATTATTTTGACATGACTATCGCGCATTGTACTACTAACACAAGATCTCTTACTTGGAATGAGCATGGTTGCATTGTCTTATTGAAAGCTCTACAGAGTTGCACTTGATAACATTCTAATCATTATTATGTTGCAAGAGGCTTTTCATCTTAATCTTCAAATTCTCTTAGGTGTAGATGAATATTGTTTTTATTGAAGAGTCCTTCTTATAGATGAAATTTAGCATTCTAATAGAAGAACAACTTCAACATCATATATTAAGAAATTTGGAGTAGCTTGAGTTGGTATTCAAAATGTAGTATGATAAGCCCATAATGCTTCTCTAATTCCATTATGTCAATCTTTTTTTTTGTGCAATTCACCACTTTTTTGACAATATAGTATAGTCTTGTATGGAGGTTTGCAAGGGCTCTGCTGTCTTTTTTCAATGTCATGTGATATTATTTTATTGATTGATCTTTATTTTTGAGATCGTATATTTATAACATAACATTTTAAATATCTCATCAGATGTGTGAACCTTTTGTCAACCTAAAAAAATATAACAAGCCATTTATTTTCTATTTCAATTTTATTTCATCTTTTATATGGTATAAAAATAACACAAGAAAAAAATTTGAATGGTAACAAATTCTTTGTTTCTACCATGTCAAACTGCATAAATATTCAGGATTAGTTCACTTCATAAATACACAGGATTAGTGCACTTCATTCATGTCACATACAAATAATTAAGTTTAACAGCGCGTTTCATAAGCTTTTTTAAAAGAAAAAAAATATTTTTAAGTGTTTTTATATTATTTTGATGTGTTAATATTAAAAATAATTTGTTAAAACTAAAAAATATATATTATTTTGATATATTTTTAAATAAAAAACATAAAAATATATGAAGTCGAGGAAGATGGTTCCAGCTTGAAATGTAACTCATCAATAGTGTGGATTTGATGATGTAAGAACAGAGAGAGGCCATGAATACATGGATCAAGCACACAAGCAAAAGCAGTTCAAGAATGCCATCAATATCCATATCCATTGATGATTTCCATCTTATTCTCATTGGCTCTCCTTCTTTCACTGCTTGTTCACTTTTTTCTTCATCAATGAAATTTATGATTGCGACTTTGCTGTGTTTATCAAATCCTTGTAAGCTCTCTAACTGCGCGTTAGGTTTAAAGATGAAAACAAAACAGAAGAACGAGCAAACTGAGAATTAATACCTAAACCGGAAGGAAGCTGTTGTTTTGTTTTAGCTGAACTCATTGCATCCATGAAAGCTGGTAGCTATTTATAAAAATAGGGTTGAATGACAGTGCAGAAGTTCAATTATTCATTTGTCAAATTATTATTATCATTGACTTTTTTGGAAATAATAAGAATTGGATAACATTAGAAACAACTTTCTTTTGGATTCGAAGAAACCTCGTCCTCTAATCACTTCTTATGAATCCGGGTTAAGCGAGCAAAATTTCAGCTGTCTCAGGCTCTTACAAGGTGAGCATAATTTAACTCGAACCGGAGACCTGCAAGGTAAATCTCAAGCTCTTTGTCACCGTGCCTAACCTCTCAGGACTAGAAATGGTTTATTTGACAGTCAAACTCAAAGATACAAATAAAAAATAACTATAAGTTCAAGAGCAACCATGTTCCAAATAAAGAAAACTTGTTCCACACAGTAGTGCCAATCAAAATAGGGCACTCCTTCCTCAACCATGGGAGTTTGATGGTTTCTTTCAGTGACATTGCTCAATTATATAATTTCATTTCATGCACCTCACGTTTATTCGTATGTAAATTGGCACGTAGAATTGACACGTTCATTGCTCTATTATATATATATGAACTGGGGAGAGTCATATAGCTAGGGAGATATGGATCTGGAAAGAAGAAAAAAAAAATCAAATATCAGAAAGTTGCACATTCCAAAAGAAATAAAGACGGACTGCTTGAATGTGATTGCAGCAGCAGCAGTTGTATTTTTACAATGTTTTACTTATAAATGGATTAAAATAATATTTTTTTAAAATTAATTTTTTCGATTCTAATTTAATTTATTCTTGTAAAGAAACACTACCATGAAATAGCTGAAAAGGAGCCTTGTCTATATGCATTACAGGTGGGTTGTTAAAACAAGCAATATGCCTAGAAGAAGAAGTAATATCTATCTTAAATATTAATTTAATGCAAACAAACAAGGTTTATGCATTAAACAGAAGACAAAAGCTATTTGTTGCCATCATCACCCTTGCCAATCTCGCTTGAATCCATTCATATCCTCAGTTGTGCTTCAATTCATGCCAGCATCCTTTTCTCTTTCTTTTTCTCTTTCTTTTTTATTAAAAAGAAATGCAAAATAACAGCCTCGACAATATATCTGGTACCGAAATAGGACTTCATCGCATGAAATGAAAGCAACGTTGTCTGAACGAAACAAACCAGGGCCTATAGGAAAAACAAAATACGAAGCAGAAATACAGGGCATCTGCTAATTTAACAGACGACGAAGCCTCCAACCATTCCAGCCAGGACTTCCTCAGACCAGCTTGTTTCCTCCGACAACCATTTAAAAACATTAGACAGAACAAAAGAGGAGGTAACTTTCAGGTTGTTATTTATATTTTTTTTCTTCAGAAAATATAATTGCACCAGACGTGTACCAAGACATCCATGAGAATATTTGCATTAGAATTGACTCAATTTTGCTCCAAAACAACAAACCTAAGGATCTACAACTTTCATCGATGGATAAAAAATCAGAAAACAGATGCGAATATATGGTGATCTGTGTATTTAGAAAAAGAATCTCCTTCCTGCCATGCCTCCATTCCCAAGCCAAACACCAACTCTAGAGTGGAAAAAAGGGTTTTTTCATCAACTTTGTTGAATGTCTTGAGCTAAATCTCTGACCATCATCTTCCAAGTATCCTTATTTCACTCCATTATATCTCTGTACACCCAGCAGAAAACTTCTCCATAGCCTCGTCTTTGGTCTTCATTTTTCAGGCCTGTATTACAAAGTTGTGTCGATTGAATATCAAATGCAGGCAATGAACATCCAAGTAGTACTTGGAATAATAACCAAATCATAACAAAATTCCATTAGCAGATAGACAGTTACTGATCATTAGATCATTTTGTATGGTTGGCTACATGATTCTAGATCATCACAAGCTACCAGATTATTCTCGAGCACGAAAGTGCGGGGCTTACCTGTGAATGAGGGATGTGAAGGAGAATGACTGCAGCGCAGTACAAACACAGAGAAATAGCAGCCCCGGCAACAAAATTGTAAAACAGACGCTTATTGTCTTTTGTGGGTACGAAAACTGTCTTTAGTGTATTGGTTAATTCAAAAAGTCGATGAGAAACCTGCAACGCAAGTAAGGATAGCACCATAAGGATGAATACTGTCTTTTGGTTACTACCATTATTTCTGATAACATTATATGGTCGAAGAACAAGTTTACTTACTAGGACATAGATGGCTGTTGTAAGCATGAAATTCAGTAAAGGATATTCTGGAATAACAGAAAGGAGCCACTTAGGCTGCCCATTGGGCATGTCGGATCTGCAAATGCAAGAACAGAAGTTGGAAATGCATTTCTCCTCGCTCTATCAAAATAGATATCTGCATACTCGTGGAATTATTTCCCCCCTAATAAATAAGGTTTTTCTTTTCTGTGCAATATGCATATTCATAAAGTTTTGAACTTTATAATGCTTCACAACCTTTACCCATTGAAGTATGCATGTGGGTTTCTTTAACATGGATCATTATGATTTAAAAAGAGAACCTATCTGGAGAATGAGCTAAAAAAGATGATAGACATATCAACAGAATAGAAGAGAAGAAATAGAAGTGCTAACTTAAAAGCCATAAACTACAGTTATATTGGGTTTGTTATAGATTAGGCACACAAGAATGATCTCATAAAGAATCATTTATGTCCCTTCCCTTCTCTATCTTATTAATTATTTTCACTTTCAGTTTCCAAGGGTTAATCTTCTGTACTTAATTCACAAGCTTGTGCTCTCTTCTTTTAACCAAATTACTTGTCCAATTAAAACCCATACAAGAAAACTTGTAGGACACAACAGAAACAGAACTCCAATTGTAGTTCTTGCTTTCTAATATTTTAATTCGCTATTCCATTAGCCCCAAGTTCTTGAATTCAAAAACGCATTCACAAATTTGTCTAGTCACTTACTTTGAAACTAGTCAGAAATATATTTATTAAAATGTACTCTTTTGTTTTAATTATTTAGTTCTTTAATTATTCAGTACCAAACATGAGATTTTCTTGACACTACTACTTTACACTCTTTTCTCAAACAAGCCATCAAACATTACACTTGTTGCATGTCATCTTCAAAACTATCAAAATGTTGCCAAAGAAACTTGCAATTGATCACACAATTCTTAATGAAGCCCATAGTCCATCACTCAAAAAGGTATGTGGAAAGATGAGCATTTGATTATTAAATGACATGCAATGTTTAAACATACAATCTCGTTAGAATTGCTTAATAAAAAAGGTAACAACCAAATTGGATTGATGTGAAGTCCTATAATGGGACCATGGTTGGATTTCTTTGTTGCATTTCAGATCACAATTGCTGGTTTAGTGGTGTCTTGAGCTTTGTGAGGGTGCCCATGAAACTACTTTAAGAATATCTATCTATGATTCAAATTCAGTAAATTATCTAGGCTGGTAGAACAAAAATGGAGAAAAACATAGAAACAGAAAAGTAAAAATGAAAGAAACCAATGGTTAATCCTCAAACCTCAGCCAGATGTGGAACTGTGAAATATAGGTCTCCAAAGTAATCTTGCCAAGCCAACTGTGAATTTAAAGTAAACAAATTAGGGTTAGTGCAAAATTAGCATGGTTATTCGAACAAAAAAAGCAAACCATGAGAAGTCACTGCCAATAAAAACATATATACAGGGAAGATAACATACGCAAAGAGACTCGATGAGAAACTCCGGAGCTGCTGAGTGCAATTCCGCAAGCAAATGTAAACACTGGATCACACAAAGTAGATATTATAATAAGATGCTGGAAGAGTAAATTAGACAATATTCTAATTGTCCTTCATCTATAATAAGTTCTTAAAAATGGAAAAAGGAAGGAGCACACAAACATGAATATATACATATATCCTTGATACATACGTTATGGGTATCCATGATGTGTAAGGATGGTACTTGTTGTACGAAACTTTGTCCAGCTTGTATATATATTCATACCACAGATAACCAACCTTGGAAAGAAAAAGAATGAGATCAAACCATCACCACCAGATGAAAAATAGATGATAAAAAATCTAACGATAATGATATGTAGACAGAGTCATGCAACTCACAGATACTGAAACAGCTATAATGCCCATTTTGATTGACAGTTTCTTCTTGGTTTCAGATTCCTCCAATTTCTCCATCCACTTCTCAATCTGAAATCTCAAGTTTTGAAATTTTAGTTGTTGGGGTAGCAAGAAGAAATACTTAATGTGACCACAGTTCAAGTAATTACGTTGGGGTGAAAATATGCATAAATCATCCCAATGATCCATATATAGCGATCAAGTCCAGATCTGAAGTGCCACTCATGCAGCCTAGGAAGGTCTGGCTTCGCAGGATCAGAATACCCTGCCATAAAGATATAACTATTAAGCATATGCAGAAGCAATAAGGCGATCACGATATTCCAACTGAACTTGAATCTTGCCTGACACTTGATCAAGCTAAATTAACCAAATTTCAATTATGGATAATTCTAGGACAAAAAAATTCTTTCTTGACAACAAAAAATAAAGGCCATTAACATTAATACAAAAGAAAACAACAAACAGAAGATAACTGATCTTTGGTTCAAAGAGAGAGAAAAAACAAAAATCTGCGACATTTTTAACTCAGTCTCATCTCATTAAAGTGCACACAGAATTGAAGTTCACTAAACAAGATAAATATGTAAGATACTAACCTAATATGAAAGTTAATGGACTCCAGAGAAAGTCGAAAACTCCAGGGATCTCCCAAATCAAGATAACCACAAGAAAGGATGAAAGAATCTTCACAGCCATCACTGAGCTATTCTCATTATGCTTGTTAAAAATACCAAGGACTCCATAAACCATTAAAGTGAATAGAGTGTGCATTGGGCAAATATAATACAGCATGTAGTCATTGTTGAGGATAATACAGCAAAATGCCACAAAGAAATTGAGCCGCCACATCATCTGCAACAAGTAACATGCATTTCAAATCATTTTTATAAGAAATGTATAACAAAAGATAAAAAGAAAAGAAACATAGCATATGACATGCTATTGTGAAATAATATAAGGTGTAGAATCAGTGATATGACCTGAGAAAAGCGAGCTAGGCTAAAATCCTTTCTAATGTAATAATAAGAAAAGTTGCCAAATCCAGTCATCCAAACATATGCAGCAATAAAGATACGTATTGCATTGTATATCTCTGCTGCGGCAAAATAATGGTACATCAAGAATAGGACCTGTTTCAGAAGAAAGAGAAAAGGAGTTAATGTGGCCTTAGACTTTGCAGAGCTATTTATTATGCACACCAAATGCAGCAAAATATTCTATATACAGAGCTAGGAGTGTAGACAATCTCTAAATACCCAACTAACACATCAGAATGCCACATAGGAACAAGGATTTTAATGAGTACCAAACTGATTTCTTTGAATGATTGAAAGCAAAGTCATATTGCATTCCACAAAAAAAAATTATGATTTCTCAGAATTTTTTTATCAAAATTGGGATACACTAACTGGAAGAATAAGATATCAAATATTTGAGATAGATTCTCATCTAGTCAGTCTGATATCAGAATAACATTATTAAAGAAGTGAGAATAATCACATTACCTGTGGCCAAATGAAAATACATAGTATGACTAAAACATATGCCACAATAATCATTAGCAAATTTGGTGTTACAAAAATGAATTCCAATCTAAAAGTACATCAGAGGAAAGGTGTAGGTATACATTTTATTCTCTGCAGTCAACCAAGCATAGCTCATTACAAGTTTTAGAACTTTGCAATCATAAAAATTCTGTACAAGATACAAGCTTAAGCAAGAAGATATTACCTGCATCCATCCTTTCCACTCCTCAGTCTGATGCCGGTTAAGGTAAAGCATGGATTTTCCAGAGAAAGCTGACTTGTCTGCATGTTTCCTCAATGAAGTCATTGTTGAGACTATGACGAGAAGAATATATAGGAAGACAAAAAGGTCGCGATTGTAGCTCTGTCCAGATAACATCAAACCCAAGAGTACAATACTAAGGGGTTAGCATTATTATACATGAGCAGATTATTTCATTGCAAGCAAAGCTGTCAGAGATGAGATCATGGCAAATAAACACATGTCCAATGGACATGAAATATGCACCTTGGTAGATTCTCCCAGTATATTTGTACGATCACAGATATAGAAGTACAGCAGGACTGCCCCAAACTCGGACCTACAAGAATTTGTATGGTAAAACTAGAGAAAGCAAAGAAAACCAACAGAAGCATGTATTCCTTATCTAAAAAGTCTATGACTTACATTGCTCTCAATGTTGCTCGGTTTTCTAGCAAGAAAGAGTCCTCCAAAGTCATAAACCTGGAAGACAATTAGGTACAGAAGTTGAGAAGAAAAGGCTTTAAAAAAATTCGTATATAATGACGATACTACATATAATGTGACAAGCAACCTAATTAAGTTCAATTTGATGGCAGAACTATGAAATTTGGAAGATGCTGATCTAGGGAGGCCTCCCTCCAGCAAAACAGCTCGATCATCTTCCTTGATTGTCACCTTGTCCAAGTCAACCAGATTATTGTCTGAATGACTGTAATCCAGATACGTCACATGGTCAGCATCAGAAAATCTTGGAACCTATCTTTTCCAATGTAATTAATCTTTAAATAAGATATCAGCACATCTGTGCCATAAGTAGAAGGAAAGATAATCAATCAACATCTAATTACACATTACAAGCTTAGATTCTTTCAAACGCATGAAAGTAACATGGGTTACACAGTATCAGCATACTTCAGATAATGCCAACTAAATCGACACTAAACGGTCTACTCCAGTTAATCATCAGCTACACACACTGTCATAAAGCAAGGGCCATCACTCCAATCTTAACTGACTAATTATTTATCTATCCAGCTAAAGCACGTAAAACAAGTATCCTGGATAGGTTGCATACAGGGGGGCTTATGAAATTTACGACTCTCCTCAATATAAAGACTGACCACGAAAGGATTTGGATTCCCCGTAATCTCGCCGTGACAAAGAAACACTTTCGTTCATTGACATTTCCCCCAAGATCAGTATGGTCAGTTCACAGATATATATAAAACGAAATCTAAAGTTCACCATTGACAGAGCAGAATATACAAGAAAATAAAATGTGATTTGAAGTAAGAGGAAACTCACACTTTGGGAGGGGATGAAGTTTTCCTAAACTCTAGGAACTCCGAATATATCCATGCAACAAAAACCGGGATAAATCCCAGCAAAAACGAAACCTGATACAACATCATAGCAGCAACCCGTTACACAGAAGCGAGCAAAGACTAGTTGAGCAATAAATCAAAGAAACTGTGTCTATAATACATAAAATTCATAATTAAGAAGAAAAAAAAGGAGAAAATGCTGAAGAAAATGGAACCTGTCCAGGCGTGATAGGGCCGGATACCACCATTTCCGATCGATCCTAAATCGGAAAACAACAAAACCAATTAAACAGGATCATAAGAACTATTCAATTCAAAAACTAGCAGAGAGAGAGTGAGAGAGTCAAGTACCAGAGAGAGGGCGGTGGGTGAAGGTTAGAAAGAGAAAGGAAGATCTAATGGCATAACAAGAATTAGCCCTGCTTACATGAAATTATAAGCCGATCATAATAGCAACAACAGAAAGAGAGATCTGTGTTTTGTAAGCAAAGAGTTTGCTTCAAGAAATAGTAAAATATAAATACGTTTCAGAGATACAGAGGAGATGTCCCTCTCTCGCTTACTTTCCTTTTCTCAACCACCGAAGCTAACCAATGGGATGGGCATTGTGATTTTGGTGGTTCGGTTTCCTTCTTCTTTCTGTTGCTCTTTTGCTTTCAGCACTGGTGATATATATTATTATTTATTTATTTATATTATTTATTTTTTATTATTATTATTTATATTATGATTACCAGACGACAAGATAATTAATTGTATAACTATAAATCACCACCCAACCATCGTGTGGTTTAGTGCAGAGTCTGTGGAGAAATAATTAAATTGTTTGACCCCCCGCTCGCTCCTATGATTAAATCAAATTATTCTCTCTCTGTAACCTCTTATTTTTGTACAGGTTTTGCCGTTTTGCTTATTTAAAATTAAATGAATAATAATATTATTTTAATACATTTTTAATTGCAAACATTTATTTAAAAAAAATAATTAAATATTAGTTTCCATCACAGTTACTCCAATCAAATTAAATTACTAGAATTGTTTTCTTTTCATTTTTGCTACTAATTATGTCATTTAGCATGCTAATCATTCAATTAAATACTTATTTTTAATCGATGATTCGAAAATATTTTTAATGATAGAGTTATATATATATATATAACAGAAAATTGTTTTTACACTACCAGTAGCAGATTTCCTACACATTAGCTTTATAATTTAAGATATTAAACTTTTCAAATCTCACCTCTCAAATTTCAACTATCTCTTGAACGGGAAGACTACTATTTATGAAATAAAAAATAATTCATGGTTAATAATTAACCTATCATTCTTATTTGATGATACTCATATCACAAATCATTCTTAGAAAGTACACATGATCCATGCAATTCATATAATTAATATGTTATCAAATGTAGAAAATTGATATTTATATTTTACCTAATATTATTGCTTGCTCGACAATTATTCTTCAAGGCTCGTCTTTTAGTAGTAACAACACTGAAACTATATATCATGTCATATTTTATCTTATGTACTCATATGCCATCACCTCATTTACTTGTCTTTGAAGTTCATTTGTCTCGTTAGAATTACTTCTATAGGTTAGTCGATTAGCTTTAGATGCTAGAGATATAAGATTAATTTGATGTTTAATTCCCTTAATAAGTAACAGCCTACTAGAAATCTCAACATGAAAGATATCTTTAAAATATAGAAATGTAAAGATTAAAAAGACAATTACCAAGGTCATTAGTGTTAAAATATACCTCTTTATACACTAGTAAAATCATAAGCATGTAAAAAAAATAAACATTCGTAATCTTACTCTCTTTTGTATAAAAATTATCATGTTTTTTCTCCACAATTTTTTTTCTTTTTCTCTCTCTTCTATCAGTTAAATCCCCACTAATTTCTATTTTATCCGAATCCTAACCTTCTTTTTTCCTTGCTCATTTATTTTCACTCTTCCTCACATCGTCAAATTGTTAATTTTCTTCTGCGTCTTTGTTTTCCCCTTTCAATTCAGTGATCTTCATACATTTGTCTAAAAAATAATGGTATAAGTGTTAATGTCTTCCCATCATTCTCAAGAGAATATATGTTCTTCAACCGCTCATGTTTGGATTTTCTATTAAATTTTCAAGTCTCCACAATAATAAATGAATAACATGTCTCACGTGTTTATATTTAATACATGTCACTCCTTTCGTGTTTCACATATGTTTTTGGCTTTTCACTCTAATATGTTCATCTTTGCCTTATATGTGTATGTGTGTGTGGTTGACACAAAAAATCAATCTTTATTGTAATTCCAAAACAAAACTCAACAAAGTAAACATAAAATATCCCAAACTAAGATTTATCTTCAAGAAACAACCACAATAAGAATTTTTTTTTCATATTTAAAGTAAGTGTAGCTTAAATTCTATGTTTCTTGAATCAAGATTTGTTATGGACCCTAAAAATTTCCTTTCATGTGATTTTTCTTTCTTTAAAAGAAAAACTTTATTTAATCAAGATTACTAATGTCACAACTAGTTTCTAAATAAGATAAACAACATAACAACAATAAAGTATGCCAAAATTTTGAAGATAAAGGGATATAACATAATCTAGAGCCTTGATATGATATAAATTGATGTGAACCCTAGTATATAAAGATTCAAAAACCCATAATCAAATTAACTTTTCCCAAGAAATTTAAGATCAAGTTTGGAATCAAATCTGTTGAAATGAAAACTTGTATTGATACACCAAGACTAGAAGTTGCCAACCCCCTCCAATAATTATAGAGAATTATGAATAATAAGTATGAAAGACACCTTTACGATTGGTTAATTCTTTGATAAGCCAAGAGAAGCTCTTTAAAAAAATAAAAAAGTATGAACAAAACCTCACACATGGTAATAATTGATGAACTCAAAGTCATTCTAAGAACAATACAAGCAAAATAATCCTATTTATAATAGATAAAAATATCCTAAAATATTGTAGAGAAATAATAAGCTATAATTTTTTTTATATAAAAAAAAAAACATAAATTAACTAGGAAAATATTACAATTCTCGCATGATAGCTTTTGGAGCTTGTTATAAGATTTTTCCAATATTTGATTGCCTTGAGATTTTAGACGAATATAGAACAAGACATTTAGAAATGTCTAGTAAATTCTCAGAATGACCCGATGGTCATATAAAATGTTATACTTGTTAGAGTGAAATTTTACATTTTAAAAAAGAAGCTAAAACCCGCCTCAAATACTGAAATTAATTATCCTATTATTCTTGGATCAGTCCCTTATTAGGCATAAATTAAATTAACTAAGTTCTAGTCATCACTTGTTAAAGTTGTATCCTTCTTATAATTCACATTGACCCAAATAATTTAAATAAGCTTATTGAATGTATCTTTGAGTTTCCCCCCGGTTGATCTTGTAATTGGCTCATCTAGAACTCACAATGGATCTGTTGACATGATCTAAATCATATCACCTTCCTTATAAAGTGGTGTGCAATGATGTCCATGCTCTAGTGTGGTTTCGCATTTTTTTTTCTCTTTCTCTTATCATTGATTTTCACACTTAACCCTCTGAAAATAGCAAAATGGTATGTCAATCTTTTTTTATGTCAAATTTTATCCATGTTCCTTTTATTCGTTTGATTTTATAAAATTGACACTTAGTAAACTAAGGAATGTTATTTGAAATTATTAATGTGTGAGGCAATGGTTATACATAATATATTTTTATATTTTTTTATCATTTAAAGTTTTTAGGAACTGAACTTAATATAGGGTTCTCGTGGTGTCATCAATGTTGATTTAATGCTCAAATTGAAAAAATAAGATTCAACTTTATTGATTCAAATCAAAGTTTTAAGAGATCAAATGTGAAACTAGAACAAGTACCCAACCTTTTTTTTCCATTGTTCATAGCGCATGTTTTTCTTTTATTTTAGTCCATGAAGTTTTTTTTATCATTGTTTCTTGAAGCTCTTTTATGTTTCTTAAAATCATTTTATTAAAACTTCAATCCAGTAATTTAGGTCAGGTACGGGAGGGTCATTGGGTGGAGAAGACGAGAGGTTTGAGTCTTGCCCACAATCTTTAAGATATGTTTGACATTGCGTTTCAAAAGTATTTTTGAAAAAAAAATTGAAAATTTTCATTTTTTATTTTTTACTTTATTTTAAAAAAAAAAATTAATGTTTTTGATTATTTTCATGTGCCAATATCAAAAATAATTTTTAAAAATAGAAAAAAAATATTATTTTGATGTATTTATTAATAAAACATTTTCAAAACAACTTGAACCACACTCCTAAAGAAACACAAAGTTATTTTATGTCAATAGGTTCCATGTAGAAAAGAAGGGTGCTAATATAGTGTTTTTTAATCCTCCATCTTGGCGCAAAAGGTAAATCAAGCCTAAAAATATATATATTTTTAAAATAATTGTATTTTTTTTTTGTTTATTAGAAGGCTGGGTTTTAGCTTATTAACTGGTTTACTATGGTGCCTAGATGATTTTATTTTATTTTTTTCAATAAGAAAAGGGTTGACTCAATTTGTAAATGCCTTTGATTTTTGCTGTAAATATTCTATTCTATTCGTTCCCTTTCGCACCGGTTCAAAAATGGGCGCAAAAGATACCCGACGACTACGTTTTATGATAACATGATTAAACGTTGTTTTTTTTTTTCTTTTTGTTGATTTGACTTCTCAATCAATGAGCAATCGTTCAAGCAAAAGCTATAGAAACTTAGTATTAACCGGTAAAAGATGAAATCATTTGTAGGGAGAAGGATTCATTAAATTGAAAAAGACTTTGCATCTAAATATGAAGCCAGTAGTAGTAATAATAATAATAATAATAATAATAGGATGGAATTCAAAACAATTAAAAATAAAAAAATAAAAAAATTAGATTGAAGGATAATGTTTTTTTTATAATGAAAACTTCCAAAAAAATCAAGAACAAAAATTACAAATCAAATGATTAAGGACGAGCAATAAAAAAACACAACTAGTAATCTCTTAAGAAATACAACATTGTAGGAACCCAATGACACAACAAGTATGTTTGCGCTCATTGGTTTTTGGATCATTGATGTGTTTGCATGTATTTTTAATGCAAGAAATGTTTTTAATAGTCTTACTGTGTGGAGGCATCTCTATCAAGATCTTATTAAATTAGATAAATTCGATACTTTAGTTAGAAGGTCCCATACAAATTGGATATGCATTTTAGTGGATGATAATGTTATAAATTATGTCAAAAATTAAACTGCATAAAATATGACGAAATGAAATTAGAAACCCATTTTCTTTTGCTTGTTTTCCTCTTTGATAGCTCAAGAAATTTGAGGAATAATTATAAAACATAGATGAGACCGACCCGGACTCGAAACTAGCCGGGTTAGATGAAAAATGAGGTAATTAATTGACTTGTCCTAACCGAGTCAAAACCCACCATTACTAACCAATCTCATTCCACTCCATCTTTCTTTATCTTTTCTTCCTTCATCACCGATTGAAATGTCAAAATATACCTAGTTTGGGCCAGAAATTAACTGATAAAAAAGGAAGCATTAGACCTTGTGAAGCTCGCTTTTGATTAGGTGGTTTGGGCTTTATAATTCTCGGCTAGAAAATGCAAAGGGTCAATGGGAGGGATAGTGTTGTTTGTGATCGGCCATCCCATGTTCGCACGAGTTAAGAAAACTAGGAAGAAGAATTATATAAACAAGAATATTTATCACATGTTATTTTCCTCGTAGACATAATCAATTAAGTTTTTTTTTTCCTTGGAATTAAGTGACAACTCATATAAAATAAACACTCTCTTTAGCTTAGAACTCCCATGCGACAGAGATGCATTTCAATGCTAGCAAAAGAGTACAAAATGCTACATTTGTGTTGATGCTCATGGGATCTAATGACGAGTATTAGTTATTTACCTTAAGATAATGCTTGATTTTTGTTATGAAGACATGAATAAATAAATAATAGATATGCAAGTATGACTTCCCTCAATTATAATTAAGAATAATGTAGAAATCATTAAGTAACATTAGAAAGTATAATTGTACTGTATTGCTAATAGGGTAATGTTTAAATCTTGAAGCAATTCATTTTATGTATTGATTAACAAGTTTAACTTACTGAGCACCCCATCATCTTCATCCTCATCTTCCTCCCAACCACAACTCTATCAATATGAAACTCGACTTTGTCATCACTTGATTCGGATCCTCTATAACAATATGGAGTATTATCATACCCAACTAAGTTTTCTATATTAATAATTTCCTGCAACAATATTTGTCTTCAAGCATTACCACCTAACCTAGATGGATTAGCTGCTCATGATACATTTGTCATTCTCTAGGATTTATTGGGAAACTAGGTCAACTCTTTACTAAAAGAGTTTTCTCATTTAGTTTTATCACTCAAGTAGAGCTCTAACATACTAATTCTTGCACACCCAAATATTGAATTCAGATTCTCATCGTAATATATTGGTACACCAATATAACAACCTTGGCTAGCCTTGATTTGAAACATCTTTCAAGTAATTACAAATAACCTAAAGTAGCTCGGTCAGCCACTGTTCACGTACACTCATGTGTACTGTGGACTGGCCATTTGCTCTGGTGCTTCGCACGCACACGCGCTCCTTTTTTCTTTTTTCTTTTTTTACATAGGGCTTATTTTTGTATCTTTTATTTGTGGAAATGACAAAGGAGTGGTTGTGGCCGAGCAGTTGTCCGCGCGCTGCCAGCATCGGCGCGCGAGAGTTCGAACCGCTCAGACAACAAAACTGATTTGGTTTTGTTTTTTTTTTTTTAACTGGCTTTTTTTAAAACAAAAAGTTTTTTTTTAATAATTGGTTGTTGTTTGTTTTTTTTTTTTTAATAACTGAGGTATCCAGGCCACCTTATGCGCACTACGATTAATCTCCGGATCCACTTATGTTTTTTACATTTTTTTCCTATTTTGTTTTGCCACCTATACATTGTTTTTTTTACATTTTTTTAACCGAGGTGTCCGGTTCAGCTTACGTGCGCCAAGATTTTTTCTTCCCATGTATATATTTTTTTGTTCCTGACCAACTGAGCGCGCCACGAATAATCCCTGAACTCATTTTTTCTTAACATTTTTTCCTGTTTTTTTTTTCCAATTATACATTTTTTTATATAATCAGTGTGTCCGGATCAGCTTACACTCACTACGACTATTATTATTTTATAGAATACCTAAAGGAGGTCGCAATTTCAAAAAATAATGAATATATATATTTTAAGGCGCTAATATGAAATACATAGCAAAATATATAATTCGTCTAACATATTTATCAGAGAAAAAATTACAACTAATTATTATCATTATTTTTAAGGCGCTAATATGAAATAAAAAGAAAAATATATAATTAGTCTAACATATTTATAAGGAAAAAATTGACGAATAATTATTATCATTATTTTGAATGTCTTATCTACAATAATTAGAAATTTCAACACCTAATAATATTTTTTAAAATAAAAAGCAATTAAAACATAAAATAAATGACAAAATAAAAAAAATATTATTAGATCTTAAAAAATTATTTGACGTGAAGAAAAAAGAGAATAATAAACCGAACAATTACGACACACCCAACCGCCAACGAATGCCCAATTGACTACAAAAAAAAATTAATTCATCTCTAATTGATTTTTTTTTAATGAACCGATTATATAATTATCACAACAATTAAGACACAACAAACAATCAATCAGTTGTAGTTTTGCAATCGACACACAATAGCAATTAACCAGAAATAATCAATCTTTGATAGATTTTAGCGGTTGCAATTTTGCTATCTGCCGGTTAAATAGTTTGTTGCCATTAAAATAAACCCAACCATCAACAAGTTCGATACAACAATTTTACTAATTAAATATTAAAATCATCAATTACAACACACATAAAATCAATTAGTTTTCTACATAAATAGAACCCAGCACAACGCGCGGTCAAGTTTGCTCGCTAAAGAGCTAAAGGAGATCAGCCCGTTCACTGTTTGTTACTATGGACTGGACATTTGGTCTGTTGCTTCGCGTCTACATGAGCTCGGTTTATTTTTATTTTGTCAGGGCTTTTTTTTATATAGTAGAAATGACAAAGGAGTAGCTGTGGCCGAGTTGTTGTATGTGCGTTGGCAGATTCGGCTCGCAAGAGTTCGAACCACTTAGACAACAAAACTGATTTTGTTTTTTTTTTCCTTTTCTGTTTTTTAATAACTAAGATGTTCGGGTCAGGTTATGCACGTCACGATTAATCTCCAGATCCACTTTTTTTATATATTTTTTTCCTGTTTTGTTTTGCCACTTATACATTTGTTTTTGTTTTTTCTCCAACCGAGGTGCTCGGGTCAGCTTACGTGCACCACGATTTTTTCTTCCCAATTAAATTTTTTTTGTTCCTGGCCACCTGAGCGCGCCACGAATAATCCCTGAACTCATTTTTTCTTAAGATTTTTTTCTTTTTTTTCCCACTTATACATTTTTTTTATATAATCAAGGTGTCCGTATCAGCTTACACGCACCACAACTATTATTATCTTATAGAATAACTAAAGGAGATCGCAATTCCAAAAACAGATGAATATATATATATATATATATATATATATAAAGCGCTAATATGAAATAAATAGCAAAATATATAATTAGTCTAACATATTTATCAGAGAAAAATTTACAAATAATTATTATCGTTATTTTTAAGGTGCTAATATGAAATAAATAGCAAAATATATAATTAGTCTAACATATTTATAAGGAAAAAATTGACGAATAATTATTGTCATTATTTTGAATGCCTTATTAACAAAAACACTAAAGTAGCTCGGTGTTATACTGTTCACCCTGACTCATTGTCACTTTGGACTCGTCAGTTGCTCCGGTGCTTCGCGTGCATACGTGAGCTTTTTGTTTTTCCATTGAGGAACAGTGTATTAATGAATCTCCCCCCCGAAAACTACAAAAAAGGCCGCCAGTCTGAGGGGCTCAATGGTCATTGACCGTTTTCGGTCCGATCGGGTCCGGTTTGTCTGGTCGGTTTGTTTTTTTATTTAATAATTCATGGAACAATGCAATAACCGTTTTGTTCCTCGAAAAGGACAAAAACTAGGCGTTAGAGGGAGGGGCGATCTGATAATTAACCCTTTTTTTAATGTTGGTTTACTGTTGGCGCGTCGCCGAACGCGCCTTCCGTTTCCGCGCTTTTGGCTGACTCCGGCATCTACAATTATCTTTAGGCATGTTCTCTTCAACCTGGTGCGGCGTGTGTGACTACGGGGTGTCCGGAGACGTGTCAATGGTCGTTTGAAAATTTCCACCCATTTCTCTCTCCTGCCTACGCATGATGACGTCAGCACATCTGCTTTTTGGCAAATATCATTTCAGTCCCTGAACGGTAGAATTTTTTTTCTGGCCCTTAATAGGTTTTGATTTGTTTCAATTTCATCTGTCAATTAAAATTGATTATATATTGTAGTTTCAATTAGGTCCCCAGTCTTTTAATTTTGCAGATTGGTTTGGAATCCTTAATATTTTTGGTATCAAAGTTTTGATTTATTTCAATTTCATCCTTCCATGCAATTTTATTATAAATCCTTAATAATTTTGGTATCAAAGTTTGATTTCTTTCAATTTTATCCTTCTATATAAATGAATTATGCATTTTAGTTTCATTTCAGTCCTAATTCTTTTAATTTTCAGTTTTGTTTTTAATTTTTTTATTTCAATGTTTGGATTTATTTCAATTTCATCCTTTCAATTAAACTTATTACATATGTGTTTTTTTTATCCCTTATACTTTTAATCTTGGATTTTATTTTAGTACCTTTATTTTTTATACATATTTCTTACATGATTCCTATTTCTGTCCATGTGTTATATGTATATGATCTTAGTTTTTCTTTCCAATTTTTCTTTATTTCCAATGTTATTAAGTTTTTTTATTTAATGTCCAAATTTTAACGAAATAATGTTTGTTATTATTTCTCTCTTTTTTTATTCTTCAAATTAAGTGATTTCTGTAAATATAATAATATTTAGTTATTGTTAATATTGTTAGGTACTGAATTTTGTAATTATTACAGATAAAACATTCAAAATAGTAATAATGATTATTCGTGAGCTTTATTTTCTTTTAAATATATTAGACTAATTATACATTTGGTATTTATTTAATATTAGAGCTTTAATATATATAAATGACCTAGGTATTTTTGTGAAAACAAAATTAATATCGTCGTTCTCAAATACTTTTAATATAATAATATATAAGTAAAAAAAAATATGGAATTTTTTTCTCTAACAATAATTATGGTCTCACCAATTTTTATTATTTTCACTGTTAGTATGGTTATTTTTTGTGATATTTACATTTTAATTTATGTTCATGATCATTTCAAATATGATTTTATTTCTTTTATTCTTCCGTCCAAATAATTTTATCATACAACACAGCACAACAAAATTCAATTCTATTTTATTAATATCTTGGGGTTAATCAAAGTGCATCATTTATCAATAAAACTGTAACATTAATATATTCAACTAAAATCATTAAATTAATTGACCAGCACCATTATTTATCAAAATTTGTTACCTTAACAAAATTATCAATCAAATTCATATATTTCATAACTAGTATTAGTATTTTATACATAGTTTACATAATTCATAATTTTACCTAAATCAACACTAACTCTTCCATAATATAATTATCAAATTTAAATATATCTAATTAACTTAATACATAACTTAACCTAAATTAACTCTAACTATTCAAACACATAATTTTTTTTATTCACAATCAACAACAACCTAAAATAATTGGTTATTTAACAAAAATAACCTAATTATATACATTTATCAACTTTAATTACATCTAGTTTAATTCCTAATTGAAAACTCTAAAATTCAATAAAATCAAATTAACACATATTAGACATGAATTGTGTCATCTTAATTGAAAGAAAGTGCTCATTATCCTAACAGCTAAATGAGATAAAGTCTATATTGTTCATCCACATTTAGTGCACTGTGGACGGTGACAGTGCAACCTTGATCCCATTACATTGCATTGTAGCTTTGCAAATCTTGCTTTATATTTGCAAATTGATAAAGCCTGCCCGAGATAGATGTTGCAAATTGATAAAGCCTGCCCGAGATATGTATCTGCAGATAGATGTTGCAAATTGATTTTATCAAATGCAATTTTGCAAGAAGTCGATTAAATTATCATTCAAACAGGTCAAACGATGACAGCAATCAACAAGTTCGATAAATACAACAAATTACTCTTTTAAAATTGTTTTGACTAATAATCATTTGACTAGTTACATTTTTAATTAAGCAATAAAAACACGCGAAGCAATAAATCAGTTTGCTATATTAAAAAAAGTCTGGCACAACACGCAGGCAAGATAACTCGTTATACCACTAAACATGGAACTTGTATGGTGAGCGTGGTCAATGATGGTTGTTTGGCTAGAAAAATAAAGAGTTGTCATAGGTAGAGAAAGAAATACGGTTGCCAATATTTAGTTTACGTAGTTTTTTTTAACTATGCAAAGAAAAAGAAAAGAAAAAACTTCAAAATTAAGTTGGATGATTTGAACAAAATCTCTGGAGTGTATCTGGCCGGCGGTACCCTTGATAGCTACCATTCCCATCGGTCAAAAACTTCCATATTTTTCTGGTCAAGATATGCAGCACATGGTACGCAGTGGCTTGTATATATTCTTGAGTGGAAATTTTGGACCCAGCTAGCCTAAAAAAGGCAGTCAACTTTTCCAGCTTTCTCTTCACTCAAATTGGAGAACAAAATCCCACATGAAGTGTCCATTCAACATCATATTCCAGCTGACCACAGACTGACACACACTTGTAATGCTTTGCATTTCAAGACGTTTTACACATTATTCAGGCATAATTAGTTGATTTTTTTTATGATTCATATATATATTGATGGAAGAATTTTTATTTTTTCTAGACGTGTTAGCAGGTTTTGTTTTCTATTATATTAAAAATTTGTTACCATTTTTAAGACATTGTAGAGGTTATGTTAACTTTTTGTCACAATTAGAATTAGATATTCATGTGGTCTTTCAGTAGGTTTAGATTTAGGGTTTTACGAGTTTACTTATCCGCGCATTGCGCTAGGTTTTTTTCTATGTAGAAAATTAATTGATTTTTTATGTTCTGTAATTAGTTATTTTAATATTTAATTAGTAAAATTGTAATAGATAAAATATGTTAGAAAAATGAGTTTTTTTCTGCTTAAAAGGAATAGTGTGATTGAAATGTGAAGTGGTTTGTATATTTTTTAATAGTAGATAACCTAGGTAAATTTGTCTTTTTTATTTATGAGTTGCCTTTTTTCCCCAGTAATATTATATCTGAAATATTATAAATAAAAATATTATATTTTAAAAAAATAAACTGATTTTTTTTTGCGTTTTGTAATTAGTTATTTTAATATTCAATTAGTAAAATTATAATAGATAAAATATGTTAGAAATGATTTTTAATTGTAGATAACCTCGGTAAATTTGTCTACCTATTTTTTTATGAGTTGTCTTTTTTCCCAGTAATATTAGATCCGAAAAATTATAAGTAAAAATATTGTAATTTTAAAAAAATATATAATTTTTTTGCATGTTGTAATTAGAAATTTTAATATTCAATTATTAAAACTGTAATGGATAAAATATGTTAGAAATGATTTTTTTTCCGCCTAAAAGGAACAGTATAATCGAAATGGGAAGTGGTTTGTATATTTTTTTAATTGTAGATAACCTAGGAAATTTGTCTACCTATGTATTTTTTTTTAGTTGCCTTTTTTTCCCAATAATATTAAATCTAAAATATTATAAATAAAAATATTATAATTTTTTCTTAAGAAATAAACTTAAACAAAAGAGCACAAAATTAGAATTAAAAGCCAAAATAATTTTTTATTTTATAACATTTATTCATCATATTATTATATTAATAGTATTTTAGAATACTAATATTAATTTTTTTTTTTGTTCAAAAAATCTTAGGTCTTTTTCTCTCTCTCTATATATTTTCAGGCAATAATATTAAATAAATATTAAAACATATAATTAGTCTCACATATTTATAAGAAAAAAACCAAAAAATAATTATTATAATTATTTTGAATTCTTTATCTAGGCTTTTTTCTATGTAGGAAATTGAATGATTTTATATGTGTTGTAACTGATTATTTTAATATTTAATTAGAAAAATTATAATTAATAGAATATGTTAGATTTTTTTTTTTCCGTCTAAAAGTGATTGAATATTGTTATTATTAAAACTATTTTGATAATTATTGTATCAGTAGATTGTACAGTTGGAATCAAAAAAATTATGTTGAAATGAGCCATGTGCTCTATGTAACATACTGATTGACTGTTATGTTTGTTTTATTTGTTTCATGAATTCTTTAATTAGCAAATAGTAAAGTTACAGTTATTGAATTTTCGCACAGATGAGATATTTGTTTTATGCACCAAAAAATTTATTTTTTGTTAACTAATTTGGTAATAATTTAATTGGTAGATATCAAAACCGTAATCAATGATATTGACTAAAGATATATTTTTTTTCCAAAAAAATCTAGGTCACATATATATATTCTAAGGCGCTAATATTATATAAATATACAAATATATAATTAGTTTGACATACTAATTTTTAAGTGTGTCAAACTAATCATATATGTCTATATTTAAGTAATTTCACTGTTTATTGAACAAAATCATTATCACTGAGATTCAAACTCCCACGCTTACGCTTGGAAAGCGCCTCTCGACCAAGATACTTCTTTGGTCAATTTTCGGACACAAATAGTAATAATATTATTATAAAATTTCATTATTCCAAAAGTCCCGCGCTAGAGAGGTTCGAACTACCGCGCCCCGCTTCGCTTGGGGGCAGATCTAACCACTTGGCCAGCGAGTTCTTAGTGCACTTCTAGTATAGCAATGATAATTATATTATTCTGTAATTTAACTGTTACCGTCCACAGTAATCTGAGTCTAGGTGAACAGTGCAAAAACATTGTTCAAAACCCGGACCTCTTTTAGCTTTTAGAAAAATAATAATTTTGTAGGGAGAGAGAGCATGGAAATAATTTATTGGTCCCTAGATTTTTCTCTTCAATTTTCTCCCCCGCCCCCGTTCCTTTCTATTGTGTAGGTGGTCCTATTTATAGATAAAACAAAATATTTGTCTTTGTCCATTGTTTTCTACCTTTTTAACTTTGGTTCCTTTGTCTTATTTTTTTATTGTTTTTGTTATTGGTTTTGTTATTTTCAAGATAAAGTAACATTAACATCAATTCAAAAAATATAAAAAAAATTGATTTTGAAAATACCACATCAAAATACGAACGCATTGAAAATACATTTAAAATTTGAATTCTTTTGAGATAATGCTAAAAATACTGAAAACAATGGAAATACATAAAAAAAACATGTTAAAACAGATTTTTTTGGGTTTTTTCATTTTTTTAAATAAAAAATAGTAAAAAATTAGCTAGCAACAAATGTGCCTTTTTTACAATACTTACATAGTAAAAAACTTGCTAAGTGCATTGCATAATAAGTTTGTAAGGATACACAAATTGTCTTTGAAAGCTAAACTTCTGAAAGTTTCTTAGTTTGGTTGATTTGAAACTCTGTTTGCAGTTATTCCCTTTAACCAGACCATAATCAAGTTGAAATCCCAATTTTGTGTTCTTTAACTAAAACCTTGACTTTCTCACTTTCTTTTTTATTATAAGGTCAAATTTCTTGGTGTTTCCTGATTGCAGGGTTGACCTGAAATTCTGCATCATAGTGATTCCTTTAGGATCAAAAGTTCATACCATAACTCGGTTAACCTGAAATTCTAGTCTGGCGATTCCTTTAACTATAATCAAAATCTTTGAAAATAGTTCAGTTTATTTAATATCTCATTTCGTGAACTTCTATAATCAAAACCAAAATAGGAAAAACAACACGATTAACTTAAAATTCTATATGGTGATCCCTTTTAACCATAACAAAAATATAAAAAATAACTTGGCCAACCTAAAATCTAAATCTAGCAGTTTCCTTTAACTAAAACAAAAAAAGCTCGATTAACCTAAGTTCCATTTCGACGATCCTCTTTAACGATAACTTTGACCACTGTCTTTTTCTTCATCTAGATCAACCTAAGATCCTATCTGACAATCCCTTTTAACCAAAACCAAAATGTGTCTTCAGCTTGGTCAACCTGAAATATCAATATAAGGATTCCTTTTAACCACAACTCTAGTCTTCATCTTAAGCTCAATCCACTTATGATGCAATGCTTGATCCCCTTTAACAATAACCAAATGTGTTTTTAGTTGGCTCAACCTTAAACCTTAATGTAGATATCACATTTAACCATGACACTGATTTTTATCTTCAACTCTGAGGTCTCATCCAATGATCCTCTTTAATTAGAAAAAAAAACTCTTCAATTAGGTTAACCTAATATCTCAATCTAGAGATCCTTTTAACCATAATCCGGATTTTTACCTTCAGCTCGATCAACCTTAGATCCCATTTAGTGATCTTTTATAACCAAAACCAAAATGTACCTTTAATTATATTAACCTTAAATATCAATATAAAGATCTCTTTTATCCATAACTCTACTCTTTGTCTCTATCTCGACCAACTTGAGATCCCATCTGGTGATACTCTTTAACTAGAACAAAATATGTCTTCAGTTGCGTCAACTAGAAATCTTAATGTAGAGATCTTATTTAACCACAAGCCTTGACTTTATCTTCAACTCGGTCAACCTAAGATCCCATCAGAAGAACCTCTTTAACATAACCAAATATACCTTTACTTGGGTCAAAATTAAATTTCAATATAGAGATCCCCTTTACCAATAACCCTAGTCTTTGTTTTCAGCTTAGTCAACTTGAAATCCCATCTGGCAATCCCCTTTAACCAAAACCAAAATATACCTTTAACTAAGTCCATCTAAAATCTCAATATAGAGATCCTCTTTAACCACAACCCTGATTTTTGTCTTTAGCTTGGTCAACGTGAGATCTTATTTGTTCATCCCCTTTAACAAAACCAAAATGTGTCTTCAGTTGGATCAACCTGAAAACTTAATATAGAGATCCCTTTTAACAATAACTTTGAATTTTGTTTTCAGCTCGGCAACTTGAAATCCAATTTGACAATTTTCTTTAACCAGAATCAAAATGTGTCTTTATTAGGTCAACTTTAAATCTCAATGTAGAGATCATTTTAAACCATAACTCTGATCTTTATGTTTAGGCTGATCAACTTAAGATCCAATTTGGTGATCTCATTTAACAAGAATCAAAATGTGTTTCAAGATAGGTCAACTTGAAATCTCAATGTAAATATCCCTTTTAACTATATCCTTTATTTTAATCTTTAGCTTGATCAACATGAAATCTCATCTGGTGATCCTCTTTAACTAGAACTAAAATATGCCTCCGATTAGGTAAACTTAAAATCTCAATATAGAGTTCCCATTATTGATATTAATAGCGTAAACTTACCAAACAAAAAGAAGAGAGTGAGAAACAAAAGAATAGGTTTTAAGTAGATAGACAATGATAATATCTATTAATCAAATGACAACAAATACCTGAAAGGAAGGATATCCAAGGGAGGGTACTAAAAGACTAAAATGTGGAATTGAACAAATGAATCCAAATTAGGATAAGTAATATGAGGGACAATTCTAGGAGTAAATAAACTCTTAACATAAAAAAAATAATAATAGATGTCAAAGTCAAGAGGAATATAAAATCATGATGGAAAAGCATAAGGGGTTCATCACTAGATCAATTACTTAGAAAATAAACTTAAACAAATAAATGAGCCTAATATCATGGTTATTATATATATGAATTGAGGCAAGAATTTAAGGTGACTCGAGAAAGATCATGCATTTCATGAAAGAGTGTGTGTTTTTTTATCTCATTTCATTTTGAGGGTAGTCTTTTCTTAATGATACCATTTTGTTTGATTTTATTTAAGGCATTAAACTCCCGATGGAATCATTTTGTAAGATATGTTTTTTTTGTTTTTTTTTCTTAGAGTAATCACCTCTTGAAATGACTATTTTATTTAAATTGTTTGTTTTGTTTTTAGAATATTTGGATTTTATTGAGATTATTTTATTTGGTTTTGTTTTTATTTTGATAGTAGTTATCTCTCAATAATACTTGTTTTATATTTTTTCTTAAAGGTAGTTGTCTCTCGATAAGACTACTTATTTAATTTTGAAATGACTATTTTATTTAAATTGTTTTTTTAGAATATTTGGATTTTGTTGAGATTATTTTTTTTGGTTTTGTTTTTATTTTGATAACAGTCCTCTCTCAATAATACTTATTTTATATTTATTTTTTTAGGTAGTTGTGTCTCGATAAGACTACTTATTTAATTTTGAGGGTAGTCATCTCTCAATGACACTGTTTTATTTAAAGCTTTTTTATTTTATTTTAAGGATTGTCTCCTTTCAATGAGACTAGTTTATTTGGTTTTGATTTTATTTTGATGGTAATCACCTCTTTAAGAGGGCTTTTTTATTATATTTATTTTTTATAAACTTATTATACAAACACAAATGATAATGAGTTTTTCAATATCTTTTAAACATAAATATTGTAAAGAGAGGTGGTTTTCATAACTTGTTCGACCCAATTTTCAAATAAACTTTCAAAGGAAGAATTAAAAGAAATAAATTGTCTTTTCAATGCACTTTAGTAAATTTGGATTTATTTCATGATTTTGTTTATTATTTTTTACAATACTCCATGATAGTTATTAAATAATAATAATTAAAAAAAGATTACAAATTAGAATGATGAAAAAAAAGGGACCAAAATAATAGAGAATCAAATAATATAATGTAAGATCATACAAAGGAGGAAAGCATAAATAGTGATTCAAGAAAATAAAATAAATTAATATTTGACCATAAATTTTTCAAATTAAAGATCCTTATTCAAGAAGAAAATAATATAAAATTCTCATATTATCAAATTTCTAACTTTAATGAGAAACCTAATCATATCAATAAGAATAAAAAAAAGAAGGATAAATTAGGCAACCCTATAAACCCTAGAAAGAAATACTAAATAAATAGAGGGAGAAAGAGAGAGAAAACAAGTACATTTGACAAAAAAAAAAGAAAATACATTAGTCTCATTCAAACTTTTTTGTACAGAAAAAATACATTTAAAAAAAAAAACTCTCATAGCCACTCTTTTTTTTTTGTCTATCCAAAACTCAAGGTAGTAGTCACCCTCACCTTTCTAACCACCATAACTCAACCACGGTAGTAGTCACCTTCATTTTTATTTTATAGTCATGTTTTGGTCTCAAATCATACTTCAAACTCATATAGTCTTTTACCTTTAATAATAAATGCATTGTACTAGTGTAGGCAAACCCTCGATATTTAAGCACAATAGTTACATTTATTATTTAAAAACATATGCAAAGCATTTTACCCTAGGTAAGATGTTTTAAGGTAATTTTTTTTTTCTTTAACATAATTAGCCCTCTACTTAGAATATATGAAGACTAGTTAAAGTTTCTAGTAATCATAAGTTTAGGTGGCGATTTCTTTTTATAACTTAACACTTATCAAATTTAAACAACTCGTTGAAATGTCCTTACAACAAGTTAAATAAACAATATATATATATATATAACAATTAAGAAAAGAGGCAAAGTGATACATATGATTTAAATTTAACTAAATAATACCATGCAAATTCCAATCCTTAACTAATTGAATTTTATCTTGGACTTGTGATATACAAAAAACTTACAAAGATTCCTAACAAATGCATCAAATGGTTTCATGCCAATTTAGATGTTTGAAGTGGTATTAAGTCCTAGAAATATTTCCATGTCAACAAGATTATAAAGGCCTACTAGTCCATGAAACTTAAGAACATGGTTCTCTTTTGCTCTTGGTGCTCAAATTATAACTACTAAATACTTATAGACAATAAAAACAAAAACAAAAAGAGAGAAAATAGCATTTGATGTCATATATTGTAAGTATTAGTAGTTGGTAAGTATAGACCATGTTAGAATCATATACCTAGACAATTGAGGTGGCAAATATTGAGGTGGAAAATGGTTTGGAAGATTATAAATATAAATACAAAACTAGAACAACATATATGAACTTGAAAATATGGATTAAAGCAATGATTAATTGCATATATATATATATATATATATATATATATATATATATATATATATATATATATATATATATATATATATTCAGGTGTTTGGAGTTGGAGCGTGATTGGAATTTTATTTTTGTAAGTCTATTTAATCTCTTCCTCATAGAAGTCCAAAGAAAGAAAATTAGTGAATCACATATTTATAAACATCGCTTTCAAGTGAAATGTAAAAACAAAATTATAGAAACAAAATTATTGTTTTTTTGACAATAGATGAATAAGAGTTCTCTATAAAGCCTTTCTCCTTTTTTATTGAACTTTTAAAATAAATTGTTTATTTTAAATTTACACAATTAATTGTCTTAAACACATTTTTCCATTCACCTAATATCTACCAAAAAGCAGTGTCGCTGGATAGAAAATGGCTGCCATATGTATCCCATCAATACATTAACATGATTTATGTTGAATTATAATTATTAACTCTCTAAAAAAAGACACATATCCATTATAATCATAATTAAAAGAAAAGATTTATGTTTTAAATTAGAATCAATATATAATAGAAGAAGAAGAAGAAATTGTTTTCATTCTCAGATGAAAAAATTACACCTCCATACAATAATAGAAGGAAAAAAAAGGGAGCAATGGACTACATTTGGAGCATAATAAGCGTACAATCCTCCTAACCTTCTTGGATTATGAAAGCATATCCCAATATTGTAGCATCTCATGAAGCAAAATGAGCTTTAATCCAAGGGATCAAGCATGTCGACTTCAAAATATATAGTACTATTTGAAGTGGGTTTTAAGATATGAAGAAGAAAAGAAGTATTACCTAACAAGTCAGGAAGGTAATTAAAATTATTAAAGCATATGTACACTGTTGAGAGAGACACTTCTCGATCATGGCTCCTGTCTGAAGAACATCGAAGGGACAATGTCCTGCAAGAGTCCATAGTCTGGAACCTGGTACTGCTGGTGCAGGTGCTGGTTAACGTTCTGTGGATACGCGCCGATGTTCTGGTGGCTGGTAGCAGCAGCAGGGAATTGAACGAAACTATATTCTTGATGATGAGGGAAACTGATCGGACCAGTTGACATGGGTGTCGGAGCTAGCATTGAGTGTGAAAACACGGCCGAAGCACTTCCCCTGAGTGTCGTCGGAATTGGGTGGTTGTGTTGGCCCTCATACGTCGTAATCACGGTGGATGGATCCTGGAATGACCTCTCTACACGTTTTTTCACAGTGCATTTCTGAGTAGTGCACCGGTAATAGCTCCTGATAAAATGAAAAAAAAGGAAACGATTAGTTAACTACCGATATAAATTTTCTATTCCTGATTCATTACAAGAATTGAAGGCGATGAAACGATTGATTTTACATCCTTTGTTTTTCTTTGACCCTAGTTTTGGCAACCATCAATAAGATCAAAAACGTTTTGTCAACGCATGCAAGATACATATCGGTGTCGATCGATCTGATCAAAATTAACTTGCTGTGATTCGGGTGGTGCAAGAAACTGCTAGGGCACGCATACCTTGGATAAGGACTGTTCTTGACAGCCTTCTGTCCATATTTTCTCCATCTATATCCATCTTCTAGATGATCGACCTCGCTCTTGGTCATGAAGGCAAATCGTGGCTCTTTTTGCCTCTTCTCTGCTTTCTTCTTCGCCTTGCTGCTCACATATACAAATTAAATTAAGATTATCGTCAAGATTAACAAACTATTCATATATATATATATATATATATATATATATATATATATATGTCAGGGATTACAGGAGCAGAAAACTCACTCTTTCTTGTTGGGGTATTCTCCTCCATCTTCTGGGTTTTCAGGCTGCGGCTCTTTCTTGGTCTTTCCCGAATCCTCATCACCACCAGCCTCGCTCGAAGAAAAAGAGACTGAAGAATTAGGGGTGGCTGGGATTTGATCAGTACTATTGCCACCATCTAAATCTCGAGCCTCCACTGGCTTCGAGTTTTCATCTATGGAAGAAAACACTTCAGATGAAGAGGGTGACAAACCAAAAGCTTTTGCTAGTGAATTGTAGTCCACGGACCCATGCAAGCACTCAGTCAAGCTCATGTATGACGAAGGATCAAACCCATGAATGGAGGGGGGAGGTTTGGCATCAAGATGACGATCCTCTAGGAACGGAGTGTGGTAGTAAAAGTCTCTGCGTTCATTAGACATGGATGGAGAAGATGAAGATGAAAGAGAAGAGGGTCTGGTTCTTAGGTCTAATTGGCTGTGCGACAAGACTTTTGGCCTCTTTTCATTTACTTGCTCGATCTTTCGTATTGTTCATGGAGTCTGCGAGTTTGAAGGAGACTTGCTGGTGGCTTTTTATAAAGAAAGGTTGACAAATTACCTCCGATTACAAGGGCAAAACTGCCCTCTCCTGTGGAAACATTTCACATCCATCCCGCCCTCTCCCATCAATTTACTCCATCATTTACATTTCTTACTATTATAATCTTCAAACAATACTATTAAATTTCTAATCATTTAACTACTCTATGGATTGGACATTATTGGTGCTCGATGGCTAGGTTAATTAATGGAAAGGGTTATTTAATAAACAATTATTTTATTTTTTTATTGGAAAAATAATTAAAAGTTCCATTCTTTTTCATCTAGAAGCCAAGAAACCTTCCTCTAACGATTTCTTCTCGAGAAATAATATAAAAATCCAGTGCAATATCATCATTCTCGTAGATGAAACAAGCAGTCAATGTGACATCGAGAAATTCAACACGCATATCTCTATTTATTATTAAAGATTATTCTGTAATCTATTTCTATGCTTAACTAAGGTGAGGCTTTGTAATTTATAAAAATATAATAAAAATAAACTTAGACTCAACGCAGCTCCGTCTCCTACCTATAACTAGATATTTTTCAATGGATTTTAATATAGAAATTAGAATTAATTAATTTCCTTTCTTTAGCATCATCGATCATAGACAAATCATTTGAGCAATATTATTAGAGGCATCTATGTATCTTAACCTGCAAAACTTCATGGATTGGCCATCAAATAATGGGGCAGCCCGCAGATTATTTTAGTTTGTATAGATTTGTTTTATATATATATATAACTTTAAAAACAATTATGAATTTATCTGTTTAAAACAAGTATAGTTAAATGTTATGAGAATTAAATGAGAGGTATTTGACAGCACCATGGGGTATGAAATTTGGAGAAACAAAATATAAAATAAACCTACAGAATATTTTATTGAAATGAAAATATGAACAGAATTAAAAAGAAATAAGCTATGAAAACTATTATTAAATACCATAAAATTAGCATCTAAAATAATAATTAGCACGCTAATTTTCCAGCTTGAGATTTACAGGAACATGATGACTTTGTAAGAAATTAGCAAAATAATATCCTGGCTTTGTCATATATAAAAAACGTGGGTAAGAAAGAAATTGTGGGGGTGAGGAGGATAAGTCAGCGAAGACTACAAAATAAGGGAAAGAAGATGTCGGGGAGAGAGAGAGAGAGAGAGAGAGAGTCTGTGTGCTTCTGGTTTCTTTCTAGTCAAACTTCACTGTTTGTCTTTTTTAATTAATTAAAAATAAAAAGTTATATCAGGCTTACACGTGTTTGATACCGGCACCGGCATTTTGATCCTAGCCGACATTACCCCTGGCACGTGGGATTCCCTCCATCGCTTTATTTGATTCCTTTCGTGTTGATGGGATGGGACCCTTCGTCATTATCTTCCTCACGCAAGCGGTGAGAGGCGAGGTCCCAAAGGACTAAAATGAACATCAAATAAATAAAAGGACTAAAGAGAAAATACGACGGGATTCTCCTGTGTGTGTGTGTGTGTGTGTGAGTGAGTGGTGTGAAAAGAAAGTCCAAAAACATTTCTTTCTTATTTGCTTTTGATGAGCCGACACACATCTGTACACACACGGTCCTTTCTTTCGTACTGTTGCGCATATATATATATATATATATATATATATATTTTACACACAAGGCAGAAAAGAGAGCGACTCTAGTATTTTCTTTAATTCACTGTAGTGATTGATGAATATTAAAGAAAATGAAAATACTTTATCAGAAAGAAAGTAAATGTAAGATATGAAAATTAAATAAATAAATCCTTTATTATAAATTAAATATTATAACAAAAACAAAGTAAATTTTGCTGTTATGGGATTAAGATTCAATAATGCAATTTAATTCAATAATACATAATAATCAACAATATATACTAAAGTACTTAAAATAAATGGTAAAGGAAGAGAAATTGAAAATTAAATCTTTACATGGTTTGATAAGCCTGCATCTATATAATAAATTAGTTGTTTATAATTTTTACATTCTCATTGATGACTAAAACAATCAATCGATTCAGAATAATTAAGTCAATTGGTTAATTGATTCTTGCATTATTCTCATGCCTTCATCATAGATGAAAAAATGGTAGAGTGATTCATATGGTATCACCAAGCGATCGACTACTTTATTTAGAAATTTCAAAATTGTCAATTTTAACCTAGGTGAATTCTTAAAACTATGTTATCAATCCTTTTAAATGCAGGCATAGTGAAGTGTGTACATTCATTTTAATTTTATGTTATTTAAACGAATATTTAATTCTAAGTTTTCAATATAATTTCTTTTTTACTTTTTATTTCTTCGTGAAATCATTCATGCTTGTTGATATGATGTTTACTTAAATCTATTTAAATTTATTATTAACCAAGAATATTATTCGTCCGATTTTCTTCTTCTTCTTCTTATTATTATTATTATATGACCTAAAAGTTAACAATCTTTTTGTTTTTTATGATGACAAATAATATGCAGCTTAGAGGCGAAAACATTATCCCTTGTCTTTTGCAATACAATATATAAGAAACATTAAACATTTAGTATAATCTAAGTAAATATGAAATAATAACATATGTATCAAAATTGGTTTCTCCTCTTATCTATTATTGAAACACATTTCTCTTTTTTTAACTATTCATCAATTTTCATATCTATTTTTTCGCCTTTAGCATTAACAAAAAAATACTTTGGCATATAAAAACAATTATGGAGTGATAACAATAAGCATTTATATATTGGTAGTCATAAGAAATTAAAATTCAATACATAATCTCCAAAATAAAATATCCATTACTAATAAAAAGGAATAAAGATGTAGAAATAGAAAAAGCATGAAAAACAAAATGCAAGTGTTCCTCATACAAAAACTAGGGTGGCGGATAGCGAGAGAATGGATTAGTCATCATCATTTTTATCTCTGTAACATTGTTGACTATATTATTTTATGTCTTTTGAATGTGACCCATATCTATCTAAAGTTGTGTTAGTGAATTTTTCATCATAGATTTTTTAAAATTTATGTTTTTGTAGAGTTTAATAAGTTAAAATACAATTTTTTTTCCAAATTGTTGACTAAAAAACTAACTCTAAATCAAATCTTAAAAAATCATTATTCATGTAATAGGTATTCTTTATTTTTCTAGCTCAATCAATCAGTCAATTGAACTAGCAATAATAAATTAGTTAACTGGTTCATCTAAAACCTTAATTAATAGTAAGTTTTATAGCATAATAGATATTTCATGCCAAGTAGGAATACATTTTATCACTTAAACATTCTGACCTTATTTTTAATAATGTATACAGAGAAATAAGACATCAAACATCTTTAGTATGAATAAAGCCTAAATTCCTCTTTATTTTGCAAAAATTATTCTTACTTAAAAGCTTTGTAAAACTTTCTACTAATTGGATTTTAATTCCCACAAACTAAAGTACAATATCTCATTTAGTCATATAATTCTTTAAAAATGATGTCTCATTTTCATATTTTTGTACGTGAATGTTGTATAAAATTCTTAGATAGATGTAATTGTGCTCCTATTAACACACTTAATAAGTACATTATCAAATGCAAGCCCATAGTCTTCTAAGGTTTTTTTCATCCATAAAATTTGAGCACAGTAATTATATATTGCTATATATTTAACTTTGGTTGTTGATAGGCTTGTTGAGTTTTGTTTCATACTAGCCCAAGATACTAGTAATGATATTAAAAAATGATATGTTTCACTAGTAATTATCATCCAAATAGCTAATGCGACTCAACTTGTTTTATTTTAAGAACCATATCTCTAAATAAATTAAATCATTTAAAAAACAAAAAAAAATAATGTGTTTTGTAATAGTTACACTAGAGTGCAAATTTTAACTAATTTGAATATTTATCCCACAATTCCTCTAAATTGTCATTTTGGTTATTCTCTTGTACTTTTTCTAACATTTAATACCCATATTTGCTCTAAAATGGTCCAAAATATTTTTTTTAAATAATCCATTTAATTACTATTTGTTTTTATCAAAATATAATCCTCTTATTTACATATTATTATTTTATAAAAGTTTCTCAATACTTACATTTAGCTTTTCTTTCAATGATTTATTTTCACTTTCAAGTTAACCCCCTCACCACTATCACCAATGATAATACAAGCTTTCTTTTCCAAAGTTTCTTTTTTTAACAAGTAAAAATGCATAGTTCTTTTTCATTTCAATATATTTTGAACCTAACTTTTTAAATTCATCATATAAAGATTCAAAAGCATCATGCAAAATTTATACGTTATTATCGTTTTCAATAATCATGAATCACATATTTGCAATAATCTCTTCTTCATCATTTAAGTTTAAGTCAAAGTCATCACTCCATGTTGCGCTCATTGTTTACTTGTGTTAACAATTCCTTTTTTTATTTTGAAAAAGTGGACAATCAACCTTAGTGTGTCTTGTTTTGTTACACTTTTAGCATCTAAGTGCTTCCTTGCTAGATTCTTCCTTATTTCTATATTTTTTAAGTTTATGAATCTTATATTCACTTACTTCTTCTTTAGGAAGTTTTAAAATTTCATTGTAATTAATGTGATGTCCTCTCAATTCTTTCATAATCATTATTATCATCTTCTTCAACATGATGAATTGATTTAAATGCCAAATTCTTATTTGGCTTTTGTTCTTATTATTTATTTTCCATTGTAATCTCATTTGTCATAAAACAATGATGAGATCTTTCAATGGAGATTTGGTGAGGTCCTTGTCTTTTTGGATTATTGTTAACTTTCCTTCCTAAATCTTTTGTAATGACCTTAAAAATTTGGTCAAAATATCAACATTAGTATAAGTCCTACAAAGAACATCCGAACTATTAGTTATATTGATGCTACTAGTGAAAGAAAATAATGAGGGGCTAAATTACCAAAAAACCAATCAGAACAATAAGAACTGAATCTGATATAAAAACTAAATGAAAGAAAATAATGAGGGACTAAATTGAAAAACTAAGAAAAATAAAACAATTATAATAAAAAATAACAATCAAACTAATATAGACCAAATTAAAAAAATAAAATGAAACAAAATGTTGATGCATAAAATTGAAAAAACAATTCATTTTCAAAAAGAATTAAAAGAACAAAATAGCAATTAAATGAATGAATATCAAAGTTAACACAAACACAAACACAAACTAACATGATGTATTTTATTTTAGAAGGGTTGACATGATATTTAAGTTGAGGAGAGAGAAAAAAATGACATCAAGCACACACACACACACATAACCCTCGAGAAGAGGATGAAATGACATCTCTAATACTTTTATAGAAGGTGACATTTGAACATCGAGAGATGCTTCATACGTAGCTCAAAAGTGTGGGTACCTTACACTAACTACCATGAACGTAGCACACATCAATCACTTTTATTTTTTTATTATATTTATATTTATTAAAAGACTAAATTTTCCGTCACTTAAATTTATTATAGCTAGAAAATCATGATGAAAAGATAAAAATACCTTTAATGTTATCGAAAAGCATCTATACCCTAGTTTATTTATTTATTTATTACTTTTAACTGTATTCAAGTTATTTTACTATACATATAAAATGTAAAAAGGGTCATAACCTTACATTTGAATGAATAGGCATTTAGATATGTAATTAAGGTGAAAAGACAAGCTAAATATGATTAATGAAATTGGTTTTAAGGACTCACTACCATTCAACGAGCTTATATAAAATTGTTATGAGTATGTTCAAGTCGCTTACTTATTAGTAAGTCAAATAAAAAGAAAAAAAAAAAGACTTAGTTCTAAAATGCCCTAAAGCTACCTGATATGCACACACACACACACACACACACACACACACACACAAGAATATGATAAAATAATAATAATTATTGCATGTGGACATCAAGGCGAGCTAAAATGTAAAACGGATAAAACAGGAAAAAAAGTTGTCATCTAGTTTTACGGTGACTATAACCTCTTACTAGTATTTAAAGGTTCTAGGTAAAGGGTTAAGTATATAATAGGAAAGATATATATTTTTTTATACATTGTATCTAAGATTAGCTACATTATTATTTGTTTATATTGATAAATATGTTTTATTATTGTTTTGCCTAAATTGTTATGTATGTTATTCAAGGAATTGTTTTTATTCACAAAGACATTTAACAAGTCCATTACTCTAAGAATTATTATAAGGAACATATCTAGTCAAACATTCTCACATAATTCTTATCCAATATCTTTCTAAGACAAATGATCTAAAAAATCAAATCAAATCAAAAACAACAATTTTAAAACCTAATATTAGACAATCATCAATTCAAACTGTAAAACAATCTTCACCTAGTCACAAGCCAAATTAATAATCATATAACCATCGGTGTAAGCATATCTCATACATACAATTAATACTAAGATAATTGTTCATTGATTGGAACTATAAATCATTGTAATATCATAGCATGATGTGTTCAACTAAGAGAGATCATGCTTTTAGTGTGTTAGAAAATTACCTTTAATAGGGATCTAAAACAATCTAGGTTATTGTATGAGAGAGGTATTGTTATTGTTCATATGTTGCTAATGATGGTTGAATATGTTGTTATCGACTGATCGATTGAATATTTATCGGTAACTGATTGACCAATTGAGTTGTTGAAGGTATGTTTTTATTGTGATTAGGAAGAAAAAAATATATTATTGCAATAAGGGAAGAAAAGATTTTGATGTTGCTGTGAGTGAAGGAAAACCTTTGGTTTGATGTTCATGATGTTGTTGGTGTGACCTCCATACTGATATTATTCATAGTACAAGGAAGTGATTGACCATAGTTGACAAAGAAAAACTTATGATTATGGTAGTGTTATGGGTTGCTAGCATAATTGAAGATCACAATTGACAAAGAAAATCAGACCGAGCTACTTGAGAGACTAACAATTGGTGAGGAGCAAAGATGTAAATTCCGTTCCGTTCCGGCCGGAACGGCCGGAAGGTTCCGTTCCACTACAAAATCCGGGACAAAACGGCGACGTTTTTGTCCCAATTTGAATTCCGTTCAGATCTGGAAATTCCGGCCCAATTCCGGCCGGAACGCCTCGATTCCGTTCCGGGTTCATCAAAACGACGCCGTTTCATGTCCCCTTACAAAATACACAGAAACGACCCCCGATTCCACAATTCCCAAATCAATTTCGTTTCTTAAACCTCAACTTTGCAGAGAGAGATGGCAAAATTCTCACTCGAAGATGGAGAAGGGCCAAGCTTTCCAAGGCTAAAAAGACAAAGACCCTCTTCTCCCTCTCCTCCTCCTCCTGATTTTACCATGGAAGAAATTGTCCGTGAGGATGAAGAATCTGATGAAGATGAGGAAGTAGACGATGTGGACACAAGTGATGGAAGTGAAGAGGAAGATGAGGACGAGGAAGAGGAAGAGAAGAGGAAGATGAGGGAAGATGAGGACGGGTAGGGTTGGGCGGCGGCTAGAGAAGAAGAAAGGATGGGTAGGGTTTTATACTTTTATTGGTTTTTATACTAATTATTATATAATAATTAATTATTAATTATTATATAATAATAGTTAACATAAAAAATAGGGGTATTAATTTGTAATTAATTTGATTGAATTATTTGTAATGAAATGTATTTTAATTAATTATGTTTGAACTTATTGATTATTTCTTAATGTGTTTATTTTGTTTTTTTTAAGTTTTTCTAACATCAAAAACAATAAGTAACATTAATTAATTTCAAAATTCAAATTCAAATACAACAACCATAAAAAAACGTAGAATTACTTGAAAAACATACAATAAGTAGCTTAAATTTCAAATATTTTGGATCTTTTAATTATAATTAAATTCATTTTTTATTTTTTATTTTAAAAAAAATAATTTTGTTGTTGGAATTTTAGAGATGTTTCTAATTTTGAGATTATGTTTGTTTGATTTTGTGTTTGTATTGTATAATTTAAAGTTAATTTATCTTGAATTTTAATTATATTTGTTAAAATATTTTTTTTTCATATATATATATATATATATATATATATATATATATATATATATATATATATAATTAATTATATATGAACAGTACAAAACCGGAACGGAACGCCGGAATGCACCGAAGCCGGAACGTTCCGTTCCAAACAAAAAACCGGAACGATACCCGGAACGGATTTTACAACTATGGTGAGGAGTTGTTGGTCACAATGGTTGCTTGTTAAGGAAGATTTTTGCTATCTTTTATTATAGAGCTCCTATAGTGGTTGTTCTTCCCTTCAAAACCAATCACCAAAAACTTTTATTTGAAAGAAAGAGTTCATTTTCTTTTCCTTGATATTAGTCATAATTTTTTTTATTGAGGGAGAAAGGGTCATGTTTTGTTTTTGTTTAGCTTATTTAGAGAGTTTTGTTTTTTAGGAGTCTTTTTACAGTTATTTTTTCTCTTCCCTCTATTTTTTTTTCTTTTAGTGCAATGTGTGACTATTGATAATACTCTAAACTCTCCCACTTTCTAAACTCTTTTAGAGATTTCTTCAACTTGTTAGATTTCTCTATAATACTATCTTACCTTCTAAAACTCTTTAGAGTGTTTTCTTATCTTCTAGATTTCTCTAGAGTTTCCTTATTATAAACCAATTTTATTTTTTCTCTTTTCTTTTGTTATTATTATTTTAATATTGAACTAGTCTCTCAATATTTTTGAAATAGCATTTTAATCACCAAAAAAATCTATTTGATTGATCTTTCCTTCTCTTATTTTTCCTTCTTAGTTTTTTATTCTTGAAAAAAAATATTAACACAAAAGCAATACGTGAAATTATTAGAAATTATGAAATGACCAGAAATTAATCAAATCACATCAAAAATATTTTTATATGATTTTAGTATTTTTCTAAATTTAAAAAAAAATGAAAATAAGGATAAAAAATGAATGATGACAATTTGTTACAAATATTCAAATGTTTTTTTTTTTTGTTAAATCTAAAATAACAAATAAAATCAATTCACTCAAGGTTATAATCAACATAGCAAGCCAATATATATATATATATCACAATCAAAATAGAACATAAAAAAATAAAAATAAAATAAAAATAAAAACTAGATGTCAAAAAAACTCTAATGAATTTTTAGAGCAAGGGTCGGCTTCACATCTGAGATGCAAGCGTGATAGCCTATGTCGCTCACCTAGCTTGTTTATTTTCTTATGAAATCTAAATATTAATTTACTTCATCTTTAATTTTTGGTGATAGATGCTGCTAATTAATTTTGTGTAATAAATCTGTCCCTTTTCTTTTTTCTTTTTTCTTTTTCCTTTTTCTATTTTCCAAGCCTGACCGAGTGTTGCACATCATCTAATTTCTTGCATGCGAATTCGGACCTCTTGGGGATAAAAACATTGCAAGTGTCCCTTTCAATAAATGTTTGCATCTAGCAAATTGCAATTCAAAGACCATTTTATATTATTTTAGCATTTCAAAATCATCTATAAAAAATATATATAATATCCTGTCCCCTTCTTTGACTTTGAAAACTCAAGCCTTCTACCAATATCTAAAACAATTATTAAATCTCTTCTTTAAATACATCATGCTAGTATATGGATGCCTTTATATGTGTGTGTATATATATATATCCGAGGATACCTTTATTTATTGTTGAAACTAGAAAACACACAATATCTCCAATTAGGCTCTCCACCTCCTCTTCGACGATTTCTTAACATGTGCTAATCTCGTAGTCAGCAGGAAAAAAGTTTTCATACCTAGCAATTATCAAAAGGCAATAGAACTCGAGAAGACAATAATTCAAACACAAAACAAGAGAATATATATATATATATATATATATATATATATATAATATGATGTGATGTTGAACCAAACTTGTGAAAGAATTGACCATCAACATCAACTTTGAAAATTAGAGGATCTAAAAGCTACACCACCTTGTAGATCATTAATAACCTCAAATCATATTTTGAGAGAGAAAAAAAAAAGTAATAGATTAAGATGACTGTTTTTTCAAGCAGTCAACAATTTTAAAATGTTTGTGAAAAAAATGAAATTCTGAAAAATATCTTTTTTGAAATGCTGGAGAAATAAAAACATAACTTAGAATTTTGAAGACAAAAAAAGAGCCTAAAATGGTTAGTTAAAATGTTTTTTCATGTCAAATAATTAAAAAGAAGAAAAGAAATATAAAGATATGCTGCGTTAATTAAATAGATCACATGTGCGTCATGAGTATGTCATTTTTCAAAAGTTAAACTTTCTTGTACAAGCTACTTGGTAAAAATACATAAGTCATCATTATACGTTGAATACATAAGATTTCTTCTGTCTTGAAATAAAACACCCTATGCGTGTAAAGCAACGTTTTATCTATTTATTTTTAGTGGAAATTATTGTCAACAAATGTTTTTTAACATGAAATATTAATATAATTAAAATAAATTATGAGTGAATCAAAAATTAATATAAAAAAAATTAGCAAAATTTGTAAAACTAAAATTTTTCTATCTAGGGTATTTACCTGAGCCATAGTTTGAGTTTGTTCTTACCAACCTATTTTGGATTTGGAGTTAGAGTTTGTTTTCAAATGATTTTTTATCCCATAAAAAATTATTTTGTAGTAGCCGAGGAATAAAGAGTCTTAGCAATATTCTTTTTTAATTAGAATTACAAAAATAATAGATTTAAAAGCCAAAAGATTTTAGGTTTATTTTATTTTATTGTGGGTAATTATTTTATATGTCTTAACTTATAGTTAACTAAATAAAGAATTAATCTCAATTAGCATTATATAATTTATTCATATCACTAAAAACATTCACAATAAAAACCAAAAGTAAAATCTTATTATAAAGGGAAAAGGGATTGCAAAGAAGTTTAATGGAAAATGTTTGTCGAGGGAACCTATATAGAATTCATCAAGAGAAATAGGTTTAAAGCCTTTAAATAAGAGTTTAATGATGGTATCCCTATCTAGTTGACTGGAGATCCCAAGATCTAAGTTGAAAAGAAAAACTAATTCATATAACATTCTCAATAGCACTTGAAATTATTATTTCCTACCTATTTTATTATAAAAGGTGTTCGTTGTAGCGTGATAAAATATTATTTATGCTCTTAGTGATTTTTATATCTTGAAATACCAAATAAAGTATATAAGAATACTATAATGAAATATCATCTATATGAGTGAGAAGTGTAGTTGTTTCTTCAAGAATTTTTTTTTTTTTAAAAAGCAAAATTCTCTACAGCACTTATAAATTTAGGAGTTGTTCAAGACCAAAATGAACAAAACTATGAGAACTAAAGAAAATATCAAGGTAGAGAACTATATAAATATGGTTGTCGTGGTTTCATAAATGATTGAATAGTTGGATTATTGGATCTCCTAAAATCAAGAGTTTTTTCTTTGTTTTTTCTAAGTGATGCTACAACTCTTATCACTCATCAAATCTTTTACATTTTATTTATTGTTTTTTTATAGCTTTTGCATGCATCACTCTTGCTTTAGGTCTTAGGCCTCAAGCTTCGAGCCTAAGTTTTGAGTTTGTTTTAAAATAATTCATTAGCTTATAAAAAAAAAATTTAGCAGTAACATTGTGTAAATTATATATCAATTTAGGTTTCAAAATCCACAATAAAGAGGGACTAGCAAAAGAGTGCTTTCAATAATTTTTCATAGGGTTGAGCAAAAAAACCAAAAATTGATTAAACCAAAAACCAAAAAAAAATAACCGAAAAAACTGGACCATTAAAAAAACTTATTAAATTGATTAAATGTTTTAAAAAATTGTTGGTTTGATTTGTTTTTATTTTTTTAAGGCTAAAACAGGTAAAATCAAAACCAAACTAGTTCAAATATGTATGTTTTTTTTTTTTTGCATAAAATTTCAATGTTCCCTTAAATTGAAATAAAAAAGCACAAGACGAGACAAGTAAGGAGAATAGATGGAACAGGAGGTAGGTAGGGCTCATAGGTGTTAAATTCACCTACCGATGGGACAAATAAAAAGAACAGATTTTTGTAGAGATGAAAGATGGATATCTAAGTAGTGTAGTGCATTTGCCTGTGTATATACATAATTCAGGGTTTTTTGTGGTTTTTTACATAAAAACCCCACCAAAACTGGTCTGTTTAAATTGATTTCGGTTCGGTTTCAATTTATTATTTCTAAATCATTTTTCAATTTGATTGTTTTTGTAGATAAAAACCGAACCGAAAATGATTACCTTTAGATTTGCATGCTCTTTTCACCTCGATTTTCCAGATTACCTTCTTAGTTTTAAGCTTTGTTTTTTATTAAACTCTAGAGCTTATAAAGACATTTTGAGTTATATTTTAAGAGGTTATGAACCATGTGTGGTGTTGTAATAAGGTGATGTTGTTAAAATCCTATAAAACTTATTGCAATCATTTCATTTGCATAAAAAGAGAAGTTATAAAGCTTTAAGTACATATCATCAATCCTTCTCTTCATCTAACTTACTTCAATAAGTAAGTGTTGTTGGACAGTGTAGTTTAAATTCACACATTTTTTTCGAGCATGATTTTTTTTTTTTTTTTGCTCCTATATTTATAGTATTTATATTCTTTGCTTTGCAATTAAACTAAACAAACAAACAATCTAAGTTAACAATAAGTTATTTTATTCATATCACTAATAAATCTTTGCCAACAAGGAAATCACAAACAGCTATTGTATATACATGCGCCAATATTTAGAAAACTGCAAGAGGCTTAATTATATAGAAGATTAATATTGCATTATATAAGGTCGTAGAAAATGGCTGGAAAATATACTTTGTGGGTCCAGATAAGGAAGTAAAAACTCTAGTTGTTCCAGATTTTTATAAAATATATATATATCCTAACTCAAACTCAAGACTTATTATAACAAACTCTACGCTATCACGTCACGTCACGTCATAAATACGTATATATATAATTAATCACGATGATATGAAATGGCTGGTTTTTATAAATGTGCGGGTGGTTGCTTAAGAGAGATGACTTTAGGGGTGTTAGACTGGAGATGGAATTGAGAGCATGAGATTGTTGACTTTAAATAGTTTGCTTCCATTATATGTGACATAAAGTGTATGGTGAGTTAATGCCAGTCCCTGTCGATTTGGAAGAGGAGCAGGTTTTTGTTAGGTGTGTGGCCAGAAAAGGGGAATCTTTTTTATGTGGAATCGACCGGAGCTAACACCCTAATTTCAGGCAGAAAGATGCACCTCTCCCACTCCATCTCTAATTTCCAAGCATGTCCTTGTTTGGCTTCAAACCACATATAAAATATACCCCGTAAATTTAAATACCACTCAAGCAATCATTAACCTTCGAGTTTTTTTAATATGTATTGTTCTTCTTATTTTCGAAGATTATTGTGATTCCATTTGCTTACAAAAACAGATTGTGGAAAATAAATTCCGAGAAGCCAAGGAAGGGAACCCTAGATCTCAAGGGCCATACTGCGTAGTGGGAGGCTGTCAGCAGCAGATAGCAATCTTTCATTCGAAGAAGACAGGGCAATGGAAGGAGATATATAGAACTCGTGGGATTAATTGAGATACGCGTAAACTAATCTAGAAACTCGTTTTAATGAAAAGAAAGTAATGGAAGGAAACAAGAACAGAAGTGCGAGAAGCAGGAAGATGAAAAGAGAATATGAGATCTGCACATCAATTTGGCAAAAGTGAAAGCAATCGATGGATGATGGAATATTTGAAAGTAAATGACAACTCAAGCAAGGATCAGTCTTTAATATCTGGGTGCTCCGAGCACATCAACAAATTACATGTAGCTTGCAGTGTTTAACCATGTTTTGCATGCATGCACAAATAGGGTAAGATCCCATGTTAGGCACCTTTCACATGTAAAACAAAATGCTCCAAAAGTTGTTTTTGCCTCCTTTACAAGCATCGTTGTATCTCAAAAATATTTTTATAAACTCTAAAATATTCTATATATTTAAATTAAAATTCTTTGGTGTTTTTCGTTTATTTTAATGTGATTTATCAAAAATAGTTTTAGACAAATAAAAAATATTATATTTCCATTTCTGAATGGAAAACACTTTGAAAAACAACATTAACTACACTCTTAAACATCATTTTAGCACACAAAACTATCCAAATACATTAATTTGGTTTTCAAATTTTAACTAGCCGGGCAAGTTTCAAATATATACACATAGTTGATATGTATTTTATTTTATTGTGAACTTGAATATTAGCACTTGGAGTTTTCCAAATGTTTCATAGTTCATGACACCCCCACAATTATTGTCCCCAATTATAAATACGAAAAATAATACTTCAGGGACATGTATCTTATCCTTGAAGTTTTTTTAAGCTCGTTTAAGTGTGAAAGGTTTTCAAATGGTTAGATTCTTTCCCAAGTAAAAAACTATTTTGACTCATCCTCCCTAACTAATGATCATTTGCACTTTCATGACTAAAATTGTCAAGAACTGTGACCACCATTATAGTAACCAAAAAGAAAAAAGAAGACAGTGAAAATTAACTAAAGGTTGTATTTAAAATGAACACCCTTATCTCACCGGTTGAGAGAGGACAAGGTGATGACTTGACCATGCCCTAACGTATAGTTTCTTTCGTTTTCTTCTTTTGAGTAAACGCCATGTTCTTAAAGAAAAAATGGTTCTTTATTAGTCTTAATTCAAAAGGTTGGTCTTGTGATTCTTCAAAAAAATCAAGGAAGTTAGTGTGTGTGCACTAGCTAGGTCGTGTTGTCACTGACCTCATTGTGGGCTCATTTTTTTTCTTTTTTTTCCATGGAAATTGTTTTTACCTCCAAGAGCCGAGAAAAGCAACAAGAATGAGATTTCATAAGTGGACTTTTGAGGAACAATAAATGGAAAGCATGTGTAGACTTTGCATCCCAAAATCAAAATCAGCTCAGTAAATAGCAGGCTGTGAATTAAGCACATGTAGACTTTGGATGCGAGTAAACTCATCTCTCGAAAAAGGTATTTTATAAATCTAGATGAGCGAATAAAACTGTGGTTGTTTTAAACTCTTACAAATGATACATGCCCTAACTTGAATTTAATACCTGCCGTGCAGATCACAAGTTATTTGTCATCACGCCACGTTTCTTGGGACAGTAAGCAACTTCTTTGATTGATCAGTAAATGATGAGCTGAGCTTTTTGAATTTAAACTTTCAAACAAGTTATGAACAAAACTGACTTCGTCTCTGGGACCTTTTTTTTCTCATTGGATATCTACTAATTCCCTTCTTCTTGAAGATTGACATTACTGCCTCGGAGAAAGTAGAGGGCTTGACTGGAATGTAGAATTTTGACTGGTATTGCTGCCCATCTAATAATTTTTGGACTTGTTCAAACAGAGCATATGCTTGAATGGATTTCTTTATAAGAAAATAAAGAAAGAAAGAAAGAAATGCAAGCAACCTCACATTCCCACATGCTTAGAGAATAGTTATCTGCCCTGCTTGCCCGACTAGCTTCTTGTTGGAAAGTTGACGTTGAATAGGTGCTAATAATTATAATTATAAAGAATACTAGAAAAAGGGTCAAACACTATGACTACACCTTGGTTCCTAAAGTTTTCGGTTTTTTATTAAGTTTTAGGTCTGGTTGTCTAAATTCTTAAACTTTGTTTTTACCATCTTTCAATCTCTAAATTCTAAGAAAAAAGTGGAAAGGTCATTCACTAGAGAACATGAGAGGAGAGACAGGTCTCGGACCACTATATTAAAAGTAATATAAAAGATAATCTTGGTAGAAATAGATTTATTTTTTAAGAAAAAAAAAGTTCAAGAGATAGTTGTCCTCTAACTATGCTCAAAAGTAGATTAGACCTATGTATATCTTCTTAATTCAGTTGATTTTTCAGCTTATAGTGATTGAATGGTGTTTTGATATTCAAAATTGAGTTATTGGCATTTCAATGATGTTTTTTATGTGTTTCAAATTAAAAACAAGTTGAAAATTGGATTTTAAAGGTTTTAATCCTAGATACAAAAGGTAAATTCTTAAACTTTGTTTTCACCATGTTTCAATCTCAAAATTCTAAGAGATAATGAAAAGAAAGCATGTAAACTCATTTTATAAACTATGGTTCAAGAGAGCAGTTACCAATCTTTAACGTTTTTTGTTGAAGCTTGCCAGGATGTCTAGTTTGACAAATGATGCAGACAGTGTCTGGAAAAAGAGAGTCAGAAATAGCTGCAGATTGAATCAGGATGAATTCCTGCTAACGTTGATTGTTATTCGAACAACACAAGAGAGGCTGTCCCAAATGGGAAAAATGAGGTGCCCCACCTTCATTCATTCAACAAAAAATATTCACATTCGATAGAGCCACATAGAATCTCCAAATCCAACATGAACCAGTCATATTATAATTACACAGAACTTCATCTTTTGGCATCTCCGAAACAATTAATCCAATAGGCCTACACTAGCAAGATTAAGTAATTTATACTCCGATCGGCACAGCTGTCATCCCCCTGTCATTATTAGACCAGACAACCAGAAGCTTGACTACTAGGAGCTTAGCTTCTGAAACATGCAACCTTGGAAGTCAAACTGGTTTCTAAACTCGGTTGACTCTGTGGAAATTTGTCCACCCAGGACCATGTGAACTTCAGAGATGGCAAGCTCATGAGGTAGCCCAGATGAATAGGAAAGAGGGTCGACTTATCAGGCACAGCAATTCATTTAACTATATTTCCTTCAAGGGCTTCAATCTATAATCCACTGAGATTTCTAGTGTTTGGTAGCGCATGAGAAGACTTGTTGTTCAAGGCTGGCCTTCCATCAGATCAGCAAGTGTAATCTTCCCAAAGTTTCCAGCGTCTAGCCTATCAAATTGCTGGCATATCTGTAGAATATCCTTCTCCGATACCTTTTCCATCTCCTTCAGCTTGTATATCACGTACTCTGATTTACTGCAAATTTGAAACTAATGTAAGTAATCAATAAAGACAGAATATTCAGTCTAGGCCAACTAGACTTTGATATACACACCATGCCAGATTGCAAAGAAGAGAAGAGAAAATTTAACAGCATGGCAAAGGAAAAGTCCTGAAAACTGGGATGACAATATAGAAGAGAGCAGGATCACCAGAACAAGAAAATTTATAATCCACGAAAAAACAGCATAGCAAAGAATAGGGGGTTTGCAATGGATAGCATAATATAATATAAACAAAGGTACAGCCACACCGCAAAAACCAAGGCATGTGCATTTAACCCCAAATAAAAGGCCATAGATACTTGATCTACAATGAAAAATTTAAGATTTTCTATTTCCCGCAAGGCACCATATTGCCATCCACTTTCTGTTATTAGATAGAAGTACGTGGAAGCTACAATTTATGATACTTATTTCTTGGAAGAGTGAGAAAGAGAACCCCTGTGGTAAGAAAAAATAGAGAGCTAGATATTGACTAAACTTATTCCTTGAAATTCATAACAGATACTTCTTGAATTAGAGAGAAATTTAAGCCCTCTAAAAAATCCACACGATCAAGGAAATTTCCATATTTGAAATTGATGTCTGCCACATGTATTAAGAAGCTATAACCACCATGAAGACCCAAGTAATAAGGAAATGGAGTCATGATAAAAAAGAAACCTGTAATAATAAATCTCCCAACGATACAGATGAAACCAAAACAACTTCTCAAAACTAAAAGAAAAAACTCAACAAAAAATCTCTTCAGCAACTCATAGACCAAGGTCAACGAATATACATATTAATTGAGCAATAATACCAAAATACCCTTTCCATTTACTGCATTATTCTCCCCCCAAGATTTTATAATGAATCCTTGACTAAGAGGGACACCAATGGAAGCAATGTCGTCTAGATTGCTGAACCAACATTGTCAAAAGTGATTAGTCTTTTCTCTTCAATATAATTAGTCAGGCAGGAATCGTCCATATGCAAGGTTTTGATGCTTCCCTAGGGAGCTGTATCAACAACACAGAAACTAACTTGTCAACATGACAGTCAACAGGTATATGTTGTGCTCCAAAATTCCCTGAACCTTGAACCCAAGTACATCAACTAGTGCAAACATATTCACCATGTTGTCAATTATTGCGGGTGGTGGTACCACATTTCTGCATATGCATATAACTAAATCAACATTCTCAAAGGCCAAAGGTGTTAAAGGGCACCAAGCCAGTAAAATGCCCGAGGCACTAGGTGCTCGCCTTAATGAACCAAGATGATATGCTATAAATTTAAAAAATAAATTATATTATATAAATCCAAAACATATATCTTCCCAGTAAGATCAGATCATTAGAAAATCAAAAGAAGATATAAAATATCATAACATGGTCATATAAAGTTATATTTTTCACCCTTAAAACAAAATAAGATAATTTAAAGTATTAGATAGCCGAATAGATTAAAAAGCAAAATTAAATGTTAGCAAAAAAACTTGGACAAATAGGTCAAAACGTAAATCAGTAAAAAAAAAAACAGCAGAAAAAGAAGACTTCAAGCAGGTGCTAGTCTCAACACCTTGCACCCACTCACAAGGAGCCTGTCTAGGTGGCATTTCATTGAAATCCAATGCCTGAGGCTAATAAAGAGATTGGAGCCTCGCCTCGCCTGGAGCGCCTAGGTGAGCGCCTCAGTGTCACTTGACAACTCTGAACTAAATAAGTAGTGGGAAATTGGTGCTTCATGTCCATTAGCTTTGTTTTCACAAAATAAGCCTAGTTTACATTCTATAATGTTGCAACTCACATACTAAGATTCTCAAAACATCATCAGAATCCTTTCATGTTTATGTGTATCTTTTGCCTGAATGAAACTATGTACTATAAAATATCAATTTAAAATGAGTTTCAGAAATTAAAATATGAGGCAAGACATCAGAAAGTTGGTAATTCTTAAAGACAAGACAGAAAGATGGGACGACAAGGCCCCATGTAGAAATCTCATGTTCTCTTATGTGAGGCAGAGGGTTGTATTGGGAGAATGGACAAGCAGTCACAGAAGAAGAGCCATCATGAAGACAAAGAAACTAACATGACAACGGGGGTAAGAGCTTGTCTTAGAGTCAAATTACTTCAGGTCTTCAGCCGTTCAGACACCATTATGACACAAGTTTATTCTCTAATTTAGCACTACAGTAAAACACTGGCCACTATTATATTTGGCAGGTTTCTTGACACCATTAATCAATTTCTCCACCGAAAATCCTTTCACCAGGAAAATAAAATTTGGGGCTGTTATAGAGTAAGTATGAGGAAAGCAAGGCCTATGCATAACAGGGTGGCAACTTGTCCATTCAACCTATGTCTATTCATGATTTTGACCAGCGTAGACCCAAGACATGAATCAACTATGATCATTCACTTAAAATGAGGGCTAACATTCATTCTCTGCACAACAAAATTTACACTTGATTCACCCTCGAAGAGAAAAGGTGCAATAGCTTTACAGTTGACCCTAAGAACATGTATTCACATTAAATAAACTGTGGGTTTATCGGGCAGGGGCTTATACATACCATTGAGAAATTTTATTGGGATTCAATGAATGAACAAGGTTCAATATGGAGTCTGGCAAAGTAATGAAGTACCTGGCCAAATTGGAGGTTGCTTCAACTCAAGGGCACAGAGAGGTGTATATTTTCAAAAACATCCATAACTATTACTCTATGTCAAAATATTTTATTCAACAAAAATACCCTTAAATTTTATGATTTATCACGTGTATTAAAATTTTATTAGTACATGCCAAATATACTGTCTTATTTTAAGAAATATGTATATATATTGTCTTACCTTAAATTCTACTTGGTAAAACTAAAACAACTTTATTATATTTATATAAAAGGACTTCTTTTTGTATAGGACAATACAAAATAATGGCATTGCTGAACATTAATATAATTTCTAAAAAAAAATTGTTAATCTCATTTTTCATTATATTTCCATTGATACATCACATAAAACCTTAAATATTATAAAACAAGCTTTATAAATAATTCATAACCTATATAGTACCTTATTGGCACTTTACTTTGACTATTAAAACTCTAAATACTTTAAAATACGTCAACATAACTCAATAATTAAAATTTGAAAAATAATATCAAAATCTATCAATTAATTAAATTAGATCCTTGAGTTTTTATTCATGTCTATATCTTTAATATTTTTCTCGCTTCTATAAAAAAGTAGTTCTTCGAAATAAAAGGATTTGTAAGAACTACAATGCTAATATAATCATGTTATAATTTAGTGAAGCATTGAATAAGATTTTCTTCACAATTGTATCTTGTGTATTTGCGTTATATATAGATTGGTTTTATTCAGATTTTATTCCTACATATTAAATTTGATTGATTTTTTTTTCTTTTTCTTTATAGTAATTTTAACATTTTTATAAAACTTTTAATGATAAACATGCAACACATATGCCAAAAATACTAATTGTATAGAAATGCACAAATCTGGCATTAAAACACACAACTTTTTTTCGTTTTCCATGACTCGGAATGGGGGAATACACTATCAAAACTAATAACCAGGTAAAGAAGGAGATATCCAAAGGAATAGTACATGTCAAGAATCTGCACATGACTCAAAACTCAAAATAGGACACATTTTCCAGGATGCTAGGATGCCAAGAAGACTAGCCAAGCATTCCAACCAAGACATGAGAAAGAAACAGAGAAAATGACTAACACCACCTTATATGTCTAACCAAAGGAGGTTTGCTAGTGGGGAACAAATTATGGTGATCTATAGTTAAAGCTAAAAGGAGGTTTCTTTATTCATTGGTCAAAGATGGAGACAGTGGCCTAAATTACAATCGAGAGGGCATAAATAAATGTACAAAGAGTGAGCTTAAAATATGTCTAAACCCTTTCCGCTAAAACTTAAGCTTTCTTCTAATTCACGAACTGAACCTTTAGGAAACATGAAGGCTGCATGCACTTTTCAATTACGAGTTTTATTATATCAAATGATGCAGCAGTTGAGCTAGTAGCCTAAAAATGCATAGCAAAAGTTACATGTAACCAAGTTAAGTAGTAAGCAGTTAACTTTTAGTTGTGGCTCTCTATACGAAGTGTTTGAAAAAGTTAATGACTCGTTATCAATATCCAAGTTTTGCAAGAACTCCGTACATAAACAAAGAGTTCTGATAATAACCTACAAACTAAATTTCATTCTTTACCAAGTTATTCTTAAAATGTGAACACAAACCTCAGAAGCTTAACTTTTCACAGAGAACATCTCGATTTAACTTTTTAAGTAAACAAGTGGAAACATGCATGCTGCAAATGTGAAGAAAGACAGTAACAAAGCATACCTCACGAACCCCTTGTTGTCAATGTCTGCAGCAAGAAACTCAGAGACAGTCATGTGTTGACCAAGCACCCACTTTGCCAACATCCTATGCCGCTTATCCACTCTTGCCTCGGCCAAATACAAAAAAGCTCGAGCAACAGCAAGTGTCGACACAAGCAGCCAAATGGAAGCAAAAATACGACCAGCCAAAGAATTGAATGCCCTATCACCGTATCCAACAGTTGTAACCGACATAACGGATAGATAAAGTGAATCCAACCATCCTAAGCTCTCGACAAAATGCATAAAAGCAACACCAACTCCAATACAAAGAACCACAACACCTAATGCCAATCCCACCTTCATTCTTATCCTCATCCTCCCTTTTTTCACATCAATTATATATGAACCAGCAGATTGCTTTTGAACCCCTCTCTTAACATTCCTCAACAAATGACTCTCTTGTAAGTCAAGCACATAACTAACCATCCCAGAAAGCAAAATATCAACGAAACCAAAACCAATCAACACAAACAAAATGGAGAACAACTTGGTAGCAGTACTATCTGGGGTAATGTCCCCATAACCAATAGTACACATTGTCACAATACAAAAATACAAAGCATCGACAACTGGGTGCGTTGCATTTCCTTTAAACTTATCACGATTAAGAGAATATATAAGCACACCAAGAGACAAGTACAATACCAAGAGAAGAAAAGCTTGGCGTACGATTGACTGGGAACCAAACTTAGGCTTGGTAATGGCAGGGTGGTTAAGATCATTGATGACAGCCATAGCAGGTGCAGTTTTGGACCTGTGAAGATTGGTTTTTGTCCAACCACAATTAGGATCAACAAGCCACGATTGCTGCTGCTGCTGCTGATGTTGCAAGTGAGGAGAATCAAGAAATGAGCTAAAATCTAGATTAGGAGTGGAGGATCTTGGTGAATTGAGAGAAAGTGTTAAGGCTTCAAGGAGAGGAGAAGGGTCTCTTGGAGAAGCAGAAGATGGACCAAAAATAAGGCGGTCTTTAAGTTCACCAGGAGTTATAGGGAGAGGCAAAGAGATTTCATCGTCTTCAGGGAGAGGGAAAAGGGGTGGCGGTGGTGGCGGCGTTCTCTTTACTGGGCTAAGGTACGGGAGCAGAGGCTCTTTCTCCATATCGCCGATTCTGTTTGCCGGCAACTAGATACCAGAGGGATAATGCTTCAAGGATCCCAAAAGGTAGGGGGTAGTTTTATAGGCAAATGCTAGATTTGATTTGTTCAACTCGGTCCTTATCTTAATAACCTTGTACTCCCTGCCTTCTAGACGTCGTTATATCTTAATACTCTAAGTTTTTAAGTTTTCAATTTAACCCCTTCCTTTCGTTAAAAGCTACCTTCTTTTGCATTCTTTTATCCAGATGAAATTTCAAGGAGAGCTTATTGTGAATACATGCATGCATGCATACATCGATCAACATGGGCGTGCTCAAACAAAATCAACTATCATATTAGCATGCACCATCCTCTCTCAATATGTGACCGATGCCCATTATGTTTGTTGTTGCTTGCATAATCCCAAATATATTTTTCAATTTAATTTAATATAGGAAGAATTATATGATAAAATTAGGCCACGTATTGTCAAAAATAAGGGATTGAGATGTAGATTTTCTTAAAATATGAGAACCAAGTCAAAACATTGAGGGACTATTTGCACCACAACTTAGCAGTGAGACTGACGTGTGTTTCGGTCGTTGCATATGAACGACGTCTGATTCCGAATTTCCGCCGAGAATAAGCTAAGGGTCTTCACGCGCATTTGTCAATGCGATGACAAATGTTTTTGTTGTAAAACAATTCCTGTTGATTTAAAATGATATTTTTATTTATTTTTTGAAAATTAAAGCAAATAAGAAAAATCAATTATTTAGCATTTACAAAACATGCGGTTTTAACCAGTGATTTTTGCCATTTTTTATAAGCTTCCTCTTTTTGCCTCCGAAAACCTACTTTGTTGTCTGCAGCATCCCAGGTCTCACAAAATATTAATTATTTTTTCAAAAAAAAAACACTTACAAATAAAAATAATTAAAAAAAAACACTTCTGATACATAGCTCTCAATCTAGCTCAAGGTTGTCAATATTGTTCCGGTCGTCTTTCCTATTTTTCTATTGAAACGAAACATTTCGGTTTCAGAGCGTTTCGACATGTCGTTTCAGGATTGTACTGTTTATATATAATTGATTATATATATATATATAATTAAAATATTAATTTAACAAGTACCGAGACGTTCCGGCCGAAATTTCCAGAATAGACAGAAATTAAAACGGGGATGAAAAACGTCGTTTCGTCTTGGTTTTTTTAATGGCATGGAATATTTCGGCCAGAATGGAACAGAATTAACAAGCTTGATCTAGCTATTCTAGACTCTAGAGCCACATTTATCATTTTCTCTTCGAATAATTTTCCTTCGGGTCATTTTTCAGCCTTTTAATGCAAAAGATAAGAAACCCTTAAAGGTGACCATACCATGATAAAGGGTAGAACTCGTGAGGTACGTGCAATTAGATACCCCCAAAAAATGTTTCTTCATGTAAGGCAAAATAAAATCAAGTCACATGTGAAGTTGAATGCGACTAGACACCAAGGACACCTACAATCTCTCAGGGTAGTACAATCTTACAAACATCTAAGCAAATCAGCAATTCACCAAAAAATACAAACAAAAATAGTTACCAATGGTTTGAAAATAGCCATTACACACCAAAGTTTCACACAGTTGTAACCATGGTAGTCCTACTTTCATATCATTACATCCCATCACATTGATCCTACAACCATGCCAGCCCTGCATCAGGACCAAAATGAATCTTTTCATATCATCATGCCAGTTTTGACTTTTTCAAAGAGGAAATTAGGTGGTTGTCAATGCCAGCCGGGTTCATCAATCAAACTCAGAATGAGTCTTTGATATAGGATTGAGGATTATGACTACAAGGTCTAGCAAGGAATACAGATGCGCATATTACATACAAAACACACAAAAAGGGTCTGGGGTAAATATACTACCAATATAAAACACCGATTGAAACACAAGTTACATATCCGAGTTAATCATCGTCATCTAGAACACTCCGACGCCTCTGGATCTGAAGAGTTGCATGAAAAGGTCAGAACTCCGAAGATCCCTTACCACAAAAGGATATCAAAAACAGTTTATTCATTCACAACTTACTGTGACTTTTGTCTGTTTGGTTGTTTGGTTGTTAATCTGTTCCAGCATTGATATGAGCCGCTCCTCAGAAACCTACAAATAAAAGATTCAACACAATATGGTTGAATACTTTGTCATCATATTGGGTGAAAATTCCTATATAGATCATAAGCACCCAAAATGTATTTATGAATGAACCAAAGTGCACCAAGCCACAGCCCTCTGTCGCACCTTTTCAACTATTTGACCCATTTGAGCAGCTCTCAAGATGACATCTTCAACACCTCTTGCCTTCTCAGGCTTCACCAGTGCAATTCGAGCAACTGCACAGATAGCATGAAAGAAACGTAACACAATTGACCCCAAATAGTTGACAAGACAATGAAAGTTCAAAATAACACAGATACATGTTCCTGTGCACTCAGCAAATCAATTAGGGTCTGCCACTGAATTGCTAGAACATTTATTCCCTTATCTTATTCTAGTTAACACATTTCCTTTGATGGAGGCACTAGACCCAAGACACATTTCATACCTGTGTTGGTTGTAGACAATGAATGATAGTTCAACTGGAAAATCTTGAGATAGTCAGCATTGTCAAAAAGCAATTAGAAAATCTCATTGGCGAGGATTCTACTTTCAAAACCTACAAACAGATTATCAACACATGGGCAGAACCACTCTACAATCACCAAGGAAATTACAAACAGACTAATAAAACAATATCCTATTTAACTAGCGTAATACTTATCCCAATAAATGAGACCAATACATTCGTTTTTTCACAATTCTTAATACTCTTAAATACATTCGTTTTTTCACAATTCTTAATACTCTTAAATACATGATTATGAAAATGTTCGCAAGTAATAAAGAGAAGGAAAAATGGAAACTGGATACCAATCAGGATACTTGTGATCCAGTATCTACACCTAAGACAAATAGTTGAGAAACAACAAACCCTTAAAAAGTCTATAGAACGAGATTAAAAGAAATTCCTATAGAATCTAAATTCTCCAACAAGGGATTCACTGGCCAACTCCATTCTAACCATGCAACATTTCACCAAAAGACAGTGTTCTATAATACCATGTTGCATTATTGCATCATAAAAAGAGTGCCAAATCAAAATAAAATTAACTAACAATTTGATAATGAAACATATGCAGTGTGGTAATTTGATGCTTTCTAACAAGGCAACTATGAAGCAAATTTCTTCAAGAGAAAGCATAAACAGTTGAAAGATAAATTATAATTATGATCCATAAAGAAGATGATCTCAAATGTGTGAACTTACGTCTTTCACGTGCTTCAGAAGACAAAATCTGACCAAGCATCATTTGCCTTCTCTCCTCAGCATCCCTGCATTAAACACATTAATAGTCCAGCTTGAGAATTCTGTATAAGAATAATAGTCACATGTCGCAAAACAAAATCCCATGAAGTTGTTTAGAGAGGACCTCAATTTCACATGCTTTCTATAAACTGTTTTCAAAAGTGCTTTTTAAAAACAACAGCTCGAAAACAACCCAACTCGAAAACATCTGTACAAGCTTTTGTTAATCCCTCACTTACTCAGGAAAACACCATTTCAAAAAATAAAATCTCAAGAATATTATTTATGCTCTCATTTTCAAAGCAAGTTTTTGAAACCAAATGAGGCCCTAAAAAAGTTTTGAGTAATATTGCAAAGGTACAATTTTCAGAAGCCAACCTCTTTGCATCTTCTTGGGCCTTCTGTTGTTCAGAATTTTGCGGATTTCCCTGTTCAATTAGTAGTAAATTTTCAGCGATGCCATCATTATAAAAGCAATAAATAATTCCACTTATAATTCATACACGCAAATTAAATTAAAAGAAAACTAATAGTGGCTGTGATCATGATTACCATGCCTCGTTGAGCCATTAGCTCTTGCATTCTTCTTTGTCTAATTGCTTCTAACTCAGGATCAGCCTATAATTAATAACAACAGTAAGAACAGTTGAGAGGGGGGGAAAGTTTTCCTTAACTGTTGGTAACTACAAAAAGACTCGAACTTTGAAGTGTGATTGGCGAAAACAATGGAAACCGACATGAGATCAGTTCATACAGTACTTCCTTGTATGAAATTACACGTTCATAATATAAATTGAGTATCTAGGAAATATTAAGTGATAGGTAACTAAAAGGGGGGGGAAACAATACAAAATAGAGGGTAAATTAAAGAGGAGTAAGGAATGGAAAATAAAAGGCCTTTAGATCATACCATTGATCGATCGGAGTGATCGAGAAGGTTGGATTCTTGCTGAAGATTGTGAATCCGCCTGGTTTTGCTTTTCTTTGCTCCTCCAAACAGATTTTGTATATTTTTGGGTAGATGCTTTACGACATGGCCTAGCGTTTGGTTGACGCGATTTTGTGAGCCCTAACGGGCTACTGGATAATGGGCCCAAAGCTACACATCCATTCATATGCAATGAGAGCTGGTTGGATCGGGTGTAGAAGCTGTTTGGCACAGCGTTTCACCCGCTGTGCCGCAGCTTGTGGTAAAAAAAATTCATTTTAAATGAATATAGTTTGGTATTTTTAGATTATTTTAATATGTTAATGACAAAAATAATTTTTAAAAGATAAAAAAAATATCATTTTAATATATTTCGGCATGAAAAACACTTTGAAAAAACTACCGCAACAGCTCTCCCAAACACGCCGTTAGACTTTGTAATTTCGGGGTCAATTTCAAGTATGTTGGTATCCCGCTCTCAATGAAGGTGGTTCACTTATAGCCCTATCAAATTAAAATATGTGTGTGTGTGTGTACACACACACGAATGTATGTAAATGCTTTGTTTATCAATATTGCTTATTAGAATAGTGAAATGATATAATACTGTTTTTTTCTTGTTATTCATTAGTTTTTTGTAGATTTAACAAGGGTAGGACAGTCTTTTTATATTTTATTAATAGTAAAATAACTTAATTATTTATAAAAATAAAAATTAAACCGTCATATAGGAACTTTTTTTATATATTTTTAGTTATTTTAAGCACAATAAAATGAGTTTTTATTTTAATAAATATAAAATATTATTTAAAAACAAAAATTAGTTGGCACGTGCAACATAATTTTTTACCATTTATTTAAACTATTTCTTTTCCTTTTCGGTCGATCTATCATAGTCCTCTCTTTGTGGCTCTCTTTTTTCAACTCAAGAAGTCACTTGTATTTTCATTTCTCTTAGCCTCACTTTCTCTTTTTAAAATTAATTGGTTTCTATAGTCCTATTTTGATGATAATGGTATAAGTATGATGTTTTTTTTTTTAATCTTTTATAAGGGTATAACTATTCCCAAACCCATCATATATTGTTTTTGTATTCAACTGCCATAGACATCCCAACAACAAGTGACTCACATGCATATGAACCATATCATACAAAAACCATCATACAATATAAAATTAAATAGTATACTGACCTTCTACCTGTTTCGAAGTGTGGTTATGGTTACTTTAAAAAGTATTTTTTATTTAGAAATGTATTAAAATAATATTTTTTTTATTTTTTTAAAATCATTTTTGATATCAACACATGAAAATGATCTAAAAAACAAAAAAAAAATAATTTAAAATAAAAAATGAAAATAATTTTTTTTATTTTTTTAAAAAATATTTTTAAAACGCAGTATCAAACGACATAAGTAAACCACCATATATTTGTTAATGAGGCCAGTGTTAAATGTTATAACATCTCATGTTTCGTGACTCCCAAGTCATTGTAAAAAAATAATTTTATTATTTAGTTTTATCATTGTAAAAAAAATAGTATTATTTGGTTCCTTAAGTGTGTTTGTCCAACACTATATTAACACATTTTTCATGATTCTCGTTTTGAGAGTGTTTGGCAAACTCATCCTAATGCCTTCCTTTTTGGGTTTAAATTTTGTTTTTATTTTTGTATCTAGCCAAACAGGTCTTAGAAATTTCTAAAAATAATTAATCATGAACCATTTAAATTTATTATGGGCATCTCTTATGTTTTTTTTTAATAATTTCATTTAATAACGAGTTGTAGACTTACACTATAAAATATGAACATGATATTAAAAATACTCGCTTTTCTCAAAAAAAAATTAAAAGATTCAAGATATCCAAACAAGTTTTTTTTGTCTCCAAAACACAAAAATATATTTTATTTGTGTGCATATTGCAAAATTCTAAAAGTTTTTGAAGTCTGTTTTCTAAAACAATAAAAAATGTACTTTTATCATGTTTTAAAAATACAAAATAAATATTGTAAATAGTTTATTATTATTCAATATGATTTGGTATGATTTGGTCAAATTTTCAAAAATAACATAAAAATAAATTTTTAATTAATATTCAAGGATGAATTATACTAAATAATGCATACTTTTGATATTAAATTAAATAAATTAATAGAAATAAACTTTAGAATTTATTTGTAGGCTTTATTATTTGAGGGTATAAAATTATATTATTGAGTATTAAAGATATAAAGTAGAAAATACAAACAATGTTAAAATTTAGGTCATAAAATAGTTTAGTTTTAACTTGATAAGATAGAAACTTCTCCATGAAAGGAATATATCTTGAACCTTAGAAAAACTAAAAACTAAAAATATAATTTTAAAAAATAATCAATCAATAATGTAATTTATCATATATAAGGTGCATTGGGATGATGGTTTTTTTTCTTGCACTGCTAGTCACATTGTATAGACTTTCACAAACAATTAAGTTTCCTAGTTACAATAATACTAAACAATGACTCATTCAAAATAATAATTTTATGATTAATTTCAAAATCCTTTTAATTCAAGAGAAAAACATTTCATTTAATGTCGTACAACATGAATTAACAATATTGTACAAAAATTCCCTGATTAATATGAGTTTTTTTTTTTTAAATAGCACTTTCTTTGAAAACAAAAAGGTAATACATAATAGAAAAATGTTTTTAGAAGCAATTCAATACATTACGCTACCAATAACAATATAAATTATACATTATTTTTTCTAATTTAATTTTAAAAATATTAATAATATTTATACTACAAATCAAAACAATTGATTTATAATATCATTTTATTCTCTTATTAAACTATTTAAATTTTGATGAATTAATTAAGGTTGATTAATAATTATAATGATCATCTATAAATTAATTATTTGTAGTTATTAAAAATCAAAAGGATTTATTAATAGTTTAGTTATAGATAATTTAATTGAAGATAACAACTTAATCTTAACTCAATGAATATTGACGTGAACTAACCCGAGCTATGAATAATTAATTTACTCGATATATAATTAATAAAACATGTACATTTTCTAACCCAGACCAAAATCTAATATATACCTATATATGTGTGTGTAAAATATTTTTTTTAAAATTTAGTATAATATATGTGTGTCTATACATGCTATATATATATATATATATATATATATATATATTAAGTAAAAAGTTTAAATATTCATACCTTATTTATTAATTTAATTATTAACTCATTATTATTTCTAATTTAAACTGATTAAAAAATAAATAGATATTAAAATAGAAAATAAATAAAGTGAATCTGGTACATTCTTAATGTTAATATGTGAAGAAATCATTTTGGTATGGAAATGTAATGATAAAATCTGGATTGATGTCTATGTGATATATTATTAATTTCAATGACATAATTAAATATTTTAAAAAGCTGACTAAATTGTGTTGTTATTATATGCAATTCAGTAAACAATCTTATTTTAAAAAAAACAATGCTAGCTTTCCAAGACTCTTTTTTTTATATATATATATATATTAAATGCTATTTTGAATATTTTTTTAAATGTTTTTGATTTGAAAATATGTTAAAAAATTATTTTTAACCACATTAAAATATTAATTGGAATAAAACAGAAATTTTTTTTTTAAAAAAAAAAATTAAAAAATAAACAAATAGCGGAATGGAGATGTTGGAATCCGTGAACGGAAAAAGCGAGCAGCCTCAACTTTTGTGTCCCCGAATAATTACATGTGATGTGAAACATGAATTAGGAGGAGGACCCACACATATACTTCTCAATCAACGGTCACAAATTCTCCCAATGAATCACAAATCTGATCATCACCGACAAAATGCAACACCTTTAATTATCAGCTCAAGTAAAAGTTTTACCTGTGGTTGAAATTGTTTTTAATGTGTTAAAATTATATTTTTTATTTTTTAAAAAATATTTTTTTAATGATGAAAATGATATAGTAATATTAAAGTATTTTAATTTAAAATAAAATATAAAAATAAATAATTTTATTTAAAAAAACAATTTTGAAAAAACATTAACGAACTCAATTATTTTTTTCTTACTACAAAACAACTTTCAGGCTTGCTCCGCTGCTCAACTACCACTCTACTCTACACTGAGCTTCACTTTAGCGAAGTACTTCCAAGACACACGGGCATAGGAGCTAGCAGCAGTTGCAGTAAGCAAGAAGTCAATGGGTTTCTCCATGGGCTTGAACTTGGTGCTTCTCCTAGCCATGGTGGCCACCAACATCCTTTCCCTTTACCATCTTTCTTCCACTCTTCAATCTCCCAAACCCCCAACTCAACAACCAGTCCCTGACCACCTTCTCCACCAACTCAACACCATACGCGCCACCATCAGCCATCTCACGCGCCACCAACCACCTTCCGTTACCCCATCTCCCACCACTACCAAACCCTCCATCCCTCAAGATCTCCTCCTTTATTCACACCTCTCATCTATAGCTTCTGCTTGCCATAACCACCCTGATCTTCTACACAAGTACATGACCTACACTCCTTATTCTCTTTGCCCTCTTGACTCTGATCTTCTTGCCGAGTCTTTAATCCTCCATGGCTGCCACCCTCTCCCCCGCCGTCGATGCTTCTCCAAAACCCCACCAAAACCTCCCTCTTCTCTTCCTCATAACCCTTTCCCTTCCTCGTTTCTTGACTCAAATGTAATCTGGAACAAGTATCCTTCTTGCAAGTCATTTTCTTGCCTAGCTAAGCAAAGCCCGGGTCTTGGCTTTGATCTAAACACTGAGATCTCCAAGTTTATGACTTATAAGACTGAGTTGGATCTCCCAATCCCACAGCTGCTACAAGTAGCAAAATCAGCCAATTCCGTTATTAGACTTGGCATTGATATTGGTGGTGCTACTGGTACGTTTGCAGCTAGAATGAAGCAGTACAATGTGACTGTTGTCACTACAACAATGAATTTCAATGTGCCTAATAATGAAGTGGTGGCAATGAGGGGCTTGGTGCCACTTCATGTGCCATTGCAGCAGAGGTTGCCAGTTTTTGATGGGGTGGTGGATCTGGTCAGATGTGCGCATGCAGTGAATAGGTGGATACCTTTGACAATGATGGAGTTTCTGTTTTATGATGTTGATAGAGTGTTGAGGGGTGGTGGGTATTTGTGGTTTGATCACTTCTTTAGTAGACGAATGGATCTTAGTAAAGTTTTCGGACCTTTGATTGGGAAATTGGGTTACAAGAAGGTGAAGTGGGCTGTTGGGAATAAAACTGATTCTAGTGGCTTGAAGAATGAGGAGGTTTACTTGACTGCGCTTTTGCAAAAGCCTGTGTCAAAATGAGGATCAGATATATCTCTTGAGGTAACTTGCTTAAATGCTTATTCATTAAAGATAATTGCTAAAATGCTTTCTTGAATGGAGGTTTACTCTAGCTCCTTAATTTATTAGGATGTGGGAAAATCTAGATAGTTAGAAATATCTAAAAGAGGATGCAGCCTGATTGCATTGCGCTTGAATAACGTAGCTGTGTTTTGAGCTGAAAATTGGAAGCTAATAGAATACCATTGCTGTAATATTTGTTTGAAATGAACTGGCCCATGTTGGAAGAATTGTCTGAGAATCCAATTTCCAAAACTGAATTTGATCGGTGAAGCCCTGAAATTCTTTTCTCACCTATAGGATGTGTCTTGCTCTTAAATTTATCCCAGGGAAGAATTTGTCTTTTGCCTCCATCCCATTATTGTGCTCATTTTTTAAGATTTGGTCCAGAGCATTACATCTTTAACAAATTGCTGCATGACTTGCATATGAAAAGCTCATTATAAGGTCTTGAAGATCCTTTGCATCTTAAGGACCAAAAACAAATCAATTATGCGTCCATCCCATTACATCTTTCACATATTGATGAAGATCTTTTATGCATTAGTCATGACAACCAACTAACAAGCAAATGTTTCACATCGAAAACTTTTTTATATAGCCAATGTATTGCTCCCTTCTCATGCACCCTGTGGACCCCATATGAATGTGAGGAGGAGATCGCTGTTTACTGGATCTGCTCAGTATTTTCCCTGCTGAATGTATCTAAAATGCAGCCATAAAATGAGTTGTGTCTATCCTGTCCTTTTTTAGCTTACTATTGCAATCAATATTTGAGCTTATGGAGACAATTTTACTATAGATTTTTATTTTCCATCACCTATGCCTTCAGGGAATCACTTTAATGCCTTAAATTCTGGTGAATGTAGCTGCATATCCATCATAGAGAATCAAAGGCATGATTCATATTCTAATATGATAACACTGTAACAACAAGCCTCTGTTCAATTCCTTGTATTAAATTGAATAACTATTTTCATCATCATTTCTATTCAAACCATGTTGCTCTTGGTGAAACATCCTTGATTTTCTTAAAAGAAAAAAAAAGTGAGATGATCAACTCTAAACTCTCTGAAAGTTGTAAGAGCTGAGTATATGATATCTACATTTCTCTCCTTACCATGCGATATCTATTTCACTATAAAGTATTTAACTCCTAAAAATGCATTGCTGTGTGATCAAAGAGTGTATCATTGATTCCCGTAACCATAATTGATTTGTTTTTGGTCTTGAAGAGGCTTGCGCTTGGGGATGAGTTCATTAGAATCATGATGTATGGCAAATGGACAATCAGGAAGGAAAAGCATATCAGGAGTGTTATGAGTTCATTAGAATTGTGTGCATAAACGAAGGAAACCTTGTTTCATGCCCCTTCAAGTCTGTTGTACATGCAGGTCCAAATATTGAATCTAATTTAAGGCCTGCGTGCAGAACATAAATTGCATCATTCAATCATTTCTGTTCAAACACATGACAACAGTTTATACTTTGCAAGTCTAAGTTTTGACAACAGTATTATTTCATTAACCAGTTATTGATTGGAAATTATTTAATTAATGTCCAGTGGTTGAAAGTGATGACCATGTTGTCTGAATTTATGAATAAATGTTTGGCTGTCCAGACTTCAGAGTGTAAGTTGGTCAATTTAAGTTATTTATTCTGGTATCATTGTCAGATCTTGTCAGCTGATTGGTTGATTATGGGACACAACAGACAACCCTTCTCAAGATTAGATCTCGTTTACATGGAGGATGCTTCTCTGCCTTAGCAATGAAGCAAACATGGTTATTGGCACCAATGTGGATAAAGAGCAAAAGGTGCCGAAACGATGTAAGATAATAGAATGGAAAATGGGCATATGCTTATTCAGGAGGGTTATTAGCAAATTGCAGTGAAGGTGGTGGTGGATTCGTTTGTTTTTGGAATCTGTGTTATATTATATATTCAGTTGAACTGTTCAGAAATAAATCAAGAGATCAAACATATCTTTTATGCTGGAAATCAAATCTGTTATTGTAAATTATTGAAAAAAGTTGGCTTTGTGCATGTGGTATCCAAATCTTAAGAGAAAAAATGTCTGGAATCCATGCAAACTGAAAAGCAAAGCAAGAGGGCTCTGATTTTTGAGCCTGTCCCAATAATATATTCCTAATTCGTATCGCAGGCCAGAGCAAGATGTTAAACAGAGAACCTCATGCAAAAGCAAGAATAAAGAGAAACAAAAAAAATAAAGATACACAGCTCAGAAATTTTAAGATTTACATGAACAAATGGCTTTGATGCAGTGTATATCAACATGGTAAAGCAAAGAAAGAAATTATGGGACTTGGAAGCTTGCATATTCATCCATTCTCGCGGAAAGAAATCATATAGTCAGTTGTTTCTGGGATGCTATCTGGTGATCAAGGAGGTGGTTCGTCTCTTCTGAGTTTGAATTTTGAGATCAGCATCCAGAAAATATAGTACGTCGTTGACAATCAGCTAGAAATGATTTAGCTGTAAGTTAATTTGATAATACTCTTATTGTCAAACTAATATATATATAGTAACAACCATGGTATTGAGATTGCATCCTGTGCATGCAGAAGCTCTCGGTTTGTTTTTCACCTCCTGTGCCAGCTGCCTATGCCAGAAGATCTTTGGGTTTGGGATCATTCAATAGCAGGGTTAAATCATTGCCGGCTTATGTTCATGAGTATGATTGATGTTGTTTTTAAAATTATTTTTTGTTTAGATATTCATCAAAATAATCTTTTATTTTTTAAAAATTATTTTTAGTATTAGCATATCAAAATAATCTAAAAATACTAAAAAAATAATAATTTAAAACAAAAAATAAAATATATTTTTTAAATTATTTTTAAAAATATTTTTGAAAAACAGTGCTAAATACCCCCACTGAATTCATAGAATGATAGATTTTTCTAAGTGGACCGTGCAGAGGAAACATGGGACTGGGATTTGATTTTATGTTTAAATGTGTAGGATAATTATAGTAGTGGTCAAAACGTAAATAATTGTTGAATAGATTATTCGGTCCAGAAGGTCATTGAACAAAGGATGGAGCTTGGGAAAGTCACGTGCTACACACATGATTTCACTTGACCAAAATAAGATAAAACCCTAATCTCAGTTAACAAAAGGATCAAATTTCACCCTTGATTTTATAGGCAATCTGACTAATAGTATAGGACCCGACAGGTTTTATTCAAAAAACAATCGGATGCAGACCTAGCCAGGAGTAATCCCACTTAGCAAATGCATCCAATTTCACCTTTTGAGACTTGGGACTGGTAGTGATGGAAGAAACATTTCAGCTTACATCCATGGAGGTGAAAGGAGAGAACCGCGCCAAGTTAGCGTGAAGGTCACCTAATTGCACTCAATCCTGTTAAGGAATCATCTCACCTAAAAGCTTAAGCTTGTAAATGAGATCTTATAATATGATTTATATTATTTTCTAACACATCCTCAAATGAAAGCCCTTTGGGCTTGAAACTTGCAGATGTCCACATTATCTTGTGCTTGGTTTTTATCAAATAGAATGAGGATGGTGAGATTCGAACTCGTGACCGCTGGGTCAACAAGACTTTGATACCATGTTAAGGAACCATCTCACCTAAAAGCTTAAGCTTGTAAGTGATGCCCTATAATATGATTTATATTATTCTCTAACAAATCCAAGCCAAGCTCTTTTAGCGTGAAGGGATTCTAAGCTCTTGATGAAATCCACATTCAAAGAATGACAACCTTTTCCATTCACTTGTTTGATTGCTTGCCAGAGGCCAAAAAACTAATGGAAGGCTGATTTGTTCACTCGATTTATTTCTAAACACGTTCAACTGAGTAAGATACAACGATTTATTTCAAAAAAACAACCTCCTTCAACCCCTTTTTCTGATAACCTTCCTCACCTTGTACTGCACACTTTCCATTCTAACAATCTTCACAACATTTTGTTTGCTGGCTCGATATCCACGTTAATGCCAGTTTGGGTGTGATAAAAGGCACAGAGATGACCTTGTAATGTCCACTAATTTCAAGCATGTCTCAACTTCCATGAGATGAGGCAGATGCAATGCTTAGTCAGAAAAGTAATAAAGAAGTGAAACTGAAAACCATGGGAGCCATATAATCATTGCCGTGAAGTTGGATTTGGGGTGGGTTTTGTGGTGGTGGTGGAAAGGGTTGCAAAACAGTAAATGAGAAGATCATATCAGAAAATGGTGGAAGCTTAAAGACATGCTTGCATAGCAAAAGCACGATGAATCCTACCAACAAACCCTGAAGTTGCAAACCTCTTTTACAACTCTGTCATCTTTATCTTTAAGATTAGTGCAGACAACTACCACGATATATGTCTGCAAAAACTCCATGTCACCAGTTGTGCAGAGCTAAATTCAAAACTTAAAATCTCTTAACATAAAGCCAGAAAAAAAGGCTTTCCTAACATCTTCAGACAAGACTATTAACCAAAAACCTGGAAGTCTCAGTTGTATTTACAGCTCAAGCAGCAGTCTTCTTTCTCAGTAGGTGATGCAGATCAAGCCCATTTATCTTAGCAGCGAGTATGAAGTCGTTTTCTGTTAGTCCACCTGTGAAAGCATAGATCATGATAAGAACTCTATTTTGGCAACAAACAAGAACTATTAAGAAAGAAGGCCTATGTGGGGCCAACTCCAGCACAACTTCTGATGTCTCCCACACCGAGATTTTTTATTGAACTTTCCAAGATTCTACCATCAGAAGTTCAAGAGTCGAGTGTGGTTTGCCTGCCTGGAAGAAACTCAGATGCATCTTTGGTTCATGTCAATTAGAAATATGACACCAATGACAAATCACTTTAATAAATGAGTAGCTATTCTGTATAACCTTTTTCGGCTTTGTTCAGGCACCTAGTTTTAAGAGGAATTAAAAACAGAAAATATAGCTCAACTCCTAGAAACTTGCAGAATGACCCTTCCCTGGTTGTACAAGCACTTCACTTCATAAGCACATAATACCCTCTCTCCCAATTCATATAACATAATTAGTTGAGAGATTGAGAAGTTAGAAATCTGGAAAAGCAATATCCTCATATTTATGCTCCATTTAATTTTCATGGCATGCGATGTAACTAAAACTGCAACATAAAAGTAACGAGAAAGAGGTAGGGATGAAATATTTCATTTAGAACATAGAGAAAGGAAAGTTCTTAGAACATGGCACATATAATCAGAGAGTAGAGGACATTAGATTCATCTCTTGCATGTTAATACGTAACAAAATAAATATGAAAAAAAGTCAATGTGATTGACAAAAAGTTCTCACCCACTGCATGAGTCCATATCTCAATTGTTACATTGTTCCATCCAACCAGATGAAGATCTGGATGATGACCTGCAATGACCAAACATTGTTACTCTTCTCTGTAAAAAAACTAAGTTTTCATGTAAATATTAAACATTGGCATTTCAAATATCAGTAACAGTGAAAGTCACCAGCAACAAGTACACACACCAGCAACAAGTACATACCTTCAGTTTCAGCAACATTCCCAACAAGCTGGAACAGTTCCAGCCCTTTAGTAAAATTCCTTACTCTCCATGAACGATTCAGCTTTAGTGCGCCATTTTCATTCACCAAATTCCACCCCGCAACCTAAAAAATACCACGTTGAAAAATAGGTTGCATGAAAAACTAACAAAAGCACAAATCAAAAGGCAAACCTTCAACAGAAATTCAGTTGCACTTTCTTCAGTCATGGCTTGCAGATCCTTTGAGTTGCATGGTACACACTTCTTAGCAGCCAAATCTATCATGGCAAGCAAACTGTTTCAAAGAACAAGAATAACCCATATCCAAAATGCAAGCGGTTTGTGTGATAAGAAAAAAAAAACACCATTAGCATCAACAGCTTAGGGCTGCCAATAATAATTTTCACAAAAAGCAATCTAATATCAACCACATGGTTCATAGATTGCGTGCTCGGCTAAGGCATCCCACATGAGGATCTTACGAATAGCACGTATTATGCTGCCAAATCAAACACTACAAACATTTTTTTATCCAAGAAGTGTATACAAGAAAACTTACTGAACTCCCATATTCCCTACAGGCAACAAAGGCACCAGGGAATCGAGCAATTCAAATCTGGAAGCATGATCCAGACAAAGCAATGGTGGACTTAAGACTAATGACAAAAAAAGTATTTATAGTTAATTAACATATAAATATTTGTTATGAGAGAGGTTAAGGTGTATGCACACACAGCCAATATACATTTTCTCTCTGTTTCAATTCTGTTTTTAATATTTGCTGAGGTTATATAGAAGGCCACTTAGTCAGTCAATCTATACTATATGGGCTTCTTAACAAGATTCATCATTTTAATGACTGTCTTGGTATATAAATGATTTGAGTAGAACGAAATGAATATCAATTGAGGCATTCATTGGACCAAATAGTTCAACCTCCCATATATAATGTAATAAATGAAATTAATAGATAATGAAGATGGGGAAAAAGGTTGAAGGTAGTTTGCATGAGATTTGAGAATTTTGCATCCTCTTAGGTCGCAAGCTTGAGCAACCGAATCCCACCCTTAACTATAGGCTTGGTTGAAAGAAAATGATTGTAATTCATTTCTTTTTCTCCCGTTTTGTGGGATAAGCGAGTAGGAAAAAAATTCAAAGTGATCAAAAAAGGATGAAAATTAGCAGGGTTTGCATTTTAACTCATGCAGTAAATTAGTCACAGTTCATCACGCACCTCTGCTAGCACAAAAAGTTCTAAATCTGTAAATCAGGTTCCTATTCGATGACTCTCCCACGTGATTCCAACGTATCTTTTCCTCTTGAGTACTGAAGCTGTACGTAAGAAATTTCTTCACACAATAAATTTATTTGAAAAAAAGGGTTGAGGAGAAACTATGTTTAAGTTACTATTATATTTAAACCCAAGGAAAAATGATTAAAGAAACCCTCTATCTACATTTATAGATTACTCCCTTGTTCTGAAAATTATATTTTATAAAGTCGGTTTATTTGGTTTACATTTTGCACATATTTTTTACTAAGATTTATCACATTAAATTTACAGCAATTCCAAGATACAAGCTTTCACATACACACTACCCAATCAAGAAACATCTCTTAAGGAACACCTTGAAGCATTAGACATCACGCATTTTAGCTGAACACATGACTGATGTAAGGAGACCTTTCCAGTATGAGCACAGACAAGAGTAGTTTAAGGACAACTTGTTGTAAACCGAAATCGGCAATAAATTAGTTACAAACAATTACTGTCGGGCTTGAACAATGTCAAACAATAGCAGGACGATGAGGTCGCTTTTCTCAGCAGTAGAGCTTCTAAAGGAATAAAAGATCATTGCAAAATCCCATCCCTCACACTAAAAACTGTCCAATCAAAATCGTTCATTTCACCCATTATTCATGCCCATTTAAAGGTTTGCAACAGAACCCCCCAACCCAAAAAAAAAGACTGCCATCAATTGTTACACATCGAAAGTAATTCAAGTCTGGCATAAACACAAACACATAACAGATAAAAATATCGATTACGGTATTTAAAAGACTGCCATTAATTGTTACACATCGAAAGTAATTCAAGTCTGGCATAAACACAAACACATAACAGATAAAAATATCGATTACGGTATTTAACACCATCTGTCCTAAAATGGCTCAGGGACAATGAAGAGTGAAAAAATTAACAGAAAAGAAACAATAGGGTCCTTATTAAAAAGCCCAAAATCCAAGTAAGTAAGAGCAGAATGAAGAAAAAATAAAGAATCAAAGATGGATACAGTACCGTCCATGGTGGCCTCCGAACAGGATATGAGACAGAGTTGCTAATGGCACCTGAAAATGGATCGCCAGAAAGTTATCACTGAATGAGAGAGAGAGAGATGGAGAGGGGAAGCGTAACACACCTGAGGTTTAGAGAAAGAGAACTGCGTAAGAGGTAAGAACCGAGTCGCCATGATTTATTTATTGGTATAGCAAAAGCAAAGCCTGGACGTAGCTCTCAGTGTTTGGAGGAGCTGTTTTTGTTATTGACAGGCTGAAGTTCAATTAATGATAACATTGATGGAAATGAATTGAAAAAATAAAAATAAATCAAATTGTTAAGAATAAAAATGAAAAAAAAACCCATCATATTTCAAATTCTTTTTATAATGCTAACATTTTCAAGTTCTTCACTAGGTGTTGAGCAGGTTAAACTAGAAAAAAAAATAATGTCAAGGGAATTTTTTAGTGCTATCACTAAAATACTAAATTTAAGACTTTCAACTTTATTTTTGAAAAAAAATATATTTTATTTAACAATAACATTAAAAAAAATATACTTGTAAAATTGATGGTCAATCTAATACCAAAATCATGTAAATAATCATATTATTATCAAATACCTAAAACAAAACAAGTTTTTCAACAGTGATCAACACTGTTCACCATGACTCATTATCACTATTCATGTGCAGTTTGACTCTGTGCTTCGCGGGTGTATGTCCTCTTTTTTTTTTTCGATTTTGAACAGTGTATTAACTATATTAGCCCCCGAAAAAGACAAAAAAACACCTCTTTTTTCAGGGGTTGGACGGTCATTGACCGTTTTCAGCCCGGTTCGGTCCGGTTCGTCCGGCCGATTCTTTTATTTTTAAATAATTCATTGAACAATGCATTAACTGTTTTGTCCCTCGAAAAGGACAAAACACACGCCTGGGGTGAGGGGCGTTCCGGTAATTAGCCAATTTTTTATTTTTATTTTCGTCTGACAGCTGTGTGGCGAGTCGCCGAACGCGCCGTTCGTCTCAACGCTCACGCGTTTTTCAAACGGTGTGTGCGGCGTCATAAGGCATCGGAAAATGCACAACCGCTGTCTACAATGATTTTCAGGCATGTTCCCTTCCTCTTGGTGCGGCTCGTGTGGCACTATGGTGTCTGGAGGCGTGTCAATGGTCATTTGAATTCCCCCCCACCCCCAATTTCTCTCTCCTGCCTGTGCCAGATGACGTCAGCTAAGCTGTTTTTTGTCACATTTCATTTCAGTCCCTGAACGTTATAATTTGTTTTTCTGGCCCTTATTTCTATTAAATAGGTTTTGATTTGTTTCAATTTCGTCCTTCAATTGAAATTGATTATGTATTGAAGTTCTAGTTCGGTCCTCATGCTTTTAATTTTGCGGGTTGGGCTGGAATTCTAAATATTTTTGGTATCAAAGTTTTGATTAATTTCAATTTCATCCTTCCATGCAAATTTATTATAAATTCTTAATATTTTAGGTATCAAAAGTTTGATTTCTTTCAATTCTATCCTTCTATGCAAGTTAATTATGGATTTCAATCTCATTTCAGTCCCAGTTCTTTTAATTTCCGGTTTTGTTTTGAATTATTTGATTTCAATGTTTGGGTTTACTTCAATTTTGTCTTTTAAATTAAAGATATTATTGAAAGTATAACAAATTAATTATATATTTGTATATTTATGTCAAATTAAAGTATGTAAAACTAATATTATGTTCAAATATTTATTGAATATTATCGGCTAAAAATATATAGAGGGAGAGGAAAAATGACTTAGGATTTTCTTAGGGACAGAAATTCATATCAGTATTCTTAAATACATTTAATATAATAATACGATGAATAAATCTTATAAAAAAAATATTGGCTTCAAAATTAAATTTTGTGCTCTTTTGTTTAAGTTTATTTCTTGAAATAAATTTGCAGTGTTTTGACTTTTTAATTATATATTTGTGTATTTATGTCAAATTAAAATATGTGAAACCAATTATATGTTCTAATATTTATTGAATATTATCGCCTAAGAATATATATATAGAGAGAACAAAATAGCCTAAGATTATCCTTTAAATTAAATATATTATTGAAATTATGTCAAATTAATTATATATTTGTATATTTATGTCAAATTAAAATATGTAAAACTAATTATATGTTTGAATATTTATTGAATATTATCGCCTAAAAATATATTGAGAGAGAGGAAAAATGACCTAGGATTTTTTGAAGGACAGAAATTCATATCATGTTTTCTTAAATATATTTAATATAATAATATGATTAATAAATCTTATATAAAAAAATATTGGCTTCAAAATTTAATTTTATGCTCTTTTATTTAAGTTTAATTCTTTACAAGAATTTCCAATGTTTTCATTATTAATATTTTAGATCTAATATTACTGGAAAAAAAAACATCTCAAAAAAAATGTTGACAAATTTACCTGCATTATCTACAAGTCAAATTAAAAAATATACAAGTCATTTCCCGTTTCCATTAGACTGTTTTTTTTAGACGGCAAATAAATAATTACAGCACAAAAAAAATTAAGTTTATGTTTTAAAAACAAATTACAATATTTTTATTTCTAATATGTCTGATATTTATTGAATATTATCGATTAAAAATATATTGAGAGAGAGGAAAAACGACTTTGGATTTTTTGAAGGACAAAAATTCATATCAGTATTCTTAAATATAATTATACTAACTAAATATTAAAATAATAAAATACAATACATATAAAAACAATCAATTTTCTACATAGATAAAAATAACCCGCCGCATCGCGCGGGTATACCGCTCGTATTCTCTATAGATTTTCTTAGCTAGCCCTTATTCATGTAAAGAAATCAAAAGAATGAGGGTTATCTAAGAAAAAATAAAACATTATAAATTTTGATTGAAGGATGAAATTGCAAATTAATAAAACTTTAATAAAAAATCAAGAAAATATACCAATAATCAAAACATTAAGCATTGAATTGGAAAAAAATATGACTACAATAAAAAAAATCAGAAGAAAAGACAGTAAACATGTACTTTCTTTGAAAAAGATAAAAAACAATCATCGAAGACAAATCATCTATCATTCCTCACAACGCATTATACCAACAGGAAAATGACACAGTGATGCTTCAAAAGATAAGATGGTAGGACAAGTTTAGCCAACGGATGATATCGTATGAGCTGTATAAATTGCACAAATGTCATCCACGTGCTAACGTGTAATAAGCAGACGTCAACATTTTTTTTTATTAAACAAATTACTTTTATAAGTTAAAAATATCCTTTTTTTCAAGGGTAAAAGCATGCTTTTACTATTTTATAAGAAGCAAAACATTGATCAACAACTTTTTTTTTCCTAAGAGTAAATAAGTAGTTTCATTATGTTGAAAGGACAAAATAACTCTTGGTAAATACAACTCTAAATCTTATTTATTCTAGAAGGCTCTTTTTCTTTATACCCAATAATAAAATGATAATTTACTTATATCTAAGAATCATAATAAAGATAATTTTCTCCCTGTATATTGCTGTTAATGTTTAATGTATTAAATTTTGTTAGATATGTTAGATTAGAAAGGGTAAAAAAGTAAAGTAGTATCTTTTTTTTGCGGTCATTTGAAAAGAAATGACGACCATAATATAAAATACTATCTAAAAACATATATAAACCAAATGCAAAAAAAACTTTAGTAATTATTAGGTGCTTGAGAGTATAATAATTGTTATTTTTTAAAATATGTTTTTATTTAAAAATATATCAAATAATATTTTTTTTATTTAAAAAAATTATTTTTTGAACTTATTTTTTTAGAAAATATGGTTTAAACTATTTTTCAAAACACATATTTAGAGAGTGTTTGACCATGATAAACTAACATAGACAAGAAACTCTGACAGAGCGGCTCAACACGGCCAATTCTATGGGCACTCAATAGCTACTTACTGGAGTCGTGTCTATTGGATGATAAACAAAGCTTCTAGTTATAAGGAAGAGCTTGAAGAACAGAGAATTTGGACAAACAAGATTTTATTGAAGAGGCTTTTCCTTAGAGAATAACTCTCTTCGGGTTCTGCCTTGAAACATTGTTTCCTTCCTCTTCTCTTCAGGCCTCTTCTTCCTCTTTTCACCTTCCCCCTTCCCCTTCACTACGAAAATCTACCTCTACTAAGCTTGCTTATCTATATGAAGTTAATCTTTTAGATGATTCACAAAAAATCTCTGAAATAGACCTTCCACTAGTCAATCCTTATCATGCCTTTGTCAAAAGATCTCCCTCAGTTATTCGCAGTATTAAAACCCTCATCAAACAACCTTCTCGTATGACAAAAGAATATGTTCAAGCTTCCTCTTTTGACCAACATAAGATTCCTGCTATTTCTCGCGAACAATTTGTTACTCTTGAAATTCCATCTGAGTTTCCAGGACAGTGGATTTCTCAAGGATATACATATATCCACTTTGGTGCTATTCGTCTTGCCTTGTCTTATCATGGCCGTAAAGGCTTACCTGTTGCAGCACGATGAGCTCTTTTGGATACCAGATATTTGGAGTATCAACATGCTTGCATTGGATCGCTTGAAACCACTCTTAATTGTGGCACAGTGGTTGTTACTTTCTATCCCAATTTCAACATGGCGTTGGATGATCCTCAACTCCATCATTTCTTGAAAGTCCAACTACAAATTACTGGTGCTGATCAAGTATTGGACACCTATCAAGTCACTCTTCACTATCAGATGGCTTATCGGGTCCAAAATCATGCTTTTGATTTAGTACTTCCTGTCACCAATGATGCTTTACTCATCACTGTTGATACTAATCAAAAGGCCACTTGTACCCATGTCCCACGGCAAATCCCGAAGGAAGAATTGCAAAAATTACTTCCCTCTTCATGGATCACCAATTACAAAAAATTACACCAAAACTCTGTTCCCGTACAATCCATGGAACCTGAGTTCACCAAAAAGGCTGATGGTACTGTAGAAATTATCTTTCAAAAAGGAACATCTTCCACATCTTCCCCAGCAATTTTTTCTCCCATCTCTATGATGCAGCCTATTCATGATCCTCTTCCAGTACCTATTGAGTCCTTCTCAGACGCTGGTCTACCCATCTACTCTTATGCAGAGGATAACCATGTTTTTTGGGACACTTGTCATTGTGACAGTTGTTGTAATGAAGTCATGACAGATGAAGATGATACTCCCAGGCACAAAAGAAAATCTTCTGGCAAGAAGCTGAAATCCAGATACATAAATGGAGACCATACAGTTGACACTTTGGGACAACCTTTAGGAAAATTTGACTATCTTGTCAAATATACTCCTCCTTCTTGGGCAACCCCAGAGTAGGTCCCTACAGTCTCTATGTATCAACCCACAAGACCCTATGATGATGATTTTCCTGCTTTACAGGAACAAGTTAAAGACAGAGTTCGTACTCTTCCCCAAGTCCACAACCCTCCGGGTGTTGATGCTGATGGCAGACCTAAACAAGTTACTCAAGCTGAAGCTGTTCTCAATTGGCAAAGCCAAAATGCCATTGCTCAAAATTCTGTTCTTCATCGCATTGAATCCAAGGTTGACATGGTACAGACTAATCTGAAAAAGATGACAGTTACTGTTGACTCTCGAATCCTTCATCTTGAAAAGTTGTGTGCTGAAATTCAACAAAGGATCTCCACCATCCATGAGTATCTACTTCTTCAAGCTTCTACTGGCAGCCATATAGACCCTCAGAAGGAACAAGAAATTCAGTCTCTCAAAATACAACTCAAGTCTCTCTAGACTGAATTAGCCAAATCCAAATCAAAGCCTTCACCATTCCCTGAACCCTCACAGGCCAGGATGACCTCCTATTATCCAGACCCATTTTGGACTAAACATTCCCCTTTTTTCACCCCACAACCTCTACCTGCTACACCTCAATTATTTGGAAACTCAGACTCTGAAAACCTTTTTCGAAAAACTCTCTCCAAACGAGATAAAGGGAAAACCCAAGTACCATTTATCTCCAAAAAACCCAGATCACCAACCCCTATCATCTCCTCATCCTCTGATTCTTTTGAATCTAAAAAACATGAACCAGATGACCCTTTCCAAGACTCCCAGGACCCTTACCAACTTATGATTCAGTCTCACAAATCTTCCAACCCTATCCAGTCTTTACTCACTACCTATTCCCACCAAACTATCCCTAAAATTCTCACTCATGAATCTCTTGCCAATACATCTGAAGAAGAGACTCCTACTGAAGAAAGTACTCTTGTGACTTCTGATGATGATTCTTCTGACACTTGTTCCATGCCACCATTACTAATGGCTGATCCTCCTCAAGCACACTCATCAGATCCTCAATCTTCCAGGACTAGGCAAGAACCTCCACCAACCTCTACCACTAGAGTTAGTGTGGACGAACCAATCAGCAGTGATGATGAGGTAAATCTTAACCCTCGCCGTTATCAACCTCATATCCACTCTTCAAATACTGGAGGATATTTTACTTTGGATGACATTCCAAGAGTAAAATGGCGTGATAGAATGCTCGAATTCCATTCATGGCTGACTAGTTACATGCTCAAAGATGGTGTAACACTTCAAGATGCATTGCAACAATTCACGGCAAAGTTCTCTGGCACCTTATGGGATTGGTTTCATGCCTTAGGAGATTACCGACAACTACAATTTGTGAATAGTGCGTCTCTTTCTGAAGCCTTGGGCTGGCTCCATTATGAATTTCTTGGAGAAGCTTTAAATGATAAAGAAATCGCAAGGTACGAGTACTTCAAAATGAAGTGTTGTTCTTATTTGAGATCTGATCTGGAAAGACATTTTAAAGAGATGTGCCGACGGTACCATATTCTCTCTGGTCCTGATGATCCAAGCCTCAAGCATGCCTTTTTGGCCTCCATACCTAGAGACCTGGCTGATGAAACATTCAGACTATTCAAAATCCGAAAAGAAGCCATTGACAACCAATCTCTTGGCACGATTTTTCACCAGGTGTTGGAAGCTCTCAACAAAATGTGTGACCAGCACAAATATTTCACCAAGATATTACAACCTGATAAAACCATGCTCCGTGCCTGCAAGCGACCAGACTTGATGATTAAATGCTCAGACAATGTTGATTGCAATAGTCCCATGAAAAAGAAACGGCATTTCAAGAAAATCCACATATCTGCTTTTAATGGTCGCCAGAAGAAATGGAAGTTCCTCAGAAAATGCCACACCAGGCGCCCCAAAAACTTCTCTTCAAGCTCCAATAGATGCTTCATCTGTAAGCGCAAAAGACACTTTGCAAAAGCCTGTCCAAAGAAGCAAGCCCAGTCACTGAAGTTAATTGATTTCCTGGCCCAAAACACAAAGTTCAATCCCGATGATGATGAAGTTGAATCCCTATTCTCCCTCAAGGATGAGCTCACTCCTGACACCATAGCTGCTGTTGCAGATGAAAGTTCTGATGATGAGATCTATGAACTCTACCAAGCCCAAACCACCAGCCCCCCTTCACATCCAATACCTCTAGCCCCTGTCATTATTCTCACATCCACATATGCCAAGCCCATCAAAGCCATAGCCTTATTTGATACAGGAGCCCACATAACCATCCTTAACCCTAAAGTCCTTCCTCCTCATTGTTGGGTCGCCCATAAAGAATATTTCCGAGCCGCTGACAATCAAGTCTTCTGCACCCAACTCAAAACCAAAAAACCCATTACCATACAAATCCTTCCACAATGTTCAGTCAAAACCCATGTTCTTGGATCTCCTTTACCTGGAAAGGATTTAGTTATTGGATTTGATGTTTATTTCAAATCTAAGTTCAGAATCCTTCCCCATGGTATTCAGTATAAAACCCATTTTCTTCCATATACAGTTACCCCTTCACTCTATGAACTCCAACCTTCACTCCCAGACCAAATTGACCTCATCAAAGCTCAAATCATTCAACACTCGTGTTCAAACTCTCATCAGGAGTTTCTTGCCAAATGTTCTCATCCCTTATGGCAAAATCCACAGTTTTTTATTAGGTTTCCCTTCAAGCTTAATGAAGACATCAATCCCACAAAAGCTAGTCACACGGGAATGAATCCTGAGCACAAGATGCTAGCTCAAGAAGAATGTGCTCAATTACAGGCCCAAGGATTAATTGAGCCCACAGACTCCTCATGGTCCTGCGAAGCCTTTTATGTTAATAAAAGGTCTGAACAAAAACGAGGCAAGCTCAGGTTGGTAATTAATTATCAGCCCTTGAATCATTTCTTACAAGATGATAAGTTCCCCTTGCCAAATACCATGACATTATTTGCCAACCTCCACAATGCCAAAGTATTCTCCAAGTTTGATCTTAAAGCTGGCTTTTGGCAACTTGGCATTCATCCTGAAGACAGATACAAAACAGGTTTCTGCATACCAGACCATCATTATCAATGGCGAGTCATGCCCTTTGGTCTCAAAGTAGCACCTTCCTTATTTCAAAAGGCCATGATTAAAGTGTTTGAGCCTATACTTCAATCAGCTTTAATCTACATTGATGACGTGTTACTTTTCTCAAAAGACGAGGAGTCACATGCTATGCTATTAAAGCAATTTGCAGAGTTTGTTTGTCATCATGGTATCATGCTCTCTGAAACCAAGATGCATATCTGCCAAAAGGAAATTGAATTTCTCGGTATGGTATTTACAGATGGTGCTTACACACCTGGCACCCATATAGCTGAAGAGCTCCAAAAATTCCCTAATGGCCCCCTCACTAGAAGACAAGTGCAACAATTTTTAGGCATTGTCCAGTATCTCAGAAATTTTATTCCCCGAGTTGCACAGATGACAAGGCCACTCCAGCTAATGTTAAAAAAAGATGCAGATCCCTGGACAGAAAAGCAGACACAAGCAGTCAAACAACTAAAGATGGCCACACAACACCTTCCTGCTTTAGTCATTCCATCAACAGGGCAACGTATTCTCCAGACCGATGCTAGTGACAAATATTGGAGTGCAGTATTACTTGAAGAAAAAGAAGGCCACCGACACATATGTGGCTACAAAAGCGGGTTTTTCAAGGAGTCAGAAACCCACTATCACTCCACTTTCAAAGAAATCCTAGCTGTAAAGTATGGCATCCAAAAGTTCGAGTTCCACCTGGCAGCCTACCATTTCAAGGTCATCATGGATTGTTCCTCTTTTCCCAAAATGCTACAGTTCAAGCGAAAGATGCTTCCTCATCCACAACTTTTGAGACTAGCAGAATGGTTTTCAAAGTACACCTTCACCGTCGAGCATATAAAGGGACACAAGAATGTAATCCCAGACATGCTCACCAGACCACCTAAATCACAAACACTGCTCCTTCCCATGATCCTTAACCACACTCTCAACCAACAGGCTAAAGACAAACTATTTAGCCTCCAAGATCACCTCCTTCTCAATTATGATGCATCATCCATTTGTTTCCAAAGCTTAGGGATCCATCCTAAATATCCTTTCATCCACCTATTCACCTTCAAACCATCTGGCCTATTCCCCAAAGAACTTTATTTTTTCTTATGGTACCTCTGTCACTTGTACCATATTGCTATAGAGTTTCCTATTGATTACTTTCTTGCAAGTTTTCACAGGACTTCTTGGCCAGCAGACTCTTGGTACTATACCTTCAAGTTCCTTACATGGTTTCATAACCCCACACAATGGATCTCCCTTCTCCAACAAGAAAAATCCCAATGGCCTCATCCACAGCCTTGTTGGATTGAAGTATACCAAAACACGGCCCGACCCAAGTTTGTTAAACAAGCCTTTGCTCATTTGTTCTCTGTTTTCATATTTCACAGGCCTTTCAAGGCTTCGGCAGACAATTTGGTAATAAGTTTTCCACAAGCTACCCTCTACGCAACGCACCCATACTCCCTGTATGAACAACCCCTTTCAAACCTTCCAGAGCTCAGGACCATGCAAAAGACAATGTGCCTCAAGAACAATATTATTCTTGAAGAATTATGGCCTAAAGGCACAGATCCTGATGAAGAACCTGGATATGATTTTTATGATCCTCACTATTCCGACCATCTTCATAATCTGAGAATGCAGTACAAAAATAAAAAAATTAAGCAAATAATTCTGGGAATCCCGACACTCCTGAAACCACATGAGATGGAAATGATTGATGAGGACGACTATGATTTGGCCCTACAAGTCCAGGATAGCTTATCAGACCAGAATCTTTCTCCAGATCATGAACCTATTGTCAGTTGATAATTATCATTTGTCTTATATAGGGTGTATTATAAGTAAGTGCTCAATTATGTAACAAGTGGTGTCTTGTCATGTAGTGCTCCATTATGTAGTGCTCCATTATGTAATAAGTGGTGTCTTGTCAGGTAGTGGTGCATTTTAGAGTGCTCTATTATGTCATGAGTGATGTAAGCTTAGTAAGTGCTTTCTTATGGAACCAAAGGCCTCAAGACTTGTATAAATAGAGGCTATGTGTAATGTTTCAAGGCAGAACCCGAAGAGAGTTATTCTCTAAGGAAAAGCCTCTTCAATAAAATCTTGTTTGTCCAAATTCTCTGTTCTTCAAGCTCTTCCTTATAACTAGAAGCTTTGTTTATCATCCAATAAACACGACTCCAGTGAGTAGCTATTGAGTGCCCATAGAATTGGCCGTGTTGAGCCGCTCTGTCAGAGTTTCTTGTCTATGTTAGTTTGGTATCAGAGCCTTCAAAGTGATTTTTGTTTTGAAATATATTAAAATAATACTTTTTTAATAACTGATTTTGACACCAAAATGATCTTAAGAATACTTTAAAAATTGAATTTAAAACAAAAACGAAAATAACATTTTTATTTTAAAAAAAAAAAACTCTTTTTAACAGGATTTTTACAATTTACTAGGCCATGCTGGTCTCCCTCACGCCAGTCACAACAGCCCTTCTTTACTTCTACTTCTCTCACGAACGAACTGGGAGATCGGTTTTCCTTCAAATTTTTGCCAAACCGCAACATGGTCAGTAACCCCTCTCCCTCTCGCTTTCTTAGTTATTACTTTCTTTTATACACATGCAATAATTCAGAAATTTGGGGTCTCATTTATTATATAAATTTCTTGTTAAAGATACACTCATACATGCCTGGCTATAAATGGGTCGTGCTTAGTTTTTGCTGTCTTTGATCACTGACTTTGCTTATGATCATTTGTTTATATTTGGTTTTGCCTGTTGAAGCCTAATTGTGATTTAGAAAAAGGGATTTTTTTGGCTTGCATTGCTGCTAAAAAGTGGAACACCCACCCTGTTTAGGGTTTTGGAACTTTTGACTGGCATAACATTGGATTACAAACTGAATTGGTGCATTTTGGGATCTGGGTTCTTGAGAAGTTTTTTCTTAAAGTGCAATGTTGATTTTAGGAGCTGTGCCCTTGCGTAAAAAATATCCTTCTGCTGGATTTTGAAGGGAAGCGTGTGGCTGCCAAGTATTTTTGTGATGACTGGCCAACTAATGGTGCCAAAGAAGCTTTTGAGAAAGCTGTGTTTAACAAGACTCAAAAGACTAATGCACGCTCGGAAGGTTAGCCATTTGTCTTCTGCTTAAACTACTCTTAAGGACTCTCTTCTTGTATGTTTGTAAGCGTTTAGTTCATGCCTTGGGATTCTTTTCATTATGTATGAGTTCACCTTCTGTGCTGCTTGTGTGGGGTTGGCTATCGCCCATGGCATTTCATATTCTTGCTGGTTAGATCAATGATCGAGTAATATACTGTGCTCTTCCTGGATTTTAATTTCACTGGTGCTATAAAAGTTACAAAAAAAGATAGCATGTTTAATTTTCTGTTGGCAATCATGGAGCATGGTTGAGGTTTCTTCTTCTAGGGGACAATATGTTCACATGTTTTGCAAAGTTCAGTTGTTTGTGGTTTACTGAATCTGTGGCGTTGAGTTTCTTGAACCTTTTAGTGACAGTGGTGGGGGCAACAAATTCAAATGTTATGCAAAGTTCAGCTTTTTGCAGATTACAGAATCCTGTTTGTGAACATCTCCTCATTGCCATATTAATGAATTATGGTTATTACCACTGGTCGGCTCTGCTCAATTTTTGGTTCTCACAGCTTCTGTGTTAACATCTCGTGACTTTGTGTACAGTTGAGGTAACAATGCTTGAGAACAACATTGTTGTTTACAAGTTTGTTCAAGATCTACACTTTTTTATTACTGGAGGTGAAGAAGAAAATGAGGTCATCTTAGCCACAGTCCTTCAAGGGTTTGTTGATGCAGTTGGCCTTCTCCTTAGGTTTTTGCAATGCCTCTTCTGACCTTGTTCTTCCTTACATTTTTATGCTGTCAATACAAATTGCAACCCCTTCTGTTTTTGTTTTTTTTAATTTTATATCCATTTTAATTATTCCTTGTTTCAGAGGCAATGTGGAGAAAAGAGAGGCACTTGAGTATCTAGATCTCATCCTGTTGTGCATTGATGAAATCGTTGATGGCGGGTACACAATGTGCTCTTCTTATGTAAATTAGTTGCTTATGTTTCTTTCCTTTAGCTGATATGTAGTTTGTTCTGTCTTTATCTAAACATGTACTTTTACCTGTTGAACTCCTGAAAGTGAAACATTGGATCCATGGATAATCTACTTGTCATAGTAAATTTCTGGAAATAATGTTAAAAAGAGTTGGATCCATGGATAATAGCTGAAGCTCCACTTTAGCTCTAAGTTACCTCAATTACATTCAGAAATGTTCTCAAACAATTTTGCCATGTATTTTTTACTCATTTACTGCAGAGGCTACCTCCTATCACCCCAAAATAACTCTTGAAATGTCCTGGTGCAGTATTATTTTGGAAACCGATGCAAATATCATTGCAGGGAAGGTTGCAAGTCATAGTACAGTTGCTGATGGATTGTCTGAGCAGGTATTGCAATTCCAGCGGGCTTCCTCCCTTCCAGCCTTGAATTTAGAAAAATATAAGAGTTGTTGGGACAAATTGGTAGTCATTACTGCAGTATGTACTATAAACTTCTTCTTTCTTTGCAGACATTTTCACAAGCACTGGCAACTGCGCGAGAGCATCTAGCAAGGTCCCTTCTTAAGTGATAATTGCAGCAGGCAACAGGAGAGGAAAATAGAGAGTTCTTTGTGTATATTTTTACTCGCTTTGTAAGCACCGGTTTCTCTAGATAGCCCTCCCTCCTTAATGTAATCAAATCAATGGGCTGCCATGAGCTCCCATTTCGTCTGACATGATCGTATTTTGGTTTGTGTTGCTCAGACCTCTGTTTGGTCGAAACTATCCAAAGAAAGAATGATTCAGCCGAGGAGGAGCTTTTAAATTACCCCGTCTTGATTGAGGGGTTAATATGACCAACCTTCTAAACTCGAAGGACCAAGTGGGTAATATGCCAGCTTGCATTTAATTTTAGATCATGTTTTAGCTTATATCAAGCAGCCGTGCTTGCTATCCATAGCAGTTTCGTTTCGCTGTGCAAGACTTCAAGTTGCTTCTTTTCATGTCTCATACGACCCAATCGCCGGTTAGCTAATGTCAGATTCTGGCAGCCAGAATTCTTTAACAGCACCCACACTTCAAAGATTTAGCAATGAAGCTTCCAAATTTGGATGTGGTTGCAGTTGCCGTCGTTCGTTGCTAAGAATTTCGAAAAAAGCTCACCACAGCGACGTCGTTCAAATGAAGTCTAGCCCCAATTGTACCCCATAATAGAATCAAAGGAAAAATATTCAACAAGATCATTCTTACCCGGTAACAATGGTGATGAATGTAGTAATGTTTTTAATAAAAAAAACCTGAGATGAAAGCACAGGCCATTCTCTTTCCTCAAAGCTGCCAATCAGGCTCGGGAAAGGAAAATACCTGCTTGTGGAATACTTGGCACAGCTACCACCTGCCTCCCTCTAGTAACATACTGGACAGGCATTAAACTCGTGTTATATATATATATATATATGATCCAAGGAATTAGCATAAGATCTCCTTTGAACAGGAAGCATTGGTTAATGCGTTTTTCTTCCATGACTTCAAGTTACCATGACTTGGCTCGGATCTAATTTACTTTCTGTAACTGAGTTATATAAACATAAGCATTTTACTTGCTTGTTTCCTAACAAAAAAGTGAAGTCACCGATGACTTGAAGTCATTGTAACAATCACCTTCAATTAGCATAATGTCTTCATTGGATGAGAACATAATCCACATCGTCTGAGAAAGTATCTCCAGAAGTTGGTGGCAAGTTATTCCGGCGCACGGTTTTACGAACTTGGGCATGGGTCTCTGCCTCGTGCTGGAACATCTTGACTAATTCTTGCAGCTCCAACTTTTTTACTTCAATCTGCTCTTCGGTGACTGGCTTCTTCAGTCCAAGGTAAAGCAGGCCAACAGCAATCAGCGCCACTCCTATGAAGAGGAGGATGCCAGTAAATAGAGCAAAGGCATATGGTGTACCAGATGCTCCAGGGATCCCATCAACATTGATCCCAAATAACCCAGTGACAATAGAAAGCACAAGACCACAGCCTCCAAAAACAGCCAAATTATGGGTTACACGAAGGCTTCTATCCTGCATAAGAGGAGAAAAGAAAAGAAAAAAAATGAGGAATTTCTCAAATCAATCCAGGAAGAAATGAAGATATGACTATACCCCCCCACAAACACATGCCCCCCCCCCCCCTATAAAAAAAGAACAAACCTGCAACCATGCCCGAACAGTGCTTTGTATAACATCTTGAATAGTAAACAAACGACCTCGAACATCTTCTTGCTCCTCTATCATTTGTCTTGTACTCTTTCTTATTTCCTCTAGCAACATTCTTGCTGCATTTCCCCTCAAATGATGTAGAAGCTCAAAAACGATTTCCTCTCTTGCGTGGAGTGACCATTTCACTCTGATAACCTGCAAATGAATAGCCCCTGGTTTTGGTACTAAATGAAGCCAACAGGCATCCCCTTGGGAAGTGAGAAGTAAGAAAATATGCCAACTCCAAAACAATGGGATTTTGCTGGCAGATAATTTTATGGACCACCAGGTCTTAAAAGTGCCAACTGGATTTTATAATTGTCATGTTTCTGAGAAAAGAGAAGAAAACATGTAGACCAAGGAAGTTTCAATGTCCACATATCATCAGATCAAGGTTTGCTCATCAGACCAGTGAGCATGACAACTGTCAGATACTCGTGAAATGGCAGAACAAACTGAAATGTAGAGCATGTGTGTGTGTGTGTGTGTAAGCGATGGGACAGAAATCAGAATGTGTATGCATAAAAGAGTTTCAACAATTGGAGCTACCTGTCTTGACAACCTTCTGATTTCTTGGTTCAAGATGATACTGAAGAGACTCATATCTTCATAGTTTCTCCTATTCATAGCAATTTATTGTAACAAAAATTAGGTATGAATTAGTAACAAAATTAAGTTTGGAAAAGTGCATGTGTCTTTTCAACCTGTTCACAAACTTCAGCTCAATTTCATCCGCTCCCCCAAAAATAAATTTTCGAAACAACCTAAAAAATTAAGAGATGAAAACAAAAACTTGAAGTTAGAAAAAGAAAACGATACATATTATTCGTTCATCTTCTCAGAATAAGTTATTTTCCTAAAGACAATGCAGGACAAGACAGGTGAATAGGTAGAGAGAAGTGATTTGAAGATGGTTGTTTTGTAGTAGAAAGTAGGAACCGAATGGAACACATGATGTATTACAGTTTTGCTGAAGTGCTAACGGTAAATACTTGTTCTTTTAATCGTGCATTTTCATTTTTCATTTGAAACACATGAGGGAATTAGTTTTTCCATCAACCAAGAAGAGGCCAGGTTCTCATATATATAGCATGGATGCAGATGGTGCATTTGTTGTCCAAAAGAAGGGGAAAAATTGAGTGGACAAATGCATGATTTCAATTTAAAATAAGCCATGATTATGTAACATATTTTCGTTCCAGTGGTTCTCATTACCTATCATCCCACCTAGACATCCGACCAGCTAGATGTGCAATGACCTCATGCACTGTCCTTGGAGCATTGTAGCCTCCAAGAAAAAGAAGTTCCTGACCAAATTGGGACACCAAAGGGATGAATCAATAATCAAGTGACTTGAACATTTAATTAAAACACTTGTTTCAGTACTCTAGTCCACTTGAAAACTCCAAGTCATGAACAAACCTGAACTTCAGTAATACCCAGAACATTCACTCTTGACACATGACCCTTTATGTGCAGTGCAGTTACAAGAAAGTTTTGTGCTTGCCAGGAGCGCAGTACAACAGGAATGTCATCCTCATCATCAAATGGATCGCCGGCAGATTGTCCCAAGAGCTCAAACAGCAGACCTCCAGCAACCCTTACTGGGACCTAGATAGGAGCACAAATCATGAAAGTTAATAATAATCAAGTAGAATGTCATGGAAGAAAAACTAGGAGTATATTAAAACAATTTTTTTTATAATTTACAAATTTTATTCAACTTCATATATATATATATATATATATAATGAAATATGAATTCATGTCATCTGTCATGTACAGACATCTCTTGGATCCAACAACTTTCACTTTCTTCCCTAAAGCCAAGGAGCCATTCTCCAACTTTACATGGATATACCAAATAAGTGAGATATAATATGCTAAAATTTACACTGCACAGACACATAATTCATCCAGGTTACAATTTACAAAACAAGAAAACACTGAACTTATCCAAGGATGAATCTAAGCAACTTTAACATAAGATGAATTATATATGCCTAGGTGAGCACTAATACTATATTTTCTCTTGGACTTAGGCTGTAAGCTCAGTCTTCCTTGTCCTACATTTGCATGTTTGCATCTATTCAACTAAAGGGAAAACTCCCAGTTCTTATCGTTTTAAAGTGGTTTCCTCAATCTCTGTGAATTGAATTGCAGAGTGTAGGCACTTGGCGTGGACCATTGCTACTTGGGCATTCTATTTAAGGATTCAGATTTTAATTTTAAAAAAATCTATCAACTAGCTCCTTTATGTGAGCTCGTTTCCTAATAATCGCCATACATTTTCTGACAGCAAAAACCACAAACAACAGCAGAGGAGTTGAATCTGGAACCTCCAAGTTTTTATCCAGCAGTTGCTCTATATACACAAAGTTATGGTTATAGTGACTGTAACATGCTCAAACCAGATAGCCTTATATTCATGCAATAAATTAAATGATGAACATAATAATTTAGAGAAATTAAAACAAGAGGAAAACATTACAGTAAATAAACAATGGATTACTTGAGAGAGAGAGAGAGAGAGAGAGAGAGGTTTAAGGAATGTGATGGTTCATTTTTCTTATAGCTTCTATACAGTAATTCAAAGAAGGTAACATCACAGTCACAAATGATGAACATTTCAAATAGGCCAGTCACCAACAGTTTTCCGCTACACAAACAATGCCACATAATTTGACCTTGGCTGAAGAAGCACAAAAGAGAGATCAAGTATTCAAGCACCATACATCCATGTTAAGGAATCGCTATAACTTGAAATAGAAAAGAAACTATGCACTACCTCATAAAGAAGGTATTTCATCCGCTCACTGATGAGTCGGCTTTCATCTCTCAAAGCTACACTGATGGCAGGATGTAACCACTTAGCATTGTTGAGCCAGGCCTGGACAGAGGTGTGGCCTGCAGCGACATGACACCACCAAGTAGGGCCGGCTGGACGCTCCCAATACGGAGCGACTAAATCTGCAACAGTAGGACCGAGTCCATCATCTGCCAAACTTACAGTCTGTGCTGGCCACTCACCATCAATTTGCACAGAATGAACGAGCTGAGAAATTCTATCCCAGCCAATAGGTATCCAATGGCCATCCTCATATCTGTCCTGTCTTGATGGGTGGATCTTCTTCTGGGCATCAGAAGAAGGGGCATTCCGATTAACAGACGACGAGTCAAATAAATTGCAACTCTCCTGTCTCTCAAACATTCCGTCATCCTTTGAGAACTCACTACAAACTGCCTGTCCGGTGCTGAACATGTTGGAAGAGGAAGAAGTTGTTGCTGAGGGAGTGAGTTTGGTGGCACGCCTCGGAGCGAATTCAAAGGCACAGATAAGTCCATCTGTCCAAAGATCACTCCCAGGCAGAACATCTCTTCCGCCGTCACAATATACTTTGTTGTTGTTGTTTTCTGATTTCATAATTTTATGTTCAGAAGAAGGATTTTCAATCACCATGCTGCTGCTCTGTTCCATCTCTTCTTTCTCTCTTTTCTTTTCCAACTCATCTGTGCACATTCAGGTTTTAACTCAAAGATGACTTTAACCAGAAGCATCACAGAGAGGAGATGCTTCGGGCAAGGGTAGGGTTAGAAACCCGATAGCGATAACGAGCTGGGAGGAGGAGACGAAGGTGAATCGGCTTTGCCTTTTCCTGGAGCAGGATTCTTAAATTAATTTCTTTTTTCTTAAGAAAAGAAAAAAAGAAAGACAATCACTGTAGCTGCAGACACTCGCACTTGCACTTCATCACTCCCTCCGACTGTCAAACTACTGTTTTGCCCTCCGTTGTGAAAATTTTATGTCTCGGGCTTGGGGCATTTCAGTCATTAGCCCATTCATCATCGAAGGGTGTGGAGGGTCACATGCGTCATTCACTCTTTTTTAGAAGAAAAAACACAAACAGCGCAGGGAATTCCCGAACTCGAATGATTATCCGTTGCTGACCATGCTAGTTGGAAGTCAGTCCGGTTAATATTATTAGCTTTTTATTTTTTATTTAGAAATGGATTAAAATAATATTAATATTATTATTTAATTTAAAACTAATATAAATATAAAACAAAAAATAATATAAAAACAATAAGAAATTTTATTTAAAACAAAAAATAATAATAATTTTTTCAAAAATACTGAGACAAAACAGGCTCAAAGAAGACTCCGCAGAACTCAAGAGCAGCAACACAGGGGTCATGTAATTAGGATTAAGAGTCTGTTTGGCAAAACTGTTGTTGTTGTTGTAATTGAGATTGAAAAAAAACACTTTTATGAAAAGCACTTTTAGCTGCAGTTTAAAACTGAAATTGAAGTGTTTGGTTAAAACTGCGGTTAAGTTTGAGGTTTAATAAAAAACAGTTTCGGGTGTTTAGTTATCATGTTTTTCATATTGTTGTCAACTTGTGAAATTGCTTTAAAGGACACACACATATATATTTTTTAAAATATTGTAGATTTAATTATCATAATAAGAAAATGTAATTAATAATTCAAGTAAATTACACACTCGTTTTTATTCTCAATTAATCGAAAAGCAACAGGGCTGTAGAATAAAACGAAGTGACGCACCTTTCCCTTTCATCAGGGTTGATCTATGTACATATATATATTTTTTTAAAAATTTAATTTTTATATTTTTTTTTAAAATCGGACTGGCACTGTCCCAAACTAAATGGGTCGCCCCAGTCAAGTTGGGCCAAAAAGGCCCAACTCTACTGGAGTTGGGCTGAGCCGAGAGCAGTCCAACTTAGCCCAAGAGTTCAAAAAAGGCACAAAACACACCGTTTTTCCTTTCTTCCTTTCGTTCTCAATTATTCACACGTTACTGTTCACGGGTTACGTGAACAACAATATGGTCGACTGTGATGAGAGAGTCAATAGTCGGTACCGACAGGTAGAGAAGGCCGAGATGGTTCTTCCTGTGATGGTAGCGTTGTAAATGGTGTTGTGTGATGTCCAGTAGGAGCTCTGAAAAGTTGCAACACCAGCTGCTAATATCGGGGCTTGCTACCTCTAGTGCTGCTGGAGAGAGGATCAGAGTTGTCGTGGAGGAGAGAGAGGGAGTTGTGGTCATGGCTGTGGAGGAGAGAAGGGGAGCTGCCGTAACTACATATGGAGAGAGAGAGGAGCAGTGAACCATGTTTGTAACCAACAACGAGGAAAAGATGACGGCGGTAGTGGTCGTGGCTACATGTGAACCAGCTCATGTTGTAACCATGTTTGTCACCTGCGTTCATTTTGAAAAGTATTGAAAAAATGCTTTTCAAAACACGGTCGAATCGCAAGATTTTAGGGGTGCTCACAAAAAATCTAGAATCCCATTTGGTATTAGCAGCATTTGGCTATGCGGTTCAACGCAAACACAGCATGAACCACAAAGCCAAACAGCATCTAAATATATAAAGAAACTACAGGCTCCGAAGTGTCCAGCAGAAAAACAAAGTTAAATTTAACTATAACGAGAGAGGAGGGGAACAAGGAGAATAAAATTGTCCACTAATCCAGATTAGCACACGTGTTCCTAAGTTAACCAGATCAGGACGACAAATTATGCAGAATCAACCTCATGCATGGCACAGGGGCAGTAGCCAGTCAGTTCTCTTTAGATCACCAACAAATCATTACATTAGATTATTCAAAAGCATGAACGCCTTTGATTGGCTACTTTCAAACTCGCTACGACACCCTGAAAAACCAGGAGGTGATGGCATTATTTTTAGTAGATGTTCTGCCACAACTGTTGAGCCTGCTTTGATGGCTGGCCTTGAGTCCCGGCCAGGGAACCATCCCTTGTGTTTTGCGGCTGGTGTTCCAGTGACATCCCCGTTTGTGAATGATAATAATTTGGGTACCCAGGTGCGCCAAAATGCTGGGATGGTTGCTGACCTTGCCGGAATACACCAGGCTGCTGATTCTGCCCCTGGAAGTTGTAATATGTACTGGCAGGGACAGCAGACATTGTTCGCGAACCAGGCCCGTGCATCCACATGGCCGAATTCTCATTCTGACAACAAAAGGAAGACACAAGATAAACCCAACTTCAGCTTCAAAGAAATAAAACATGCAATTGAAATCAAGGAAATTATTCACGGCAGCCTTCGCACTGCTCCCCCTTCCCTCTCATTCAAGTGGAACTTGCTTATGATAATTGTCCCCTCATAAATGTGTTAGAGAGTAGGCAACACCAAGTGTGAAGTGAATAATCTACCCGTGAAACCATTACATGATCTGGTCATAACCACAGGAAACTCCAGTTTCGAGTGGCTACAAAATGAAAACTACAAAAAGATTCTGGACTTAACAATAGGAATTTTCATCATCACACCTGTCGCAATCTGGACAAGGTGTGTTAAATACAGATTAGATGATTCACATTCTTGAGAGTTTGTCAATGCTTGCTAAAGAGCAGAGGCGTTACCTGCTGAAGTGAGATCAAGTGGCTAGCATCCTTGTATTGAGAACTTAAGACATCATCATATCCTATTGTTGAGCCTGCAGGGGCAGTAGGTGCATTCAAAGGAAAGTTTCCTGCAGGAATGCTGGTTGAACTCCCATACCCATACCCAGAAGGAACAGCAGCAGACTGGGGCAAGCTGCTCACGGAAACGCTGTTCTTGTATTGTGGAAGCACTGCTGCCAGCGACTGAGGGTATGTATTATTACCAGCAAAGGTCTGCTGAAAGGCTGATGGCATATATGTGTAGCTTTGAGCTAAGAAAGGATAGCTGATCATGTTGGCAAAATGCCCCAAAGGGAGGGTGGGTTGGGAATAAGAATGCACAGCAAGGTGTTGTGGAAGAGCAGGTCCTGTGGCAACGTTGGCACCAGGATGCGTCTGAGGAGTTTGCTGAGGTGTAGAAAAACCATGTTTACAAGTCAATAATCAGAAGGAGAAAACAATCAAACCATAACACCCCAACAAAGTTTGAAACTAGATTCATCACGTAAATTTCCCTTATGTGATTTCATTCCCCCCATTTATAGACCAGCCATGTCACATTTTATTTTCCAGAAAATCAACTGCAAGTAACAGCTTGAAGCACCAAAATAGAAAGCCAATTCTATCATTATATGCCCCAAAATCATATTATATTCAACAATCAAGGAAATATTAGAAATCACAGGAAAGGATGATTGGTTTTGTTGTGCATCAAAGTAGTAAAGGATGGTTGTGAGAAGTTTTCTCTCCACTATTTTACAAGACATGGAACTAAACAGGTGCTGTCTTTGGTCAGAAGAAATAAACCCTATCAGAAGACAGCAGATGCCAACTTTCCAGACCCACAACAATGAGAGCAGCTATGAGTTAGGGCGTGTAAGCCCACAGCTGAATCCAAAGCCGCAAAGTTGTTTAATATGTTATACAAATAGCTGTTACTATACAGCTTACGAGCATCAGCAAGTGCATGCAAGAATCTGTTAAGACATGCTCACCATCATTGATGAATTCCTTATCCTGGAAGGAGATGGTTGACAGTTGGGGAATAAATGAGATCTCTAGTTAGAAAGTGTTTTGCACACAATCTGTGAAACAGAGATGCATCGTAGTTTCACTTCATCCATGTGATGCTACACCTAGACCAACATTAATACAGAACGATTCTCTGCTGAATGCTAAATTCATCTACTTGGTTATGGACTAGGGAACCTGAAAGTGTGTGATAAGTAACAAAAATGGAAATGTCTAGATTCCAAAATGGATGCTAGGAAGGCATGTAGTTGGTTCCACAAATTGATTTTTTTTCTTTTTAGATTTATTCCCTACCTCTGCATATGAGACAAGATCGACAGAGATCTTGCATAGGTCAACAGTTTAATGACTTCTTAATTGCATCAATAAATAAATTGTGAACAAAACACAGTAAGCTTCAACAATTTCAAGAGAGCTATGGTAGCAGGATACCTCTGACATGGAAATGCCGGGACCACTGATAGAAGAAGCTGCACTGCTGTATTTCGTGGGCAGTGATTGTGACATAGGGAAGGGTGAGTATGGAATGTCAGTCTCCCTCCCACTCTGAACAGTTGAAGCCAACAAGGCACTTGGCAAAGAATTTGTATATGCCTGCTGTAAAATGAAAATGTAACAAGGAAAGAAGGCCAACCAATCAATATTGTGGTACTGTTTTCAATAAGACAAACTAGTTAAGTACAATGAGACATACATGTATACACAGATTACATGTACATTACTATACACACGAACTCAACTACACAAATAACAAGATAATGATAAAAAGGAGGATGGAGCAATAATACTTCACCGAATGCTATTTTATTCTACACTTTTATTTATCTAGTGTGGCCATCACAAAAATTTAAAGTTTGTTTCCTTTTTTTCTCCAGCACACCAATTTCTCATGCATAAAATGAATAGAAAAGTAAAATTATGTAGTTAGAACCTGTAAGTGAACAAGAGCCATTGATAAAACCCTTGTCTTCAAAACCAAATCTTACTCTTTAAAAAAAATAAAAACAAAACTCTGACAAACCACCCTTAACCACAAAAAAACAGCTTCTATATATCACGCAAAAAATAACAAACTATACACTCTGGAGATAAGTGCAGTTTAATGCATCACATTACCATTACACTTGAGAAAGGAGCAATATTCTGCATCTGATTGCTTGTCTGTGCGTTGTTAAATGCAGCATTCAACTGTTGACTGTTTTCATAACTATAACCAGGTGTAGAGGGAGGGAATGCATATTGATTCCCTTGAGAAGATGCAGATGTCTCCTTCAAAATCTCCGCCTGGGGAACTGAAGGAGTATCGTAATTCGCAGCACTCACACCAGCTCTATGTACTAAACTTTCATCTACTGTATTTCTAAGATGCTCATCCCCATAATATTCAGGATTTCTACAAGAAATATACATTCCACTTATTAGTAAAGAACAAAAACACGTGAAGGGTAGAAAAACTTGCCATAAAAAAGGCATACCTGGTGTCTGAATGATCAGTTGATGAAGCGTCTACCACTTCAGATGTCTCTTCCAAGCTGTTATTCATGGACATTGATGCATAATGCCCAGAAAAAGCCGAATTCATGCCAGATCCAAAACTCCCAAAGCTTAGGTGTGAGCATTCTTGAGTATGAACTTGCAGGTGATTTGGAATTATTACAGAAGGATTATCCTTTTCAGGCTGCACCCCCTGATCATCATTCTGCAAACTTAGTTGCTGTAACTTAGCAGCCACTGATGAAGTGCCATCTTCAGCTGAAATCACATGAGATAAAATCAATTAGATAAACTGTCAATAGTTCCTTGAGGAACGCAAAGGAGACAGGTTTAGCAAAGCATTGTTGTGTGTCATTTAAATACAAACCAAAAAATAATCAACTCCACACAAACAGTGTAGATATCATGTTGACAATCCCCATGGAGAAGGGTCTGATGAGAAAATTTTGAGGTAGTAAAATTGAAAATACAGGTGTTTTGTTTGAGCTACACGTTTTATGCAAAATTGTTTCCCTTTCCCCCCCTTCTATGCTGCCTATGCTGCATGGATGCTGGGTGAGAGTATTACATTCATGCACTTGAAAAGTCATCAACCAACCATAAATATATCATGATTGAACCATGACTCTCAAAACTACCTGCGCTAGTCTTACTAAATCTACGTAATTTGCATACAAAGGCTCAGTTCAAGGCTACAGGAAATTTACATATGAAAAGACAAAATCATCACAAGAAATTAAACTAATCCGTCAACATTTAAGATGGACCTTACATCAGTTTTGAACATTCTCAATTGATTGAAATATCATACAAAGAAAAGTTACAATTTTGAAAGTAATAGTTGATGCAATTTGAAAATGATAAATGAATCAAAAACACTAAACTCACCTTCATTATTCTCAAAAGTATGTATGTGAGACTGGTATGAATTGATGTTTCCATACATATTATTATCAAAAATGGATGAACCTCCAGAACTATCCTCCTGCATATTTCTAGTAGATACAGAAGCAGGTCCCACATGGTTTGCATCAAAAGATTCAACATGAGCATCTTCTGATGATTGAACATCATCAAACTGGGACTTGATGTGCTGGCTACCTCTATCTAAAGGCAAGTTGGATAGATCTCCATACAACTCAGAATCTGCAGGAACCTCCCGAACAGATGATGCGCTGGCAGCAGTTGGCTGCTCAATTGATGGCCATTCATCATTGGAATGAACATGCTGGTTTACATCAAGTTCAGGTTCTGAATTAATTTCCACTACCTTGGAAGCATGATTTTCTGATGAAAGGAAATCTTGGTGTGATGCAGCCAAAGGAGTAGCTGTAGCATGGTGATGATTGACACTTTGATGAGATGGCATGGTAGATGCCTTATTTTGTGGCCTACCCATTTTTACAATGTCAGCCATTGATACCTGACCTGGAACCCCCATCCAGGCAGATTGATATCCAGGAGAAGGCTGTGATGATGAAGAAACTCCATCACCTGCCCCTACAGTAGACATTTTATTTTCTGTGGCCACAGAATCACTGCAATAAATGTAAATAAAAAATGAGAAGCAGCAATCTCCACATTGCATACACATCAACACTGGTAACGATATTGCATATGTATTAATACATGTAATGCTTCTACACAAATAAATAAGAGTGCATAACAAATGTTATTTATTGAAATCCAAGGGAAGAAAGCATCCAGTGGCTAGAAGAAATTACAAATGCATCAAGCACAGCATAAATATAACATAATAGAAAAGAATATCAATTCATTTCCCAACTGGCACTTATTCTAAGAGCACCTAAAAGCTTCTTCCAATAGCTAGTTTCAAGGTCTAATAAAACCTACATGCTTAACTAAATGACCAGACTACTAGCAAATACTATGTCGGACAACATCAGTCAGAAACTTATCTGGGCATAAAATCTCTTCATTCACAGATTTAACATGAGGATGTAACTTGGATCCACAGAGAGATGAAAGCTATATTCAAAACTACTGGTATTGTAATTCATAGTGCAGTCACCATGTGTTCCAAGCAGGTAAAAAGTTCTAGTTTAACCCGAAATTGTTCCAATCTAAGCAAAAAAAAGCAGATTGGAAGCTAACCAAACATATATCCCATGCCGGTAAACCTCATGATGACCTTTTTCTAAGCACTGCATAATGAAAAGCTTGTTTTACAATACTAGATCTGAAGTAAAAGACATACCATCACATGTATGATAAGGATATACTTAACCGATCAGCACCAACATGAGTTTTAATATACCATTCCACAAAAACATGAATAAATATTGAATTATAGTGTATCATCAGTACATGTCAAATACAGTATTAATCTACACCAGCACAAAATTTGTCACTATTAAGTTTTAAATAGGAACATTACCTGTGATATGGAGGTTGCCAATTAATATTATTTCCTGCCATACCGGATGCAGAAGGAGAAGGACCAGCATAAGCATTTGCTCCATTTTCCTTCTTGTATGAGGATTTGCTATGCAAAGTGCTGGATTCTGGAGAGAAGTTGTTTGTTATGGTCCACATCCATTCCACACTAATAAATGATTAACTCTAGTAAATTGAATTGAAGCATTCTCATACCATTAGAGCTGAAATAGGCAGGCCTACCAGGGCCACCCCGCCCACCCCCTCTACCACCTCGATTTGATATGTTATTAGCACCTCGAGGCCTGGGATCTGTTGAATCCTTATTCTAATCAACAACAAAGACAAGTGAGAATGTATGACATGAAAAAAAAAATGGACCAATGAAATGAAATATCAGGAATTTTTCTAATTGACAGTTTGATAAAAATAAAATTGCTACAATAACATTTCAAACAAAAAGATAATTAACAATGTTATTTTTTCTATGCTTGACCAATGAAAGTAAATTTAAGCATATGACTATCACATAAACCCAACATCCAGGAAAATCAAAGGGACAGATATCTACATTTTCTACCTCTTTTTTCTTTTCTCGCTTGCTCTTCACCTCATGGAAAGGATCTACACAACGAACAAATTTCAAGTCAAATTCACATGCAGGCTCAATAGAAGACTCAAGACTTCACAATTTTCCAATTGCATAAAGGACAATATAAACAGAACAATTATCAGAACTTTAAAGCAAAAAATGACAAGAGTATTAACATAAAGTAATGACAAAAAACAAAACATAGAGACCAAGCGAAATGATTAATGTAACAAGTAAAACCTCATTTACATGCAGTAAAACAGCTCAAAGACATAAGAAAAATGGAATCACAAAATGCTAAAACAGCTATTAAAACAACACGACCACCATTTATATCAGGCAGTTGATGTTGACAAAAAAGGCTGAGCAGTGGCAGTGGCAGTGGCAGTGGCCTAATAAGATGCCAATGAATGTTACTTTCATTTTTTGATAAAAAGAGGGCTTACATACACTCAAAATACAATTATGTATGTGCTCACAGACATTTTGCTAAAGTGAGAACAACTTTGCATGCTCATGATAGTCAACTAATGTTGAATAACCAACATATCCAAATCAACAACCCAAATTTCCAATGATTATGAAGAGAAAGGCGGCTCTATTGTCATATTTTGTTGAAAAGGTATGAATTTTAACTTTATTTCTCCAAAATTTCCTCTGTATAACTTCTGTTGTTCATACCTCCTAATCAGAACCAAGCAATTCCACCAAAACTTCAAGACTACAAAACGCACTGCGTACTGCAATACAGAAATAATACTTACAAAGATGATCAAAGCTGAAATCTGACCACGAAGTTGAACGACCGGGAAGTTAAAAACTTAGAACTTTCTTAATCAAGAAGTCCAGTTAAAAACTTCCTCTAGTCATGTCCAAGCAGCTTAATCAAACAATTTCATTAAAGCAATAAGACTAACTCAAAGAACCATACCTAAACACACAGTTCAATCACCAAGAAGAAGAAGAAGAAGAATCAATATTTGCAGTCCATGAAAAAACCCTAATTTCAAAAGATTCAAATGCTTGAAACTTTAAGAAAAGCAAACAGCTTGACATTGAAAAGCTCGATTTATATATAAAAAAAAACTGACAGTCCAATAATAAAAACCCTAACCCCCAAACTCCACTAAAACCAAAAATACTTGAACAAGAGCATAAAGATAAAATGGTTAATGAAAATAAACCTTGAGAGAGGAGACGGTTAACAGCCTCGTTAGGGTCCATGTTACACTCTTTAAGCATAGCATAGATCTCAGGTTCAGGACAGTTAACAATCTCCTTCAAGCTCTGTACCATCTTCCTAGACGCTGCAGGTATCCCCGATATTCCAATATTACCCTTTCCATTATTATTATTTACTCTTCCTCCACCTCTGCCACTCATTCTCTCTCTCTAAACACAAGCACACACGCAAGCAGACGGTATCTGCCTCTGTATCTCTCAGATCTGAAAAGAGGAAGATAACGCTGTTTGCTTGTCTGATTTACTCTGGCGACTGCGGATTAAAGGGCAGAGTTGAAGAGGAAGAGGAAAAGAAAACAAAATTTATGCTCCCACTATTGATTTTAGCACCCAAAACTCTCTCTCTCTCTCTCTCTCGTTCGTGTTTGTAGAAAAAAAAATTTCCTTTTGCAATTGTTTTTTTAGATTAAAAATGGATGGGGCAGGGGAAGAGTGTTCTTTTTTCTTTATCTTGTTTTTTTCTCTTTACTAAATTAAAATTCTCTAATCATCACATCATTACAGTTATTACAAAAAAACAATTAAAATAATAAAAAAATATCTAAAAACATGTCAAAATCAATGTAGTTCCAACCATGTAGCTATGTTTTTCCTCTCTTTTTTAATTCTTGAAGTATTTTTATTTTAATCACCCAACTTTTTTTTTTAATTTTGTTCCTCTACCATGTTGACTAGAAATTAAATTAGATATTTTTTTTATTTATATTCTATAGTTTTATAGCGATGTCATCAGTGTATTTTTTTTATGGGGATCAAAGTGATAGTGAGGCTTTTTAATTGCTCATCAATTGACTAGAAATTAAATGTAATTTTTATTATTCATCAAGTGCCTTTTTAATAAGCTTTCCTTTCACAATCGTTTATTTTTATATATAGTTTTAAACTCTAATAATTTAGAGAAAATAGAGAAAGTTATTGCAAAACAACGAAAAAGAGAAACCAATTAGGTTAGCTAGATTTCATGATAAACATTTTGTAATTTGGTGTTGATGTGCATGTTACTATTTATTTAAGAGTGTGGGTAAAATTATTTTTGAAAGTATTTTTCATTTATAAATGTATTAAAATAATATTTTTTATTTTAAAAAAATTATTTTTGATATCAGCACATGAAAATGACACTATAAACTTTCAATTTAAAGTAAAAAATAAAAACAAAAAAAATATTTTTTTTCAAAAATATTTTTGAAACACAATGTCAAATAGTGCCATAGGTTTTAAAACTTTCTTAATCAACACTGAAAAAATCTCTTGAATATTCAAAGGAAATAATTTTAAAAAAATTAAATTTGTTAATATGTTTTTTGATATAATTTTATCATATTTTTTTTAATCACGTACAAAATATTGAAATATTTAAAAAAAAAAACACTTTTAAAATCATGATAGATTTTTATTTAAAAAGTATATTTTTCTGAAATAATAAAGAGATTTATTATTGTTCTCCTAATATATATGAGAAATCTCTTACAATATTTGTTTGAAATTTATTGGACAATCAATATTTGTCTTATCTCTGGATGTTTTTCTAGGAGATCTTTGTCATAAAGGTATTCGGTAACGTATTACCATAAAAATTGGGGTCATAAATGAAATATTTTTAATTAATGGTAGTAAATGAAAATCCCACCCACTACTGCTTTGATACACCGCGTTTAAGGGAGAGAGGGGTGTTGAGGAATAAATTGTTTTTGTTCTTATCATAAAGTAAAGATTTTTCATATAAAAAAAATGTAAGAATCTCCACGTGCCTTTCCCTGCTGCTGGAGGTGGATGACGATTGACCTACCTGATAAGAACCCCCTCTCTTTTTCTTTTTTCTTTTTTCTTTTTTCTTTTTTCTTTTTTCTTTTTTCTTTTTTCAAAATTCTTCGGATTTTTCGGCCCACTGTTCAAGTAGGCCAGGGAGTGTGATTGGGCCCAGTTTGTCGGGCTAGTCGCCCCAGTCGATTCTTTCACAGGATAGGGTAATATGCCCCTGCAAGTACTGGCAGAGTTCGGTGCAGGGTCCCTGGCCTCGGGATCTATATTGTAATTATTATAATTATAATTATAATTATAAACAAAGCTAAAGCATGTGTAATTGATGGTGACCTCATATTGTTCGACAAGACTTATGACATTAAGGTTTATTTTCCGCAGTTGTGTTTTTTTAGTTCAAACTAGTTAAATGTCCGCACTATTTTGCGAGTTGAGTAAATAATTTTTATAATTATTAAAAGTAAAATAAAATATTTATATATGTAAAGTTTGATATAATGAAACAAATCAATATATTTTATTATAACAATAGTAACATCGAAGTTTTAACATCTAAATTATCATCACTATCAAAGCTAAAATAATAAAAATTATTAAACTATCCCGAGAAAATTATACAAAAAACTTAACAAAAAAGCAAATAAGAACAAAAACTAAAATTATTATTATTATTATTATTATTATTATTATTATTGCGTTAATAATAATAAAAAATTAAATCAAAGACTAAAAAAAGCATAAAAACTTTAATAAAAGAGCAAATAAAAAATTAAATAGATAATAAAACAAAAATAAAAATTATTAACTGAAAAAAATCATTTGACTTAAAAATTAAAATAATTATTTGTCCCATGTTGCAGGCTGAGCAAACAATTTTTATAGGATTTGCTAGATCAAAATTAAAATATAATATCTATATATGCAAACTTTAATATAATAAAATAGATCAACACACCCTATTATAACAATAGCAACATCGAAGTCTTAACATCTAAAATTATCATTGCTATTACAGTAAAAAATACAAAAATTATCAAATTATCCTGAGAAAAAAACTAAAAAACATTAACCAAAGAATAAGCAAGAAAAACAATTATTATTATTGTTGTTGTTATTGTTGTTGTTGTTGTGTTAATAATGAAAGAAAGAAAAATAAATGAAAGACTAAAATAATCATAAACACTTTAACAAAAGATCAAATAAAAAAATAAAATAAAATAAAAATTATTAGGTGAAAAAAATTCAAGAGCAAAGGGAGAAAAAAACAAAAAATCAATTTTCAAATGATTATAGACAAAAAATAAAATTTAAGAGCTAATAGTTTTTTAAAAAATACCACCTCCACAAATAATAAAATAATAAAAATTAAAAACCAAAGCTAAGGGAACACTTATATATACATGGACAAAAATAGAGATTATTCTAGAAATATAAAAAAATATAGGGATTAAAATCAAAAATTAAAAGTGTAAGGGCCGAAATTAAAATCCAATATATTATCAATTTTAATTAAAGGACAAAATTAAAAAAATCACAACTTCTGTACCGAATATATTAAGGTATTTAAACCCAATCCGGAAACTAAAAGAAGGAGGATCTAAGTGAAACCTAAATATATAATTAATTTCAATCGAAGGACCCAATTGAACTAAATCAAAACTTATATAACAGAAATCAGGATCATACACAAAATTAAAAGTAAAGGAACTGAAGTGAAAAATGTATAAACCCGGGGGCCTCTCCTCCATTTTAGCGTGTAGGAGAGAGACAAAAATAAAAAGTTTAACCGGTCACCATAACTCCAACAACCATGATCTGTCAACACGCACCGCACCGCACCGCACCGCACCGGGAGGAAGATCACAGGAAGGCGTATCATTTGAGACTCTTGAAGCTCATTTTCCATTGTCGGAGTACTCCGCATGCACTGCCAGAAGAAGGCGTGAGGCGAAAAACCGTCATGCGGGTGCTTCGTAGGCGCGACCAAATTTCTGCAGATAATAATAATAAAAATTGGTCAATTATCGGAGCACCCTACATACAATTATTTAATTTTATCTTATTGGGGGTATAGTAGTATTTAGCCATTTTCGAAAAATGAAAAATCCCCGAGGTACCCCTCCCCTATCAGAAACGTTTTTTTGTCTTATATGGGGGCAGAATAATATTTAGTTATTTTCAAAAATTATGAAATAACCGTGAAGCCTCTCCTGGAAATAATTGTTTTTTGTCTTTTTTCGAGGGCTAAAAACGTTAATTTACTAAGTTAATAATGATAAAAAAAATTAATGAACCGGTAAACCAACAGAACCGACTGAACCGAAAACCAACCCCACCCAAAAATACACCATTACAATTCTCAGTGTTTTCACTTCCAATGCACAGTGAAACACTGATGTCTTTTAGTATATTTTATAATTAGAGTTCTATTTTTTTTAGGAATTGAACTAAAAATAAAAGATTAAAGTAAAAAAAAAACATGTAGATTTGGTGATAGATATGGAATTTGTTTTTTGTACTTATTTTTTTAATAACAATATATATTGGCATAGACTTTATTTTTCTTTTTTTTAGTTTTTTTTTGTGGAAGGGAGATAAAGGTTCATTAGATTCTAATTTAAAGAGAGAAAGATGTTGTGACTTGTGACAGATTTAGGTCACCAAAATGAATAATTTTACCTTGAAAATACTTCAAAAAACAAATTCGAGTTCAAATAGATTTTTGGTTTAGGGTTGAATTCATGCTTTAAGTAGGTTCTTTGCATTTTTTTTAAGATTAAAAATAGATTGAAAATAGGTTTTTAACAGGAAAATATCATGAACCATGTTTTTTTTATCACTATAGTGACTAAATTTCATGATTTCAGATGACATGTCATCTGTTACGGTAGACATATCATTTTTTTAAATAGAATTTTTAAAGCGGATGACAAGTTATGTGTGCCTGTAACTTGAAAAAAATGTAGGCCTATGTGCAGGCCCTTTCTATATGGGCCAAGTGAAACCAACTCTTAGAATTTAAAAAAAAAAAAAATGAAACCAACTCTTAGAATTTTAATTGTGTTTATAACGAGATTAGAAAGAAATATAAAATAGATGTCAAAAAAATAGTATGCCTGTTTTCCTGAATTAGATTAGTGTTTTATTTTATTATTGAAGTTTTTCTTACAGATTTGTTTTTCAATTTCTTTTGTTCACGTACCGCCGAAGAGGTAGCCAACAAAATTACGTTGGGTTTTTTTGACCCAAAAATCCATCTTTAGCCTTTTTTTTATAACCTAAAAAGCCTAATAAGAACCCTTAAAATGTCGATAAACTAGATTTTTAACGCAAAACACCCCTAAATTGATTTAAAAGCACAAAATTAAATTAAAAAGGTCTTACTCAACCTGGATCTATTTATTCCTACAATATGGAAGCTTGAAAGACTTGATCACACTGGATGAAACATAAATTGTTTGGGTGTTGTTTATAGATTCATTTTATGGTATGAGCATAATGAACTTGAAGGACATGACTTTGATGAAATAAATGTTGTAATTGGAGACCCTATTTTTAGTACTTTTTTGTTAAAATAACGTGTTGAATATTTTTTATTGAATTGCATTTTTTTTTTTGGTGATTTACGTTTTAATTACATCACACATGTATATGAAAATATTCATGATCAATGAAAGTTGTTAGTTGGAACTAATAACTATGATTTTTTTTCACTCATTTAAATAACCAATAATAATTAAACTATGCAAATAGAATTATTATTTGGTTAATTTAGAATAGAGTTATAATAAATGCCATTTAAATTGATCTACATACTAATATTAGCAATTTATGTCAATAACAATTGATATGGTTGCGTCTAAAAGTATTATTGCTGATTTGAATCATGAAGATAAATTAAGTGAAAAGAATTACAATGTTTGACATTGTAAGAATGAGTATGTTCTAGAAAAGGAAAAAATGTTGAAACAACCACATAATTGATGATTGAACCCGACCAAGGTACCACTACTCAGCACAAGCTTGATATGGAAGCATTTCAAGCCTATAAGAGCAAGGATCATATAACTCGTGTTCTAATGTTGAGCAACATGAAAAATGATATAATACCTTGTTTTGAAAGACATCATTCATCCTAAGTAGTTTAGGATACAATGAAGGTTTAGTATAGTGAAACCTCTACTACTAGACTTTGTCAATTAACCCTTAAATTTGATGGTTACAAAAAACATCAAAATCAAATGACGAGACAACATCTTATTGTAAAAGTATATCACGATTAGAGAATTAAGGGGTGTTAGTCATGATAATACTGATGAAAAGCAAGTCCAAGTTATGATTCACTATTTTCCAAGCAATTAGAAACATATAAGTTTTAATCTTACCATATTAACAACATCAAAGCATTAGATGTTTCTTATCATGTTGAAGCTTGAAGAAGATTGACTTCTCACTAAAAAGCTTGTAAATAAGGCTTTCATATATAAGACTAAAATGTGAGGAGCACACTTTGAATGTAAAAAAGGTAAGGGCAAGGGTCCGGACATGACAAGATAGGATTATAAGCAAGTTTTAGTAGATAAAAATGCAAGCAAGGAAAACATGGTGGTAAGAAAGACAAGAATATAAATTATTTCAATTATAGTAAACTTTACTCATGATTGCACTAAACTAAGGGTAATGTTTAACCACAATCATCCCTTTAATTTATACGTCAGTATTTACTTCATGCTTGTTGAGTATATTGTTTTTGGATTGTAGACTTAGAAGCAACTGACCATATAACAAGGGATCAAACAACATTTATGGAATTTCATTGAATTTTAAAGCAATATTTTGGATCTCACCTAATAGCTTAAGCTTTTAGGTGAGATGGTTTCTTGCATGGTATCAAACCTTGTTGACTCAACGGTCACGAGTTCGAATCTCACCACCCCCATTCTGTTTGATAAAAACCAAGCACAAGGTAATATAGACATGTGCAAGTTTCAAGACCAAAGAGCTTTCACTTGAGGGTGTGTGTGTTAAAGAATAATATAAATCATATTCCGAGCCTCACCTATCAGCTTAAACTTTTTAATGAGATGGTTCCTTGACACATAGAGTCTGACAATCAAGATTTTCCAGGTATAACTCATCATCAATTTCTTCTGTCTTTGTTCCTTCGGACAGTAAAATATGGAGAATGCTCTCCGTGATCTGAAGAAAACTCTACGTCCAGGCCGGGCTGATGTTAAACAACATCTGTCAGAATGCAGCAACAACCATCGGGGCAGGGGGGAAGCTGATTCCTTCTTGTTATTCTTTCCTGAAAAATGTGCATATTGAAATCAACAATCATCTGCCCAATGATTCTTGTGCTTTACTAGCTGACTGATCACCTAATTGTGTGATCCATAAACATAAACTTACCAAAGGCATCTGCTTTTATATTCTTCCATGAAAAAACATACAGAGGATTCATCACTTAGCAACTGCATCAATGGTGGACAGCGAATTTGGAAGTAACAGAAGAACTGCTACGAAGAAGCATTTTGTCTTACCGTGGTGTGGAAGGAGAGGCTGCAGCATTTTCTTTTAATTTGCTGTTTCTTTCTTCTGATAAAAACCCTCTACTATCAAATAATCATTACAGTTGGTGATAACGTCTTGGTGATCGGTAAAGATAACAGCTGGTAATGATATTTGTGGTGCACGAAAATGGACGTGGCAGTGATGAGGACAGAACATGGAATCACACTGGTTGTTTTCTGCGATTAAGGTATAACAATGGCGAAGGTGGATGGGGTGGCGGAGTTTGTGGATGAGTGGCAGTGGCGACTGGTGGAGGCGGCAGTAGATATGAACCCTTTACCAATCCTAAACTGATTTCTCAGGAGAGATTTGAATTATCTGTTTCAGAATGTGGAGCCATCCTGGAATTATTTTCATCCAAAAGCAGCAGAATAGTTTCCTTAAAAAGCAGTGGTGGTGACTGATAGAACATCGTCAAATGAAAGCCCTGAGCTTCCCTGCTAACTATAATATAATAGTAGAAAGTTTCCAAAAGCAGTAAGAACAGACGGTTTCCTCAACTTTGCATACTTCTTTTTCAAGGAATAATGTTTTTTTCTTTTTTTTGAAATTTGTAAATTGATTATGCCAACGACAAACAGCTAGGGTTACGACTCATCATGCTGGAAAAGGGTGAGGCGTATCCAACATAAAAAATCTCAACCTGACTTTAATTTTTTGATTCAGTCCCATAAAACAGTAGAAAGAGAAGCACAAAGGAGATGAATACAGCCACAGCATCACAGTCACACCAGGTCTGTATTCCCATCAGAACACATTGCTCTTTTACCTTTTTTTTTTTTTTTTTTTTTTTTGCAGTACCTTCTCTTGCTTGCAAAATTTAACTACCCCAATGCCTCCTTTCTCAAGTTTTCTGATATTCTTCCTTCTCTCTTTCGGACTCTCTACGACCCAAGGAAGCTTTGATTCTTCAAGTTTTATTTCTACAACCTATGCCACCATGATATTTAAACTCGCAATAACTCCATTGGTCCTTGGCCTGCCTCGCATCTCATTCTTCATAACAAATCAGAAGAATTCCAAAACCAAACTCTAGCAGCGGCAGCATCTTCTCTGCAATATGGCTTCTGCAGGAGCTGTTCAATATTTCACAATCTTCCTCTTGTATCTATTCCTCTTTCCAGGTGATGGCATTTCTTTATTTCGGTTTCCAGCATTTCAATCTCATTTTCTTGCATATATGAGAGCCTTCATGTGCCTCACAAAATAGATGATCCTGTAACAAGATTGCTGTAAACATTTCTCCTCTGTTAGATGGTAACGCTTTTGGTTAAATAAGAGCAGAAATAGAATCATGCTGTAAACTACATCTTGGTGCATGCAGAACCTGGTAGATTAGTACAGCTATATATTATCGAGTAATTGAATTCGTGTGCCTTTTTCTGATCGCATGAAACCCGATTCTCATTAAGAACTCGTGAGGCATTTGATTTTGAAACTCGCTCTTTTTCCATTTTCTCCGAGGAAGAAATACTGAGCTCGTGCTTTTCTGATTGATGAAACCCATTTTCTCAGGTTTCTGATTTTAGCAAATCAGGGAGTTGTTGGTGGTGAAAATTTCTGGGTTTAGGATGTCCTGTCACCAGTCCTCAGCGACACTATTATAGCAATTCATTTTCATCCATTAACATGAAACAAGAAAATAAGTTATCCTGCTCAAGATAAAAGAAAAGATAGAAATCTGATGCTGCCTCTCGATTTTTTGTTCAGGTCATTCAAGTGTTGCTGAGACGTTGATTCTGGAACCGATTCGAAAATATAAAATAGCAGGTGAGCAAGAAAACAGGATACTCGTCTCATATTCAGAGACCATCCAGCTAGATGCAGTTACAGGAGGGGTTCCCATTATCAATCCAACAAATCCTGGTTCTGGAACAACTCCTACAGTAAATCCAGTAGACTCTCCTCCAGCACCAATCGGAACCACCCCAATACCTACAACGCCCCCAGCTGGTATGATGCCCCCAGCCGCCATGTACCCCCCAGCTGGTATGATACCCCCAGCCACCATGACCCCCCCAGCTGCCACTTTGAACCCCCCAGCTACCACGAGTCCGAGCCCGCCAGCTACCACGAGTCCGACCTCGTCGGGCGGGGCATGGTGTATTGCCAGCCCAACTGCTTCACAGACTGCCTTGCAGGTAGCTCTCGATTACGCCTGTGGCTATGGTGGCGCAGACTGTTCCGCAGTTCAACCAAGTGGAAGTTGTTATAATCCAAACACCCTCCGTGATCATGCTTCTTATGCCTTCAATGCCTACTACCAGAAAAATCCAGTTCCTACAAGCTGCAGTTTTGGCGGAACAGCACAGCTTACCAACACTGATCCAAGTAAGATGACATAATATCATTCTGTGGAGTTCAGTTAATCATTGAAACCCCATATCACATTTTCAAAAATGTATGCTGCAGAAGTTTTGAAATCTGGTCTGTTTACAATAATCAGTGTCTATAACCTCAATTCACTGCTTGGTAGGTCTCCTCTTTAAAAAAATGATTTTATGTTTAGGGAACCATGTTTCCCCCTTCCAAAATTATTTTTCATAGCTATGGTTAAGGTCAAACTCATATTTCAGCCACGAATCACCTTTATTTTTATCTATTTCTAGTTTCCCTACTTTTAGTTCATTGGCCATTCAGAATCTTAATCTATGGCTGTTGCCAAATGATAGTGCTTTGAATCCACATAATTTGCTTCCTATGAGATTCCTTAACTTCTGTCTGCACCGCACCTATTGCAGGCAGTGGAAACTGTCACTATGCATCATCACCTACGACACCACCCAGGTAAGCTTTCATATCCATCTTAAAACCATTCCTATCACCAAAAATTATTCAACAAAAAACTGAATTCAATGTTTTTGGATAATGCAGCGTGAGCCCTCCAGTTAACCCAGCACCACCTCCCCCAGCCTCAACAACGACGACTCCCACAATAGCCTCACCTGGTGGACCACCAACAGTTTATGGCGTGCCTGAACCAGTCGGCCAGCCCAGCTCAGCCACCTCTGTTTCATGCAGTTTACTTATCCTCTTTTCTACAACTGGTATTGTGGGATCACTTCTTGCAACAAAACATCTCTAAGCGCAAGGAAATCCAGCCTATCGCTACCCTCAACGAGATGACAACTTCCTTGATTGCCATCAAACTTCATGAACTTCAAACACAAGCAGTGAGAATCAGCAACCACAATTTCTCGAGGATTTGTCCTCACCATAAAATGTTACAATCTATTTGCTCTACTATGCTTTTTAGTTGGTAAGAAGCTAGAAGAAAATGAAGAAGACCGTAGAATGTCTCCGTCTTAGATTCTTGTGCTCGTAGACAAGTTAAACTAGTTATATTTCTCTCAAATTTTTAGCAAACGAAAGTATTGGAGAAGCTTGTATTGTTTTAGGATTTGCTTTTACAGCTTGTGCGCTCATCATAGGCAGGAAGTAAACGATTTAATTTATGAATTAGCAGTTAGTACCAGACATGATCATCACCTACAGAAAGACGACAACAATGTTCGTGGTAATTACTAGAAGAATTTATTCTTCCAGTAACAGGATTTATGTTCTTCCCCGCATAGCAAATGAACATGTTTAAACACACCACCAAGCTTGGCCAAAGACAGCGAACCTCATAAATTGTCACACCTGTATAATAATCTTTAGCCCAGAAGAGGCTAAAAGTATTACAGACGACTAAAACAGAGAGGCAGTTTTTCACCCAAGATTTCAATTCCTTTGCTTCCAGTAATAAATTCAACCCATGCTCATTTCTCTTAAATCATAAGATAGTTCTGTAGATTTTGGAAGTCAAGCATTTTGGCATAGTGTTCATATTCTCCTAACTCGTTTTAAGTTAAACCATACAAACTTATTGCCATTTAAATAACGGATTAGATGAGCTTCTTACTTTGCGACAAATAGCAACTTAAGTGCAAATAGAAGACCTGCTTTACATTGCTTATACTGAATCCTTGATGAGTAAAGATGTGCAACGTAGTCGCACCATATTTTAACAATCCGCGAATCATACTGATATTCATACCAATCCTTTTTGCCATCATATCCACTCAACATAGTTGAGCTCCCTTTGTTTTTAACTTAAATTGCACTCTGGCACAAAATGAAACAAAAAAGAAGCTTAGCTATCACACTAGTACTACTTACCAGGAACAGCTGCGTTTAGAAGAGCATGGTGAGAAAAGTAGTTAAATCAGGACTCTCTAAAATAGATACAAACACATGCAAGACAGTAATTCAAAGCTAAATATTAATTTATTCCATAATTTATCATTGATTCAAATTCTTACACATTTTATTATCTGCCAAAGAACCCATGCCTATACCTAACATGGTAACCAAAGATCACACCTGGCGATTGTTCTTTATTCCAGTTACCTTTCACATGGGTTTGGTAATTTACCTAAAACTCAGATCAAGAGCAAGCAAGATATGACAACAACACAGACAACAGCTAAGGTGGCAACAATTGAACCTTGCTCAAATGCTTTCTGCAAATTCCCTATCCGTGAAAAATGCTGGAAAGCCAAATAGGCTGCAATCGCCAGGCCAACAATGGCACCCTCTTGCCTTCCCCTGTAAACACCAAAACATTGCAAGAAATATTAAGTTAAATGAAATAGACATGGTTCTCTCTCTTCATAAACACATCCACTTACCCTATGTTCATAACTTGATAAGGAGCCACAATTACCAAGAGTAACGCCAAAAATGGCAACTCAAGTTCACCTATGAAAAAAAGAAGACCCAAGATTGAAACTTTCAAGAATCCCTTACTCGTAGCTAAAATATATCAAAATCAGTTGCATAACATGCGGTGATCCTCCTTAAAATGATAACTTGTGGGATTTTATAGAATGTAAATTGAGGAAGAGAATTAACCGGGAATAAAGAAAAAAAGGCGGAAGAGAATGGCAAGAAACGCAGTCCAAATGCCATATTCACCCCTGCAAATTTTGAAACACCAAACTTGCAGCATCAATCCTCCACCAACCCACAGTGCAAAATGCAAATCACTCACTGAGTTTAATTAATCAATAAAAAAGTAACATTTTCTTACAAAACAATTATCATTAACACAGTTCATAATCATGTCGAGATAACATAGCATAAAATAAGTACTTGATCCATGAAATGACGGCCGGCGGTGCTTGGAGAGCAAATAAAGGGACAAGAAAGGACTTCTGGACAGCAGTGCCTTTTGCCAGCATCAACACACTGTAAATAATTTATTTTAATTTAATTAAAAAAAGAAGGAAGTTGAAACAATAAGAGCGAGAGTATAGAGAGGTACGCAGAAGAGAGAGTGGAAATCCAGCGGATACTAGGATTAGAGAGGGATCCAGAATAACAAACAGCACCAAACCCTCTTCCCGATTCCTTCCTTTTCACCTTCATCATCATTTCATTGCTCTTTATTGATAATCTGTACATATTGTATAAACACAATTACAAAATGAAGCAAGCAAATATATATGTATATATATATATATATATAGTAATGGATAGTAATGGTTAGTAGTGAGAAGACCTATACCTGAGAGGATTGAAGGTGGTGAAAGAGCTCGAGAGTGGAGTGACTGTAGGAGACCTGAGATGATTTTGCAGAGAAAGAAACCGCTTCCTGCTGCTGCTGCCGCTGCTGTCGGCAAGAAAGAAACGCTGTGCAGGTGGCGGCGTTGTAGAGATCAGCATACTCATCTCTCTCTCTCTCTCTCTCCCTGTGTATTGTATATGCTTGTGAGGACTCACTCCTCTTCTCTCCCTATAAATTCTAGTAGTGAGCCAGCCAGCCAGCCAGTGTTCTTTCTTATGCCGCATGGTGAATGGTTAATCTTTTAAATTATTTTTTATTTAAAAATATATTAAAATAATATATTTTTAAAGTGTTTTTTATATTATCAGATTAAGATAATCTAAAAGATTTTAAAAATACAGATTTACTGTAAGAACAAATTCATTTTCAAGCTTGTTGAAAGTATTCATGGAAAAGAAATATATATTAAAATAATGTTTTTATTTTATTAATTTTTTTAAAAATATCTTTGACGCAAAGAAAACATTTTTAGAAGAAAGGCAGTCTATTAGCATTCCAACAAGTGTGCGGTGCCTGATTGATACGCACCGCTTAGCGCGGGGGCCGACCAGCGCGTGTAGATATTGCGTGATGAAAGGTTGCTTCGTTTTGAGTTCAACTAATAGCGTGCCTCCACGTGCTCTACACCATATCAGCGGGATCCTGCTTGCCAATTGATTCGGGACAGCGCAATGAATGAGTGAGGTGAGGTAGTAATCTATAATAATAATAATAACAACAACAAATAATTAATAATAACAAATAAATAATAATAACAATAATAACAAATAAATAATAATAATAATAATAGCCAAAGACACGGTAGAAATTGATTGACTGATTGATTTGACGTCATGATAAAACCTTCGTCGGCATATGCTTTATTTTATTTTGTTTTATTAACTAATAATATATTTTATTTTATTTTTAATATTTTTAATATCAAGAAGTTTAAATTATCTGAAAATACCAAACAAAATTGAAAAGAAAAGAACAAAAAACATGATTAGTAATATATAGAAACACCAACTAGCAACTGCTTTGTTCAGCAAATTAATCTAAGATAAGAAAATTAAATTGAAGGAGCGAGCCCGAGATTTTGTCAATCGGTGAATAATTCCTTCCTTCAAAACTGGATCGTGAAATAAACTATATTTTCCATGTTCTCATTCACATTTTTTATGCGAGAAAACCAAAGTGTATTATGAGTTTGTGTGGTATTGTTTTTGCTTTTATGATTGAGGTTTAAAAAAAATAGTTTCATGAAAAGTAATTTTAGTTGTGATTCATAATAATTATTGAAATGTTTGGTTAAAACTGTAGTTGAGTTTGAGATTAATAAAAACCAGTTTCATGTGTTTGGTTATCATGTTTTTCATATTGTTATAAACTTCTTTTTTTCAATTATTCAAGATCTAAATTTTTATTTATTTTATTTTATCATCTATTCTTGATCCCACTTGTTTTTTTTTTTTAATATCAATTAATCAAATACATTTTATTATGTCAAATCCCAATTTATCATTTGTGTTTTAGGTTAAACATGTTTTTCCAAAAGTTTATAGCCTCTTTTTTTTTAATAGTAATTAATTAAATACATTTTATTTTTTATCTTTTATGTCAAATCCCAAATTTTTATTTTTATTTTAGGTTAAACATGTTTTTCCCTTGAACTATCCCCCCACCCCCCACCTCACCCATGAGTTTATTTATACCCAATTTCATCCATTTATCATAATTACCTCTTATCGCATTACTCCTTTCACTTTCCAGGACTTCCCTTATGCACCTTTTTACCTCTTCTTTGGTGACAATCCCCTTTTTATTTGCCTTCACTCTAACTCCTACACGTTAAACATCAGTGATATACTTAGCATTGATTGGCTGATTTGTCCACTGTGGCATTGCTACCACTGGCAGTCCCAAGCTCAAAGCCTCGAGTGTTGAGTTCCACCCACAATGAGTCACGAAGCATCCAATTGTTCCCCACCCCCCGAAGTTTATACCCAAGGCAAGCCCTCCCGCTAGAGTAACTAGCTACGCAAGGACAGGAGGCGTTCTATGAAGGAGAGGGGGAGCAGTGGAATGTTGCAGAGGAGAGAAAAGTGAGGGAAGGGAGGGCAGCACAGATGAGAAGGGATATTGAGGATGTTTCAGGAATAATTTTCAACGATAATTTTTTTACTTAATAATGAGAAAATTGTGATATGCAAGAACTTGAAAAGCAACTTGTAATATCCCACATCGACGGGTGAGGGAGTGGTAGATGACCTTATTAAGAGTGCTGGTTGCTAACTTGTCATACGCGTTTTGGGGCGTCAGGCTCACAAGTGGACTCGCGTCACCAGGAACAAAACCGTGAGGGCGGTAAGGCCCAAAGCGGACAATATATGGCAGGTTGGGGCGGGCTGTTACATTTGGTATCAGAGCCGACCTCACTGGCTGTCCGGTTGTGCCGACGGGGTCGTCGGGCTCCTTAAGGGGGGTGGATTGTAATATCCCACATCGACGGGTGAGGGAGTGGTAGATGGCCTTATTAAGAGTGCTGGTTGCTAACTTGTCATACGCGTTTTGGGGCGTCAGGCTCACAAGTGGGCTCGCGTCACCAGGAACAAAACCGTGAGGGCGGTAAGGCCCAAAGCGGACAATATATGGCAGGTTAGGTCGGGTTGTTACACAACTATTAGCTACTTTTCTTCCACCAGAGTTTGGCTCATATAATTGTGTGGGATCCATGTTAAATTTCTACTTTTGAAATTTAACCTGTTAAATTTCTGCTTTTGAAATTTAACCTGTCAAATTTCTGCTTTTGAAATTTAACCAAACGCTGAGTCAGAGAGCTTTTATGCAATCTGAGATTGCATCACAAAAACAAATACCTTCTATGTCTGTATTTGGATGGGTTTTTCATCTTCTTCCTCTTTTAAATTTCAAAAAAACAATTAATAAACATAGAAATGAAATTGGATTTCCATAAAAGTGTAATGTTATTAGTTATTAAAGGTATGATAGTGACTCATATGGAAACAACATACTATTTTCTAGACATTGTTTTTATTAGAGGAGATTTTCCCATCCTTTTCTACATCAACTCTTGAGGTAGCTTTTTTAAAATTTAGCTCAATCAAAGTCTTGTCATTGTAATTATATGGGTGTTAATAGAGGATGTTTTCTTTGAAAATCAAAAGAAGCATCCGAGTTTACTTATTTGATTAAGGTATTGTTTCTCGCACCAACTCGTTGAGTTTTGAAATGTATCAAGGGAAATTCGAAATAATTTTTAAGTGAATTGGAATGAAATACTTCATTCATTCATAGTTTCTTCATTCTTAGAGACATAGCATGGTCTAATCAGGCTCCGAAATTCATCCAAAATTTCTGACTTGGTTTTTCCACCATACCAACCCTTTTTGTTTTTCACAAATTCGGCTGGCACTGTCAAAAATATTCGAGATAGGCAAATGGGTGGGTTCAAAATGCAGAAATGGAGCCATAAAACGACTTCAAATACTGGAAAAAACAGTGTTTTCCAGGGTCAGGCTGTTTAAATCCACAAAACAGAGGACAAGTACAAGAAACAGAGTACCCTCATTTTATACGTCCAAGTTGGGCTGTTACAGTTAGTTTGATTGCTTGCAAGAGAGATTGTAATCTTTCAGCTTTTACAAGTCCATGATTTCAGCCGGTGGTATGGCCTTCATCTTTCAATTTAGGGACACATCACCATCCCGGCGTTTATATAAGGATGTGGTGGCTGCACAGCCCTCCATCTCTCCGGGGAAAACTAGTGCTAAGAACACACACGTTTTATTCAACAATCTGTAGGCAAACTGATTTGGCATATGCATTTTCACTTTAAAAAGATTTAAAGTGCAACCTCAGAATTCCAGCTGAGTACAGTGAAAATACACAGAAAGGCAATGAAACTGAGCTAACACAACACATATAGAGACCATTAGATCATGCTCTACCCTTTTGCATATATTAGAGAAATAACTGCTAGTATTGCAGCAATTGGATGTTCCATTCTACTTTACAAAGAGATCAGTCATTGGTTTAAGAACAGATAAACTGATCAGTCTTATTAAAATGTGTGTGTATATATATATATATACAAGACTAACATTGCTTAGTAAATTCATAGAACAGTGAATTGTCAGCACAGTCCATTCTGTAACAAACTGCCATATCTACAAAGTAACAGGAGAAAATAGCAAAATAACCTGACGTACCTATACTTTCCATTAGCAGATAATCTAGTATGTTTCCTCAAATGACCTGCAGGTAAGGCATGCAAAATTATGAAAGAGAAAAGATCTTATGATTCAGCAGATGTTTTAATATGACAGGCACTCAGTTCTTTTTGTATAGCAGACACTTCGTCACCCTTTTCTTCCCAGACCATGGGGGAAGGAGCATTTCAAACCCGTGTTCTTTTAACGATCTGCTTAATGGCCTTCAAAAAGATCTACATGGTCATCCTAATCAGATTTGGATATTTACATAATCCAACCTTGTATATCATATTTCAGACTCAAATGCATAGCACTAACTCCAGATCCCTTACTCTCATAGTCTCAGGATCTCAAACCTCCAACTCGCATCGATTTTCACACTGGCTGGCGACAAGAAATTGATAATCCTCAGGGGGGGATTCTAACTAGAAAGCTGCAGGCACATGTTCATAAGCCATGCCAAGTGAATTGAGTACCTAAAGATAACCTTAATTCCTCCAAATCTAAGGAACCACACCTACAGACATAGTTGTGCTCAACTTTGAAATCCACACTTTCTTTGGCTATCACCATCTCTCGAAGAGTTTGTACTGAAAGGAGTAAGAAAGTCCTGATGCATGATATGTATTATCCTGCCTAAGCAACCACCCCATTTTCAAGTCACACGCTAACTTGAGATAGTGCACATAAAAATCAGAGAAAAGAGGGTATGTTCAATCATCAAGATCTAATTGGATGCTTAAAAGATCTGACGAAATTAAAATTAAGAAATAAATGAGCAATAAGTGATAAAAAATTGAAAATCAAATCAGTGCATGAAAAATCCATAACACAGAAAAAATTATGCAATATAAATAGTAAAACATTTCCATCATTTAAATAAACAAACCAGGTTCAATGGCCACTATAATTCCTAAACACAAAATGATTATAAAAAGAAAAAGAGAAAACTTTCTAAGCAAAAATGCCTCCACAACAAATTAGAAATCCTTCATAAAGTGTGATAATGAAGATCATCCATAGTGTACTCTAAGAATTTTTTTCGTAAATTAGCACTTTTGAGTTCAACTATATTCAGACAAGCATGACAAGCAGCCAAATGGTTCAGTGATGTACACAATCAATTGTAAGGACATCCCTATATAATTGACAACATCAACCAAGATAAAAAAAAAAAAAAAAGTTATTGTAAGAGCCACAAATTCAAGCAACATAATTTTAAGTATGAATATCAGTCGTCACAGTGAGTCAATATAGAGTTCTCAATCTTAAAGAAATTCTTATTCAGTTTTTTGTAAGTGTTTCCATGCATCTTACTTTCATGTGCTACTCAAGTACTCACCACCTACATGGACAGTCACAAATAGTTTCATCCATCATTAGCATAATTGAGTGAAAAAAACAACACTGTTGCAAGACTAGAATTTCATGTGCTTTTATGTGAGTGTTCTTTGACTTTTTAAACTATTTCTTGCAACAATATATTAGTATGCTGCAAATCAGAGTCTAAATAAGACTTAAGTTCATTTTATTTTTTAAAATTTTCCATGGTGTTAAGTGATGATAGATGGCCACGCAATTAAATCAGATGTATCATTAAAATATTTGCTTTGAAAAAGATAAACCTACTCCTTTTAAAAAATATAAATTATCTATATTAAGTATGTTCACAAGGCTTCTTGAAATACATAGAAACCATTCCCTGCCTATCAGCCATCATTCACCTTAAAATGATGTTTAAGATATGCAAGGTAAACATTAGTCAAAGTATGATCTCAGAAGATAAATAATTATGCTTGATGAAGTAACTATGAAGCCTCAACAATATTTCAAGAATAAAGAAGCCATGTAGAAAGGAATGGGCCTAGAAGTTTCAGGTTCAAGGTTCTAATTTATTACTGCTATCCTAGAATTTGAATACTTTCACACAGAAGAAAAACTAGTAAAAAAGATAGCAGCAGATGTAAATGAGCACCAATTAAGATAGCAAACAAGAGTTTTGCAAAATTATATTTCACAAGATAAAATTCATATACACACCCTTATGAGTTTGATTGCAACTTCAACTGTACAGTAAAATGAAAAGGAGACAATCACTACAACTACCTTTTGAGAAAATTAGATAGAGCACCCCATGGAGTTGTGAGCTTAGAGGAGAAAAAGGGTCCAATCACCAAGAGCTGACCCAAGAATGAGACAAACACTACTTTATTCTATAGTTAAATATATCAAAAGCTTGAAGAGAAGAAAATGGACATTCTAAATCAGAGACCAAATTTTGCTTAAAAGATAAACCTGAGGAAAGAGCAATATTCAAGCTAGTAAGGAAAAAGAAGCTCTTTTATTCCTTGTTACCAAATCTCTTCGCAATAATGGGCCGGACATCATCAGCATCACCCAGGGTCTCTAAGAAGGGTAGTAATGAAATTAGTGCGCAATCTGATGGATCAGTAAACCAACTCTTAATAGGAATCCCATTATTTACTTGCAGCCTGAAAACCTGAAATCACCGAAAGAGGCAGTTAAAAAATCAGAGTAGATTCAATAAGAAGATTTTTCTTTGTTCCTGCCATTTTGAGACCAAAATCCTTTTTTCTCTGGGAAGGGGAAACTAGACAATGCTTCCCAAGTTACTAGCATTGATTAAAAAAAACTGAAGGAAGGACCTTATTTTCATCTCTTTTCACTTTTGATGTAATTGATATAATGAGTTCCGCTGCCTTCTCCACTCTAGTGCCCTGACCTAAGATAGAACTTTGGTGTGTTCCACTTCTACAGTTTACCTCCCATGTAGTCAGATCAGAACATCCCCATATCTAATTGTAGAAGATTAGACTCACTATACATAGATTGACACCTAATTTGGAATCCGAACTTAAATAATCACACAACACTAACCCATTTACTAGACAACAACCATAACCAAGGATGATAGCTGCTCACAGCTCATACAGCAATAAAATTGGACAGATGAGGAAAGATGGGAGAGGCATGGAAGGAGGGGAATAGCAAAGAAAATGGGCAAGTAAATGTAAATACCTGTGGCGAATTATCAATTATGGCAACTTTAGCAAGATCAACACCTAACACTGTCAAATCTTTTGTGTAACTTCCATCTGAAAAAATACATGATTCACGATAAAGCCGCCGAGATATAAGCTTTCTATCAGGATCCAATATGTCCAAAAGTTGTGCTGCATAGATGCTCTGGCTAGCTGTGAAGATAACAACTTCAAACATCTCTGCAACTCTCTCCAAGAAAGTGTGGAGGTGAGGCCTCTGTTTTACGTACACTATGTGCTCTTTCATATTGAAAAACACAGTAAAGGTGAAGTCTGCATCATCGCAATGTTCCAGTGTTGAGTGGACAAGTGTTTCTGAGAATAGAAAAGTCATCTGTGACTCAACCTTCGTATTGTACTTGGGACAAATTCTTCAATTAAATTAAAGAGATAATGATGTTGAAAACCAATTGTAACCAAAACGTTTATGCGGGAATTTCAAACCAACCAACCTATCACTATCTTCTCAGAGGTGGCCATTAAAATAGTGTTTAGACTTCGAATAAAGCAGAAGCACAAGTAAAGGAGTTGAGGGATCAAACTCAACAATATCAACGATAACATCTACATACATTAGAAACATAAGAGTATTGTATTCAGACCCACTGACCTATCCACTAACTTATCTCAGTTTTTATGATTCAAATAGTTTTGTCAAAAGGCAGCAGGATTAATAGAAAAGTTCAAGAATCAAACTAAAAAATATGAATGAAGAAGGCATATTACATGGACTAGTAACAAGACATAAATAACATAAGTTTCTTACCATCCAAATCAAGCACTAGGGTTATGGACTTTCTTCTGCAAGATTCCTTAGGATGGATAGAGGGCCGAAAATTTGAAACCACATCAGATAACTCGGGTAAATTTTTTATAAAGAACAGAGGATCAAAATCTTCTGCTTGGTCTGAATCAATGTTTAGTTCAGATTCCTGGTCACAGGATCTTATCTGATTAATTGCTAGATATAAGCTACTATTATCTGAATCTATCATGGCTTCTTCACATGAATTCATATCATCGGAGTAGCTCACTTTTGCAGTTTCCTCAAGAAAAGGTAGCATCATGCACTCTTCGGCCACATCAAAAAGCATACTTGGCTCAGCACACTTGTAATCAGGCAAAGGATTGGCATCGGTGAAATCATTGACAGCAGTGCTCCCATCAAATGGTAAGTTAGTAATAATCATTTCAGAAATAAAGAAATCTGATATGTTGCAAGTTTGATAATCACATGAGCTTCTGTTATCATCACTGTCATCAGTACCCAAACCTGGCACGTTAAGATCGTTGTTACTCCCTGCAAAAGAAATCTAATCAAACCGGATATTGTCATAGAAAAATCACTAACATTGAGTAGCTCCAATGCAAAACACCTGGGAGTTTCCGTTAAAGTTTTATCTTTACCAAGACACTAATTAATAATCAATGCTGACTTAGCAAAGCTGGATACCAGTGCAAAAAAGGAAATTGTTAGTGATGTCCAATGTAATACTTGCTTCTACCAGCCAGCAAATGCTTTTGAAGGTAAACACATCCTCAAAGTCCTTGCTTTCAATTAACCAACATTCTTCAAAATAAATTTTGCAATACCGCATATAGCAATAGATAGTCTATTTGCAATAGCACAAACAAGAGACAAACACTAAAACATTCATTTGTATAGAATTGGCTGTCATGAGGGCAACTAAACAGGAAAAATAGTACTGCGATTATGACTTTCTTCCATTTCTTTATATTGAAAGTGCATTAATGACTAGTTTTTTCATGCATTTAGATGAAGAAGTGTGAGCTATACCTGCATCATCAAAAATACTTGGCACGCTATGGACTTCAATGAGCTCCAGAACTGGAGAAAAAATTGTCTCCAAGTTTGATGCAAAGTTATATATAGATTCCTGCATCAAATGAACTATTATAAGAAACCATCCAAAAAATTAATTAAGAACACACTGATGATGCTACAGAAAGCATTTCAAGAAACAGAACGAGGCAAACATGAGTACATTAAAATCTATCTAAAAGTAGTTCAATTTTAAGCATCTATAACTTCCTAGGCAAAGGGAAGTATTAGGCAGTGAAGAGTCTCCTTAATAGCTAAAAACTACCAATTTCCAAGGGCTTCCTCATTCTATAAGCCTGCTAAGAAAAAAGAAAAGCCTTTGCACCTAAAGCAGTTTCAGGCATCACTTGATGGCTTAACAGAAAGGATTCAGAGTTGTTAACATGTGGTACTAAGATATAACAAGTGCAGCAAAGAATTACTACATTGCATGAGTTTATTATGTAATTTATCGATGGAAAAGACGTGCATATCAGTTTATTATGTAGTGCAGTGTGGGTAAATTCTCCGTGACCCAGAAAGAGAACATCAAAGCCAGAGACGGGGTGCAACCTTGACAAGAGAGTATGAAAAGCAGATAGGGAAGAAAAACAACGGGTGGCAATAGCTCAATTGAAATATACAAACTCCAGATATTAAAAGAAAGTTAATTCACTTACATCATCAGTGAACTTCCCATTAAAACAGATTGAGTAATAGTTGAACAAACAGAATGGAAAGTACAACATATAGAACAGAAAGAATATTTGAATTGCCTAATCATGTAAGAAAAAAAATCAACTAGTCTGGAAACAAATCATATAAGTTTGTGAGTTATTCAGATACAGCAATTAAAAAATACTTGTAAATGCAACCAAAACCAAATTCTGATAGAAGATTATAAACTACTATATCTGTACAAAATACAAACCAAAAGGGAGTAGAAAGATGCTAAGGATGGCAACAACTGTAGCATAACCTGACATACAGATTTTAGAAGAAAAAAAATGAATATAATCTGCTACCATACCTTAAAAATTAAAAATTTGAACGTACTAGGCTAATGGTAAATGTTATAAACATCACTTGTAAAATTAGCATGACATTGTATACATGCTTCAAATTCACAATATCATTATTGTAAGAGGTTAAAGTTTGAACGAACTCTAGCAATGATAATGATTATAAATGCCAGGTGTAAATGAACATTATTACGCATGCAGCACATGCTTGAAATCCATGCCAAATCTTGTGAAAGGTAAATCAACAAAGAAAGGTTATGTTTAGACCATAACAAAAGAGTTGCAAGCACATCCAGTAATTGATGTCCAGGTATTGAAGAATGACAAGCAGAACATTAGAGTCCACATACAAAACTCACCAAATCCTCAGTTGTACCAGAATCTACAGAGGTTGGTGGCTGCTTCAGAAACTGAGACTCTCCATCATGTGGCAAGTCTTGCTGGTCAATGGCTTCATCATTTTTAATGTCCTCTCCCTGGGTGTATATTTTCATACTTGAAGCAGCTAGAAAGAATCATTAGAAGTTTAGTTAATAAAAACAATCTCTTCAGAACCAAATGTGCAGTATTGATTGCAAGTCTACAAATCTGGCAATCAAACTGCTAGTGATGTATCTGAAATGGAGTTGTGATAAGAGTAAGAGCAAGAACTATTGCATGTGGCATTTTTTTGGGTACACAAAGGATGATGAAATATACAAATATTAAAAGACAAATATAACTTCTTCAACGAACAACATCCATAATATTTTACAGTTCTTCAAAATTAAAATTGCTTCAATGAGATTTGGGAGTAGTTAACATAAGCATTAGTTGTTAACATAAGCGTAATTCAAGTTGAGTTAGTTGTTTACCATAGTCATCCTGACATTTCTGAACACACTTGTCAGGTTCATTTTCAGATGCTGCTGCTTGCCGAGAAACTGAGACTTGGGAGCTTGATTTTTTGGATATAACATTGGACTTTTGACACACACTAAGACATTTTGTTTCTCTTAAGGAGCTCATGTTTAGGTTGGTCTTCATTTTTAGTGATGGCATTTGATCTGTTTTTTTTATATGTACCACAATCTCGACTTGGAAACATCAGTGGGGAAATAAAACCCCTTTAGTCGATCAAAGCACCCAGCTGAGACTGTTGTGGAAGAAATTAGAAGGATATTAGAACAGACAGAGATGTGGAGAAGCTATGAGAAAAAGGCAGTGATTAGCATAAAAAAGCAATAAAGCAACATATCTTTGTTGTGTTATGAGAGTGTGGGGTTAAGTGTGATAACACAATAAAGGAAGACAGAATTAAACGCTAAAAACCAGGAAAATTTTCAAAAGCTAACTGGAACTGCTACCATTGACTAGCTGTACAGGGAGCAATTAGCATCATCCATGCGCAATAAAAGTAACTTGTAGATAAGTAACTAGCAAGATTGCAGAGTAAGAGCTAACAATACTAAAAGAAGCATGTTCATCAATACTAAATGTAATCCCTGTCAATTATTTTGATTTAAGGTTGCAGGTTCCATTTTTTTTTTTTTTTATAAAAACCATTTACGCAAAATTGTGGAAAAATCTAGGTTACAAGATTAATATACCAGTCCTGCAACAAGGACAGGTCAAACAAGTCATAAGGGAACAGGACAGTTTTCTCAGAGGCTAACACGTCAAAAGGTGAAGAGCAAATCAAAGACTGGAAAAACATGAGCTCGTTAACTTTGCTGTTGAAATTCAGCACAAGAAACGAAAATAAAAACAATAAAAAAAGGGTTGACTGTGTTTCATGAACTTGCAAAAAGGGTAAAGAGAAATTACAAAATACCCTATAAATTTAACTCAGCAAGAAAAAAAAAGGAAAAAGAAGAAGAAGAAACCATGGTCACAAAAATTCTTTCAAGCTGAACTACATCACGGATTATTTATTTTTTATATTTACTTGTATATCCCAGATCACAATTAGAGAGACAGCTTCACCGTCTTCGGTTGTAACTTTTACGAAAGCTTTTAAGCCAAAAAAAATATCAAATAGCAAGAGAAAGATAATCTAACAACATCATAGAAGACCACAAAACTAAAAAGAAAACACCATAACTCTCAAGTAAACACCAAGAAAAACAAAGTCAACTCAAGTCTTTCCAATCAAAACCCATAAAAACACAAAGACACGTCATAATTGCACACAAAAACAACACAAACAAAACCCTAAAAACAACCAGCTCAAATGACAGTTATATAATTTAACCATTAAAAAAATGAAGCAGGGAGAGAGAGATATCAACAGCAAGAGACAGTTCATGAAGATAAAATTCACCTCATGAAACTAAAAAGAAAAAAATGAGAAAAGAAACCAAATTTGGAAACATACAAATGGAAAATCATACCTGTTTGTTTGTGTGGATAGAAGCTAAAAACTTGGAGAGACTCTCTCTCTTTCAAGCCTAGAGCTTCATTCTCTCTTTCTCCCTACCAAAATAATAAAAGCTATTGAAAAGACTTTCTTCTCTCCTTTATATTTCTCTCTGATTAAATTATGCTTTAGTCTCTGGATCGTGATCATATTTTTAATTTAGTACTTATTATTCATGTAATCACAAACTAGTCCCTTGACTCTTGCATGTTTGGGTTTTCTCAAAACTCTCACATTGTTTATTTATATCTATAAATTAAAATGATTTCGATCATGAATTTGGGGTTATGAAAAATCCAGCATCTATTTTAACTTATTAGAAGGGCGGTCAAAAAGCAATGTAAAGGACTAAACTGAATTTATAAAACATATGATCCACTAAGTTGTAATACGTTGAAATATTAAGGGACTGAGCTGTAATGTACTATCCTCCCATCCTTAAACTTCCACAAACTGTCAAGACAGAAGCTATCTGTGTTGGCTTTCTACGAGGGTAGTGGACGGTCGAGATTGAATTTGTGGTCGAGACAGATGCTGTGCTGGCTTTTTACCACGTGGAGGAGGATCGAGACGCGTTAACACATGCGACTTGTGCTGTTTGAATCAACACATAAAAAATAATCTAAAAAAATACAAAAAAAAAAAAAAATCAAACAGAAGCAGTAGAGGCGTTGGGATTACAGTCTCTTTCTTAAGCGCGCGTGTAATATGATTATTCGTTGTTGTAGACTTTGTAATGGCTTTTTTAAAAATAATAATAATAATTCTAAGGTTTGGTGTTACAGCCAATTTGTTTTTGTAAAATATTATTTGTTTAATTGTTTAAATTAGTTTTTCTTAGTATTTTAAGATTATTTTAAAATATTAATGTCAAAAATAAATTTTAAAATATAAAAAAACATTATTTAAATACATTTTAAAATGAAAAATATTTTAAAAAACATTCTACCATAATATCAAATAGACTTTTAATTTGAGTGACCATGTCTATACCAAGCATTTATATTATTAAGATTAAAAAATAAACGATGAGTTTTAGTGCTCCATTTTCATATGATATTATTCATTACTATAGTTTTTTTTTAATTTATACATGAATTAGGCATTGTAATTTTTTATATAATTATCTTAGTCTTGTGACTTGAACCCCGAATTTGATGAGTTAACTCATTTAACTCGAGTTTTTTTCTCTTTTTTAAATTGATTTTTTTTTAATGTCATACTTTAAAATTAGGTTGATAAAAAACTATGCTTTGAGATTTTATTTCAGTTTTCTTTTAATGAAGTTACATTTGTCTTATGACTCAAGTAACAAGTTCAGTTAATTAACTTGAGTCATTTTTAATATTATTTTTTTATTGTTTTTTTTTGTTTTCTCTTTCTCATTACTTGAATCATGATTTTGGCAAATTAACTTGGTTGACTTGAGTTTTTTTCTTTTTTTTCTTATCTTTTTTTTATTCCATCATTCAATATTAGGTTGATTGGGAATTAGCCTTTGAATTTATTTATTTTTTTTGTTTTATATAAGGTTTTCTCATGACTTAATCATGATCTTGGTGAGTTAAAACGAGATGACTCTCACGCCTTTTTTTTTGTTTTCCTTTTTCAATCATTTTTTTTCAATTTCATGTTTCATAAACACTAGGTTGATTCAGAATTAAACTTTATGATTTATTTTAAAAAAAAAATAATGGATTATTATAGTCTCATAACCCGAGATTTAATATGTTGACTTAAATCATATTTTTAGGGTTTTTTAATTGTTATTTCAATTTTATCATTTAACATCGTGTTTATTGGAAATTAAATTGTATATTTTATTTTGATTTACTTTATATAAGGTTATTATATTCTCGTGACTTAGCATGTGGATTAAGATATTGACCCAAGTTAACCCAAATCAATTCAATATGTTATTATTTTAATATTTATAAAGAATTAATCTTAAATATTTATCTTGGGTCAAACTAAGTTTTTGCATGATATATGGGTTGTCTTTGGACTCACCAAAGACAACCATATCATATGAATCAAATTTCACACAATTTAAATATGTTTTATTCGAAGATAACATTAACAATGTTTAGATATTGTTTTATGTTAAAAAAAATTAATTTGACCTGCAGTAAAGTGCAGTCTAGTGATCTAGTCCAAAATTTTTATTTCGTAGCTAAATTTTTGGTACAATTGTCATTTAACTTACTCTTTAAAAATTATTATTACATTTATGCTCTTAAAAATAGAATAATTAATATTTTATTATTCAAATTATAAGTGAGATGAATATTCAGTTGTATGTTATTTCATGTTGTTAATTGTTTTCCAAATATATTAATGAACTTTTAACTATAGGACACTTTTAAAAAAATAATTTTGCTATAATAAAAAAAATACATACATAAGAAATAATAAAAAAAAGAACTTCATTCTTTAAATGCATGGTCATTCAAAGTTCTTTCCAATGTACTTCCAAAAAAAATCTAAAGAAAACAAAACATATTTTGACAACAAGGAAATGTACTTGAAAAACCTTTATTTTGAATGGAAACTTTTTCACTTTTCCTCGGCAAAAAAGTTCATTTTTCTATGCAAGATCAAAATCAATCCATGTAAACTTTTTTTGCCAATAATTTAACTGTAGATAGCCCTAATTTTTTTGTTCTTATTTCGTTAATTCTCATGAGGATGACTAGGGTTAAAAAAACAATTAGGATTTTCATACAAAAAAATTGTTATATACATTACTTAAACAAAAGCTATTCTTGGATCATTATTCTAACTTTTACAAGTTCCTCCAAACATGAGATTCTATAGAAGAATGAAAACAAAAGATCATCTCAAAGAAAGTCTTTTCCTTCAACATTTTTGTGTTAGCAAGGCTATTGTATTTGAAAGCCTACATATTTTTTTTTTAACAAATCATCAAGTAATGTCTCATACAAATACCAAAACTAGTAAAAACATCAGGGATCCTTACCCTTTCCTAAAAGTTTTTTTCCTTTTTTCAAATCTCACAAACACATAACACAACAAAAATCAGTCATTATATACATTGTTTAAAAAATATTATTGAATTTTTTTTATAACGAATTGGAACATTTGAATTCCAAAAACAAATCAAATATGCACTCAAACATTGAACACAACTACTTCATTGCATATAAAAAAATTAAGGTGGCATTTGTCTTTCAAAAAAAAGTTGTTAAAGAAGTCTATGAGATTTTATGCATAAACCAAGGATATAATTGATGCAAAAAATGAAAAAAAAAAAACAATGATAAAATTTATTGCAAAATCAAAACCCCAAAAGACCATAATACCATATATACAAGGGGACTCCTAAAATACTTAATTTAATTCATCCAAGTTTCGCTTGCCAAAAGGATATGAAAACTTTTTATATAAAAAAATATAATAATACTAAACAGAAAACTCCAATAATATTGTATTGGAAAAATATTCCCTTTAAATAACAAGAAAAAAACATATTGATGCAAACCCCATGAATATAAAAATACATAATCAAATTGACTTTCTCTAAAAAAACTAAATCCAAGTTTTTGATTGTGCTTGATGCAGCGATAATATATACTAAGATGCTAAAACTACAAAAATGAAGCCTTTACCTAAAGTGTATAAAGATATGTGATGAGTACTATGAAATATATTATTTTATAAATATGCCATTGATTTTTTTTTATTAATTATCATTTTCAATATAATGGTATTAACAATTCAAGGCAATTTTTAGTAATTAAAAAAAAAACCTTAAAAAAACAAATATGTACACTTACTTTCTTAGCTTCATATTCAGATTTTAATCCTATTTAGTTTTTATGGGTTGGAATCCTTTCTTGTTTAGTCATATTAATTAAAAATAAAACTTCACATTCAAAATGAATGGATAACATTTTAGAACTTTAAAAATATAATCACATGATATTTTTCTCTTACCTAACCTTAATTATTAAAAAAATGATGGTAATTCAAACATAACATTAATTATTAAATTTTAGACATGTGTTTATTTATTTATTTGATCTTTCTATATCAAGGTAGTAATCAAATGATAATTAAAATATTTATTTTGTAGATTTTTTAAGAAAATGTTCTCTCTCATTTTCCACTACAAACAAATATAAATATTTCCCTCTTAATTATCAAATTTTATATAATTCACAAAGATCCACATAACCCTAAATGCAAAATTAAGAAGGAAACATAAGATTCCAAATAATAAAACTTAGAATTACCTTAAATTATTGTTTGGTTGTGTGTTTGGTAAGAAAATGGATATCGCAGCTTTCCTCTCCTGGTAAAAGAAAACAAATCAAAGCTATTAAGAATCTAGAAAACACCATTTTTTATAACCCTTTTTGCTGCTCTCATGAGAGAGGAATTAAAAAATGAAGTATTGAGAGAGATGACTTGTCAAGAGAATAAGATGATGCTTTCTTTCTTTCTTTCTTTCTTTCTTTTTTGTCTTTATATTTTATATTAAGGAATTGAACCAATCATGTTTTTTTGTCTTTATATTTTATATTAAGAAATTGAACCAATCATGTTTTTTTGTCTTTATATTTTATATTAAAGAATTGAACCAATTATGTTTGTTTATTTAAGTGCATGTTGGACAACGAGTTTCAAAAGTTTTTTTTTTAAATTTGATTTTTTTAGTTTTAAATAAAGATTTTTTTGGTGTTTTTTTGATCATTTTGATGTGCTGATGTTAAAAATTATTTTTAAAAATAAAATGATATTATTATAATACTTTTCTGAACAAAAAAATACTTTGAGTTTTAAAATACAACTTCAAACACAGTCGAAACATACCCTAAAAATATTTTGGATCCAAAATATTTCTAATGTGTTGGACTATCTATAAGCTATTAGATTTTTTTAAAGTTAAAGAGAATTTATTTCTGTAGATGGGTAGATTAAAAAAAATTAAAAATCAAACAAAATAATATATGAGTCTCAATTTATATATTTATTTAAGTTTGGAGAGCCATGACGCCAACAACTCATCCAAAAAATAAGTTTGCCTCTAGTTATAGAGTTTGTTCAAAGTTTTCAATTATTCGAAGTGTGTGTATATATATATATATTTATTTATTTATTTATAGATATACGGTATTCTGACAATATTATTGGTATTTTTGAAAACATATTCAAGAATTTTCATCGTTCTCCCTAATTAATGGAATTCTTGTATTATTTTCTTAAAACTATAATTATTCTCTAATTTTTCTTGTAAGACTATCCTATAATCATAGAGTTCTAATTAATTTCAATTTGAGTCGAATAATGACATGTTTAAAAGTGTGATTGTTTTTTTTAAATGCTTTTAAATAATAATTTATATATTTTTTAAAAATTATTTTTAACATCATCATATTAAAATGATTTAAAAAATTGAATTTTTTTTTTCAAAATACAATATCAAACATTCATGAAAACAAAAATACAAAGCTCTTCATACCGAGTATTTAATACAACTGCAACTTTGGTTAAAGATTATTTAAAATACGTTTTAAAAATATATATTTTTTAAATGTAATATATATATTTTTTAATTTTTAATCCTATTTCTGGAAATAAAATAGTCAATAGTCCACCCTCGGGCTTCAGCCTAGAAAGATGAGCGAAAGATATCTTCTTCTCATCTAGAAGAACAATCTCTGCCTGTTGAGAAAATAAAAAAGGATGCAGCAGGCAACCACACCTCTCTGGTCTCCTTCACTTCCATCCTCTAAATATCCCCTACTTTCTCCTCCTCCAGCCCGACTCTCTCCTGCTCTCTTACCCCCCTCGCCTCTTCAATTACTGCCCTTCAAACCTCCACGGAATCACCCTCCTGCCATCCTCTCCCCTCTCCACAGAACCGGTACGCGCAGACACTCTCTCTCTCTAGCTACTCAAGAGATTGTTGAGACTTCATATAGTGAATCAGAGTTTGTTGAAGTTGGGTATATTTCCAATGTTCATGGCCTCCAGGGAGAGATTTCTGTAAAACCCACCACAGATTTTCCTGAGCTACGATTTTCCAAGGTATCTGAAACTATCTTCTCTCCATTTGGGTTCTTCTTCTTCTTGCATATTATGTATTGTTTTGTTGCAATACTGATAGTTTGAGGCCTTATGTGTTAGCCTGGGAGAAGATGGTTAAGGCAACTGGTTTCAGGCAAGGATGTAATTCGGGAAGTGGACCTGGTCGAAGGAAGAGGACACCATGGACGCAAGAGTTGGATACTTAAGTTTGGGGGTGTTGACACTGTGGATCGGGTGAGCTTGTTCATGTCTTACAGTACTCTTTCTCATTTAGTTCAGTTTTCCTGGTCTGAGACTTTGTATCAGCAACATTAGATATGCGTATTAAGGGGTCATTGTGTTGTTTGATGCAAAGTCTGATATCTTGAGCTTGCAACCATCATGGTCAAGTTTTAGTTTGAGAGCAACCATAACATGCAAAAGTGTAAAATGCTGAAGGGCCCGTCTGCTTCGAATATAGCACTTTCAGGGACCCCTCTTTTGGGCATGAGAAGTCTGATACCATCCAGGTTGTTATTATAGGATGTTGGATTTCATGTGTATTCCCTCAGTTACCTTGACATATTTTTCTGCTTCAATGAATTCCTTGTTGCAGTAGCATTGCAATTGTTGAACCATGATTGTCACCCCTAGGAGAAAATATAGCATAGATTAAAATCTGTCTGATTTGAAAACCAACTCCTGGTGATATTCTAGTGATTTAGTGTTGTTTCTCAAAACCAAATCAGGATGTTCTTATTAATGACATGGCTCCATGTTAAAGGTTTGGACAACATGATTTCCGGAAATAATTGATAAAATTCTCAACTCTGCGAGTCACTACCACTGTACTGCAGGATGATTCTGGTTGTAGCTCTGTGTAACTTTGCTCTGGATGAAATTTTTATTTCCATGTCAGGTTATAGATATAGGGAAGCTGAGGTTGCTTTAAGATTGCAACACTAATATGTTTACTCTACTCTACTCAAAATAAGTCCTACCGCAAAGTGACTATCTATGCAATTTTCCCTTGGTTTTGCATTGTTTAAATAGAAATGTAAAACTGATCAATTATGTAGGCATGTATTAGAGATTATTACTCTATATTAGCATGACTGCATGTATCTTATGAAAGAGATTTATGATTTGTTTAGGCTAAGCTGCTTGTTGGGTCAACTTTACTTGCAAGAGAATATGAAAGGCCGGAGTTGGAAGAAGGAGAGTTTTATTCTCGTGATCTCATCGGAATGAGAGTGATTCTTAAGGTTTGTACATTTTAAGACCGCCGTATTCTGTGAAAAGTTGTTAATGTAAATACTTGTGTTTGTATCTTTGTTTTCTCTCTACCTCTAAGTTCTATATAAAGGGGCTTTGCGCAATTTAGGGTTCATTTGTGTTGCATAAAATATTTTACGGGAAAATATTTTCTAGATTTTCCCATGTTTGTTTCTAAAAATGTTTTCCAGAAAATGTTTCCTGTAAAATATTTTACAAAAAAAAAAAATAGTCAATGAAAAATATTTTACAATTGACGTTATTAACTTAGTTTATTTACTAATAAATATTTTCAGCTCGTGAAGTTCCATAAAATATTTTATGAATAGTAATCCACTTACAATATCATCAAACTATACACCACCTTTATCTCACTGCCACCACCACCATCTCCTCTTTCATGACCAACTCACAACCACCACCGCCCTCACCATTGAAAAATATTTTACATGTAAAACATTTTACGTGAAAATATTTTTCATTTGTAATATTCATGCATAACAAATAGACCCTTAATGTTCTAAAAGTACCCCCCACTCATGATTTATGCTTGGGCACTTTTTTATTCGTAATACAAATGAATTCTAAAATATTGTAGGCATTGAAGACCATTGTTTTCCCAAATCATCCTTTCAATGCTGTTTATGTTTTTGATTATGAATTTTCCTTACATATTTTCAGCATATCTTGGTTGTCTGTTCCTTATTTTTTTCATTATTTGTTTCGTAATCTTGTGGTCGCTGCTTGAATATTACTCTGTTTTTTTTTCTGGTTAATCATTGATATACCAGCTTTTATGTATCAAGTCTGTAATTGTATGTTTCCTTCTCAGGATACTGGTGAATGTGTGGGAACTGTTGTTAATGTTTTCGACAGTGGAGGTAATGATCTTCTGCAGGTAATGCTCTACACATCTTCAGATGTGCCTGATGGAACCGGAAAGTCAAAACCAGCAGAAGCAGGGGTATCTGGTCGCCTTGCTTGGGTACCTTTTGTTGAAGCAATTGTTCCAGATGTCAATATGAATGAAAGAGAAATGAGGATTACACCTCCAAAAGGACTTCTTGAGTTAAACCTACGCCTGGATGAGAAATCCAAGAAAGAAAGGCGTGAGCTTGTGAGGCATACTCTGTGCTCCACTTGATATGTTGTTCAAAGCTTAATTGTTGACTGTGTTTCCTTCCTTCCTTTTAGATGAAAGCATGTTTTATTTTCCTATCTGATATAATTTTATATGAAAGCATGGTTTATTCCCATATCAGACAATTGTTTTACCTGCTCCCCCTTCCCCCACCAGCCCATGTTTTAGAGCATGGGGAGTAGCAATTTTATTTTAAACAGAATCCCACTTCTTAATCCTTAATAAGCTTTTAGATACATTTTTTCCTTGCATTTGATCTGCTACTGTCAACGTAACATAAAGTGGGCATGATATGCTTCTTGGGCCATTTTCATTTCAGATCTTGCTTCCTTTCACATCTATTGGATGCTGCTTAGTTATTGTTAACTTTTTTTTTTAGTTTCTCGTTAAACGATAGAAGAAAGGACCCCTTCTCTTTTCTTAAATTCTATCCTTTTCCAGCTTGGTCTGCTGTTGATCAAACAGTAACGTGATATTTTAATGATCAAATTTAGAGTAGAGCCATTCAAAATTACAGGATCTGTTTCATTTCATATGCTTAGGCTACAAATGAAATGGTCTTGTAATTGAACCTTTATGTCTATTTATCTGTACAAGTACTACTATTTCCCTTACTTCTGAGTATATTTTATATATATTCAACTAGTGAAATCATTTTGAATTAAGTTTAGCTCTAACATAGGATTGAAAAGTGGAGAAGGCTGACCAAGGGAACTAGCCTAGTCAACTTTCATGAATACATTAGTAAGAGCTTTCAAGTTTGATACCCATGTTGACTGATAGTTTATTGATCCCAAGTTACTAGGGCACCATATATAAGATCTTTTTGCAGTTTCCCAATTCTAACCACCTCCCCTCCAAATTCGTGTTATTGGTCACAGCTGTACATCTTAGTTTTCGATTCCTTATTTCTCTGTTTCTTTCTTTCTATTGCTTTATCTCGTTTTCTCCTTTCTTAAATAAATGCTTAAGCATATGCTTGCACTGGTTGTTGCTGGTGGCTTAGGAGCATCTTTGATAAATTTCAGGAATGGAGAGAAAGAAAAAAATTCCAAAGACGCCTTATAGCAGCAAAGAAGAAACTCTGTGAAATGGAACAAAAGCATGTATTTGATGGACTCAAATATGGGGACAAATCTAAAAGGGGATTGCTGGCAGAACAGATTGTTGGTGTAAATTCCAAATTGCTTCAACAAGCCCTGGAAAATATAGCGATATCAACTAAGAGGTGACTTTTGCATGAAGTGCATTTATTCTTCATGTTTGGATTCACACTGAAGGGGGACAAGATGCACATTATTGTTTCATCTGAAACAAATTTGGAGCTTATTGAATCGGACTAGTTGTGAGGCATTAAACATATAAAAGTATATGCTGCTTACATGATACTATTCAAAATAATTGTTTTTTCTGTCCATATTTTCCTGAATTCATATTGGTAACATCTCAGATCATGATTGTATTTATTTCTCTAGATAAAGCTGGGATCACATTTCATTAAGTCAAAATTTTGTTGAGATAAGGAAGCCTTATCAGCATTGCACACTATTTCTCTTATGGAATCTCTTTATTTCCTCTTTGACTTGATGTGATGCCAGTGCCAGATGTGTTGAGCCTCGTTTTTTTGTCTGCTTGAACCAGATGCTCTGCAACTGAGTTAATCAGTGCCATAAGAACCAAGCATGTAAAAAGTTCTTTGATGATATCAAAAGAGGTCATCACTTGTGCAAATGAAGAGAAACTGGGAGCAGATTTCAAATTGCAAGAAAAAGGGTTCTCTCTCTTTTCTAAAGGCAAAGTGGCCATCGTTTTAGTTTTGAATGACATTGAGAAAGGAAAAGGTGATAATCCTGGAGTTGTTGACTCTGAAAGTAGTGAGAATTCACTGCCTTTCTTCCTTCAAAAATCACTTTCTGATGATCAGGCATTTGTAAAGGTGGTACTCATTTCTGAAATCTTGTACATAAAACTCTTTCTAATTCTCTTTTACAAGTATGATGGGAAGAAAATCATTTTTGCTGTTCCATTTACAGTGTCTTGAGGTTCTGACTGTTATTTCCCCCTCCTATTGATATATGCATGTTAAGATGAAATTTTTATTAGCATGTTTATTAAGATTCATTTGTTTTAGTTTATTTTAACTTACAGCCTTAATGGCACTTGGCAATGATCAAAGGATTTTTTCCCCTTGGCATTGTCTAAGCAGAAGTCATTAGAGATTTTGCAACATTGGTTTGACAAGCATGTGTTGATGGCAGATAGAAGACCGGGCATCTGTACCGCTGATTTTGGTTTGCCCTGCACAAGAAACCCAGTCTTTGCAAAAGCTGTTCTCAAATAATGATTACTTTGCATTTGACTCCGACAAGGTTAGTGTAGATGTCAAATTGTCACCTCTCTCCTATTTAAATAGCAAGTAGTGCCAGATTAAATCTGGTTATTCAGCAACTTGATTTTCTTGAGTTAAGGTGATCAAAAGGCATTTTGTAGAGCTATAGCTGGAGTTTTGTATTGATTTCCTTAAGATTACTTGTACTCTGCTTTGTTGTAATAAGGTTGGAATTATTGGGATTTCATCTCAAAATTCAACCTGGTCTGACCAATTGTTTGACCTGTCTCCTTATATATTCAATCCATTTTCAGCCTGAATATCATATGGTTTTACTAACACTGAGTTGGAATATACGGGAAGGTGATTGCTATATCTGCAGAACTACTAGCTCTGTGTCTTTCAACTTGTCATGCATGTGAATATGAATCCTTGGTTCTTGTCATGTGTTAGTTGAAGTAGAAAAAACTTGCAAGTTCAACTTTACCAGTCCATTTTAGTTCTTTGTTCTTCGATCTTTAAAGGTTTCAACCTCTCACAGGTATGGTTTTTGGAAGAAGAGAAAATTCCAGTTGTTAGTAGCTCTGAAGAAGAATGGAAGAGACAAAAAATAATGATGAAGTCACCATGGGAAATACTGCAATCACCAGTTGGATCTGGAGGAGTTATTAGCTTGCTTTCTTCTGACAATATTCCTGAGAATCTCAGCAAAATGGGTGTGGAGTATATTGAGGTTAGACATGTCCTTGCAATTTTATTCGTATGGTTAATATAAAATCTAACACTTTCCACATTCCAAGCTAGGGGGCCAAAAACCTTCTGGTATTTGGTTTATGGTAGCACTTTTTTCTCTCGCAATATCATGTTAAAAGGATTGCACATAGATATCAACAATCTGCATCAGGCAGCATATTTGAAGTTTATAAAATAACTATGTATGAAGTATATATTTTTTTTATCATTGTTCTCCTCGTATTTGCAATCACAGTATGGTAAGACCACAGACATGCTTTTCAAATTAACCAAACTGGTCATCAAATTCTCCAAAGTAAAACTCTTTCCAAAGAAATATGGCTTTCTCATCATAATAGACACCTTTTGGTCGTCGACTCTTGGGGAATCGATGATTTCAGCCTAGGCAAATGATAGAACTCTGTATGAAGATTACAGAGCTCTGTATTAGTACTATATACCTTTCATTCATGCATTTTGATGGTGGCTCTAGGCATGATTCTGAAATTTGTATTTCATGTGCAAACTAAGTAGATATCAATGTCACATCTGTGTGTGATTGCCGTGACAGTTCTTTGACTAGTTGCAGCACCTTCTTTCAGATATGCAGTAGCAGCCATAATTGTGTCACTGGGAGTCCACTTCTACTTGGGTTTGTCAAGTCACGCAAAGCAGAAATAGGGATCAAAATCGTTGAAGATACAAAAGATTTAGAAGAAAGTTTTGACATGATATTTTCCTTGAATTTCATGAGGTTGCTGGCCCAACAAATCCATAAACTCCAGTTCCATGCAATCCCAAAGCCAAATCAACATGTGCAGATGGTTGACAAGGAGTGGATTGATGTTGCCCCATCATCTCCCAACTCATATGAACTTCGTTCTTCTATTTACAGTTCCTTGAATGCTTGTCCTCAGGAGAAGATTTGTGTAATGGAAATAACAAAATAACAACAATACCCCCCCAGAAGAACTGTATAGAATTGTATGTAAATCAAATTATACGGGATTAGTTTTATGTAATTATTTTTACCTAGATAGTGGAGAGGTTGACAAATAATTTAGGTTCATTTTTATTTAAAATAACTCAAAGTTTATCTTGACTGCTATATTTTTGTTTCAATTTCATCCTCTCATATTATGTTTATATAATTTTAAATCTAATAATTTACTTCTGCTTATGTTCATGTTCTGCATTATATTCATGATATCAAAAACCATCATAGTATTAAATTGAGGATCCATTTTACAAACTAGGATTTTATTTTATCATATTAGAAATATTAAAACAGGAGGGGGCAACTTTTACATAGGAAAAAACCATAGCCCCTTTTCTTCTATACTGTTCTTGTGTAAAATAAAACTTTAGTTTGGTCTCTATAGTTATTACCTTTTCTATTTTGGTTTATGTTTTAGGGTTTCACATTTCATTGCTAATTTTTAATTGTTCTACGTTCCAGTCTCTAAAATTTAAAATTTAAGGGGAGAGTGTCGATAAAAAATAAAAGAGAGAAAATGGTCAATCAATCACGTTAATATTGGTGTCGATGAATTTCTCTTGATTATAAGAGTTTCAACAAGGTGTTTATTTTAGGAAACATTTGTTTCAATTTCATTTTTAAGTTTTTGCACATATTTAAGAATATTTTAAGGTTGAAATGAGTTTATTAAGGTTCTCAAAGGTTTGTTTGTGTTCTTTAGATAACAATAATGAAAATAATAAGTTTTTGAGTTCCAAACTCTAAACACATGCCACTAAGAAGGTGTTTGACACTGCATTTCAAAAGCGTCTTTGAAAAAAATTGAATTTTTTTAGTTTTATTTTGTAATTTAAATTATTTTTTTGTTGTTTTTAGATTATTTTGATATGCCGATGTCAAAAATAATTTTTAAAAAATAAAAAATATTATTTTAATATATTCCTGCATGAAAAACACTTTCAAAATCAATTTCAATTACACTCTCAAACATACACTAAAAATGATTAAAACGTAAATTAAAAGAAAAGGCATCACCTGGTGGGTTTTTTTTGGAAACAAAATATGTGAATGATATGTAATTTGCCTATAAAAAAACAACTAGGAGCATGGTTTCGGCTTCCCTAAAGCTTATGCATTTGATCTTTTTTTTCTAGGGCTAGGTGTGCCCTAGGCTGGAAGCCAAGCCCAGACACGACTAGCCTTTTCTATATTTTTTTTTTTTGTTTTTTTTTAAATCTAATTATGCTATTGATTCAAAAGAATATTATGATTTTTTTATAGTGAAGTTATCATTTCGTTTATGAATAATTATGTATTAACCTAATCTATAGATTTTTTAATATAATTTCCTCATGAATATTTAATGAGAATAGATAATTTATTTTTATTATAATTTTTTTTTTATATAATCTTCTTAAATTTATTGCTCCTAGACTTTTCATATAGGTGCATTAAAATAATTAATTTATATTTTTATTTTTTAATTAAAACTTGCTTTCACAGTCATAATATGTTTTACTAAATAAACAATACTTCCCATACAATATTTTTTTTTTCTGTTAGATTAAAAAATAAGTGCATGAATAAGAAAATTAGATGTTTAAAAAGATACATTTTTTTTCCTATTTAGTTCAAATTGTTTTAGTTCTTTTGAATTTTTTTTTGTCTTTGCTTTTTATTTAAAAATTTTGACACTAGAAAAATCAAAACATACAATTTATTATTTTTTGCAAGAATTTATTTTTAATAATAGTTAAATAAAAAAAGATTTTAAAAAATAAAATTTTTAAACGTAATCTGGTTTATAACTTGGATCGGGCTGAGTGAGTTTGAAAGTCTAAAATAACCTTGAAATGAGTGATATTATCAAATTACATAGTCTGGTTTTCATCATCAAATTATGCTTTTCTTCCTAGAGAGACCTTATTGATTACCTCATCTTTTTAGCTAATAATAGATAAGAACTTTGTGATAATGTTTACACTCTCATTTGAAATGGGTGATAATACCAAAATGTTTAATAAATGAATTTCTTATAAAGTATTATTTGCTATGTATATGTTTTGTCAATATAAGGAAATTAAATTGTAAGAATCGATAATTGAAAAGTAATTTTAGATAAAATTTATTTTTATGATGTCAAATTAAATTTTATAAAAAATAATTACATTAAATTGAATATAGAAATTTTCAGGTTATATTTGCATTCAAGAAGTCGATATTGCTTCAAATTGATGTAGAAAAAAAATCCTACAATATTAAAATAATTAAACCACTAATTGTTTTTATCATCAAAATAACTAAATTATAGGTGTTTAAAGATCTTTGGGCTAGCACAAGCAAATAGTGGTTTACTTTAATTAATCCAGAACATCATTTTATTATTAAAAAAATATTAAAAAAGAATATTTTATTTTATTTTTTCACTAGATTTTAATTGTATCACCTAAATAAAATATAGACTTGGAGTTAATTTTCAATCTTAATTAGACGTCAACGAGTCGGTTAGCCCGCGCGTTGCGCCGGGCTTTTTATATATAGAAAACTTATTATTTATGTGATAAGCAATGAATTTTTTAGTTGATAAATAGAGAATTGTAAATTTTAAATCATGCAACAATTTTTTTTTTTATCTATTGAATTAGTTGATTATTGTTAGAAGCTTAAATACTCAGATAATAATTCAATTTTGAAATTTAAAAATTATAAGCGATAAAATTTATGAAAGATCAGTGAATTGTAATTTGAGTATTGCAAGACCATAATTGATTAATTGTTTAGTATGTATTAATTGTTTTGATGGTTATTTAATTGGTTGATGTAAATCTGTAATCAATAAAATGAATGAAAGATGATTTTTTGTTGTCTTGAACTGAATGTTTGATGGTTAAATATCTTTTAACAGTTACTAAGCATTTAACTGGTTGATAGCAATATTGTAATCGCTGAAATCTATTAAAGATAGATTATTTTTTGTTTGCATTGATCTGGTTGGTTGTTGACATTATTTTACTGGCTTGGAGAATAATTTAGTCACAGTTTGGATTTGAATTGTGTGTTGATTTAATTAACTCATAGATAGCAAAATTGCAATGTTTTGATTATCTGGTGTGTTTTAATTGGATTGATAATTATATAATCAGTTGGCCGAAAAAATATAATAGATTAAATCGATTAGAGATTTTTGTTCGTTGTAGCCAATTGGGAATTTGTTGGTTGTTGGTTTTGTTGTAATTGTGTGGCCGATCATCTAATTTTTCTTTATTCAGTTGTGTTTACTGGTTATGGAAATATTTTTTGTATCCATTTGTATGGTGAATTATTTGATTGTTTGGTGTGATATTTTTTTGTTGTAGTTTATTGATCAATTTGTGAATGTGTTTTAATCGGTTATTTGTAATTACGTGGCCGATTATCTACTATCATATAACTATATTAAATGGATCTCAGAATACTTTTATTAATTTTTTATGTTGAAAAAATCCTAGGTCATGTTTTCTTTTCCCTATATATATTCCTAGGCGAAGGACTAAAAATATATAAAAAAAAATTAACACTATTACTGCCAAAACAATAGAAATTATTAAATTATGAAGAGCAGAAAAAATATTAACAAAAGAGTTACTAACAAAAATAATTGCTATTATTATTATTATTATTATTATTATCATTGTTATTGTTGTTGTTGTTGTTGTTGTTCTTATTATTATTATTATTATTATTATTATTATTATTATTATTATTGTTATTATTGTTATTATTATTATGATTGTTATTATTGTTATTATTGAAATAATTGTTATTATTATTATTGTTGTTGTTGTTGTTGTTGTTATTATTATTATTGTTGTTGTTATTATTATTGTTATTATTATTATTATTATTATGTTAAGCACACTTATATATACATGGACAAAAGTAGACATTATTCTACAAATAGAAAAAATTAAATTTGTGAATGTGTTTTAATCGGTTATTTATAATTGTGTGGCT